>CM067855.1:32237500-34737500 GCA_034642435.1 Megalocaria dilatata | reverse complement strand
TCTTAGTGGAAACTTCCAACTTGCTTGTCATTGACAGCTCCCAAATTGTCAGGGAAAAAAATATCAGATGTGAATAGAGAAAATTAATTTTTAATGACATTCGGGTACTAAGCGATTTTTAGGCATCTAATAGTTAACTAACTGTTGGTAGTTGGCATCCATATTGTTGCCCAAAAATCCTCTTACTACACTAAAAAATGAGTTTCCTGCCTGGGAAATTTCACTGTAAAATCAACGTCGTCCAGTAATTTCGTATTCGTGATCCAATGAAAATGCATTCCTATAATTTGGCATTACTCAACTTGGGAAAGACTTGTTTTAAGTATTTGAATCCATCACCATCTTTATTCATAGCCTTCAAAAGTTTTTCATCAGCCTGCATTTAATGTGAAGAGGAGGCAGAAGGACATTTTTGGGAGTCTACAAGAGGACTGAACTCAACATTTTGAGATCCCGGTTGAAATAAACTTCTTTCTGGCCGAATTTTTGTTATATAATGCTGATTTACTGCAAGACTGTCCCATAGACAAAGAAAACAGCAATATTTTTCACATTCTCTCCTGAAGTCCCAGTAAAATTTCGATATATCTGCCATTCATAGGTGTTGTATTTTATTTTAATCATAAGAGTGCGCATACTTCCATAACTTTCTTTCATCTCACTGAATGGGCAACTGGTATAGAGGGTTCTAAATTTCCATTAAGCAAGAACACAGCTTTCAAACTGCATTTAGACGAATCTATAAATGAACGCCACTCATAGGGGGAATGCTTAATATGAAGTTCCTGCATCAAACACACAACGAATTTTCCATATTGTAGAATGCAGAAAATGGAGCATTTCTTTTTCTGAAATTCGTAATTTTCGTTTCGTTGCCTAACAGGTTCCATTACTTAGGACGGGAACCAAGAAGTTCTGAATGTTGCTTTCATAATACCAAATCACGTACTAAATCATTTAACTCACTTTGAACAATTAAATGTGGTTCGCTGGAACGGGGACCTGGAGTAAAAGTAAGGTCGGTGCACTCTTTTTCGGAGCTGCCTGATGATGCGTTATCTCTTATATCTAAAGATCTAAAGGTGCGATCGGCACTGGTAAATCTACATTATGAGGAATAGCAAATTTGTATAGTCGATCTTGTGCTTTCCCTTTTTGGAATAACCTTCAGTCTTTGTCAGGCAAAAACAGCAATCGTCTGAATGATAAGCGTGTTCACGCCATACCACAGGGACTGCAAAAGTCATACTTTTTCTCTTCCCATTCATACACAGCACAAATGATACGCTACAACTAACACAGAACACATGGGGAGCCCACTGCTGGTCTTGATCTCCAATTAAAACACCAAAACATTGGAAGTAGGCTTTTTTTTAACATTATCAGAAAATGGTGTGTAGATTTTGCAACTACTCACTTCGGAACTCAATAGAAGACTGATTTTTAATCTTAATTTTATGTCTACTATTGTAAACAACACAGTTAAGGTACTTTTTCTGTTATAGAATGCATATATTTTAACTATCCTCTAACAAAATTGACTACTTGAAAAGTGATACGTCTTAGGGCTTGAAAAATATTTCTGCTATTCCTACTTTGTGTGGCACAAATCTTGTCGACCAGTTTAATTAACTAGGGATGAAATATTCGGTTCGCAAATAAATTCTCAAATTATTGAACAAATATGATTATATGGCAGTTTTAATGAGCAGCTCTATTGACGAACACATGGGAAAAGATTTCTTAAATAGAACATTTACAGAACATTTAATGTTGATATTATCAATATTTCAGCATTACTAGTTTTTCAAGTTTAGTTATGCTGACTAATAAATCTCAACAATATATCATCTAACCTGTAACACAAAATCAAGAACTTACTTGTACTGCTATCATGATGGCTAAACCGAAAGTGAATGCAACTTTCATCGGCTGTGGTAGACCATCTCCCATATCTGTACATCCCATACACCCTATAAAGACCAGCATGCCAGTTCCTAAAAATTCGGCAAAACACAAAACAATTCTGTCCAAAGTACTAAGATTGTCGTTCATATATATTTTCTTGGCTTTGGCTGAAACAAAAAAAAAAAAATTAGTACATAAAATTTTTCCTTTTTGTTGAATTGAAATAATAAAATTGATCGAAAGAGAATAAATGTCTTCAGGTGATGAAAATTCATCCTAAATTCCTGTTTTTTATTTGAGAAAATAACATACTTTTGTGATTGACTGATGAAAAAAAGATTCAATAATAAATTATTTAGTTTTCTGTAATTTTTAGTTAACTGAATATACAGTGACTCGAGTTTCGTAATGTTCACTATATTTTCGAACTGAATAAAACAAATTGTATTTCAACTATTATACGAGGGTTGCTTATATTTCGGGATTGGACAACCCTAAATTTTTGAGGTTATGCGTACCCCGAACGTTTTGACATACGAGCGGTATTTGTGTTGTTTACATTAACTTAAAAATTCATCTCGGCCAAAAAATGGAATTAAATCGTGAACTTTCTCTTGCGATTATTTTTTACAACTTTCGACGTGGATTAACTCAGCAACAGTGCATCGATGAGTTTAATTCAATTTTTGGCGATGAAGCTCCATCAAGGACCAGTGTTTATCGATGGTATGGTGAATTCAATCGAGGTTGTAGTTCGCTCCAAGACGAATTTCGTGAAGGTCGTCCAAAATCAGTTGTTGTTCCGGAAACCATTGATGCTGTGCGCGAGCTGATATTAAGAGCTCGTCATGTGACCTATCGTGAGATTGGACCAACCTTAGGCATTAGTAGGACCAGCATACATTCAATATTGGATGAACATTTGACTGTCAAAAAAATTTGTTCGCGGTGGATCCCACACAATTTGTCAATCGTTCAAAAAAGGCACGTGTCGATTGGTCGAAAGTAATGCTCAAAAAATACGATTGTGCTGCTTCGAAACACGTCTATGACATCGTGACAGGTGACGGATCGTGGATTTACGCGTATGAGCCCGAAAGTAAAAAGCAGTCGAATGTATGGGTGTTTCAAGATGAGCCAAATCCAACAAAACTTGATCGCGCACAAAGCACTTCCGAGCAAAGGGTCTCCTGTTTTTTCGGAAAAACTGGGCCATGTGAATTTTACCAGTTAGTTGAATTGGCATATGAGCGTAGCTCTTTCACCAAGTGACTACTCAGCATTCTCCACAGTCTGTTCCCAGACGCAGAGAGTGTGATAAGGATCACGTCATATTATCGCGCGAAGCGAGAACCCCTCCGAAGAGATGAACCCACCAGCTTCCAGTTTGGGCTTCAGATCGAAAGCCTACAACCGTCTGACTGGTAGCAGCTAAGCACTACCTAACCTCTACTGGCTCTGCATAGTCAGTACCCGAGTTATTTGAGACGCAACTCGCACGTCGGAAGAGCTTCTTATCCAAGCACCCGAACGCAGACTCATGAACTAAGATAATCCCAAGATTGATGACTCAATTGGTCCTGCTACGAGCACCATCAACACGGCCTTTACGTCATGACCCACGAACCCATGTGAAGTCTTTTCGATGGATCCTGGCGTCAACGGACTGGCCGTTTCGTCGAGATCCACAAACCCTGAAACGTTACGCATTAGATCCAGGTTTAGGACAAGGCCGGTCGAACCGTTCAAGTTCCGAGTCATTTTATGAGAATATCCCGAACATCTGCGAACAGATAAATGAAATACCTCCCTAATCTAGCATGCGGACTTTCAATCACCACCCCTCGAGTCCAACACCAATCGGGTGGCCAGGTGATACAAGTATCATCGTGGGCATCCACCCTACCGAGGTAACGCAGTATGCTACATAACGCACTCGGCCATTGGACAGAAAAATCCGAAGATTTAGTGCAATAGAGTACGCTAGTTTTAAGGGAGAAGCCCTGTGCTACGACAGACTCCCTGTCACTGAGTTAATCAACCGGCTCAGCCCTCCATTCCACAATATGGCTGGAAACTAGGGCCCCATTCGGAAGATCTTCCACCACACAGGTCCAGTGACTGACGTGAATGGCATTACGTTAGGCACCAAGATTTAACCCTCCATTTCACCGGGATGAAACTAGGGTCCTAGTCTTGACAAGCGCCCCAGCACGCCAAGCTCTAATGCCATGGGAGGTGTGTCGCAACCGTACCACTGGAACAACGCAGAACAGTCAATTCTGAGTGGTACACAACCAATCCTTTACCAGTTGTCTTCCAAGAATTGAGGAAAACTAACCGCCGAAGACGCACTCTTCACAACGACAACGCAAGCTCTCACACATCGGCTCAAACAACTGCATTTTTGAGCTCTCAAAACGTCGATTTGATTAGTCATCCAAAGTATAGTGACTGACTTGGCACCGAATGACTTTTTTTCATTCCCGTACATAACAAATAAACTGAGAGGTCAACGTTTTTCGACACCTCAAGAAGCGGTTGATGCGTTCAGAATGCATGTTTTGGAGATACCTCAATCAGAGTGGCCAACGTGCTGCGACAATTGGTTCAAACGCATGCAGAAGTGTATAGATATCTTCATGGGGAATATTTTGAAACCAATAAAGCGATTTCCGATGATTCATATTTGTTTTTATTCTCTTCACGAAATATAAAAGGCAACCTTCGTATGTATTCGTTTGAGGCTTTCGCTTGTGCAAAAGGTCCGTCCACTCATTTAATAGTTTTATTTCTGAAACGTGCTTGTGCTTAAATATTTATATGGATATAAGAATCTCATTTAATATTACAATAAATGGAAAAATGCTGAAGCCCTTGTCATATGAATTGACAGACGTTATAATTTGTTCATAAAATTGAGTAGTCCGATGTCGAGTATGGTTTATAATGACGAATATTTTTATTATTATTGTGGTTTCCTTATTATCATATTTCTTCAAACGGTTGAAGTAAAGATATTTTTTCAATGTATTATTCCAGGAAACCCTGTAGACAAATTTGAAAAATTAAAATATTTGTCGTTAAGACATTATTCGACACAAACCTACAATATGACTATATTTCAGAAAAGGCTTAATTTCTCATCACATGATAACGTCTGTGTGAGTTTATATGGAAAGTCTCTGCTACTCTGCACTATGAAGCAATACGCGTCTTCACAACTGACCATGGAAGAGTAAACTCAAAACTGCTTTTTTTGTAAGTCGAAAGCTCTTTTTACGGCGGGCCTGTGTGAAAAAGGAAGGCTACCAGTCGAAAGACCGATCTAACAAATAAAATCATTTTTATTTCCGTACGATTATCCGTTTATTTGATACGAACGACATTTCTTAATTTTGCCCAATTTCGATGATCACAGACAACAATAAGAAACGATTCCTCGTCATGCCAGTTCATTTGGCCTACCAGCTCATTGAACTACCCGAAGAATATTATCAATAATAGGCCATATCTTCCATATTTACCCTTGTTGGGTGAATAAAAAGGACCTTGCGATTTTCAAATTTCTTCATTGTTTCTTCGAAAACTATCTTGTACAAAAATATCCAAAGCAAATATTACATTAGCGGATTTTTAGATCCGATGTTCTCAGATGTAATCGCCTAAGAGCGTTTTCGGGTCAAAATCCGAGAAAAAACTTTTGCAGAGATGGGAACGCGAAAAAATCAAGACCAACCAGTTTCATTTGTTGGAATTATAGTCCAACATTTACACGACCATTTGAAATCAAAACTATAACTTCTGATCCGATACGTGATCAACTGTCAGCAAACAGGTTGATTGCTCTTTCGTAACATTTAATATGACAAACCGAACTTCAAGATGTGTTACCTGCTTGAAGAGATAACCTAGATGTTTCGTTCTCTAGTCACATTTACAAGGTTGGCGCCTCTGAATTTGCGTAAATATTGATCGAAACTGGGACATGATTCGATTCTTGAAAAAGTTCATGAATTTATTCATCGAACGTTCGGTCAACCGTCAATCGTTAATTTATTTGCGAAACTACTTTATGAATGGATCCGCCAAGAAATTATTACACAGTGGTGTAAAATACCATACTAGTTCCAAGACTTGATGTTGAAAAATGTGTTTATTGAAGCACGTGTATGGTGTGATTTGAGATTATTCAGGTTCTTGTAGTTCATTTGACGGTCAAGGTTGAAAAAATTTTCCCACATGAATTATGAAAGCTGGTCTTTAGATGCTTCAGCGCCTTCATATATTTGAATAAAATGATCTCATTAAATGAAATGATAAAGAACAATTCAATTCATTAATTCACAACAATAGATTTACCAACACTGACTTTTTCAGGTTCACATTTTGAACTTACTCTAAAAATCACACCTTCACTTGTTTTGAAAGCTATTAAAACTATTATGCAAAAAGGGATAGAAATAACAGAACCATAAAATATATTGGGGACAATTATTCTAAATATCTCAACAACAACAAAAGCATTGAATTTAGTTTAACCTCTAACAAAAGATTTGACTGAAAGATACATCTTCAGGTTTACATTTCGAACTAACTCTAAAGTATAGATAGCATATCTATATCCCAGAAAAAAATCTGAAAAATTCTCTCCCAAGCTCTTCAGCTAGGAGTTATTTGAATAAATAAAATAATCATCAAAGTACTCCTAACTGGAGATCTTGGGTTAGAATTTTTCATGTTCTTTTTCTGGAAAATGTGCTAACTATTTTTCAAAAAGGGAAATAAAAAAAAACCTTTTTGAATTCTATGTCGAACATTTTTTGGTAAGCGAACTTCTTTAATATCCAATCGAAACAAATTTGTATTAGGTGATGAATTTAAATAATTCGGTCACTACTATATATTTCCTTGATTCTTTATTAATTAATTTCTACCAGACAGATGATGATAATATAAAGGTATGGAAAAGACAGACGGAAAGATACGAAATACAATGTTAATCAAGACGACGACCAGGGTCCAGTGGAGTTCTGGAAGAATCAAAACCTTAGCGCGATGCAATGACGACTAAACGGCTGTTCTCTCTATTGAGAGAACTGTCATTGGGCAGTGTAGAGTGGAGATGCTTCGATCGAAAGGTTCTGCAGTCTGCTTTCATTTTCACTTCAAACGTGACATCCATTAGACCCTATCGGTTGAAAATAAATACGACAATCTTATTCCATTTTATGCGAGGAATTTATTTGCCACGATTAATGACACAAATAATTTCCTCTGTAAAAATGAGTACTCAGGTTTTTTTTTGCCATAACTGGCTTGAAAATAAAATAAAAATTTCCGCCATATATGTCCACCACGACTAGGTCTAAGAAATCGCATTCGACCAGAACAATTTTGGACCACTAGTAATTCAGGCCTTATTTCATCAATAACTCGAGTTATGTTGGCTTCCAAAGCATTTGTTTCTGGTTCATCAGCATAAACCAATAACTTAATAACATAACCCCAAAGAAAATAATCCAGTGGAGTTATATCCCTCTCGCTTCTATCACTCTAAAAAAAAAAACACCCGATATATCTAAAATGTCATGCCAACACTTACTGGAAAAAATGCACTGAAATCTTCCCTGAAAGCTCAATTTAAAAAATTTAATTCACTCTTCAGTTCATAAGTAAAAGATTCAATTTGAATATATAATTATGTCATCAAGTACTTCCACTATTTTCCAAATTAATAACGAAAATTGCATTAATTCCGGGATCCTGCAAATGATAAATTACAGCTTCTTCAAGGAGTTATAATTATCATGATGAATATACTGTGTATGAATCATACTGAGGTTATGACAAACTTATATGCGAAATGTCCGTTGCTAATCTTAAAATAGACAAAGCAGAATAAACAATTCTGGGTTTTTCTCAAATCAATTAGCAACAATCACAATTATTTAAACTATTGGATTTCATAATGACGGTAATTTAATTGGTCAGCACCTAAGAAATAATATTATTACGAGAAAAATATTAACCACAATGTATTTAACCTATGATTAGAGGATATCATTTATAGTTTCCCAATATAGTAAAGTGTACAATATTAGCATTTTGAAGATGATATTTGCTAGCTGTGGTATATATACAGGGTGTCCCAATGAAAATTTGATCCTCCCAGAAGTCAGAAACGAAGAATTTTGGAAGATTTCAAAAAACAGGTCAACATCTGTTTTGAGGAGGATGAATTTCCATCATGGATTTGAGCATTTACAAACATCTAATGCACTTGAATAAATACCGCAAATGTTTTGATCGTCACTGTTGCCTTACTACCCTCAACTCGCCTACTACCGAAACTCAAAAAACTTCGGACAAATTTTACTGTGTTCTGGAACGAAGTGTTTTAGCGCAGCCAAATAGTTTTTATTCTATTAGATTCTACCCTTTTTCTTGTACTAATATTTGAATTTTCAGTTTGATATTACTTTATTTTGCAGAGTTAGAAAGTCAAACAAACGTAATGCAATTTTGGAACTGTTTCGTCAAGCTAAGCGTCAATGCGAAATTGTTCCTTTGCTCAATGTGCCTCGACAAATTGTGTCCGATGCAATTTGCCATTTCAAGGAACTTGACCATGATGGTCGTCCAGGAAGTGGAAGAAAACGCACTGTCAATAAGCCTTGAAATCGCAACATCGTCAAGAAGCGAGTCAACCGAAATCCGAAGGTCTTCGGTAAATAGCCCGTGAGACCGGTATCAACCGTGAATCCGTTCGTCAAATGTCCGAAAAGGAGCTCAAACTCAAGCCATACAAGCTACAAAAAGTTTAACTCCTCATGGATGAAAACAAGCGCGTACGACTCCAAAGGTGCCGCCATCTCCTTTGTATCGCCGCTGATCAGCAATGGAAGCGCATTCTCTTCACAGACGAGAAGCTTTCCACCGTAGAACAATCCCACAACCACCAAAACGATAGAGTCTGGTCTACAGAGGCTCACGGTACGTCGGCCATTGTCGAACATCGTCAAAATCCGCAATCCGTCATTGTCTGGGGCGGAATTTGCACCAGGGGCAAAACACCCTTGGTTTTCGTGGATCAAGGGGTCAAGACCAATCAAGAAGTCTACCAATGCGACATTCTCGAGGCCGTAGTACTTCCGTGATCCCAGCAGCACTTCGGCGACTCGCATTAGACCTTGCAACAGGACTCCGCTCCGACTCACAAAGCGAAAATGACGCAAGAATGGTGTATGACCCATTTTCCGGGTTTCATCACATCTGCAGAATGGCCGCCATACTCGCCTGATCTCAATCCAATGGACTACAGCGTGTGGTCGATTTTGGAGCTCAGGGCGTGTGCTAAACACCACAGAAGTTTGGAGTCGCTGAAGCAATCCCTGCGCCGGGAATGGGACCGATTAACGCCAGAAGAGTTGCAGCCCGTTGCTGAAAATGCAAGAAGCATCTGAAGCTATGTATCGCCGCAAAGAAAGCCACTTCGAAATCGCTTAAATATATTATTACAAATGTTTATGGCATTATTATTCGTTGTCTATACAACTAAATTGGTTTTATTTGAATTTGGCACGAAATTTTCAAAAATCAATATATATATATATATATATATATATATATATATATATATATATATATATATATATATATATATACTATTCATTATTCCGTAAAATGTATTATATATAATACATTCGATATTATAACTAATCTAGCCAAGAAAAATAAACAAATTTGAAATGAGAGCAAAGATACTGCTTAGTTGCTCGAAAACAGAATCACTTTGCTATACACCCTTTTCAATTATCTGGTAGTTAATCAGCACCCCAAGCTCCTTCGCGCTATTTATGAGAAATCCTGTATAGCAGAAGCCAGCAAACTTTAATGTTTTCGTTTGTCTGCCCATTCGTATGCTATTCAATACGTCGTTTGGTAAATACTTGGCTTGCAACATGCACTTGCACGAGCAAAAAGTTTAATAGCTTCTCTATATATCTGCATATAGTTTTATGATCTTGGTAATGGTTGAAAAACCAGACACTCGGCAATTAGAACTGATCAAACCATTGGTTCGAGGAATCCTGTAAATTGATGGGCAACGTAAATAAAATTATGGCCTAATGTCAAGAAAGAACGTGTAAAATATGTATGTATGTTATTAGAACGAGACGAAGAAGCGGGGAATTTCCAAGAGTATTTTTGAGAAATTCGTTCGCAACGTACTAATTTAGTTGAAAAACCCGATGATGAAAATGGTCACAATTATGAATTTGAATCTACATGGTGAAAGTTCCACTTCAGAATAGATTAGCTCAATTTATAAGCTTAATATAAAATTATTAGTAGTATAGAAAAACACTATTTTTTCATTTTACATTGTATATAACATGTATACATTAATTTATAGATTGGTGTGAAACCCAATATAAGACTACAGAAAAACATTTAGAATTAAACACAATAACAATAACAATAACCTTGAAATTTAAGCACAGAATTTTATTTTAAGGTTATCAGTAGATATGTCACAAGTAACAGAAGCATCTGAATTATTTTTATGAACAATCTCTACGCAAATTTAAAATATTTTCCATAAAAGATTTACTGGGTAGATTGAGTCAACAAGCGATTACACTATTATTTAAATAATACCACAAATTATGAATTTTAGTCTTCTTGGCGAAACTCCCCATTCAGCATAAAAATTAATATGGGAAATCTGAAAATATACCGGGTGCCCAAGTTATCTGTGGCCAAATTGCACAACGTGATTCTACAAGCAATTTGCAAAACAAAAGTTTCTATAGAGTATGGTCCAATTATCCTTCGTTGTGAAGTTATTCAAGATTCTACTATTCTGTAACGTTTCACAATTTTTTCAATAAAAACATAGCATAACCTGAAAACCATCATCTTAATCAAAATTCAATGTAGACCATTGGAAAGAGCGGAAAATTGTCCTTAGACTAGGGTCGTTTCATGGAGATTTTTGTGAAAGACTTATTATTATAGGATAGTTAAGGAACAATTTATCATAAAATTTTCTTCAGTCATAATCTTTCAGTTAACACTCGTGAAATACTATTATTATATTGCGTAGAAAATTTTCTGGACCCGTAATTTTAGAAATGGAGACATCAGTTGGACGCAAGGATTGTGCAACTTAACACCATTATATTTGCGAAAAAAGTAATAATTATACCAATTAATGACCTCACATAACATACTTTGGATTGAAATAAAAATATTTCTGCATTTCACAAGTACTTTTCGATTTTCGTTTAATTCAAAATGAAAGTTCTTGTTGTAAGACTTCTTAATTACAAGCTAACTGCTAAATAATATCGTGCTTACCAACGATCGTAGATGGATAGAATAGAATATGAGCAAAAACTTTTCGTTGTTAAGCCTAATGTCATCACTGGACACCATTTCCGGTTCAAAATTCAAGTGAAGAGATTTGGGCGAAGCGATTTGTGGTACGAGTGTGTAAAAACCTGCTGAACTAAGGTTTCCTCTACGTTGCGATCTCTTGAAGACCACATTCTAGAATTTCGAAACGTAGAACTATTTTCTTATTCCGGTGATCAATTCATCGTGGCTGGAATTAATTCAAATAAGATTCTTAAATAATAATATACTAGCTTATGAATATAGATTGTATTGGTTCTCAAGAATTGCCGCGGAAACGTGACGCTTATTCTGAAATTCAAATTTTCATGAGGATGACTAAGAAAACAATGAGTTTTTCCCTAATATTGTCTTATGTATGAAAAGTCTCATACCTGTCGGTTTGCCGAAAAGAATATACACTTCAGCTGGGCTATTTTCGTAATCTCGAAATTTACATTTCTAGTGTATAAACAGCAAACGCTCCACTGAATCTGCTTGAATATACGGATGTAATAGAAGCAATGGGACATTTTCTGAAGGCACAGAAGCATGATAATAACGGAATAAATCAAGGACAGCTAGTCTTTTTTGATCAATATTAATGAAGAAATTTTTATTATTAGAAATAGAAATAAGTTCCTCTGGTTTTGATAAGAGATGTCACTTGTAGTTTGTTATTTCACTAATAATTCACATAAAGATGATAAATCGGGGGTTTATAAGTTAACCTGCGGTGATTGCCCTAAAGTTTACATGGGACAGACTGGAAGAACTTTCCGACATAGAATTTGTGAACATTTGAATAGTTTCCTCAATAATAAAAGTAATTCCAACCATTTATTAGAAACAGGACATACTTTCAACCATAATTTTGAAATTCTACATATAGAAAGTGAAAGTTAGGCCTTAAATCTGTTAGAATCCCTAGAGATAAATAAACATAATAAAATTGGAATATTACTTAATGAACAAATAGATTAAAATAAGTCACCTCTGTTAAATATATTCAGATAAGCTGGAATTTGCAGAGACCCTTTTTTGGGTTTTAGTGCTCAATAAAAATTTATTGTACTTAATGTGATATAAATAGCAACGGATTTCGGAAACAAGCTTAGTTATTCAAAATGTAATCTTGCCTGATGATGCTACTGTGATAGCGAAACGATTGTTGTAAACATAACAATAAAAATTTGTGAAAATCAGAATAATCTTATTTAAACATTATTTAATATGGATTTTCACCCAGTAAGGACTGATTCAATTCAATCATTCGTTGATACTATTATAAATTAAGGTGTCTGTGAAGGTTGATTTTCGAAATATGTTGAATTCGAGGAGATTATTTGACATATTCCAAAAACCAAAAGTGGCATATAGAAATTGCATTGCAGTGAGTGCCCTGCATTTTACATAGGTCAAAGTGGTCGTTCAATCGGAATTTGAGTAAACGAACATAAAAAATCTATACTCCAAAATAAAACAACTACTGGGTTTTCTGCTCATTGCATAAATGAAAACCACTTCATAGACTTCGGTAAAACCGAAATTCCACATTCAGGAAACAAAAGCAAAAAGTTGGATCTACTCCAATATCTGGAGATCTCTTCGGCCCATAAAAAACATTTGGCGATAACAAATGATAAGTTGGAATTTCATCTATTCTCATTACTGACATCTTTTAATAACAAGTTTCTTTAAAAAATAAACAAATATCGTCAACTGGTATAACTTACTGTTAACAACAATAATTTGAACTTTTGTATGAAACTTAAGTCAAGTGTATTTATTTACCTCACTAACATCTAAAATATTTCATCAAGTGGTTTTCGAGAAATAAATATATTTTTTCTTTCACTTATTCAGATTATGAGTATCAGTTCTAAATGTCAATATAGCATTGAGATAAGGAGGTATACTCATTGAAATGAATCTTATGGGCTAAACGTGCCATGTGCAATTTTCTTCGATTATACATATTCAACCACTATACTCGTAGATCAAGATTATGGTACTTATATGGTTCTTCTATACTTGCTATTCGTCGAATGGTTGAAAAATTCGACGATAACAGACTAATAAAATTATAGAACGTAAGTAACTTGAAGATTATTGACTTTATATCAGTGGTATGAGTCCGGACGGTTAGTTGACCTGGAATTTGATTACATAGCGTATTTTGAGAAAAATTTGAACCGACATCCGTTCAGAATTGTGTTGACTCAAGAAATTTAACCATTTCATTAACGTCAGAGTCGTATCTTAACTGATTGCTTTCTTAGGTACCTTTAAAATTATTCCGATTTTTTCAAGAAATCATTTTTAAGTAAACAGCTTCGTATAGAAACAAAACTATGGTTTATGGTCGAAAAATAATTCACAACAGGTCATTGATAAGTCTTAAGATCCAAAAGTATTACACCTTGTGGATTATGTAATGGAGACATCAAGAAATCTTATTTTTTGAAAAAGAAAATAGAGGTGAATTGTTACTTTTTTTTAATTTAAGCAGATTTTATCTAAAATATCATACAGATTTATTCTGCTAACCTCACTACAAACTTTAATGTTATAAAAATTTCTTTACAAAAACTTTTTGAAATTAAATTAAATAGATGACATACACATTGTTTCAATTTAGTAGAAATATATTATTAACATATATAACACAGCACCAAAAGGAATAAAAGAATACAAAGAGAATATAAATTATCATTTAAAAATATCAAATAATTTTTCAAAGGATTTCAATTAATAATTTATATTTTCCTCTTATTCTTTTATTCCTGTTGGTGCTGTGTAATGAGTGTTAATTCTATATGTCTGCTGAATTGAAATTGTGTTTTCTAAGATTTAATTTAATTTCAAAAAGTCACTATATTCAAAGTTTGTTTATAGACCTACATGTGGTTTTAGTCGGGTAAGTTATTTTTTCATTAATTACTCTCATTTTTGTATACGAAGTTGAACTGACGAGTTATGGATGTGGTAATTCCAAATGGCCTTCTTGAATATGTGCTGCATGTTTTTGGAGTACTTTCAAGGAACTTTTTTCAAAGACAGTTATTTTTAGAGAAATTCTTGAGGTTATGTTGTGCATTTTCGAAAAGGAATTTAATTTTCCTAATACATTGATACGAAACAAAATTTAGAATCCTCCAAGTATTTATTTAATTTTTTTAATTTATAATATATAATATATTTTCTTTGTATTATTTTATTCCTTTTGATGCTGTGTGATGAGTTTTAATTCTATATGTCTACTAAATTGAAACTGTGTTTTCGAAGACATTTATTTAATTTAATTCTAAAAAGTTTTTGGGAAAACATTTTCATAATATTAAAATTTAAATTTGTAGTGAGGTTAGCAGAATAAATCTGTATGATATTTAGGATATTGTAATAACCATTCTACCTCATAAAAAAACAATTTTTTTAGTCATAGTGTAATAAAGTTCATTTGAATTATATGTTTTTCGTCAAGACAGTGCAACATAAGACTTTGTTGGGAAGTTTCACGAGTCTGTGATTTCCACAAATAGCACTGTTAATTGATTAAGAACAATTTTCTTGAGAGGGATATGTCAAGTCGTTGGTATTTGATAAAAATCTAGAGGCGTTTTAGAATCAAACGCAAAAATAACTTAAGGTATTCATAAACTTTAGCCCTATTCTAGATTAATACGAGTATATCATTGATTTGTAGCTACTAATTAAATTAAAATTCACTGGAATATTCAAAGAAATTATGACTTAACAACCTATATCATCCGTAATATGCAAATTATCAACCATGGTTTGGACTGCAGTAAAGTTACTATGGGTAGGACTGAATATTTAATCCTTAAGTTTCCATTTGTTTCCATTTTCTATTGTGGTAAAACCGCACTGGTTCTTACCATTCCTTATCCTTATGACATTCTATAAGTATTCAAATCTTTATTCATCATCTTTACTCTTAAATCTTAAGAAAAATATTTTCCTACTTCATGGCAGAATTTGTACTTTCACTACTTTAATCTTTTTATTTTACCCATTCTAAAAATTTTAAATCTCTCGGATGTTTTTGCGCGCTAGTTCCAGCTATCGTTTCGCCTTAATGTCTGTAATTTTCGGATTTCGAGCCGAAAAAAGTCTTAAACGACTATCATCAATATCATTCACCTTGAACTGAATCTGACAGTAGTATTAACTTTCTATATTCAATCATCAGCAAATCTAACCACTTAAATAAATTTAAAATTTTTTTCAAATCCATATATACAGATACAATTATACACAATAAATCAAACCACCTTATTAACTAAAAACAATATAATTCGCAGACTAGTTAACATTCCAACAAATCAAGAAAATTGAATTTCCGAACTAAATAGTAGCAAAAAGTCATTAAAAATGACTACAATCCAATGTTTATAGATGAGTTATTTAGAAGGGCATTAAATATGGTTTATTCAGACGTAAAAGAGAAATTTAAGTCTATTTCATTGAAATATACCAAACGTATTCCTGAGAAGATTGATAGATTCCTTAAAAATGAATATAATTTGGGAACATCATTTAAAACAAATTCAAGCCTCAGGAAATTCATGGAAAACGATGAAAATATTATATTGAAAGATGATAAATCAAGAGTTCATAAGTTAGGCTGAGGTGATTGCCACCAAAAACACTGAATAAAAAATTAAATTGAAATAAAAATTAAAGAATATTATTTCGAATTTCCATCATGTGAAGACCGAATCAATTAAATAATTCAAAATTATGTTAGTGTTATTGCCTTATTAGGGGGTATTCACAATGTTGAAATCTAGATATCCAAGTGATTTCAACTAATCACAGAAAAACAGAAATTGCGGTTTTTTAATATTATTCTTAATCTTTAAAAAAAATTTTTTTGTTTTCCAGGATATTGGATAAACACATAGTAAAATTATCAATGACAATGTTTAAGTCCAGATATGCAAATGATTTCTACACATCACAGAAATACAGAAGTAGCGGATGTTTGTATCTTAAATAATTATTGAATTCAATATTTTTCTTCTGAAAATTACCAGAATATTGACTTTAATGATAAAGACGCAAAATTTCACTAGTAAAATTGTAAGAAATAAGCTGTAGTTAGAATATATCGTAATTTATTTTTGGGAATCAAAATGTACTCCAGTAATATATTTATTGTTATTGCATTATTAGGGAGTTCTGACAATGTTCAAGTCCAGGTATTCAAGTGATTTCACAAATCATGGAAATATAGAAATAGCGGTTTTCTAAAACTTTATATAGTTAAAAAAAATTTTTTTTGGAAATTACCAAGATATTGGCTTGAACGATAAACACATAGAATTTAAAATTTTCTAGTAAAGTTGTAAATGATAAGCTGTAAACAAAATTTATCGTAATTTATGTTGGCGATTGTAAATGTACTCCAATGATATATTAATTGTTATTGCATTATTAGGGAGGTCTTAACAATGTCCAAGACCAGATATGCATTTCATCCAAATTTCAATCAACCCATAATTTTAAACGGCATAACTTTGTATTCGTCTCGTGAAAAATTTTCAAGTTTTTATATTGCAAAATTGAAGGGTCATTTTTCAATTTAAATTGCAGATTACTTCAAATGACGAAGTGAAAATTGAACTAAAAAAAATTCTTGAAGACTTATCTTCAGTCAATCTCACCTTTAGGTATTTTGCCAGTAGTAGCCTTTTTTGCGATTTTCAGCGCCTTTTTGGGATCTGTGATCAAGAGCGGCGAAAACGTTTGCGACTCCATTTCTCACTGCAAGAAGCGATTGCCCGATCAAAAAAAAAATATTTACGTTATCACTGGTAAGTCTTCACAAGCTTTTCGCAACACGCTGAGGACGACCTTCACTTTTATAAATCTATACTAATAATGCCAGCAAGTTTCATGCCACTGAAAATGCTTTGTTGTTTAAACTGTACTGGAATTTAATTTTATATTACTGAACTGTTTGATCCTTCATCAAGATCAGGGTGGGGAGGAAGGTGGGAGTGCCAGATTCGCATCATCAAATGATTTTCGAGCATCCTCAAGACCACACTCATCAGAAAGAAAAGAGTTAATTGGATTTACCTTACTCTCGCCCCACAAAGGAATCAAAAGTCGAATATTCACTAGCGGTCAGTTCGGTAATTCTTGTCCAATTAACAATCAACATTCGATCAACGTGAAATTGGGAAAATCTCCATTTACTTAAGGATTGTTTCGAGGTATTGATATATGAAGAAAATATTACCACACTGCCAAAAAATATAGGGAATTGATCACTCAAGGACAAAATACTTTTTCAAATTTATTGTAACAGTTTTTCCAATAGGAATGATACAATTTGAAATGGTTATAATGGCAACACTGTGTATTATTTTTGACATTTCTCATGCCATTTGTGTTCAGTAGGTTATGCCATTTAATCATGGAGAGATTACACGCTTTAACAACGTTTAGAAATTTTTAAATTATTTTATCAAAATCAGTGCTCATTTGTGAAAACTGAAAAATTCAAGAGAATCCATGAACGACATTATTCAGTTCATCGACTAATTATTCGTGGTGTTGTCGACAAATTTGGAAGGGATTTTAATTCAAACGTTACAAGAGTACTATAACAACGAAGAAATCCATGCACACAGGAAAATATTGACTTGCTTGCAGCAAGTTTAAGATAAAATCCAAATTTATCGATTCCATCAACTAAATATTTCTCGAACAACAACTTTGAGAATTTTGGGTTTACATCCGTACAAAATTCGACTGGTTCAAGAACTGGAGCCATAAACAACCATAAACTTCGCTATATTTCTGATTTTGCTCTTGAACAACTTGAAAATAATAAACAATTTTATAGAAACTTAAAACTTTAAATTCAGAATTCTATTTTCTAACTTCTACAATATATATTCAAAGTATATACAACAACTATCAAATATATCCTTATATAAAATCAATATAAAATATTTGTCAATGTCTCGGAAAAAACCTTTCCACATCCCGATATGAAACATATTAATACGAATATATTAACAAAAACTATTATAAGTATGTATATTAACATACAAATACAAGAAAATCCACTATTCCAAAATGATCTAAAATTGTCAAAATAAAGGACCAAATCGTTTCAATCATTTTCATTTGATCCTTTACTTGGAAATTTTAGATAATTTTGGAATAGTGGATTTTCTTGTCTTTGTATGTTTATATACATACAATTCTCGAAATAAAGGATCAAATCGACTCAATTATTTTTATTTGATCCTTTATTTTGAAAATTTTAGATAATTTTCGAATAGTGGATTTTCTTGTATTTGTATGTTAATCTAAAAACTCAAATAGTTTTTGTTAATACATTTGTATTATTACGTTTCATATCGATGTTTCACGATGTAAAAAGGTTGTTCTCGAGACACTGAAATATATTTTATATTGATTATATATAAGAATATCATTTTGATAGTTTATGTATATAGTTTCAATATATATTGTAGAAGATAGAATATATAATGCTGAATTTAAAGTCATTTGAAATTACTTCTATCCAGTATTGACTCACATTCAAATTGTTTTTTAAATCTAAATGTTAAGGTTAAACTCGATCCGATTGGAAGTTTCCATAATATTCGAAAAATATAATTTCAAATAAGAATAACTCAGGAACTATTTAACCGATTTCGTTCGTTAACGAATACAACCGAGTTATTTGGGCCCCACATCTACCCTAAAAGTTTAGAGTCTGTTGCTCTTTCTTTTATAAAATTAGAGAAATATTTTCTTCCCAGGAAAGAGACTGCTATAATTTCAGTAGCGTTCAACGCTGCTCTGCTGAGAATTTTTTTCTTCTAATTATCACTAAATTCTGCACGAACATGTGTATAATCATTCTACTTCTAAATACCAAATTTCATGTCGATCGGATATGTAGTTGCGAAAATATTAAGAGAGTTACGACAAAATTTCAAATGAGAATTATCCCGAAACTATTGGACCGATTTGATCCGTTAACCACTCTGATTCTTCATCACTAAGTTCAACTTGTCCTTTAAGTCCATATTCGGCTCAAAATTCCAAAATTACAGATATTCCTTGGGCAAAACTATAACACCGTTTTTCCTAGAACAAGCGAGTAGAAACAGATAAATATAATGAGAGTGATAGCATAGATTGGAATTCGGAACCGCTAAATAAAAAACTCATTCAATTCAACTCCCCTGTTCGTATATCATTCACCTTGAACTGAATCTGACAGTAGTATTAACTTTCTATATTCAATCATCAGCAAATCTAACCACTTAAATAAATTTAAAATTTTTTTCAAATCCATATATACAGATACAATTATACACAATAAATCAAACCACCTTATTAACTAAAAACAATATAATTCGCAGACTAGTTAACATTCCAACAAATCAAGAAAATTGAATTTCCGAACTAAATAGTAGCAAAAAGTCATTAAAAATGACTACAATCCAATGTTTATAGATGAGTTATTTAGAAGGGCATTAAATATGGTTTATTCAGACGTAAAAGAGAAATTTAAGTCTATTTCATTGAAATATACCAAACGTATTCCTGAGAAGATTGATAGATTCCTTAAAAATGAATATAATTTGGGAACATCATTTAAAACAAATTCAAGCCTCAGGAAATTCATGGAAAACGATGAAAATATTATATTGAAAGATGATAAATCAAGAGTTCATAAGTTAGGCTGAGGTGATTGCCACCAAAAACACTGAATAAAAAATTAAATTGAAATAAAAATTAAAGAATATTATTTCGAATTTCCATCATGTGAAGACCGAATCAATTAAATAATTCAAAATTATGTTAGTGTTATTGCCTTATTAGGGGGTATTCACAATGTTGAAATCTAGATATCCAAGTGATTTCAACTAATCACAGAAAAACAGAAATTGCGGTTTTTTAATATTATTCTTAATCTTTAAAAAAAATTTTTTTGTTTTCCAGGATATTGGATAAACACATAGTAAAATTATCAATGACAATGTTTAAGTCCAGATATGCAAATGATTTCTACACATCACAGAAATACAGAAGTAGCGGATGTTTGTATCTTAAATAATTATTGAATTCAATATTTTTCTTCTGAAAATTACCAGAATATTGACTTTAATGATAAAGACGCAAAATTTCACTAGTAAAATTGTAAGAAATAAGCTGTAGTTAGAATATATCGTAATTTATTTTTGGGAATCAAAATGTACTCCAGTAATATATTTATTGTTATTGCATTATTAGGGAGTTCTGACAATGTTCAAGTCCAGGTATTCAAGTGATTTCACAAATCATGGAAATATAGAAATAGCGGTTTTCTAAAACTTTATATAGTTAAAAAAAATTTTTTTTGGAAATTACCAAGATATTGGCTTGAACGATAAACACATAGAATTTAAAATTTTCTAGTAAAGTTGTAAATGATAAGCTGTAAACAAAATTTATCGTAATTTATGTTGGCGATTGTAAATGTACTCCAATGATATATTAATTGTTATTGCATTATTAGGGAGGTCTTAACAATGTCCAAGACCAGATATGCATTTCATCCAAATTTCAATCAACCCATAATTTTAAACGGCATAACTTTGTATTCGTCTCGTGAAAAATTTTCAAGTTTTTATATTGCAAAATTGAAGGGTCATTTTTCAATTTAAATTGCAGATTACTTCAAATGACGAAGTGAAAATTGATCCTTTACTTGGAAATTTTAGATAATTTTGGAATAGTGGATTTTCTTGTCTTTGTATGTTTATATACATACAATTCTCGAAATAAAGGATCAAATCGACTCAATTATTTTTATTTGATCCTTTATTTTGAAAATTTTAGATAATTTTCGAATAGTGGATTTTCTTGTATTTGTATGTTAATCTAAAAACTCAAATAGTTTTTGTTAATACATTTGTATTATTACGTTTCATATCGATGTTTCACGATGTAAAAAGGTTGTTCTCGAGACACTGAAATATATTTTATATTGATTATATATAAGAATATCATTTTGATAGTTTATGTATATAGTTTCAATATATATTGTAGAAGATAGAATATATAATGCTGAATTTAAAGTCATTTGAAATTACTTCTATCCAGTATTGACTCACATTCAAATTGTTTTTTAAATCTAAATGTTAAGGTTAAACTCGATCCGATTGGAAGTTTCCATAATATTCGAAAAATATAATTTCAAATAAGAATAACTCAGGAACTATTTAACCGATTTCGTTCGTTAACGAATACAACCGAGTTATTTGGGCCCCACATCTACCCTAAAAGTTTAGAGTCTGTTGCTCTTTCTTTTATAAAATTAGAGAAATATTTTCTTCCCAGGAAAGAGACTGCTATAATTTCAGTAGCGTTCAACGCTGCTCTGCTGAGAATTTTTTTCTTCTAATTATCACTAAATTCTGCACGAACATGTGTATAATCATTCTACTTCTAAATACCAAATTTCATGTCGATCGGATATGTAGTTGCGAAAATATTAAGAGAGTTACGACAAAATTTCAAATGAGAATTATCCCGAAACTATTGGACCGATTTGATCCGTTAACCACTCTGATTCTTCATCACTAAGTTCAACTTGTCCTTTAAGTCCATATTCGGCTCAAAATTCCAAAATTACAGATATTCCTTGGGCAAAACTATAACACCGTTTTTCCTAGAACAAGCGAGTAGAAACAGATAAATATAATGAGAGTGATAGCATAGATTGGAATTCGGAACCGCTAAATAAAAAACTCATTCAATTCAACTCCCCTGTTCGTAAAAGTTCATTTTAAAAATTATTGAACGATTTGAAATGGTGTTTTTTGACCTACTAACTGCTCATCAGAGAAGATTACGCTAATTCATTCAAATAAACGAAAAATGTTGATTTGAATTTCTTATTTTATTAATAAAAAGACACAAAACATACACGGCTTCTAACTACAAGATGAATGTGTTGTTTCTATAAGTTTTGAACTTCATTTTCAAGTTTTAAACAAAGATATAAACAGATTTAATCTGTTAGTCTCCTATAATTTAATTTCAAAAAATTTCATTGAAAAACTTTTAGAATTAAATTAATATCTTATAAGCACTGCTTATATTTGATAGATGTATAAAATCTAAACTCATTATATAATATCAAATGGAATTAAAAAAAACTAGACAAATATAAATTGTCAATTAAAATTAATAAATAAATATTTAAGGGAACGGTGTTTTGTTTCGAATTGACAATTTATATTTGTAGGGTTTTTTCCATTTGATATTATATAATGAGTTTTGATTTTACACGTCTATTAAATATAAGCAGTGCTTATAAGACATTAATTTATGTATAAAAATTTTTGAACAAAAGACTAACAGGTTAATTCTGTTTCGATATTCAAATTTTGTAATAATTCCTTAAGTCAAGTAAAAAACCTCTTCTTATATTTTATTTTATATTACATCATGTTCAAGTGTAACAATTCTTAGTGAATACTGTGAAAATTCGGTAAAATGGATTTTCATAAAATAAAAAAGTCATCAATATTATCCATCGAAAATATCATTTTTTTGTCAAAGATGCACGAAACTAGACCATGACTCAAATAATATTCATATCCATGACTATAAAGAAATGGTAAAACGTTTGAAGAATTATTATCGAGATTTAGAATAATTCTTTCATTCAAATTCGAATATAAAAAAAACAGAATTATTCTGCAAAACCTCTGAATAATTTATTAATTTCTGAAAATATTCAATGAGAATGTCTCAGAGAAACCGAGTTTCTATTTTAGTAGACATATGGAATTTTAAATTTCGTAAAACATTCCAAAATATAAAGGAATCTAATTAAATAATATTTAAATAAGGTTATTCTGATTTTCACAAATTTTTATTGTTATGTTTACAACAATCGTTTCGCTATCACAGTAGCATCATCAGGCAAGATTACATTTTGAATAACTAAGCTTGTTTCCGAAATCCGTTGCTATTTATATTACAGTAAGTACAATAAATTTTTATTGAGCACTAAAACCCAAAAAAGGGTCTCTGCAAATTCCAGCTTATCTGAATATATTTAACAGGGGTGAGTTATTTAAATCTATTTGTTCGTTAAGTAATATTCCAATTTTATTATGTTTATTTATCTCTAGGGATTCTAACAGATTTAAGGCATAACTTTTACTTTCTATATGTAGAATTTTAAAATTATTGTTGAAAGTATGTCCTGTTTCTAAAAAACGGTTGGAATATGTAGAATTACTTTTATTACTGAGGAAACTATTCAAATGTCCACAAATTCTATGTCGGAAAGTTCTTCCAGTCTGTTCTATGTAAACTTTAAGGCAATTACCGCAGGTTAACTTATAGACCACCGATTTATCATCTTTATGTGTACAGTCTTCATTATTTTTATGAAATTTACTCAAGCTTGAATTGGTTTTAAATGAAGTTCCTAAATTATATTTATTTTTGAGGTATCTAGAAATTTTCTCAGAAATACCTTTAGTGTATTTTAACAGATGACCACAACCCAGTGACCAAGTAAGGACTGATTCAATTCAAATATAAAGGAATCTATAAAAGATTTTTAAAAAATTTATATTGTTTAGTTTCTTTATGCCTCTAGTGCTCTGATTCAATTTGCCAAGAATTTTAAAATAAAATTTGACTCGAATGTAGCCTTTAAAACGGTTAATGATTCAGGAAATCATACAAAAAATTATAAAAATAAAACAAATAAAGAAAATAAATCTGGAGTCTATAAGTTGCAATGATTGAATATTTTTATATATTTAGGTAGTACCGATAATTAACCCCTTATATATTTTATGGTTACTTATATCCATTTTTTCGCATATTTTTCTTACTCTGTATTTCAATCAATTGTTGGTTATTTATATTCCTTTTTTGCATATGTTTTACTATCAATATTTCTGAAAATTGTTAGTCATTTCTTCTTTTTCCAAATGTTAATAGCTATATAAGAAGTGAAGATGTAATTTTCTGAGTTAGTTCAAAATGTAAACCTGAAAAAGCCATGGTGTAGGCGAAATAATTATTGATTAATAAATTGTAAATCTTTATTTTTTTTAAATTTCCGGTTCATTAAATTGATCTTTTTTAAGTTATTTCGCTCGAGCGTTATCATGCAGTACTCTATTTAACAACGAATATTTCAATTGTAAGTGAAAGTTAATCGTTTGAGGCTGTTTTTTACTCAAAATGGACATAATGCAAATATTTGGACGAGTGCGCAAAAAAATTTTACCTTGTAGTTCGCGAGTAAACAACGTGTTAATTTCATGTTAATTCGTTAATTGGTTCTCGAGAAATAATTCATTATTATTTTTAGTAGAACAACTTTAATTTCCGCTATTATCCAATTATTCAACAATTAATACATCCTTATTGATTCTTCAGGTCTTAATGGAAAATTTTATTGTGTTTTTATTAACAAATTCTTCCTGCAGAAAACTTAGGATAAGAGGTATTCCAATTTATGGAATCCAGAACATCTTCCAAAAAGCTTAAATAAGGGAGATCCTATATTTATAAGTCGCTAATGATATTCAATATATTTTTATAATAATATATGAAACTTATAATAAATATGAGTTCAGATTGAAATGGGTTCTATCCTAGTAAATAGTTCACATAGGTTTGCTTTTTAGGTATTTATTCATTTTTCTTTAGTCTTATTTGAAACGGTCTTCCTATTTTACAATATTTCTAAGAGATTTTGATTTAATTCTTCAAAAATTGAATTATGTACAGGTTTTACAGAATAATTCTGTTTTTAAATTTGGAAATAAAATTTATTTAACATTTAATATTATGAATTTTTCAACTTTGCTTAGCACATAGGTATGAAGATAGTGAAACTGAGATTATTCATTCATGGTATAATAAAACAGTCGTCTGTTAAGTAAATTTTTTCAATTGAATACGTTTCATTATATCTGGATGAATAATTTAAATAGTGTAAAGTTATTTCTAAGATATCGACAATCTTATTTTCACACATCTCATGCCCCATTTAATCGTCATTAATTCAATAACTCAAAATGACCTTCAAATTCTTTAATGAACTTTGTAAAACTGAAATTCATCACGGATTTATAATTATCTTGGAGTAATTGTGGAAAATTTGAGTGACAGAAAGATCAATTAATTTTCTCTTATCTACAATATACGTTTTCTGCTTCACAGGTAGGAGTTGACTCGTATGCATTTTCAATACCTGCCTACACGTTAGAATAAAATTGTCCCAAGGATAATCTTTATGTAATGTAAATAAGGACACATTTTTATAATTAAGGTGTGGTTCCAAGTTACGTGTAGGTCACAAGATGTATTCTCAGAAATCTTTGAAATGACATAAAAAAAATTCCACATAAACGAAACCATTCGTTAGTCAACAAGTTTATCGCTATATACAGGCTGGCTGTCCACTTTGCTTACACGTAGTTTTTAACGTTATCTATCATTTTATTTCTTAACAATGCTCCAATCTGTCAGATCATTTTTGCGATTTTTATAATAGTTAAAAATATCGAAGAAAGAATGTTGTTTTCGCATTCAACAAGAAACTTAGTCTTTGGATACGCTGTTTGTCGTTTAAATCCGAGCGAGACAACCGTTGAAATTTCAGTATCTCACGAATCAGTTAGTACTATTTTAACTGGTTGTTTGATTATGTAAAGTGTTGAGGCTCGGCTAATGTCGGAAGACCCGAATCCCAAGGGCGTGAACGAATTTCTGGCCAAAAATTCAACAAATCCTATCGAACAACCACCATATTGCCTTGATATAGATCATTAGTTTCTTCTTTTCTTTTTAAACTAGTCACAAATTTAGTAATATTATAACTTTTGGAAAACCACCGGATTCCTACAAAAATTGCCCCAGAAGAGCTGAATTGGATATCGCTATCTGCTCATTCAGTGAATTTTCACTCGGTTTATTTCTGATTTTTTCAAGACGTTTAGCTGCAGGCATTTAATCCTTAAAAATTAAAAATATGTTTTTCTGTTAATGTATGTTCTTCATACGTAGAATCTAACTTATTATTGCAGAAAAATTTGTTTAGAAAACAAATTTGATGAATACAATTTCTGTATTTGCGAATCCTTACTAAAATATTATAATTACAATCAAAATGGAAAACTATTACAAAATCTAACAGGAACAAAATCAAAGACTGAAGTGAAAAGTCATATCTTTCAAATCCATGTTTTCGTAAATTGGGGTGAACTACTCGACAATAGAAAGTCATTTATACAGTTTTTCAATAAAAAATGTCCTATTCAGTGAATTGTAATCCAAGGGGTAGAAAGCTGGTCCGCCAGAAGCCCCGATTTATTGCCGCTATATAACTCTTCATAGCGTTATTTGAAAAATATTGAATCAATTATAAAACTGGTGATTGAATATTTCACGCCATAATTTATTATTAGAATTAACAACCTCACGAGCATGAGGTAAAGTTATACAACGAGGTTACGGGTTACAAACAGCTTAGCAAGGTGAATTCGAAAACGCATAAAAGTGGACGGTATTCATTTGAGTATTCGCTTTAGATTTATATTCATTTTTTCTCAAAGTTTCCTCATAGTATGTACTAATTATTATAAATATTAGGAAAACTTTTAATTCAGAATAATATCTTGCAACTTCTACAATATATAGTGAAGCTTGTATAGTAAAATATCAAAGTATACACAATCAATATAAAATATTTTTCAATGTCTAGGAAAGAACTGCTTTGGCTGACGGCATAAAACCATATTAATATAAACATATTAACACAACATAGAAAGGTATGTACATAAACATATATATCCACAAAAATCTTCTATTCCCAAATTATATAATTTTCTCAAAATAAAGGATAGATAAAAAATAATTGAATATATGTTTGTTTATTTTCGAATTATATAAAATTCTCGAATCAAAAAAAGATAAGAAATAATTAAATATATATTGAATATATGTTCGAAATTTATATTCAGTTATTTCTTATCTATCTTTTATTTTGAGAATTTCATATAATTTTCGAATAGAAGATTTTTTCGTATACAAGTTTTGATATTACATTTGTATTAATACGTTTTCACATCATAAAGCAAAACAGTTTTTTCATAGACATTGGAAAATATCTTATATTGATTATGTGTACTCTGATATAATTTGGATATTTAAGTATATAATCTTCAATATATATATATATATATATATATATATATATATATTAATAAATAATATATATATATATATTAAGAAAAAATTATTATAAAATTAAAAGTAAATCCATATGATACTTAAGATATTGTAATCTGTATGATATTTAAGATATTGTAATAAGCCTTCTATATAGTAAAAAACCCATTTTTTCATTATTTCATTAGCTGATGCTGTTTCTCTCACCGTTTCCGAAATACAACTGATGAGCCTCATATTTCACCCACAGTGTACAGCGTGATTTTTCTAGATTTCCCAATTAACTAAAATTTGGGTGGGAAGCTTCAACCAAGATTCACGTTGGCCTTATGTACTTGGGAGAGTGTTCTATTGTTAGAATGCTCATTTAAGAATTTTTCTCACGCCACCCGCACATTGCCGAAAAGGCCTATTCCGGATATTTGTGGGACGTTTCTCAGACAGGACAACGTTGCCAAATATTAAAATGATTTTTGAACTGTTCAGTTCCAATATAACGATGTTGCTTTGTATAAATTTTTTCATAACATAAATATGAGGAATATAAGTATAAATAAAGCTAACTGAAATACAAACAACCAAGGTTATGCAGAATCACTAAGTATTTTACAGAAACATGTTTTTGCTCGAAAGACTTATATATGGAAATTAAGTTGGAAAATATAGTGAAAAACTACGAACCTCGAGTCAATGTATCTTCTCAGTAATAAAAAGTGATAGAAAACAAAGTAATTTCTCATTTCATTCGATTTTTAGGACGAACTATCACAAAGTAACGGACTACTCCGTGAGTTATCTAGATATCATAGAACACAGATTATTCTCAATTCCGAGAAAATTTCGTCATTGATTAAATTTAATCAAACAAATAGTAACTAATAATGGTCATTTGGCATCAAAAATAGTATGATTGCCAGAAAAAAGGTACAAAATGCTTTTTACGAAATAAAATAAATAAATAAGTTAAAATCCGCAAAACTCTTTCAGCTTCAATTGTAAATCATCTCTACAAATGGAGAAGTTCCTTGAAAATTTATACATTAACTTATATTTCAGAACTAATAACTCTTTGGAAAAATTTTCAAAAAAGTTTGAAAGTGAAATAAATAAATGAAAGTTATCAGGTCGATTATCGATTTCTCTCAAACCACTTGATGATGGATATTAAGAAGGTAAACAAATACACGTGGCTTAAGTTTCGCAAAAGTTCAATTTATGTCGTTGACATATATATTTCGGGTTTCAACCCATTTTTAAAACTTTTGAAAATATTTCGTACTTCAATCCATTTTCAAAAGTTTTGAGGTAAATTTAATTCTAAAAGTTTTTTGAATAAAATTTTTTTTTTTTTAAATTAAAATTGTAGAAGATAAACATATTTCAATTTGTTTTAATATTCAAATTTTGTTATATTTCTTCTATCAAGTAAAAGGCCTTTCTATTTTATTTTATATATAATATATAATTATATTTTGGCTTCAATAAATCTCATTAGAGAATGTCAATGAATTTAAATAAACCTTAAAATAACTCACACTGTTCTTTGATTTTGTTAGAACATAGATCAATCTTGAATTATATAGTTGATCTGTAGTTCGAAGCTTAAGTCTTTTAACACGTGAGTGATATAGGTTATGTTTTTGATTTTGATATTTGGAATATTAAATGAGGACTGAAGACGGGATTGTCTAGAATTATATTTGTTTTTTGAAGATATAGTGCACATTCTTTAGAGATTTTTGAAATAATTTATTCGAATATTTAAATATATTAAATATTTCAAATAAATTATATTCTTTGAGAAGTCCTTTAAGTGTGTTCATGTTTTTAAAAGGCAATTGGTGTTCTTTACGGTAAGACCAGAAACAAAATTTTGTCTCCTTTAAATATTTATTTATTAATTTTAATTACTTTCGTATATCTGTTGGGTTATTTATTCCATTTGACATTATATATTGAGTTTTGATTATATACGTCTATTAAATGTAAGCTGTGCTTGTGTAGACATAAATTTAATTCTAAAAGTTTTTTGAATAAAAATTTTTTATTTTTTTTCTTGAAATTAAAATTGTAGAAGATAAACATATTTCAATTTGTTTTAATATTCAAATTTTGTTATATTTCTTCTATCAAGTAAAAGGCCTTTCTATTTTATTCAACAACATAAATCGAACTTTTTGGAAACTTATGCCAAAAGGCATAAGTATCAGATGAACATTTGGCAGATATTGTATTCCATTATTTACCTCAGAAATTGTACTTCGGATTGAAATAAAAATATCGCTGCTTCTCTTAATTTAAAATGAAACCTCGTGTACCATCTTAGCTACCAACTTGCACATTCTTCATCTAGGAAACGTACTTTTAGATGAAATTCATGTATGAGGTCTAAATATATCTAGGCTAAACTTGGATTGGAATTATTAATGTCGCATTAGTGATCGCTGTTGGTCAACATGAATGTTCTTTATATTTAAGTGAATGTCCTTTCTAACTGTTTATTCGAAGAATTAAAAGATGCTTTCAAGAATGTGAATATCTTTACTACTTAGAGTAAGAGGTATTGATGTGGAGCCGACTAATGAGGTCTTGTGATCGAATGAATATCGTTTTAATCTTCCAGATTATGATGAATCATTCATAATGTCCTACAGAAAAAATCTCTTTCGGTAAAATATCGATAAGTCATTGAAAAAATGGCTTAAGAATGAACTTCATCTTATGCTTTTTCTAGACATGTATTAATTTCATATTAATCTCAAATATATATTTTCAATATAATATATATTATATATAGTGGAAGTTTCGTAAGAATTCTGAATTTTAATTTTGATTTTGAATTTCAAATTATATTTTCCACCAAGTACACTCAAAATTCATAATTTATATAAGTATTTGAAAACATTATTATTTAGAATTGAATTTCTGTGAAATAGAAAAAATAAGGTAAAATATTGGGAGTACAAATAAGTTTCCGCCGTTTTATTGTAGATGGCGCGGCACGGAATTTCGGTTAGCTTTCACAGATGATAACCGGCTTAAAAAATAGTTTGAACATTCAAGAACAACATAACCTATTAATATCATTGATTTTATATTGGTAAAATATAATTTTTATAAGTTGAAAATGTCCAAATTTGAGCCAAGTAAGCGTCATTTGCGGGAAATATTAGTTTACTTCTTTAATTTAAAGAAATCTGCTGCTGAGGCGCATCAATTGCTCATAGAAGTATATGGTGAGGGTGCTTTGAGTGAGAGAACGTGTCGAGAGTGGTTTCAAAAGTTTAAAAACGGTGATTTCGACGTAGAAGACAAAGATCGCAGTGGAGGGCCAAAAATTTACGAGGATGCAAAATTAGAGGAATTAATGGAGGAAGATTCATCTCAAACACAAAAAGAACTTGCTCTAACATTAGAAGTCACTCAGCAAGCAGTCTCACATCGTTTAAAATCCTTTTGTGTTGAAAAACGGCGGAAACTTATTTGTACTCCTAATAGGATTTTTTCCTAATTAAACCGTTCAGAAACTCGCTAAAGCTTGTTTTTAAATTTTGGCCTCGTAACTATTATAATCTTATAAATATGATTCAATGGATCCTGTTGTATATTAATATATACTACATATGAAATGATTTATATTTTTACATCTTCTGAAAGTGTACTTTGTTGTTTGAAAGTACAAGGAAGTTTATGCCTAGTACCAACAACGAAACGTCTTAAATATTGAATTGTATCAGTCCTTACTTGGTGAAAATCCATATTAAATAATATTTAAATAAGGTTATTCTGATTTTCACAAATTTTTATTGTTATGTTCACAACAATTGTTTCGCTATCACAGTAGCATCATCAGGTAAGATCACAGTTATTCAAAATGTGATCTTGCCTGATGATGCTACTGTGATAGCGAAACAATTGTTGTTAACATAACAATAAAAATTTGTGAAAATCAGAATAACCTTATTTAAATGTTACGAAACGTCTTCTACTTGACAGAAAAATCGAAAACTATTCATTATTCAAGATTTGTAGCACTTGTGAATGAATAAAATGGTTGTGTAACCCGCTTTTTCGCTTTACAATATAAATATTAGAATTTTTGTCAATACAAACACAAGAAGTACAGATATAACACCCGTATCAAAGAAAAGATCTACTCCCTCAAATATTCTAAGAACTAAATAAGTATCATAAATATAAGCCACAACTGTTGAAGAAATTTTAAAAAATTAATACATAAAATTACTGAAATATTTTGAAATGGAGAAATCCGTTTCTGTTGTGAAAATTATTATAATTATGAATTACCCATATTGTCAGCTGTAAATTTTGAAAATTGCATACATTTGAGCAAAGCGAAAGCACGCTGTCCCCTTGAAAAAGCGTACAAAATGCGAGTAGTTCATTTTTAACTCCAGAGAAATATTCATGAATATCCTAAATACTTAAAATTTTATATATTCGAATTTATCCTAGTAAGCGACATACATTCTGTCAAGAAAGTACCGGGAATTATCGATTTAAATCTGGCGGGGCAATGAGGCAGGTAAAAAATTTTTTTCCTAGGTTGGCACCACTGTCCTTAATTACTATGCCAAGTTTAAGCGGGATCTGTCAACTAGTGTGTTTGCAACAGCTGATTAAGTCAGTCGATGTCAGAGTGCGTGCCGATTTTTACTATGGGTGATTACGTTGAGCAAAGAATTTGTTTAAAGTTTTGTGTTGCAAATGAATTTTCGTGTGCCGATGCATTGAAAATGTTGCAAAAGGCCTTTGGTGATAATGCTCTATCGAAAACTCGTGCATATCAGTGGTACAGAGCCTTCAAGGACGGTCGTGAAGTGGTCGCCCATCGACGGCTTCGATCGAAGATAACGTCGATAAAATTAAGGAAAGGGTGCTGGAAAACCGTCGTACCAGCTTGAGAGAGATAGCACATGATCTTAAGATATCCCACGAGTCCGCACGTACGATTTTGATTGATATTTTGGGCATGAGAAAGGTGGCCGCACGACTCGTACCGAAAGACCTGAATTTTCTTCAAAAACGTCATCGCGAACAGGTTGCTTCAGACATGCTGGATCGCTGTAATTCCGATTCTACATTCATGGAACGCATTATAACTGGTGATGAAACCTGGGTCTACGAGTACGATATGCAAACAAGCCAGCAATCATCGAAATGGGTGGCAAAAAATGAGCCGAAACCGAAAAAACCACGCCAAAGCCGCTCGAAAATGAAGGTGATGCTCATTGTTTTCTTCGATATCCGTGGCGTGGTGCACTACGAATTCGTTCCAGAGGGTCAGACGGTAAACAAGGAGTATTATCTAGGCGTTATGAAACGTTTGCGTGAGCGTATCCGTAAGAAGCGGCCAAATTTGTGGGCGAACAACTCATTGATTTTGCATGACGATAACGCGCCTTCTCACCGAGGTACGATTGTGACTGACTTTCTCGCCAAAAACTCAACAAACGTGCTTCAGCAACCACCGTATTCGCCGGATTTGGCTCCCTGCGACTTTTTCCTCTTCCCAAAACTAAAATTGCCCCTTCGTGGCACCCGTTTTGAGTCGATTGAAGCCATAAAACAAAATTCGGCGCGAGAGCTAAAGTCCATCCCGGAAAGCGCCTATAAAATATGTTTCGATAATTGGAAGTGCCGTTGGCATAGATGTATTGGATCAAATGGAGCCTATTTTGAAGGCGACCCAATAAATTTTGACGATTAAATGTAAAAATGTTGTTTTAATTGAAAATTCCCGGTACTTTCTTGACAGAGTAGTATACTATATGACAGTTTCACTCTGTGATAAGAATTTAATCTTGGAATTTAAATCTACTCTTGTGATCTTGTGATACACGACCCATAATGATGATTGAAACATTCTTGAATTATAAACACATGGACAGAACTGCGTTTCTTATTCATTTATAATTTTTCGAATGGAAAAACATTGTCAAGAAATGAAATAAAAAGTAATAACTAATTAGGAATATACGGCTCCTGAAGGTGAACATGTTTTTAATTTAGCTATCTACTTGTAACAAACACATACTTCATTCTTTAAAAAGAGTCGTAGTAGAAATATTTCAAAATAAAAATTAAATTGAATTTATTGTAGTGTGAGAATCACGAAAAGGTAACTGTATTTTTTCAAATAGAAGCTTATGTTTGCGATTTGAGTATATGGCTGATGGCGGTTTTCCTGAAAATTGTACAGCTGAGTTTCATGATTCTCTTCTTAAGAGAGAAGACGTTCACTCCAGAGACATTATTAGAGAGGTAGTTCAAACAAACATATTTTTTTCATCTGTCACGTGCTATTCAGTGACTAGTTAATAGACACTTGAAGACTAGGAATGTTCCCAACTAACCAAGTTCAAAAAATATGAGTCATATAGTGAAATGGGTAGATATGAGAAATTACCTCTCATCTAACATTTACATCTGCAACGATCCATTTCAAATATCAAATATACAATCAAGAGGAAAAAACTGTCTCATTTATCTGAACTAGGTTAATTTAAGTTTACATCAGTGTAAATAATAGGTGTTTCCAAAAACATAATATTGTATATGTACTACTCTGTCAAGAAAGTACCGGGAATTTTCAATTAAAACAACATTTTTACATTTAATCGTCAAAATTTATTGGGTCGCCTTCAAAATTGGCTCCATTTCCTCCATTACATCTATGCCAACGGCACTTCCAATTATCGAAACATTTTTTATAGGCGCTTTCCGGGATGGGCTTTAGCTCTCGCGCCGAATTTTGTTTTATGGCTTCAATCGACTCAACACGGGTGCCACGAAGGGGCAATTTTAGTTTTGGGAAGAGGAAAAAGTCGCAGGGAGCCAAATCCGGCGAATACGGTGGTTGCTGAAGCACGTTTGTTGAGTTTTTGGCGAGAAAGTCAGTCACAATCGTAGCTCGGTGAGAAGGCGCGTTATCGTCATGCAAAATCCATGAGTTGTTCGCCCACAAATTTGGCCGCTTCTTACGGATACGCTCACGCAAACGTTTCATAACGCCTAGGTAATACTCCTTGTTTACCGTCTGACCCTCTGGAACGAATTCGTAGTGCACCACGCCACGGATATCGAAGAAAACAATGAGCATCACCTTCATTTTCGAGCGGCTTTGGCGTGGTTTTTTCGGTTTCGGCTCATTTTTTGCCACCCATTCCGATGATTGCTGGCTTGTTTGCATATCGTACTCGTAGACCCAGGTCTCATCACCAGTTATAATGCGTTCCATGAATGTAGAATCGGAATTACAGCGATCCAGCATGTCTGAAGCAACCTGTTCGCGATGACGTTTTTGAAGAAAATTCAGGTCTTTCGGTACGAGTCGTGCGGCCACCTTTCTCATGCCCAAAATATCAATCAAAATCGTACGTGCGGACTCGTGGGATATCTTAAGATCATGTGCTATTTCTCTCAAGCTGGTACGACGGTTTTCCAGCACCCTTTCCTTAATTTTATCGACGTTATCTTCGATCGAAGCCGTCGATGGGCGTCCACTTCACGACCGTCCTTGAAGGCTCTGTACCACTGATATGCACGAGTTTTCGATAGAGCATTATCACCAAAGGCCTTTTGCAACATTTTCAATGCATCGGCACACGAAAATTCATTTGCAACACAAAACTTTAAACAAATTCTTTGCTCAACGTAATCACCCATAGTAAAAATCGGCACGCACTCTGACATCGACTGACTTAATCAGCTGTTGCAAACACTAATTAATTAAAATTATTAAAATTAATAATAGACACACTAGTTGACAGATCCCGCTCAAGCTTGGCATAGTAATTAAGGACAGTGGTACCAACCTAGGAAAAAAAAATTTTACCTGCCTCATTGCCCCGCCAGATTTAAATCGATAATTCCCGGTACTTTCTTGACAGAATGTATGTCGCTTACTAGGATAAATTCGGATAAACTCCTACAAATTTTGATTTAAAAAAATGTTATTCAAAAACTTTTAGAATTAAATTAAATAAATGTCTTTAGAACACACTGTGTCAATTTAGTAGACACAGTAGAATTAATACTTATTACACAGTACCAAAGGGAATGAAAGAAATTCAGAGAAATATAAATTGTTAACTAAAAATTATTAAATAAATACTTGAGGAGTGCAAAATTTAGTTGTCATAAAACAAGTAACGAAACAAAATTTTGTACTCTTCAAGTATTTATTCAATAATTTTTAGTTGACAAGTTCTTTGAACTTCTTTCATTTCCTTTGGTACTGTGTAAAAAATATTAATTCTATGTCTACTCAATTGACACAGTGTGTTCTAAAGACATTTATTTTATTGAATTCCAAAAGTTTTTGTATACGTTTTTTTTTAATTAAAATTTGTAGCAGGTTAACAGAATAAATCTGTATGATATTTAAAGAATTTGTAATATTTACGAAAATAGAAATATGGGAATATCAAGATAGAAAATGAGAAGCATATATAGAAGAATATTTGGTGAGAAAATGAGCAGATATTCTTAAATAAATTAAATGAACAGGACTGGTAATTAGTTCCAACTGTAGATAATAAAAATGTCAACAAACAATGGAAAATCTTTAAATCAATTTTTATCTGTATATTTGATGAATGTTTCGCAAAAACACAAGTCAAGACTGCCAAAAGTGAAAATATTGTTCGAAGTGAAGAGTTTAAAGTTTTTAAAAATGTATTAGATTTTCTACAAGTGCTGAAAATCTATCAACCCTAATTCGGTACTACGTGCGGAAATAACAGTGTGATGACTAACTGAAATTGAACAATATGAAACCATACCAGCAAAATCGGATAATAAAAGTAAAACATTGTGGCAAATTTGTAGTGAACTCGGGGGAAGTGAACAAGGCTTAGAGTCCTGTCAGGTGAAGGGCAAATTTGAAAAAGTTGCACAACCTTGTAATGTTCACTTCAGTAAGATAATGGAGAAAATCCAGAAAATACACAACATATTCCGGTAGGCAATGATTTAACCGAATACAGTGATAAATCCTTTTACTTAACACCAATGAACCCAGGAGAGATTTGATCACTTCTTTTTATTTGAAAGATAATCGTATGACATTTATGTTTAAAAAATAATTTCTGGCATATGCTCACCACGACTAGCTCTGAGGAACAGCATTCGACCAGACCAAATTTGGACCACTTTTTAGAGTAATTCAGGCCTTATATCATCAATAACACGAGTTATGTTGGCTTCCAAATCGTCTATTGTTTCTGGTTTATCAGCATAAACCAATGACTTGACATAACCCCAAAGAAAATAATCCAGTGGAGTTATGCCGCATGATCTTGGAGGCCAATTAATTGGACCATTTCTCGACATAATGTTATCGCCAAATCTTTCTTTCAATAAATCAATTGTCACGGTAGCAGCATGAGGTGTATCACCATCTTGTTGGAACCAAAAACACCTCTGGGTTGGTACCATTCAAATTTTGAAACAAATAATCATTGATCATCGAACTGTAACGAGCACCGCTCACTGTAACATTAGTTCTAGCATCGTTTTTAAAAAAATATGGACCGATGATGAATGTAAAGCACACCATACACTGCATTTTTCAGGATGCAATGGAACCTGCAGAATTTCTTGAGGATTGTTTTCACTCCATTTACAGCAATTTTGCTTTTTTACATAACCGTTCAACCAGAAATGAGCTTCATCACTAAACACAATTTTACGATAAAAATGTGGATTAACTTCAAACTGTTCTAGGGCCCAATCAGCAAACAAACGACGCTTATTATGGTGAAGTGGCTTTAGTTGTTGAACCAGTTGGATCTTGTTTGGGTGTAAACCAAGATCTTTACGCAAAATTTTCCATGTGGTAGATGCACAGAGTCCAACTTGTGAACGTCGACGAATAGACAAATCTGTCAAGTCATTAACACTATGACTTACAGCAGCGATATTTTCTTCTGTACGTACAGTTCTTTGTCTTGTTGCATCGAGTAAAGAAAATGTTGTCCGAAGTACGACGAATTAGCTGCTCTGATAGACGATTATGTAAACTATAAATTTCACGAAGTGCTCTATAAGTTTGGCGAATGGAACGCTGATTTTGTAAATTAATTTCAACAATTTGTAAACGTTGTCTTTCCATGATGATTTGTCAATGCTTACTGAACAAAAATGTCAAAACAACATGTCTTCTACTTTCTGTCAAATCACAGTTATCCCTATCGAAAGTACTATCACTCTAAAAAACACCCGTTTTATTGTTAGAAATAACTCCTTCAAATTTTGAATATTTCCTGATTCATTAAAGCTGTCTCTGATAGACCCCATCTTCAAGGGTGCAAAACCAGAGTTATTAGAAAACGATGGACCACTTTGTTTATTGCCAAGCTTTTCGAAAATATTTTAACAAGCAGCAAACCCTGAATTATTTTCTCTCATACACTATCTTTTCATTAAGTCTACTTGTCTATTTGCAAGAGGTCTCTCTACACAAACATCAAGCTTTCAGTTCAGTTAAGCAGTTCCCAATCAATTGGAAAGTGATAAAATGCCCTCAGCTATTTTTTTGAGATCTATCAAAAGCCTATAACACATTGAAAGAATAGAAAGAAATTATTGAAGAAGTTAGAAGTTGGTTTAAAGGGACATGCTCTGAAATCGTTTTAATGTTATTTCAGAAATAGAAAATTAAAAATTTATCGAAGAGAGAACAAAATTAATAGTTTTTGATAGGAAACTATCTAAAAAACATAACCTATTGAGATCACTTTCGATAAAAATGAGTTCAAGGTATCTGAGTATGTAAAGTACCTTTACATATTGTAAAATTTCTCTAAATGTAAAAACATGGCAAACAAAAGATGTCAGATCTCTCTTGTTGAATAATTTTACCAAGTGAGATTTTATCCCAATATATTTTGTTGTCATTTGCATCCCTTTCTTGCATATTTTTTCTCATCTGTATTTCCGATAATTGATTGTTATTTGTAATTCTCATTTTTTCAAGTTTTTGCCTTCACCATATCTATATAAGATGTGAAGTTAAAATTTTTAGAGTTTGTTCAAAATGTAAACCCTAAGAAGCCACAGTGTTAGCAAAACAATTGATGTTAATTAAAAGATTATGGAAACATTCTTTATTATTTTATTCAATCAGAATTCATTTCTATCACGTAAAGATCGATTCAATTAAATTCTTCCATATATTTATTACGAATATAACAATTGTACTGCTATCATATTGGCATCATCAGATTTTTCACATTTTGAATTATTAAACTTATTTTGAAAGAATATTCATTTTGTTCTGTTATATTATACAGTAATTATATTCATAAAAAATATGTGTAAATTAGAATAACCTCATTAAGAACATTCAAAATGGATTTTCATTGAGGTAAGACCCATTCTATCAAATATTATCAGTTAGTTGTTAAATTAAAATTCGAAAGATTGGTTGATCGTTAAGTCAGTACTTGTCCTGAACAACACTGATAAAAACTATCTTATAAAAACGTTTTAAAATGATATTTGCTAGTCAGGTAGTGAAATGATCGAACGTGTGACCACATAAAAGCAAAAAAGACGTGTGCCATCTAACCAAGAAGATTGTATTCGTAGGTAGTTAACTAAAAAGGCTGAAGCTGAAAGAAGATATCTCATTCTTGATCACGTCGTAAAGTGGTTGATTAGTTTTTGTTTGAAACATTTATGACAGCATCCACCTGTCGATTTTAATAGAATTTCTTTTCGTTTCAATGGGAGTATGAAATAAAGAAGGCGGGAAACGTTTTTCTCTTCGAGTTATAGAGTTTGTGTGTAAGTTTCAACAGGTTCAAATTATATATCCCGATAATGATACCGAATGAGGTGAATCTATATTTCAGTAAAATATTACAAAATTGGTATTTGTTCGTGAAAAAATACATGAAAATTTCCATAAATATCAATTTGAAACACATATAATCAAATAATAAAAAGAAGTTTTTTCTTCATAGAAGGATTATTACAAAATTTTAAATATCATACAGATTTATTCTGTACTCGTCCTACAAATTTTAGTTTAAAAAAATGTTGATTCAAAAACTTTTAGAATTTAAAAAAAATGTCTTTAGAACACACTGTGTCAATTTAGTAGACATATAGAATTAACACTTATTACATAGTACCAAAGGGAATGAAATAAATCAAAGAAATATAAAATATCAACTAAAAATTATTAAATAAATACTTGATGAGTACGAAATTTTGTTTCGTTCCTTGTTTTATGAAAACTAAATTCCGTTCCAAAAATGCAAAACATAACCTAAGAACTTCTTCAGAAACAGCTTACTCAAAATAAGTTCCCTCAAAAAATTCCTAAAACATCCAACATTTTCTATTTAGAATTATTACAACGTAAATTCATCAGCTCTACTTCATATTCAAAAAATAAAATAATTAACAAAAAATATCCTACCCAACCTTTTAAGAATCCTACGCATTCTATGTTCGCCACAGAAATTGCATAAAGTTTGCATGGTTTTTTATGAACTCCTTAAAACCAAATGATTATATGTAATAGGAGCAAACCAAAATTTATAATTATAATATATACAATAAAATAATAAAAAGAGATATTTTCTTGAAAGGAGGATTATTACAAAATTTTAAATATCATACAAATTTATTCTGTAAACCTTCTACAAATTTTAATTTCAAAATATTTTTATTCAAAAACTTTTAGAATTAAATTTTTTGAAATTAAAATTTGTAGGAGGTTAACAGAATAAATCTGTATGATATTTAAAGTTTTGTTATAATCCTTTCATCAAAAAAAAACTCTTCTTATTATTTTATTTTTATATATAACAATTATATATTTTGGTTTACGCTCATTACATGTTATCATTTAGTTTTAAAGGAGACCATACTTTATGTAATTTCTGTGACGAACATAGAATACGTAGGATTTTTAAAAGTTCACTTCATTCTAGTGTTTGTCCAGTAAGCAGCATTCAGTTGGTTTGGTAAGATCTTTTTTGTTAATTATTTTATTTTTTAAATATGAAGTAGAGCTGATGAGTTTCCGCTGTAATAATTCTAAATTGCTTTTTGAAAATGTTCTGCATGTTTTAGGAATTTTTTTGAAGGTACTTATTTTGAGCAGTTGTTTTTGAAGAAGTTCTTGAGATTATGTTCTGCTTTTTTGGAAAGGAAGTTAGTTTTCATAAAACAAGGAACGAAAGAAAATTTCGTGCTCTTCAAGTATTTATTCAATAATTTTTAGTTGACAAATTTAAATTTCTTTGAAATTCTTTTATTCCCCTTGGTACTATGTATTAAGTGTTAATTCTATATGTCTATTAAATTGACACGGTGTGTTCTAAAGACATTTATTTTATTTAATTCTAAAAGTTTTCGAATAAAAAATTTTTTTGATATTAAAATTTGTAGGAGGTTAACAGAATAAATCTGTATGATATTTAAAATTTTAAAACATATAATTAATGTTTTATAAACGAGAAGGGAGGTGAATTTTCAATTTTTTTTTTCATTTATATCATCTAACATTTCCATTGCATTCAAGATGTGAGAAAAAGTTTATTGATTAAATGATGGGAAAATAATTTGATCTAAAATTCAAATGACGATATTTCTGTTTCAAAATAGGTAAAAAAAATGATAATTGAACTTTTAAAAAACTGTTCCGAATAAAAAGATTAAAATTCAAAGCGATATTCCTAGGTAGAGGATAATATTTTAAATTATAAATATTGAAACCTCTACATAATTGGATAGTTAAAATATTAAAATGTCTTAGAAACACTTTTTCTATTTAAGTAGACATATAATATTCTCAAATATTATACAACATTTAAAAATATAAGGGAATCTATAGAAAGAATAGAATATTGACAGAAATTGAATAACGTAAATAATCAATACGGGTATATACGTTATTTATTTCTTATATTCTTATATTCTTTTTTTATATGCTTACAACATCCCTTTGATATATTCGAATTTGGACCGTGCTTTGGTTTTATATTCTTGTGGTTCGGCATAGAACTGACAGATGTTTTGATTTTGGAGAATGAGCTATATTTTCAAATTCATATAGAGTATTTCATGGTATAGAATTTGTTATTCATAATATTCATATAAAACAGCTGTATCCGCTATGTATATTATTTAATCCCCATTAATATTCTATATTTTCTAGTGATTTCTTTATACTTTTGTGTGTTTTATGATATTTTAGAATTCTGTATGTCTACTGAAATAAAAACAACGTTTCTCTCTTCTGACTTAATGTTTTGAGAATTTGGATGTTTCTCATAATTATTGTTTCAATATCTGAAACTTATGACGAATCCACTCGAAAATTGATTCATTTCAACAGGTTAAAATGAGGAACAGTGAAAAAATATATCAACACAAGAAACCTGTGGAAAATTTCTGTTTTTTTTTTCTTGTCTCTGAATCATCATTCTTCAACAATAAAACGTCATATAGCGTCGATTAGTCATACTATTCATTTTAGTCACATTTCCAATAGTAATACCAACCACCATAATTTTAATACAAAAATAATTGAAGGATACATTGCAAAAATTTATTACTGGGAGTACAAATTGATTTAGTCAGTTTCCAAAAGATGGATCCAAAAATATTTTTAAATTTACACAATATACATATTCATCCTATGCAGTTTCTACAAAATTTGTAGGAGGAAATGGACTATTGACTTTACGTCAGGTATTTTCTCAAGTTTCTTAATTTTTTTAATTTCTACGTAGCTTAGGATTGTGTATAGATACCATTCTATAGTCCGTCTAGAAAGTATCCGGAATTCATTATTTTTCATAATTTTAATATACTTTTTTTTGTAACTTCCTAAGACAAGAGTAATGTACAAAGTAGGTTGCGCAGATAGTCGATAATGGCCAAAGTTGCATGGCAACACTATTTGTCAAATATTGTTGATTGTCAACGGGTATACAATTTATGAAATAATGTCGCAACTAGAAAATAGAAAACAGGTAGCAAATTTGTATAGAAAAGGTTCTCGAAACGTTCAAAAATTTGTGCAATTGACTGAACTAAGAAAAAGTGCTGTATATGAGACAATAAAGAGGATAAAAAATTGCATGGATTTGAGGCTTAGACCAGTTTAGGAAGACCGCGTAAGATTAAAGGAAATAATTTAAACGCTATAAAGGAAAATTTTAAGAACTTGTTTGAGTACCATGCAAAAATAAGGCTATTTCATAGAAATATGTAGAAAAGATGATACGATATAGACCCTATATTTGAAAATGGGTTAGAATTTCAAATTCTTTTTCTGGAAAATGTGCTATATTTTTCAAAAAAGGGAAATAAAAAAAACCTTTTAGAATTCTACGTGAAATATTGTTTGGTGATTGAGTTTGTTATTCCAGTCGGGACAAATTTGTCTTGGGCGATGGATTGAGATAATTTTGTGAATATTCTATGTTTTTTTTTATTCTTAATTAACGCTCGCATGTTTTGATAATCTATATGACAGTGTTTTCTGAGGCATGTTATTAAATTTAATTCTACAAAACTTTCGAGAGATTTTTTAGATAAATTTTGTAGAGGTTTCAGAGAATGTATTAATTAACCCAGCTATTGTCTGTAATATCACAAAATTTCAACTTAAAAATTGAGAAATTCACAACTTTGAAAGTACAAAGTCTTGGACAATGAAATTTAGTGTTTCTGATAGATTTTCCCGATCACCAATACTCTGTTGATCGGATGTGCCTGATATATTCAATAATCCAGCAATGTGTTATGTCTATATCTCAGTTATTTCCATTATTCTAGTCCCAGTACTGTTTTCATTTTCTATGTTTGCACAATATATTATACGTTAGAATGTTTTTCCCATACTATTGGCGGTTTAATTCATGAGAAACACGAATAGAATAATCTCCCAAGTTTTTTAATCGGATAAGCTTATTCCAATAAGCAACATTTGGTAAAATAAATGTGTCAAAAACTTATTTCGAGAACTTGATGTGCTCATTTAAAACTCGGCATAATATATCAGTTTTTTCCGGCCGTGTTGAAATTTTCGCTCTAATTCGAGATCAGTAGTTTCAGAGTCATCAAAAAGTAATAGTGGAAAAGTGAAAAATTGGTGGGGAGGAAGGTTACCTTGAAACATCACATTTTGCTGGGGAAATAATAAACCATTGTGTAATATATACGGCGTTTTCTTCAGTACCCACAATTTAACCAAGAATAAACAATAATTGATATTGACTTTGAATGATTCAACTTCTTCTCAAACATTTCAAATGATTTTTCATGGTTTCTCCTTGCAAAATACTCATGTGTGTGCAAGAAACACATACCGGTAGGTCTTAAACAGATGTTCAAGCTTCGTTGGCAATCTACAGACTGAAGTATATGCCGTTGGAATAAGAATATCTACTTACTTCGTCTCATTCTCAAAATCTGAATTATTCGCCTACCACCAACTACACTAATTGTTCACAAACTAAAATCTGCAAAACTCACTACTTGTCGGTTTCTTCTTCAAGCCACTCCTGAACTTTGATCGTGATTTAGAATCAAAAACAGCTCCTCGCGCAAACTTGAATTCCAGGCATTTCGAATGGGTAGAATGAAATAGAAAACGGAATGAATCAACTACCTCCACGGTATCTATAAGGGTCATCAAGAAAGTTCTCACGCATACCGGTCTTGTGCGACGTTGGTAAATTCAAGGTGTTGGTGAAGATGCGACACTGGTCAAAAATGTTGTTTTTACCCGTAATTTGATGAAAATTTCGATAATACTCGAACGAGGCACGATGTGAAATAAAAATAAAATTAATAAGGTAAACAAATACACTTGGCTTAAGTTTCACAAAGTTTCAACCCATTTTCAAAATTAAAGAAAATTTACTGAACAATATAATTTATATATTCTTCGGTACACCAAATGTAAGTGACGGGGTTTTTTTTATTTGAGGTTGTTAATAGTAAGTTATACCTGTTGACGAAATTTGCTAAACTAGTTATTAACAGATGTCAGTAATGGGGTAGATGAAATTCCAACTAAAGATTTGTTATCGCCAAATGTTTTTTATAGGCCGAAGAGATCTCCAAACATTCGAGTAGGTCCAACGTTTTGCTTTTGTTACCTGAATGTAGAATTTCGGTTTTACCGAATTCTATGAAGTGGTTTTCTTTTATGCAATGAGCAGGAAAACCAGTAGTTGTTTTATATTGGAGTATATATTTTTCATGTTCGTCTACTCTAATGTTGATTGGACCACCAACTTGACCAATGTAAAAATCAGGACACTCACTGCAATGCAATTTGTATCGGGTGTTTTTTTTTAGAGTGATAGAATTTTAAATTTGAATAAAACACATTTAAATTAAGATTGAAGCCAAATTATTTTTTTTTAAAGATAATTTTATGATATTTATGTTTTGGAAATAATTTCCGGCATATGTCTACCACGACTAGCTCTGAGAAATTGCATTCGACCAGACCAATTTTGGACCACTTCTTCAAGTAATTCAAGCCTTATTTCATCAATAACACGAGTTATGTTGGCATAAACCAATGACTTGAAATAACCCCAAAGAAAATAATCCAGTTCAATAAAACAATTGTTACGGTAGCAGCACGAGATGTAGCACCATCTTGTTGAAACCAAAACACTTCTGGGTCGATATCATTCAAATTTTGAAACAAAGAATCATTGATCATCGATCTGTAACGAGCACCATTCACTGTAACATTAGCTTCAGCATCGTTTTTAAAGAAATATGGACCCATGATGCCTCCAGCGTATAAAGCACACCATAGAGTGCATTTTTCAGGATGCCATGGAACCTGCAGAATTTCTTGAGGATTGTTTTCACTCCATACACGGTAATTTCGTTTCCTTACATAGGCGTTCAATCAGAAATGGGCTTCATCACTAAACAAAATTTTACGATAAAAAAGTGGATCAACTTCAAGCTGTTCTAGGGTCCCATCAGCAAACAAACGACGATTATAATGATCAGGTGGCTTTAGTTCTTGAACCAGTTGGATCTTGTATGGGTGTAGACCAAGATCTTTACGCAAAATTTTCCATGTGGTGCATGCACAGATTCCAACTTGTTGTGAACGTCGACGAATAGACAAATCTGGATCATCCTTATGACCTTATGACTTACAGCAGCGATATTTTCTTCTGTACGTACAGTTCTTTGTCTTGTTGTTGCATTGAGTAGAGAAAATCTATCGATAATTCGACGAATAAGCTGCGCTAATGGACGATTATGCAAACCATAAATTTCACGAAGTGCTCTATAAGTTTGGCAAACAGAACACGAGTTTTGAAAATAAATTTCAACAATTTGTAAACGTTGTTGCAGCGTAAGTCTTTTCATGATAATTTGTCAATACTTACTGAACAGAAATGTCGAAACAACATGGCTTCTACTTTCTGTCAAATCACAGTTATCCCTATCGAAAGTTCTATCACTCTAAAAAAACACCCTATATATGCCACTTTTTTTCCAATTTACAAATAATCTTTGTTTTTAACCAAAATTGACCCTAGATGTTTCTTAGTTGTACATATGGTGTTGATGTTGTTTTTTAGTCTATTGCAAATTTGAGTGCTATGTTTTGGAATATAATTGATACTGTAAATTTTTTTCCCATCTCTTTCTTGAAGATTGAAATTTTACTCAACAATGACATCTAGTTGTTGAAAATTTTGTTGTTAAATTTGAAACAACTTTGTATCAGGCATATTTCTAGTAAAGGCATTATTTCACGTATAATTTGAGTGGTAAGTGATAAATTTTTATGCAAAAGGTTTTTAATTATGTTTTTTATTTCATTGTTTGGTATAGAGGGAAATAATTTGACAACATCGAAGGAAATAAGTTTTGCGTTAGGGTGATTTTGAGGGATTTAAGTTCGTCAGTAAGTTGAATGGTGTTTTTGATAGACTATTTTGAAGTGTGTTGGATTAAATCTGGTAAAATCGTGTTAAGGTGTTTGCACAGTTTCGTTGCAGGTTCACTTATAAAGGGTCCTTCATTAACATTATCTTGTTTTGTAAATGAAACACATTACTTATTTAAAAATTGTTGAGATTTTTATTTCATTATAAAGTTCAATGGATACCTTTAGTTATGAAATAAAACATCATTCAAATGTACACCATGGAAACGCTGCCAGGAATTAAGTCACTGAACCCAATTTTCTATGACTCTCTCACACAAATTAGGCCGTATGTTAGCAATTACTCGTTCAATATTGATCTGTAAATTCTTTAAATTCACTGTAGGATTGCTGTAAAGTAAACCAATGGCTTAATGTAATCCCAGTGAAAGAAATCCAATGGAGTTGAATCGCTGAAAATGATTTTCTCAAGAAAATCATTTCCGATTTTTTCTGAGCACCAATTATTGAATACACGACGCTTTGAATGTTCTGTTGGTTTGAGTTGTTGGGTAAAAACAATTTTGTATGGATGTAAACCAAGGTTTTTCAAAAATTCGCCACAAAAATGTCTGGGAGATGTCTAGTTCTTGTGAACGTCGAGAAATGGATAAATTTTGTTCTTCACGAACACTTTCACGGACGGCAGCAATATTCCCTTCACTTCTTGCACTTATTTGTCTCACTGGCACTGTAAGACCATGAAGTATAAAATTGTTTCAAACTTTCTTCACTAAACGTTCAACTGTTCTTTCATCCGGACGATTATAAGGACCAAAAATTGGAGTTAAAGCGCGTATATTCGAGTAACAGATCGCGATTTTTCATAATAAATTTGGATTATTTGTAAACGTTGTTGGAGTGTGTACCTTTTCATGATTAAATCGTAGACATTTACAAATACAAGTATCTATGTCACGAATCAACAGTGGCTATTGTTCGTGAGGAATGTCAATTTAAAAATGGGTCTTTCCATTTAAAAACCCTTTATATGAGACAATGGGTCTCATTGGACAATCTGTTTTATGTATTTCAGGAAGGGTGTAGGAGTAATGGTATTCTGGGATTCATAATGTTTAAAATAAAATAGAAAGGCCTTTTACTTGATAGAAGAAATAGAACAAAATTTGAATATTAAAACAAATTGAAATATGTTTTTCTTCTACAATTTTAATTTCAAAAAAATTATATATAAATATATATATATATATATATTTATATATATACGTCTATTAAATGTAATATATAAATGAGGACTGAAGACGGGATTGTCTAGAATTATATTTGTTTTTTGAAGATATAGTGCACATTTTTAGAGATTTTTGAAATAATTTATTGAATATTTAAATATATTAAATATTTCAAATAAATTATATTCTTTAAAAAGTCCTTTAAGTGTGTTCATGTTTTTAAAAGGCAATTGGTGTTCTTAAAGGTAAGACCAGAAACAAAATTTTGTCTCCTTTGAATATTTATTTATTGATTTTAATGACTTTCGTATATCTGTTGGTTTATTTATTCCATTTGACATTATATATTGAGTTTTGATTATATACGTCTATTAAATTTAAGCGGTGCTTGTGTAGACATAAATTTATTTCTAAAAGTTTTTTGAATAAAAATTTTTTTTGAAATTAAAATTGTAGAAGATAAACATATTTCAATTCATAATGTTTAGTGAAGATTTTATGTCTGTAAGTAGGTTAGAGCAATTCTTCATGGCTTATTCGACTGAATTTTGAAATTCTGAAGTAGGATCAAAGTTGTTTGAATCCAATAATTTCTGGGCCTTATCTACATAATCTGATTTGTTAAGAATCGTTATCGTATTACTTTTGTTAGCTTCTGAGATGATTAGTTCATATTTTATTTTTTAAATTATTTTTATTTAATATTTTAATATTTACAGATATATCCTGTCAGCCTTCTACATATTTAATATCAAAAAATTTTATTTAATATTATAACTTCAGGAATTAAATTAATGTCATATAAGCTTATATCAAACGACATATAAAATGAACATTCATTATAAGACATCTAATTGAGATAACAAAATCCAATAAATTAAATATTTTGAGTAGACAAAATTTTGTTTCTGCTTATCCCTCATGAAAATAGATATCTTTCAAAAATGTTTAACATAATCCTAAGAATTTCATCATAAAACTATCTCACTTAGAATATTCAATATAATTGAATATCTTACTATGTTATTTTTTAGAAAATCTCAAGATATGTAAAAACATTACTAAAAAACAAGTTTTAAGAGACTTTGTTCGTCAGTAACTAATCACATTCAAAAAATTATAAATATTCTAACTTCAGGAATTAAATTAATGTCATATATCAAACTTATATCAAACGACATATAAAATAAAAATTCATTATAAGACATCCAAATGAAATGTAAATTGTTAACAAAAATCCTATAAAATAAATATTTTGACTAGACCAAATTTTGTTTCTGCTCATCCCTCTTATGAAAACAGGTATCTTTCAAAAATGTTTAACATAATCCTTAGAATTTCATCATAAAAGTATCTTACCTAGAATATTCAATATTATCGAATATCTAACTGAGTTATTTTTTAGAAAATCTCAAGATGTGAAAACATTATTAAAAAACAGGTTTTAAGAGAGACTTTGCTCGTCAGTACTCACATTTAATCACATTTAAAACAATATAACATCAATCAACAAAAAATAAAAAATTTCTTAGTCACCTTAACAATCCAGAAAACATCTTGGCAAATGAATACTGAACATTTAAATGGTGTCCTTTGTGACCTCAAACAAATAATTGTGGTTCACCATAGAACTAAAAGATTGACCGGCAATTTAACGGCCTCTGTTATAGCACAAGGACATCTGTATAAATAATGTTAAGGAAACCAAATAATTAAATATTATGAATAAAATAAAATAAATTGAGGTTTATATTTGAAAAATAAAAAAAAATTTGTCTTCTCGAAATATTTAATTTATAGAATTTTTGTTAACAATTTATATTTATTGGATTCTGTTATCTCATTTGGATGTCTCATAATGAATGTTTATTTTATATGTCGTTTGATATAAGCGGTGCTTATATGACATAAATTTAATTCCTGAAGTTATAATATCAAATATTATATAATTTTTGAAATTAAATATGTAGAAGGCTAACAGAATATATCTGTAAATATTAAAATATTATATTTAAAAAAATTTTACATACCTTCTATAAAGTATAAACCTCCATTCATTTTATTTTATTCATAATATATAATTATTCGGTTTCCTTAACATTCTTTATACAGATGTCCTTGTGCTATAACAGAGGCCGTTAAATTATCGGTCAATCTTTAAGATCTAGGGTGAACCACAGAATTATTTGTTTGAGCTCACATGGGACACCATTTAAATGTTCAGTATTCATTTGCCAAGATGCTTTCTGGATTGTTAAGGTGAGTAAATATTTTTTGTTGATTGATGTTATATTGTTTTAAATGTGATTAAATGTGATTGAGTACTGACGAGCAAAGTCTCTCTTAAAACCTGTTTTTTAATAATGTTTTCACATCTTGAGATTTTCTAAAAAATAACTCAGTTAGATATTCGATAATATTGAATATTCTAGGTAAGATACTTTCATGATGAAATTCTAAGTATTATGTTAAACATTTTTGAAAGATATCTGTTTTCATAAGAGGGATGAGCAGAAACAAAATTTGGTCTAGTCAAAATATTTATTTTATAGGATTTTTGTTAACAATTTATATTTATTGGATTTATCTCATTTGGATGTCTTATAATGAATGTTTATTTTATATGTCGTTTGATATATGACATTAATTCAATTCCTGAGGTTAGAATATTTATAATTTTTTGAATGTGATTAAATGTGATTAGGTAGTGACGAACAAAGTCTCATATTAAAATATTTAAAAAATTGGATATACCTTCTATCAAGTAAAAACCTCCATTTATTTTATTTTATTATATTTTATTATATATTATTATTATTATTATTATCCTGATACTCCTAGATTTTCTGTGAAGATCTCTCAGAAGCTTTTTCAGCTTGTGCGAGTTAGGAGTTTAGTTGTGTTCTGGGTTGGCTTTGTTACTGCGATCTTGCACCACTTCAGGTCATAGCACTGTTAATTTTTGACCCAACAGTGAAATAATTGCCGATACCTGTCCAACTAGAAAATTTCTTTTCCACCTGAACAGTATTCGAACCCGGACCTTCCGGTCACGACCCCGATACTCTACCACTGAGCTGTCCGCGCTCATATGGTATCATAAAAAAATTTTTGTTCCTATAAAAGACAGTTATGATAGATATATAAAAAATTACTATTAGTACAATATAATCACTAATTATCTGAAGATTGAATAATACTTCGAAATTGCAGTAACGAAAAATGTGAACCCTTTGTTCACATGAAAATGTGTACTACTCAATTTTTAGTTGTTAAAGATTGATAAAGGGTGGGTCATTTAGAATTTCCATTTTTGACCCGCGATAAATAAAAAATTCATTAATATTTTCCCGAAGTTATAAAATTATTCGAAAGTTTAAACCTTGATATTAACGAATTAAAAACAATATCATTCAAATCAACCTTTGTTTCAGTATATTGTCGATTGTTTGGAGCTCAAGATGGTTGAAGTAAGACTACCATATTGCCAAGAAATTAAATTGAAGAAATCATTCTATCTGAGTGTAAGACTTCTAATGACTGAGTATATTTTTATTCACTGTTTCCTTCACGGAGAATTAAAAAATTCGTCAAACTAACCAGTTTGATTAATTACGAGGAAACTTGAAGATTACCGACTTCCTTTCTAGAATCCTGCATTGTGGCGTGAAGGATATCTCGGCGTGAAACTGAATAATTGCATATGCACACACACAGCACAGTTTTTTCGTGAAGAATTAAATGAATTGAACGTTATTATATCTTTACTGATGGTAATATGAATTTTCACGGGCTTTGCAATTATCTTTTATTCTTCAAAGCAAATTTAAAATGACCAATCACAGCGGTGATGGTATGAGCCATTTGTTTCTTAAGATGATATTGCATTAATTAATCTCAACCATGCAATAACAAAATAATGGCCAATAATTAAATGGGAACAAATCAACTCGAAATTAATTTTTTACTTTCAAAAGAGATGAGTTTCTAATGTTTCAACTTGTTTGCGGTTTTAGCTAGTATTGGTTCATAGAATGAAATAATTGAAGCTTAAAATATCTCTAGCTGACCAGTTTTTTCCATTGTGAACTAATCTGTCTTTCATTAACAGCGCCTCATTTTGTTTTGTGAATAAAACACATTATTTGTTCGAGAAATATTGAAATTTTTATTTCATTATAAAGAACAACGGATACCATTAGTTATGAAAGAAAACATCATTTAAATTTCCACTATGAAAACCCTGGCAGGAATGAAGTCGTTGAACCCAATTTTTCATGACTCTCTCACAGAAATTAGGTCGTACGTTAGCAAGTACTCGTTCAATATTGATTTGTAAATCGTTTAAATTTCCTGGATGATTGCTGTAAACCAATGACTTAATGTAACTCAAAATTAACAAGTCCAATAGAGTTAAATCGCAGGAACGAGGCGGATAATTTATCAGTACATTTCTTCAAATAATCGAATTTTGTTTTCAATAAGTGATTGTGTCATTAGCAGTATGAAAGTGGCACCGTTCTGTCCTGTTGAAACCACATGTTCTGCAAATCAAGACGAATCATTTCGGTCCAATGACTCCTGCAGCATAAAATTTGCACCAAACAGTAAGTTTGTTAGAATGTAATGGAAGTTCTTGATATTCATTAGGTTTATCACCGCTCCAGATACGGCAATTCTGCTTGCTAACATAACCGTTCAATCAGAAATGAGCCTCATCGCTGAGAATGATTTTCTTGAATATTTCCGTTTTTTTTTCTGAGCACCAGTTGCTGAATACACGACACTCAGTTTGACTTCTTGGGTTAAAACAATTTTGTATGGATGTAAACCAACGTCTTTTCGTAAAATTCGCCACAAATACGTCTGGAAGAGGCCTAGTTTTTTTGAACGTCGAGAAATCGATCAATTTCGGTATTCACGAACACTTTCACGTACGGCAGAAATATTCTCTTCACTCTTTGCATTTCTTTGTCTCACTAGCACCGTAACATCATGCATTATAAAATTTGTTTCAAACTTCTTCACTAAACGTAGAACAGTTCTCTTATCCGGAAGATTATAACTACCAAAAATTGGAGTTAAAGCACGTAAAGTTAGAGTAACAGATCGCGAATTTTCATAATAAATTTGGATTCCTTGTAAACGTTGTTGTATTGTGTACCTTTCCATGATTAAATGGTAGACAAATACAACTGTCAATGGCTGCCATGCGTGAGTAATGTCAATTTAAAAATGGGGCCTTCCCATTCAAGGACCCTTTATTTTTAAAAAGTTTTATTTGTAATAAGGGGATCGGCAAGTAATGTCGTTTCTGCGCATGTCGACATTTGATTGTCATTTGCCAGCTCATTGTGTACTTCGAAGCCGTGTCAAAGACATTTGAAGGTTATTGTAACTTGTTCACTTCTAAATAATTAAATATTAGACTTTTTGCAATTTGGGGTAAAATGGTCAAATACCAGAAGAGTATATCTTTGTATGCTTTTTGAGTTTCGCACAACAATTGCGACCAAAGACATTTGCGATGTTTCCCAAGTGCACTAGACATTCGTAAATGTCTAAGATAGTTCTCTAGCTTCTTCTAGCTAATTTTGATCTCTCTGACACCTATCGATCAGGAAGACCAACAACATTAGACGACATGCTATGGACAGAAATGGGAAACAGATCCATGTCAGACAGCAAATTGCAGATTGAAAAAATAGGCAAAGCAGGTGTTTGGGTACCCCATAATCTGTCCGAAGGGAACAAGGCCAACCGATCCATCTCATGCAACGTTTTGCTTCAACGGCATCATGCAGAACCGTTTTTTAATGACTTGATCACTGGAGACGAAAAATGGGTCCTTTATAATAATCCAAAACGCAAATGGCAGTGGCTCTTCAAATGAATCACCACGAAGTACTGCAAAGCCGGGTTTATATCCCAAAAAGGCTCATCTGTGTGTTTGTTGGAATTGTTCATTTTGAAGTGCTGAAACCTGTACTGTAATGCAGATCTTTATTGCGAACAATTGGATCGCGTGAACAAATCTTTAATCGAAAAGTATCCGGCGATTGTCAACAGAAAGGGCGTTATTCTGCAACACGACAATGGAAGACCGTACTGTGCAAGACGAACCATGGAAACAATTTATGAATTGGGGTGGGAGGTACTGCCTGACCCGCCATACTCGCCGGATATCGCACCCTCCGATTTCCATTTATTCTGACGGCTACAACATTTTCTTAATGGCAAAAACTTTGAAAATTTGTATAATGCCCAACATACCGTCTCGAGATATTTTACTCAGAAACCAATTGATTTTTATCTGTTAGGCAATGAAACGTTGCACACTAGATGGCAAAAGATTGTTGATAACGAAGGTGATCACATTATGGATTAAAAATAAAAACTTGTTAATAACTTATTCGTTTGAATTAAATTTAAAAAGCGACAACACTTTCCGGTTCACTTTATTTATCACACTGAAATGTTTTTACTTTAAAAGCTGCAGCTCATCATTTGAATTTGGAGATAAAATACTTGTGGAAAATGGAATAAATTGTTGCCTTAACTGAAAACTACACCAGGTACGCTGATATCCTTTAAGTTCTAGATGAAATAAACGTTAATATCATTATTATTATTCCATTTATATATTGAGATAATGATTGGGAATATCAAATCAAAAATCAACTCTCTTAAACAAAAACTATTCAGTTGTGAGAGATATTCCAAAGAATAAAACCATAATGTGTAAATTTGTGGAAATATTTTTTAGTATTATATTTTTAATAAAATATTAGGAAGTTTCTTACTTGATAAAAGGAATATTACAAAATTTGAATATCAATACAGATTTAATCTGTTAGTCTCCTATAATTTTTATTTAAAACAAAATTTCATTAAAAAATTTTTATAATCAAATTAATGTCTTATAAGCACAGTTTATATTTGATAGACGTATAAAATTAAAACTCAATACACAATATCAAATGGAATACATAACACAACAAATATAAATTGTCAATTAAAATAAATAAATAAATATTTGAAGGAGACAAAATTTTGTTTCGGATCTTACAATTAAGAAAACTAATTCCATTTCAAAAATAAAAAACATAATTTAAGGACTTCTCAGAAAATAAAATTTATTTGAAATATTTAATATATTTAAATAAGTTACTTCAAAAATCTCTCAAAACATGTATTATATCTTCAAAAAACAATTAAAATTCCGATAAGGCCTTCATCAGTCCTACTTCACATTTAAAAAATATGATATTGTATATTGAGTTATGAATTTATACGTCTATTAAATATAAGCTGTGTTATAAGACATTAAATTAATTCTAAAAACTTTTGAATAAAATTCATTGGAAATTAAAATTATAAGAGATTAACCTATTAAATCTATTTTGATATCGAAATTTTGCATTATATTTTCTTACAAATTTTTTGCTCTTTTAATATTACGTAAGAAAGTACAAGAAATATGTGAAAAATCTAATAATGTATATTTCTTCATTCCAGCATTCCAAATCCAATCTATTCTGCAACACAAAATTGCGTCGTTTCTGAACGGTCGTGATCATAAATTCATTTTCTGTTCTCTTAAATGGATAACAATAAGGTATTTATCAATTAAGGACTTGTTTTTTTTATAATGGATTCAAAAGTATTTGAGATAAACAATGACTAAGCTAAGAATAGGTGGGTATTGATTTTTGACATCTTCTGAGTCACAACAATAAATTGATTTGTAGGAATCAACAATTCCGAAACCTCCATTTGAGTCGTAGAATAATTTGCATTTCAACCGTCATTAAATAGTATAGTGGAAATACCACAATATAAAATTGGTATTTTTCGGAATTGCTCTTTAAATTACTCGTTGTATTTTTCCTAATAATACCTAAACGTGATATTTTTTCACTAATGAATACAATTCCGGTGATTACGTAAGAATGATTGTGTTCACATGTTATTAATATTTCTAAATGAAGCGAAGACAGGAAAAAAAATTTAATATAAATAGTGAATGAAGATATAAGGCAAATTAATGTCTATTAAAATAATTAAGAGATTTTTTTAACATCGTAAGAACATAGTATTCAAAAAGAACTTTTTTAATTTCCTTTTCAAAAAATAGATATCACATTCACCATAAAAAAGACCGGAAAAAATCTTACCCACGTCTCTTCAGTTAGGGGTTATTTGGATGAAAATAAAATAATCAATAAAAAATATACATACATATACATCTTACACCAAATATTCAGCGAAAAGGACTAATTTTTAGATAAGGTATGGTATATGCAAAAATAAGGTTAAAAATAAAATAGAAAGGCCTTTTACTTGATAGAAGAAATATAACAGAATTTGAATATCAAAACAAATTAAAATATGTTTATCTTCTACAATTTTAATTTCAAAAAATTTTTTTATTCAAAAAACTTTTAGAATTAAATTAATGTCTAAAACAAGCACCGCTTAAATTTAATAGACGTATATAATCAAAACTCAATATATAATGTCAAATGGAATAAATAAACCAACAGATATACGAAAGTCATTAAAATTAATAAATAAATATTTAAAGGAGACAAAATTTTGTTTCTGGTCTTACCTTTAAGAACACCAATTGCCTTTTAAAAACATGAACACACTTAAAGAACTTCTCAAAGAATATAATTTATTTGAAATATTCAATATATTTAAATATTCGAATAAGTTAATTCAGAAATCTCTTAAAACATGCACTATATCTTCAAAAAACAAATATAATTCTAAGCAATTCCTTCTTCAGTCCTGAATAATATTCCAAATATCAAAATCAAAAACTAATCTATATCAACAACTGACCACGTGTAAAGGACTAATGCTTCGAAACACAGATCAACTTTATAATTCAAGATTGATCTATGTTCTAACAAAATCAAAGAACAGTGTGAGTTGTTTTTAGGGCTTATTTAAATTCATTGGCATTCCATAATGAGATTTATTGAAGCCAAAATATAATTATATATTATATATAAAATAAAATAGAAAGGCCTTTTACTTGATAGAAGAAATACTACTCTGTCAAGAAAGTACCGGGAATTTTCAATTAAAACAACATTTTTACATTTAATCGTCAAAATTTATTGGGTCGCCTTCAAAATAGGCTCCATTTGCTCCAATACATCTATGCCAACGACACTTCCAATTATCGAAACATTTTTATAGGCGCTTTCCGGGATGGACTTTAGTTCTCGCGCCGAATTTTGTTTTATGGCTTCAATCGACTCAAAACGGGTGCCACGAAGGAGCAATTTTAGTTTTGGGAAGAGGAAAAAGTCGCAGGGAGCCAAATCCGGCGAAAACGGTGGTTGCTGAAGCACGTTTGTTGAGTTTTTGGCGAGAAATTCAGTCAAAATCGTAGCTCGGTGAGAAGGCGCGTTATCGTCATGCAAAATACATGAGTTGTTCGCCCACAAATTTGGCCGCTTCTTACGGATACGCTCACGCAAACGTTTCATAACGCCTAGGTAATACTCCTTGTTTACCGTCTGACCCTCTGGAACGAATTCGTAGTGCATCACGCCACGGATATCGAAGAAAACAATGAGCATCACCTTCATTTTCGAGCGGCTTTGGCGTGGTTTTTTCGGTTTCGGCTCATTTTTTGCCACCCATTCCGATGATTGCTGGCTTGTTTGCATATCGTACTCGTAGACCCAGGTCTCATCACCAGTTATAATGCGTTCCATGAATGTAGAATCGGAATTACAGCGATCCAGCATGTCTGAAGCAACCTGTTCGCGATGACGTTTTTGAAGAAAATTCAGGTCTTTCGGTACGAGTCGTGCGGCCACCTTTCTCATGCCCAAAATATCAATCAAAATCGTACGTGCGGACTCGTGGGATATCTTAAGATCATGTGCTATCTCTCTCAAGCTGGTACGACGGTTTTCCAGCACCCTTTCTTTAATTTTATCGACGTTATCTTCGATCGAAGCCGTCGATGGGCGACCACTTCACGACCGTCCTTGAAGGCTCTGTACCACTGATATGCACGAGTTTTCGATAGAGCATTATCACCAAAGGCCTTTTGCAACATTTTCAATGCATCGGCACACGAAAATTCATTTGCAACACAAAACTTTGAACAAATTCTTTGCTCAACGTAATCACCCATAGTAAAAATCGGCACGCACTCTGACATCGACTGACTTAATCAGCTGTTGCAAACACACTAGTTGACAGATCCCGCTCAAGCTTGGCATAGTAATTAAGGACAGTGGTACCAACCTAGAAAAAAAAAATTTCACCTGCCTCATTGCCCCGCCAGATTTAAATCGATAATTCCCGGTACTTTCTTGACAGAATGTATAACAAAATTTGAATATCAAAACAAATTAAAATATGTTTATCTTCTACAATTTTAATTTCAAAAAAAATTTTTATTCAAAAAACTTTTAGAATTAAATTGTGCCGTTGGCATAGATGTATTGGAGCAAATGGAGCCTATTGTGAAGGCGACCCAATAAATTTTGACGATTAAATGTAAAAATGTTGTTTTAATTGAAAATTCCCTGTACTTTCTTGACAGAGTAGTATATCTGATGAAAGTTGTTTCTAACTTGGTGGAAATCACTTAAAAATCCTATCAAAACAACCAGTTACCGTTCAAATTTCCCACCAAAATAATGGTTTTGGGAGCAATATTCCAGCGTGGTGCTACGCCTCTCTGTATAGTTGATGGTACCATTAAGAGTGAAAAGTATTGTGGCATTCTAAACGATTTTCTTCTTAAAACAGCGCGTGCTTTATATCCAGAGGGGTGGCGTTTTCAGCAGGATAATGCAAGATGCCATACTTCGGCTTATACTGAAACTTGGATGCAAGAATACCAAGTGATAACCATTTCATGGTCAGTAGCTTCACCAGATCTTAGTCCCCTGGTTAACATGGGGACTAACGAAGATTGAAGCTGAACGAGCAGCGCCAGGCTGATGATGATTTAATTCAGTCAGTTTTAGTCCTGTACTACCATCACTGAAAATTATGGAGGTGATTTCGTTTCGGGTGTACCTCGACGTTTAGTCAAGTTTTTCAGTTAAAGGGAGGTTGTATAAGTAAATGAAATACATATTTTGTTATAATTTTCTAATTCAAGAATAAAAAAATATATACTTAATAATTACAATTGAGCTTTCTTTCTTCCTACTATCTAGATGGACTATATATCGTTGTTAAGCGATGAGCCTGATATCTGCTTGAAAAGTTATGTCAATCAACAAAATTTCAGGATTCGGAGTAGAAAGAATCCTAGTTCATTTGAAAAAAAACACCGTTTCACCAAAAAAAAAAATTTAAGGTATGGTATGCCACTGCTGTGGCATCACTTGAACCATTTTCGTCGAGAATGCTCAAAAAGTGCGTTTCGTCGTAACTAGAGCCACTTATTGGACAATGTAGAATGATTATTTCTTTCCAACTCTAAATCTAAACGAACTGGAGGAATTTTGTTTTCAATAGACGGCGCTACGTGTCCTATCGCCAACGTTTATTGAAAACGTGATTTTTAAATGAATCAATTGAACCAACGGATATTTATTACGAATGTGTTAACACAAATTTTAGTATGGTAAATAGGAAGTTTTTCGAATCGGGACATCACATCTGTATTACAGTTCGAAACTTGAATAGAGCCGAATAGGTTCTGTTAATCGCTGGGCATAAGCAGCAGACATGAATGTTTCATAGGTTTTTAGCCACTCACCAGTGAACTGCTCTAACGCCAAAGAATGTCACTATATTCGCCCTGCATAGCGGCTGTACTGTTTTTCCGAACAACAGTGCCATCTTATGCACATGAAAACACGTACCCAGCATATAACCCAGGTTGAATCAAGAAGCTGACTGTACTTCCAATTATATCTAATGTCACAGACGAAGAAATCTTCCATATACTCAAATATTTTCAGTTTTTAGTATTAATGACTCATTTTTTTTATGAAAATCCATTGTTTATTGGAGAAAAACAACTATATTTCAACATATTCTAACAATTTATTCACTTAAAATCTGATACACAACGCGTTCAGATTGTTACATAATTGTCAAGTGTAAATTAATAGAAAAACCATTAAGATATATATGGGTTATCATACTATAAAGGCTGCAGGGCGGAATTAAAGTTTGAAGAGTGTTAGTTAGTTTCTAATTGGTTGTTCAATGTTTGGAGATCTGGATCTTTATGGAAATTTTTTTATTCTCAAGCATTCTGGTGAATTCATTTTTGATACTTTCCGACATTTATGGGTGGTTTCAAGGTTGTAACTATGTAATGATGAGTTACAGCTTTAATATGTTCGAAGAGTGCCCTTTTCATCTTGTTTCAAAGTTCATACCTGTATGATCCAGGTAAGTTGCGTTATGATTATTGCAAATATTCTTAGGCTTCCGATCTCTTAAATAAATTTCTTCATGTTTTGCCTTGAATTTCTAGATACGGACAACCTAAGAAGATCGAAGTTGAATTTATTGAAATAATATTTGATTGGAGTGAATAAATATCCAACATAACTTATGTATGTTATGTACAGTGCGTCCAAAAAGCGTATAGGGTATTTGTTTTGGCGCTGCATTTGAAAATGAGCGACGGAAGGGAATGGGGAGGAGATCGTGGCGTCCGCCATTTTATGAAGTTTTAGTGATGATGGAGCAGTACCCGGGAACGCATCGTGCTTTTTGCGTACGGACGTATTATCGCTATATTAACGGTGATTCAATAGTGGCTTCTCGACTTTTGTATCGTACGGAAAATCGTACATGCCATGCACCAAGTGACGACAACATTGGAAAATGGATCCGGATGTTCGAGAATAGGGGTGCGACGGTAAAAATTCAACACTCTGGCCGCCCCCATTCAGTCCGCGACGAAGAAACGATTCGAGAAATGGAGGCGTCAGTTCGTCAAAATCAGTCTTCATCCATTCGAAAGCGAGTTTCATTATTATTATATCATTAAACATCCAAAAATCGTCCTTGCATTTGATTTAAAAGAAAGATTTGCATTTAAAAGCTTATAAAATAGGTTCAAGAATTCAAGGACTGTGCTAATCGATTGAATTTTGCCAACGAAATGTTAGGTGGTTCAACAATTTTCATAATATGATCTTCAGTGATGAAACAAACTTTCTTATTAATGGTCATGTCAATAAACTCGAAAAAATATACAATGGTTGAATTCTAACATTCTAACAATCTTAACACTTATTCTGAGTGGATCCCCACAAAAAATAATCCTCCGAGATGAAAATGGGCTTTAGCTTCGGCCATGCGACATTACCCAATTGAGTCACGAGGCTTCACTTCTTCTGCACTGGTTGAACTTTGTAAGCCTTCATACCGAGTTCTTTATGCAAAATTATTCTCAAAGAAGTATCAGTTCACGAATGAATTGACCCACAAGTTTCCGTGGGGGCATTCCATTTTTATTGAATTTTCCACGTAATTTCATAACAGTTTGGATAGAATATTTACCACTTTGGAAATAAGTTTTTAATAATCTCCAAGCGGAAATCGGCCCATTTCGTTAATGTCAAATATTAAACTAACTTTCTGTCAAAACACGAATGACACAAATGTTGCCAGACTTAAAATAACCACTTATTTCAAATTCAAATTCTAGAAAGCCCACCGTTTATTCACAATGTGATTTTCAGGTAGATCATATATTTTGGATATATTCCTATTAGCGAATTTAAACAAGAAATATTTGCATACGTAGCTTCTTTTCTGGGGATAAATCTTCAAGTGTTGTAGTATTAATGAGTTATTAAAAATATCAATTTCTGGAAAATGACTTTCTCACATTTTCACTTATATACCAGTCCTTCATGAAAGGATAACTTGTTTTCAATTCTTCACAGCGGTTATAAAAAAACAATGCCATCAAAACTATAAACATAAGCATCTTTTTTTCCCATTTATGACGCGGATGGTAACTCTAGAAATGTTTAATCAACAACTGAATCATATTGTATTATTTGCTTTTCTTAGATTTGCCAAAATATTTTGAATTCTCTGAAATGTTGCGTGATCGATGTCGCAGAAAATGTTTTTAATTTTCACATTGAACGTAAGCAATAATAAGGTCATGGTTGAAGAAGTCGATTGAATATCAATCGTAGTTATGAATGAACCTGTATTAAAAAGTGAACAATGGAAAATTAAAGTTTCGAAACTAAATAATAAAAATTGTGCTAAGCACTAACGTGAAGTCAGGAGCTTTTGCTTGTTCATATCAGCCATGATCCTCATATAATTTGGCTTGCTCCGAAACCATTGGAACAATTTTGCCCTCTAACAAAACCAGAAGAACAATTTTAGGCCCTAAATCTACTCTGCAAGTTTCAATACTTTAGCTGGATCGATGCGAAAGTAAGACAAAATTGGCTTTGTCCTCGAATTCTTCATCACTGAGTCCAATCTAGTTGTATTTTTTCAAGGTCACTGAAATTGGCTACATCGATAACAATGGAAATATAAAAGAATGTGTTGCTTCTGTATTATTTTTCCTTCCTATGACTTTGCTTCGATATTTTGAAATAAGCACAAACAATTGTAAACCTTATCCATCTTGATTTTGCATATCATTTATCACAACTTGATATGAATATCAACCTACATATATTATTTGAAAACATCAGCAGTCACATCTTATAATTTTGAAAATTGAGAAAATTCTCGTAATTTTTCATCACAAAATATTGCTTGATTCTTCGTGGCGTTATTTTATATCCAAATGCAGAAGTTGAACTAGTTTTGATTTGTACTTCTGGAAATAGTTGAAAATAAGTATTTCAAATGATAATAACACAGAAAAATTTGAGCCGATTCCGTCTATTATTGAACATAAATAGTACCTTTAGGACCCAAACGCACCCTCGAAATTTGTAGTCCGTAAGTTTTAGTTAGAAAATTAGGTAATTTATCTCCAGTCGAGGAGCGAGTATGATTTGTCCTATGCCAAATTTATTTTATGCTGTGAACACAAAAAGGTTTGCTAGCGTATCTTCAAGAAAAAAGGAAATGAAGAATTCAAGTTTGTGCAGCATATATTTCTATGTAAAGAACCGAATTGTGCTTGAAAAGAAATATTGATTTTTAAATTACTGAAACGTCATTTTAAGACTAATCCTAAAATGTCGCTAGTTTTTAGTAACGAAAACATTGCCAAGTTTCTGAAAGAAATTTCCGATGAGTTAAATTTGATGAACAAAGTAGCATTAATCGTTGGGGATGCTGGAGCTTGCCGAAAAAGTGAATTGACTTTTCTTCGTGTAGAAAATGCGAGCATTTCAGGAAGAATTTGCTAAAGTGACCATTCCTAACGCAAAGACGAAAATATGTCGTGAATTCGCTATGATCACTGGAACTTTTTATGTTATGAATTGCATCGAAATAATAAAGGAATACGTTTTACTGAAAGATTATTTTATGACATTTTTGTTTTAAAAATAATTTCCAGCATATGTCCACCACGATTAGCTCTGAGGAACATCATACAACCAGACCAATTTTGGACCACTTTTTTGAGTAATTCAGGCCTTATTTCATCAATAACACGAGTTATGTTGGCTTCCAAAGCGTATATTGTTTCGAGTTTATCAGCATAAAGCAATGAAATGACATAACCCCAAAGATAATAATCCAGTGGAGTTATGTCGCATGATCTTGGAAGCTAATTAATTGGACCATTTTTCGAAATAATGTTATTGCCAAATCTTCCTTTCAATAAATCAATTGTTACGGTAGCAGCAAGAGGTGTAGCACCAGCTTGTTGGAACCAAATCAGTTCTGGGTCAATACCATTCAAATTTTGAAACAAATATTCATTGATCATCGATCTGTAACGAGCATCATTCACTGTAACATTAGCTCCAGCATCGTTTTTGAAGGAATATGGACCGATGATGCTTCCAACGTGTAAAGCACACCATACAGTGCATTTTTCAGAATGCAATGGAACCTGCAGAACTTCTTGAGGATTAATTTCACTCCATATACAGCAATTTTGTTTGCTTACACAGCCGTTCAACCAGAAATGTGCTTCATCACTAAGCAAAATTTTACCAAAAAAAAGTGGATCAACTTCAAGCTGTTCTAGGACCCAATCAGCAAACAAACGACGCTTATTATGGTCAAGTGGCTTTAGTTCTTGAACCAGTTGACAAATTACACAAATTGTGTTTATATCATATTTATGAATATTATTATTATTGACGTATTGAAATTGAATAAATATATATCTTCTTAATATATGGTACATCCTGATATCCTGATATATTATACTGATACTCCTAGATCTTCTGTGAAGATCCCTCAGAAGCTATTTCAACTTGTCCGAGTTAGGATTTCAAATTAAATGACAAGAAAAAAAAATTCGAGTAGTTTAGTCGCACAATTTTTCTGTATTTTTCGCAATCAATGGTGTAATATACTTTTCATTAACAGTTGCAAAATGTTTTACTTTTGCGTTACTAGTTACGAAAAGTAAAAGGTTTCAAAACGTCAATGAGTTTTTAAAAGTGTCACTTTGTATGTTAAAATTAGAAAAAATATGTTGATTAATATGTGAAATCATTATCTTCTGAAATAAATTTTTGAGCTGAAAAAACGGATCGAATTAATTTGTATTCCCAATATCTTAGGCATTCTACAAATTGATAAATAAAAATTTTTTCCTTGAATAGGACACGAGCATTTCAATCAATGTAATGGACACAATCATGAAAGACGAGCAATTGGCGGAATAACAATTTTTTTCAAAGGTATAACAAAACCCGTCTTGCTAATTCCAGCAGCCTCATCATTTTAGTAACTAGTCTAATCTAATGACTAATGAAAAAGCTCATTGATATTCATTTTGTTGTGTCATGTGTATTCAATGATATCATTGAATTCACACATGAGTGTATGAGTTTGAACTTTTATGAACATTAATGAAGAGAAAACCGATTGGAAATTCATCACTACAAAATGTTAATGACCTTGAACTGAATTATTGCTATTTTTAGAACAACTTCTGCATGAATTAAAAAACAGCCTCCTTATTGTTGATTAGTATATCTTAATATTAGGAAATCTATGTTTGCCCAAATATCTGTAATTTTCGAATTTTTGGCCGAAAAACGTCTTAAATGACTAAGTAATAGGACTATAATCAAATTCGTAAAAAAGTTTTATGGTGAAAAATCGGTTATTCATTCAAAGTATTTTCCGTCGCTAGCCGCACCTTTTTTCCATCTTTCTGGCAATTGACAGATCTCACCGCGAAAAAAGACCAGCTCTTTAGTTGCTATCCCTGCATCGATCCATTCTTTCACTAGGAGAAGTGCTGGTCGCCCAGGCCATGTTGCATCGATCGGCAGAGATGGTTATCGGAAGGAGCAATGTCGGGGCTGTACGGCGGGTGGAGTACCTATGAGCGTTCCTAAGTACTTTTCACCGAGCTACGCAACATGTGCCCATGCTGCAAAATAAATTTGTCGTGTCTGTCGACGTATTGCGGCCGTTAATTGATATTTTGTGTTTCTTTGAATTCTTTTATTTCCTTTGGTACTGTGTAATAGGTGTTTAATTTTATAGGTCTATTAATTTGACAGGGTGTGTTCTTAGACATTTATTTTATTTTATTCTAAAAATTTTTGAATACAATTTTTTCAAATTGAAATTTGTAGGAAGTTAACAGAATAAATCTGTATGATATTTAAAATTTGTAATAATTCTTCTATCAAGTAAAAAATCTCTTTCTATTATTTTGTTTTATATATAATAATTATATGTTCTGGTTTATACTTCTGACATATTATTATTTGGTTTTAAATAATACCTTATAAATTTTTTGTACTGTCTGTGGCGAACATAGAATAGGTAGGATTTTTAAAAGGTCATTTCGTTCTAGTGTTTGTTCAGATAGCTGCGCATTCAATTGGTTTGATAAGATATATTTTGTTAATTATATTTATTTTTTAAATTGAAATAGGGCTGATGAGTTTCCGTTGTGATAATTTTAAGTTGCTTTTTGAAGATGTTCTGCATGTTTTAGGAATTTTTTGAAGGAACCTATTTTGACCAAGTTGTTTTCGAACAAGTTCTTGAGGTTATGTTCTCCATTTTTGGAAAAGATTTTGGTTTTAATAGAACAAGATCCGAAACAAACTTTTGTACCCTTCAAGTATTTATTTTGCGGATTTGATTGATAATTTATATTTCTTTGAATTATTTTATTCCCTTTGGTACTGTGTGATAAGTTGTTTAATTCTATATATCTACTAATTTGACACAGTGTGTTCTTAGACATTTATTTAATTTTATTTTGAATTTAAAATATGTAGGAGGTTAACAGAATAAATCTGTATGATATATAAATTTTTAAATAATCCTTATATCAAATAAAAAATACTCAAAAAGAGATAGCTGATTCAAATCAGTGAAAAATATAATATATTAAATAAAATAAATGGAGGTTTATACTTGATGGCAGGTATATCAAATTATTTTAATATTTACACATATATTCTGTTAGCCTTCTACATATTTAATTTCAAAAAATTATATTTAATATTATAACTTCAGGAATTAAATTAATGTCATATAAGCACTGCTTATATCAAATGACATATAAAATAAACATGCATTATAAGACATCCAAATTTTATTCATAATATATAATTATTTTGTTTCCATTCTTTATACAGATGGTCCTTGTGTTATGACAGAGGCCGTTAAATTGCCTTTCAATCTTTAAGATCAATGGCAAACCACAGAACTATTTATTCTGTAGTCAACATTGGACTCCATTTAAATGTTCAGTATTCATTTGACAAGACGCTTTCTGAATTGTTAAAAGGACGTAAATATTTTTTGTTGATTGATATTATATTTTATTGAATATTATTGAGTACTGATGAGCAAAATCTCTCTTAAAACTTGTTGTTTAGTCATGTTTTTACATATCTTGAGATTTTCTAAAAAGTAACTTAGTTAGATATCCAATAATATTGAATATTTTAAGTAAGATAGTTTTATGATAAAATTCTTAAGATTATGTTAAACATTTTTGAAAGATATTTGTTTTCATAAGAGGGATTAGCAGAAAAAAAATTTTGTCTACTCAAAATCTTTAATTTTTAGGATTTTTGTTAACAATTTATATTTATTGGATTTTGTTATCTCATTTAGATGTCTCATAATAAATATTTATTTTATATGTTATTTGATATAAGCAGTGCTTATATGACATCAATTTAATTCCTTAAGTTATAATATTGAATATAATTTTTTGAAATAAAATATGTAGAAGGCTAACAGAATATATTTATAAATATTAAAATTAAATAATAATATAATTTATTAATTCACGCCAAGTCAGGATTGTTACAATTTTCTTCTAATAATTATGGTATGAAATTACTCCATTTATCGAATGTTTCAGATAAATTCAAACTGTAGAGAACTTATGTTGTCTGATGGCTAAACTCAGAACTTAATTAAGTGATGCAACAGAAATAAAAAAACAGATTATTTTTCAAGATTTTACAACCCACATTTTGCTATTTATATCATGCGAAGCCAATGAATGAAATGAAAAACAGAATGATTATAATGAACTTAACGGATGACTCCTGTATCTACCGACACACAAAAGTACCGTTCTGCTCAAGAATATTTATGCATACTAATTCCTCGGAACGTAAAGTATGCTAATTAGGTATTTCTTTGAATTCGATTGGGCCATCGAAGGAAATCTACCATAAAATAGATTTATTTCCATTCCTATTCACTCAATAGCTGAAAGGATGCATTTGAATTTCTCATTCCGTGATTGATGCTAAATCAATCAAAGTAAATTTGTGAAGTAATGAGTTATATGTCTATAATTTATCAATTTTTGTAAGGAATGAGACATAAGTAGGAGTTTGTCCTTTTTTATTTGAAAAATCACACAGTTTCATGTTTCTCAGTTTATTCAGAATCCTGACACGTGTTTCGGTCTTTCGACAATCTTCAAAGGAGTACAAAAAGGAACTAAATTTAAAATATTCTTTTATTACACCTAGGACATCTGTGTATTTTTATGGCACATAGAAATAACAGCATACAATACAGGGGTGTTCCCAAAGAGTATTTGGGAATTTGTTAAATTCTCCTCTTTCTGAATGGCTTTTTTGATTTAAGGAATCTCCAAATAGTCTATCAATTTACCCTTATTAAAATTATATAGTAAAGTGACATCTTTCTCATTAAAAAAAATGATTATTTTCTATACAATGTTCTGCAAAACCGGTCGATTTCTGGTTTTTCAAAATAGACATCCTATGTTCTTTGATTCTATGTTGTTAATATCGGCCTGTCTGCCCTATATATGTAGCATTACAATAATCACATTTAATTCGATAAATCTCCGATACGGAAAAATTGGGGTTACATTCTTTATTGTTCACCAACATCTTAGCTGAATTATGTATATTTATTGCTAAAGAATTATTTCCCATTTTATGAAGACCATTAGAGATACTACTGCTGAAACCTTTTATATATAATCCATTGAAAACCATATTTTCTTTTCTTCATAATTCCAAGTTGAGCTGATGAGTTGCCGTTTCAATAATTCCAAATTGCTTTTTAAAGATATTCTACATGTTTAAGAAATTTTCAAATTTTTTGCCTCTAAGAAAATTTTGTAGCGATCGGAATAAATGGAAATCCGAGGGTGCGATATAGGGCGAGTATGGTGGGTGAGGCAGTATCTTCTACCCCAATTCATTAATTTTTTCCAAGGTTCGTTTTACACAGTGCGGTCTTGCATTGTCGTGTTGCAGAATAACAACGCCTTTTCTGTTGACAATCGCCGGATACTTTTCGATTAAAGATTGGTTTACTCGATCCAATTGTTTACAATAAAGATCTATATTAACAGTTTGTCCAGGTTTCAGCACTTCAAAATGATCAATTCGTATACTCCGCCAAACACACAGAAGCACCTTTTTGGTTGTAAACCCGGCTTCGCAGTACTTTGTGGTGATTCATTTGCACAGAGCCATTGCCTTTTGCGTTTTGGATTATCATAAAAGTCACATTTTTCGTCCCCATTGATCAAGAGATCAAAAATGGTTCTGTATGGTGCCGTTGAAGCAATACGTTGCATGTGATGGATCGGTTGGCTTTGTTATTTTCGGACAGATTATGAGATACCCGAACACCTGCTCTGCTACAAATGCTCTTGGATGGTCGTCGAAGATTTGTTAATGGTGTTTGAGAGTTCCTCGATTGTGAGCTGATAAATGACAATCAAATATCGAAATGCACAGAAACGAGATGACTTTGCGGTACCCTATTATATTTAACGTTTTCATTCAAACACTGTTGTTGGATCTCGCCGTGGTCTATTATTTGCCATTATTCTATTATAAGGGAAGTAAAAAATTAACGTGCTAGGAGATTTTTTTCGATGTGTTTGGACGTTGAGCGACTGTACAACTTAGAAGATAACTCCATACAGTTTTCTTTCGACAAATACAGACGTAACGTTAAGAGCAGACGCTATGACACCAGTAAACGTCTCGGCAATTTTACACCCTTCAAACTGATCGTTTTTCAACCAAACCCATATTTTTCTACAGAAATGGGATTTTGTTGGTTAGAGTAGACAATTGGGAAGAGTCGGTCATCATACCAAATGGTGAATTTCGATGAGGAAATATGAAAAGCCAATCTGTTGAATTTACAGTGTATTAAAAAGGAAATGATCAACCTTTGTGTAAAATCTACAACGCTCGTGTATTTCGAATGCACGAAAAAGTCATGAGACCGACAAGTTTTCTGAAACGGCCCGGTATTCGTGATTTTTTTTCCTATTTCCTCTTCGCAAAATGACCGCAAGACCACATTTGAATTTCTTTATGGGGTCGTTGCGTTCCGTATGAATAATTCGGAGTCATTGGCCTCTGGGCTAACACAACCGTCTTCTTCAGGCGCCGTCTGATTATTTTCGCTCGAGACATCCCAACTGCTCACTTTTTTTAGGATGATTCAATGTCAACTTGTAAAGTTATCCTAAACGGGCAAGGCCTACTTATCCCAACTATATATGGCGTCCTTCACGAAGGTATGAGGAGTTACAAGCGTAGTTTCTGCGAATTTGATGACTTGATTTATGTGGTGGTTTTATATAAAGGATTGATTGCTGAATAAGAAATATAAACACAAAATTTCAAAAATTTATTAATAAATAACAATTCACCAATACGTTACTTTGTTTGTTATAATGATTGTCCTATAAACGAGTATAACTTAGTCTTTCACGAAGAAAATACGAATATCCGATAATTTATAGATCATACACCCCACACTAATATTTTGAAAATTATTTGAAAGAATTCGGAAACACTTTCGACCACTTAAACAACATGAATAACTATGCAATACCTCCAAAAAATATCTTAAATCTTAAATAGTTAATAAAATTCAATATCCACAAACTTTTTATTCATAAACAATAATTGTTTCACCACATTGTTGCTTCATAAGGTTCTAAATTCTGAATTAGTTAGATGCGGGAACTTGCATAGTATCTTATACTATAGGGATTGGTGCATACTCCAAAAAAAAGAGGCTTATTTAGGGTTGTTCACAAGTATTGAAACTAAATACAAAAGATAAAAGGAACTGAATATAAAAATTAGAGATTTGAATGTTCCACGTAAATTTCTAACACTTTGGATAGAAGATCCACCACTTTGAAAATGAGTTTCTAATAGTTCAGTCAAAACACGAATGATAGAAGTTTTTCTAAACTCGAAATAACCACTACTTCAAAATGCAAACGTAAGATGGCCCACTCTTTATTTCCTGCGAATGTGCACTTTTTGAAAATCATTTATAATTTCTTGTTATCCATATAGTCCACTGAAAAGAGGATAATTTTTGCAATATCCTAGAATACATACAAAACATAGAAAACAAAATTTTAATACTATCCGCGCATTCACCATTTAGTTATTTGAATTTAAAAGAATAATAAAGAATATTTCCGCATTTTATTGGGAGTACAAATTAATTTGTTTCGTTTTCTAGAGATGGCTTTAAAAACATTAAATCTTTAAATAGTAGAGCTAATTGCCGTTATTTTACACATATTGGATACCTGCCAAAAACATCCAGTTTGAATTATTTTAATGAAATAATAAGAAGCGATTTTTTTACTTGATAAAAGGATAGTCTTCTACAATTTTGATTTAAAAAAAAAAATTTTTTTTTAAACTTTTAGAATTAAATTAATGTCTTATAATAAGCACTGCTTATATTTAATAGCCGTATAAAATCAAAATTCACTATACAATATCAAATGGAATAAAAAACCCAACAAAAATAAATTGTTAATTAAAATTAAATATAATAATATCGAATGTTTCGTTTCAAACATACGCACCTGAACTCGTCAGATAGGCGTGGTAGGTATGTTTTGCCTATAACAAACAATTGACAAAATGTTTAGTTTCTGGTCGTATATTTATAAAAACTAAATCTTTTTCAAAAAATATTTAAATATTTTAATATTAGCCTTCTACATATTTAATTTCAAACAATTATATTTAATATTCATAACTTCAGAAAATAAATTAAAATAATGTTATATAAGTACCACCTATATCAAATGACATATAAAATAAACATTCACTTTGCTTCGTCAGTATTCAAATATTTCATATTCAATAAATATAACATCAATCAACAACAAATATTTACTCATCCTTCAACAATTTAGAAAACTTCTGGTAAATGAATACTGAAATATTTAAATGTAGCATACGGTTTACTATAAATAAATAATTCTGTGGTTTACCCTTGATCTAAAAGATCAAGACAATTTAACGGCCTCTGTTATAGCACAAGGACTATCTGTATAAAGAATGTTAAAGAAACCAAATATTTATATATTAAGAATAAAATAACATAAATAGAGGTTAATTCTTGATAGAAGATATATAAAATAATTTAAATATTTTGATATTAGCCTTCTACATATTTAATTTCAAAAAATTATATTCAATAATTATAACTTCAGAAAATAAATTAAAATAATGTCATATAAGTACCACTTACATCAAATGACATATAAAATAAACATTCATTAGAAGACATCCAAATGGTATAACAAAATCCAATAAATAAAAATTGTTAACCAAAATCCTATAAATTAAATATTTTGAATAGGCAAAATTTGTTTCTGCTGTTCAATCTTATGAAAACAAATATCTTTCAAAAATGTCTAACATAATCTTAAGAATTTCATCATAAAATTATCTTACTTAGAATATTCAATTTTATTGGATATCTAACGAAGCTACTTTTTCTAAAATCTCAAGATATGTAAAAACATTACTAAAAAACAAGTTTTAAGAGAGACTTTGCTTGGTCAGTACTCAATTATACTCATATTCAATAAAATATAATATCAATCAAAAAACATTTTCTCACCTTTTAACAATTCAGAAAGCTTCTGGTAAATGAATACTTAAAATTTAAATGGAGTGTAATGTTAACTCAAATAAATGATTCTGTGATTATGTTAGACATTTTTGAAAGATATTTGTTTTCATAAGATTGATCAGCAGAAACAAAATTTTGTCTATTCGAAATATTTAATTTATAGGATTTCCGTTAACAATTTTTATTTATTGGATTTTGTTATACCAGTTGGATGTCTTATAATGAATGTTTATTTTAAATGTCATTTGATATAAGTGGTACTCATATGACATTATTTTAATTTATTTTCTGAAGTTATAATTATTAAATATAATTTTTTGAAATTAAATATGTAGAAAGCTAATATTAAATTATTCAAATAATTTTATATACCTTTTATCAAGAATTAACCTATATTTATGTTATTTTATTCATAATATATAATAATTTGGTTTCTTCAACATTCTTTATACAGATAGTCCTTGTGCTATAACAGAGGCCGTTAAATTGTCTTTCAATCTTTCAGATCAATTTATTTATAGTTAACCGTATGGTACATTTAAATTTTTCAGTATTCATTCACCAGAAGTTTTCTAAATTGTTGAAGGGTGAGTAAATATTTGTTGTTGATTGATGTTATATTATTGAATATGAATTATTTGAATACTGACGAAGCAAAATCTCTCTAAAAACTTGTTTTTCAGTAATGTTTTTACATATCTTGAGTTTTTATATAAAGTAACTTAGTTAGCTATCCAATAATATTGAATATTCTAAGTTAGATAGTTTTATGATGAAATTCTTAAGATTGTGTTAGACATTTTTTAAATATATTTGTTTTCATAAGATTGATCAGCAGAAACAAAATTTTGTCTACTCAAAATATTTAATTTATAGGATTTTGATTAACGATTTCTATTTATTAGATTTTGTTATACCATTTGGATGTTTTATAATGAATGTTTATTTTATATGTCATTTGATATAAGTGGTACTTATATGACATTATTTTAATTTATTTTCTGAAGTTATAATTATTGAATATAATGTTTTGAAATTAAATTTGTAGAAGGCTAATATTAAAATATTTAAATAATTTTATATACCTTCTATCAAGAATTAACCTCTATTTATGTTACTTTTTCAAAAATACACAACATAATTTTAAAAACTTCTCTAAAACTAATTTATTTGAAATATTTAATATGTTTGAACATTTAAATAAGTTACTTCAAAAACTCTCAAAAACATGTAGCACATCCTCAAAAACAATTAGAATTCAGATAAGATCAGCTCAACTTTACATTTATAGAATAAATCAAATTAAAAATAAATAAATTTATAATCTTACCAATTTCTGGAAACTCTGTGAATGCAATTAAAACAAGGTAGGTACATCGAATCGTCTAATACGTCTATTAAATATAAGCAGTGCTTATTATAAGACATTAATTTAATTCTGAAAGTTTTTCAAAAAAAAATTTTTTTGAATCTGTTTTGATATTCAAAGTCTGAATTATTTTGAGTTTCATTCAAAACGTTTTTTGGTACGGTGTTGAAAATGTCAAATGTTTTTGATCACTGAACAGCATTTGCGGGAAGATTTGACTTTTCGTTTTAATTGGGACAAAAAAGCAGATGAAGCTTGTCGTATTTTTGTGGAATTTTACGGTGACGATACTCTAACTGAGAAGTTATGTAAAGAATGAATTTGGCGGTTCAAAAGTGAACCATCAATTTTCGGAAATACGGATGAGGGAAAATATGCGAAAATAGGATGGAAATAACAATAAAATATATTGGGGCTGATTGTTGGAAACACTTCACTAATTAAAATATTCAACAAAGGAGATCTGTCCACATCTGTTCGGTCATTGAGGAAAATTTTAAAGTTCTTGAACCTACTTATTTATACTGCTTTCTGATACTTTTAATAAAATATATATAAAACATACTAGAAATTAGTAAGTGCAAGAAACTTAAAATTCTCTTCAACGACCAAATTGATGTCGCCATATCTCAGCATGAGGTGTAGCACCATCTTGTTGGAACCAAAACACTTCTGGGTCGATACTATTCAAATTTTGAAACAAATAATCATTGATCATCGATCTGTAAAGAGCACCATTCACTGTAACATTAGCTCCAGCATCGTTTTCAAAGAAATATGGACCGATGATGCCTCCAGCTTGTAAAGCACACCATACAGTGCATTTTTCACGATGCAATGGAACCTGCAGAACTTCTTGAGGATTGTTTTCACTCCATATACGGCAATTTTGCTTCTTTACATAGCCAGAAATGAACTTTTTTTCTAGGGCCCAATCAGCAAACAAACGACGCTTTTTATGGTCAAGTGGCTTTAGTTCTTGAACCAGTTGGATCTAGTATGGGTGTAGACTAAGATCTTTACGAAAAATTTTTCATGTAATGGATGCACAGAGTCCAACTTGTTGTGAACGTCGATAAATAGACAAATCTCGATTACCATTAACACTATGACTTACAGCAGCGATATTTTCTTCTGTACGTACAGTTCTTTGTCTTGTGGTTGTTGTTGCATCGAGTAGAGAAAATGTTGTCTGAAATCAATCGATAGTTCGACGAATAAGCTGCTCTAGTAGACGATTATGTAAACCATAAATTTCACGAAGTGCTCTATAAGTTTGGCGAATAGAACACTGATTTTGAAAATAAATTTCAACAATTTGTAAACGTTGTTGCGACGTGAATCTTTCCATGATAATTTTGTCAATGCTTACTGAACAGAAATGTTAATACAACATGGCTTATACCTTCTGTCAAATCACAGTTATCACTATCGAAAGTTCTATCGCTCTAAAAAAACACCCGATATATTAAAAATGAAGATATTATTTCTAGAGTTAATTCAAAATGTAAACCTGAAGAAACCACAGTTTTGGAGAAACAATAGATTGAATTAATGAGTTGTGAAAATATTTTTTATAATTTCATTTCATTAAAATGAATTCACACCAAGTAAGAACCGATTCGATTAAATTCTACTTATTTAAAAGTAATATTTGTAGATAATTCATGACTCCAACAACAACAATCATAAAAAAACATAACAAATGAATGAAAAGAAACTGTTACTGAATCCAAAACCAGAAGAATAAACCCCCAATCTACATCGATATTATGAAAACTTAACCATACAGAGATGAGATAAATCCTATTTATGGTATTTCATTACGATACCTATAGATGGTAACAATATATATTATGATGATATTCTACTGTTTATATTAAACTTAATATAGTATCTAAATCCTCTTGAAACAAAATCAATATAATAATCCTGACAAAACCCAGTGAGTTTTTAGAGGATTGGGAAGATATGCTACATAAATTAATGATAAAATAACATATGTATGCCAACATGTTTTTTCAGTTGGTATTTATTTGCAGAATATTAAGGCCTTAATTAGAGAATTATTATTACACGATCTTATTTTGAAAGACCGAAAATAACCTATATCTTGATAAAGATTTTATATTGCAACAAACTTCATTTTGGTTGATGTTAGTGATCTGCATGATGTTATTATTATACAGAGTGTCCCAACGAGAATTTGACGAATTTCCATCATGAGTTTGTCCGAAAAAACCATCCCCATGAAGGTTGCATCAACCCCCAAAATTGTCGGGTGTTAGTTTGAAAGTTATTTATGTTCTGTGTATAACCCAGTTAAAATTTTCAAAATCGATTCATTATTCACGAAATAATGTAATATTGAACTAACCGTCAAAAGGTGATGTTGAACAGACAGTTGAACCGCCTAAACTCAAGAACCTAAGTGTTTTGAAAAATCCAAAAATCCAAAAATAATTTTCAGGTTCTGTATTAGGGAGAAAGAATTCCTATGACTGTATTGTTCCGAAAAACCACCTGAGGATGTTAACTACCCGCAATTTTTTTTTAAAAGGAAAGAGATGGCGGATGTGTTTTAGTTAAAAAGTTCTTTTTTGTTCTCTATACATCCTAGTTGAAATTTTCAAAGTCGGTGATTTTTTTAAGCAATTTGATATTTAACATTATCAGAAGGGTAACCCAAAAAAAACAAGAATACATTCTAATAGACCGGATCTTAAGTAATGCTAGGAAACATCCAGAAAAAAATGTAAACTATTTAAAGAACTGACGTATGTATTGTTCAAAATGACCACTATCAACCTCCATACAATGACATAGTCTACTTTCAAATCCTTCTCTTACATTTTCGAAAATGTCTGGTGTCAGTAATTAGCATTCCGTGATGATTCTTTGTCGCAGTTCTTCAAGATTTTCAGGTTGAGTTGCATAGACTTTGGACTTCAAATGTCCCCATGGCTATTCTTTAGGACCCCTCCTTCCAATCCAACGTCCTGGATAATGTTCGTTCAAAAATTGTCGAACACGCATGTCGAAATGTGCACCATCCTGCTGAAATGTGAGTTCATTTTCTAATAGGTTGTCGTTGTTTTCCAGAATGTCAGTAATCATTGGATCAATAATGTCGTCTAGAAAATTCAAATAAGTTGTTCCGTCAAGATTCCCATCGATAAAAATTGGTCCAACAATATGGTTTCCTAATATTCCTATCTAAACCTTTAATTTTTGGGAAATTTGTGTATGTGTCTCCATGAATAAATGAGGATTACTATCACTCCAGTACCGACAATTATGTCTATTGGCTTCCCCATTCAACACAAAGGTAAACTCATCAGAAAAGATTGTATTATAGAGTCGGTGTGGGTTATTATTCAGTAACTCACTAAATTGTTCACAATGCTAAGGCCGACGGTCAGGATCATCTTCATTCAACTGTTGCACCAGCCTTATCTTGTAAGCGTAAAATTCATGAATTCATGAATTTCGATGAACTCTAGATTTCGGAAGATTAGATGCTCGTGCTAAAGTTCTTATAGATTGCCGATTATCTATTTGTAAATGTCCTTATACTGCTATTTCAAAGCTCCATTTCGGACTAGAAGCTCAACTTCGTATTTCTTATTCTGAATGGAACCAGTAGTTTCCATTTTATTCTTCAAATGCTTAACATATTGGTGACTCACATTCATTTCTGGATTATTGTTGTTAAAATACCTTGCAGTTAATCTAGAATTTTCGTCATTCCGATAGTATGATTTGAGAATTTCTATTCTTTCTTCCATATACCATTTTCGCTCACGTTAGTAAGTCCCAAACCCATTTATGATGTAGAAACGAAAGACTGAAATACATTTGAGAAAGAATCTTCAAAAAAATAGTATACATTGAAATAAATTTCTTGCGTTTCGCACATTTTCCCATCATGAACGATAAGAAAATCTAATGATTTTAAAGTAAAACTATTCAAACACTCAAATTGTTCTGCCATTAAATAAACAAATTTTAAAATTTCAACTGCGATGTTTAGAGAACAGAAAAAACTTCTCAAGTAAACCACATCTCCTTCCTATTCAAAAAATTTTGGGGGTTCTTGCCATCCTCAGGTGGTTTTTTCGGAGCAATTTCATGATAGGATTTCTAGTCCGAATATGGCCTTACTTTAATGGTGCTAGTAGTGCATTGAATTGACTAACTCGGCCAGCTCAGATGCTAGCTTGCTTGTAAACTGGCATGTTTGAAGGATATACAATTGTGTCCATGGATTTCAGTCTTCTCAATTAGAGACGAGTAAATCTTGCGACATCACGAAATATTTAAAACATGAGACTTTTCGAATATTGGATGGAGTAGTCCGTTACTTTGTGATAGTTCATTTTAATGGAATGAAATAAGTAATTACTTTGTTTTCTATCACTTTTTATTATAACTGATATAAAATTTTCTGGACATAACTTTAATTAACAGTAATAATGAAATTTCCTTTGATATATATAGAAAACCCACATCAACTGATACAACAATACTAAATTTTTCAAACCATCCGATCAATCATAAACTAGCTGCTTATAGATCAATGGTACATAGAGCATTTTCAATTCCTTTAGATAATATTACGTTAAAGAGGGAATTGAATACAATTAGCAAACAAATAGCCACAAAAAATCAGTTCAAACCAAAACTATAAATTCCATCATAAACAAAAAACAAAAACTACTGATTCGTAAACAAATTTACCCCATCTCCAAATCAGATCATAATAACAATAAATTCATAAAACTAACATATTTTGGACCAATTTCACAAAAAATAGCTCAAATTTTATCAAAAATTAACATAGTAACAGCTTTCACACCCTCCCATAAAATTTCTAATCTCTTTTTTAATCCGAAAGACAAAGAGAACCGACTGAATAATTCTGGAGTCTATAAATTAAGTTGTCAAGAGTGTAATAGTGTGTATATAGGACAAACGGGCCGACCTTTCCATAAAAGGTACAAAGAGCATCAATCTGCTTTTAGGAACCGGAAGAATAATTCCAATTTTGCGAACCATTTCTTCACTACAGATCACACGTTCCCAGAATTGAACAACCTAGTTATCTTGCACGTGGAAGCGAAAGGGAAAAAACTTGACATCCTGGAATCCATAGAAATTGAAAAATATAAAAGGCACGTACCAATAATAAAAACTACTTAACGAACAGACGGAACTTTGGAAAACCCCTCTCTTCGAAGCTCTGCCGAAGCCTACACTCCCCATATATAATAGTTGAGATCTAATTTGTTCATTCAGTTTGAAAATGTAGTAAACACTACGAAACTCGAGTTATAATAAAAAGTGATAGAAAAAAAAGTAATTCCTTATTTCATTCCATGAGACTTTTCGTTTTACTCACCGCCAACGATATTTCCATCTTGCTGTTCCTCAGCTGGCGTCCATTTTGCAACTCCTGGCTGCGGAGATTTTTCAACAGGAGCTACAGCGGTGTTAACATTTTGCATGTTGAAATGCTGGTCTAGAGCATTCAGAATATTGTAAACGGTGATAACAGCTCTATAATCGTACAATTTCTGGTTCACTCTAGATCGCTTGTTCCTAAGATTTCTCCGTTCCTGTAAGAAAAGAGTTTATACTTGAGGAAAATGAATTAATTCGTACACGTAGACATATTCAGTTATTTATTTACTGAATGAAACATTAACTCTATATCTATCGGGTGTTTTTTTAGAGTGATAGAACTTTCGATAGGGATAACTGCGATTTGACAGAAGGTAAAAGCCATGTTGTTTTGACATTTCTGTTCAGTAAACATTGAGAAATTATCATGGAAAGACTCACGCCGCAACAACGTTTACAAATTGTTGAAATTTATTTTCAAAATCAGTGTTCTATTCGCCAAACTTATAGAGCACTTCGTGCAATTTATGGTTTACATAATCGTCCATCAGAGTAGCTTATTCGTCGAACTATCGATGGATTCAGGACAACATTTTCTCTACTCGACGCAGCAACAACTGTACGTACAGAAAAAAACGCTGCTGTAAGTCTAACTAAAGCCACTCGACCATAATAAGCGTTGTTTGTTTGCTGATTGGGCCCTAGAACAGCTTGAAGTTGATCCACTTTTTTATCGTTTACTAAACCTATTTTCATTATAGGTTTAGTCATTCTACAGTAAAAATATGGATTTGATTATGGTGATGAAACACATTGGTGAAATCCTTGATGTCATCAAGAAGGATCGAAAAGAAATTGAACATGTTTCTGAGGAAAAACTCAAAAAATCACATGATATCGCGGAGAAAATCGGCGTTGAGTTAACAGTTCCAAAAATTGTTAGAAAGCAAATACACAGAAGTAATCCGCCATCTGAGACTGCGATTGAATACTGGACACGATCGTTGATTATCCCTTATCTTGACTCTTTAACCTTATACTTGAATGTTAGATTTCCACACGAGAATACACCTGCTTTTGCCTTATCCCATCTTCATCCTTAATACATGCTAAAAAGTACTTCAAAAGATTTGGAAAAAAACGCAAAATTTTTCATGGAATTTTTTGAGTTGGGTGATATCTCTGCAGAATTAGATTTGTGGTATAATCCATGCAAAAAGAAAGATTTAGAAGGGGACAAATTAGAGAATATTGAAGTGGCTGCACTTTTGGAGGAGGCTAATATTTTTTTCCCTGCAACAAGACATGCACTCCTCATTTTAGGTGCTTTCTCATCCACTACGGCTACTGCTGAACGATCTTTCAGTACCCTTCGAAGGGTAAAGACCTGGCTGGGGAGTACAAAGGAGAGGACAGATTGACTGAGTTGAGTTTGATGAGCGTCCATCGTAAATTTTTTAAGGAAAATCAGGACTGGATTGAAACGAGAGTTGTGAACAAGTTTTCAACAAATCCAAGAAAAATGATAATACTATAAGGCATGTAATTAAAATACATTTTTTTTCAAGAATATAATTGAAATAACTTAGTTGGATGAAGCACTTTTATAATTAGACATATTTTTCTGAAAATTTTGGTTTCATTCAACTTCGAAAAAAACAATTCCGTGATAAAATGTTCCCGACCATGGTTTACCCCTCCCTAGATTTGATCCTGGGTACGCCCTTGGGAAGCAGCACTCTCGATCCCAGACAAGAGTCGGTCATCTTAATCTGAGACACAAACCAAATTCATGTTATCAGTTTTCTGATGGAAGACTAACTTAAAATCCACCATATCCATGATATACAATTCCGTTTTCCGTTCACATTCAGATAAATTCAATACAAATTACTTCTGTTGTCTCAATAACTGCGATTTAATCCAAGGATAAATCTCATTGTTTGAAATTCTATATTCCTGGTTTCAAGGTGCTAAAACCAAACACATCACCAAGATGAACAATTCATAATACGAATTGGGTAGTTATCTTTTTCACACTAAACACATTCATCTTATTGAATTCCTAACAAAATTACCTCCATCTAAATCTGGCGAAGAACACTGGTCCTTCGAAAGGTGAACGGAATTAAAACATTGAACACCATAAATATCACCACGATAAACTAATACTAATCCCAACAATAATGTGCACATTTGCGGCAATAAGATCAAATGCGAAGGATTCGATCCAATCTAGGATGCATTGTCCTTTATGAATTTTCACAATTATTCCGTCATTGAGCGCAGATAAGTATGAAACTGAAAATACTCACCATATTACTCTACATGTAACCTAAAGAGACTTTTCATCGAGTAAAAGACATTCATTGTCGACCAGGACAAGAATCATTTCCAAAGGACACAGTTTTGACAGTAAACTAACAACTGAAAGGCCCATTGGGGTAATTTCATGTTGATGATCGGCTCGCTACTTTGACACCGTAGTTAGTTTCGACATAAAGGTGCACATTAATGTGTGAATGAATAGAACAGGGTTGTAATAGAAAAATGTGCATAAAATATCGTTATATTCAATGAAGAGGCCCTTTGGTGGAACGTGATTGAATATCGATTATTTAGAATAATGGCATTTCGTGCATTTTTCATTGCTAGGATTATTATGGACAATAATTTTTTGCCATATGATTTTTTAGAGTGCGTAATAAGTTCTCTGGGGGGATATTCTGAGTTTAAATAAAAAATAAAATATTTGACATAAAAGCAAACGTTTTCTCCTATTTATGACGATTATGTTTTGGGTATCACATCATTTATATATCGGGTGTTTTTTTCAGAGTGATAGAACTTTAAATCGAAATAAAACACATTTCAATTAGGATTAAAGACTAATTTTTTTTTCTTTGAAAGATAACTTTATGACATATATGTTTTATAGATAATTTCAGGTATATGTCCACCACGATTAGCTCTGAGGAACCGCATGCGACCAGACCAATTTTGGACCACTTTTTCGAGTAATTCAGGCTTTATTTCATCAACAACGCGAGTTATGTTGGCTTTTGAAGCGTCTATTGTTTCTAATTTATCAGCATAAACCAATGACTTGACATAACCCCAAAGAAAATAATCCAGTGGAGTTATGTCGCATGATCTTGGAGGCCAATTAATTGTACCACTTCTCGACATAATGTTATCGCCAAATGTTTCTTTCAATAAATCAATTGTTACGGTAGCAGCATGAGGTGTAGCACCATCTTGATGGAACCAAAACACTTCTGGGTCGATACTATTCAAATTTTGAAACAAATAATCATAGATCTGTAACGAGCACCATTCACTGTAACATCAGCTCCAGCATCGTTTTTAAAGAAATATGTATATATGTCCAGCGTGTAAAGAACACTATACAGTGCATTTTTCAGGATGCAATGAGACCTGCAGAACTTCTTGAGAATTGTTTTCCCTCCATATACGGCAATTTCGCTTGTTTACATAGCCGTTCAACCAGAGATGAGCTTCATCACTAAACACAATTTTACGATAAAAAAGTGGACCAACTTAAAGCTGTTCTAGGGCCCAATCGGCAAACAAACGACGCTTTTTATGGTCAAGTGGCCCTAGTTTTTGAACCAGTTGGATCCCTTATGGATGTAGACCAAGATCTTCACGCAAAATTTTCCACGTGGTGGATGCAACATAGTCCAACTTGTTGTGAACGTCAACGAATAGACAAATCTGGATCATTATTAACACTATTACAGCACCGATATTTTCTTCTGTACATATAGTTCTTTGTCTTATTGTTGTTGTATCGATTAGAGAAAACGTTGTCCGGAATCTATCGATAGTTCAACGAATAAGCTGCTCTGATGGACGATTATGTAAACCATAAATTTCACGAAATGCCCCATAAGTTTGGCGAATAGAACACTGATTTTGAAAATAAATTTCAACAATTTGTAAAGGTTGTTGCGGCCTGAGTCTTCCTCTTTTTCTGTTGGAGCAGTTGTTTACATCTGAAAAACGGCGTTCGAAGTCTCTTGGCTTCAGTTCATACGGCACTCAATTTCCGACCTTTCGAATCATTCCTGGCGTTCCGGGTCTTCCAAATCATAATTGCCACTTTTAAATCGGGCAAAACACTTCTGACATGTTGGTTCAGCTAGCTCATGGTCATCATCAAATCAAATCCCTAGATGATCGATATAACAAGCCTACAAAAATGAAAATCTAACTCTTAAGTGAGACTCAAGGTGTTTTTTTTTGTCATCTCCTAGAACCAAACCGAAAAAAATTACCGTTTGAGAGTGAGAAGCAATCAAAAAATAATGTGTTATACAGAATTCTCAGTTTGCGAAAAACTTTACTCCGCATTATAATTTTTTTTACGTAAGTAGACTATGTACATACCAACTATACTCGAGAGGTTTTGGGAGAGCGAACGAAGATCCTAGTTTCACCCCGGTGAAGTGGAGGATTAAGTCTTGATGCCAAAAGCAATGTCAATCGCGCCAATCATTGAATTTCAGACGTCACAAGGATTCGTGAGACTTGAAGTACAGGCCTAATTAACGCTGCTCGTACCAGGATCAATTGAGGCATCAATTCTTGAGACTATCTTGGTTCATGGGACTGTGTTCCCGTGGGTAGGTAAGAAGTCCATTCGGCGAGTGAGTTGCGTCACAAAAGAACTCGGGTACTGACACTGCAGAGCCAGTAGAGGTTGGATAGTGGTTCGCTGGTACCAGTCACGGTGTAGGTTCTCGAACTGAAGCCGAAACTGAAAACTTTGTGGGTTCAACTCTTTGGAGTAGTTTTCGCTAATGCGCGATGATAAGGCGTATTCTTATCACATTATCTGCTTCCTGGACAGATTTTGGAGACTGCTGAGTAGTCACCTGGTGAAAGGGCCACGCTCACATGCTCACAACTATTTCGCACAAGAAAGGCAAAACCTCAAATCACATACTTGCAGAATGACTTGCATCCCAAACCACCCATTATACGATATCTTCAAGACCAGATGGTGCCCAGTTACCATACAATCAAGGACTGTACTCTGAGTACTCCAATTCTTCAAACAGAATTTGGAATTGACTGGTTTATGTTCAGTAACCCATTGGAAATACTAAACCTAAGAGAAGACCATTGGGCCTTCTCCAAAACTGCTCCCTGGTCCAGATAACGAAAAATACAGCCAAGAAATTTACACTGATATTTCCAAAGAAGAACAAGGCTTGGCATTCGATCATCGACAAACCTGATTTACCAACATCGTATAAATTTACTTCTGCTTGCAGCATATTTTCTGGTGAATTGTACGCTATATACAAATCTCTTTTTATCCCAATGTTTCCAGACCAAAAAGAAACAACAATCATAAGAGACTCTCTTTTCTCAACCCAAACTATTACTTATATCTATTCACAAAACGTATTGGCTCAAAAAAACCAAGAAAGATGTCATGAACTAAAGGACATTTCATCCACCTTGTTTTGGATTCCATCTCATGTGGGCATACTTGGAAACGATCCACCTGATCTAGATGTTAATTCGTCCCAATTTTCCAAACTTAGTATAACCAATATTCTCCCTCATAGATCTCAATACCTACCAGAAAATAAAATTAATCTAAAGGGGCGAATACTGCACGACATTGAACTTAAAGGAGACAGCTCTCCAAAAATTAATTGCCTTGAAAGAAAAGGCATAGTTATAGTGACACAAGTCAGAATAGATCACACGATATTGACTAACGGATACCTTATGCCTTCTAAAATCCAACCAGTTGCGAGTACTGTTGTAACACAAGCCTTATATTATAGTACAACATATACTACATTACGAAGAAGCACACCTCAAATAGGAACTAAAGGAAAACCTTGAGGATCATCTCAGCTCACCAAAAAAAGTTAAAGCGGCATTTGGATTTCTCAGCAAAGCTAATACAGCAATCTTTTGTGACTCGATCAAACTTTTAAATTTAGTTTTTGTTTATGATTTTTTCGTACAACTTTCATATCTGAATCAATTTTAGCAATAATTCCGTTTCAACATTATCTTAATTATGATATACAGATTCCATTAATTTAGTTAGGTTTTTCATTATTATGAACTGTTCCACATATAAAATGGCCTAAGAAATCAAGACAAATTGATTAAAATGAATAAATAAAACAACTCTAGTATAATTTTCGGTCATAAATTTCCAATAACTGGTCATCGTGAAAAGCCCTGTACATTAAATGCTTGCTCGGTTTTTATTATCAGCTATCAATTACAAAAAATTTAAACCAAACAATCCCATCTCAATGGAAAATAGTGCGTGTCATAACTCACCACCTTGACCTAGGGGAAGGTTGATCTGATTGCACCCCTGAATTTCAACTTTTACGATGTTCATACGAACATTAGTGAGATATATCTAGTTAGTTTACAATTACTTCGTCCGAGGAAATTTATTACCCTGCAAAATGATTGATAATACAAGCATTATAATCACTGATCGATTTTATCATCACGGTTAAGTTTATCGGTTCATATTGATGAAGTCCTTGTTATTCAACCCATAACGAAAATGAATGGAGTAGGAAACTGAAGAGGCAACACATAATGTATTAGGTCTTATACTGTGAAGCCATTCTAACAAATTAACACCGAAGAAGTGGAATAATGTTTTTTGTGAGTGCAAATTCAATTTCAAACTTTGATCAAAGATTATTGCCCAGATTATTAGCGAAATTGCTTCGAAATCGAACTTTTGCTTAGATATGTATATTTGCTTAATATGAAGAGAGAGTTGTGCATTGATTTATTCATTTATTTGTGTCCCTTGAAAAGTTAAATGGCTTCCTTGCAGTAATCTGTTACTTTACTTAGAGCTATACCAGAAGATTCTTTGTGGTGAAAGGTATGCCAGTGTTAGTGCACAAGAGCAGAGTTGTTTGGTTCTGAGTTTTATATTGTGAATTCCACTATTCCTTGTTTTCAACGTGGTCTAGAGTACACTAAATCTTATGTTAACTTCTTTGAAATGTATTCATGCATTAGATTTTTTTTTTCTATTGTGACGAATTATTCTCATTGGTTTTTTTCAACCAAGTAGTTTTTTCTGAACTTCAAACGTGCCAGATAGTTCTCGTAGATAGGCGTATGGCAGATGTGTTGCCAAACTCAAAATAACCACTACTTCAAAATGCAAACTCTAGATGGCCCACTCTTTAGAATTATCAGATTGGATTGCTATCTAACTCTATGCTTATCAGGCTCTAACTGTGTGAATTCCGCTTAAGATATGATAGAGTGGGAACCCATCGAATTCCAGAAGGAATCGGAGGTAGCAGCAATTCATAGAACATATTTTTCAGCGATTTTTTAAAGAATACATGTATCGGGTATTTTTTAGAGTGATAGAACTTTCGAAAGGGATAACTGTGATTTGACAGAAGGTAGAAGCCTTGTTGTTTTGACATTTCTGTTCAGTAAGCATTGACAAATTATCATGGAAAGACTCACGCCGCAACAACGTTTACAAATTGTTGAAATTTATTTTCAAAATCAGTGTTCTATTCGCCAAACTTATAGAACACTTCGTGAAATTTATGGTTCACATAATCGTCCCTCAGAGCAGCTTATTCGTCGAACTATCGATGGATTTCGGACAACATTTTCTCTACTCGATGCAACAAAAACAACAAGACAAGGAACTGAACGTATAGAAGAAAATATCGCTGCTGTAAGTCATAGTGTTAATGATGATCCAGATTTATCTATTCATCGACGTTCACAGCAAGTTGGACTCTGTGTATCCACCACATGGAAAATTTTGCGTAAAGATCTTGGTCTAAACCTATACTAGATTCAAATGGTTCAAGAACTAAAGCCACTTGACCATAATAAGCGTCGTGTGTTTGCTGATTTGGTCCTAGAGCAGCTTGAAGTTGATCCACTTTTTTATATTAAAATTGTGTTTAGTGATGAAGCTCATTTCTGGTTGAACGGCTATGTGAACAAGCAAAATTGCCATATATGGAGTAAAAACGATCCTCAAGAAGTTCTGCAGGTTCCATTGCATCCTCAAAAATGCACTGTATGGTGTGCTTTACACGCTGGAGGCATCATCGGTCCATATTTCTTTGAAAACGATGCTGAAGCTAATGTTGGAGTGAATGGTGCTCTTTACAGATCGATGATTAATGATTATTTGTTTTAAAATTTGAATAGTATCGACCCAGAAGTGTTTTGGTTCCAACAAGATGGTGCTTCACCTCATGCTGCTACCGTAACAACTGATTTGTTGAAAGAAAGATTTGGCGATAACATTATTTCGACAAATGGTCCAATTAATTGGCCTCCAAGTCATTGGTTTATTCTGATAAACCAGAAACAATAGACGCTTTGGAAGCCAACATAATTCGTTTTATTGATGAAATATGGCCTGAATTACTCGAAAAATTGGCCCAAAATTGGTCTGGTCGAATGCGGTTCCTCAGAGCTAGTCATGGTAGATATATGCCGGAAATTATTTTTAAAACATAAATGTCATAAAATTATCTTTCAAATAAAAAAAAATTGGCTTCAATCTTAATTTGAATGTGTTTTATTTCAATTTAAAGTTCTATCACTCTAAAAAAAAATACCCGATATATGTTTGATTTGTTTGAGTGGTCAAGAACATATTGTATTTTTCTCTTGTCATTAAAATTGATTGAATCTTATTTGAATATACTATCTTAAATTATTTTTATTTGTTTCCTTCGGTACTAATATTGTATAAATATTGTGTCGTACCATAAAAAATTGGGAAATAAATATGATAAAAGGAAGTAACTGTCATTAAAGATAAAGATCGATGTTTTATACAAAATTTTATCTATGTTAAACTCATGATGTTCATGAATGAAAATTGGATTCTCTGTTCATTATACTCTTTGCATAATTAGTTTTTGAAAAATTCACGAAATATTAGTTACCACCCGTATAAGTAAGCAAAATTTCAAAACTCTGCATATATCAACTTCGAATAGCCATAAAAATTCCCTGGCTGGTCAACAGTTCACTGACTCTGATGATATCTAAATTCACAACATTGACTGCTGAAGAACGAAATTGCTGGTGTCTTTTCTTTTTTCAGTACTTTCGTTTCAATAATTTGGTCCTACTTCATGATTTTCCATTTGCAAGCTGAATCAATCCCATCGAAATTTGCGTGCTTGAACCCATGGGTTATGATTACTGCCAAATCGAGAAGCCTATATGATTAGCACAACCTAAAAAGAAGTTTTTCGAACTTGATTGGACTTCAAGATATAATCATCAGAACTGATATTCTACACTCATTAATTATATGTGCTCATTTCGAGTTGCTTCGTTATTTGATTCAGTATAACTCCAAATTTCTCTGGCATGGTTCTATTCTCTAGAAGGATCCAAATGTAGCAAATGTACTAATAGAATGAGCAGATAATCATATAAATTATGAGTTTTGAGTCTACTTTCATGAAATAAAAAAAGGAGTTTTTGACTTGATTGAAGGCTTTTTTAATATCTTAAATATCAAACAGATTAATTGTGCTAAACCTCACTTCAAATTGTAAATTTTGTAGAAAAAAGGGTATCCCAATGAAAATTTGACCCCCGTAGAACTCGAAGAATTTTCGAAGATTTTAAAAAACATGTCAACTTCTGTTTTGAGGGGGTTCCGAAAAAAACACCCCCATGAAGGGACATCAACTACCAACATTTTCTGAGTAGGAAAGAGATGTCGAGTGTGGGTTAGTTCGAAAGTTGTTTATGTTCTGTGTAGAACCCAGTTAAAATTTTCAAAATCGGTTCATTATTCACGAAATAATTTAATATTGAACATACCGTTAATAAGTGATGTGGAACAGACAGTTGAACCGCCCAAACTCAAGAACCTAAGAGTTTTGAAGATTCCAAAAACAATTTTCAAGTTCTGTATTAGGAAGAAAGAATTCCTATGACGACATTGTTTCGACAAAACTACCTGAGGATGGCAACAAACCCCAAAATTTTTTGAGTAGGAAAGAAATGTTGGATGTCGTTTAGTTGAGAAGTTTTTTCTGTTCTCTAAACGTCGCAGTTGCAATTTTCAAATTCGGTGATTTTTTTAAGCAATTTTATATTGAACATTATCAGAAGAGTAACTCAAACAGAAACCCAATACATTCAAATACACCAGATCTGTAAGTAAAGATAGGGAACATCCAGAAAAAATGTAAACTATTTAAAGAACTATGTATGTATTCAAAATGACCACCACCAACCTTCATACAATGATATAATCTACTTTCAAAACCTTCTCTAACATTTTCGAAAATTTCTGGTGTCAGTGATTGGCATTCCGTGAAGAACCTTTGTCACAGTTCCGCAAGATTTTCAGGTGGAGTTGCATAGACTTTGGACTTCAAATGTCTCCACAAAAAAAAAGTTGGGGATTGTTGCCATACCCAGGTTTTTTTTTCAGAGTAATGTCGTCACATGAATTCTTTCTCCCTAATACAGAACTTGAAAATTATTTTTGGATTCTTCAAAACTCATAGGTTGTTGAGCTTGGGCAGTTCAATTGTCTATTCAACATCACCTTTTGACGGTAAGTTCAACATTACATTATTTCGTGAATAATGAACCAATTTTGAAAATTTCAACTGGGTTGTGTACGGAACATAAATAACTTCCAAAATAATCAACACTCGACATCTCTTCCCCATTTAAAAAGTATTAGGGATAGATGCCACCTTTATGGAGGTGGTTTTTTCGGAACAAACTCATGATGGAAATTCGTCCCCCTTAAAATAGAAGTTGACCTGTTTTTTTTTAATCTTCAAAAATTCTTCATTTCTGAGTTCTGGGGGGTCAAATTTTCATTGGGACTCCCTGTATAGAATATTGATTGAACTTACTCAACAAACATTAAGTGGAAACACCGCTGTATTATTAAAACCAAATTCCATTCCAAAAATGCCCAACATAATCTCAAGCAATTCTTCGAAACTACCGCTCTTTTAAACGCTCCTTCAAAAAACTCTTCAAAAATATGTAACACATCTCAAAAAAGCGATAGAACATTCTAACCGATAATCTTCAGTCCACCTTCATATCCACAAAATGAAAACAATCAATAAAAAATATATATCATGCTCGACGACCTCGTAGTCTTTCCAAAACTAAGATAAATATTTAGAACCCAAATGGCTTCTTGACGGTTTCCATTTACATTCTATATTCGTCCACAGAAAATACATAAAAGAGTTTCTGAGGAAGATGAGTTTTCCACATTCGAATTTCGGACTGCTAGTATATTCAAAAACTTGTTCCATTTTTTCTTATTGAACATAAAGTTCGAAACCAATCAATATTTTAGCGTTTAATTGCATATACGGAAAAAAATTTTATGTTCTACCAAGAATTTTTTAGTTATAGCTTGAAATCTACGAGTAGCATTTCAGTAATCGTCATAATATTTACTCTTACATGACTAATCATAGAATACCTGTGTTTGTGGTTAATGAAAAATTCATTTTCTTCAAACAAAACAAATGTGTTTGCTTCCTGATTCTGATATCACGGAATAAACTTTATTTATATCACCTTTATGTTATACAGGCATCTTCAAATAGATATTAATCTCAGAAAGTTACTGCTGATATATCAGAAAAAGTCAATTAGGTTCCATATTAGTTCATATCGGGTATTTTTTTAGAGTGATAGAACTTGAAATTGAAATAAAACACATTTACGCTTCCAAACGTCTATTGTTTCTGGTTTATCAGCATAAACCAATATTTTGACATAACCTCAAAGAAAATGATCCAGTAGAGTTATTTTGTATGATCTTGGAGGCCAATTAATTGGACCATTGCTCGAAATAATGTTATGACTAAATCTTTCTTTCAATAAATCAATTGTTACGGTAGCAGTATGAGGTGCAGCACCATCTTGTTGGAACCAAAACACTACTGGGTCGATACCATTCAAATTTTGAAACAAATATCATTGATCATCGATCTGTAACAAGCACCATTCACGATAACATTATCTCCAGCATAGTTTTAAAGAAATATGGACCGATGATGCCTCCAGCGTGTAAAGTACACCATACAGTGCATTTTTGAGGATGCAATGGAACCTGCAGAACTTCGTGAGGATTGTTTTCACGCCATATACGGCAGTTTTGCTTGTTTACATAGCCGTTCAACCAGAAATGAGCTTCATCACTAAACACAATTTTACGATAAAAAAGTGGATCAACTTCAAGCTGTTCTAGGGCCCAATCAGCAAACAAATGACGCTTATTATGGTCAACTGGCTCTAGTTCTTGAACCAGTTCGATCTTGTATGGGTGTAGACCAAGATTTTCACGCAAAATTTTCCATGTGGTGGATGCACCGAGTCCAACTTGTTGTGAACGTCGATGAATAGACAAATCTGGATCATCATTAACATTATGACTTACAGCAGCGATATTTTCTTCTGTCCTTACAGTTCTTTGTCCTGTTGTTGTTGCATCGAGTAGAGAAAATGTTGTCCGAAATCTATCGATAGTTCGACGAATAAGCTGCTCTGATGGACGATTATGTAAACCATAAATTTCACGAAGTGCTCTATAAGTTTGGCGAATAGAACACTGATTTTGAAAATAAATTCAACAATTTGTAGACGTTGTTGCGGCGTGAGTCCTTCCATGGTAATTTGTCAATGCTTACTGAACAGAAATGTTAAAACAACATGGTTTTTACCTTCTGTCAAATCACTGTTATCTCTATCGAAAGTTCTATCACTCTAAAAAAAATATCGCCAACTTATACCATTTGGCACAGAAATGAGGACACCTGATAATGACCATTTATTGAACTGTTTCAGCCGTTAATTTTTCGTAGTTGATCATAATCAAAAAAAAAATTTATTACTATGTTTTACTACCATGATTAACGAAAGTTCGAAAGTAGTTGCAAGAATGTTTCAATAATTATCATTTATTTTCAATGAAATTTGACTAGCGGTATTTAAAGAGAATAGGGAAATGAATCACAAACTGCAGATTCGATCAATCTGAAATTTAGAGTATAGAAGATATATTCGTGCAGAATTTCGTGACAATCGTATAATTAGAAGATGAAAAAATATATTTTTTAGCATCGTGGGTATATGAAGTAACCTGCAAAAGCTTCGGACTTCACGTCAGTGCATTTACCTTTTTTATTCATCATATCTAGCTTCTTTGAGAAGTAATTCATAGATTTGAAATTCTGAAGGGAAATGAACTGCTGAACAAGGACTCAAAGCTTCTTTATGACTTCACATCAGTGCTTTTCTACATTGTTTCACAAATCCAACACTATATTAAAGTTAAACGAAATTCTCTCCAACAGATGCATAATCCATTCGATATTTCACATCTAAATACTCGAATTCAATGTGATCACGTCTGTTTTCATTGAAATATTAAGCAAATATTAAATGAACATATTTCTTGAACTAGAGTGGATCTATCTCATTCACGAAAACTGTCTTCTTTTCAAATGTCAAACTTTCTATTTCCTTCTTTTGAAAATTATAGAGCTCACTAATCTGAAAATAATATCTATATATATATCGAAAATTACTACGTAGAAGTATTTGCATACTATAGATAATAGCTGGAATTAATTCCCAGAGCCTCTACACTTTGTATTATATCACATGCACGTGGCGGTTATCTAATGCAGAGTCTAAATCTTCTTTCATTGTATATTTCTGTGATATAACCTAATTTTCGTATAGGCCATGCTTATCCAAAAATTGGTTAGTTGTTGCAGAAATGACTGTTGAAAAAAGGATATTTTTATATATTTTTTAATGATTATTTTTTTATTCAAATAACTCCTCACTAAAGATATTTGAGTCCTAATTTATCAGATTCTTTCTCTGGAGAATGTGCTTCGTTAAAAAATAAAAATAACAAAGGGCTTTTTCAATTATATATTGACATTTTTTAGTGATGGAACTTGTCATTCTTTAACATCCAATCGAAACATATACAGGTGGTCCAACTAAAACTTAACACCTCGATTTTCCGAATTTAAAATGAAAATGTGGAAAATCGCTCGGACCTGTCAATTTTTGATTCGAGGGGAAACAATTTTTCCGCTTTTTTCATCCCCGTAACGTCTACCCCCTAATGGGGGTGAGCACAACCCCCTGATTTTGAATAAGGATGAGATCCCTAGAAGATCTTATCGGGTATTATCTGACCCTAGAATTTCGCTTCAAAATATGCATCGATAATGAAATAACAGCGAAAATAGTGAAAGAGGCAATGTGAATTTATCTCGAAAATATTATTCGTATCCGACACATTTCAAAGGTATTTAGTGGTTATGTTGTTAATTTTTTGTTCAAAAAAGTTTGATTTACCTTAATCTATAGTGAATTATTAAGAACGTTACAAGTGTGTCAAAGCGCTTGTAAATTTCTAGTAGAATTAAAATGGTGTATTCCGTAGAAGAAAAGGGTGGAAATGGTAAAATTATTTCTTAGAAATAACCGCGAACAACAGTGGCTTCATTTAACGAAGGACATCCTGGAAAAAATGTATCCGCTGCTTACGTTGTGCAACTGGTTGCCAAATTTGACGCTACTGCTAAAGAGGGCGCATGAAAGAGATGAAGCGAGGGACCTGGCTGTCTTAGGTCATGTAGCAATGGATCCGACCTTGAGTACTAGAAAATTGTCTGATATATCTGGTGTTTCACTCACAACAATAATGAGAATTAACAACATAAATTCCATCCTTATAGGATACGATTGGTTCAAGAACTGAATGAGGATAATCCTACTCCAGTTCTGTGAAGTGGTCAGTGAAATGCTTAACGGTAATCAAAACTACATGTTCGATATCTGTTTTTCGGACGAGTGTTCATTTTACCTTAACGGCATTGTAAACCGGCATAACTGTCGGTATTGGTCAGATGAAAATCCATGAGCTGCATACTCAGCGTCCCCAAAAATTAAATATTTGGGCGGTTATTTATGGAAATCACATAACCAACCCTTTTTTATACCCGGTAATCTCACTGGACAAATTCATTTAGATCTATTGGAGAACGCTATTTATCCAACCCTCGTGCAAGTATTGGAGAATGCAGAAGACCATCAAACGATCATTTTCCAATAAGATTGGGCACCACCTCATTTCGTTCAACCGGTGCATCAGTTCTTAGATGAAAATTTTCCCGCACGTCTCGATTGGAAGAAGGGAACACCCAGATCACCTGATCTGGCTCCACTGGGCTTTTTTTATGGGATCACCTGAAATCCAAGATTCACACTTCCCAGTCTGAATCACTGGATTATTTGCGAACTCGGATCATTAATGAATGCCGTCAAATGACACCAGAAATCTTGAGTAACGTACGTGAATCTTTTCAGCAAAAGTTACATTACTGCATGCAAGTGGATGGTGTCCATTTCCAGCATTTAATGAACTAATCACAAAAGTAAGTACTCTTTCACTATTTTACCTGTCATTTCGTTATCGATGGAAATTTTGAAGCGAAATTTCAGAATCAGATAGAACTCGATAACATCTTCAAAATGAGGTATCGCAACACCCCTTATCCCTATTCAAAATCAAGGGGGTTGTACTCACCCCTGTTAGGGAGTTGCAGTTACGTGGATGCGAAGAGCGGAAAAGTTGTTCCCCCTCGAATCAGAAATTGACGGGTCTGAGCGATTTTTCACATTTTCATTTTAAAGCCGGAAAATCAAGGTGTTAAGTTTTTGTTGGACCACACTGTATAGTCAGGACCTGAGAAATTATTTTTAAAATTTCATTGCAAATGTTTTCATGAGATTTATTTAGATTTAAATATCAAGAGATTCTAGAGAATTAATTCCAGCTATTATCTGGAAAATAATATCTGTCTTCATCAGTCAAATCTAAGGTTCACATTCCGCACAGGATATTTGGTGCAATCATGCAAAAACCAATTCGAATCTAGTGCAAATGAGTGATGATGTCCTCCATATTCAGGTTGAAAATGATTAATATAACTGCTTAACATATTCCAATCGAGACATTGCGAACATTTAAATAGACAGTGTGGTTCACAATTCACGTCCCACGAAAAAATGTTCACATGATACCAGGTATCAATACCGAAAATAAATTTACGGTTCTAAAAAATTTATGATATCATCGTCCTTGTCCCATAAAATGATGTACTTGTTATACTCTAAACATGAATAAAATTGTGAATGGTTTCACATCTGAATCATGGCATTTGAATGGCAGGAAACTCTACCTTGATCTGGTCTCGAAATTTACTCATTTTATAAGGGAGATGAATGAACGGAACAAAGATAATGGATTAAAAGAAAAGAGATTCCTAACTCACCGAAACGTCGTGAAACTCAATACTATTTCTTTTTTTTTACAACCTTTATTATGAAGTAACCTAAACAATATATTTATAATTTTGGATGAATGAAATTCAAAAAAGGAAAAATAAATAAAAAATAATATTAACGGAATAAATAAACCAACAAATATAAATTGTCAATTAAAATTAATGAATAAATATTTGAAGGAGAGAAAATTTTGTTTCTGATCCTACAATTATGAAAACTAATTCCTTTTCAAAAATACAAAACATAATTTAAGGACTTCTCAGAAAATATTATTTATTTGAAATATTTAATATATTTAAATAAGTTACTTCAAAAATCTCTCAAAACATGCATTATATCTTCAAAAAACAATTAGGATTCCATAAAATAATAAGATGCGGTTTTTTACTTAATAGAAGGATAATTACAAACTTTAGGTTACTACAGATTTATTCTGTTAGTCTTCTACAATTTTAATTTCAAAAAAATTCTTTAAAAAACTTTTAGAATTAATCTAATGTCTAATAAGAAGCACTGCTTATATTTAATAGACGTATAAAAATCAAAATTCACTATACAATATCAAACGGAATAAAAAACCCAACAAAAATAAATTATTAATTGAAATTGAAAATAAGGAATATCGAAGTTTCGTTCCAAACATAGGCACCTGAACTCTTCAGAAAGGCCGTGGTAGGTATGTTTTGCCTACCTTTATTGTTAAATTTAATAAAATCGCCTAAAACCATTTTCGGCTGAAAATTCTGAAACTTTTGATTATTGCTATCGCGAGTTCTTCAAAAAAAATTGTGCTTTTATTGATATGAAGAAATTTAGGTTGATATATTTTTGGAATAAGTAAAGAATATGGAGAGGTATATTAATATCACTAAAGGTATCATATTATAATATTAAAAATAAAAAATGCACCAAAAAATTCTTTCTAACTTACCCGGTTACAGTCGCATGTCACGACACAGTCAACAAATATGAAGCTGTTCCGTTTTCCGTATAGCGCCAGAAATTTATGCTAGGAGGGACTGATTTAATCAGATGAAACTCATTATCACATCCAGGAGTCGGCTATTATTTTTATATTGTTTGTATCCACCATAATGCAGACTGACGTTTGTCATCCTCTGGTTAATTAGAATATGGGAAAAACTACTTCTTTGAGCTGGACACTTGATAATCGATATTGATCAACGTTCTTTTGATATGCTTTGAAATATTCCTGGTTCTTCGGGATAAACGTAAATTTTGCATAAAAGTTTAATTTCCAGTTAATTTTCACCTATTGCATCATCTCTACACAAAAAGGAATCTTCTCTGTTTTCTTGTTTGTTAGATAATAGTGTTGCCTACATTATTGAAGCTCTCGTTGAATGCGGGTGTTATGAGGGAACTTCTACCTCTCAATTTGGAACGCCGGTGACCTTGTGTTCCACGTCGGAACGGTCGTCGAACGCTGTGCCTTGTCCTACTTGAACTCGACGGGATGGTTAGTCAGGAATTTTAAGACTGGTCTTATCCTCTATATGATAAGGCAGCAAGTTGCAGCAGAGCAAACCAGAATTCTAGACGAGGAGCGAAGAAGGTGGTCGCTACACACTCCCTCTCCAGTTAGCGTCTGTAGGGTCACGGACGCCCCCCATGGCATTAGAGCTTGGTGTGCTCAAGATCAGGAACCTAGTTTCATCTCGGTAAAATGGAAGGTTAAGTCTTGGTGCCTAACGTAATGCCACTTTGCGCCACTCACTGAAGCAGTGTGGTGGAAATCTTCCGAATGGGGCGCTAGTTTTGCCGTTATGGTGGAATGGAGGGCTGAGCCGGTTGATTAACTCAGTGACAGGGAGTCCGTCGCAGCACAGGGCCTCTCCCTTAAAACTAGCATACTCTACCCTATTGCAGTAAATCTCCGGATTTTTCTGTCCAATAGCGGAGTGCGTTATGTAGCATACTGCGTTACCTCGGAAGCCACAGGTGGTACTTGTATCACCAAGACTTGAGGGGGTAGTGGTTGAAAGTCCGCATGCTGGACTAGGGAGGTATTTCATTTAACTGTTCGCAGACCCCCATGTTCTGGATATTCTCATGAAATTACTCAGAGTTTAGCGGGACGGTTCGACCGGCCTTATCATGAACCTGAATCTATTGCGTTACGTTTCAGGGTTGGTGGATCTTGACGTCAGGATCAATCGAAAGACTTCACATGTGTTCGTGGGTCTTGATGTACAGGCCGTGTTGGCGATGCTCGTACCAGGATCAATTGAGGCATTAATCTTGGGATTACCTTAGTTTATGAGACTCCGTTTGGGTGTATGGATAAGAAGCCCTTCCGGCGTGTGAGTTGCTTCCCAAAGAACTCGGGTACTGACAATGCATAGCCGGTAGAGGTTGGATAGTGATCCGCTGCTACTAGTCAGACGGTTTTAGGTTTTCGAACCGAAGCCCAAACTGGAAGCTGGCGGGCCGTTCTCTTCGGAGGGGTTCTCGCTTCGCGCGATGATATGGCGTAATCCTTATCCAACTTTCTGTCTCTGGGGCAGACTGTGGAGACTGCCGAGTAGTAACTTGGTGGAAGAGCTACGCTCAAATGCCAATTCAACTAACTGATAGAATTCACGTATAGGGTCACGGAATAGGGCGTTGATATCAGGCAAGGAAACAGTTTGCCGCTGGGCTGGTCTCCCTGCCATCAGCAGCGGGGATACTGTGGAACGAAAAGAAGGCTACCACGGAAATATTGGATGGGTTAGTTAGAACCTCCAATGAATGGGTGGTTTGCTCTTGAAGCAAACCCTCCATGTCATCGAGGTCATCAATGAAGCTCTTAAGGAATGCGGGTGTAATGAAGGAGCTTCTACCTCTCAATTTGGGAGGTGGCATTTGGTTTCGATCATGCGCACTTGAACTTTTCGAGAAGGCGTTGAGCAGTTTTCAACTTGTGTCTGTCGACTTCTTGTTCGGATTTTGATAATTTATTGCTTTGGATACCTAGTTTACCTACAATCACAGGTGCATAGAAACCTTTTAATCAACGTGTAAATGATTTTTACTGCGCTAAGCTCCAGAGAGATAGATATAATAACGACCATTTTCGAAAATTTGTTACCCTCTTCTGTACATTTGCAATATGAGTCGGGGATATGGTGTTTACCCCGATTTTAACTTTCGTCCAATATCAGTGCTATGCATATTTTCCAAGATTCTGGAGAGTTTGGTAAAAGAAAAGATTTCTGTTTTTTTCATCAAAGGCAACCAACAATGCTTCTCATCGCCAACATCTGATATACAATCAAGGAAACAAGGAAAGATGTAATATTCTAGGACATAGCAAAAGCGTTCAATTCGATAGAGAGGAACACACTATTCACTTATCTTAGAGTATTCGAGGTTGATTACATGGTATTGAAATGGTTCACTAGCTTCCTTACGGATAGAAGATATGTAGTCACTGGAAAGTTGTGTAAGTAGTACATACAAACGAATCAATTTTGGTGTTATTCAGGGTTCCACACTCGGTCTCCATAATCTATCCGAAAGGAACCAACCCAACCGATCCATCACGAGTATAAGCGGAATTGTTCATTTTGAAGTGCTGAAACCTGAACGAACTGTTAATGCAGATCTTTATTATGAACAATTGGATCGAGTGACGAGTAACGAAGGTGATTACATTAATGATGGAAAATAAAAACTTGTTAATAATTTATTCGTTTGAATTTAATTTTAAAAAATGACATTACCTTCCGGTGCATCTTATATTTTCCGTAATTTCTTACTAAGTTCGTGGTATGTTTCATCCGAGGTTTTGCTAAATTCCAATTTGATTTCCTGATCTTAACAGGGCTTAAGATATGGTGATTTGGTTGACGAAAATTTAAGTTGAAGATATATTCCTTGAGGGTGCAACATCTGTAATGTCAATGAGTACAATAAGATAATATGAAAAGGTTTTTTCTCGATAGAAGGATTATTACAAAATTTAAATATCAAAACAGATTCATTCTGTTTGAAGGAGCAAAATTTTGTTTCTGATCTTATATTTATGGAAACCAATTCTTTTTCAAAAATGCAAAACATAATTTTAAGAACTTCTCCAAAATTAATTTATTTTAAATATTCAGTATACTCAAATATTTAAATAAGTTACTTCAAAAATCTCTCAAAACATGTAGCACATCCTCAAAAAACAATTTGAAATCAAATAAGGTCTTCGTCAGTCCAACTTCCATTTAAAAAATAAAATCAAAACAATTATTAATAATTTGAATGTGAAGTTGGACTGCCGAATACCTTATTTAATTTTAAATTTTGAAGATGTTTTGAGAGATTTTTGAAGTAACTTATTTAAATATTTATATATATATTAAATATTTCAAATAAATTAGTTTTGAGAAGTTCTTAAAATTATGTTTCTTAATATAAGATTAGAAACAAAATTTTGTCTCCTTCAAATATTTATTTATTAATTTTAATTGACAATTTATATTTGTTGGGTTTTTTTATTCCATTTGATATTGTATAATGAGTTTTGATTTTATATGTCTAATAAATTTAAGCAGTCCTTATAAGACAATAATAATTCAATTCTAAAAGTTTTTGAATAAAATTTTTTTGAAATTAAAATTTATAGAAGACTAACAGAATAAATCTGTTTTGATATTTAAATCAATGAGTACAGCAATTTACTCTGATATAATTATTTTATCCCGTGAAAAGAATTACTTTCATTTTTCTTAAAGAGAAAAATAGTTTTTCAATCTATGCCTACAAAATATCGATCAGACAAAATATCAATCAGACTTTTGATGCCGGAGTTAAGAGACATGAAATAATTATGACTTGTGAATAATATATTCAACAACGCATTATCTTAATTGAAAATCATTTTTCAGCCTTGACATTATTTGTCGATTTCATGCTTCTGGATTCATTCTTTAATTCTTAAAAATTGGGTCACACATGTTGTTTCGAGAGAAAAAATGGCAATCAATAGGTTGATTAACATAACTGAAATTAGATTTTCCGGGCATAAGTACTTTCGTTCATTTTTGCCCTGGTTCCAGGACAATTTCGTTTCATCTAAACGTCAGGGTTTTGTAAATTTAGAACAGAAAATTGTCTTGAGTACGTTGAATCTACATATTAAATTCACACCAGCTTTTGAAATAAATAACATAGAATTTTACAATTTTCACGGTATTTCTCAAATCCTTTGAAATTAAAATTTAAAAATTCTTTAGAACCTGTTTTTCCACATATAAAAATGATTATAAAGTGCGAAAGATCTTTTTTGATTCAATTAGTTTTCAATAAAAACGATGTGTTTAAATGATAAATAGAGTGAAAATGAAATAAAATATCTATTTTACCCTATAGATTTAATGTAATCAGTCTTGGTGAAACTGACAATTGTTTCAACACACAGAAATTTAATTGAATCGAGCCTTACTTGATGGAAATTTATTTTAATTGAATAAAAGAAAATAAAATAGATTGAATTCTAGAAATGATCTATTTTATTTTGTTTAATCAACACACAGTGCCATCATCTGAGCAAGTTTATAACTCAATCAGCACTGTGTTGAAACAACTGTCAGCTTCATAAAGACTGATTATATTAACTATATAGTGTAAATTGGAAATTATATTTTCTATTTATGATTCACGATGAATTTACATTAAATGTATAGAATATAAAAATACAAATTTTTGCATTCTGTCATCTGCAAATGAAATAAATGTCATTTTCTGCAATTTTGAAACTGTATCCCTGCAGAAACCGGAAAATGAAAAATACATAATTAAAGTGACTTTAAATTCAGAATTATATATTCTAACTTCTACATTATATATTGAAACTATATACAAAAACTATGAAATTGATATCCTTATATAATCAATATAAAATATTTTTCAATGTCTCGGAAAAAACCTTTTTACATCCCGACTTGAAATGTATTAATACAAATGTATTAACAAAAACTATATAAGTATGTATATTAACATACAAAAAAAAACATAATTAAAAGGTGGCCTTTTCAGGTATTACATTGTACTGTTTGATGGTATTCAGTGTAACCGAGTTTAAATACATTGTTAGGTATGTGACCAAATGATGGAAGCACAAGTCACAAAAACTCTGGGTGTTTATTGGAGTTTGCCGCTAAAAATGTCATTAAGGAAAGATATTCAGTAATGGAGACTTATCAACATCTGTTTGTTCGTTCAAAAGGATTTTACGGGCATTATACCTGTTGATTTCAAGAAATTCTAAAAGTATTAGTCTAGAACTTTTGTTTTCAACGTGGATAATTTCATAATTATTGTTAAAATTATGTCCGAATTCCTTAAGATGATTAGCATATGTCGAATGTACATTATCGGATATATAACCCCTTTGGTGTTCTTGGACACGTTTCTTGAATTTATATCGGTCACACTGAATACCATCAGACAGTAAAATATAATACTTGAAGAAGCCACATCGTGGTGAAACAATTGTTGTAGTAGTACAAACATTTTTGTGGAAATAAATTACTGTTTCATTTATATTTTTTAATTAAAATGAGTTTCCACCATGTAAAGACCGAATCAATCATATATAATTAAAAGGATCCATTCTTTTTCCTTCGCTCTGCGTATGTAGCTTCTTCAAGAAGTAATTCACAGATTTGAAATTTTCGAGAAAAATGGACTGTTGAACGGGCGTGCAAAAGCTTTCGATTTCACCATTTTTTATTGAATGTAAAGGTGATAGAATAATAATTTTCACTAAAATCCATTCAAGGTTAGGTGAATCTCATCTTTAATGAACGTCCTGTCTATCCTATGTATTTAATATTGCAAGTTGAACAAATTAACTGATATACTCTCTATTTATGTATTTATTTGGATCTTTGATTCATTAAATAACTGTAATAACAAAACTGTGAATCTTTAAATCACATAAAGATGTAAACTTTTCCATTTTTGTTAATAATACATGCAATTTACAAAAACTAATTCTAATCCTTCATTTGTGTGAGTATACTTTATAATTTATTTTTATGTATATGAATATCCCCCTTTCAGATATTGTTTCCAAGTAAAAATAATAACTGTATATTTTTTAATTGGAGGTGAACCTTATACGGTCAGCAAGTTCTCATTGCCAAAAAAATTGTGATAAAATTTCATTTGATCCGTCCATCTGATCGTTTATAATTACACTAAATATTGAAAATAATACCTTGATTTCTGTTATTATTAATATTGTGGCGAGCGGACGTCTGTCCACCCTACCACTGCGTCCGCGGACTATTGTGCTTCACCCCTAAATTATATCTCCCCGACGAGATCCAGTTTTTGGATTAAACAAATAATCTTGTTCAGGAGTAATTTTTTTTGTTCGTAGTGGGCTATAAAAGCCTGACCAAAGACATCGAATCTGATGCGACTCACCGCTGGGCACTCTGAGACGATGTGCATGGCTGTTTCAGTGGCCTCAACACACTGCATTCATCGTCTTCAGCCGGACCGATTTTGTGCAAATGCGCTTTCAGTCTGCAGTGACCTGTCATAATTCCGACAAGTGTCCTTAGTTTGGCCCTATCCAGACCTAGCGCTAGGTTCGCCATATTTTTGTTCGAAGCTGTTCCAAGGAACACCTTCGAATGTTTCAGGCCAGAATGGTTTCGCCAGAAAGACTCTAGCCTTGAGTTCATTCTGCCTGTTATCGCCTGCTTAACCACGTCATGTGGTATTCCCAGGAATGGTTCCGGTCCTACCAGAGGCAGCGCAGCTCCAGCAAACGCCAGCCGATCTGCCTCCTCGTTACTCAAATAGTTTGAGTGGCTCGGTATCCAAACCAGAGAGACTCTGTTATACATACCGAGCCTGTTTAAAACCGTGCGCTCCAGACCGTTCTCGAGGTACTAGAGCTGGATTGCAAAGCTTTTAGTACTGACTGACTATCAGTAAATATTTTGATTTTGCCGTGGTAGATTTGCCGTTTTATCAGCAGTTCTGTCGCGGTTTCAATGGCAAATATTTCTGCCTGGAATATGGTTGCGTTTTGACCGAGACTTAATGATTGATTTCTGAGTTATCCATAAAAATATCTTACTAAAGAGGACTTAGAGGTGACTCTACTTGTAAGCCAGATTTTTTGAAAAAGAATTTAAACTCAAATTAGAATAAATCTGTGTGAGGCAAATTCCGAAAAAGTTTTGGAGTTCTGAAGCATTCCTATAATGAAAAAAGAGAAATAGTTGTTAGCTCAAAGCACTTCGATACCTCACCTACAAAAACCGCATCATGATAGCTTCAAGAATCTACCAAATTGTATGCAGACTGAAATTAAAATATGGACATCTAATATATACCAACTGTAGAAGTTCCATCCTTAATAATATCGAAATAGTAGAATGCAGTAGTTTGAGAACTACTGAACTACCGTTCCAAGCGGAACACATGGTCATTGGCGTCACAGGCAGAGCTGCGCATCACGCCTCTCTGATGAGTTTCAGATGCGCAGACTCGGAAACGAAACGCCTTCTGCCGAATTAAGAGGTGGAAGCTCCCTCGCAAAACCCACATTTCTACTGAGAGCTTCAGTACTTTTAGATGCATTACAAGATATGATTGAGATGTGTATAGAAATGAATAAAGAGTTTTACCAAATCAACTGTGTTTTAAATAACCATGCTCTGTCCAGCGATGTAATACCAACAATACGCCATCCAGGAAATCCACTCCATAACCCACCAAATGACCTTCTCAATGAAAATATGAAGATAGACCCGATCCTAAGTAGATTTCGAAACTCTGGAAAAAATTCGTGAGTAGATCTCACAACCTCCAAATCCTCCAGCCCGTTGTTATACAAGATCCGAATCAAGTACAAAACAAAAGAAAATATCCAGTCAAACCCCTAATGGATGCAATAAGGAACCTTTCCAGTAGAGGCGATATGGACAAGAAAAACCTCGGACCAACTTTCTTCACTTAACTTTATTAAATAAAAGAAATTAAACAAAACAACAACGAATAATAACATAAACATTTGGTAATAATATATTTAAGGAGTTTCGAAGTGGCTTCCTTTGGCGGCGGTACATAGCTTCAGACACTTCATGAAATTTTCGGGCAGCTCTTCGGGCGTTAATCGGTCCCATTCCTGACGCAGGGCTTGCTTCAGCAACTCCAAACTTTATGGTGGTTAGCACATGCCCTGAGCCTCAAAATCGACCACACACTGTAGTCCATTGGGTTCAGATGCGGCGAGTAGGGCGGCCATTCTGCAGATGTGATGAAACCCGGAAAATAGGTCTTACATCATTCTTGCATCATTTTCGCTTTGTGAGCTTGAACGGAGTCCTGTTGACAGGTCCAATGCGTGTCGCCGAAGTGCTGCTGGGCCAACGGAAGTACTACGGCCTCGAGAAAGTTGCAGCTGTAGACTTCTTGATTGATTTTGACCCCTTGATCCAGGAAAACCAAGGGTGTTTTGCCGCTGGCGCAAATTCCTCCCCAGACCATGACGAGTTGCGGATTTTGACGATGTTCGATGATGACAGACGTGCCAGGAACCTCTGCGGATCAGACTCTGTCGTTTTGGTGGTTGTGGGTTTGTTCTACGGTGAAAAGCTCCTCGTCTGTGTAGAGAATGCGCTCCCATTGCTGACCAGCGGCAAGACGAAGGAGTTTGCGGCACCTTTGAAGTCGTACGCGCTTGTTTTCATCCTTGAGGAGTTCAACTTTTTGGAGCGTGCATGGCTTGAGGTAGAGCTCCTTTTTGGACATCTGACGAAATGGTTCACGGCTGATACCGGTCTCACGAGCTGTTTTCCTCATGGAGACTCTCGGATTCCGATTGACTCGCTTCTTGACGATGTTGCGACTGCTAGACGTATTGACAGTACGTTTTCTCCCACTTCCTGGACGATGACCATAATGGTCAAGCTCCTTGAAACGGCAAATTGCATCGGACACTATTTGTCGACGCACATTGAGCAAACGAATAATTTCGCATTGACTCTTACGTTGACGAAACAGCTCCAAAATTGCACTTCGTTTGTTTGACATTCTAACACTCTGCAAAATAAGGTAATATCAAACTGAAAATGCACATATTAGTACAAGAAATTGTAGCGAATCTAATAGAATAAAAATTATTTGGCTGCGCGGAAATACTTTTCTTTCAGAACACAGTAAAATTTGTCCGAAGTTTTTCTTGTCACCCTGTATATTCAAATTTTAAATTTTATTATTTTTGATAATTATGTACACTTCCTTCTCAAGAAAAAAGTATGTATTAAAAAAAAATGTATTTCACACTTGCAGAGAGACCCAAGTCATAAGCCATTTGCTAGTGCAATAAATAACTTTTTTTCTCTCTCTGTTAATCTTCTTTAATTCATGCAATATAGGAATGTAAATTTAAACGGTCCAATGAACAATCCAGTCAACATTCTTATTAGTTTATTTTTATTGATGAATGATACATAATGGCAGTGTGATGATTTTTGTGATTTTAAACGCTTCAGAAAAAAATATCAAAGTATGATTCAGCTTAAGGAAACGAATGCTTTTCCTTCAAAAAAAAAATATAAAACCTATGTGTGTGATTGCAAATATAAATTATTTCACGAACACAATGGGCATTTTCAGTATCTAGAAATATGCAATTTTTCCACATGACGTCATAAAGGGTACTTTTAAAAACAGTCTTAGCTTTTTGTTCATTCTTAATTTTGAGAATGCCATGCAATACTTAAATAATGACGTCATGGTCATTTTTGTCCAGTGATACTTAGAGAACATCCTTGAATTGAAAAAAATGCATTATAATTCAAACATTTAAAGATATTTAAGGGTTTTCTTGCCTTTGCTGAAAACCTAAATTTGGTATATAAACCTGACGTTTTCAATCATTTTCAAATCGACAAATTAATATTGAATTGAATTATATTTTTTCAAGAATGGCTGGAAATGCCCATTTACATTTCTCATCATAAGTTTTTACAAATATAGTTAATTGTTCATCAGATATGTTTCAAGTTCTCAGGTGGCAATTTTTCCGATGAAAGAGCTTGATGAAATACAAACGTTGGTTACTCAAGTTATTAAGCAGGTAATATATCTTTCTGAAAAAAAATAAGAAATTTGTCGAAGAATTACAATGCTCAATTATTTGGGACAACCAAATTAATGCGTAGTTCATACTAGGCTTTTTCTCTACATATTGATCTCTTCTTTTGAAAAACTTTCATTTTTCTTGGTTTTCTCAGATTTTTTTATATTTTTGATAAAACACCTCTAAAATCTTTTCAATATCATATTAATGTTATTGTTTTATTACTATTCAATAAGATACCCTGATGCAGGTTCGACAATTCTGTATTTTCTGTACTTCAATGCAAACTGCGTCAAACTGAGCGAAAGATCATCAGCATATTGAATCGTTTCGCGTCATTGAGTTGAATATAAGAATATATTTATGATAGCGTCTATGTTTTTGATAAATTTTTGAAAGTTTCATTGGAAGGAATGATGTTAATTTTCATTTTGTTATCGAATTTTACTCTCAAAAGTAAAAAGATATAATTTTGCTAATACCTGAAGTTTAAAATACAATCAACTATATTTGCGTAAGAATACAAACACAAATTAAAATTTGTTGAAAATTTGTTACAGTTGGATTTGGATATACTTCTTTCTTAATACTTAATCTTCATTAGGGTTTATCCTAATTTCGATGCTAGTAAAAAATTCTATAAAAATTTTAGAACGCTGCTCTTCACTCTTATTAATATCAAAATAATCTTATTTTCGAACAAGAAATTATTGAAAATTTGGCGTATTATAGTTAATCTCAAGTTGGCACTTGATAATTAATCATAGCAGTCAAGATGAAAATAATTTCATATTACCGTTCATTAACAACCTCCACTTTACGAATTTATTATCAGAGAATTTCAATAAATTATTTGAAATATTGCTTAATTATCTCGAGATCTCCATACTTTTTTTACTGTCAACTTACCATAGAAGATAATACGAAAAACTATTTTAATTATTTTAAGAATAAATCAAAGACTAGAAAAACATTTAACAAAAATTTCAAACGTACATCGAATTCTCCTTCACTAAAAATATTGACTTTAGTTTCAACTGTAACTATTCGTTTATATACACCTGATGGATCATTGACATACATTTTTGCAGTAAAAAAATCGACAAAAACAAATACTTGATAAAACATATTGATACAAATAAACAAAAAGTTTTAAACGAAAAAATGAAGAATTTAATTTAAAAATCATTGTGCTACATTTGTTTTAGTCTTGTTTGTACCCGTTGGCAATTGGTTCTGGGGCATTTTCCATCTTGGAGATCTGATAATAAACCACCAAACGACCACACAGCATAAATAGAAATACCAATGCTGGTGCTGTCCGCTCCATCTTGTCTGATACCATGTAATGGGAGTAGACTGCAATAAGGGTTAAAAAAAGGAGAATAACGTTGGCGCCATTTTTCACCTTATCTGGAAAAAATATTAGTATTAAAAAGTGATATTAAGTAGAGAAGTGTCATTTGATTATTATATCAACACTTTATCACAGGAAAAATTTCAATATTAGTGTCGCCTTGTATATCAATCGTCTAGGGATTTGATAAACATATGGGTTGATACTTCTTTCAGTCGGACCTAAAGTGGCGTAAGATCGCAGTAACAAAACCTACTTAGAAATTCTGGGGAGTTCAGTTGGGCCAAAACACAACTGAACTCCTAACTCGCACAAACTGAAAACGCTTCTGAAAGATCTTCACAGAAGATCTTTGAGTATCAGGATAATATCAGGGCCCGTTTTTGATCCAGGTTCTTTTACCATCCAATGTGAAATTCTTCTATGAAGGGGAATGAATTGAAATATTTGAGGCTCTTGTAGAAGCATCAGTTTTTGTTGTAAAATGTTAGATCGTGATTATAACTCCAAAATAATATTCGGTGAAAATTTTTCCCAAGGATTGGAAAAATAAAAGATCAAATGGCGGATTTCAATAAGTGTTATTTTAAACCAATACATTCTTTATTCATAGATCAAGCAGAAAAGAACAGAAGCAGTACCAAAGTAGAAAGACCGGCGTTGAAAGAAAAGAATGAAGCTGTGTTAAAGGAATACGTTACCTGTACGATTGGTGGGCACAAAGGAAAAATTGGTTACTTCAAGACAGAACAGATTCATTCAGAAGTAGAATAGAATGCCCTAAGATTATAAACTAAAGATAACAGTAGAACAGAAGGAAGCCCAACTTATTGCATAACTACTTTATTTTTAGTTCCAATCAGATGAGAGTAAATCACAATGAAAATTTATATGTTTTTAAGAGTCCAGTTTTAAATTGTTAATAGTTGTTTCTTTTCTATTTATATTAATTTTTGTTTTTTTTTTTTAATATGCACATTTGAAGGCGGGCAATATGTTAACGCCGATATTGTCGTAAATCTGCATTCTCCTTTCAGCTGATTGATAGCAGAATATTGTGCTAAAGCCAACATGAGAGAAAGCTCCACTACTCTAAATGAACTGTGAATTTCTATAATTTTTCTTCGGTGAAACAAAAACCATGATCATTCAAAGGATGGATGAAAACAAAACGTTTCAAAACGAGGATATCACTAGGTTTATCAGTTGAATCTTATTTACTTTTTAAATGTGAAGTAGGACCGATGAAGACATTATCGGAATTCTAATTGTTTTTTGAAGATATAATACACGTTTTGAGAGATTTTAAAATGAACTTATTTAAATATTCAAATATATTAAATACTTCAAATAAATTATATTTTCTGAGAAGTCCTTAAATTCTGTTTTGTGTTTTCGAAATGAAATTAGTTTTCATAAGTGTAAGATCAGAAACAAATTTTGTCTTCTTCAAATATTTATTTATTAATTTTAATTGACAATTTATATTTGTTGGGTTATTTATTCCATTTGATATTGTATATTGAGTTTTGATTTTATACGTCTATTAAATATAAGCTGCGCTTATTAGATATTAATTTAATTCTAAAAATTTTTGAAATTAAAATTATAGGGGACTAACAGATTAAATCTACATTCTGTCAAGGAAGTACCGGGAATTATCGATTTAAATCTGGCGGGGCAATGAGGCAGGTAAAAATTTTTTTTTCCTAGGTTGGCACCACTGTCCTTAATTACTATGCCAAGCTTGAGCGGGATCTGTCAACTAGTGTGTTTGCAACAGCTGATTAAGTCAGTCGATGTCAGAGTGCGTGCCGATTTTTACTATGGGTGATTACGTTGAGCAAAGAATTTGTTTAAAGTTTTGTGTTGCAAATGAATTTTCGTGTGCCGATGCATTGAAAATGTTGCAAAAGGCCTTTGGTGATAATGCTCTATCGAAAACTCGTGCATATCAGTGGTACAGAGCCTTCAAGGACGGTCGTGAAGTGGTCGATAAAATTAAGGAAAGGGTGCTGGAAAACCGTCATACCAGCTTGAGAGAGATAGCACATGATCTTAAGATATCCCACAAGTCCGCACGTACGATTTTGATTGATATTTTGGGGATGAGAAAGGTGGCCGCACGACTCGTACCGAAAGACCTGAATTTTCTTCAAAAACGTCATCGCGAACAGGTTGCTTCAGACATGCTGGATCGCTGTAATTCCGATTCTACATTCATGGAACGCATTATAACTAGTGATGAGACCTGGGTCTACGAGTACGATATGCAAACAAGCCAGCAGTCATCGGGATGGGTGGCAAAAAATGAGCCGAAACCGAAAAAATCACGCCAAAGCCGCTCGAAAATGAAGGTGATGCTCATTGTTTTCTTCGATATCCGTGGCGTGGTGCACTACGAATTCGTTCCAGAGGGTCAAACGGTAAACAAGAAGTATTACCTAGGCGTTATGAAACGTTTGCGTGAGCGTATCCGTAAGAAGCGGCCAAATTTGTGGACGAACAACTCATGGATTTTGCATGACGATAACGCGCCTTCTCACCGAGCTACGATTGTGACTGACTTTCCTGCCAAAAACTCAACAAACGTGCTTCAGCAACCACCGTATTCGCCGGATTTGGCTCCCTGCGACTTTTTCCTCTTCCCAAAACTAAAATTGCCCCTTCGTGGCACCCGTTTTGAGTCGATTGAAGCCATAAAACAAAATTCGGCGCAAGAGCTAAAGTCCATCCCGGAAAGCGCCTATAAAAAATGTTTCGATAATTGGAAGTGCCGTTTGCATAGATGTATTGGAGCAAATGGAGTCTATTTTGAAGGCGACCCAATAAATCTTGACGATTAAATGTAAAAATGTTGTTTTAATTGAAAATTCCCGGTACTTTCTTGACAGAGTAGTATTTTGATATTCAAATTTTAAAATTGAGAGGGTCCATCATTGAACAGTTGAAAGAATTCTGCCACTTGTAAAGCATAATAACGAATACCAACAAATCCACCCAAGATGTTAAACGAAGCTCTTGCGTAGCAGGTCTTTGAAAAAAAACCTATTGATAAACCAACATCTCAGTATAGAAGCCAGAAAATCCTTTATGAAAACTTACGTCCAGCGAAAGCTGGACCTTAGGTAAATGTGAAAAGAAAAGGTTGGAAGCAACTGAAATGTGAATGTGGCGAATAATGCTCAAAAGAACCAACAAAAGCATACTGTAAGAAATAAAAGAAAAAAGGAATATATTGGATTACATAAAAACTAATCTAGTCGCCATCAATCACCTCAACAGGAATAAATGGAAGAAGATCCAAAGGATGGTTAAGAATCAATAAGTTTGAGGACATCAAAGAAAGGTTGAATTTTGAATCCTTCTGTCATATGAAAAGATGCGTGACAGAAATCAATAGCTGCAGCGACAAGGACTAGCCTTTGGAAGATGATGATGATTATCGTTGTAAAGATTTTGGCGTGTGACAGTTTTCGGTGGGACACAGTGTATATCTATCCATCTGGTTTCGGAAATACCATCATAACAGGTGACACACGACCTCAGTCACTGAAACTATAGAAATCCGAAATAAAGAAGATGCATGTTTATTTTGGTCCATAACATTGACAGAATATGGGTTGCGGTCAGATGTTCGGTAACATTTCCAAAAATAACACACCTTAAAATTTGTGTATATTATACGATCTACTTTTAGGAATTGTTATTCACTTTTTATTGTCAATGAAAATAATCATCTTCAGTTTATGAGATTTTAATGGTATCAATATATTATTTATATTGCATATACGTTTCTTGTCTCTGAAATTGGTGGCAACGAACGATTGAGCTTAGCACGTGGCGATTATCGGATCGAAGAAAAGTTTACGATTTTCTTGGGTCAAAAGGAGATTTCATTAACACGAGTAGCTTCAGGAAAAAAGCGAAGTGTTCTATTCTAGAAGATAACCAAAAGTTCAATTTAAAATTAAGATGGAATGTTCAAAATCCACAAAATGCTTTCTCACTTCAGTATTATCATATTGTCAGAGATTTTATAACATTTTGATTCTTAAAATGTGGCGAAATTATGGAAAGTCCATAGAATTTACACTAGATATCAATTTATTTATGAATATGTCACAATTTAATCACTAAGAATTAGATGCACGGGTGCAGATAAATGTCGAGAAGTCAGGAACGATTAATTCCTAATTGGGTGTTCAGTATATCTACGAGGTGCGGTAGAAAAATAATACGACTGGCAACACTGCAAGTGATCTGGCAAAGCCGCGCTATTGTCCTTGATAAAGCACGTGTATCCGTACCCCCTCCATGCGAGTTCGAACTCCTTCAGTTAACTACGTGACTGTTTTTATCAAAGTTGTGTTCTGGCAAAATGGAACAGCCGAATTTTTAGCACTGAGCATTGAATTTTGTGTTTAACTTGGAGAATCGGCAAGTATGACGTTTGAAAAGTTAAAACAGGTTTATGGGGAATATTTTTTATCCCGAGGTCAGGTTTTTCGCTGGCCCAAATCCTTTCAAAAAGTTAAAACAGGTTTATGGGGAACATTTTTTATCCCGAGGTCAAGTTTTTCGCTTGCCCAAATCATTTTTGGAAGGCAGAGAATACGTTGAATATGAACACCGTTCAGGAAGGACTTCAACTTCGAAAACTGACGGAAGCATCGAACGTGTGAACACTTTTGTAGGATTAGACTGTTGTTTAACATTAAGAATGTTGTTCATCGAAGTTTGACTGAAGATTTGCAAATGCGAAAGATCTGTGCCAAAATGGTGCCGAAAAACCTCACAATTAAACAGTAGGGCACTCGAAAATACAAGGGTCTTGATCTTCTTGTCATAATCACTAATGAGCAAAATTTCTTCAGCCGTGTGATCACAGGTGATGAATCAGATATTTTTGAAGACGATCCTGGGACCAAAAGACAAAGTAAGGAGTGGCACAATGCAAACTCTCCTCAACCAAGAAAAGTTTGAATGAGCATACTGCAGATGGTTTCTTTTTTTGACAGAAAGAGAATCGTCCACAAAGAATTTGTTCCTCGCGGACAAACCGTTAATCAAGGTTTTTATAAAGACGTCCTTGAAAAAGGGTGAGCTGATCTCAGTCCCTGTGACTTTTTTTTTCCTGAACTGAAAAATGTCCTCACATTTCGGTACTTTAGAAAACATCCAAAAGACTCTAACAGACATACTGAAGAACATACCGGTCTTCAGATCTTATTTACCTCAACGAGATCAGACTAGTTGAGGTAAATACTCCGTTATTCTGCACTTCATTTGAATTCAATAAATAGAGGGTTGATACTTACGGTTAGGATAAAATGCCAATGCCACTCCACAAACGATCTCTATCGTTCCAACAACTCGTCTGTACCATTTGGAAGGTATTTTGAAGTCGAACCTTTCTGTGAGTGGAAACACTTTCGAATATCTAACATACTCTTTCCTCTGGAAAAGAAATAACACTTTCAAAAACCTAGCAAACTTTTAACGAAGGTTCAGGATGGAAAAGTGAGTATACCATGCTTTACAAAAAATGTTCTACACGAATCTATTTGCCACTCCATACATACTACGCATGGCTTTCTTGATGAAAACTTTCGCAGCGCCCGAGGCATTTCCTCACAGAAGTACATTCTGTCAAAACTATGCCAAATTTGAGCGGGATCTGTCAACTAGTGTGTTTGCAACAGCTGATTAAGTCAGTCGATGTCAGAGTGCGTGCCGATTTTTACTATGGGTGATTACGTTGAGCAAAGAATTTGTTTAAAGTTTTGTGTTGCAAATGAATTTTCGTGTGCCGATGCATTGAAAATGTTGCAAAAGGCCTTTGGTGATAATGCTCTATCGAAAACTCGTGCATATCAGTGGTACAGAGCCTTCAAGGACGGTCGTGAAGTGGTCGCCCATCGACGGCTTCGATCGAAGATAACGTCGATAAAATTAAGGAAAGGGTGCTCGAAAACCATCGTACCAGCTTGAGGGAGATAGCACATGATCTTAAGATATCCCACGAGTCCGCACGTACGATTTTGATTGATATTTAGGGCATGAGAAAGGTGGCCGCACGACTCGTACCGAAAGACCTGAATTTTCTTCAAAAACGTCATCGCGAACAGGTTGCTTTAGACATGCTGGATCGCTGTAATTTCGATTCTACATTCATGGAACGCATTATAACTGGTGATGAGACCTGGGTCTACGAGTACGATATGCAAACAAGCCAGCAATCATCGGAATGGGTGGCAAAAAATGAGCCGAAACCGAAAAAACCACGCCAAAGCCGCTCGAAGGTGATGCTCATTGTTTTCTTCGATATCCATGGCGTGGTGCACTACGAATTCGTTCCAGAGGGTCAGACGGTAAACAAGGAGTATTACCTAGGCGTTATGAAACGTTTGCGTGAGCGTATCCGTAAGAAGCGGCCAAATTTGTGGGCGAACAACTCATGGATTTTGCATGACGATAACGCGCCTTCTCACCGAGCTACGATTGTGACTGACTTTCTCGCCAAAAACTCAACAAACGTGCTTCAGCAACCCCCGTATTCGCCGGATTTGGCTCCCTGCGACTTTTTGCTCTTCCCAAAACTAAAATTGCCCCTTCGTGGCACCCGTTTTGAGTCGATTGAAGCCATAAAACAAAATTCGGCGCGAGAGCTAAAGTCCATCCCGGAAAGCGCCTATAAAAAATGTTTCGATAATTGGAAGTGCCGTTGGCAGAGATGTATTGGAACAAATGGAGCCTATTTTGAAGGCGACCCAATAAATTTTGACGATTAAATGTAAAAATGTTGTTTTAATTGAAAATTCCCGGTACTTTCTTGACAGAGTAGTATACCATATAAAAGCACACTCTGGTAATTTGAAAAATATGCTGTTTTCATCACCTCAGCAGTACCACATCTATTCAATTTCCTCAAAAGATAAAGGGTTTTGGACAGCTTTCCACAGACATAATCGAGATGCGCCACCCAACTCAATTTAGATAATTCCCAGAACCATTACACTCGCTTGATTCTCCCTGCTTCAGTTCAGTTTGAGCGAATTCAGCGCAAACCATCTCTCAACTTCTGCCAGGGCGAATTGTATCCTCTAATTGAAATCAGCCTTGCACTTCTGACGCACAATTATGAATGTATCATCAAAGTACAAACACAACTGTTCATGATGTTCAGGAGGTTAATATAAATCAGAAAAAGTATGGGCCCGAATATTGATCCCTGAGGTACCCCATGACATACTTCTTTTTCTAAGGAAGTAACAGAATTCCAATAAATTCTCTAAGTTCTATTGCATAGATAAGATAACATAAATAGAGGTTAATTCTTGATAGAAGGTATATAAAATTATATAAATATTTTAAAAAATTTTTAAAAAATTGTAAAAAATTAGCCTTCTACATATTAAATTCTTGAAAGATATTGGTTTTCATAAGATTGATAAGCAGAAACAAAATTTTGTCTATTCGAAATGTTTAATTTATAGGATTTTGGTTAATAATTTTTATTTATTGGATTTTGTTATACCATTCGGATGTCTTATAATGAATGTTTATTTTATGTCATGATATAAGTGGTACTTATACGACATTATTTTAATTTATTTTCAGAAGTTATAATCATTAAATATAATCGTTGGGAATTAAATATGTAGAAGGCTAATTTTTTAAAATTTTTTAAAATTTTTTTAAATATTTATATAATTTTGTATACCTTCTATCAAGAATTAACCTCTATTTATGTTATTTTATTCATAATATATAATTATTTGGTTTCCTTAACATTCTTTATACAGATAGTCCTTGTGCTATAGCAAAGGCCGTTAAATTTGTCTTTCAATCTTCTAGATCAAGGGTAAACCACAGATATATTTCTGTGTGTAGTGAATACCATATTCAAAGGTCTCATTTCAGTAGAACTTTTTCTAGAGGATGAAGGGTGAGTTGAATATTTATTATTGATTGATGTTATATTTATTGAATATGAATATTTGAATACTGATGAGCAAAGTCGATCTTAAAACTTGTTTTTCAGTAATGTTTTGCATATCTTGAGTTTTTATATAAAGTACCTTGGTTAGATATCCAATAATATTGAATAGTCTAAATAAGATAGTTTTGTGATGAAATTCTTAATATTATGTTGGATATTCTTGAAAGATATTGGTTTTCATAAGATTGATAAGCAGAAACAAAATTTTGTCTATTCAAAATGTTTAATTTATAGGATTTTGGTTAATAATTTTTATTTATTGGATTTTGTTATACCATTCGGATGTCTTATAATGAATGTTTATTTTATGTCATGATATAAGTGGTACTTATACGACATTATATTAATTTATTTTCAGAAGTTATAATCATTAAATATAATCTTTTGGAATTAAATATGTAGAAGGCTAATTTTTGAAAATTTTTTTAAAATTTTTTAAAATATTTATATAATAATAATAATAAGCATAGATAAGACTCTATTAACTTGAGTACGCTGCTACTGAAACCATAAGCGTGCATTCTTTGGTAACAATGAATGTTAAACTGAATCAAAAGCTTTATTCAAGTCGAAATAAAACATCTCCATAAATTCGTTACTAACTATAACCTCAAAAATTTCGTTCAAATCATCCATAAGTGCTGTCATGGTTCCATGTATCCTTGTTGGTTTTTAGTAAAATATTTCTCTTTTCCGTTCAGTTCAACATTCATTTCTTTATAAGTGTTTCAAATGTTTTTTACAAGCATGCCAAAATAGCTAAGGGTATTTTCATCTCCGTTTTCCTTATAAATGGGAATTATTTTAGCAGTTTTCAGCTCATTAGGAAATCAACCTTTACAAAGACAATTGTTCACAATTATAAAGTTGGGATCGGCGACTTCTTCACTGATGCTCTTCAAAATACCAACAGATACGTTGTAAATATCATCAGTCTGTTTCGACTTACGTGATTTTATAATTTTCTTAACTTCACCCTTTGTACACTATGGAGGGCTTCCATACAATAACTGCTTCAACTGCAGCTATTTTATGTATTTCGGACAAGATTCTATATTTTCTATAGATTCCTTCATATTTTTGAGTGTTATTTGAGTATGATATTTGAGAATTCTATATGTTTACTTATAGTATATACTATAGAAACAGTAAGATATTTTTATTCATTTGTTTCTTTTATGAAATTTTATAGAGATTTCACAGAATTATTCTGTTTCAATATTTAAATTTTTGAATTGCCCTCTTCCAAGGAATATACATTTCAAACCTCTCAATTGCTTAAAGCTTTGAAAAAATTTGGATAGAAAATAACCTAAAGTGTCGCAAGATCGCAGTAACAAAGCCTACCCAGAACACAACTGAACTCCTAACTCGCACAAGCTGAAAAAGGTTCTAAGGGGTCTTCACAGAAGATCTAGGAGTATTAGGATAATAATAATACAGGATGTCTCAAAATTCTCTCCCCAGCAGTAATAAGGCAAAAATAAAGAATACAAAAATTCACAAAAACGGGTCGGTTTCGAGAAGTATTGAAAAGAAAAATTCTCATGATGATTTTTTCATTTGATCTGAACAAACACAAATACACAGAATCGAATTGAACTTCATTTAAGCCTCCTACTGCTTCGTAAATCGGAGAAATAACAGACATCTAGTCGCCATTTACTTGACAGTGAGTGACGTTATTATGTTTATTTGACTTTCGGCATTTGTTTTTATTATTGAAAGCTTCAAAGCTAATTTTGATTTCAAAATGGAAGGGTATACTAACAGGGAATATGTCGATATGATTGAGGTTTTGGGATTTTGTTAGAATAACTTCGGTGATGTTGAATGCTTATACAGGGGTCGATTTTTAGAATCTTCGTCATCGTGATCACAAAACCATTCAAAGTTTTGAAATATTCGTACGTGTCCTAGAAACAGAATGCATTGTTCCAAAACCGTCTTTGTATGCTGGTCGGTTTCTAAAACTTACATGGTAATATGAGAAACAGGTATAGCAGGATGTTAAGAATGGCCCTCCAATGCAACAGTGTGGCTTCAGCGCGATGATGCGCCTGCACGGCCGTTTGGGGTCTAAATAGCTGGGCTAGGTTCGTTAATGAACAAAATCGTTTTATAGTTTCGCAGTTATTTACGTTTGAACATTCTTCATTTTTTCCCAATATTTTCTAAACCACAGATTCGATCGATCTGAAATTCGGCGTTTAGAAATTAAAATGTATTTCAGATAAAAATATTTTGTGAGCGGATCAGCGTTGAGCGCTATCTTAAGCACTATAACTCATGAAAGGAAAGAGTTACTTCAAATATTTAAAGTATTCCCTTCAAATATTCGTGGAGCAGTTTTTAATTTAACTAATTGGCAATTGGTTCTTGGTTCTTTCTAATGTTTTAAGCCATGCAGAATGAACCTCACCCAAAGATTCAACGTGATTTAGTTTTGAGAACTTCTATCGATTTATATCGCAAAACTTCAAGTATATAAATATAAAAAATTAGAATGTTACTATCCTTAATTGAGTATCTGAAATTATTAGTAGTACATTTTTGTCTAAATGGCATAAGACGTTTTCTAAACTTTATCTGAATAGGTATAAATAAAACCACAAAATTATATCATCATTTATAATTAAAATAGAAAATGTTCAAGTCAATTTTAGCCTAACACTCACGCGTATTCACTATTTTTCAATTCATTAGGTTATAAGGTTTCAACGGACATAACTCCCAAACTGTATTTCACACGTAATTGAATAAAAACCTATAAATAATATCAAAGGAAAGACTATTGAATTTCGGCCCCCTGTTTCAGCTGAATTTTTGGTCGTGATTTGATCCTGCACCCGTACAAAATTCAACTGAGCCAGGAGCTGAAGATAAACAACCATAAACAAGACATGTGATCGCTGAATGGACCCTGGAACATTTCATTTTGTTTTCTTCACGGATATTGGCAAATTAAAAGCTTGTTCTATTTGTTGAAACTTATACAAGAGCCTTTGCAAGTTATCTTCGTCTTCTTAAATGATCACTGCGTCATCAGCATAACATATTCTTATTTCTTGAAATTTTTTTTCAAATTATAGATAAACTTAAAAGTATAATAATAATAACAATAATAATTCATTTTTTAATTCCCAATATACTACATATCATAGAATATGAATACATTTTTAACCCATCAAAAATTTCATGCGGAGTCAGGTACAATTTTGTCTAAAAAGACATAAGTATATATAAATAAAAAATGTATAAAACAAAACAAAACATCAGTCAAACAAACAATAAATAAATAAATGTAGCCAGATAACGTATTTCATACAAATATATTTTTTTTAAAAGTATCATTCAGGTATTCATGTATTGAGTAGTATGATTTATTCATTAGGAGACATTTTAGTTCATTCTTAAGCTTTATTCGATTTAATTCCTTCATTCTGGACTGCAGTTTGTTGAAAATGTTTAAAGCTAAATGACACGTTCAACTGTAATACTTTTATACGATGGTATGATATGATGAAGTTGTTTTTGTTTCTAGTATCATAGTTGTGCTTAAAGTTGTTTCTCAATAGTATGTCCTTATTATCGTGGATGTACATGGCACTGGTAAGTATAAGAACGGACGTCACGGTAAGAATTTTTTCTCTGGCGAATAGCTCTCTACAGCTATATCTACTACTTACGCTACATAGTATTCTCAGTACCTGCTTCTGTTTTATGAATACTTTCTTACTTTCAGACAAATCCTCCCAGAAAAGAATGGCGAAGTTAAGGACACTATGAAAGTAACTGAAGTAAGTAATCTTGGCTGCTTCAACTCCCGTTATTTGCTTTATTCTTCTAACTTCATAGGTAGCTCTTGACAACTTAGGAATCATTTCATCAATGTGGACAGAAACCTTGAAATTTGATTGCAAAAAGACACCAAGTAGCCCCATGTGATTGTCCGAAGACATCTTTGCTACAAATAGTAGTCTCTGTGTTTTATCACTGTTCATCATCAGTTTGTTTGCGCTGGGCTTTCTTTAGTGTCTTCTTGTCTTTCCCTTCCAATTCCTAGTTGTCCATCCCTTTATTCAGAAAAGAAGTGTCCTCAGCGAAGGGTTTGATCTGATTTCACATTAGCTGGCAAGTTATCCATATATATCATAAACAAAAGGGGACCCAACACAGAACCCTGCGGTATACCACGATTCACCGTCAAGAAAAAGACCTGCCTCCCAAGCTTGTTTTCTGCATGCCGTTTGTCAGATAACTTTTCATCAGGTCAAGAGCCTCACCCCTGATTCCATAGAATTCAATCTTGTTTAAAAGAACTGAGTGTGAAATACTCAGTATCAAAGTATCAAATTATCAAAACATTCTAAATTCATTTATTTGATGAACAGAATTTATTCCCCAATATTCCAACTAGAGAAACAACAGGTATTATTGAAAAACTTTTGATTGAAGTAATCCAATAAAAAGGAATGATTTTTTGAATAGTCTGGAAAATTGTCTAGAACAAAACTATTTTCCATGAATATTCTGTTTAAAATTTTGTCTTATCTTAATTGAACTATAGCCGTTATTGGATGTAATTTGTCCAATAATATTTTATTCTATAATATAAAAAATTTATCGCGTACGTTCAACAATCTATGGATCGTCCTGTGATGTGCTGTCATTTTCATGTTAATAAGGATGGTTGGATGTGTGATATATGTATACGTGGGTTTACGAAAAATACTAAAGTCATACAAATCATCCGTTCTCAAAATTTTAAGATAATGAAAATTCATACTTTAGTCCGTCTAGAAAGTATCCGAAAAAAGAACTCAATTGTGATTATGTAGTTGGTATTTTTAATTCTTGAATTAGAAAATTATAACAAAATATTCATCTTATTTACTTATATAACCTCCTTTTAACTGTAAACACTTGACTAAACTTAGAGGTACATCCGAAACTAGGTCACCTCCATAATTTTTGGAGATAGTAGTCCAGGACTGTAAAACTGACTGAATTAAATCATCTTTATTTCGTGGCGCTGCTCGTTCAACTTCAATCTTCATTAGTCCCCATATGTTTTCAATGGTACTAAGATCTGGTGAAGCTGCTGGCCATGAGATGGTTGTCACTTGGTGTTCTTGCATCCATGCTTGAGTATAGGCCGAAGTATGACATCTTCCATTATCCTTCTGAAAACGCCACCCCTCTGGATATAAAGCATGCGCCGTTTCAAGGAGAAAATCGTTTGGAATGGCACAATACTTTTCACTATTAATGGTACCATCAACTATACAGAGGAGTGTAGCACCACGCTAAGATATTGCTCCTCGAACCATTAGTTTGGTGGAAAATTTGGAAATTTGAACAGTAACAGGTTCTTTTGATAGGATTTTTAAGTGATTTCCACCTAGTTGGAAACAATTTTCATCAGATATAAAGACATTATTAAAATTATCTTCTTGAAAACGTTGACAAAATTATATCTTTCGTTACTTTTGTACAGGTTTTATCATTGAGATTTTTTTTGCTTTGATAGGTAGCCTTGTCTTTTCAGTTTTTCCTTGATATGTAGCCTTGTCTTTTCAGTTTTCTGGTTTCTGGACATACTTTTATATTTCGTTGATTTCCAATTTGCGAAACCCCAGGAGCGGATTGTGTCGTCCTAAGCCCAATAAAGTGTTTAAATTGTTTCCTTTAATCTTACGCGGTCTTCCTGAAACTGGTCTATGCCTCATATCCATGCCATTTTTTATCCTTTTTATTGTCTCATATACAGCATTTTTTCCCAGTTCAGTCAATTTCACTAATTTTTTAACGTTTTGATACAAATATTCTACCTGTTTTCTTTTTTCTAGCTGTGACATTATTTCATAAATTGTATACCTGTTGACAATCAACAATATTTGATAAATAGTGTTCCGGATACTTTTCAGACGGACTTTAATTCTCATCTTTCTGAAAAGTCAAATTAACGTTTAGATGGATTTTATTAATAAACTCATTTGAATTGCATAGTTTTTCATCTGTTCCTTCAAAGCAACAAATGATATAATCTACATATCTAATCCAATAAAGAAAACATTTGCTCAAGGGATTCAAATTAATATTTTCTTCTAAGTAATCCATCAAAATTTCTACTAAAATCGGACTAATTGGATTTCATAAAATTAAACCTACTTTTAACCTGTAATCATTAAATTGAAAATATTTCTGTTCTAAAGATTTATCCAGACTTCAAAATATCATTCCTTCTTATTCACTGATATTTTCATTCAAAAGTTTTTCAATAATATCTATGGTTTCTCTAAGTGGAATATTGGGAAATAAATTCTGTACATCAAATGAGTTCAAGATTATTTTCAATTCAATATTTAGTAGGAAATTTTGTTTCTTTTTGGATAATTGAAATAAAGCCTTGGACGCTAGGCGGAGTAATAATAATATAGGGTTTTCCAATAAGATGTTTCATATTGAATAGCCCGCTATCTGGATAGCTGTCATCTTTTGACATTTCACAATTAAATACGCCATTACTAACTACATGCTTCAACAACACACTGAAATTGTTAAATTCACTACAAAAATGGTAAAAATTTTGCAGTCACAGTTCGCAAAACTAAAGCACTTTCGTCGTGAAGCACCTTCTTTTACATAAATATGTACTTAGGTCTTAAGGCTTTTAAAGTTCTGTTAACACAAGGACTCAAGCCGGTCGATCACCAGCAACGTCGTATCTTTGCTGATTGGGCCCCTGAAATGTCTCAAAATAATCCAGATTTTCATCGAAAAATCATCTTCAGTGATGAGGCCCATTTTCACTTCGGAAGCTATGTCAATAAGCAGAATTGTCGCATTTGGGGCTTGGAAAATCCAAGAATGATTGTTGAAAAGCCTTTACATCCTCAACATTTCACAGTTTGTGGCGGTTTTTGGGCTGGCGGTGTGATTGGACCTTACTTATTCGAAAATGAGTATGGTGCTACTGTTACGGTGAATGGATTGTGCTACAGAGCTATGATTAATTTATTTATCTTAAAATATACTCGTTTTTCTTCAATATCAAAATAAAACCTCTTACTGAAAAATCCTCCATAAAATTATGAGAAAACTAGTGGTCTTATTGAAGTCCTTCTACAGTTTTATCAGGGTATAAAGTTTTGGAGTCTGCGGATTCATTAGGTTGAGCTTATATGTTGGAATATTTTGAAAAATGCTTACGAATTGAATTGTTACTTTTTTAGTTTGTTTTTGAAAGTATTCAGTAGGATCTTTGGTGATTATTTTGAATACACCGGAGTTTGAGAAATCAGTAGTTATTATTATTATTATTAACCTGATACTCCTAGATCTTCTGTGAAAATCCCTCAGAAGCTTTTTCAGCTTGTGCGAGTTAGGAGTTCAGTTGTGTTCTGGGTAGGCTTTGTTACCGCGATCTTACGTCACTTTAGGTCACAGCACTGTTAATTTTTGACCCAACAGTGATTAGATTTGACTAATAATGTTGATCTTTGGTGATTATTTTGAATGCACCGGAGTTTGAGGAATCTGTAATTTTATCGATATATTATTTTCTTGGAATAGCTAATACAATACTATTTCCTTTACAAGCATGTGTGGAAACTTAATCATTTATGTTGCTTTTTTCCTATATTGATATATTATTATTATTTTATTTAATTAAAATGAATTTCGATTAAGTAAAGACCGATTCAGTTAAATTCTTGAAAACATATTCTATTTTCACTTATTTTTCTTTGTGATATATTGATAAGAAAAATTTTCAGGATAAATTTGAATTGGTTAATGTTGCCTCTCGATTCAACTTAAGAGACCGAAATAAATAAGACTTTGTTGAGGTTTTAGTCACCTTTTTGAAATAAACACCTGTGAACTAGAAAAGAATTGAAAAAAAAAATCTTCAATGTTTTTGAAAATGAACTGGACCAGATGATTCGTAACGGAATGCATTCATCGAAGATGTACAAAAACTTTGTGTAAACCCATCTTGAAGACTATTGGAGCTATCAGCAAGCAATATTTCCATCGTATTTTATTTGTATTTTTGAAATTTCCTCCTAAAAATAGCTTCAAAAGCTAAATCGAAAATGTGAAATAATATATTCTACGAGTAATATCATGAATATTTCTTTATGCTTCAACAGAGACGATATGGTCCTTTCTTCACTCAAAAAAAAAAAAACTTTGGCGTGTAACACTTTGATAATTAGAATAAATTAGATCCAATGTTTCGAAAATATTTGCACTACCGAATTAGACAGGCATTGGGCCAAAAAACGGCAGACAACCCACAATTTTATTGTGTAACATCTCTAAAATTAATAAAAAAAGCTTACCAAATCATTATGCAAATCCTTAGAAATGAAACTGGTCAGTTTGATGACACCAACAAAAATAAAAAACAATCCTAGTAAAACAGATAGGGATTTCAACACAATAGCCATAGTTTTGAAATTATATATCGACGCACTAATTGGCACTAATTTTTTGAAACTTATTCGGGTATGTTTACTTATGTCAGTGCCGTTTTCTCATGGTTTTTCGTTTATTTTTGTCAAAAACTCAAAAGCGAGGTTCGCATTTTCGCTACTCGAAACGTTCTAAGAAAATCAATATCAAGCGCGCGCTTTACTGACCGTCCTAAAAATATACACTGATAATATACAGTCCTAGCTGAAATTGTATGTAAATTAAATAGGGGAATCGAATCACAGCACAGAAAATAGGCCGCTCTACTTCGGTCACTATTCGAAAGATCTGCATCTCATACAACGAATATAAATTCAAAATTACCTTGAAGGGTTTTTCAAAGATTTCAGACAATAACTAGATCAATTATCTGAAACCTCCACAAATTTTATTGAAAAATTCCTTGAATTAAATGGACTAAAATGTACTTGAAACACAGTTTTTTTTATAGACATATAGAGTTATCAACACAAATGTGCAGCAGTTAACCATTAAAGAATTAAAATGAACTATTGAATATTAACCGTGGTCATCTAGCAAACATCATCCAAGACAGTCTCTTTCCATTGGATATTCAGAAATAACGAATTCCATTAACAAAAAAAAGATAATTTTATGACATTTATGTTTCAAAAATAATTCTGGCATATGTCCACAACGACTAGCTCTGATGAACCGCATTCGACCAGACCAATTTTGGACCACTTTTTCGAGTAATTCAGGCCTTATTTCATCAATAACACGAGTTATGTTGGCTTCCAAATCGTGTATTGTTTCTGGTTTATCAGCATAAACCCATGACTGGACATAACCCCAAAGAAAATAATCCAGTGGAGTTATGTCGCATGATCTTGGAGGCCAATTAATTGGACCTTTTCTCGAAATAATGTTATCGCCAAATCTTCCTTTCAATAAATCAATTGTTACGGTAGCAGCATAAGGTGTAGCACCAAAACACTTCTGGGTCGATACCATTCAAATTCTGAAACAAATAATCATTGATCATCGATCTGGAAAGAGCACCATTCACTGTAACATTAGCTCCAGCATCGTTTTTAAAGAAATATGGAGCGATGATGTCTCCAGCGTGTAAAGCACACCATACAGTGCATTTTTCAGGATGCAATAGGACCTACAGAACTTCTAGAGGATTGTTTTCACTCCATATACGGCAATTTTGCTTGTTTACATAGCCGTTCAACCAGAAATGAGCTAAACAAAATTTTACGATAAAAAGTGGATCAACTTCAAGCTGTTCTAGGGCCCAATCAGCAAACAAACGATGCTTATTATGGTCAAGTGGCTTTAGTTCTTGAACCAGTTGGATCTTAATCTTATTATGATGATTGTATGGGTGTAGATCAAGATCTTTATGCAAAATTTTTCATGTGGTGGATGCACAGAGTCCAACTTGTTGTGAATGTCGACGAATAGATAAATCTGGATTACCATTTACACTATGACTTACAGCAGCGATATTTTCTTCTGTACGTACAGTTCTTTGTCGTATTGTTGCATCGAGTAGAGAAGATATTGTCCGAAATCTATCGATAGTTCGACGAATAAGCTGCTCTGATGGACGATTATTTAAACCATAAATTTCACGAAATGCTCTATAACTTTGGCGAATAGAGCTGATTTTGAAAATAAATTTCAACAATTTGTAAACGTTGTTGCGGGGTGAGTTTTTCCATGATAATTTGTCAATGCTTACTGAAAAGAAATGTCAGAACTGAGACCCAAATGTACAGTAGGCATTTTCACTTATTGTCCTTGGTATTTAAACGCTGTATCACTTTTTAAAATTTGATATTCAAAGAAGCTCAAATACTCAGAAAGAAACTAAAGTTTATTGTCATGTATTTCGCAATAACCAATTCATATGGATATTTCCTTCATTAATTGTGTTCTCTTAGGTAATCACTTTATCAACGATTTCATATCAAAAATTAAAGTTGAGAGCACGTCTGTCAATTTGTAATTTTTATATAAAAGAATGTTTTGTTTTATGTTTATCGATGGTCCTATCTGCTGTCAAAAGGTCATGTAAAAACCGTTTACATTTACAATAATATAACCTCAATACTCGTCGTTCCCAGTATTTTATATCCCTGCACTGAATAAGTATCCTTGATTTTCCTCAATCAAGTAACTCCTAAATTTAACTTTTTCTTTATTTATCCTTTAATGAGATGGGTATATTTAATAATTCGTTCACATGATATACAGTAAAATTTTTTCAATACGAACATTTCTATTATATATATTTGGATTTCAAAATGGAATATAATTTCATATACGATGATCTTGCCTCCCAAGGAGATTTGGGAGCTGCAATTCATGAAGTAAGTTCTTCCATTTCTGCTTTTTCAGAATCTTTAATATTTCGTATTTCAGCTCCAAACGAAGAAAGATGAACTCGAATCACTGGTAGCTTCACTTATGGAAGACATAAAGAAATTATGTGACAAAATCATGGAAATGGAAGCAGTGCAAGGTAACTTAAGAAGAAATATATCTGAGCTATTCAAAACAGCAAAAAATGAAGTGAACAGAAAAGATCGCAGAATTGCAGAACTTCAAGCACAACTAGACGACATGGTTTTTAGAAGGCATGTATCTCAATTTCACTCAGGTTATAAACGTAAAAGAGAGGAATCGAATTCAGAAGAATATAATAAAAAGACAAGGACTGACGATCAACAAGGGATTTCAGTCAAGAATGTAGGCAAAAATTGTGATATTAACAATGGAACTAATAAAAATAGTCATAAGGATGAGACAATTATTGAAACGATAATAATAGAATCTAATTCAAGATGTGAAAGTGATCGTAGTGCCAAACTATCATATTCAGAAGAAAATAATTATAGGAGAGAAAGAAGTACTCATAGAGAAAATCCTCATAAGACAATGATGGGAAGAGAGAAGCTTGAACCTGATTCTCATGACTCTTCAAAACATGAATATAATCATAGTAAAAAGAGATCATATTCAAGAGAAAATAGGGGAAAAAGAAACGATGATCATAGGGATAATAAGGATAGTTATCAAGTTAGTTCTAAAGATAATAGAATGAATAATAGAGGAAGTAGAAGGGATAATTGGGAACATAACGTAGAACATAAAGATAGAGGTTATAGAGACAAGGGGCACAGAGATAGAAGTAGAGGTTATAGAAATAATAAAAGAGAATGATTATAGAGACAGTCATTGAGAGTACACACAGATAATTGAGGGGGCAATAAGGATACTTATCCGGAAAATTCAAGATTCAAATTCTGATTACATTGTAAATGATGGGCAAAAGCATTGAAATCCTAGAAAAGAACTAATGTGAGCTATTCTTACTATTTTATTTAATATATATTAATTATCACTTATAGTTATTTTCATGTCCTAAGAGTGCACTTCCTTCTGTTAAAATTATGTATGTTTATAATTCAGTCCCAAATTATTCCTAATTTAGTAACAAACAATTCCTTCCTTTTATTCTCATATATTTGAATGCAATACATGAATAAATTAACTTTCAACTTCATTCCAAAGAAATTATCAGTTAATATATAAATGAGTAACTATTCAATTAATTTAAAAAGATAGGGACAATACAATATTTACAATAGCGCCATATAATGCTCTTGAATACACATACACAGCATCTCCCATATAACTAATTTAGGTGTCCAGATGTAGGGTGAATAAAAGTACCTGGCTGTGTTCCATTCGTTGGCATTAGAGCATTGCACTGGTGAGATGCCAACAAGTATTGAAATATCTGCTGCTTATGCCCTGACGATGTATTTGAGTTTTAAATTCTTACATAGATGTATGTAGCACTGTCCCTGATTGAAGAAATATTTGTTTACCATAGCTTGTACTCCTCATTATTTTTGAAATAGTTTCATACAAAGAATGAAGATCTATTTCTTCTTCTTCCATTTCCTGCAATCTATATAATGGTGATTTTTCTGACAGGAAACAGAAGTAAGTTTGTTTCGCTTCATTTTCTATTAGTGAAATATATGGATCACTTCATAAGGAATTTTTTCATTTATTGTACTTCATTATCTTGTTATCCACTATATTCATAAAATTAACTACCAAAAAAATATGAATATAGTTGAATCTGTTGATAAAACTTTAATAACTCTCTCTTATTTTCACTATTTAGCTATAGAGTTTGAATAATTGAAGGAACTGTTTACTTTGAATACTGATTTTTTCCTGATTTTAACGTTCAGGCTCAATGGTCTAGGGGTATGATTCTCGCTTTGGGTGCGAGAGGTCCCGGGTTCAAATCCCGGTTGAGCCCGTAAATTTTTTACGTTTTTCATTCACCTTGTACCAAAATCTATTGTTTAATTGATGTTCGTAAACTTTTGGGTAATTCTAATTTCCTCAAACTTATTATAAATTTTTACATAGTAGCGCAGAAACAGTCGACATATATCAGGTGTAGGAGTATGAAACCAGAATATCTCTATAGATGGTACTAGCTATCAGTTAAGGAAGTGTGAGGTCGACTCTAACAGCTGACAGGTTTTCAACACAACCTAAGTTTCATATATTTTTCTACGACCTTAAATATGTCGAGTTTTGTTCCTACGAACAGCATTGGCTTTTTTGTTATCATTTGAAGAAAACTGGTGAGGAACCGCACCGAAGCCGTCAACATTCTTGGTAAAACACAGTGTTTCGTAAAGTTCAGAAACTTCAAAAGTGGTGATAGACGTGGGAAACCGTGAAAAAAATTGCGGACAACGAATTGCAAGTCTTATTGGATGAAGTTGATTCTCAAACTCGACAAGAACTCGCAGATCAATTAAATATAATGCAAAAAAAAGTCTCCATCTGTTTGAAAGCGATGAGAAATATTCAGAATGTGGAAAAGCGGGTTCTGTATGTACCGAATGAAAGACAGCAAAAACCATTCGTGAAATGCTGCTTGACATATACAAAAGAAAGTAATTTTTCCATCGAATCGTGGCAGGTACTGAAAAATTGATATATTTTAAGAATCCTAAGCGTTTTAAATCATGGGTCAATGCCGGCCAACCATCCACATCTACTGCAAGACTAATTCGCTTTGATTAAATAAAATAATATAGATTATTTCGCTTTGGAAAAAATTCATGTATTTGCTGGGATCAGAAGAATGTAATTTATTAGGAGCTTCTAAATCCTGTTGAAATGGTTAACACTGATTGTTACCAACAGCAAATGATCGGTTTAAATCGAGAATAACGAGTGAAATATGGAAAAAGTAACAATCATTTATGCCCCATCACACACAGCAAAACAGATCGGGTAAACGATCAAGGTGTTCAGTTGGGAATTAATAGCGCATGTGGCTTATTCTCCAGGCTTGGCTCCATCTGATAATCATCTATACGTATCACTGGGATACGCTCTTGCTGAGTAATGCTTCAATTCATATGAAAATGGCTTGATAACTAAATCACTTTAAAGGAAGAATTGTTCCTTCATCAAAGCATTCGTAAACTGCCAGAGAGGTAGGAAAAATGTATAAATAGCAGATTACTTTGAATAAAATCTTTTTTTAACATTCTCAAACAAAATACTAAAAAAAAATCCCTTTTACACCAGTTCTAGTTCCAGTTGAGCTTATACATCTACCTTGTAAGTATTAGGAGTATATATAAGTCCATGCGGTTTTTTTTATTCGAAAATTGAAGCTTCATTGTGAAAAATTGGTTATACATTCAACTATTGTCCGTGGTATGTTGTTCATACTTCAATGAAATGACAGATACTGACAAGAACCTAATGAAGGTGTTGCCAAATGAAATAATGGAATAATAAACTAGTAGCGACATATATTATCAAAAACACACAAACTTATTTTCACTCCTAATAGATTAACTGCATCAGTAGATTGAATTGAATTGGTAGATTCACCTTTCGCATAGGTCTACAAGGTATACTTAGCTGAAAGATCTACGTAGAACTAAAAGGAAGATTGAGTAAGGTCCAGGAAAAAAATTTCATTTTATAAAATATATATTACAACATTTTTAAATTATATATTTACAACAATTCTAAATTATCAATAATCGACAGGGTCGATGTCAAAAAATATTCACATCTACTCCACTTATCATACTGACACTTCTCGACAACTGTCAAGTAATTTCTTAATTCTGAATTACTTTCAATTGAGCTCTTGTGACTCTTCAAGAAACTCCCCCAATACGAATTAGCCAGATCAAAATATTTGTTGGAATTAAATAACCACTCTATAAATTTCATAAACTGCAACAAGAGTTCTGTTGATCCTCCGCTGCCCTCCCCCAAATTCTTGATTTCAAAATCAATCATTGTAGGTCCGTAAGACTTCAGCTTTTCCACCACATCACTGAAATTGTTCGTTTCGACTGTGGTATGTAGTAAATTTCCAAATTCGGTGTAATTTTTAAAGTTCTTGGGATGTAAAATTTGGCTGTTTTCGGTTAACCTCTCTTTTCCATTACTCAGATCAAATTGTAAATTTAATGAAGGAATTGTCGGTAGGAAAAATGGTGCCGCTTTTGGAGCCTTAGGCGGCTGTTTAGGCTTATTTCTCTGCCTAATGATGTCAATTTCTAGTAGATTCAACCACCGCGATGTGGCCAAACCAGATAAAGTTATCAGGTCTTGGCTCAACTGATTGGGTGATTTGAATTCCTCCTCATAATCTTTCTCAATCAATGCCTCTTCTTGAATTTCTGCCTGCGAACACTCTGGCATGCTTATCATTTTGGGTTCTTTTGTAGGATCTATTGCCTTTAAAGTAACCCTTGTGAAAAGTGTTAGATTCGACCACAGGAATATTCCAAGATGATCGGTATGGCTGGTTACCAAAGTTTCACCATTTGGTGACATATCCAAAGACACGCAGGGAGAATCAGTGGCAAATTGGTCGATTAAAGTGGAAGATGGTATATCCCAAATCTTTATTGATGAATCCATAGATGAGCTGATAAGCCACCTCGAGTCAGGGCTGAATGTGATATCTGTAATTTGACCAGTATGGCTGTCTAGTTTTCTTACAAGACGTTTGGTGTCTATATCTAGGATGCATATGGAGAAATCTTCCATAGCTACGCCTAACATAGAACTCTCGTGGTTGGCTCTGCAAAAGTTTATTGGTTCTCCTAGGTTCAGCGTCTGCAGGGGTGTTGTACCTGCAATAAGAAATTACAACATGAAAATAACAATAAGTGTTGGTATTATTCAGTCAGTTGAGGGATCAATTGCAAAACGTCATTAACAATAACAGCATTATGTTTCACTGGGCATCAGAAAGATAAATATCAAATTCAAAATCATTGAATTAACGGCCGGTTTCATAAACGAAATTAAAGCCTCCTTTTTCCCAAAAAGTCTCCTTTAATGATAAAACGTGTTTCATAAACAAATTTTGAGGTTAAAAGCGTCCTTTATCTTAAAGTGAGAAAATCGGCCCTTTACGGCTGGAAAAGGATCCTTTAACGAGAAGCTCGACACTGCGCAGGTGCTCGATAACACGAAAACAGTGGACATAACCTTGTTCTGTCACATCCCATTTTATTTAATTTTAGCGTACTACGAAATATGTTGCACCAAATGTTGAATACTGATTTTAGTTCTACTTCTTCATCAAATGATGAAGAAATAATTGTGAGAAGACCAAAAATTTACAGGAGAGACATTTTTCCACGTTAGATGATCTAGATTTCTTCTATCGTTTTTGCCTGACAAAACCAACTGTTTAATCTTCAAAAAATTGCAGATCAATTGTACTTCCCATTTAACAGGTAAACAAATTTCGATTTATTATTTTGTTGATATAATTTTATGTATACCAAATCATTAAATTGACAATTTTCAGAGGCAGCTGTATTGAACCGATGAACCAACTACTTTTGACATTGAGATTCTATGGAACTGGAAATATATGATCAAACCATCTTTAATAACAGTGCCTTGAAGAGACAATTTGAGAGTGGTAAATTTGGAGGGTATTTGTAACTTGGTGGTAGTGGTTATAGTTTGCAGACTTATCTTATGACAAAGTTACCGGAAGCTATAACTGCAGCTGAAAATTTATATAAGCAGTCAATTATACGAACTAGAAATGTGGTGGAGAGAAAGTATGGAGTTTGGAAGCGTCATTTTCCTATACTTTCTAAAGGAATGAGTGTGAAGTTGACGACCATAAGGGCAATTATTGTTGCTACCGCTGTTTTGCACAATATGTAGATATGAACGAAATATTTCCAAATGAATGATTGCAGGAGGAAAAGGACTTTCAAACAAATGCAACTAATGTTAATGCAGCTCGTCAAGCGAGTCTATTATTAATAAACATTTTGCTAATTTAAAATTTATATATGTGTGATAATTGAAAATAAATTTGCTTGTCACTTGTGGAACTATTCTTCATATTCAATTTGTATCTTCAACATGACAAGATTTCATATAATTTTTATAAGATTTTACAAGGCATGTATTTAGATAGGCTTCTATGTTTGTATTTTTGATTCATTGTTTTACTTTAGGTAACATCTGAAAAAGTTTCAAGTGAGAATAAAGAAATAAAAATATTATGTGTGATTGAAATTTCGGTTTTTAATTCAAATTTGAGGGGACTTCATAGTCTGCAGCAATGCTGATAGAATTCTAATACCGCTTTTTCCAGAAAGTGCATTCAAAATAAAGAAGATTTAATTATTATTATTTAATTTGCTCTTCATCTCCATAATTTGCAAATCTAATATTTTAAGCTTCGAATGCTCCTCTTCTTTTCTTCTCTTCTCTTCCTTGATAGCCACTATCTGAGCTTCTACTAGAGCTGTTTTTTTTATAATACTTCTCTTTCGTTTCGGCAAGTGGGTTCGTAACAGTTGGGCTCAACTGTTTGGAAATTGGCTCCCTCAATTTCAGTGGAGCCCCACCACCAGTCAATATGACTGCGTTGAGCAGCTACCACCTTCTAGTTTTAATTTTTATATTGTCATATTTGGATTTGAGCTGGTCCTCATTTCTCCAATGGAGAACTGTTGCATTGAAAGCAGTTTCTATTCTCTGCCAGACTTTATCCTATAATATTAAAATTCTTTTTTTCAATCAATTCCAAGATACGTAGTTCATCCTCAGGTTTTAAAGTAATACTTTTTTTCTCTTTTCTTCCATATACATTCATATAACCCACGTAATAAAATATAACAATTCGCACGTACTAATGATATAAATTTCAATATACTGTCTTCTGCACATAACCATGTTTATGCAAAGATCGATTTATGCTTCTTCTCTTTTTCTTTTTACAAGTTCCAACGCATAACTCACAATTTCTACAGAATATCACCAAATACATTCGTAAAATCACTAGTTCTCAGGATAGCCAACAGTCGGAAACATATGACTGGCGCATTAAAGGAAGCTTTAAGTAAAGGACGGTCGATGTGCGTTTATGAAACTGATGCTCCCATTTAAAGGATCCTTTTTCATAAAGGGACTTTATCATAAAGGAGCCTTTTGATGTTGTTTATGAAACTGGCCGTTAGGGTTTTCAAATGGCAATCTCCACCCACAAATAGACATGGAGGTTTGGCAATTTATGTGAAACAGGGCTCCTCTTATCGTGTAAGAAATGATTTGATCAAAATGTCAGTGATTGAAATATCTGCTATCAACTTGAAAGTAGAAAAGAATCTCATTATTGTGCTATCAGTCTACACAACACTTGAAAAAAGCAAAGATTTTTTTTTAAATTTGAGCAGGTCCTGCTTGTTGTCTGTTGTACCAAGAAAACAGTATTATTGGATTAGATTTTAACATATATCTGTCAAACTTGGATAATCAACACAAATTTTTTCATTACCAAGAAATGTGTATATATACATATATATTTCTTGGTAATGGAAAAATGTGTGTTGATTATCCAAGTTTGACAGATATATGTTAAAATATAATCCAATAATCCACATTTTTCCATTACCAAGAAATGTGTATATATATATATATATATATATTTCAATTTTCGAAGTATATCTTGATCAGTAAGCCATTAGTTGTTCACATATACTTACTTCGAATATAGACTGATCAGCCTATAATTTTCACTATCTTTCTTTATATATATATATATATATATATATAGCACAAGTCTTAGATCATAGATGGGAAAATGCGAGCTATTTCAGAACCACTCCCATTTGAATCAGGAGTACCTTAAAGTATTTTGGGTCCAATCATCTTCATTGTCTTTATGAATGACCTATTTGCTGAAATAGCCGGAAATCACTGATTCCTCATTAATAAATTATGCAAATGACAGCAACATTTTACTGTTGAAAGAAACTGTTTGATGGTCAAATGGATCATGAACTGAAAGAACTGTATTCATGAAATTTTCACCATTTTTTAGTGAATTTCCACTACTCCATTGCGCTGTGCTAACATATATCGATCAATTTTTATAACCTTACCATTTATACCTGTCAGTTTTATTTTAATATTTCAAAAATAAAAATGAAATCTCTTGTTGGAAGACCCAAAATAATGATTGGGGAGTCATTCTTACCTTTAGATTTGAACCTCCAAAAGAACACGTCTCCTTTCATCGAACATGTAACAGTAACCTGATTCAGTTGATCTACTGCAACACCTCTAACAGGGCAATCATGCGCACAATCGTTCCCATAATTTTCCCTCCAGAGTCCCGATTGAATATTAAACCTGAAAAAAAGTATTGATATTTTAATCTTAAAAGTGAACGTACAGATTACAAATGTTTACAATGGAACAGATGAAAAATTTACACTTCACCGTGTCTAACGAACCATTTCTAAGCAGGATAACTCTTGAGAGGGAATATCTCAGGATATTGCAGGATATAATATGCCGAAATAAAAATTTTTTATTTTATAGCAATTTACTGAAATTTTGTTTTTCTATACAAATACAAATTGAAATAAACTAAATGTAAGTAAAATGATAATTTTCGATAATAAAACATTGCTACTTTCAAAAACCTGATATAACTTTAATGAACTATTGAATAGTGATAGCTGAAATGATTCAATATTTAAGTATTTTTTCAAGTCAATATAAAAAATTTCTGGACAAAATGTACTAACCTATCTACATGTCCTGTGCTGTAACCAATAAGCACAAAATTTCCACATTTTGTCATGCAAAGACAAGTAGCAACTACTCCTACTTTTCCCTTCAAGTTCTTTTTAAAGAATCTCTCTGGAATCAATTTTAGCTCCCCCATTTTAAGCTTATTGTATGACCAAGTTGTAACCATGTTCAACCCTGAGTGTATTGAGGCTATGTTGTCCCAGTCTTTCTCTCTGGTGGTTTCAGAAGTGAAACGTACGATCGGAGGCATTATGAGTGTATCCTCAACAGCTCCTTTTTTCTTTTTGCTTGCTTTTCTGTTGTACGATGCTTTACCTAAGCTTTTGTTGAACTGTTCGGTTCTGGTGTTGAATATTCTTAAGGTCGAATCAGCAGCTGCACTAAGTATATTGTGACCATTCGTGTCGTGGAACCTGATGTAGGAGGGAGGTGCTGAATGTCCTAAGAAAAAATTAGAAAAGTTAAGATAACAGCAGTATGGTTAATATAAAATAAATAATTTTAAAAGTCCATAACTTTATTTAATTGCTTTAAACTCACATGAAATAATCCAATAATTTAAAGAAACATTTGTTTCCTAAAAATCTCCACTTGGACATAAAAAAATGATCTTTACTTAAAAAATATACTAATAATCTACAAGAACATTTGTTCCCCAAAAAACTTCACTAGCACATGAAAGAATTTTCTTTCTCAGATAAGAATTGTTTGGTTTTAAAAAATGTACCAGTAATTCAGAGAAATATTTGTTCACTAAAAAATCTAGAAAAGCACGGACGTGAAGTCAGATTCCATTCTAATTTAAATCAAGCTAAACACATAATATGGGAACATTAAGGAAAATAAATTCTATAAGGATTGAAAAACTAAAGCTTACCTTCTCTAATCCTAAGCAATCTAGCACCACCATCAGGCATATCAAAAATCCATAACTTCAGTCTATTATCAGGGGATGAAGTCAACATGAGTGGTTCATTCTGCAAACAAACCATTCCAGTAACAGGACCTTCGTGAGCACTGAGAACTTGACTTTCAACTCTTCTCGTTTCACAGTTCCAAAAGACGATATGACCAGAAATACTTCCTGATGCCATAATAGGCTTGCCATCCCATCTGAACGATATTGATGAGACGGTGCCCCATTCCTGTACAAATTCCATGACAGTTTCATCGCACTTGAGATTGTGGATGACAATTTTTCCATTTTTCAAACCTATCGCAACAACATCCAGTGCTGGTGTTTGGGCAATACAAGTAACAGAGCTGTTCCAACCTCTGAATGCGTAAATAAGTTTAGATTGGTTTATGTTCCAAAGCTGTAAATGTCCTTGTTCACTGCCTAACAGAATCTTGTTCACGTAAGTACTTGGGTGAAACAGAGTAGTTATTGAAAAAATATTTTTTCCAAAGTTAAGTTCCAAATAAATCGTTTCATCTTTTATGTCCCATACTTTCAAACAACTTTCTTCGTCCACAGAAATTAAATGCACCCCAAATGGAAGTAACAGTTTAACATTATGCTGATGTCCTTTATACGTATGTTTGAGTTCTGTTCCTCTTCTCCAAGCGTAAATATTCGATTCAGCACCCGTATATACGTGATAAGAATCTGCTGCCATGCATTCAATGTCATGGGGATGTAAACCAGAGACACTTAATAAACTGAAATGAGATATTCCATAAGTATGAAAAGTTTTTCCAACACATGTGCAAATTAAATTTTCTTGGCGACTTTTAATATATCTCACTTGTAAGGGTACGTGATTGCTAACGAATCCAAGTACCCTACTGGGTGCGAAAGCTTTGTTTTCCGACATATTATCTAAAATATAAAAATCTTGTACATAATTTCACTTGTATTCACTCTTCTTAAAACACTCGTTTTCAAATACTTTTGAGGTTATTGACCATAGATCAACTGTATAAATAGAGATATAATAACGATGTGTATATTTCAGTGACTATTTATAACAGTCTGTGTATTGTTAATTTTCTTCTTCTTTCTACTACAGACTGATCTGTAACCAGTAATACCTCTAGTGAAAAAAGTCTGAATATGAGCTCAGCCTGAGAGACTATATACCCAGTCTATGTGAAATGTTGAACAGTCTTGATGTCCTGAGGATTCAGAGGTCTTGGAGTTCCAATCCCAGAAGTGGCGAGCTTAGGATTATTCTTATTAAACTGGAACAATTCTTAACTTTGTGTAGGGTTATTGAAGGATAATCATGAATGTTAACGTAAGCAAGACTTGCCCAGAGTGGCATATATATATATATATATATATATATATATATATATATATATATATATATATATATATAAATATATATATATCTTGTTGATCTTATGACTTATTTCTACATATCGTTACGTCGGTAACTCGCTCAAATTGGATATCATTCTTATGCAGCGGAAGGGGTTAGAGAGGACAGGATACAACAGCATGCACCTTCAACTGCACTTCCGGCAACCATTCCAGAACCTAACCGTTACTAGGGGTAAGTTTGAATAGACAGTAAGGTAAGGGTAACTGTGGTATGCCCAGGAGATCTCGTTGAAGAGTGGATCTAACATGATTCGAATCGACCGGAAAAGTTACTATCATATGGCCTCCTCGGGGTGGCCAAGGCCCAGTAAGGCTCAAATATTACTGAAGAACGAACCTAACACTATTTGAAGGATCACGCAAACTAATCCTGGGAATATCACAATACCTCGGAACAATGATCTAGCAATCACTCACACATCCTCACAGTAGCGTTGGATATTCAGAGCTATTTACTGTCTCTGTATGATACGTCGTCCTCTACCAGGACTACTCAGGACATTATGAAATAGATACAGTACCCCATCACCTAGGCGTGTTAATGAATGTTAAATAAAAGCAAACAAAGAAATAGGTAACCGGGAGATCACACAAAAGTACATTTTAGTTAAAACATTCCGATCGGATTAAATAACACTGGAGCAAAAATACAAGAATGAAAAGCGATGAAAGAAAGTATAATGAACGAGCGTGCAATTACTAATTTCTCATTAAAACTAAGGTGGTATTCAAAAATGTAAAGCATGCAATTAATCAGAAGCATTTAAAAGAAGTTTACTTACTAAGAGTTACCTACGGGAACTGTTATGAGTTCTATTATCTCGAGTATGTTTCTAAGTCGTTCAGGAGGTTTATTTCCAAGAACCTTCCTCTCGGCCGCTTCCAAATACAATCGAGAACGCCATAAGGACGTTCTTCTATTTGTTATTGTCACTCATTGCATAGGTGTCAAGTTACAGTGCCACAGAATATTTGACACATAAGTAACGCGGGTAAATACCGTGATGTAATGATGTAATTTATAAAATGTATGAGGGATTCTGTCACTCGTGTGATCTTCAGAGAGTACGGATCTCTTCAACACAATGAGCTATCCCGTACTTTACGGACTATTCTAAAATATCCGGGATTTTACGGAGTACTCTAAAGAACGCTAACCTTTTTATCGTGATCATCTAGTCGCGGGAGAATAGGACGTTACGTTGTGTAAATAACCCAAATTACAATTGAACGAGAACGAGGAAACAGTGACGGGAAGTTCAGAATACAAGGTTAAGTGAAAATACAATATTTGTTTGCGGAAGGCAGGGTTCCGCATCTGACTCTATGTATGAGAGCGAGGTTCGGCTTTAGGGAAAAAAGAGTCAGGGAGAAAAACCATGACCTCTCTTCAGCTCCCATACATTCTTCAACCCTGTCCTTCCCTTTATTCATAAAATTAAGGTTCCAGAGATCGACAACCTTTTCCAATATCCTATATATTTTATTTTTAACTTTCAAACCTTGAATAATGGACGTTTGAAACTGTATTTATGTACAAAACCTAACAGATTCTAATAGCTCAGCTAGGCAAATGGCTAACGCGTCTTACTTCGAAATTTCGAACAAGACTTGGCCTTAAAAGACTAGGTTGGACTCACTGATGAGGAATCCGAGGTAAAAAATAATTCTCTTCGGCTGACCTTCCGAAAAACAATATAACTTTCGAACGGAAAGAGCCTGGAACCTTTCATGAAGGTTAGGGTTCAAATGCCGCGGTTAAGTTCGTTAAAAAAATATTTTGTAAAGATCGTGGGTGACATGAACTAGCGCGCAAAAGTTTTTGACTTCACGTCAGTACTTTTCACCTTTTATAAATTTGATTTCCGCCAAAAGTATACAAAATATATCGAGTTTTCTTCATGTATTCCACTCTTTCTTACCAATATGTAACGATGCAGATCCAATCGAATGGAGCCTTCCAACCACGTGTTATTTATTTTCATGAGACTTTCCGTTTCTTCAAACTATTTCTGAAATTACAAAAAAACGTTTATTTGACTTATCTGATGATAGAACAGAGAATGCTGTGTTATTTTTCATTATATAGCTGATATTAATTCACAGATTTGAATTATTCAGTGGAAATGGACTGTTGGTTAAGATGGCAAAAGTTTCAGTGCTTTACACTATTTTTTTTTATTTTGCAAGTCTTTCCTTAATTTGGCAAGTCTTACAAAAAAAATGCATATATTTTTCAAATGCTTGTCACTAGAAAATCCCCAGACACAGTATCCTTTATCTATGAAATTTTTTATAACCTCAACTTTGGCATTTTTCAATGTCTATGGCGGCAAAATAATGTTTGTTGATTTTTAGTCTTCTCAGAAATTAATGAATGAAAGGTTTTGTTTATTGTAACCTTAACCCATATGAATAAAGATTATTTTATATGATATAATGTCAGAATGATAAAATTTTTGATGAGGAAGTATGTTTTCCAATTAGAACATTCCTAATAGCTTGGGTTTAAAAATGGAAGATAATTTTAAATATGATGATTTTGTCTCCCAAGGAGACTTGGGAGCTATAATTGATAATGTAAGTTTCTCTATTCATGTTCCTTTTTGGATTTCAATATAATATATATTTCAGCTCCAGACAAGTAAAGATGATCTCGAATTATGTATAGCTTCACTGGAGGAGGATGTAAAGAAAATATCTGGTAAAATTACAGAAATTAAAGCATTACAAGATAATCTATCAAGAAATATATCAGGCTTACTTAACACAGCAAAAGATGAAGTGAACAGGAAAGATTGTATAATTGCAGAACTTCAAGCACAACTAGATACGATTTTCAGAAGGAATACACTTCAATCAGATTCTGGTTGTAAGCGTAAAAGAAAGGAATTCAACGAGGAAGAAAACAGTAAAAAGGCGAAGACTGAACACGTACTAGAGATCCCAATTAGGAAAGAAAGTGAAAATTGTGGTGATCATGATATTGACAGTGAAACTAATAAAAGTTCTCATAAAGAAGATAAAACAATGATTGAAAAGGTTAATCCAGAATCTTATTCCTCAAGATATGCAAGTAATCATAGTGGAAAACCTTCACATTCAAAGGAAAATACTTGTAGAGGAGAAAGAAGTACTCATAGAGAAGATACTCATAATATAATGATTGAAAAGGTGAATCAAGATCCTCATTCTCACAATTCTTCAAAATATGAATATGAACGTAATGGAAAGACATCATCTTTGAGAGAAAATAATAGCAGGCAAGATAGAAGAGACAATCTTAGAGATAAAAGAGATAATTACAAAGATAGTTATAAGAATAATAGAAGTAGCAGAAGGGATAATTGGGAACGTTATAGAGAAAGCAGAGAACACAACAGGGGCTATAAAGACAATAACATGGGTCGTAGAAATAGAAGTAAAGGTTATAGAAGTAATAAAAGAGATTCTAAAGAGATTAATTTAGACTACAGAGATAATCACAGAAGCAAAAAGGAAACTCGTTTAGAAGATCCAAAAAGAACGGATGAATATAGGAATGAACAAAATGAAAGGTACGAAAAAACTGATGAGCTCAATTGCTTCAAATTTCAAGAATGAACAAATGTATTGGTATCCTAGAAAGGAACCATTGTAAGCTCTTCTTGCTATCTTATTTTCTTTTTAAATTCAAAAATTGAGTTTTTGTTATTTATTTTCATATTATTAAACAGCAGTTTTTTTGTGAAAGTATGTACATAATTTAGTTGGGAACCATTCCTAAATAATTTCTTTCATATTTAAATCGAGGATGTCATAAATACATAAGCAACTCTCAAAGTTAATTCAAATGAAATTATAAGGAAATGTTTACGGAATAAATAAAAGTTTATGTTACTCATATGTCAATTTTTGCGACACATGAAACAAAAATTCCCACCAATAGGTGAATTATAATATAATTCGAATAACTGATGGTAAACGCTAACAAACTAATTGTTGTTATTACCGATGTAGTTTATTTTCATTTAATTCGGCCTCCTTAATACAATTCTGAAGTCAAGGTATTCCATCTATTATTTTTTCATTAAAACAAGTTGTAGAAATAACTATGTTTTACTACCATTAAATTGATATTTCACACATTTATTGGTAGTAAAACATAGTAATTGTCATTATAAAATAAAACACTTGTTTACATTTTCTACTTTATTTTTGGTATTGACGTACGTTTCGTGTTTGCTAGAAAGACTTCATCAGAATACCTATTCTGATGAAGTCTTTCTAGCAAAGACGAAACGTACGTCAATACCAAAAATAAAGTAGAAAATGTAAACAAGTGTTTTATTTTATAATGACAATTACAACTGATTTCTACCAAGCAACGGCCCAATCTATCATAAATTTGAAAACATAGTAATTTCTACAACTGGTTTTAATTATAATCAACTACCAAATAGTTACGGCTGAAACATTTCAGTATTATTTTTTTGTCTATGGAAACAATAACTCAACATTTTTATGAAGTTAAAAATAACCCCTTTTTTCCATATTACTTATTATTGTCATTATAAAATAAAACACTTGTTTACATTTTCTACTTTATTTTTGGTATTGACGTACGTTTCGTCTTTGCTAGAAAGACTTCATCAGAATACGAAGTAACAGTTGTTGTACAATGAATTTATAAGATTTTTTACAGAAGGTGTACATGTGTTTTTAATTGTTCGTCGGGTTGGTTTTCTCAAAGAATATTCCCTTCAGAATCGTGTTCACTCGATCCCTTGTAAATATTGAATAGAGGGGTGTAATAAAAATCTATTTGTTCATTTACTAGGTTATTGCTGTTTTTATGTTTATTTATTTCGTAAATTTCCCATAAGTTCAATTTTAGACCTCTATTTTCAACATGTAGAATTTCTATTTCTTTTGTGAAAGAATGGTTATTTTCAAGAAGGTGTTTAGCATAATGTGAATCTTTTTTATTTTTATCGAAACTTCTTTTATGTTCGGTTAGGCGTGTACCGAAATTTCTACCTGTTCTACCAATATAAATCTTTGGGCAATCTGGGCAAGTGAGTTTGTATACACCTGATAATTGAAGTTTATCCATACTGTTTTTATTGTTTTTGATGTATTTGCTAATAGGATTGTTTGTCTTGAAAGAGACTTTAATATTTTCTTTTTTGAGTAGGTTTTTTAGTTGAATACTAATGTTTCCGAGATATGTGAGGCTAACGTATTTGTGTTCAGATAGATCAGATGTTACTGGATAAATTTCTTTTATTGTGTTTTTGTGTATACGTTGGTTAATTAAATTATCTATTAGAGATGTATTATATCCATTGTTGTAAGCTATTTGTTTAATTATACATTTTTCTTTTTGGAAATTGACTTGGTTTAGTGGAATGTTGAATAAACGGTATATCATACTATGGAGAGCTGCTAGTTTGTGTTGGAATGGATGAAAAGAATTACGGTGTATAATGGTATCTGTTTGTGATGGTTTATGATAAATTGCGAAGTTATGTTTATTGTTTTCTCTAGTTATCGTGAGGTCAAGAAAGTTGATGGATTCATTATGTTCTATTTCTGAAGTGAAAACTATTTTTGGGTGGAGATTATTTATAAAATTCTCAAATGTTGATATTTGTCTGTTAGTACCTACGAAACATGCAATTATATCATCCACATACCTATACCAATAAAGGATGTATTTTTTGAACGGATGTTTATGAATTTTGTTTTCTAGGAAATCCATGAAGATTTCCGCGAGTAAAGAGCTTAGTGGATTTCCCATGATTAAACCTTCTTCGCTAGTATATAAAGTATTGTTAAATTTGAAGAAATTTTGGTTTATACAAATATTTAATAAGTGTATTATTTCTGATTTTATGACGGGGTTTACTTTGTTATAATTTAAAAGTTCTTCTATCAGTTTTAATGTTTCCATTGGGGGGACACTAGGAAAAAGGTTTTTAACATCCCACGAAATCAATTTTGCATTTTTAGGTAAAGTTATATCTTTAATTTTTTTAGTTAGTTCTGCTGATTTTTTATGGAATATTTAGATGAAAATTTGGTGTGTTTTTTTATTATTTCAATGAGGTGTCTAGATAATTTGAAGGCCGGTGCTGTACAGTATGGAACTACGGGTCTGATGGGATAATTTTCTTTATGTAATTTAATGAAAGAGTATAATTCTGGTGGTTGGGGATTACTATTAATCAATGTATATTTTTCTCTATCTGTTATAATGACTTGTGTATCTTTTAATGCATTTTTTATGACTCAAAAGTTTCAAAAAGCCATAAAAAATGCATTAAAAGATACACAAGTCATTATAACAGATAGAGAAAAATATACATTGATTAATAGTAATCCCCAACCACCAGAATTATACTCTTTCATTAAATTACATAAAGAAAATTATCCCATCAGACCCGTAGTTCCATACTGTACAGCACCGGCCTTCAAATTATCTAGACACCTCATTGAAATAATAAAAAAAACACACCAAATTTTCATCTAAATATTCCATAAAAAACTCAGCAGAACTAACTAAAAAAATTAAAGATATAACTTTACCTAAAAATGCAAAATTGATTTCGTGGGATGTTAAAAACCTTTTTCCTAGTGTCCCCCCAATGGAAACATTAAAACTGATAGAAGAACTTTTAAATTATAACAAAGTAAACCCCGTCATAAAATCAGAAATAATACACTTATTAAATATTTGTATAAACCAAAATTTCTTCAAATTTAACAATACTTTATATACTAGCGAAGAAGGTTTAATCATGGGAAATCCACTAAGCTTTTTACTCGCGGAAATCTTCATGGATTTCCTAGAAAACAAAATTCAGTATGGATAAACTTCAATTATCAGGTGTATACAAACTCACTTGCCCAGATTGCCCAAAGATTTATATTGGTAGAACAGGTAGAAATTTCGGTACACGCCTAACCGAACATAAAAGAAGTTTCGATAAAAATAAAAAAGATTCACATTATGCTAAACACCTTCTTGAAAATAACCATTCTTTCACAAAAGAAATAGAAATTCTACATGTTGAAAATAGAGGTCTAAAATTGAACTTATGGGAAATTTACGAAATAAATAAACATAAAAACAGCAATAACCTAGTAAATGAACAAATAGATTTTTATTACACCCCTCTATTCAATATTTACAAGGGATCGAGTGAACACGATTCTGAAGGGAATATTCTTTGAGAAAACCAACCCGACGAACAATTAAAAACACATGTACACCTTCTGTAAAAAATCTTATAAATTCATTGTACAACAACTGTTACTTCGTATTCTGATGAAGTCTTTCTAGCAAAGACGAAACGTACGTCAATACCAAAAATAAAGTAGAAAATGTAAACAAGTGTTTTATTTTATAATGACAATTACAACTGATTTCTACCAAGCAACGGCCCAATCTATCATAAATTACTTATTATTATTAATATCTAAGTTCCCCTTCTTTTGTGACTATCCAAGAATTAGCATATTTGTTAATATTTTTCTATGGATAAATTATATCTGAAGAATAAGGAGGCAAAATTACTTTGTTGTATCTCTGTTTGAATTGAGATCGTTTTTTTAACAATAATAAGCTATTAATTTTAGTCAGCAGCTCCTATGACTGTTCAATTCATTTTGAGAAGCTCATAATAAACTATAACATCTAAAGTTTCAGCCCTTAGATATTGGGTATAACAAAGATTTTAAAGTACTTCCTTAACTCTATCTGTAGTGAAAAGTCATGAAATCTCCGGATAACCTTACATATTCCATTAAGAAGAAACTATACTTCTGCTATTTCAAGGAATTACTTTTACTATTGTTTTTTGAACACATCAAAATTTCACTCACACAAATTTTACTTTCACAAGATCAAATTCCATTAATTAATTGGTCTTATTTTGATTTTGTTATTTCATTTATCTTTATTTATTCCAGATTTTCTACAGCTGAACCAATGAAGTCACCATCTGAAAATTTCTCAGACAAGGTAGATGTAGATATCCTAGATTATTCTAGGGAAGAAGGTGAACTGTCTGATGAAGAAATGCGAGATGTACCTGAAATTATAAAAAAGGAACCAGATGCAACCACAAGGGATTCCGGAAAAAATCTACCATTTGATGAAAAAAAATCTTTTAATGTATATAAATTCATAGAAAAACAAAAACAGATGGGAAAAAAGGAAGACCATTTAGTTAGCATTAATGAAAAGAATAGTATATATGTAAATAATCAAGAGAACAAGGTAGAAATTCCAAATATAGGTGATCTTGATAAACCACATGAAAAACCTGATGGAAAAGATGTAAATAGTGAGATACAAGGGATCAGCGATGAAGCTGTGAAGGTTCAAAATATAGACTGTGTGGAAGAGAACAAAAGACTGGAAAATGTGTCAGATGATCGAATAAACAGTAATCTAAATCCTATGAAGAAAAATGAAACAAATGCTGAAAATAGGAAATTGACTACTGAAGAAAACCTTGAGGAAAACAAAGAATCCAAAGAAGGAGAAAGTAGAATATCCACTACAGAAGATTTTTCTTCAAAAAATAAAAAAACGGTACAAGAAAATATTAAAATATTAAGTAAGGTGTACGAAGAATCGAAGGATGAAAAAAGGACATTATTAACTGTAAAAAATTCTAAAAACAATGATAAATCAAATGAAGATGTAAAATTTGACACCGCTAAGAACAATGTTAATATAATTTCCCAAGTTATTCTACATGAAGGAATGGAGGTAAGTTTTCTGAAGTCAAAATGTCAAAAATAACATTTTACATTAAAGAAATAAAGTGTCAATATAATAATATTAAATAAGGTTATTCTGATTTTCACAAATTTTTATTGTTATTTAATACAAAAATTGTTTCGCTGGTATCTTATATACTAAGATACCACCTGTGATGTATCCTAAAATACAACCTAAGATGCTACTGTGAAAACAAAACAATTGTTGTATTGAATAACAATAAAAATTTGTGAAAATCAGAATAACCTTATACAATATGGATTTTCATCAAGTGAAGACTGATTCTATTAAACATTAAAAGTGTCAATATGTCAGTTCTTAACTCGAAAAGACATTTTCTCCTTTCAACTTTTGAACGAATTCAAACCACTATTAAAATTTTTCTTATTCGAAGAAAATATTTTTGCGCTCTTACAGTAGTTTGTTTTCTATGTGTATTTTTACAAATTTCAGGCTAAAAAAGGTCTAGAAAGATTATGTTAGACCTAATTTAAATATCTCCGTCTAGTAGACCGAGTTTCTATATAAATTGGAGAAAGTTAGTGGTTTTCAATTTTTTTTACCGCGTGTAAAGGACTTTTCCTTTAGAGAAAAGATCATAAATAACTCTAATAATTTTCAGGACATATATTTTCTTTATTCAACCTATAAACCAATCATGATGAGATTGAAAAATCTCAAGATCAATGTTATCATTTTAAATTATGATAATATAAAATATATCAGAATATACAAAAAAATAGGAAGCTAATTGACATTTTATTTTTTCTTTTATAATCAATAAACCCCCTTTCCTATAAGTAAAATTTATTTTTATTTCAGGATTCATTGGCAGGTTTTTCGAAGTCTTGCCCAGAAGATCGAAATAAAAGTCAGGAGAAAAAGGTTAAACCTCCAATAATTGTACCAAAGTTGGGTAAAGGAATAAGAGAATCTAGGGTGCCGAGAAATCTTACCGATGAATTGAACATTAATTTGGAGAGATCAGAGAAAAGGCAAAAATTAATGACTCAACTTTTTGGTTCCTCTGAAAAGAAACTCCCTAAATCCTTTGATCACTTCAGTCCTACTCGTACTCTAAGTCTGAACCATGAAGGTGAAATTCCTGATTTGACATTTTCATCTAGTCCAGATATAAGAGAGAGGACATCAAATCATCAGGCTTCCAGCATAACGAACTCTGCAAATCCTGTAACGGAGTTTCAAATTTTCAAGACTAATCTACCATCACTTGAAAAGACAAATACATTACCAAACTTGGATGTGAAAATTCAGACACCTGATAATTCTGCTACAAGTAAAGAAAAAGAGAACTTGGTTGAAAAATCAATACCTTCAAGTTCAGATAATGTACAGGAATCTTCAAAACAAAAAGAAATAATGAAGGAATTATCAGTAAAGCAACAACCAGTTTCAACTCAAGCTGTTAATCAAAATATTCTACAGCCTAGTAGCGATATTTGCAGTGTGAGTCTTGATCTGGATCTGGATATCAGGCAATGTAAGGCTGAAGATTTTCCAAATTTAGTTGCTCATTCAGATTTGAAGGACATATCAGACTTGTTATTGACACCAGTAGATAATAAGAAGAATGATGCAAAAACTCAAAATATCAAAGGACCCAATGTCAAAAATCCAAATGAAAGCCATCTTCAAAAACCCGAACTGAGTAATGCAAATCAGATTACAAAATCAGCAGATTCAAATGAACTTTGTAGGAGATATCTTATTGACTCAGATAAAAAGGATTCAAATCACACAAGAAAGTCAGTTCCTGTTGAGAATATATCAAATGTTGTGAAGAAATCTTCAAATGTCGGTAACAAAGACAAAATGCAAAATGTTGCAAATAAAAATAAAACATCTAAGACAGTTTCCAAAAGAAATAGTTCCAAATTGCCAAAGAAATCTATCAGTAAAAATATTATGAACAAAAAAGAAATCGAAACAGATTCCAATAAAGATAATCAACTTATTACTGGTGAGCAGCCTGATACTCCTCATGAACTGAAAAATGAAGATGTATCAAATGTAAATATAATAACAGATACAAAGAATTTTCAGAGTACAGTTATTAAAAATGCACCCAAAAAACCTGTAAATACAAGTAGGCACGCTATTGTCCCTCAAGAAGTGAAAAGTGAAAATGAAGCAAATGTAAATAAAGAAACTACAAGTTCAAAGGATATTCATAATATAGTTATTAAGAGTGCACAAAAAAAATCTGTAAATACAAAAAGCCGGCGACAAAATAAATCTAATGTTAATAAGGGTATTATAGAAAGTGTAGTTGAACCTTCAGATAAGCCTGTGAGTACAAGCACCCAAAAGGGAAATGTTAGTGCAGAGCCTGAGACTGCTTCTGTCAATTCAACAGAAGCAATAAGTATGAATACTTCTGACAGAAGGAAAAGATGTGGTATAAAATGGTTTTAGTATATTGTTCAGCAGTTGGATAAGTAATTTACTTTATTTATGTATAATATTTTTGAATTTTACTGAAAAAATGGACATTATCTTATAAAATATTGTAAAAAGTATTAAATACGTTATAAATTTTATCAAGTATAAGTTTTGTTTTAGAATGTGTTTTCTATTGGCATAGGACTTACGGTTTTTCTATAATATATTATAAAGTTTTTAATGATTCAAAATATTTCATTTGTACAGAACTATTTGTAATGAAATTATATTTTGAGACAATAAAATGTATACATCAATAATTCCCTTTATTAATTCTTTGGTTTATGTTGTTTTGTTACACGTATTCATACAAATTTGAATTTTTTTTTCATCAAGTACTGGGTTTTCTAAGAGGTCTGTCTTTTTTTAATAGGTGGTAGAACTTGCCAACATAAACCATTTCACCAAAAATCATCCATATGAAACACTTAACGCGACAAAGAGAGAGAGACTATATATATATAGGGAGACAGTTATTTGTATATTCCCCATTTAGGTTGAAAGAGAAACCACCAATAGCAATAAAAGTTATTGGGGTTGTCGTTGGTTTTTCCAAACTACATGAAGATATTTAATAGAGGTGACCTATTGGTATCCGCTTGCTTGTTCGGGAGAATTTTCTGGTAATTATATCGGTTTATTTCAAGTGGTTCTAGAAATGTTAATCTAGGCCCTTTTCTCTCGATATCAATAATTGCATATGCATTATTGAAGTTATGTTCTAATTCTATTAAATGGTTGGCGTATGTGGAATGTGTGGAAATTGAAATGTAGCTCTTTTGATATTTGTGGATTCTCTTCTTGAACGATCTGCCGGTTAACTTATTAACTTATAAACTCCTGATTTATTATCTTTGTCCATATTGTATACATTATTATAAAAATAATAAAGTTAAACCAAACAAAGATATAAAGCAGGAGTCTATAACTTACTTGTAAGGATTACCCAGTGGTTTATATTGGTCAGACTGGCAGGTCCAGGATTTCCTTGGTCTAGCCCATTTTCATCTACCGACAAGGGTCCACTGAAAAATCTGTTTTGGCAACCTGCATGCAAAGCACATGTCCAAACCACTTTAGATTTCTATTTTCTATGCGTTATAGTACTGTCTCCTCTGCCTTCCGTCTTATTTTGCTATTAGTTCTTCTTTCCATTCTTATTATATCAGCGCTTCTTCCAAGCTCTGAATTTTTCTCTTAGAGTCTGCAGTTAAGTGTCCACAGCTCTGAACTATAGCACATTACCGATTCAACCAGTGTTCAACCTAGTCTTTTTTTGATTTTATAGGATGTTTCATTCCCACCAAAGACCATTGAGACCTCCAATTACCTTCTTATTTCCTCCTTGATAATGCCTTTCTTGTTCTCCGAAAAATACATAAATTGTAATGTAAAAGTAAATTTTCCTTTCATGAATTAAACTTTAGTGAAACTTAGCCAAGTGTATTTGTTTACCTTATTAATATGACGAAATAATTGTTGTGTAAACAATAAAACTAAGCGGATGTTAAAAGTGTTGTTTTTATTCATAAATTTTAAGATGATTTCCGTCAAATAAAAACCCAAACAATCAAAGATTTTTTACGTTTTTAATAATACATCCATGGAAATACCACATTATTAGCGTCATCTTTTTGATTTATGTGTTCACTTTCGCCCTTTCGTATAAGGAACCGATAGCCACTAAGTTTATCATTAGTAAAATATAATAGATGTCGCAACAACGAAAAAGTATATTTCCTGTATGTATCCTACTTACCGGCTTCTAGATGGCGCAGTCAACTAATCGTTTTCTCATTCATGGCCTATTCATTCTTCAACTACAAAACTTCGTGCCAGTGCGCCAACTAATGCGCAATAACAAAAAAGTTCGCGTTCGAAACTTGAATGTTTTGATTGTTTGCGAGTTGCGAGTACTATACGCGTTTGTGAGGTGGTAGTCTGTTTGTCGCTTCGTTTATTCAAATTTACCTCATTTCCATGACAACAAACTTTTTAAAAAACGCTTTAACCTACGATTGTTAGTAAGTTTGACCGAATTGTGGAGTGTAGTGATTTGAAACCTGTTTTGGACGTTCTTGTGTGAAGTGTAATGTCTGTGAATTGTGTTATTCCCACTGCACTATCTTAGGTGTTCAATTACCAGGTAAGTCCAGCCTAAATTTCCCAAAAGAGCTTGCCAATTTGACATTATCTGTATGGACGGATGATGAATCTAATTGAATGTTTGGATATGACTAATGCCATTATGATTCGGAGAACTTTAAACGTTACGTAGTGGTTAACAGGTAGGAGAGATGAGGTAGACATATAGGTACGTAATTCTCAGTTGAAATCTTGAACACGGTGGTCACATTTCTAGCGGTTTCTTTTAGAATGGCATGAGTTGGGTCAAGAACGGTGGGTCCTTCGCGATGAAGCAGAAATATTTAAGAGACTGATGATTCGTCTTCAGAACAGTCGAATAGTTTTTAAATACCTATCAATTAATGAACTTCGAGGGCAATTACCTTTCATCGCTGTGGAATTTTATAAGCTTCTGGTAATAAGTATATTCTGTTTAGATTCACTCATAGTACCTTCTGACTGAAAAAATAGTTTACATTTTATGAGTCAACGTATATTCTTATCATTTAATCATTGTTTATATAGCAAAACTTATTTGTGTTTGAAAATTTGGATAGTAACCATTATATTTTTTATTTCTGTTTGTCTAGAATCAATTATAGAATCTTCAATCTTTCTAAATGGTATAGAGTTTAAGTGATGAACACAGAAATGTGTTTTAATTGTGCTGCAAATTCGTACATGTTCGACAACCTGCAAGTTTACAATATAATTATATTTTCAATTATTGTTTGTTTAGATTCACTAATACATACTATATTTTGAAAAATCTTTTGGAATCTAATGAAGAGTGAAATTATCATTGGGTATGGCAAACTCCATTCATGGATAAGTTTATGAGTATATTTTCAATCAGTGTTTGTTTAGATTTACGCCTAGAACCTTTTATCTCGGGAAATGGTTTGGAATGTAATGAATTAATAATATTGAAATCATTAGATATGACAATCCATTTTTGAGAACATGGATATCTTATAAAATTTTAAATTACGGGTAGGGAAGAAAGATCATAAGTTTAAAGGCCCATTTCTTCTTGATACTTTTTATTCTACCCTGAGAAAAGATTAGAAAATGAGATTACATCGACGGAGCTAAAAGCCTTCAAGTACCTGGTCGGCGAACTTTGAAGTTAGATGAGGAACATTCTGGTTTTCGTATATGGGAAAGAATTTAGAAGTAGAATTCCATTAAATATACAGATTTTACCTACTTAGGACAATGAGTTCACCTAATTTACATTTGAACGTTCCCTGTTTAGTCTTAGTAATCATTGCCAAATTGAAGCTAATTTTTATTAGACCACTTTTCATTGAATTCAAAAGTCATTTCACGAAGGTAGAATATTAGTGAATAATACATTGTAATACTGAGTGTACTGGTTATATTGATTCATTTGAACAGAAATGTTTTCCAGAAATATCGATAATTTTCTGGATTAAGCTATTTATATCTGCGTTAGTTATACATTATATATACATTATATATTATACCAAAGTTTGATCTTCATACATGAACTTCGTCTACTTTCACAAAATACTATGGATTTAACGTTTATATATTTCATGGGGGTGATTCTAGAGGTCATAATTGAAGAAAACTTCATATCAACTTAGATCCTAAACTGCACCCCACGGACGCTAGAGCTTTTTCAACATGACCTCCAAAATCCAATAAACTAACGATATCTTTGTCAAAATTTGGTGGATTCAAATAAAATTCAGTACATGGAAGTTTTCGGATAAACTGAATCGTCTGGTTAAAAAACTTACTGATTCTCATCAGCGGCGGAGATAATAAGGGGGTCTTTCATGAAATTACTTCTAATTTTTGACTGAGGGATCAAATTGGAATTTCAATCAAAGAAATAGATTCCTCATATATTTTTGAAGGAAAAAGATACCTTTCGAGAAAAAAGTGATTTTGCGATGATATGCATTCTAACTGAGCTATGGACTGCTTAGTTCGAAAAACATAATAGGCGTCTGTCAGTTTGATATTATCAATAAAACACGAAAATTGAGTGGGCTCTTTGTAAATTCCTGTATCTAAAAAATAATATGAATTGATAAATATGGTTCCATATTCAAATCAAGAAATGGCTGGTATGCATTTTATGTATGGAAAAGCTGATGGAAATTCGCATGCTGCCAGACGATTCTGTGTAGAAGGTATTCTGATGAAGTCTTTCTAGCAAAGACGAAACGTACGTCAATACCAAAAATAAAGTAGAAAATGTAAACAAGTGTTTTATTTTATAATGACAATTACAACTGATTTCTACCAAGCAACGGCCCAATCTATCATAAACTATGTAGAAGGGTTTCCAGAACGAGTCCTTCATGCGAGAAAACGTTCGCAGAGATTATGCGAAAAGGGCACTTATATGCCTTCCAAATCTTAATGTGGTGAGGATCGTTCTACGCCTACCGCTGAAAATGAAGGAGCTGTTTTAGAAGTTGCAGCAGCAAATCCAAATATTAGTGTGCGACGAATTTCGGTACAAAAAAGAATTCCGAATAACACGGTGTGGGACGTTCTTCATGAGCAATTATTCTATCCATATTACCTGCAAAAGTTTCAAGCCTTGAAACCGGAAGATTTCCCAGCAACATTCGTATTCTGTTATTGGTTAACAGAGCAATGCTGACTTCGGGAACAATATTTTTTTCACGAGAGATGGTGTAGTCAACTTTCATAATATCTATGTTTGGGCAGACGAAAACTCATATGCAAGTTTGGAGTTGAACCATCAAGACAAATTCATCATAAATGTCTGGGTGAAAATTATAAATGACTTTGATCGGGCTTTCTGTACTGCCGAATCGTTTGAATGGAGAAAGCTATTTGTATTTTTTACAACATATTTTATCAGATTTATGGATGATAGACTGAATATGATTTTCATGCATGATGGAGAACCTGCTTATTTCTGTCGGGGTGTTAGGGAATATTTGGATCAAATTCATAATCGAAGATGGATTGGCCGAGGAGGACCTGTACACTGATCAGCTCGGTCTCCGGATTTGAATCACCTAGATTGTTTTTATGGGGATATTTGAAGGAATATGTGCAATCAGCACCACTTCGAAATATTTAAGAATTGGATCAACGTGTAATAAATGGTTGCGAACACATTAGAAATATTGCAGAGATTTTTGTTAATGTGCGAACGTCGATGCGAAAACGTATTAGAAAATGTATTGATTGAAGTTAACATTGGGGATTTTGAACATTTAATTTTATATCGTTCATTTTACAGAGGTTTTGTTTTTTTTATTTTGTCCTTTACCCAGTTAAATTCGTTGATTAGAATTATGTGCGAATATAGCTATTTGTGTATTAAGAGCACAAAATGATATATTGTCGATTGAAAGAGACAGTTGCTGCGCGATCTCTTGAAATCGACAAAGAATTTGCGCTCGAATTACGCACAAGATTTTTTCTACACTCGAGCAATTCACGTATTTCCAAAAATTTATTCAATTTGATGAATGAAAATTAAAAGTACAGTTTTTATCCAAATGAAAGATGTCATTTACTCGTTGGTATTGGATACTCTGAGCAATGCATATTTGATTCATAGTTAATAATTGGGAGAGCAAGCGTTTTCTTTATTCAGTGGCTTATAGGCGAAAAAGTGACATTCATCGAAAAAGATGACTTTTGCGTTGTCAAATAGGAGCGCAAATGCTTTGGATATCGATTGTAGAAAAAAAACTTTCATTTTCTTTTGGATTATTTATCTTAAATTTAATTTTTTTATACTATTTAGTATGACAGAAGTCAATATGACGTTATTGCTGAGGCATTTCAGAGTGACAGACACCTATTATGTTTTTCAAGATAGGAAAAAATCACTCGGTTAAAAATTAGAAGTAATTCTATGACAGACCCCCCTGCTATCTTCGCCACTGATGAGAATCAGTGAGTTTTTTGATCACCAGATGATTCAGTTCATCTAAAAACCTCCAAGTACTGAATTTCATTTGAATCCACCAAATTTTGACAAAGATATCGCTAGTTTATTGGATTTTGGTGGTCATGTTGAAGAAGATCTAGCGCCCATAGGGTGCATTTTAGGACCTAAGTTGATACGAACTTTTCTTCATATTTTGACCTCTAGAATCACCCCCTGAAATATATGAATGTTAAATCCGGACACCTGTATATTGATTATTAAATAAGTGTTGTTAGCTTCTCAGGCGTTGTTCAATGTTGCGTTAGGTTGTTTTAAAACATTGTAATCAACGCAAACTTTAGTAAATCGGTTAATGTCTAGTGGTTGAAATGGAAATACCACCCACGAGTTGGTACTGCATATTGATTTTGATTCACGAATCTAAACTGGTTTATGTAACGTTCGTGTTTCATTCATAATAACAACCAAGAAACCCCTTATCTTTTGAGGCGAATCTACCAAGTTTCTTTTATTCGTCATCATAAATATGGATATGATTGAATCAGCTCTTCTGATACAACTTGGGACATATATAATTTGCGTATTATCGTTTTTATTAACTAAATAAAGGAAGTTTATCCTCTTGCATCGAACTAAAATTTTACCGTTACCCGTTATAATTATGATTTATCCGAATAAGAACATGGGTTTATATACAAGTTAAAACTTGTTGCTAAAACAGTTCATGAACAGTTTATGAAAAAAAGCCAGGAGCATTTGCGCGTTAGTTCCTATCACTCACGATCCCCACAATTTTTTTTTCTTATTCTACTTATACGATCACCACTAAATTTCGCACGAATATGCGCGTTACTATTCTGCTTCTGAACGATGAATTTCATATTGATCAGATTTGTAGTTATTGGGAAAAATATGAAAAACTGCGGAACTATTGAATCCATTAACTAACTTAGCCACGCAATTTAGACCCTAAACCTTCCCTTAAATTTTGCAGGTTCTAGCTCTAGCTTTTTTCGGCCGGAATTACTTTTGACTTAGTATTCTTCATCAGCGATTCCAAACTAGTCGTTTAAGACCATTTTTGGCTTCAAATTCGCAAATTACAGACATTTGGGCGAAACTGTAGCACGCTGTTCCCCTGAACTAACGCGCAAAAATTAGAAATTGAAAAATATAATATAGTAGATGTTTTTCAAGGCTCTACTTACAGGTAGTCGATTTCAAGATTTCTTTTCGTGAGAAACTGCTGTCTGAAATGTCGTGGAAAATCCTCGCTTCCAAGTTGTATCGGGTGTTTTTTTTTAGAGTACTTTCGATAGGAATAACTGTGATTTGACAGAAGATAGAAGCCATGTTGTTTTGACATTTCTGTTCAGTAAGCATTGACTAACTATCATGGAAAGACTCACGCAACAACGTTTACAAATTGTTGAAAATTATTTTCAAAATCTGTGTTCTATTCGCCAAACTTATAGAGCACTTCGTGAAATTTATGCTTTACGTAATCGTCCATCAGAGCAACTTATTCGTCTAATTATCGATAGATAGACAAAATTTTCTCTACTCGATGCAACAACAAGACAAAGAACTGTAAGTAGAGAAGAAAATATCGCTTCTGTGAGTCATAGTGTTAATGATGATCCCGATTTGTCTATTCGTCGACGTTCACAACAAGTTGGACTCTGTGCATCCACCACATGGAAAATTTTGCGTAAATATCTAGGTCTACACCCATACAAGATCCAACTTGTTCAAGAACTAAAGCCACTTGAACATAATAAGCGTCGTTTGTTTGCTGATTGGGCCCCTAGAACAGCTTGAAGTCAATCCACTTTTTTATCGTAAAATTGTGTTTAGTGATGAAGCTCATTTCTGGTTGAACGGCTATATAAACAAGCAAAATTGCCGTATATGGAAAGAAAACAATCCTCAAAAGTCCTTCAGGTTCCATTGCATCCTGCACTGTATGGTGTGTTATTTCGAGAAATGGTCCAATTAATTAGCCTCCAAGATCATGCGACATAACTCCACTGGATTATTTTTTTTGGGGTTATGTTAAGTCATTGATTTATGCTGATAAACCAGAAACAATAGACGTTTTGGAAGCCAACATAACTCGTGTTATTGATGAAATAAGGCCTGAATTACTCGAAAAAGTGGTCCAAAATTGGTCTGGTCAAATGCGGTTCCTCAGAGCTAGTCGTGGTGGACATATGCCGGAAATTATTTTTAAAACATAAAGGTCCTTGAATTATCTTTCGGATAAAGAAGAAATTTGGCTTCAATCTTAATTTAAATGTGTTTATTTCAATTTAAAGTTCTGTCACTTTAAAGAAAAAACACCCGATACCTACAAGATCAAACTTATTAGTAGCCTTATCAGAAAAAAGGATGGGAACTTGTAATAAGCAAATTTCTCTTCTCAAATTTGAAACAAATGTGATGCTGAATATTCCCAGAGCAGTAAAAGTTTCTCAAATAAATGAGAGAAACTAATGTGAAATTGAAATGCAAGAGTGACTCATTCAAAACTGCTTCCTAAAACGGGTTCACCGTTTCTCTTGTCTTGTTTTGCCGCCTTGAATTGTTGAAACTTTGTATGAAATTCCTGTTTCTATGAGGGTATTAGAAAACCTTAAAATTAGTAGCAAACTACAACTTATTTATACGTTTGCATAGCTGCTAGTATCAAAAGAATACCGGAAGGTATTGTCCTCTCCTGGATCTTTCGTTCCGTTTTTCACATGCAAAAGTAAATGTCCATGCAAGTAAACGGTGAAAAAAATGAATGATTCCAATTTGTGCGTTTACATTCCTGTTCAGCAGGTTTAGTTTCAGGAAGCATATGGGGAGAAGGAAAGTACTTTCACGAGCCCAAACATTCCGATATTATGTACCGGAAACAAGATTAATGAAACACAAAATACAGGGTGTTTTCAAAGTAGAAACGATTTTTAATAGGAGATATAGAACACATCAAAATGAACCATTTCATCAAGAATCGCTTATATATAAGATATTCAAGGGACAAAGTTGAAAAAAAAAAAAACGGTCAAGTTCAATTCGAAATCGAAGTTTCAGAAAATTTCGAGTCCGGTTCTGTTACTTAGGACTTTAAACCATAAAGATATTATCTCTATACTTTAAACGCGTCTGTAATATTATGTTAAATTATGTCAGTTGAGTGTAAACAATACTGTGGTAATAAAAATGTTTTGATTTTCCCCAATTTGTTGATATATTTTTCAAATATTAAATACTTGGAAAGTTCAAGCAAAATGTAACTTAATATACCTTGGGAAGTTCTGGGCATCCGCTAGTGTTTAGTGAGTACAGATGAAATACTTTAGATTGGCGAGTATTCTAACTTTTTTCAATTTGATTATACGGGTGTTTTTCAAAGGTTAATTTTTTCCTGGCAGGGGATATAATACCGAATGAAATATTTCATTGAAATTCGCTTATGAAATTTACATCCTTTCCGATCTTTTCTAAGCAGCAGTTACTGAATACACGACGCTTTAAATGATCTGTTGGTTTGAGTTCCTGGGTTAAAACAATTTTGTATGGATGTAAACCAAGGTCTTTTCTTAAAATTCCTCACAAAGGCGTCTGGTAGATGCTTAGTTCTTGTGAACGTCGAGAAATCGATAAATTTTGGTCTTCACGAACTCTTTCACGTACGGCAGCAATATTCTTTTCACTTCTTGCATTTCTTTGTCTCACTGGCACTGTAACATTATGAAATTTGTTTCAAACTTTCTTCACTAGAACTTCAACTGTTCTTTTATCCGGACGATTATAAAAACTAAAAATTGGAGTTAAAGCACGTAGAGTTAGAGTAACAGTACCTTTCCATGATTAAATGGTAGACATTGTCAAATACAACTGTCAATGTCACAAATAAACAGTGGCTGCCATGCGTGAGTAATATCATTTTGAAAATGGGGCGTTTCCATTGAAAGACCTTTAGATATATTTTATTGATAATTCTTATTTAGCATCTAATTTAGCATTATTTTTTTATTTTAGCATCCAAATAACTTCCAACTGAGGAGAATTTCAGGTTCTTTTTCTGGGGAATGTGTTATCTATTTTTTAAATGTGTAATGAAAAAGACCTTTTTGAATTCTATGTGGAACATTTATTGATAATGAAATTTGTTATTCCTGAATATCCAATCGAAACAAATTTGTGTTGGATGGTTGATCTGGATGGTTATGGTCAGTTTTTCATGTTTTCTTTTGATTCCTTATTAATTGGTTTACTGCTGCTCATATGTGTTAATAATTCTATATTTCTAATAAGTGAAATAGTGTTTCTGAGGTATTTTATTCTAAAAAGTTTTTTAGAGAGCTTAAATGAATAGAGGTTTCAGAGAATTTATACAGCTATTATCTGTAATATTGCAGTAAACCCTTCGAAGTAAATTTTCAATCTATAGAAAATTCAAAACAAAAAAATATATGTTGTGAGCGAAGTAGCGTTGATCACTACTGAAACCATAGCAAAAGCCCTACCATCGAGTGTTAATTTTCTATTTAGATTTAAAATAACGACAAGAAGTCTAATGCAAATTTCGTGAGGATTGTGGGTGATAAGAGCAAGTGCGCAAAATCTCCTGACTTCACGTCAGTGAAGTACTTCCTTCTGTCAAGTATTAGGTAATTACACAAATGTTTGGTTAATTGTATTTTGCATATATATATATATATATATATATATATATATATATATATTGGTAGATCTTCGATATATTCCTATTGAGTTAACGAACTGGGATTAATTGTGTACAATTTCACGGATTGTCAGTATATTCGATGAATCGATTCTTTATTCAACTAATAGTTTGAAAGATAAAGAAAGCATTATAATTCAACAACTGTACTTAACATGAGATTTTTCACTCAAGGTCGAATACCTTTAGAAATAATAAAATCATTGTTTTCAGTTATGGTCATTTTTATTGTTCTGGTTGGTATTGGACGATCCTATGCATAAATTCTTTAAATTTTTATTGTTGCATATATTGATCAGAATAATATTGGAAAAATCTTGATCATGGGCGTCATCGTATCGTCAAAAAGTTTGTATTTTATAAATTTTGTGTCTATTATTGTGGATCCATTGATCAAAACTTCGAGGTCAAGGTCAATAATTTACTTTATAACTTTCGAAAAAAATTAACTAGAGACTTGAAAAATTCAAGTTAATCGGTCCTTATTCGATGGAAATCGATTTTAATTTAATAAAATAATGAAGAATATTCCCACAATTCATTAATTAACAACAATTGTTTTTCCATCACTGTAACTTCTTTAGATTTGAATTTTGAACTGTTCAAAATGTCTGGCATGAGACTCTTCTGAATAAGTTATCTTCGTATGGTGTTCCCAGGAGTCACTGTGATTGGATGAAGAGTTCCCTCACCAATAGGATCATTCATGTGGTCGTCGATGGCGTTGGTTTCCGTTCGACGTTCGATGTGAACGATGGAGTGCCCCAAGGCTCAGTTCGAACACCCACCCTCTTCCTGATGCACATAACGATCTTCATAGTACTACCGAGAACCACATTGCGAGCTCCGCGGATGATAGCACGCTGATGTCATCTATCACCAGTGACAAATCTTTGAGCACCGTTGAGTCTCACCTCCATAGATGTCAGCAAATATATTCCCTGAGCGAAGATCTCAAAAAGAAAAACAAATGGGGTCAACGGAATCTGGTGCAATTCAATGGCTCGAAGACCCAAACGACATTTTTTTCTCGAAAAACTCAGTTCATGTCTTCTGAAAACCAGGTGCTTCAGCCAAGGGATTCCATGCATCTTCTTGGCGTGACTGTCAACCATTCGGTCCGTTGGGGAAAACATTGGACTAGCATTGCGGAGTCAGCTGCAAATATCCTGGGATATTTGTTCAAGGCTAGGAAATATTTCTCTGCAGGTCAGGTTCTTCTACTGTATAAAGCCCAGATCAGACCAGAACTCGAATACTCTCATGTTTGGAGCTCAGCAACCAAGAATTCGTTACAACTTGTGGCTTCCATCCGGAAAAGAGCAATACTGATTGACAGCTTTTATTTATTTAAAATGAATTTCCATCGTGTAAGGACCCATTCAATACGATTCCGGTCAAATATAACACTGAACAATTTTTTGTCTTCATTCTAAGTTGAGGTTATCATTACAAAGAAATGTTATGTGGTAATGGTTTCCATCATTGCTAATCCTACGCTTGATTTCTTTGTCTGGACCATCGTTCCTTTTAATAGTATCTAAATACGGTGACTTCCTGAACCATTTCTATTGGTAGTATCCAATAAATGGAATCTAGCATCTGGATGTAGGCTATGAGCATAATACTTATAAAGATCTCCAGTGCTATCTGATAGAATCACTGTAACATCCGTATACATAAGAAAGAATTTTCTTCAAAAAGCGAAGATTTGAACGAAATTGATGCGAACGTGAAAAAACAAAAATTTGGTAGTTGTTAATTTATGTACTGACAAAATGTCGGAACAAATTTGCATACGGATTAACGTAGATACCACATCGTGCTGCAATTATTATTGCCGGATGAAAATTTGTTACGACTCTATTGAATGATTGATAGTCATAACTTTGAAATACCACAGTAAGATAAAGTGATTTAATGATGACATCTATAATCATAACACGTTTGAATCGTTTTGTGGGATAATTGTAACTAATTAAACACGCACTATCAAATATGTATGCATTTACATTGTTCTACAAAGCATAATTTCTATCGAATTTTTTACTTCGGCACTTTCAACATTGTAATCTCTGTAAATATTCCAAGAATGTTGTGAAATGTCAGAACATGATCGCAATTATTTCTGTCTGAAAATTTGTATCGGGTGTTTTTTTTAGAGTGATAGAACTTTCGATAGGGATAACTGTGATTTGACAGAAGGTAGATGCCATGTTGTTTTGACATTTCTGTTCAGTTAGCATTGACAAATTATCATGGAAAGACTCACGCCGCAACAACGTTTACAAATTGTTGAAATTTATTTTCAAAATCAATGTTCTATTCGCCAAACTTACAGAGCACTTCGTGAAATTTATGGTTTACGTAATCGTCCATCAGAACAGCTTATTCGTCGAACTATCGATAGATTTCGGACAACATTTTCTCTACTCGATGCAACAACAACAAGACAAAGAACTGTACTTACAAAAGAAAGTATCGCTGCTGTAAGTCATAGTGTTAATGATGATCCAGATTTGTCTATTCGTAGATGTTCACAACAAGTTGGACTCTGGGCATCCACCACATGGAAAATTTTGCGTAAAGATCCAACTGGTTCAAGAACTAAAGCTATCAGAACAGCTTGAAGTTGATCCACATTTTTATCGTAAAGTTGTGTTTAGTGATGAAGCTCATTTCTGGTTGAACGGCTATGTAAACAAGCAAAATTGCCGTATATGGAGTGAAAACAATCCTCAAGAAGTTCTGCAGGTTCCATTGCATCTGAAAAATGCACTCACTGTATGGTGTGCTTTACACGCTGGAGGCATCATCGGTCCATATTTTTTTAAAATTGTTACTGGAGCTAATGTTACAGTGAATGGTGCTCGTTACAGATCAATGATCAATGATTATTTGTTTCAAAATTTGAATGGTATCGACCCAGAAGTGTTTTGATTCCAACAAGATGGTGCTATACCTCTGTCTGCTACCGTAACAATACAAATGGTTCAATTAATTGGCCTCCTAGATCATGCGACATAACTCCACTGGATTATTTTCTTTGGGGTTATGTCAAGTCATTTGTTTATGCTGATAAACCAGAAACAATAGACGCTTTGAAAGCCAACATAACTCGTGTTATTGATGAAATACGGCCTGAATTACTCGAAAAAGTGGTCTAAAATTGGGGTCGTCGAATACGGTTCCTCAGAGTGGACATATGCCGGAAATTGTTTAACATAAATGTCATAAAATTATCTTTCAAATAAAAAAAATTGCTTCAATCTTAATTTAAATGTGTTTTATTTCAATTTAAAGTTCTATCACTCTAAAAAACACCCGATACTTGATCGATGATTAACAGAGGTTAATCTCTCTTAGTTTGACAGAGTGACTAAATCTGTGATCAGCATTTTGGGAACATAGAACTAGATAAATTGTAGAAGGACCCCATGATCAACAGGCTTTATTCGACTACTAAAGCTTTGTGAAACCCACTGTATAATTTCCAAACAGAAAGAGACTCGTAACATCCGGAGTGGTTTTCTGGCCTGAATATCTAGGTTGAGCTTGTTATCGGGCAAAACTAGTTCAATGGCTTCGCAGTTTTTCACTTTTGGCATTTTTTCTTATTCGATTAATATTTTCCAAACTACAAATCCGATTGATCTGCAAAATTTTCTGAGGATCGTATGATCTTAACATTCGAAAGAAAAACAAAAACATTGTCAGCGAAGCAGCGTTCAGCGGTAAAGAAACCATAGCAATAGTACGACGATCGAGTTTAAATTTAGCATAAAGGGCAATGCAAAATTTCGTGAGGATTGTGGCTGATATGAACAAGCGCGCAAAAGCTGATTTCACGTCAGTGCTCTTCCTTTTTGTTGTTCTGGGGTATCATAATAGTCGAGTTTGATCAAATCTTAATTTTCATAACAGCTATTCAGTGTTCGAGTTTGAAATAAGATATTGAAACCTTTCCAGACAACACTTTCGGTTTATACTGGTACCACGCCATGGTGGCGTATACTGAATGGTCTTTGTCATCTTAGTATAACCATGTCGTTGTTGATTGACAGGAATCCTTTTATGTTATTGGATACTTTCCAGGATCTTTTGTGGTGATAAGTCGGGGAGGTGTAAAGTTAATCTTCCATAAATATGACACTCCATAAATTGTTTTTCTGAGGTTAACACAGTAGATGTTTTAATGTCAACTCAAGAAATTTAAGTTTTTATTTCATTCAGCTGAGTGTATTCAAAGCTTAAGGATTTTGGTTAAATTGCGAAAATTATGCATTTAGCCTAATTGAATTGCTGATATATTTATATAAGAAAATATTTTTAAATTTTTGCGCATCGTCTCTAGGGAACATCTTAGTTTCCTGAATTTGAGTTCAAATGAAAACTTCTCCTTTATGCTCAAGATTTTGAAAGGTTCAGTTATTTCTGTAAACTAGAAGTGTATCAAATATCTCTAATATTACAGACGATAACTGTATCAATTTTTCGAAACCTCTTCAAAATTAATCCGAAAAATCTCCTGAACATTTTTAAAAATTAAATTGAATAAAATGACTTAGAAAGACTCTTTCACCTTGTAGATATATAGAGTGTCCCAACAAAAATTTGATCCCCCTAGAACTCGGAAACAAAAAATTTTCGAAGATAAAAAAAAACAGGTCAACTTTTGTTTTGAGGGGAACGAATTTCCATCATGATTCCAAACTAACCCACTGCTGGAGCTGATGTTACAGTGAATGGTGCTTGTTACAGATCGATGATCAATGATTAGTTGTTTCAAAATTTGAATGGGATCGACCCAGAAGTGTTTTGGTTCCAATAAAATGGTGCTACACGTCATGCTGCTACCGTAACAATTGATTTATTGAAAGAAAGATTTGGCGATAACACTATTTCGAGAAATGGTCCAATTAATTGGCCTCCAAGATCATGCGACACAACTCCTCTGGATTATTTTCTTTGGTGTTATGTCAAGTTATTGGTTTATGCTGATAAACCAGAAACAACAGACGCTTTGGAAGCCAACATAATTCGTGTTATTGATGAAATAAAGCCTGAATTACTCGAAAAGGTGGTCCAAAATTGGTATGGTCGAATGCGGTTCCTCAGAGCTATTCGTGGTGTACATATGCCGGAAATTATTTTTAAAACATAAATGTCATAAAATTATCTTTCAAATTAAAAAAAATTGACTTCAATCTTAATTTAAATGTGTTTTATTTCAATTTAAAGTTCTATCACACTAAAGAAAACACCCGATATCATCCAAGACAACCTGTTTGTGCTGGATATTAAGATATGACAAATTCTACAGCAAATAACGCAGCTCATAGAATTTAAAAAGGTCTTTTTTAATTTCCGTGTTGAAAAATATATAGCATATACGCCAGAAAAAAAAACTTAATTTCTTACGCATTTTTTCCTGAGTTGAAAGATTTTTGGATGCTGAATAAAAGTAGTCTATACAATACATCCACCTTTAATTACGAAATATCCTGTTTGAAAGCGAACCTAAATAAACGTGTTCAGCTAACCTAGCACCATTTATGAAACTAGGTATTCCACAGAAAAATATTGAAAAGAAGATATTTGAGAACTTCTATGTGGAGCATTTTTGGTGGTGTAATTTGTTATTTCTGAATATCCAATCGGAACGGGTTGTCTTGGATGATATTTACTGGATGTCGCAGTCAATTTTTTATGTTTTCTTTTGATTCTTCATTTGTTTACTGCCGCAAATATGTATTAATAATTTTATATGCCTATAAAGTGAAACAGTGTGGCCAAGTCATTTTATTCAATTTAATTTTTAAGAGATTCTTCAGGTTGAATTTGTAGAGGTTTTGGAAATTTGATCCAGTTGTTATCTATAATATTAAAAAAAAAACCATATAATGTTGAAATTATATTTCTTCATGGATAACTCCAATACTTCATTTGTTCTCAATTTCAGATCGATTAATTAATGCCGCATATGACATATAATGGCGTCTTTCTATAAAATTAATATTCAACTTTTGCGCTCTTGAAATTTGTATATAACTATGTAAGATATTTGTATACTTCTATCGCTACTTGCGTGTTGAATAATAATATGTTAAAACCATCATCAGCATAAAAATTACAAGGCTGAATGAGTGAATCAGGTACGTTCATAGGTTTTAAAACAAACAATTAACATCGCATTACAATGAGAAGAAACCTTCAGAGCAGTTCTGCTTGCAGGTGTTCCGGAAAACGGATAAAACTTGGGTGAAATTATTCATATAAGGTGTGTGAGTCGATAATGAGAATCATTCTGAAACGATTTCGTTAAATGAATATTCAAAAAAATGGTAAAAAGCAAGGGAGCTTTAGTGCTAGTTCATATCACCCATGATCCTCATTTTTTTTGTATTCTATTTATACGATCGTCACGAAATTTTGCATGAGCCTTTGTGTCGTCAATTGACATTTGAATGATGAATTTGAACTCGATGGTAGGACTGTTGTTATGGTTTCGGTAACGATCAACCGCTCACAAAATTTTTGTCTATGTTTTCAATCTTCTAATCATGTAATCCTCATGAAGTTTTGCAAGAACATGTAAATTAATATTATCCTTCTAAATTCCGAATTTCAAACCAATCGGATCCGTAGTTTGGAAAATATGGATAAAAATAAGGGACAAGTTCAAATGTGGATAACTGCGAAACCATTGGACGGATTGTGCCCAATAACGACATCAACCGAGATATTCAAGCACCAAACCTATTCCGAAAGTTTCGAATCTTCATCTCTTTCGAAAGTTATAGTGTTTAAGTTAGCGCTCAAGGCTGATCCGCTCAACGATTTTTTTTCATTTTCTTATCATACGATCCTCAAGAAATTTCGCATGCGCGTCATTATTCTACTCCTAACTGCTGAATTTCAGCAATGGATCGATCCATTCTACAGTTTCGAAAATATTGGAAAAAATAGGAAAACTGTTCGAACGTGAATAACTGCGAAACTGTTCAAATGTGAATAACTGCGAAACTATTGAACCGATTTTGCTCATTAACGAACTCAGCCGAGATATTTAGCCCTCACATCTTCCCTGAAAATTTCAATGATTTAACCATTTCCGTTCAAAAGTTAGCGTGTTTATGGTTGGGCCATTTTCGTCTCGAAATTCGAGAACTACAGACATTTGGGTCAAACGAAAGCTGGCCTTGGAGCTAGCGCGCAGAAAAATTGATAAAATAGTTACTATTTGATAAGTCTTACACGCACATTTTTTCAAATGGAATTTATGGTATTTCCTTCATAGGATTAATTCCATAATGAACAGTAAAATTATGGGATTCGGAATTATTCTTCATTATTTGGAGTAGAAATAAGTCCTTATTAGTTTATTATTCCATTGTTTCATCTCGCAACACCTTCATTTTGAAGTTTCAGCATTAGGTTTTCTTTTCAGTATCCGTCATTTCGCTGAAGTGTAAACAATAGTGTCTGTGTGCTCTGAAAATATCAACTTTTGCACCGAATAATGTGTTTTCGCAGGGAGTTTAACTTCATTACTTGAATATGAAGAAAAAAACTGCCGAACGTATTTTAGTGGATGTTTATGGTAACGAATGTGTCAGAATTGGTTTGCCCGATTTAAAAGTGGTAATTTTGATTTGGAAGTTCAATGAAGAATTATAGGCAAGGCTAGATGAAGATCCATCATAAACACAAGAGAAACTCTCAGAAATACTTGGAGTCACTCAACCAACCATTTGCAATCGTTTAAAAACAATAGGAATGTAGGGAATTGGGTGCCGTGTAAACTTAAGCCAAGAGATGTTGAACGCCTTTTTTTCACGTGTGAACAACTGCTCCAATAGCAAAAAAAAGGGATATTTGCATCGAATTGTGACTTACGATGAAAAGTGGGTCAATTACGATAATCCAAATCGTTGGGCAACGTATGGATACCTCGACAAGTCGAATATTGGCGAGTATTTGGTGGACCAGTTGGGTGTGGTGTATTATGAGCTGCTACAATCGAACGAAAGGATCATAAGGGAGGTCTACCGACGACAATTGATGCGTTTGAGCCAAGTTTTTGCGAGAAAAACAGCCGCAGTACGCCGACAAATACGACAAAGTTATTTTGCAGCATGACACATGTTGTGTTGCTCGTTAAAAAGTGCTTAGGAACGCTCAAATGAGAAGTTATACCCCACCCAGTAATTGCTAGCGATGGACAATACAATAACTTTGAACATATAACAAATTTTCCCCAATAATGCTTCAATTAAAAAAAAAACGCACAAACTTATTTTTACTCATAATATTTCACGAAATGATATTATTCATCTTAGAAATATCGGATAGAAAATTGGGAAACAAAGAGGTTGTTTGAAAATTCATAGAATGACAACATTGCAACTTGATAGCTGGTTGTGTTTGAAATGAAATCACGTTCTGTTCATATATCTGCAAGCAGTTACAGCTGTTAATCTGCTTACTTTGCGTTTTAAGAATAATCAAGGGAACAGGTTGTTTATTATTCAGGAATACGATCTATTCCAGATTATAATACTTCAGAACGAAGGTGATTAGTTGATCCAATTCAGATCCATGAAATATAGGGTTTTCCGATAAGAGGTTTTATTCAGCGTGCGTCGCTTAGGAACCACTGAAAATATTACTCTTGTAGCCTGTAATGTTGACGAAAACCCAGGTTTGTCGATTCCTCGTCGATCTTTGAAATTAGGCATTCCAACAACAATTCCACAGACGTTTGAAGTTCAGTTAACACAAGAACTCAAGTCGGTCGATCACCAGCAACGTCGTATCCTTGTCACTGTTTGTTACGGTTTTTAGGCTGTGATTGGACCTTACTTATTTGGGAATGAGGCTGGTGCAACTGTTACGGTGAATGGATTGTGCTACGAAGCTATGATTAATGATTTTTAAAAACCGCAACTGGCAGATATTGATGTGGAGGACGTTTATTTTCAACAAGACGGTGCTACGTGCCACATACGCAATGAAACAGTCGCAAGCTTACTGGTCGTGTTATTTTTTGAAGAGGCGATTTCAATTGTGATTGAACACCTTTAGAAAAACCTTCGTGAAGTTATCGAGAACATACAGCCGCAAATGTGCGAATTGGTCATTATTATGGTCAAGTGGCTTTAGTTCTTGAAACAGTTGGATCTTGTACGGCTGTAGACCAAGATCTTTACGCAAAATTTTCCATGTGGTGGATGCACAGAGTCCAACTTGTTGTGAACGTCGACGAATAGACAAATCTGGATGATCATTAACACTGTGACTTACAGCAGCGATATTTTCTTCTGTACGTACAGTTCTTTGTCTTGTTGTTGTTGCATCGAGTATAGAAAATGTTGTCCGAAATCTATCGATAGTTCGACGAATAAGTTGCTCTGATGGACGATTATGTAAACCATAAATTTCACGAAGTGCTCTATAAGTTTGGCGAATAGAACACTGATTTTGAAAACAAATTTCAACAATTTATAAACTTTGTTGCGGCGTGAGTCTTTCCATGATAATTTGTCAATGCTTACTGAACATAAATGTCAAAACAACATGGCTTCTACCTTCTGTCAAATCACACTTATCCCTATCGAAAGTTCTATCACTCTAAAAAAACACTCGATACAACATTTCAAAATGACTTGAACCGGCTGAAGAATTCCTTGGTATGTTGATATACCTCTTCGAATTCTTCCATGGTTATTGAACGAAAATCAATCAGTACGCAAATTATAGGATAGACTTACTTCGAAGAGAAGGAAGAGATAATAATAAATTAGAACTAGTTTAATTACATTCCATATATTATACAATTTTGGGTTGTTTTATCCTAAATTACCAGAATTATTGCAGTTAAGATTTTATGGAACTTTGTGGTGAAAACACCATATTCTCCGCAGAAGAGTACACCGCTGTTCACTTGAGTTCGCTGAGTTCAATTCACAAATTCACTTACATTGAATAAAGGGCTACAATAACTTGCATTTTCGAAGAAATCGAACACCGGCGTTATCATAGCTCATCAATCAAATGTATAAATGTTTCATGCAAGTACGAGGTGTGTTTAATGTATTCTCGGGTGACATTTCTAATAATGTGAGCAATCTTATTATCTTATTTGCTGATGACATTATATAAGGGTATAAATATAAAATTTCACTAATTTGCGATCACCAATTTTCTAAGTATCCTTAGTGAAAGACGACCAGAATGACTGACGCCACAATGATGAAGAAAATCGAGCATCGCGCCGTTTTAAAGTTCCTCACTAAGCAGGGCAAAGGTCAAGAAATCATTCTTGAAGAGATGGCACAAGACTGTTCCCCGTCGTTATCCACCGTTCAAAGGTGGTCAAGTGAATTGAAAAGAGGAAGAGAAAGCATTGCAGACGAACCTTGCTCGGGCGGGCTCGTTAGCGGCATCACTGAAGAAAATGTGAAAAAAGTGGAAAAGCTGGTACTTGAATATGCCAGAATAAAAATCAAGATGTTAGCAGAGATGACAAACCTATCCGTGGGTACCATACATGGTATCCTTCATGACCATCTTAACCTCTCAAAAGTCAGTGCAAGATGAGTACCGAGAATGCTCATCGCACCTCAGAAGCAAGTGCGAGTCGAGTACTGTAAGGAGTTTTTAGAGCTCTGTGGAGAAGACCCATCTACTATTTTCAACTGGCTGGTTACTGGGGATGAGACGTGAGTTCATCACTATAACCCTGATAGTAATCAAGAGTCCATGTAGTGGATTGAAAAGGTTGGACAGTCCCCAAAGAAGTTTAAAGTCACCCCATCCGCTGGCAAAATAACGGCTACGGTCTTTTGGTATTCTAAAGGTATTTTATTGAAAGAGTACACTAAAAAGGGTGGTAGCAACAAAGCAGCATCATTCGCAACCACTTCGCGTAATTTAAGAGAAGCAATTAAAGGAAAAAGGCGAGGAAAACTCACAGCAGGGGTGTTGCTGCTTAACGACAACGCGTCAGTGGACAAGGCTTGCGTGGCGAAGGCTGCAGTGCGAGAATGTGACTTTGAAGAAATTACTCATTCTTCGTACAGTCCAAACTTGACCCCCAGTAAATACTACCTATTCCCAAATGTGAAAAAATATCTTCTGGAAAGCGATTTTCCGACGATGAAGAACTGATTGTAATAATTAATACCTATTTTCAGGAGAGGCCTGATATTATATTTTTTACAAGGTTTAGAGAATCTTATTTCTCGATCTAAAAAATGTATTGCAGTTCTAGGAACTACATTAAAAAATAGAATTTTTTTCTTTAATGCTTATGCTGAGAATACATTGGACGCCTCTCGTATACTACAGGAGGAATCAATACATTTACATTAGTTTTATTTTCAACTCTTGTACTTTCACGCGTACGTTCAAAGAAACAAATGTTGGGAGGTTTTTCAGTGGAGATTGTATTGAGCTCGGTATTGAGTTTACCAAAAATCAATAAACAATTTCTACAAAACATGGGCCAAATCTATTTAAAAGATTAGGTTTTTCCACTTTTTTTTCATATTGCATAGCTTAATTTAGTACCAAGAGCGTCTTAACACTTACGAAATTGATCGTTATTCTGATGAATAATTACAAAACCAGTATTCTTCAGAAATCATGATTCACACATCGCTACTTTGTACATTAATTCCAGAGAAATTTGTTGAGGAATTAGGAATTCACTAACGGTGCATCGGTTTCTAGCCATAAACCTTCTTAATCAGTATACAAGATCGTTGTTAGCACAATTTACTGCATCTGATCGAGATACATAAATTTGCTTTAATTCAGCGTTACCGAAATGCTCTTTCGGTGCTGTTGATTGAGTATTTCTTTACACTATAACTCACTGAAACCATTATTCAACCGATGACATAAATAGTTTGTGAGCTCTACATTCTCAATATTTGAACATTCAAAAAACACGCAAAAAGAAATATTTAATTTAAATTTCCATTCCTTGTGAATTATTTCTTGAACAAATATCCATTAATTTTATCTTCTGATTGAGAATTAAAACAGATCCGTATATTTTAGTCTGTGGGTTATTTATTGTGACAGTGATTAAACTCACCAACTAATGGGCTAGTATCAGAATTGAATTTAATTATTTGAATATAAAAACAGATTTAATTTGTTAGTCTCCTATGATTTTAATTTCAAAAGAATTCATTTAAAAATTTTTAGAATTAAATTAATGTCACAGCCTATATTTAATAGACGTATAAAATAAAAACTCAATATACAATATCAAATGGAATAAATAACCTAACAAATATAAATTGTCATTTAAAATTAATAAATAAATATTTCAAGGAGACAAAATTTTATTTCTGATCTTACAATTATGAAAATTAATTTCTTTTCAAAAATACAAAACATAATTTAAGGACTTCTCAGAAAATATAATTTATTTGAAATATTTAATATATTTAAATAAGTTATTTAAAAAATCTCTTAGAACAAGTATTATATCTTCACAAAACAATTAGAATTCCAATGAAGACTTTCATCGGTCCTACTTCACATTTAAAAAATACAATTAATTAACAACGAATATAACTCACCTGACCAACCTAGTGATATACTCGTTTTGAACATATATACTTTAAAATCCAATATATTCTATGTTCGTCACATATATCACAGAAAGCTGTAAGGTATCGTATGGTTTTCTTTAAACCACTTGATATTCCATAATGAGTTTTATTCAAACCTAAGTATAATTATATATTATATATAAAATAAAATAATAAGAAAAGGTTTTTTACTTGATAGAAGGAATATTACAAAATTTGAATATCAAAACAGATTTAATCTGTTAGTCCCCTATAAATTTAATTTCAAAAAATTTTATTGGAAAATTTTTAGAATTAAATCAATATCTCATAAGCACAGCTTATACTGTTTGGTTCTTTATTCTATTTGATATATTGTATATTGAGTTTTGATTGTATACGTTCATTAATTATAAGCTGTGCTTATAAGACATTAATTTAATTCTAAAAATTTTTCAATAAAATTTTTTGAAATTAAAATTATGGGAGACTAACAGATTAAATCTGTTTTGATATTCAAATTTTGTAATATTCCTTCGACCAAGTGAAAAACCTCTTCTTATTATTTCATTTTATATATAATATAATTATACTTAGCTTTGAATAAAACTCATTATGGAATATCAAGTGGTTTAAAGAAAACCATATGATACCTTACAGCTTTCTGTGATTTATGTGACGAACATGAAATATCTTGGATTTCAAACTTTTATGTGTTCAAAACGAGGATATCACTAGGTTTGTCAGGTGAGTTATATTCGTTGTTAATTAATTTAATTTTTTAAATATGATTTAGGACCGATGAAGACCTTATCGGAATTCTAATTGTTTTTTGAAGCTATAAGACATGTTTTGTGAGATTTTTTAAGTAACTTATTTAAATATATTAAATATTTAAAATAATTCATATTTACTTAAAGTCCTTAAATTATGTTATGTATTTTTGAATTTGAATTAGTTTTCATAATTATAAGATCCGAAACAAAACTTTGTCTCCTTCAAATATTTATTCATTAATTTTAATTGACAATTCATATTTGTTTGGTTATTTATTCTATTTGATATTGCATATCGAGTTTTGATTTTATATGTCTATTAAATATAAGCTTATATATTATAAGACATTAATTTAATTCTAAAAATTTTTTGAATGTTTGTAGAAATTAAAATTATTGGAGACTAACAGATTAAATATGTTTTGATATTCAAATTTTGTAATATTCCTTCTATCAAGTAATAAACCTCTTCTTATTATTTTATTTAATTATTTATTTTTATCTGTAATTGTTCCATATTGCTATTTTAGATGGAATGGTAGTTGTTTAATGATAAATGGAAAAGCACGTCTTATCCTAAACGAATACCCATAAAAAATAGTCCAACGGGGTCGAATCACAGATTCATCACTAAAGATGACTAATTCCAAAATTTTTAACGAAATATTTGGAAAATTTTATTGGATAATCTATATAATATATAAATCTATAGGATTCCCAGAAAACGTTCATAATCTATAATTTCATTCCAACTTTGTCATTCGCAACTTTTCATTAATTTTTTGTAATTTTGGTCAGTAGTTACAACATATACATTACAACATATATGCCTCCTCAAAAAGCTAGATGCAATAACAATTTCTTGTGAAACTACATAATACGTCCATTTTTATCCACTATTTATCAACTCTTGTTTTATTATTTTTTCGAATAATAAACACTTTTGCGATTTGACCAAAAAATTTATGAAATCTATGATTGTTTCGGTCTTTACTTGACGGAAATTCATCTTGAAAATATGAATAAAAACAATATTCTCATTTCCGCTAATATTTTATTGACACTACGATCGTTACGTCATACCATGACTTCTTCAGGTGAGTATTACAAGATACTGAGTGTACCGTGAACAAGAACTTCATTTTATAGTACATGGATATAACAAAAATAGAAGAGGGGGTGAAGAAAGTTTTACAATACTTTTGGGAAACTGAAAAATGGTTCAAAAAAGATTCAACAAAGGGGAGTTACTTAATTCAGTTTGGTCATTCAATAATATTTTTCTTTTGTGATATCTATTAATTTCTAAAGTTTCTAATAAGTTTAATCTAAAACTTTTGTTTTCTAAGTGTAAAATTTCAAAGTTACTATTAAAACTATGTCCTGTGTCTAGAAGGTGCTCTGCGTAGGTTGAATTTCTCTTTTTGTTACAATAGCATTTTTCATGTTCCCTGAGTCTCGTCTGGAACGATCTTCCTGTCTGACCAACATATACGAAATGGCAAGTACCGCAAGTTAACTTATAAACACCTGATTTCTTGTTCTGAGATGATTTATCTTTATTATTTTTTATTAATTTTTCTAGGGAGTTATTCATTTTATAAGAAATTCTAAAATTATGATTCTTCATTAAATATCTAGCTAGATATTTAATGAAGAATCATAATTTTAGAATTTCTTATAAAATGAATAACTCCCTAGAAAAATTAATAAAAAATAATAAAGATAAATCATCTCAGAACAAGAAATCAGGTGTTTATAAGTTAACTTGCGGTACTTGCCATTTCGTATATGTTGGTCAGACAGGAAGATCGTTCCAGACGAGACTCAGGGAACATGAAAAATGCTATTGTAACAAAAAGAGAAATTCAACCTACGCAGAGCACCTTCTAGACACAGGACATAGTTTTAATAGTAACTTTGAAATTTTACACTTAGAAAACAAAAGTTTTAGATTAAACTTATTAGAAACTTTAGAAATTAATAGATATCACAAAAGAAAAATATTATTGAATGACCAAACTGAATTAAGTAACTCCCCTTTGTTGAATCTTTTTTGAACCATTTTTCAGTTTCCCAAAAGTATTGTAAAACTTTCTTCACCCCCTCTTCTATTTTTGTTATATCCATGTACTATAAAATGAAGTTCTTGTTCACGGTACACTCAGTATCTTGTAATACTCACCTGAAGAAGTCATGGTATGACGTAACGATCGTAGTGTCAATAAAATATTAGCAGAAAAAATTTATGGTTTATATTTAGATTTAAAATCTTATGGAAATATATTTTGTATGTCATCTGCTCCTATACAAATAAATTATACAATAGAAAATATACCATGAACTGGGAATAATTGAACATTTGAGAATTGCAAGAATCGTTGACCTTACCTGTAGTCTACAGGAAGTGCCTAGTAATTCAGGAAGTTAACGCGAAACAACAACAAATATTTTACAAAATTTGTTATACCCATTTCTTTTGTGATTTTAAAAAGCCATAAATGGAGAAACTCACGTCTATTTCCGCACCTGCCATTAACTTGTCTGGACTAAAAGGCACTTTCAGTTTTTACGGATATGGTTCTAGAACAGCGCCTAAAATATCTGATTTGCGAATTTGAAGAAGAAAATGATAACACTAATCCTACTTTATTGTCTACTCGTAATTGAATTCTGTCATGCCATTCGTTTGTGAGTACGATCATTCTCAAAAGAAATTAAAAAAAAAAATTAAGTGATATTCAGGATATGTTTTGAAAAAGAAGAAATATAAATAAAATTGTAATAAATGAATAATTCAATTGAATGAATATACGAGGGGCGTTCAATGTATTCTCGGTATATGCATGAAAGAAAACTCAGAAAGTTTTGGAAAAAATCTATTTTTCATTGTAGTTCCCTGGAACTTCAATACATTTTTGTTAGATACAGAAATAAGCTTCTCTAAACCTCGTAAAAAGTATTCTTCCGGTTTCTCCTCAAAATAGGTATTAATGGCTACCTTCAGTTCTTCGTCGTCGGAAAATCGCTTCCCACGAAGATACTTTTTCATGTTTGGGAATAGGTATTAGTCATTGGGGGTCAAGTTTGGACTGTACGGAGGATGAGTAATTTCTTCAAAGCCACATTACTGTACAGCAGCCTTCACCACGCAGGCCTTGTGGAGCGACGCGTTGTCGTTAAGCAGCAACACCCCCGCTGTGAGTTTTCCTCGCTCTCTTCCTTTAATTGCTTCTGTTCAATTATGCAAAGTGGTTGCGTGTGATGCTTTCACCCTTTTTAGTGTATTCTGTCAATAAATCCCGAAACTGTAGCCATTATTTTTCCAGCGAATGGGGCGACAGCACTCGACTCGAACTTGTTTCTGAGGTGCGTTGAGCATTCTCGGTACCCATCTTGCAGTGACCATTTAGAGGTAAAGATAGTCATGAAGGATAGCATGTATGGTATCCACGGATAGGTTTGTCATCTCTGCTAACATCTTGATTTTTATTCTGGCATCTTCAAGTACAAGCTTTTCCACTTTTTACACATTTTCTTCAGTGTTGCCTCTAACGGGCCCGCCCGAGCGGGGATCGTCTTCATTTTTCTCTGCCACTTTTGAATTCATTTGACCACTTTTGAACGGTGGATAACAACGGGGCACATTTTTGGCAAACAGCAACTATCTCTTCTTGAATGAATTTTTGACTTTTTCCCAGCTTAGTGAGGAACTTAATAACGGCGCGATGATCGATTTTCTTCATCATTGTGGCGTTAGTCATTCTGGTCGTCTTTCACTGAGATAATTAGATTACTCACATTATTAGTAAATCATCTCGATACCGAAAATGCCGTATGTTGTGCAAATATGCCATAAAGAATTTGGTTTTCTCATTATGTCAAGAAATAAGAAGCCTTCGAATTGTGTTGGTCTTTACTCCATACAAATCCATTGTTGATTTATTTATTGTTGGAGTTGAACACATGACGTGTTTCGCTACGCTCTAGCTTTTTGAACAAGTTGTCAAAATTCTGTGTTTTAATGAATTCAGTTTTGAAATAAGGGCATAATAAACTCTCGGAAACAACACCAGGTTCGTACGAAAATATACCCAACTAGATAACTCCGCCTGGTCATTTCATAAATTTCGAGAATTTTTGAATCATAACTTCATATAAGGGGTGGGCCATTTAAAATTCGCATTTTTGATCGGCTATAAACAAAAATCTAATGAATATTATTTTGAAGTTATGAGTTTATTAGAAAGCTCAGGCCTTGACATTTACGAATGAAAAACAATATCATTCAAATAACCCCCACGACTGGCTACAGTACCTCATCCGTTCAACCCAATTTTGCAGTACATTGTCGATTGTTTGGGGCTCAATCTCATGAATGACAACTTCGATTTCGTGTTTCAAGATATCAATCGTTTTTGGATGGTTAGCGTAACACTTATCCTTAACGGATCCCCACAAAAAAACAGTCCTCCGATGTGAAAATGAGCTTCATCACTCAATCATCTTAATGATTTTTCTGGCAAAATGCTCATCTTCAGCCATGCGATCGCATTGAGTGATGAATTTTGCATAAAGGCCTCGGTTAGAAGTTCTTACCGAGGCCTTTATGCAAAATTCGCGTCAGAGAAGTGCGAGAAATGTTAGTTCTTGAGCACGATGACGAGTTGACGCTGATGGATGTTTAGTCACATTATGGGCTACAAAAGCATGTTTTCAGCTGTGCTCACTGGACGAGAACGCGAACTGGTTGTTTTATCAAATAATGATCCAGTTTCACGAACTCGCTTTACAAATTGATCCACAAATTGCCGTTTTATTTTTATTGAAATTTCCACGTAAATTGCTAACAGTTTGGATATAAGATACATCACTTTGGAAATAGGTTTTTAATAAAGGGTCTTTCAATCGGAACGCCCCATTTTTAGATTGACATTACTCATGCATGGCAGCCACTGTTTATTCGTGACATTAACAGTTTTATTTGTCAATGTCTACCGTTTAATCATGGAAAGGTACACACTCCTATAACGTGTAATGTTTAATTTTATTATGAAAAATTGCGATCTGTTACTCTAACTTTACGTGCTTAATTCTAATTTTTGGTCATTATAATCGTCCGGATAAAGAACAGTTGAACGTTTATTTTGAAACAAATTTTTCACTTGTAAGTGTCAGTGAGACAAAAGATGCAAGAAGTGAAGAGAATTTTGCTGCCGTACGTGAAAGTGTTCGTGAAGACCAAAATTTATCGATTTTTCAACGTTCACTAGAATAAGGCAGCTCCCAGTCGTCTTTGTGGTGAATTTTACGAATAGACCTTGGTTTACATCCATACAAAATTGTTTTAAACCAAGAACTCAAACAGATCATTTAAAGCGTCGTATATTCAGTAATTGGCGCTCAAAAAAATCGGAAATGATGCAGATTTTCATAAGAAAATCATTCTCAGCGATAAGGCTCATTTCTGGTTAAACAGTTATGTTAAAAAGCAGAATTGCCGTATCTGGAGAAGTGATTAACCTGAAGAATATCAAGAACAGGCATTACATTCTGACAAACTTGCTGTTTGGTGCGGATTTTATACTGGAGTAGTCATTGGCCTTTTTTTTTCAACGAAACTCATGAGGCGGTTACTGTCAATGGAAATCGTTATCGTTCAATGTTGATTGATTTTTTATGGCTTGAATTGGTTCGTCTCGATTTGCAGAGCATGTGGTTTCTACAGGACGGTGCTACTTGTCATATTTCCAATGACACAATGACTATATTGAATATTGGATGGAGTAGTCCGTTACTTTGTGATAGTTCATTTTAATGGAATGAAATAAGGAATTACTTTGTTTTCTATCACTTTTTATTATAACTGATATACAGTGACTCGAGTTTCGTAGTGTTTGAAAATGTAGTAAACACTACGAAACTCGAGTCACTGTATATCAGTTATAATAAAAAGTGATAGAAAACAAAGTAATTCCTTATTTCATTCGACTATATTGAAAACAAAGACCGGTGATTCGAGAGATTCAAGAAATGGTTCGAGAAATTATCCTCCTCGTTCCTGCGATTTAACTCTATTAGACTTCTTTATTTGGGGTTACATTAAGTCATTGGTTTACAGCAATCCTCCAGCAAATTTAGACGATTCACAGGTCAATATTGAATGAGTAATTGTTAGCAGACGACCTGATTTGTGTGAGAGAGTCACGGAAAATTGGGTTCAACGACTTAATTTCTGCCAGCGTTCCGTAGTGGACATTTAAATGATGATTTGTTGTACTAAAAAAAATTAAAATTTTGAATAATTTTCAGATAAATAATGTGTTTCATTTACAAAACGAAATGGAGCGCTTTGAATGAAACACCGTTTATTTCCCAACTTTGTTCAACCGTAAATCGACCCATTTCGTTGATGTCAAATATTAAACTAACTTTCTGTCAAAACACGAATGACAGAAGAGTTGCCACTACTACTTCAAAACGTTCTAGGTGGCCCAACATGTATTCCACCAATGATTTTATAACTTCAATATACAGATATGTCGCAATCTCAATCCTTGAGTATCTCATTGTCATTTAGTGGAATTCTGAGTATTTTCCTCTAGGATAAAACAGAATCGCGTGTTAAAATCTGCTTTATCCATCTTTCTCTTCACAACAAAATCCCTGTTCTCACACTCTCGCTTCATTGTATGCATCGTAGGGATATTAATCGGAATAAAAGGTAGATTGAGGATCATTGACGATCCTATTGCCAAGCCTACTCGAACTATGTCAGCCATACAAGTAAACAAAGGAAACGATTCAATTCGACGTGAAAACACCTCGACAAATAATCATTTAGCGCGTCGAAACGAGTCGATGTACCCGACTTTGTGAATTATTCAAGTCACAAAACGTGCCGAGACAGAAATTTTAAGTAATTTCAACTTTCTTATCTATAAGATGGCCCTGTTCATTCCGAGAACTACAAATAATGAGTCGAAGCCCGGAAAGGTGTGGAAGTATGTCAGGCATTCAGGAATGCGTATCCTAAACGACCAGCAGATAGGTCAGGTAGAATTCGATACCGTTCTGCAAACACGAAATCCTGTGAAATCAATTCGCCACCGAGATTCGGGGAGATCAAGGTTGTCATAAAGGCCCCTTCGTTTCATGAGAAAATACGGGGGTGGCCTTTTTAAATTTTCATTTTAGGACTGGGGAAAACTGGGGTATTAATAATAATATTTTACTAATACCTTATGACAAAATACATCCGTATAGAACACGTCAGAGAAAAAAAAATTGTGAAAAATGTAGGAACTCATAAAGAGGAAAGAAAACGAAAACAAAAAATGCAAGACAAAATTCAGATATTCTTAACTATCGGGTGTTTTTTTATAGTGATTGAACTTTAAATTGAAATGAAACACATTTAAATTAAGATTAAAGCCTTTTTTTTTCATTTTTTATAATTTTATGACATTTATGTCCACGACGACTAGCTCTGAGGAACCGCATTCGACCAGACCAATTTTGGACCTCTCTTTCGAGTAATTCAAGCCTTATTTCATCAATAACACGAGATATGTTGGCTTCCAAAGCGTCTACTGTTCTGTTCTACTGTTCTACAGTTCTTGGAGGCCAATTAATTGGACCAATCAGCAAACAAACGATGCTTATTATGGTCAAGTGGCTTTAGTTCTTGAACCAATTGGATCTTGTATGGGTGTAGACCAAGATCTTTACGCAAAATTTTTCATGTGGTGGATGCACAGAGTGCAAATTATTGTGAACGTCGAGGAATATACAAATCTGGATCATCATTAACACTACGACTTACAGCAGCGATATTTTCTTGCGTACGTACAGTTCTTTGTCTTATTTTTGTTGTTGCATCGAGTAGAGAAAGTGTTGTCCGAAATCTATCGATAATTCGACGAATAAACTGCTCTGATGGACGATTATGTAAACCATAAATTTCACGAAGTGCTCTATAAGTTTGGCGAATAGAACACTGATTTTTAAAACAAATTTCAACAATTTGTAAACGTTGTTGCGGCGTGAGTCTTTTCACGATAATTTGTCAATGTGCACTGAACAGAAATGCCAAGACAACATGGCTTCTACCTCAAATCACAGTTATCCCTATCGAAAGTTCTATCACTCTAAAAAAAACACCCGATATACACAGCCATTCAAGTATTCATCTACACTGTAATAACAATTCGTCGGCATCAGCTCCTTAATCTCTCTTATATTTTCTATACTCCAAAACTTTTAGTATTTTAGGAAGATGGTTCAATAATTTAATACCACCATACAGAGGACATCTTTATTTCTTGTGTTGAAAACATGGTAATTCGAACATTCCTTCAGTGATTCTATATTTTTTCTAGTATACAGCAAACAATTGAAGATGAAAATACAGAGAAAACTTAGCAAGCTGTTATTAATAAAGAAAGGTCCACAGGACTCCATCGGCTTGAGGTTGAAGATGAGGCGAATGATTTTTTTTCCGCGCAATAAATGCACGTTTGATCGAAGATGAATCTCCCCAAAACAAGACGTTATAGTTAAGGTGGGAGTAAACAAGGGAAAAATAAACGCAAATTAAGGACTCTATCGGTAGAATCGGCTTAAGACGTCTCATGGCGAAAAATACACTGGTCAATCTCTTACATATAGAATCAACATGATGGAATTTCGGGAACACCAATAAGTGAAACATCGCACCAAAAGTTCGCACCTAGAACTGAGTTCAATGAGATTGGGAGCTGAAACAATAAACGAAGTGTCGTCAGCAAACAAAACAACCCTAATAGTTGCCAATATTGATGCATAATTGATGACATGGAGAGGTAGACCATTGACGAACAAAATAAATAAAAGGGGCCCCAAGACAAAACCCTGAGGTGCACCCATTTCTACTGTATACTCAACAGATTCTTGTTGGCCTATACTCACATAAAAGTATCTTTCATTCAGGAAATTCTCAACCCACTCGAGGAAGACACTTCTCAAACCGAAGCTATATATAACTTAGCCAAAATGTAGTTAATTGTTTTTTCGGATTATTCTCAACGAATATTAAGGCTTCCTTGCATGCGATAGAACCGTTCGTTGATATATTGGGTTGATCGGAATGTAAATTCGTTTTTTATGTCTTTGGAGAATGAAAGACAATTTTCGTATAAAGAATAAAAATTTTATTGGATTTTATATTCTAGTCCAACACCTTTTGCCATATTTCTGGTAGTAGCATGATTCCACGCTCACAAAATATTTGGTTTTTGCTGGCAAAAAACTGATCCAGGTGATTTTTGACCTCTTCATTTTAAGTAAAGGTTTCACCTTTAATTAAAATGAACCAAAAAAATGTTGCAATTACCGGAACAAATAATAATCCGAAGGCGTCAGATCTGGAGAATATGGTGGGTGTGGTAATCTGTAAAAGCTTTTGGCGAGTGACCAAACTTGTATGAGTTCTCTCTCGCATTATCTTAGTGGAACACTACCCTTTTTCTATTGATTGATTCTGGCCTTTTCCGTTGAAGTGCATCATTTAGTTTGTCCAACTGATGACAGTATACTTCCGAATTAATTGTTGTGTTATCCGGTAAAAGCTAAAAAAAAAAAAAACGATTCCCTTAAAATCCCATCAGAAAGACACCTCTTTTTTCCGATTCATAATTTTTGCTCTATGATCTCTTGCGTTTGACATTATTATTATTATCGTGATACTCCTAGATCTTCTGTGGAGATCTCTCAGAAGTTTTTTTTAGCTTATGCGAGTTAGGAGTTCAGTTGTGTTCTGGGTAAGCCTTGTTACTGCGATCTTGTGCCACTTTAGGTCAAAGCACTGTTAATTTTCTAGCCAACAGTGAAAATTTAATAAAATCATCCAGAGCCAAAAGCTTCCAGAAGAGTGGACTACTTGCGAAATCGCCCTTTTACATAAAAAAGGGCCAGAAACAAACATTGAAAATTATTGCTCAATCAGCTTAATGTCAAATGTTTTCAAAAGTCATATTCAGAAGAATAACCATTATTTTGGATGAAAATCAACCACCGGAGCAAGCAGGATTTAGAACTGGATACTCAACTCTGGACCACCTATTCACTGTAACCCAGGTCATTGAAAAATACAGAGAATTGAAGAAAAACTCGTACCTAGCATTTGTATATTGCAACAAGGCCTTTGATATGGTGCATCATACCTATCTTACAAATGCTCTATTCAACCATAATCTACCAGAACCATACATTCATATTCCACAATAAATTTATCACAATTGCCCAGCAAAAATGAAACTTGAAAATGTAGGGAAGCCCTTTAAAATCGAAAAAGGTGTACGTCAAATAGATCCCATTACCCCAATGTTATTTACAGCATTGTTAGAGCAAATATTCAGAACCATTGATTGAGGAAATGAACAAGGCATCAAAATCAATGGGAAGTATTTATCTAATCTTAGATCACTTGTGTTTATCCTGAAGGATTACCTTTCCATGAATATCAAGAAGGAAGTGATGAATATGTGTGTACTGCCTGTTTTATCATATTCTAACATGAAAGTTAAAAGTATATCAAAGAAGAATGGAAAGAAGTTTATTAGGAATCAAATCAAAAGACATTGTTATATACATTGGAAATATCTCATATAAATTGCCTTAAAAGTTTCAGTAACGAGTGGAGTCATTCTAAATAGGATTGGCCTAAGCTCAAGAGCGTTGATATCTGTCTATAAAGGCTAAAAACTAATTAAATAATATTTGAGGTAATTAAATCAATAATCGAGCTAATTAATTCAAATTAGAAAGTTGTTCGTTCTGTAGATTCCAAATCACTCGATTTTTGACACTTGAAATCTTCCACCTTGTCACATTTATCATAAACGTTTAATTAAGAAAGAATTTCCAATGCAAAACAAAGTGAAACGAACTTAGCAAGCGGAGATGCTGTGTGAAAATACGACGTTTTTGCTGCTTGCCAATGGAGCGTACAGCTAGAGGTTAATTAGTGTTCGTTATAAATTAGATGAAATATTCTACTCTATAATATGGATCTTTATTATTGTAATTGTTCGCGTTAACAATTTACCATGGGATATATAATTTTTGTTCTGCATTCAGTTGGCGTTTTCCCACGTAAGACTGCTTGATGGGTGCATCTCATGGACTTTCTCTGTGTACAATAAACTTCGTAACTGAAACCGGTTGCATCGTTTTCATTGCCAAGGCCTTTTTATTCATTAAAAATCGGTGGATGCCTTAAACAGAATCTTGATTGGGGTTTCGCGCACGGCTCAGTTTCCACGGAAGCTCCAACGAAGGAACGATTTCTGTGTTACTTATCGAAAAATCTGTTAATTAAAATTTATTATTCTTATTGAGAACTAAGAAATACTTGAAAACAAACTTATATGAAATCATCCGGTATTTCACAGGAACTTTTGCCACTGTAAAAGTAATTAAATATATCGGTTGTTTTTTTAGAGTGATAAAACTTTCGATAGGGATAACTGTGATTTGACAGAAGGTAGAAGCCACATTGTTTTGACATTTCTGTTCAGTAAGCATTCACAAATTATCATGAAAAGACTCACGCCGCAACAACGTTTACAAATTGTTGAAATTTATTTTCAAAATGAGGGTTCTATTCGCCAAACTTATAGATCACATCGTGAAATTTATGGTTTACATAATCGTCCGTCAGAGCAGCTTATTCGTCGAACTAACTATAGATTTCGGAGAACTTTTTTTCTACTCGATGCAACAACAACAAGACAAAGAACTGTACAGAAGAAAATATCGCTGCTGTAAGTCATAGTGTTAATGCTGATCCAGATTTGTCTATCTGTCGACGTTCACAACAAGTTGGACTCTGTGCATCCAGCACATGGAAAATTTTGCGTAAAGATCTTGGCCTACCTCCACACAAGATCCAACTGGTTCAAGAACTTAAGCCACTTGACCATAATAAGCGTCGTTTGTTGGCTGATTGGGCCTTAGAGCAGTTTGAAGTCGGTCCATATTTGTTTAAAAACGATGCTGGAGCTAATGTTACAGTGAAAGGTGCACGTTATAGATCGATGATCAATGATTATTTGTTTCAAAATTTGAATGGTATCGACCCAGAAGTGTTTTGGTTACAACAAGATGGTGCTACATCTCATGGTGTTACTGTAACAATTTATTTATTGAAAGAAAGATTTGGCGATAACATTTCTAGAAATGGTCCAATTAATTGGCCTCCAAGATCATGCGACATAACTTCACTGGATTATTTTAGTTTGGGTTATGTCAAGTCATTGGTTTATGCTGATAAACCAGAAACAATAGACGCTTTGGAAGCCAACATAACTCGTGTTATTGATGAAATAAGGCCTGAATTACTCGAAAAAGTGGTCCAAAATTGGTCTGGTCGAATGCGGTTCCTCAGAGCCAGTCGCGGTGGACATATGCCGGAAATTATTTTTGAAACATAAATGTCATAAAATTATCTTTCAAATAGAAAAAAATTTGGCTTCAATCTTAATTTAAATGTGTTTTATTTCAATTTAAAGTTCTATCACTCTAAAAAAAACTCCCCATACTTTCAATTTAGGAACACTCGGTATACGTTTTATGTCATAATGTGAAAAAAGGTTTTTCCGAATATGTCAAAACAGAAATCCAACCTCTAAGAACAATGGACGATTAAGCTCCATTCACATTTAACATCTATAAACTATTGTAACGCCCAATTGTTTCAGATGAACACCTAATTTAAACATCTCAAAATGATGATACCTTTCTCACCTCGATATATTGCGGCTTCTGTAATCGAATCGATATTTATCTCGATTTGAATAAATCTGTTGGGAAATTTACAATACAACATAATCTGTGTTAACTCTTCATTTAAATCTTAATGATTTCCGGTGCTAGGTGAAAGGCAACAGGATGGTAAAATTATTGAATGAACACGAAGAACTATAAACGTTATAATTGAAGACCTTGATATGCATAAGAAATACAAAATACCTGATTTTTCTTGAATAAATATTGAACTGATATCCCCTTGGATAAACAAACACCTGACGTGACAATAGCTTGTATAAATAATGCTGAATAATGGTGAACAGATAAGTAAACAATTGATATAAAGCGAGATGATCTGAATAGAAGAAGTTGTAAAGAGTGTTTACATACTTTGAAATTCAAGGAAATTGAAGTTGATTGATACATGAATTAAATATTCATCAATTTTCTAATTAGTTTAGGGAACATTATATCGTTTTGCCCAAATGTAATTTTCGAATTTTGAGCAGACAATGGTATCAAACGATAAGTATCATGAATCGAGTATGCGGTTGGCTCTGGGTGAAACATTATAACAATTTTATTTGAAATAATTCACACAGTTTTTATGTTCCACAATTTATTCAGAATCCTGACACTTGTTTCGGTCTTTCGACGATCTTCAAAGGAGTACAAAAAGGAACTAAACTTAAACAGTTCTTTTATTACACTCAGGACATTGTGTATTTTTATGGCGTATAGAAATAACAGTATCCAATATAGGGGTGTTGCCAAAGAGTATTTGGGAATTTGTTAAATTCTCCTTTTTCCCAATGGCTTTTTTGATTGAAAGAATCTCCAAATAGTTCATCAGTTTACTCTTTTTAACATTATATAGTAACGTGACATCTTTCTCATTAAAAAATTATTATTTTCTATAAAATATTCTGCAAAACTGGTTGATTTATGGTTTTCAAAAATAGACATTCTATGTTCCTTGATGCTAAATTGTAAACATCGGCCTGTCTGTTCCATATATGCATCATTACAATCATCACAATTAATTTAATAAATCCCTGATTCGGAAAAGTTGGGGTTCCTTTCTTTATTGTTCACCAAAATCTTAGCTAAATTATTGCCATTGACTGCTAAAGAATTAATTCCCATTATGAAGACTATTAGAGATCCTTCTGATGAAACCTTTTATATAAGTCATTGAAAGCCATATTTTCTCTTCTTCATAAGGATCATCTATATTGATATAATTTTTTTTTTAAATATTGTGGTAAATTCTCTTATTTCGTCAATGTTTTTTGTTCTATAGCCATTGTTCACCGCTATAGTTTCAATATTATTTACTTCTTTTCGGAAATTGACTTCGTTCAACGGGATGCTCAAAAGTCTATGAATGAAGCTATGGAATGTTGACATTTTAATTTGCCATGACTGATTGTATTTTGAATGGATTATGGTATCAATAGTGCTTGGTTTTCTAATTCGACATTTTTAGAAAACCTACCACTACTGATACCATAATCTATTTAAAATCTAATCAGTCATGACAAATTAAAATGTCAACATTCCATAGTTTCGTTCATAGACTTTTGATCATCCCGTTGAACGAAGTCAATTTCCAAAAAGAACTCGATATAATTAAAACTATAGCGGTGAATAATGGCCATAGAACTGAAATCATTGACGAAATGATTACTAAGAAAACTTAACACAATATTTAAAAAACAATTATATCAATGTGAATAATCCTTATGAAAATGAAACCGCTCATTGGAAAACCCTTTATTTAAAAATTTAATGTTTTTGGAGCCATCTTTTGAAAACCACTTAAGTTGTTCTTCAAATAATTTTCAAATTTTGTTTACTTCTATAGTAAGCTAAGGAATTTTTAATGAATATCCTGCTTGAATATACCAGGACCGTGTAAGGATCAGATTTATCAGCACGTTTTTGAACCTCGTTATTTTGCAAGTTTCAAATCGACGATTTGTTGTGGAACTGAATTCCCCTCCTTTGAAAAATAACAGTTGCAAACGCTTTGTATAATTGAAAGTAGTTAGAGCTTATCGATTTTATCATTCAGAATTAAAACTGGCTATATTTCAGTACCAAACCAAAGATAGATCTAAATAAAAGGCGATTTTAACAAGGAGGTAACTACGGTTTTCCGCATGAACTCCCAGCATTGCATCATTTTTTATACTTCAGTGAAATGTTTTAATTATCGGCTTGTTGATTGACCAACATAAATAAACGCTAATTGTTGCAGGAACCGAATTAAATTTAATTTGTTCACGACGTGTTAAAACGCAACTCAAGTTTGTTAACACGTTTCCTGTGCGATAAAAATAGGCTTTGTTGATTGATTCTGAAAAAGTTATATCGGATATGTGTTCCTTGCACATGCTGTTGGTCAAAAGGAAGGCGAGTACATGATGTTAGAATTTTGTCAGCACTCAATAGAGTAAATAGGGAAAAGTGGCGCAGAACAGGCGCACACATGTTAGTTTCGTATGGGGCACAAATGATTCGGAATTTACAGCCTATTTGTCTTCACTGAATCATCTGCTAAAGTTAGGAATGGGGCAACGAACAATAGATTTAATTGGTATAGATGCGGAGGGGAGAAAATAGACGAAGACCCTCATGTCCACCCAGCATCTACACAGAGATGTAGAATATAGACTATCAACCATAGTGACTTTCAAATCGATTTCATCGCCCAATTCAAAGTTTTTTCTTGGATTCTTATCGTACGAATTCTTAAAACAGATTTATTTCGTTGGCTTTTATCTGGGCACGAAAGTTTCGAGTACTTGATTTTTTTTTCAAAGTAATGATTAATTGGATAAATTACATGGAAGGTGTGTTTGAGAATTTAATTTAATTCCTTCAAGATCGCTTTCAAGATAGTCAACTTTCAGAATTTATCAAAAAAAAAAATCAATAAAAGCACTGACTTGAAGTCCGAATCTTTTGAGCTCTTGTTCAACAGTCCATTTCTCCTAGAACTTTCAAAGCTACATAGGATGAATGGTAACATAGTATCCTGTATTCTGTCAGACAACAAAAAAACTTCATATTTTGAAATTTTAGGAGTGATGAAGAAACGGAAAATCTTATGAAAAATATATGGTTGAAAGTCTCCGCCCTTCCTCATTAGATATGCAACGTTACATATTGGCAAGAAAGTTCAAATAAATTAATTCGGCTGATCTGTACCAAATATCATTAATAAAAGGATTGTGAGATATTAAAGCCTTCCTCCAATATTTTGGTGTTTTAATTGGAGATCAAGACAAGCAGTGGACTCCCCATGTGTGCTGTGTTAGTTGGTTCCCGTCTTAAGGAATGAAATTTCTAAGGCAACGTATCGAAAGTTGTGAATTTGAGAAAAATAAATACTCTGTTTTCTGCATTCTACAATATGGTGCGTTTGGTGGTTGAATGCAGGAACTTGATATTGAGCATTCCCCCTCTGAGTGGTGTTTTTTTTATAGATTCGTCTAAATACAGTTTAAAAGCTGTGTTATTGCATGATGGAAATTTGAAACCCTTTATACCACATGCTCATTCAGTGACGATGAAGGAAAGTTATGAAAATATGTGCACTCTGTTGGATAAAATAAACTACAAGACGTATAAATGGCAGATATGTAGCGACTTAAAAGTTATAGGAATTTTAGTGGGACTTCAGCGAGGATTTACAAAATATTGCTGTTTCCTTTGTCTGTAGGACAGTTGTGCAGTATATCAGCATTATATATTAAAAATTTGACCAGGAAGAAGTGTATTTCAACAGGGATCTTAAAATGTTAAGTTTTAGACCCCTTGTAGACCCCAAGATGTCCTTCTGCCTTCTCTTCACATTGAACTTGGGCTGATGAAAAACTTTGTGAAGGCTATGGATAAAGATGGTGATGGGTTCAAATACTTAAAACTAGTATTTCCTAAGTTAAGTCATGCCAAATCGAAGACAGGCATTTTTATTGGACCACAAATCCAAAAATTGCTGGAGGACGTTAATTTACAGAGAAGCTTGCCAGGCAGGAACTCAGAGCATGGAACTCTTTAGTTGGTGTAGCAAAAGGATTTTTGGGCAACAATATGGGTGCAAACTACCAACAGTTAGTTACTGAACTATTAGATGCCTACAAATCGTCGAATGTCGTTAAAAATTCATTTACTCCATTCACATCTGTCATTTTTTCCTGAAAGTTTGGGAAATATCAGTGACAAGCAGGGTGAAAGATTCCACCAAGATATTAGGCAATGGAAGGATGATGGCTTCCAGCCAGCCATGATTCGTGATTAGAAGGAAATAATAGAATTTAATTAGTATTTTAAGGCAATATTTTTAATCTTTGTTTTTTCTTAAATGTATGTTAAATGTAGGTGTAAAACTAAATAAAGTCGATATATACGGTTAAAAAATTTTGAAATAATTTTTTTCAATACACATCAGATATTGTAACATTAAATGAGGTTCTATAAATGTAACAAGAAAACCGTTCGTCTTAAAACTTTTTTTCTCATTTTTGTATTTGCATACGTCCATTCTAACAGAATATGCTATTCTGCTTTATGTTATAATCAAAAAATTATTTTTGGTCGTAATCCACGGAATTCTGAGGAATATACTTGCGCGTACGGCCTTAATAATAAATCCTAAATTAGCGCGTTTCTCGTAATGGAATCGATGCAAATACTTCGCCTTTCAAGGTTTCTCCAGAGTTTTATTTTCGAATCTATTTATAAGCACCTGAATTCGTAGCGGCAATAGCAAATAATTACGCTTTATCTTATTTACGTTGCTGAATCCTATAAAATCGAGGTCGAATCCGAAATAATTTGAAATTTGAATAAAGTGGCATGCAGTTGTTTGTATTAGGAGATAAGAACCAGGCAGATATGGTAAATAAACGTTGAAAATAACGCAAAACCGAAAGAAGGCTGTAGCAGAGGATCGAGTAGCGAAATAGTTTTAGAATGGTGCGTTTTTTCCAGATTGCTGTAGGAAAAATTCAGTAGAAACATGTTAAATTGTTTATTCTGGAGAGTCCTACCAACTTCAATAAAACACTTTAACAAAGGTCACCAAGTCATCCAAATCGTGATTTTCATTCGCTTGCCAGGTCTCCATCGAGCGTTTGACTTTGTGGAGGAGGTTGTTGAATATAGCGGATGAGGTGAGCAGATCCTATTCTTGATTGGTCATGGATTTGAAGATATGAATGTTTTTGCGCGGTCTTTTCGTGACGATTAAAGCATGGTTGACATCACATTAAAATAGGTAGAGGCTACTCCTGACGTTTTATTATCGCATTCCATTTTTAGCCGGAATCCGCCAATGTTAACGCTTATAATCGTCATTTCTATTGCTGTAAAGCAGTAAGGGCTTTGATGGCGCGCAGAAGTCTAGCTGGTAAGACTTGTGGCTGAAACCCTAAGACACTCCGATGGATTTACGTCGTGATTGTGAGATCTAATAAAAAATATTGATATAACTATCGCGCAAAAGCTTCTGACTTCACGACAGTGCTTTTCACCTTTTTCGAACAACCAAATTTTCTGTCTGATATTAAGAGGGTTCTTCAGGCAAATATTTTCGAAGGAATGTGAGTAATCCTCACCTAACAATCGTGGAGCTGGTTCAATAAGCACACCATGAATGAGACCAATTTAGGGAAAATCTATTCCGAAAATTTGTTCTTCATACAGCCTGGTAGTTGGTTTTCGGTTGACCAATGACCAAATATGGGTGTTCTGAAAATTAATCATTTCAAATCGTGTCTAATGCAGCTTTATCGGTGAACAAAAATGCCTTATTTGCATTATTCAATAGATACAGACCCTTCTCGGGGAATAACCTTGCAATTTTTATACTTGCATCCTTTGACAACAGTAGGTGTGAAATAGTTTTTGCCGTATTGTCTTTACTGTAGCTCACTTCAACGACTCTTGCTCTGGATAGTGGACTTGATGTTGGATCATCCTTTATTATTTTCAGACTTCTGAGCTGTTATCGATCTGCCGAAGTGTCCTATTCGGGATGCTTTCAAACTAGCAATATCTTTACACCAAATTCATTGTCGGATGTGGTTCAATATCTGAATAAATCTGAGGTATCTCGTGAGTTTGATTGTTTACGCTTTCAATTGAAGTACTCTAATCGGTGTTCCTTAAGTGAAATCTGATTTGGGGTCCATTATGCAAAGGATAACCTTTTATTAAAAAAAGACTACCCTTTGAGAATACCTCTATCGTAGGTATGTATTCTTCTTCTTCATCGTATGTTAGGACTTAGTTCTGTGTTAACATCAATGGTTTCCTAGCTGCAGCTGATATGATGACCATCTTGTAGGTGGTTATCCTAGTCGTATTTGGTTTTTTCTCTTTTTAAATCTTTACCAACCGGTCCTCTGACATTTTGTCCACGTGGTCTCCCCATTCCCTTAGCCGGTTTCTTGCCTATCTTACTACATGTATGTCCTGCTTTTGATCTTAGCGTTAGCATTTCAGCAGTTCTTAAAAGCCGTTTAGTTATGGTGTTTTCTGCTCTGGTCTCTATCGCGTATGTCATCACTGGGCTTACGCAGGTCTTACATATTCTGAATTTGCTCCAAGTGCCAATATTTATTCCGCCAAATTATATCTACCCCGATATTAATGATGCCTTTGTTGTTTGAGCTTGCACTTCATTCTTCAAATTATTATTACTTGTTATTTTCGCTCCTAGATATTTGAATGACACTCTGATCGTATATAGCGAATTCACATCTTCTTGGTTCTCTAGATACTTTCAAAGATTATGTTTTCTTCACGGATATCTGCATATTAAGAGGAATCCTTTTTTGACTTCATCGTAATTGGAGAACTGCTGGTCAGCCAGGCCATTCTTCATTGATCGGAAGGAGCAAACAATGCATTATCATGCATTGCCAATAACTTTGTCATGGTTATCGGCGTATTGCTGCTTTTTTCTTACAGTGCTTGGCTCAAACGCACAAAATGTCGTCGGTAGACCTCTCCTGTGATCCTTTCGTTGGATTGAAGCAGTCCATAAAACACCACACTTATCTGGTCATACCGTATTTTGCCTGACATTTTTATTTTCGTAATGAACCCACTTTTCATCGCCAGTCACAATTCGATGCAAAAATCCCTTTATTTTTTGACGTTGGAGCACTTGTTAACACGTGAAAAAACGGCGTTCGAGGTCTCTTGACTTCAGTTCATACGGCAATCACTTTCCTACCCTTCGGATCATTCCCATTGCTTTTAAACGATGGCAAAAGGCGGATTGAGTGGGTCCAAAAGTTTTCGCGAGTTCCTCTTACGTTTGTGATAGACCTCCATCGAGCCTTGCCTCTAATTATTCATCTTTAAACTTTGGTGGCGCTCCGGGTCATTCTCCAAATCAAAATTGCCTCTTTTGAATCGGGCAAGCGCAACTTTTGACACGTTCATTCAGCTAGAGCCTAGTCACCATAAACATCCACTTAAATACGATGACTTTCGGCAGCCTTTTTCTTCCTATTGAAGTAATGAAGTAAAACTGTGTGGTGCAAGATAAAACAATTAAATAATAAACTAGTAGCGGCATCTGTTATCAAAACCGCAAGAATTTATTTCTACTCCTAATATAATTTTCACAATATGACTACCAGGAACTGTATCATTCTGACCTTTTATTTAGAATATGACGCTGCCGTTTTGACTACGCCTCGGAAAAAACCTTTTTAATGTAATCGCTTGTAGTTATTTTCCTCGAAAATGGTGAACCTGAATCCTCTGCTCAAGGTTTCTTAATTGAGCCAATATTTGAATACTTATGATAATTTCTACGTATCTAGAGAAAATTGCCTCGTTCACTAAATAAGATACTAAGCTATTTACCTATCAGTATTTAATTGTTCTAATAGACAAATATTGAGTAGACGAAATGACTTCAACTTTCATTCACAACAATATAAATGTTGGTGAGTCTAATAACAAACTTTTTTTCATTTAACTTTATTAAACAAAAGATATTAAACAAAACAATAACGAATAATAATAACATGAACATTTGGTAATAATATCTTTAAGCTGTTTCGAAGTGGCTTCCTTTGGCGGCGATACAAAGCTCCCGACGCTTCTTGAAATTTTCGGCAATGGCCCGCCAGCTCTTCGGACGTTAATCAGTGCGATTCCCGTCGCAGGGTTTGCTTCAGCGACTCGAAACTTTTGTGGTATTTAGCATACGCCCTGAGCTCCAAAATCGACCACACTCTGCATTCCATTGGGTTGAGATCCGGCGCGCAGGACGGCCATTCTGAAGTTGTGATGAAACCCGAAAAATGGATCTTACACCATTCTTGCGTCATTTTCGCTTTGTGAGCCGGAGCGGAATCCTGTTGAAAGGTCCAATGCGTGTCGCCGAAGTGCTGCTGGGCCCACGGAAGTTCTACGGCTTCGAGAATGTCGCAGCGGTGGACTTTTGATTAATTTTGTCCCATTGAACCATGAAAACCAAGGGTGTTTTGCCGCTGGAGCAAATTCCGCCTTAAATCATAACGGATTGCGGATTGGTTGAGATTGTGTTCATCCGTGAGGAGTTGAACTTTTTGGAGCTTGTATGGCTTGAGGTTGAGCTCCTTTTTGATCATTTGACGAACGGATTCACGTTTGATACTGGTCTCACGGGCTATTTTCTTCATGGAGACCCTCGGATTTCGATTAACTCGCTTCTTAACGATAATGCGATTGCTAGGCGTATTGACAGTACCTTTTCTCCCACTTTCTAGATGACGACCACCATGGCCAAGCTCCTTGAAACGACAAACTGCATCGGAGACTTTTTGTCGAGGCACATTGAGCAACAATTTCGCATTGACACTTACCTTTACGAAGCAGCTCCAAAATTGCACTGCGTTTGTTTGACATTCTAACACTCTGCAAAATAAAGTAATATCAAATTTAAAATTCACATATCAGTACAAGAAGGTGTAGAGAATCTAACAGAATGAAAATTATTTGGCTGCGCCAAAATACTTTTGTTCCAGAACAAAATTTTCTTGTCACCCTGTAATATAAAAATCGAAACTCAAATATAATTTGCATTGTAAACGAGGATCTCGTATCAGAGAGTCGAGAGAGTTCTAACTTCGCTAGGCAGGCTATCTAGTCTCTTAACAAAGAAAAATCATACAAATTCTTAGTATTTTAGAGAACCCTTATTGGATGATGGCCTCAACACAATATTCTGCCATTAACCAGCTAAAATGCGATCGCATACTAACGCCAATATCGGCATTAAGAGTATTAATAACTTTTTTAAAGTTACCAAATATTCTCTATTTTAAATTTGTAATGTATTAAAATACGGGGCCCTAAACTTGCTGGTGTCACGTCATTAATATAATTTTTCTTGCATAGATACTTCCGTACCTGTGAATTCAAACCCTCAATCCATGTAGAAATGATTTTCTCACGTAGTAAAACACATATGAACTTCCTAGAGGGCTGGGGCGTCCGTTGTACCATAACGACTTACTAAACATTTCCTTCTATGCATCCGCCCTTACCCCTTGCAAGTGAAAACCTTGAGTGACCATCGAAACATCGAAACAACCTGCAGGAAATTGATCATAAAACGCCAGTGTCCGGTTCCTGTAGAATGGATCTTCGCTTTCAGTTAAAAGGATACTTAAAACTAAACACCATGCAGGCTGTGATTAGTTTTAATAATGATTATAGGATTCTGTAATCCGTCCTGATTAGGTCTGAGAAGAAGATTAATTAGATTTTAAATATCGGCATATTTTGAGTCCGGTGAACAGTAATTTTATCGGGCGTTGAAAATTGTTCAGTTTATGGATTCTTAAATGATAAAATGTTAATTAAAAAATTTATGGGAGACAGTATTTTATTTCCACAAAAATGTTTGTACTACCACAAGAATTGTTTCACCACGATGTGGCTTCTTCAGGAATTACATTGTACTGGCTGGTGGTATTCAGTGTAACCGAGTTTAAATACATTGCTAGGTACGTGACCAAACAATGGAAGCACAAGTCATAAAATCCCAAAGTGTTTATTGGAATTTTCCGCTAAAAATGCCATTAAGGAAATATATTCAGTAATGGAGACTTATCAACATCTATTCGTTCAAAAGGATTTTACTGGCATTGTACTTGTTGATTTCAAGAAATTCTAAAAGTGTTAATCTAGAACTTTTGCTTTCAACGCGGATAATTTCATAATTATTGTTGAAATTATGCCTGAATTCGTCAAGATGATTAGCATATGTCGAATATACAGAATCGGATATATATCTCATTTGGTGTTCTTGGACACGTTTCTTGAATGATCTACCTGTCTGGCCAATGTATACTAAAGGGCAATCTTTGCAGGTCAACTTGTAGACTCCGGATTTATTTTTTTTATTTCTTCGATCTCTATTGTTTTTTATGTAGGTACTTAGGTTATTAATGGTTTTAAAAGCCGTGTTTGAACAAACGAATACCTTGAGTTTTTATGACATGTGCTTCTATTATCTGGTCATGTACCTAAAAATGTATTTAAACTCGGTTACACTGAATACCATCAGCCAGTACAATGTAATACCTGAAGAAGCCACATCGCGGTGAAACAATTGTTGTAGTAGTACAAACATTTTTGTGGAAAAAAATTCTGTCTCCTATATATTTTTCATTTAAAATGAGTTTCTACCAAGTAAAGACCGAATCAATCAAATATTTGATAAAATGTTAGTTTATACGGTGGATATGAACCGTGAAAATTAGGACTTTTGATAACATATCGAAATATCGTTAGTATTATTTAGAAATATCCATATTTATTATTAATACTTTTTTGGACGATATATCGATATTTAAATATAGATATCGACGGTCGATATTTTTTTAAAATAAGTTCATATTCTTCACTTTTCACTGTTAATAGCTTTAGCATCTCTTCCTTTACTTAGTCTGTGTATACTCTATGGTCTGTGATTAATAATGAGCGAACTTAAAAAGAGAGGTAATGATTTTCATTACATCATATATCATAACGGAGAATCACGTGTTTATTTAGATAAATTTATTTAAAATCTAGCTACATAGAAATAGTGAAGTGCCAACATATGTCGCTTTCGAGAAATTCTTCTATTGTGTCTATTGTCTATTTTAAGAAATTAGATACTAAGCAACTTATGCGGAAAAAATTACAAAAGCAGCGGAAATACAACTAATTTAATAAGCCACTTAATAAGAAAACACAATAATGCCCAACTGTCCATAAAAAAGAAGCAACTATTAAGAGAGTCAGTTTTAAAAAACATTAAAAATTCAGGCAGCTGTTGCCTGAAGATGAACGAAAGTTCGAAACTAGCTTCAAAAATGTAAACCTTACATATTGTAAAACATCTAGAAATTGTTGGTAGTAAAACATAGTAATAAAAAATTTGTTCTATTTGTTCGAATTAAGATTTTTTTTGAAAACAAAGTCGATAAAATAAAATCGAAAAAATATATCGAAATATCCAAATATCCATATTTTTTGTCGATGTATCAAACTCCGGTCACCTTTCATAACGTAGAATGAAGTTATTCTTGTGCTTGGCGAGCGACTGGTTTGATAGCTTCTCTTGCAAATGCAGGGTGAATCTTATATTCTGATAATTATTTTCGTTTATAAATTGCAAATTGCATGTATGTCTTGCTTGCGTGTTTTAAACGGTTCTTAAACTTGCATACGCCACTCGAGAATGTTCATTAAGGTGCCAGATACACTTGAACGTAGCCTTTATGCGATATTTATATCAATAAATTTCATTTATTCCGAATAAGAGGTGGGTCATTAAAAATTTGCATTTTTAATCGGCTATAAATGAAAAATGAATGAATATTTTTTCAAAGTTCTGAGTTTATTAGAAAGGTTGAACTTTGACATTTACGAATAAAAAAAAATATCATTTAAATGATCGCCACGGCTGGCTCCAGTACCCCAACCGATCAATCCAATTTTTCAGTACATTGCCGATTGTTTGGGGCTCAATCTCATGAATGACAATTTCGACTTTGTGTTTCAAGGCATCAGTAGTTTCTGGATGCTAAGCGTAACACTTAACCTTAACGGATTCCCACAAAAATAGTCCTCCGAGATGAAAAGGAGCTTCAGTTCTAAAGATGACTTTTCAGGGAAAATGCTCATCTTCGGCCATGCGATCATTAGCCCATTGAACGAAGTGAAAATGCATCGGATGGTCACAAGGCTCCACTTCTTGCACTAGTTGAGCATTATACAGAGGTCTTCATGCAAAATTCTCCTCAGAGAAGTATCAGAAATGTTCAGTTCTTGAGCACGATGACGTGTTGATGTTGATGGATGTTCAGCCACATTCTGGGCTACAGCAGCAATGTTTTCATGTGTGCTTACTGGATGAGAACGTGAACGGGTTGTTTTTATCAAATAACGATCCAGTTTTACGTACTTTCTGTGAATATACTAATGACAAGTGTTGCCAGCCTCGAAATAACCACTACTTCAAAATGCAAACACTAGATGGCCCTTCTTTAATTTGCTTCCACTATATGATTCATCTTCATGGGATAATACCTGTTTGTTTTACCAAGGTAATTCTCAAAGTTTTGTATTTTGTCCGTCAGTTTTTGCTCAATTATTGGTGGAATAAACGTTATTATTATTTGACCTATTGGTACTTTCTGTAATAGTAACTTATAAGAATTATTAATAATAAGGCTTTTTTCGATGCTTATATTTGCGGTTCAACGATGCATCACACTCGTATGTATGTATATCTATCTTTTTTCTATTGTAGATTATTCAAATTCTATCCCACTTGAATTTGCATTTAAACAGTCCGTTCCTTTCCGGCTTTCCGTTTTTAGATATTCTTCATACAAGTTCTGTGAACCTGAACTCGAGTATATGAAAATCCCTTCATAATGAACGATAACAAAAGCATTTAGCCAGAAAAATGTATATTCCCATAACTGGACTAACAAATTTAAGAGGGAATAAATTCCTACAATCGGGTCGACAAGGTGTGGGAACCAAATCCGTCAATACTGACAAACAACTTTAGCCCCTGTCCTTCTGGGTGAATGAGGGCATTCACATTGGCATAATATAGGTATTGGTATCTATTTGTGAACAGCAGATCTATAGAGGAAACCATACTGTTTTGGAATTGGTATAATCCCTAGAGACAACTTACTTGGGTATCAATTTGTTTTGTTGAATAAACAATCTGTAGTCGCATTTCACGGGTATCTCACATATATATGCATACATACAGTAATGAAAAAGACAGTCGGAAACATAGGAAATTCAATGTTGATCTAGAGGCGACGACGGTTCAGTGGAGCAGTGGAAGAATAAAAAGTAGAGGGATGCTTCGATCGAAGCATTCCTCCCACTGCCATTGAGAGAGAACAGTCATCGTATCGCGCTGAGGTTTTGATTCCTCCACTGCTCCACTGGACTGTATAATATTTAAAAGGAAATAAAAAGCGATTTTGTATATCTACTGATGTATTCGGTTCCTTCTGTTAGAAACACCTTGAAGTCACGGTTTAATATTGGGTGGGGCCTCCTCTAGCTCTTCGTAGTGCTCTTAATCTATTCCGCATTGTGCCAATGAGGTTATCAATGAAAGCTCGAGGAATGTTTCTCCAAATGTCCGTCAAAGCATTGACGAGCTATTGTAATGTCTGCTGTGGATGTGGTAAGCGGCGTAATTGCTATGACATTGCAGACCAGACATATTCAATACAATTTTGGTCTGGAGAGACAGTGGGCCAATTCAGGTTATGCCATGCATTTCTATACGGTATCATTTGTCGTCTGTTACGATCTTATAGATGTTTTTGAAGCACCGTGATTGAAAAGTGTCAACATTTCTTTGCTCCAACCGATGACAACCGACGAGCGATCGTCAAGTTATGGGGTATCCAAATCGAGCAAATATTTTTGACGACCAAATGTTCAAGCAATATTGAGTTTTTGCGAGTGAAACTAATGCCTAAATATGCTCCAGTGTTACAGTATGTCACATGACGATCTTGCAATATCATTTCATGGAGAACATATATATGCTTCCTGGCATAACGATTTTGGACGATCTCCACGAAATTTGTTCTGTACCAAAAGTCGAAACGAGTTGATTGGTACTCTGCTGTTGGTATAATCCATGTTGAAAGTCATAGAAAATTATCGCACGAAAATGATCAGGATGAATGTGTCAGGTATCTGTGAAAATTACATATAGCACTCGTATGACAAGACGTTCTGAGTACGTTTACTATTGAAAACGTCAAAGTTTACGATGACAGTGTCAGATTTGACATAGTCACATCGGTGTTTTCTTATCTCAAACCTTAATCCTCGTAATAATCCTAATAAAGTTGTTACTGTTTTAGTTTTTTCTGCGTCACTTTTTCATGATAATCTGCAAAATTTCATCGTTCATTTTCCGAAGTAATTGACCAACTGCTTCAAAATGATCCATAATTTTTATGATTGCATATTGCCTTAAATTGCATGAGTTTATCTATAAGGTTGTTCCGAAAGTAATTTGGTGTTTTCCCGACAGAGGATTTAATTGTATTCTTTCGAACCCAACTTCACACTTGAGCCGCATAAGCATAATGAAAATTCATACATATTTCATAATTCCATGCTCATCTGCTGCTTAACTACTTTTCGTATTGATGAAACTCCCCTTTGTTTGGACAGATCTAGAGGAGTATCTTTTTAAGCCTCCAGTCGGCTCAGTTCTAAATTTTCATACGATGCTACATGTGACACGTCCGGTCCTAAAGAAACACATAATAAAAGTATACACTGCTGGACGTATAGGGTTGTTCGGAAAGTGATTTCGTTTTTTCCCGACGGAGGATTTAATTGTATTTTTTCGAACCCAACTTCACACTTAAGCCGCATGATCATTAAATTTTTTGAGACCTGATATAGCAAGGATCGAAAAGACTAGAATTAATCAACAGAAAAGGAGTAGTGTTCCACCAAGATAATGCGATATCTCATACAAGTTTGGTTACTCGCCAAAAGATTTTACAGCTTGAATGGGATACACTGCCACACTCACTATATTCTCTAAATCTAGCGTCTTCGGATTATTATTTGTTCCGGTCATTGCAAAATTTTTTGACGGTAAAACCTTAACTCCAAATGAAGAGGTTCAAAATTACCTGGATCAGTTATTTGCCGGCAAAGACAAAAAATTTGATGAGCGTAGAATCATGCTACTACCAGAAAGATGGCAAAAGGTGTTAGACCAGAATGGCCAATATATAATTTAATGAAATATTAATTCATTATACAAAAATTGCCTTTAATTTTCCTAAAAAATAACGGAAGTATGTACTTCTTAAACAACCCAATACATAGGAAATATGAGGGCTCTTTAGCTCTCATATGAAAATAAACAAATGCAGGTTTTTTGCCTACCAAAATTGAAGGATTATCGTCAGATCGTGATTTTTTCTTTGGAATATTACCGTAATAATTTTTTTTATTTATCAAACTGACATTTAATAAAAATCTGTACCATGACTTTATCACCATCAATTTGCAATATGAAAAAAGCGTTCTAGTGAGAAAACATTCAATAATATATTATATCACTGCAGAGAACCTTTTATAATTGAAAAGTATTGTTTGGAAACAATAACTTAACTTTGAAACATTGATAAATTCCTTGACATGTTATTTTAATTTCATTATTGTTACGAGTTGTCACGATTCAATATGTTATTTCAAAATATTACATCCCACAAGAGTTCTTGTTTTATGATGTCAAACAAAGTTGCTGTATCAAGTTATGGACATATTCTTATAGATCTTTTTTTTTCTAGGACCTAAATGCATGGCAATTCATTGGAACGCAGGGCCCTCGAAAGAGAGGCCCTGCGTAATGTCATCATTCAGTGGAACGCTAACAGATTAGACCTTTTTGAGTTGTCGGAGCCAAACGAGGTAAGTTATAAAATATGATATGATAATTAAAAGGTGGTTAAATATTTAATTGAATCAGGCTTTGCTTAATTTTTTGAATATCAAAACAGATTTAATCTGTCTTCTACAATTTTAATTTCAAAAAAATCTTTTTCAAAAACCTTTTAGAATTAAATTAATTTCTTATAAGCACAGCTTATATTTAATAGGCATATAAAATCAAAACTCATTATGTATTGTCAAATGGAATAAATAAACCAACAAATATAAATTGTCAATTAAAATTAATAAATAAATATTTGATGGAGACAATATTTTGTTTCTGAACTTACAATTATGAAAACTAATTCCCCTTCAAAAATACAAAACATGATTCAAGGACTTCTTATAAAAATTTATTTGAAATATTTAATATATTTAAATAAGTAACTTCAAAAATCTTTCAAAACATGTATTATATCTTCAAAAAACAATTAGAATTCCGATAAGATCTTCATTTGTCCTACTTCATATTTAAAAATTAAAATCAACCAACAACAAACATAACTTACCTCAAAGTCCTCCTGGAATCATCGCTTTGAACAACTAACTTTTCTATGTTCGTTACAAAAATCACAGAAAGCTGTAAGGTATTATAGGGTCTTCTTTAAAACACTTGATATGCAATATCAAGTGTTTTAAAGAAGAGATTTTTATTTAAGTCTAAATATGATTATATATTATGTATAAAATAAAATAATAGTAATAAATAAGCTTTTTACTTGATAGAAGGAATATGAAAAAAATTTGAATATCAAAACATCTACAATTTTAATTTCAAAAAAATTTTATTCAAAAAACTTTTAGAATTAAATTATAATAATTTTTTATAAACACAGCTTTATTAAATAGACGTATAAAATCAAAACTCAATACACAATATCAAATGGAATCTCTACTTGATGAAAATCCATATTGAATAAGGCTTTTCTGATTTTCACAAATTTTTATTGTTTTTTATTACAACAATTGTTGTAGATAGGTTTACAGCTACATGAAGATGCTACTGTGATAGCGAAACAATTGTATTCAATAACAATAAGAATTTGTGAAAATCAAAATAAACTTATTTAATAATCAAAGGTGGTTCTTTGCTTGACAGAAGGTTTTTTTAATATCAAGCGGAGTAATTCTGTTACACCCTCTCAAAATTTCAATATTGGAAAATTTCCCAAATTGAAAAAAAATCAAATGAATTAAATATTTAAGAAACATTGTTGCTTTTTGGTAGACAAATAAAATTAACACACATCGTACAGCATTAAAAAGAGATGAAAAGAATCCAAGGAAAATATAGAATATTGATCGAACTTCCTCAACAAATGTTAGTGGACTGTTTTATGTGAAGAATTGTGTGGTTCGTTCAGAAAGTATCCGGAATTTATTATTTTTCATAATTTTAATGTACTCCCTTTTTGTAACATTCTAAGACAAAAGTAATATGTAAAATAGGTTGTGTAGATAGTCGGCTATTGCCAAAAATGCATGACAATACTATTTGTCAAGTATTGTTGATTGTCAACAGGAAAACGATTTATGAAATAATGTAGCATCTAGAAAAGAGAAAACGGGTAGAATATTTGTATAGAAAACGTTTTCGAAACGTTTAAATTTAGTGCAATTGACTGAACTGGGAAAAATGCTGTATATGAGACAATAAAGAGGATAAAAAATGGCATGGATATGAGGCATATACCGGTTTCAGAAAGACCGCGTTAGATTAAAGGAAACAATTTAAACGCTTTATTGGCTTTAGGACGACACAATCCGCGCCTGGGATTTCGCAAATTGGCTAACAGATTTGGAAATCAACGAAATATAAAAGTATGTCCAGAAACCGTCCGTATGACACTGAAAAGACAAGGTTACATATCAAGGAAACAAAAAAAAAACCTTATAATGATCTTTACATAAGGAACGAAGAATAGAATTTTGTCAACGTTACAGAAGATAATTTCAATAATGTATTTATATCTGATGAAAGCTGTTTCCAACTTTGTGGAAATCACTTAAAATCCTATCAAAACAACCTGTTACGTTCAAATTTCAGCCGCCTGGCTTGAATTTTCGATCATATCAAAGAAAAGCTGAAAATTGAACCAAATTTTCTCTTTCTTGATTGTTTCGGTCTCTACTTGACGGAAATTCATCGTAAATGATTTGAAGTGAAAATAAGCGGAAATAAAGTGTTTTACTTCAAATTTTCTCTTTGCTGACTTCCATTTTTAACAATATCTAACTCACAACTGAATGGATCAAACAAAAAGCAGCAAAAAATTTTTTTTGTTTGAGATGCCATCTTGACAACGAGCAAAAATATGAAATACTTTGATCGATATTTTACGAGATATCACCCTCGTCACTACAGCCATCTACCGAAAAAATAATGGATTTTCCCCCAGCCTATTATAAAAAAGCTGGTAGGTTTTGCTTTTGTAGGTATTTAAATTCTTTGGAGAAATAAATATGAACTGCCCTTTGATACCAAGTATAAAAATAAGATAAGAATGATATTTTTCTACCTGGAAGATTATATTATGTCAGATCATCGCCACTCTCCCATCATTTCTGCTTTAACTACTATTCGTCGTGATTCGGACCACCGTTTCGTCATTCGACAGTACCTCCTCATTAAATTGACGAATTTGGTTCGCGTCCAGATGTCCTAAGGAGGGGTTTTCACCTGTTGCGTGTCAGAGCAGGGAAGTGAAGGGTCAGAACAGGAACAGTTCCGTCGGGAAAAAAAAATTGTAACCGACTTTGGGAAACACGGTCTAACGACTTTCGGGACATGTTCTATTGTCGCAGATCGACCGGTTGTGCAGTACCTAATAATCCATCCGGATCGTTCGATACAGACCTAACAACCCCGACAACACCCAGTTCTCAACAACAAACTGCATATGATAATTATTTTAGGAAATAGTAAATTAGTTTTTGAGTTGACGAATATAAGATGTGGCATTAAGTTGATATAGAGGATGTTTTTGAACTTCAGCATTTTTTAACAGGATGTGGAATTTTTTGGAGTCGTTTTTCGCCTGAATATTGCAAAATAATAAAGAGTGGGCCAGCTGGTGTTTGCATTTTGAAGTAGTGGTTGTTTCGAGTCTGGCAACACTTCAATCATTCATTTTGACAGAAAGTTAGTTTAATATTTGACATTAACGAAATGGACTGATTTACGCTTGAACAAAACTTGGAAATTCTTAATTGTTTCGGACTCTACTTGACGAAAATTCATCGTATATGATTTAAGGTAAAACACTTTATTTCCGCTACTATCGGGTGTTTGTTATAGTGATAGAACTTTGAATTGCAATAAAACACATTTAAATTAAGATTGAAGCCGATTTTTTCTATTTGAAAGATAATTTTATGACATTTATATTTTGAAAATAATTTCCGGCATATGTCCACCACGACTAGCTCTGAGGAACCGCATTCGACCAGACATAACACGAGTTATGTTGGCTTCCAAAGCGTCTATTGTTTCTGGTTTATCAGCATAAACTGACAATGACTTGACATAACCCCAAAGAAAATAATCCAGTAGAGTTGTGTCGCATGATCTTGGAGGCCAATTCCATTTCTCGAAATAATATTATAGCCAAATCTTTCTTTCAATAAATCAATTGTTACGTTAGCAGCATTAAAAAAATATTGGCCGATGATGCCTCCAGCGTGTAAAGCTCACCATAGAGTGCATTTTTCAGGATGCAATGGAACCTGCAGAACTTTTTGAGGATTGTTTTCACTCTATATACGGCAATTTTGCTTGTTTACATAGCTAGAAATGAGCTTCATCACTAAACACAATTTTACGATAGAAAAGTGGATCAACTTCAAGCTGTTCTAGGGCCCAATCAGCAAACAAACGACGCTTATTATGGTCAAGTGGCTTTAGTTCTTGAACCAGTTGAATCCAATTGAGTCCAACTTGTTATGAACGTCGACGAATAGACAAATCTTGATCATCATTAACAATATGACTTACAGCAGCGATATTTTCTTCTGTACGTACAGTTCTTTGTCTTGTTGTTGCATCGAGTAGAAAATATCCGAAATCTATCGATAGTTCGACGAATAAGCTGCTCTGATGGACGAATACGTAAACCATAAATTTCACGAAGTGCTCTATAAGAACTATAAGAACACTGATTTTGAAAATAAATTTCAAAATTTGTAAACGTTGTTGTGGCGTGAATCTTTCCATGATAATTTGTCAATGCTTACTGAACAGAAATGCCAAAACAACATGGCTTCTACCTTCTGTCAAATCACAGTTATCCCTATCGAAAGTTCTAACACTCTAAAAAAAAAACACACCCAATACAAGACTCAGCAAAGCTATCAGTTCAGATTTTCGTCTATATACGGTTAGCAAATATAGTTTTCATTTTTTATTCTAATTTGTGGGTAAAGTAATGACATGGATTTTTGGTTTGAGCGATTATGAAAACAGGTTATCTCTAAAATTAGAAACCGAATACACTTAAAACACATTGAATCATAGATTTTCAAGATAAGTTCAGAGACATTTCTTAAATTGCGTCATATCTGTTGAAAAATCGCTCGTTAGCAGACCATTGTGTAACTAATTAACTGTTTTCCTGATTATAGATAAATACGGAGAAAAGAGTTTTTTATATATTTCACATTAATGTATTCATGCAGAAATTGCAACGATTAACTGAATTTGTTTCATCATGGTTTCCGTTAATTTCAGGTGAAAGCTTCACAGAACTAGAGGTTTCGGTTTAAACAAACTCTTTAAGTCAAAAAGCGAGTTTAAGCAAGTAATCATGAATTGAATTGGAATTTTCTACACTTCATCGGTCATTGATTCCACCAAATTATGTACTGTTCTATCAACGCAATTATAATCAAGTTGTTGCATAACTTTTTGGTTAGTTTCTTCTTAGATGTTTTTTTAATCGAGGAATTGTTATTTTTGTAGAAATGGAGAAAAAAGTTGTCTTATATTGGGTTGTTCAGAGAGTAATTTCGTTTTTTTTTTTTTTAATGAAAGACAATTTTAGTATGATGAATAAATATTTCATTAAATTATATTTTGGTAATTCTGGTCCAACACCTTTTGCCATCTTTCTGGTAGTAGCATGAAATTTTTGGTCTTTGGTGGCAAAAACTGATCCTGGTGATTTTTGACCTCTTCCGTTGAAGTGAAGTTTTTACCGTCCAAAAAATTCTGCAATGACCGGAATAAATAAAAATCCGAAAGCGTCAGATCTGGAGAATATGGTGGGTGTGGCAGTGTATCCCATTCAAGCTGTAAAAGCTTTTGGCGAATGTCCAAATTTGTATGAAAGCTCGCATAATCTTGGTGAAACACTACACTTTTTCTGTTTACTAATTTTGACCTTTCTGTTGAAGTGCATCATTCAGTTTGTCCAGTTGATGACAGTAGACTTCCGAATTGATTGTTGTGTTATCCGTTAAAAGCTCAAGAGAAAACGATTACTTTTAAATCCCAACAAACAGACAGTATCACCTTTTTTATGGATATTGGCTTTCGAAGTGCTTTGAGCCGGTTTACCTTTTTTGCTCCATGATCTCTTGCGTTTGACATTGTTATATACAACCGTTTTTTTCTCCAGTAATGATGCGCTTCTAAACTATATCATTTTCATGACGTTTGAGGAGCGAATCACAGACGTCAACGCGACTACACAAATTTCATTCCGTGAGAACATGAGGAACCCATATATTGAGCTTCGAGGTAAAAACCAGGCCTTTCAAGTGGTCATAAACAGTTCAATTCGATAAATTTAACCTCTCGCCGATCTCTCGTGTTGTTATCGCCGATTTGCATCAACTAATGCCTTCATTGTGTCTTTAACAGCTTCAACCGACCTTCTGGAACGTGGTGCACTTTAGATATCAAAATTATCGGATCGAAAGTTAGCGAATCAGTTCTGGCAATGGCGTACTGTCAACACATCTTCGTCATACACATCCGTTAATTTCCTTCTGGCTTGAACAACATTTTTACCCTTTCTATAGAAAAAAAGTAAAATATGATGAAAAGGCTGCTTATTGCTCTGCATATTTAAAAGAGTACCAACCAAAAACTACTGCTTAGAATCAATTGAACTCTTTCACACACGGGCCATGCTATATCAGCTCTCAAAACATATAATGAATGTCTTAAGTGTGAAGTTGTGTTCGAAAAAATACAATTAAATCACTATCGGGAAAAAACAAATTACTTTCCGAACAACGTTATATTTGTTCCTTTTTTTAACGTCTTGAATGAAGCTAATTTCTAGGTCCATTTTCTTTATTTTAGATTTTTTTGATCGGAGAAAAATTTGGGGAAAAGAGAATGATTACACCAGTTCTACTAACCAGTTATTAAGCCGCCAAAGCTTTCTACGTTAAATGTTATTATGAATTCTTTTCCATAAATAAAATTGAAAGATTTTCATTTTGCATGCTTTTGCGTTATTGTTGCTTGATCTCTCGTGAAAATTTCTAGTTCCAATCTGTAAACACGCGAACATGCAATCCATGTACGTAATCGTAGGCAACTATTAGAACCGAAGAATAATTTTCGTGGTTTACTTCGTGAAAACATGGCATTAAGTCCAATTTTAAGTTTTTCAACATCCAACGAAAATAAATGATATTGAAATTTTAAGCTGTTAGGTGTAATTTAGGGACCTACCATGGTGTATGGAATTCCATTAGTGGAGGTATGCAGATAAATATTTTTTATTATTTCAATTGCAGATCTAACTAAACTTAAATTAAAAAACATCTTTGAGAACAAAGTACAGGTTAGGCACGGAATTTATCCCCAACTAAGGTGGACATATAAAAAAATGAATTAATATTTTTCCAAAATTTTTTTTGCTTTCTATTACTTACAAACTAACAAACAAAATGGAGTTTTCATGCAACTTTCTTTGAACAATTTTACTTTTTTCATGCTCTCATGGGATTTAGGCCCATGGCCTGGTGGGATTTAGGCCCATTTTAGCCAGAGTCCATCCACTGCTCTCCAAATATTTCCAAATGCAGAAATTCAAAGGATTTAAGTCTGGGGAACATGGAGGCCATTGTCTTGGTAAAATGAAGGCTGGAATATTGGTTTGAAGCCATTGGACGGTGTGCTTCTCTTTGTGAGCTCGCCATCTGATCACCATCGCTCAGTGGGCTAATGATCGCATAGTATAAGATGAGCATTTCCCCCGAATAATCAACTTTCGTGATTAATCTCATTGTCACCTCGGAGAACTATTTTTGTGGAAATCCGTTAAGGGTACGTGTTACGCTAACCATACAGAAACGATTGATGCCTTTGAACACGAAATCGAAGTAACCATTCATGAGATTGAGCCTCAAACAATCGACGATGTACTGAAAAATTGGGTTATTTGAATGATTTTTTTTTCGTGAATGTCAAGGTTCAACCTTTCTAATGAACTCATAACCAAAAATCGAAATTTTAAATGGCCCACCCCTTATTTACGAAATTGAATTTTAAGTATTATTTACTGTTTGTGTATCTTGAATTGGAAGCAATGAAACTTTGACAAAAACTATAACGTTATAGGAAAAAATCGAATTCTGTAACAACTTTTTCTTGAATTCTTCCCTTCAAGTGGAACATTAGAATTAATTAAATCGAATTATATTTATTACGAAAACGAGTATGTTAACACGAATTCGAGAATGGTAAGTAGGAAATTTTTCGAATCTGGACAGTGTTACTGGGATTGAAATCTCCCAAATTACGTGAAAATATCGATCAGCAATGCTTCTGTATAGCAAGAATTTTCTGAATTGCGCTGGTTTTTTACTCTTCTATTAGTACGATTTCTTATAAAAAAAGACGTTGAAAAGCTGCCTATATTTTTAAATAATGAGCTGAATATTTTCCATGGTTACTTCCCATAAATCAACACTCAAAATAAACCACTTATAATCCATAGAATTTTTTTGCTCTGACTTCTTTCTCGTGGATGCTGGCGCCAAGAATCGACGAGAAGTGATTTATAGCTGTGATATTTGATACTTTTGGATAAAACTCACTTGGGACAAGTATTTTGTCGGCGGCAAACCAGCCCAAATGATCCGAAAATGACTGGGTACACAAATGGATTAGGATTTGAGAGAAGCGTTCGTCACTTCAAGTGGTTGAAAGATTACATGATGAATTTATGACGTTTTAGCTCGTTTAGCATCCGTTGAGTGTGTTAAATGCTTTCTGAGATGAAATATTTATATTTTTCTTTCAATTTTCAATTTGATATTTCATCTTTATGTGCCTGTTTTATGTTAAGGAATGTGTGAAAGGTTGTGTTGTGTTTAAAACTTTGGTCATTTAGCTTTATGATTGAATTGAGGACAATATGAATAATTATTCAGTAAATCTTTCTATAATTCAGCGAAAATACTTGTTCTGATGAAAAATGTATTTCATTCTGGAGGACACATTTAGGAAATTACAGGATATTTAATGGAATATATTATGAAACTCCAAACGAGTGAAATTGTAATTTTTCATATATATGCCTTGAACCTTTCAGGAAGGGTTTGAGTATCTCGGCCAAGTTTGCTTATGAACAAAATCAGTTCAGTAGTTGGGCAGTTATCCACGCTTGTTAATTTTTCATATTTTTCCCAATATTTTCGAAAGTACAGCTTAGATCGATCTGAAATTCAGTATTTACGAGTTGAATAATAACATGCATGTTCGTCCGAAATTTCATGAAGATCGTATGATTACAAGTTAAAAAAAAAAAAAAATATCGGTGGATCAGCTTAAACATTATAACTTTTTAACGGAAAGAGATCGAGACTTGAAACATTCGGGGTGGGTTTGGGACCTGAATATCCCGGTTGAGTTTCTTATCGGACAAAATCTGTCCAATGTTTTAAATATCATACAGATTTATTCTGTTAACCTCCTACAAATTTTAATTTTTATTCAAAATCTTTAAGAATTAAACGAAATAAATGTCTTTAGAACACACTGTGTCAGTTTAGTAGACATATAGAAAATTAACACTCATTACACAGTACCAAAGGGAATAAAAGAAATTCAAAGAAATATAAATTGTAAACTAAAAATTATTATATAAATACTTGAAGAGAACAAAATTTTGTTTCGTTCTGTTTTATAAAAACTAAATTCCTTTCCAAAAATGCAAAACAAAACCTCAAGAAATTCTTGAAAAACAACTTGCTCAAAATTTCCTTCAAAAAAATCCTTAAACACGCAGAACATCTTCAAAAAGTAATTTAGAATTATCGCAGCGGAAAAGTTGTTTTTGAAGAATATCTTGAAGTTATGTTTTGCATTTTTGGAAAGGAATTTAGTTTTCATAAAACAAGGAACGAAACAAAATTTTGTACTCTTCAAGTATTTATATAACAATTTTCAGTTGACAATTTATATTTCTGTGAATTTCTTTTATTCCCCGTGTAATAAGTATTAATTCTATATTAAGATCAAAAAATGCCTTACAAGCTTTGTGTGATTTTAGTGATAAACACAGAACATAGAATTTTAAATATTGGATGGAGTAGTCCGTTACTTTGTGATAGTTCATTCAATTAAGAAGCAAGACGAACACTATCCAATCCAGAAGAGCAATAACATCAGGACAAACCAAATGGCTTAAAGAAGAAAGTAAAAAATGGTTCAGCATCAGGAACAATTTGTCTCTACATATTAAGGTACTACACTCTGAACTTACTTATAGACTCCACCCGGTTGAATTTGACTTACTAGATGATAAAACTAGACATACTATATCTATCATAAAACACAAAAAATATATCAATCAATCAAAAAAACTGAAGAACCTGATATTTAAACAAAATAACAGTGAACAGAAAAATTCAATTCCTAACACAACACCATATAATAGATTCATAAATTTCTCGAATACCACTTTTTCTACAGATGAAATTAGGCTTCTTGAGAAAGGTCCAAATTATAATCCCCACATAACCTCAAAAAATATCATTGAAACATTAACTTCCGAAATCGAATTAGCGCTAATTAAAACACCGAACCCAAACTTCACCAAAGAAAAAATAAAAAACTTACTACTAACCCATACAGACTCACAGAATAAAAAAGAAAAATCAATAGTAAAATCAATTCAAAACAAAATTCGAAATGATAATTTGATAATGACTAAAGCCGACAAAGGAAATTCTATTGTTACTCTATCCAAAGAAGATTATGACCAGAAAATAAACAATTTTTTAGAGAAAGAATCGCCCATACAACTAAAAAGAGATCCCACCGCAAAAATTCAACTAAAACTAAAAACAACGCTCAAAGATATTCAAATTATTTTATCAGATTATGATAAATTCAAACTTATTAACATGAATCCTACACCTCCCAAACTATATGGCCTTATTAAACTTCATAAAGATAATTGTCCAATACGCCCTGTGGTATCATATATTAATAGCCCCCTTGCGAAACTAGCCTCTAAATTAAACCAAATTTTTAAAGAAACAACACAATTCAACTCACCCTATTCAATAAAAAATTCAATCGAGCTCACAAAAAAACTAAAAAATGTTATTCTTCCAGTTAATAGTATTCTAGTGTCGTTTGATGTAGTTAATATGTTCCCGAATATACCAAATATAGAATGCATGAATATAATCGAAAATATCCTAACAAAAAATAACATCAATCCTGTGATAAAAAACGAAATTTTAACCCTTTTCGAACTTTGCGTGGAAGAAAATTACTTTCAATACAATAGTAAATCTTACAAACAGAAAGATGGACTTGCCATGGGATCACCTCTCAGCCCATTACTCGCTGAAATCTTTATGTCCCGTTTTGAAAGAAACATTCTAAAATCCACACACGCAAAGCATATCACTTTTTGGTACAGGTATGTAGACGATATATTGGCTTGCTTCTGCGGAACACATTCAGAATTAAATGAAACATTAGAATATCTCAATAGTTTGCACAATAAGGTCAAATTCACCATGGAAACACAATTCGATAATAGAATAAATTTTCTGGACATAACTTTAATTAACAGTAATAATGAAATTTCCTTTGATATATATAGAAAACCCACATCAACTGATACAACAATACCAAATTCTTCAAACCATCCGATCAATCATAAACTAGCTGCTTATAGATCAATGGTACATAGAGCATTTTCAATTCCTTTAGATAATATTACGTTAAAGAGGGAATTGAATACAATCAGACAAATAGCCACAAAAAATCAGTTCAAAACCAAAACTATAAATTCCATCATAAACATAAAACAAAAGCAACTAATTCGTAAACAAATTTACCCCATCTCCAAATCAGATCATAATAACAATAAATTTATAAAACTAACATATTTTGGACCAATTTCACAAAAAATAGCTCGAATTTTATCAAAAATTAACATAGTAACAGCTTTTACACCCTCCCATAAAATTTCTAATCTCTTTTTTAATCCGAAAGACAAAGAGAACCGACTGAATAATTCTGGAGTCTATAAATTAAGTTGTCAAGAGTGTAATAGTGTGTATATAGGTCAAACGGGCCGACCGTTCCATAAAAAGGTACAAAGAGCATGAATCTGCTTTTAGGAACCGGAAGAATAATTCCAATTTTGCGAACCATTTCTTCACTACCGATCACACCTTCCCAGAATTGAACAACCTTGTTATCTTGCACGTGGAAGCGAAAGGGAAAAAACTTGACATCCTGGAATCCATAGAAATTGAAAAATATAAAAAGCACGTACCAATAATAAATCTACTTAACGAACAGACGGAACTTTGGAAAACCCCTCTCTTCGAAGCTCTGCCGAAGCCTACAATCCCCATATATAATAGTTGAGATCTAATTTGTTCGTTCAGTTTGAAAATGTAGTAAACACTACGAAACTCGAGTCACTGTATATCAGTTATAATAAAAAGTGATAGAAAACAAAGTAATTCCTTATTTCATTCCATAGAATTTTAAAGTAAGTGTGTTCAAACGAGCATACCACGACGTCTTAGAGTTAAGTTATTTATTGTTAATTGATTTTATTTTTGAAATGTTGGACTGAAGAAGACCTTATCTGAATTGTTAATAGTTGTTTTTTGAGGATGTGATACATGATTTGAGAGATTTTTGAAGGTACTCATTTAAGTATTCAAATATATTAAATATTTCAAATAAATTATTTTTTGAGAAGTTCTTAAAATTATGTTTTGTATTTTTGAAAAGGATTTAGTTTTCATAAATATGAGATCAGAAACAAAATTTTGTCTCCATCAAATATTTATTCATTAATTTTTATCGACAATTTATATTTGTTGGGTTTTTTATCCCATTTGATATTATGTATTAGTTTTGATTTCATATGTCCATTAAATATAAGCTGTGTTTATAAGACATTAATTCAATTCTAAAAGTTTTTGAATAAAATTTTTTGAAATCAAAATTATAGGAGACTAATTTGATATTCAAATTTTGTAATAATTCTTCTATCAAGTAAAAAACCTCTTCTTATTATATTATTTTAACGCTATATGTGTACTAAATTGACACAGTGTGTTCTAAAGACATTTATTTATGATGCTACTGTGATAGCGAAACAATTGTTGTGAGTTTAACACTAAAAATTTGTGAAAATCAGAATAACCTTATTTCAAATTACATTTATTTAATTTAAATCTACAAGTTTCTGAATAATAATTTTTTTAAATTAAAATTTGTAGAAGGTCAACAGATTAATAAATCCGTATGATATTCAGAATTTTGTAATAATTCTTCTATCAAGAAAAAACATTTTTATTATTTAATTGTAGATATAATAATTATACATTTTGGTTCACACTTATAACATATTATCATTTAGTTTTGAAGGTGTTCACAAAATACTTTATGTAACTTCTGTAACAAACATAGAATACGTAGGATTTTTAAAAGTTCACTTCATTCTAGCTTCACTTCATATGTAGCTTCTTCAAGAATCTATTCAGAGATTTGAAATTTTTAGGTGAAATGAACCGTTGAACAAGCTCGCAAAAGTTTTTGACTTCACGTCAGTGCTTTTCTTGTTTTTCTGTCCTTGTTAGTAGGGTTTAAACAAATTAATAAAATGAAATAGGAAAAAGCTTTTTACTTGATAGAAGTGATATAACAAAATTTGAATATCAAAACAGATTTAATCTGTCGGTCTTCTACAATTTTAATTTAAAAAAATATTTATTCAAAAACCATTTAGAATTAAATTAATGTCTTATAACCACGGCTTATATTTAATCGACGTATAAAATCAAAATTCATTATACAATATCAAATGGAATAAATAAACCAACGAATATAAATTGTCAATTAAAATTAATAAATAAATATTTGCAGGAAACGAAATTTTGTTTCTGATCTTACCATTATGAACATCAATTCCTTCTCAAAAATATAAAACATAATTAAAGGATTTCTCACAAAATATAATTTATTTGATTTATTCAATATATTTAAATAAGTTAATTCAAAAATCTTTCAAAACATGCATTATATCTTCAAAAAACAATTAGAATACAATAATCACTTCATCGGCCCTAAATCATATATAAAAATCAAAATCAACCAACAGTAAATATAACTTACCTAAAAGTGGTCCTTGAATGATTGCTTGAACAACTAACTTTAAAATCAAGATATTCTATGTTCGTCACAAAAATTACAAAAAGCTGTAGGGTATTATAAGGTTTTCTTTAAACCATTGATATTCCATAATGAGATTTTTATTCAAGCCTAAATATAAGTATATATAAAATAAAATAGGATTAAATTAAGAAATTCATCAAAGAATTACAACCTTCATTATCATTGACAGTGGAGATTGATAAGTCCGACTAATGTATCAAATTTAGATATTTAACCATAGCTAAAATAAATAATTCACATTAATTTCCTATATTCCATGAACCCAGATATACATATTCCATTAAATATGATAAACTGAACCAGTCAAATAACCATAAATTATTAGCATTTATTAGTATAATTAAAATAGTAGGTAAGAATTCAACGAATCATGGAAATTGCATGAGAGAAATCAATAATCTTGAGCTATTAATAATATGCAAGATCCAATATCAATTAATTGTTGCTAACATTCATTGAGATTTACAACAATAATTTCATTATAACATGATTTTATCAGGAGAGTATTATAAATGGTTTTCTGATAATAGTTTTCATTTTAAATAGCCCGCTATCTGCTCAACTGTCACTTTTGAAGCTGTCATCTTTTGACATTTGACAAGTGAAAACTACGTCTTTACTAAAAATGGAACGATACACGCTTCATCAATGCACTGAAATTCTTAAAATTCATTTCAAAAATGGTAAAAATTTTGCAAAACTAAAGCACTATTGGGTCATCGTGAAGCACCAACTCGGCCGGCGGTAAGAAAATTTGAGCTGTTGGACAAGTTAGTGATGTAAAGAATCGAAACCGTGCGCGTCGCTCAACAACTGAGAATATTGTTGCTGTAGCCTGTAGCGCGCCCCCCAGGCATTAGATCTTGACGTGATGGGGGCGCTCTCCTGACTAGGACCCTAAATTCGTTCCGGCGAATTGGAGGGTTAAGTCTTGGTGTCTAACGTAATGCCACTTCGCGCCAGTCACTGGACCTGTATGGTGGAAGATCTCCGAATGGGACCCTAGTTTTACTCAGGTGAAATGGAGGGCTGAGCCGGTTGATTAACTCAGTGACAAGGGAGTCTGTCGCAGCACAGGGCTTCTCCCTTAAAACTGGCGTACTCTACCCTATCGCAGTATAAATCTCCGGATTCTGTGTAATGGCCGAGTGCGTTATGTAGCATACTGCGTTACCTCGGGGGGGTGGACTTGCCCTCAGGTGTTACTTGTACCACCTGGCCACCCCACTTGGTGTTGGACTCGAGGGGGCAGTGGTTGAAAGTCCGCATGCTGGACTAGGGGGGTATTTCATTTATCTGTTCGCAGACCCCCATTTTCGGGATATTCTCATGAAACGACTCGGGGTTTAACGGGACTTGACGGTTCGACCGGCCTGTCCTGGCCCCTGGATCTGTGCGTAACTATTTAGGGTTTGTGGATCTCGACGAAATGGCTCCGCCATTAGTGCTTGACGCCAGGATCAATCAAATGACTTCACATGGGTTCGGTGGGTCAGGACGTATAGTCCGCTAGACGGTGCTCGTACCAGGATCAATTGTAGTCGTCAATCTTGAGTTTATCTTAGTTCTTGGGACTGCGTTCGGGTGGATGGATAAGAATTCCCTCCGGCGGGTGAGTTGCGTCTCAAACAACTCGGGTACTGACCTGCAGAGCCAGTAGAGGTTGGATAGTGCTTTCGCTGCTACCAGTCAGACGGTTCTGGCTTTCGAGTCGGGGCCCAAACTGGAAGCTGGTGGGTTCATCTCTTCGGAGGGGTTCTCGCCACGCGCGATGATATGGCGTAATCCTTATCACACTTTCTACCTCTGGGTGGACTGTGGAGACTGCTTGGTAGTCACTTGGAAAAGAGGCCATGCCTCAAATAGCCAATAACTATTCTGGTAGAATTCACCTGTAGCCTGTAGCGCTAACGAAAACCCAGGTTTTCCGATTCCTCGTCAATATTTGGAATTGGGCATTTCACAAACGACATTACACCGTATTTTGCATAAAGGTTTAGGTCTTAAGCTTTTAAAGTTCAGTTAACGTAAGAACTCAAGCCGAATACCAGCAACGTCGTATCTTCGCTGATTGGGTCCTTGAAATGCATCAAAGTGATCCGGATTTTCATCGAAAAATCATCTTCAGCGATGAGGCCCATTTTCACGTCGTAGGTTAATACTAGATATTTTTAATATCAAAATAAAACCTCTTATTGGAAAACCCTTTATGATCACCGTAGTCATTTACGTATGATCGTCCTAAAGCGTCTGACGTAAGTGCTTTCAGGATTTTTTTTTTCATCTGACCAATTGATTCATGCTTCAATCTTTTAACCAAAGCTATTATACATTAATGCTCGGTGCATAAAGAATGCCCCTTTCGAGTGGTAATGAAAATTTTGTTGACCCCTCCTGTCGTTCACTGACCTCCACTGAAGACTTGCAATTTGGTATGCAGATTTTATTGGTTTATAGAGATATCAAATTGAACACATCAACGCCAATAATTCTCAACCGAGTCGTTTCTTTGAACTTGACTGGCACACTGCCACGCAACTGGATATCGTAATTATAAAATTGACCAAAGAGTTGATCGTTGAACCCGTGTCAATCTTGATTGGCTTTGTCCGCTCGAGGAATTGCCCAACAACGCCGGCTCTTGGTCACGAATTTCTAAAAGGAACTTTTGCGAACTAGAAACTGGACTGGCTAAACACTGGCCATTTAATTGTGAATGTGAAAGCGGACGTGGTGTTTCATTAAGAGCCTGCGTCGTTCGCCGGGTCTAGTGCAACGCAATTCTAGATAGTTTTGCCTTACCTACTTTCCACGCGGTGTTTGTATGTTGGGGCCGCGGGCCATGAATTCTCCTAGTCTTGAGAGATATTTAATGTTGAGGTTAACGATCTTACACCATACGTATTGATTTCTACTCAACTCGAAACGAATTGCTCCCGTCTTGGAACGTTTGCGAGTGATATATGAGGTGGGAAATATACGAAATGTTTGTTGATGCCATAAAAAGAATACAGAGGAATAGTGGTTTCTAGATAGCATAAAATAAAAGTTAACAATAGCTTGTATGATTTTATTTTGGTCTATCAGCTTAGAGCTTGAAAAACGTATCTTGAAGAGAAGAATAATGCGTATACCAGATACAAGTGGAAGAGGACTGAAGAGAGATGGTGAAACTTCAAGATCAGAAATTTTGCATTTGAAGGGAAAAGATTGCTTACAGATCGCATATGGAAGTTAGTGGTCGCTATAGACAGTTTACTGAATGGTGTTGTCAAAAGTACAGAGAAACAGCTTCCAACTTCCAACTTAACTCAAATGCGAGATTCCATGGAGGTAATAGTTTTATTTTCAAAGTTGCCGATCCTCTCGACGTTGTTTGAAATCCGATGCTAGAGGCCGAGGTCGAGTCTCTCGATGATAGAGTAATATATAAGCCTGAGTCATCATTTTCTCGTGAAGAGAGGCTATTTTTTGAAAAGTTGGCGTTCAGTAGTCGTAAATCGATGACAAAGAAAATAACTTACATTTGAATGGTCTAAGACCAATGAGTATACTGCCGGCTCTCTCAAAATTATTGGAAAAGATAGTGAACGCACAAGTTATGGATTACATCATAGTTCACAATATTCCACCTGAGTTGCAGTCTGGATTTCGTAAGGATCACATAAAAGCACTTGTCAACCTTATCGACGACATTTCGAGTGCTATAGATAGTAAGATAGCAATGGCTTTGCTCGTATTTATGCTTTTGATACAATTAACCACCAACTACGTACTCTGTGCTAAGCTACAATGTTTTGAGTTGTTTTTTTACTAGGTCTTAGGACGATACCAACAGAGTCCTTGAGATACTTCAGGATAGTTGAACACAACTTCAATGTGATATCACGTTTACTGATAGGGCTCTTACCACTGGAATTGTTCGTCAAAAAATCAGAAGAGGTAGACCCCGGGCTATAATGCCATTAGAAGGCCGTTTTTATCCTTTTCGGTGAGAAACAGTCTCTCAGCACTTACAGAATGGTAAGTCAACATCTCCGAGAATACTTCAGTTTCCTAAACACAGTTAGGAGACGTCTTCATGAAGTCATCGAAACGCTTGTTGAGAAGAATTCAACTTACTCGCGATAACAAGCGTCAAAGATTAGAGTGGGCGATGGAGCAGGTATACTGGTGAGATGAATGGAGATACGTACTTTTTATCGACGATTCCAGATATGGGAGTTTTTTTGATAGTCGACGAGTACGGGTGTGTACACGTCCACTCAGCGCTGGAGGCGCTTGTCTTGACTAAGATCTTAGTTTCATTCCGGTGAAATGGAGGATTAAGTCTTAATGCCTAAAGCAATTTCACTCGCGCCAGTCACTGGACCGGTGTGGTGGAAGTTCAACCGAATGGGGCTCTAGTTTCACCGTAAATTTGAAATGGAGGGCTGAGCGACGTTGTTCAACTCAGTGAGAAGGGTGTTTATCGCAGCACAGGCCTTCACCCTTAAAACTAACGTGCTCTACCCTACTGCAGTAAACCTCCGGAATTTTCTGTCCAATGGCCGAATGCGTTATGTAGCATACTGCGTAACTTCGGGAGGGTGGAGGCCCTCGGAAAGTATTCGTACGACCTGGCCACCCAATTGGTGTTGGACTCGAGGGGGCAGTGGTTGAAAGTTCGCAAGCTGTTCTCGAAGGGTATTTCATCTATCTGTTCGCAGAAACTCATGTTCAGGATATCTCGAGAGGTGCTATAGGGTTAAGTGGGACTTGACGGTTCGACCAGCCTCGTCCTGAACCAGGATCGATTGCGAGATGTTTCTGGGGTTTGTGGATCTCGACGATACGGCTAGACCGTTGGTGCTTGAAGCCAGGATCAATTGAAATACTTCACAAGGGTTTGCGGGTCTTGACGTACATTGAATTGATTGAACGGTGCCGAAACTGGAAGCTTGGTGATAATAAGGCGTATCCTATCTGCTTCCTGGGCAAATTGTGGAGACTGTTGAGTAGTCACCGGGTGAAAGAGCCACGCTCACATGCCAGTAACCTAACCGGTAGAATTCACGATTCCACTGATATGAAGGAACCACCGCTCTGCTCAAGAAGTATAATTATATTTGGGGGTGGAGTTTGTTTCAATGGTAGAACTGAATTATTATAACATCCAAGGACCATGACGTCTCAGACATATGTTGACAGAGTTATCAATGGAGTAGTGCCACTATTTCACACAGCTATTGGCAAAAATTTCGGTTTTCTGGATGATAATGCACTGCCACACAAATCCCACTACGTGGCAACTGCTGGAAAAAACTACGGTATTTCACATCTAACATTACTTTCAAGATACCCTGACCTAAATCCAATCGATTATGCTTGGAACCAATTGAAAAGAACCCTTGATGCCCACAAACCGCAGCCGAAAACGCTTCAATTGCTCTGATATCTTTTGACATAACTTTGGCAACAAACTAGGCTGGATATTCTCGATAACTTGGTGTAAAGCATGTAGAGAAGATGCACGTGATGGTCGTACTTTGTATCGAGGGTTTATGCAAATATGAATTTTTGAAATTTTCAGAATTTCGGTTTTACGTAAAATTTTAAACTTTTGCAGGTATTGTATTTTTGTCATTACGAATACATAATTTCTTTGGAATATTATTTTCCTAACCTAAAAACCTCTATATTAGTATATAAATTTCAGACTGTTTTTCTGCAGAGAAAACAAAAATTAACACAATATCACAATACCAATGATTTAACAAAACCCCATAGAAAATAATACAGTGGAGTTATGTCGCATGATCTTGGAGGCCAATTAACTGGACCATTTCTCGAAATAATATTATCGCCAAATATTTCTCTCAATAAATCCATTGTTACGGTAGCAGCATGAGGTGTAGCACCATCTTGTTGGAACCAAAACTCTGGGTCCATACCATTCAAATTTTGAAACAAATAATCATTGATCATCGATCTGTAACGAGCACCATTCACTGTAACATTAGTTCGAGTAGATATATGAACCGATGATGCCTCCAGCGTGTAAAGCACACCATACAGTGCATTTTCAAGATGCAATGGAACCTGAAGAACTTTTGAGGATTGTTTCCTTTCCATATACGGCAATTTTGCTTGTTTATATAGCCGTTCAACCAGAAATGAGCTTCATCACTAAACACAATTTTACGATAAAAAAGTGGACTGACTTCAAGCTATTCTAGGGCCCAATCAGCAAACAAACGACACTTATTATGTTCGAGTGGCTTTAGTTCTTGAACAAATTGGATTCTTGTATGGGTGTGGCCTAGATCTTTACGCAAAATTTTCCATGTGGTGGATGCACAGAGTCCAACTTGTTGTGAACGTCGACGATAGACAAATCTGGATCATCATCAACACTATGACTTACAGCAGCGATATTTTCTTCTGTACGTACAGTTCTTTGTGTTTTTGTTGTCGCATCGAGTAGAGAAAATGTTGTTCGAAATCTATCGATAGTTCGACGAATAAGCTGCTCTGATGGACGATTATGTAAACTATAAATTTCACGAAGTGTACTATAAATTTGGCGAATAGAACACTGATTTTGAAAATGAATTTCAACAATTTCTAAGCGTTGTTGCGGCGTGAGTCGTTCCATCATAATTTGCCAATGCTTACTGAACAGAAATGTCAAAATAACATGGCTTTTATCTTCTGTCAAATTCACAGTTAGCCCTATCGAAAGTTTTATCACACAAGAAAAAAACACCCTATAGTTCTTAGATTCCCAACCGAATACTGCTTTCGAATATTCCGGATAAAGTCGTATCTCTCTGGCCAGTAAGGATTCGACCTGTTGAAGGAAAACTTAAAACTTCATTCTGGAAGATTTATAAAGTGAGGAGGAATTTTCGAAGCTTTACTTGCTTTCTTCTTGGTTCTCAATTATAATTGAGCATCCGAACCAGCATCCAAATAACCTTCTAGATCCGTCTAGAAAGTATCCAGAATTTATTATTTTTCATAATTTTAATATACTTATTTTTTGTAACATTCGAAGACAAAATTAATCTAAAAAATAGGTTGTGCAGATAGTCGGCTATGGCCAAAGTTGCATGGCAACACTATTTGTCAGATATTGTTGATCGTCAACAGGCATACAATTTATGATATATTGTCGCTACTAGAAAAAAGAAAACAGGTAGAGTATTCGTATGGAAAATATTTCGAAATGTTAAAAATTCGTGCAATTGACTCAGTTGGGAAAAAATGCTATATATGAGACAATAAAGAGGATAAAAAATGACATGGATGTGAGGCATAGACCAGTTTCAGGAAGACCGCGTAAGATTAAAAGAAACAATTTAAACGCTTTATTGGCCTTAGGACGACACAATCTGCTCCTGGAGTTTCGCAAATTGGCTAACAAATTTGGAAATCAACGAAATATAAAAGTATGTCACTGAAAAGACATAATGATACCTTTACAAAAGGAACGAAGGATAGAATTTTGTCAACGTTTTCAAGAAGATAATTTCAATAATGTCTCTATATCTGATGAAAGTTGTTTCCAACTTGGTGGAAATCACTTAAAATTTCTATCAAAATAAACTAACTGTTGCCGTTCAAATTTCCAAATTTCCCACCAAAATAATGGTTTGGGGAGCAATATCTCAGTGCTCCGCCTCTGTGTATAGTTGATGGTACCATTAATAGTGAAAAGTATTGTGGCATTCTAATTTTTCTTCTTCTTGAAACGGCGCATGCTTTATACCCAGAAGGGTGCAATTTTAGTCGGATAATGCAAGATGTCATACCTATACTCAAGCTAGGATGCAAGAACACCAAGTGACAACCATTTCAAGGCCAGCAGTTTCACCAGGTCTTAGTGCCATTGAAAACATATGGGGACTAATGAAGATTGAAGTTAAACGAGCAGCGCCATGAAATAAAAATGATTTCATTCAGTCAGTTTTACAGTCCTGGACTATCATCAACAAAAATTATGGAGGTGATCTAATTTCGGGTGTACCTCGACGTTCAGTCGAGTGTTTACAGTTGAATGGAGGTTGTATAAGTAAATAAGATGAATATTTTGTTACAATTTTCTTATTATAGAATTGAAAATATAGACTTAATAATTACAAGTTTTTTTTTGTATTCTTCAAGACGGACTATATAATGATGGTTATTAACACATTGTATGGATTTAGACTATGTTCCTCAACAATATTTAGTGCAATTTTTTTTATAGTCCTCATTTGCCAATTTATTCGGATAGAGACGAACCGGGGTCTTCCACCTGCCTAATTCGGACATGGGTCATTTCGAGCATGCAATAATCATTCAGCGTATAGTGAACCGTTTAGCCGTCATGAATTCTCACGGTCTCCCTTTCTATTCCGTCAATTATTTCCTAAACAGTTCACTGGCGTTGAAGAACAGGTGCTTAATAAATTTGTAGATTAGTATTCCTTCATAGCGATGCATTACATTATCAGCTCTTGGATACTAAGCGTGTTCGCGAATTTCAAAGTTAAATGACCAAGAATTTTATATATTTAAATTGGATTGGTTATTGTATACGCATTTTGCCAGATGATAAACCTGAGGAATCTGGATTATAAATAATATATAATAGCTGGATTCATTCTACAGATTTAATCTGAAAAAATTTTTATTCGTCATATGTAGCTTCTTCAAAAAGCTTTTCAGAAATTTGAAAATTTTAGGGGAAATGGACAAGAGAACGAAAAAATCGCTACAATTGTGTCGCGTGGCCTCTTCAGATCACAAAAATATAAAATGAAAATAAAATAGAAAAAGGCTTTTTACTTGATAGAAGAAATATAACAAAATTTGAATATCAAAACAGATTTAATCTGTCAGTCTTCTACAATTTTAATTTCAAAAAAATTTTTATTCAAAAAACGTTGAGAATTAAATTAATGTCTAAATAAGCACCGCTCATATTTAATAGACATATATAATCAAACCTCAATATACAATGTCGAATGGAATAAATAAACCAACGAATATAAAAAAGTCATTCAAAATTAATGAATAAATATTTGAAGGAGACAAAATTTTGTTTCTGATCTTACCATTATGAACACCAATTCTTTTTCAAAAACATAAAACACAACTTAAGGACTTCTCAAAAAAATATTTATTTGAAATATTTAATATATTTAAATATTCAAATAAGTTAATTCAAAAATCTCTCAAAACATGCACTATATCTTCAAAAAACAAATAGAATTCCGATAATCTCTTCATCGGCCTTAGATAATATTACTCTTCAAGATAAGATATACTGATTGATAGTGGATTTTGATATTTTAAATATTATCTAGGGCCGATGAAGGGATTATCGGAATTCTAATTGTTTCTTGAAGATATAGTGCATGTTTTGAGAGATTTTTGAATTAACTTATTTGAATATTTAAATATATTAAATATTTCAAATATCAGAAACAAAATTTTGTCTCCTTGAAATATGTATTTATTAATTTTAAATTACTTTTTTATATTCGTTGGTTTATTTATTCCATTTGACATTGTATTTTGAGGTTTGATTATATACGTCTATTAAATATGAGCGGTGCTTATTTAGACATTAATTTAATTCTAAAAGTTTTTTAAATAAAAATTTTTTTGAAATTAAAATTGTAGAAGACTGACAGATTAAATCTGTTTTGATATTGAATTTTTTTTAAATAAAACATTAAGTCTTCAAATTTTAATTTTTCCTTCACAACTATCTCAACGTAAATTCCAAACTTTTTCCACAATTTCTAAAAGGTCGCAAATAACCGAACCCTACAGAGATTGACTCAAAATGAATACTCATTTATTTAAATAATTATAAAAATCATGAATTTTGATGATACTAGTTAAAGGTATAATTTAAAACTGAATCAAAATTCTGAAATTCTATAAATTATATGAATAATATTCAGATCAATAATTTTAAAATTAATGTGTATTAATTTCAATATCACTATATTTTTTAATATGTATATATAGTGAAGGTTTTCAGAATTCTGATTGTAATTTCAAATTAAACCCTTTCCAAGTTAAGTCAAACTTTATAATTTTTTTCAATGAATTATATTTGTAGGATTCATTTTCAGAGAATTTCGATGTTAGAAGCTGTCTTTTGTGTGATGGTATCGTAATTCCTTCAAACGTTTGTAATCTTTTGATGAGCATTTGTATATTGATTTTCATATGTTGTCTCGAAAAATGTGTTATATTTCAATTTGTATAAGGAATTTTTTGGCCCAAATTTTGTTAATTAATATTTGAATGATTCGATCTTTACTTGGTGGAAACTCAGCTTAATTAAAAAATATATTTTATTTCCACAAAAATATTGAAATTTTGAGGAAATAAAATACTGTGTCCAATTTATTTTTATAATTTTGTTAATAAAATTTTCCAAACTGAATAAAATTGTATCAACCACGTGTGCATTAAATATTCTTTATTTTTTATAAATTTCTCTATATTTCAGAATGTTCTAAAACATTTGAAAATTCCTTAAATGTTCCTAAACACCAACTAGTTTTTCCAAGACATCTTGATGTTATATTTTTTTTTAGTTTGACGATTATCGATTAAACCCAATTTTAGAATACATATTATAGAACTTATGGCATCAATAATATCTGAAAAATCTCACACGCACTATGTTTTAAATTTGAGCATAGACAAGAGTCCACAATATCCTGAATCTGAAAAAATATAATAATTAAATTATCAATATGTCCAGGAACAGAAATATACAAGGGTGGTTCAAATATGATCGAGACAAATACTCTAAGACATTTATTTATTATCGAAAAATTTACAGAAAATCCCAATTTTTCTGGGTAATTCCTCTCACTATTTACACATTTTGTCCACTTTTCGTCGTATTTGTTCGTATTTTCAAGACAATTTTAGTATAATATGGATGATTTTCGTAAAGCTTAAATAATATTCCGTATTCAATTTTAAACTGTTTAGTGATCTTTATCAAATATAACTCAATAAAATTGTAGTTTATTTAATCATGCAGAATATGGATTGAATTTAAATTTAAATATCAAAACAGATTAATTCTGTTAGTCTACAAAAACTTAGAATTAAATTAATGTCTTCTATTCTTCCTCTTGAATTTAATAGACATATAAAATCAAAACTCATTATATAATATCAAATGGAATGAAAAAACCGAACGAAATATAAATTATCAATTAAAATTACTAAATAAATACTTGAAGGGGACAAAATTTTGTTTCTGATCTTATATTTATGAAAATCAAATCTTTTTCGAAAATGCAAAACATAATTGTGAGAACTTCTCCAAAACTAATTTAATTATTATTTTATGGATCGAATTTGTTAACAGCAGAATCAAAATGAACTTTAAATGAGTATCATTGAACTTTATTTAACTATTATTTTACGTGCAGTTTGAAGCTCTTGACGCCCATTAAATGTTTTCATTACATTTTTTTATTGTGTTCCAATTATGGTGCTGTTCTTATGAAATGATTATATGAGTATGAAAGGAACACATAATATATTATTTCCATTTCTCAACAATAAATAAAACTTTGTTGCTGCGACAGAAACCTGTTATAAAATAATAAACTCAGTCATGGACGGAAAGCAACTGTATATTTTCAATAAACATCCGTTGTTCGCTGAACAAGTCACATTTTGCACGAAAAGAAGTCTTTTTCACATTCGTCGCGCTCCATATAACGACTTTATTATTTATTCATTTTAACTTTTCATTTGAATCGACCCAGAACGTGGTTTCTACATTGCTTTACGGCTTCTTAGAGCATGTGATATTTCCTTCCACACTCACCTTGAAAATGAATATAGTATATTTACCTCAGATTTAAGAGCTGAAATGATTATATTGACGAAAGTATGACACATTTTATGTTTGCTAGGTGAGGTGCATTCGGTGAAGTCTCGAAAACTGTGAAGCGATTATTTTCACATTGAAGGTTTAAGAAATGAGGTTACCGTGAAATGCAGAAAAAAATGAAGGAATAACCTTCATTCTCATTATAGTTATCTTCGACGTTCTCGACTGGGTTTTTGAGAGTGTTCCATTCGTGAACTAGACCTTCTCCATCCACCCTACTATTCACATGTTCATACACGATCTATAAAATGATCGAATTTTTCATATGTGAATCATCTTCAGTCGGACGGTTCTAACTAAAATTACAAAAAATGGTAATCATCAATTGACACGAAATATATAAATCTTGATAGTAAAGATTTCAACTAAATAGGCTGAAACCATACAACAGAGTTCTATACAGGGTGACAAGAAAAACCTCGAACAAACTTTTTTTCATTTAACTTTATTGAACAGAACAACAACGAATAATAATAACATAAACATTTGGTAATAATATATTTAAGCGGTTTCGAAGTGGCTTCCTTTGGCGGCGATACATAGCTTAAGACACTTATTGAAATTTTCGGCAATGGTCCGTAGTTCTTCGGGCGTTAATCGGTCCCATTCCCGGCGAACGGATTGCTTCAGCGACTCCAAACTTTTGTGGTGTTTTGAGCTCCAAAATCGAATCGACCACACGCTGTAGTCCTTTGGGTTGATATCCGGCGAGTAGGGCGACCATTCTGCAGATGTGATGAAACCCGGAAAATGTGTATTACACCATTCTTACGTCATTTTAGCTTTGTGAGCCGGAGCGGAGTCCCGTGGAAAGGTCTAATGCGTTTCGCCGAAGTGTTGCTGGGCCCACGGAAGTGCCTAGAGAATGGCAAAAGTAGACTTCTTGATTAATTTTGACCCCTTGATCTACGAAAACCAAGGGTGTTCTACTGCTGCGGCAAATTCCGCCCCAGATCATGGTTGATTGCGGATTTTGACGATGTTCGACGATGACCGACACACCTCTGTGGATCAGACTCTGTCGTTTTGGTGGTTGTGGGATTGTTTTACGCTGAAAAGCTTCTCGTCTGTGAAGAGAATGCGCTCCTATTGCTGACCGGCGGCGAGACACAGTTGGCAGCACCTTTGGAGTCGTGCGCGCTTTTTTTCATCTGCGAGGAGTTGAACTTTTTGAAGCTTGTATGGCTTGAGGTTGAGCTCCTTTTTTCATCATGGAGACCCTCGGATTTCGATTGACTCGCTTCTTGACGATGTTGCGATTGCTAGGCAAATTTTCAGTGCGTTTTCTCCCACTTCTGTCATAGAAATTCTGTCATCTTGTTGCTGGACGACCAAGATTTCTTCTACCATCTCTTGGACACCATTGCTGCACCAACTTGGTTGACATCCTTGCTACATGGCCAGCCTGAGTCCACTTTTTCTTGAACAGTTCTCTGCCTACATCTTTCATTTGTGTTTTTTTCTGATATCTACATTTAATATAGGTCTTTTAATTTGATTCCTAATTAACCCCTTTCCATTCTTCATTGACATACTTTTAACTTTTGTGTTTGTTTTTCAACCAGAGACCAAGTTTTTGCGCCATATGATAGAACAGGCAGTACACACATATTCATCACTCCCCTCATGATATTTATGGGAAAATCACCCTTCAGGATAAACGCAAGCGACCAGTACTGGCTCCAATCGTTTTTATTCTTCTCTTGATATCTTTGTTCTGACGATTTTTAAAAGAAACGATCTGGTCAAGATAACAATATTCCTGAACATACTCAATGGTTTTATCATTCATTTTTATTTATTGTTCTTCACTTTTTCATCTCTTTAGTTTTGGTTTCATTTATCGTTAATCCAGCTTCTCCACTAAGAGTATTCAGGTCATTCAGCATTTGTTGAAGTTCTTGGCTTTCCGAAAAGAGGACAATATCCTCCGCGAATCTAAGATTAGATAAATACTTTCCATTGATTTTGATGCCTTGTTCATTTCCCCAAGCAATGGTGTTGAATACTTGCTCTAGCAATGCTGTAAATAGCTTTGAGGAAAGGTCTCCTTGACCTTTTTCGATTTTGAAGCCTTTCCTACATTTTCAAGTTTTATTTCTGCTGAGCAATTGTGATGAATTTGTTGTAGGATATGAATGTATGGTTCTGGTATACCTTGACTGAGTAGAAAATTTACAAGATAGGTATGATGCACCATATCAGAGGCCTTGTTGCAATCTACAAATGCTACGTACAATTTTTTGTTATATTCTTTGTATTTTTCAGTGACCTGGGTTACAGTGAATAGGTGGTCCATAGTTGACTAGCCAGCTCTAAATCCTGCTTGCTCAGGTGGCTGATTTTCATCCAAAATGTTGAATATTCCTCTCAATTCACGCTTGAGCATATATCCCACTTTGACGTTGCCACACTCTTACGCGTCTGCCTGGGTCCATAAGACAGAATCCCGATTCACCGGAAAACAATACGTGACTTCAATCCTCTATAGTCCAAGCCAAGTGTTCTCGTGACAAATTGAACCTTGTAATCCGGTGTTGCGGTGGTCCAGTAGCCCTGCTTTGAGAATATAGTCGAGCCGCATGAAGTCGGCTTTTTTTGAAAAATGTAAAATACTCAAATAACTACTGGTTATGTCAAATGAAGTGTTACCAACTTTATATTGACAACACAGGAATGAGGAATTCATATTTTTACGACCAATTTACCATCCAATTATTTATCGGTATAAGAAAAAGATCGTCCAACGTACTAAGAGCGAAATAGACGAAATTAAATTCAAAAGAAACAGTAGGATTGACTTCTACTTGGCGTAGCCAGAGATTTCTGGTGAGTTACAGCATTTGTGGATGAACTAAATATTTGTGTATCCGATTTTTTCATGTCATAGTGTGCATCGCTGAAGGCTTTTGAGATATTTCTAGAAATCAGCGATTTTATTAGAAATGGCCCGAAAGATAAAGACACGAATTCAGGAAATATCTTCATTAAAGAGAAGTGAAATGGTCTGTGTCCAGAACGTACATCTGAATTCAATACTATTACAAATAAAAGTCTATAAACAATTTAGACGTTGCACTAATCTGCCAATCTGCATAATTTGTTATTTTCTGATAAAAATAATTTACTGCTGGGTAATACGTGAACAAACAAAATTATCATGTGTGATCGCAGAACAATTTAACAGTAATTTATAAAATGGAATTGCATTTGTTTCTGTAATGGCTGGGCTGATGAAACTGCAAATGGATGCTTCTCCTCTAGTTTTTATCGACTGAGCGTTAAATGGCAGCAGAAAGTTACCGAAAAATCTTCTTGAATACTGAATTTTTTCCTAAGGCACATAATCAGTTTTATATAAACTGGATATTTCAACCGTACTCCACACTATCTCTTATCAATTTTGACATGATCACGTTCATTTCTCCACATCAGTAGCCTCCATATTTACCAAACTTCATTCCAATCCATATTTCCATATGGTAATTCAAAATGGCAGTTAATGAATAAACAACTCTTCTTTCGAAGCAAACTTGTTATCGAGCCATTTTCATAAGAATTGAAAAGTTGTTCAGCGCGAGCGTGTCCCAGTGATGGGAATAGAAGATAATTGGGCGGAGCCAAGTCTAGAGAATAATCCGCATGGCCTAGTATTTTCCAACTGAAAGCCACGATTGCTTCCCTGACTCAATTTGCTGTTTGTGATGGGCCATTATAATGGAGGAAATATTACTTTGTGTTTCCTTTTTTGATATTCCGTCGGTTTTCACTTCATGTTCGATTCAAATGGATCATTTGCTGCTGGTAGCGATCAGTGTTAACGGTTTCGCAAGATTTTAACAGCTCATAATTTACGCGCTTAGGATTATCAACGGCTTTCTGAGTTCCGTGAGTGCTTATTGAGATTGAGTATCATCCAATAAGGCTCGCAATTCGTTGTTTGCAAACTTTTTCGGTGTTTCCAGAGCTCTTCGTTTCTCACGTAAAAATCATCACTCTTGAATTTTTTGAACCACTCAAAACACTGTGTTTTATAAGAGCATGTCCACTGTAAGTGTCGAAAAGCATTCGATGATAACTGTAGCAGTTTTTTTCAAATGATAATAGAAAACCAATTGAGTTCAAACTCAATCATAAAAAATAGGCAAGGTTATAGAAAAATATACCCATGTTTGAGGGAGATGATGGCGCTGCAGAAGCGCTAAACTGGGTTAGCACCATCTGTAGAGAAATTCCGGTTGTATATTTCTGCACCTGGTATTCATTTTGTAGTCTTAAATTCCATCAAATAAATATGAAAGGGTGAAAACATTAAACTAAGCGCTCCATCAGAAATGGTCAAGAATTGCAGAGTTCTACATTTATCAAGGTACAATACCCTCATTGAAAATATTGAGACAACGAAGTCCCTGCTAGATAAGGCAGTATCAAACATTTTTCCTGGACATGATATAAAAACCTGAAATGGTATAAATATTGGAAATTGTCAACCTTCAGAAAAGAACAAGTCCTTGGCCTATCTTACTCTTTCTAACTGTACATCTTGAAATAATATATCAGCGACAGGACAAATTGTCTTCTTCATTTTAAACTCATTTCAAGTAATGTGGGTTCAAATGAGTCACAACCTCAGACAGTATTTACGGTTCTCAAAGAAAGGAAGTACTTAGTTGTAAATTTCTAAAGCAACGAAGCGTAGAAATAATTCTTCTGTGGGACATTTCGCAGAAGTTGGTTGGCTTGCAATCGAGTCCCATCTGAAGTCGAACAATTCGCTAATGTACGCCAGAGAGAAATGACAATGTGCCACTTAAGTTATCAATTTTGATCTATTTTTTATGATGAAATACTTCTAGGGAACACGGAAAAGACAAACAACTTTTATAATAGCCGAAAAAATTCTTGGAAGATTTTATATTCATTTTAAGTACTTGATCTGAAACATTGAGAATGTATTGAGGAAGGAAACGCTGACGTTATCGACAAATTAGTCTTGAAAACATTTTTGAATTAGGATAAATGGGTCTTCAAGTGTTTCTTCAGTAGAGGAATATTAATTTATTGATGAAACTTAATGACACTAACACACTTAGTCTTGCTGTTTCAAAAAAGATGTTTTTGGCTTCTTACTTCTTCATAAATCCTAAAAAAAGGTGAAAAGCGCTGCAGTGTAGTCATAAGCTTTTGCGCGTTAGTTCATATTATATCACCCACGATTCTCACAAAATAATTTAATTGAATGAATGGAGTATGCGATTGGCTCTAGGTGAAACATAACAATTTTATTTAAAAAAAATTCGCACAGTTTCTTTGTTTGATAATTTATTCAGAATCCTGACACGTGTTTCGGTCTTTCGACCATGTTCAAAGCAGTGCAAAAAGGAACTTAATTTAAAATTGGAAAAGTTCTCTTATTACATTTAGAACATCTGTGTAGTTTTATGGTGCATGGAATTAACAGCATCCAATATAGGAGTGTAGCCAAATAGTATTTGGGAATTTGTTGAATTCTCCTTTTTCTCAATGGCTTTCTTGTTTGAAAGAATTTCCAAATAGTCCATTGTCTTATTAACAATATAATAAGTAAAATGACATCCTTCTCATTAAAAAATGATTATTTTCTATACAATGTTCTGCTAAATCAGTTGATTTCTGGTTTTTCAAAATAGACATTCTATAGTCTTTGATTCTATGTTCTAAACATCGATCTGTCAGCATGGAGAGAAAATGCCAAGCAGTTACGTGATGGTCTTTTTTTGTATTTAGGATGAATACAACTACCAATTTCTGAAATTTTCAAAATTGAGTTGTGTGCGGTCTTGCATTTTCATGATGATTCGTCGATAAGGGTGGACTTTTCGAAGTTCACTGATGATTTCTAACGAACAATAATCAATTATCGTACAATAATCTGCAGTAACAGTTTTTTGATATTACAGAAGAATTGTTGTTACACAACTTAACTTTGGAAACAAGTGTCGCGAATATCTTTCTTAAAAAAATTGACGATGCACTATATATTTTTAGTATTGCACATTGGTGGGTCTGGATTTTTGTGACACCAATTGACCCTAGCTTCTTCAATATGAAATATAACAATAAGAAACTAACTTTTGCACTGCCAATTCTTCATATTGAATTATTTGAATTGAGATCTTTGAAATCTCCAATGACGTCAATCTCATGATATGTCACCTGTCGATCTTTCTTGACAATCTTGGGAAACTGCCTTTTTTGGAGTAGTTGCTCTTGAATAATCTTCAAGGATCCTTGGTTCACGTTTGAATTCTCCACACCAACGAGAAATTGTCAACTGATATGATGATTTGAATGCTGAAAATAAACTCGGCGAGATATTTTTCCTGAGATGATTATCAAATTAATGCGTGAAAATTTTTTCGCTTTGATGCTAATTTTCGAATGACTAGCTGACATTTGATTTTTGACCTTAGTTAAAACACTATGAAAAACACAGTAAAACTTTTAATTCAGACCTAGAATGGAGGTTAACTTCTAGAAGTGATAACGGCGCCTACTATGTCTCTGTATTCTAAACAGAAAAGAAGGCTCTCGAATTACAACCAACCGATCTTCTCCAACATCCTAGGACTTGATACTTCCTTCTTAGAGTGAATTGATTAACTGTGCCTGTCGGACTCGTCAACCATAATTCTTCTGACGTCACACGCTATATCTTGATGTGTGGCATATTATCGTCCTTAGTCCATCGCCTCCCCTCGCACCTTTACTATGTGGACAGGCATGTAACAACCATCAGGCAAGCGATCAATGACCCAAAAGATCATAGACTGGGGAAGAAGACGTCTTATTCCTGCGATGGCGCGAGCTGCTGAAAACTCGATTAACGTTGAAATTGCTTCTAATTGTTTGATTCCATGCTGCGGTGAGGATTTGTCATCGAATGTTGTGTCGGCAGTTTTTTAGGCGCTCTTGAATATCTCTATTTCTTGATAAAATACTAGGAACGTGCAGTACCTTGAACTGTGATTATGAAAAGAAACGAGGCCTTCTTGTCGTTCTTTTAAATCTAAATGTTAAAATTAAACTCTGTCATAGGAGCGTTACTATAGTTTCGCTAGCGCTCCACGTTGCTCTGGACATATATTTTTTTTAAATCTAATGTTACGATCGTCACGAGTGTTGGTTATTTATTTATTTTATCTTATTCACTAATACCGCCGGAGGGATAGAATTCAATTTGATGAACCTCATTATAATTAATGCCTGGAGGAAGGTATCTAGGGGGCGGGCCATTTAAAATATGCATTTTTGATCGTCCATAAATAAAAAACTAATGCATATTTTTTCAAAGTTTTGAGTTTATTAGAAAGTTTAAGCCTTTTTCAGTATATTGTCGATTGTTTGGGGCTCAATCGCATCAATAGCAATTTTAATTTCGTGTTTCAAGGCATGAATCGTTTCTGGTAACACTTATCCTTAACGGATCCTCACAAAAAATAGTGCTCTGCGGTGAAAATGAGCTTCATCGCTAAAGATAATTTTTCTGGAATATTGCTCATCTTCGGCCATGCGATCATTATTCCATTGAACGAAGTGTCAGATTTACTTCTTGCACTACTTGAACTTTGTAAGCCTTCATCCCGAGTTCTTTATGTAAAATTCTCCTCAGAAAAGTGCGAGATATGTTCAGTTCTTGAGCACGATGACTAGTTGATGTTGATGCATCTTCAGCCACATTCTGGGCTACAACAGCAATGGTTTCCAGGTGTGCACACTGGACGACAACGTGAACGGGTTGTTTTTATCAAATAACCAAAAAATTGATAACCAATTGCCCTGAGGGCATATCATTTTTATTAAATTTTCCTGGAACATTTCTAACAGTTTGGATAGAATATTCCCCACTTTGGAAATGAGTTATTGATATTTCCCAGCTTAAATAGACCCATTTCCGTAATGTCAAATATTGAACTAACTTTCTGTCAAAACACGAATGACAGAGTCGAAATAACCACTACTACAAAATGAAAACTCTAGATGGACCAGCCTTTATAAGTATCCAATAGGAGCAATGTTTTATAATACAATTAGATGCTGAAAACGACCCAGGTGTTTAGTGACAATAAATATATAGTCCGTCTAGAAAGTTAGTAGAAGTTAAAAACAAAGCTCAATTGTGATTATGTATATTTTTTAAATTAGAAAATTTTCATCTTATTTACTTATACAACTTCAATTTACCTGTAAACACTTGGCTAAACGTCGAGGTACACCAGAAACTGAATTACTTCCATAATTTTCGGTGACTGTAAAACTGACTGAATTAAATCATCTCTATTTCGTGGCGCTGCTCCTTTAACTTCAATCTTCATTAGTCACCATATGTTTTCAATGGGATTAAGATCTGGTGAAGCTGCTGGCCATGAAATGGTTGTCACTTTGTGTTCTTGCATCCATGCTTGAGTATAGGCCGAAGTATGACATCTTCCATTATCCTTCTGAAAACGTCACCCCTCTGGATATACAGCATGCGCCGTTTCAAGGAGAAAATCGTTTGGAATGGCACAATACTTTTCACTATTAATGGTACCATCAACTATACAGAGGAGCGTAGCACCACGCTAAGATATTGCTCCTCGAACCATTAGTTTGGTGAGAAATTTGGAAATTTGAACAGTAACAGGTTGTTTTGATTGGAGTTTCAACATTTTCTACACAAATATTCTACTTGTTTTTTTTTCTAGTTGCGATATTATTTCGTAAATTGTATACGTGTTTACAATCAACAATATTTCTGCCATGCAGCTTTGGCCATAGTCGACAATCTGCACAATCTATTTTGTACATTACTGTTGTCTTAGAATGTTACAAAACAAAAGTATATTAAAAACATGAAAAATAATAAACTCCGGATATCCAGAATTAAATTTTCAAATAAGAACATCCAAGGTATACTTTGCATGTACCCAAGGAATCATGACATGAATGAATGAATCCTCAGGTCATTCATGAATGAATCAGATAATTCTCGGAACAAAATGTTAAATGACGTTGACTCGAATTAACCTATAAATAAACAGAGGTCGGAACCATAATTGCAGAATTGAGGTTCTTCGGTCTTTTACAAGTCCAGCTGGTGCCGACAACGTCCACAAATATAAAGACAGATGACGTGAGTGATAAATTCTTTTCACCTTATTTTCTGATAGTGCATAGCCGGTTTATACGTAAATTCTTTCGGAATATTTTTATTATGGATATCAATATTCATATATTTTTAAATAGAACAAAATAAACAGAAGAGAAAGGATAAATTATGGAATGAACAATTCAGTTGCATCATGCTAATAAAATTTGGTCTTTTTCTATTAATTTACTTGTACATATCAGTATTATCATGGAAGATTTATACAGGCGGTCCCAACGAAAATTTGACCCACCCATGAACTCGGAAACGAAGAATTTTCGAAGATTTAAAAAAACGGGTCAACTTCTGTTTTGAGGGGGACGCTGTAACCCGTAGAGTTACGGCGAATGGATTGCGCTACCGAGCTATGCACTATGAGATATTGATGACGTTGATTTTCAACAAGACGGCGCTACGTGCCACACAAGCAACCGAACAATCGCAGCTTTGCACAGTTTTCTGGTCGTGTTATTTGTCGAAGAGGTGATCACAATTGGTCACGTTTAGACTATTTTATTTGAGGCTACTTAAAAGATACGGTCTATGCAATGCTTCACAATAGATTCAAACCTTAAAGATGGAATTCGTGCAGTTATTGAGGACATACACCCACAAACGTGCGAATTGATCATGGAAAATTTCATAAAAAGGTCATGGTGCTGAAACCGTAGCGGCCATTTGGCTGATATAGTTTTCCATTGTTATTGGCATACCTTTATCTTTAAATGAAATAAACATCCATTGATTTCTCTTAAAATATACTCTATTTTGTAATATCAAAATGAAACTTCTTATTGGAAAACCTTATAAATTTTTCAGGATATCATGAAAAATATTTATCCTTATCAAATTTCGAAAGAAAAACTGTGGAACTTGGTTTGCTATTCCAATACATTATCCCGCTCACTGAAAATGAGAAACTGCATGGAAAACAGCCTTTTTGTAAGATGTTTACTATCAGTTTGAATGCAACCGTGCCCTGAATATTACACGAACTCATCAAAAACTTGAAAACGTTCAGCTTAACCGAAATAAATCCTGTTGACCCCAGGCGGTGCTCTGGAGCATTTCGAGTTGTCTCTTGAAATAAGGTGGAAAACAAAAGGAAATCGGATATCGTTCGCTTGAATGTGTGTTTTAGTTCCAATGTAGTCCGATTTTTCATTCGAAAGGAAGGATAAAATGACGAACGCTGGTCTATTGTTTTCAATGGTGTCATTCGATACCTCTCAAAGTGAGAACAAAAGAACTGGTTAATGAGTTCATAACATGAACTTTGTTTATTATTCGTGAAGTTCCACGAAAGTTTTAATGTGTAGCGTTTATGGAGATTTGCCTTCCCAATCTGGTTCAGAATGAAATGCTTGAAACGTCAACCTAGTCGTTTGAGACCATTTTCGGCTTAAAATAAAGACATTATAGACATTAGGCTAAAACTATTGCACGCTGTTCCCTAGTAGAAACCCGCATATATGGACTGTATAATAAAATAAAGCATGTAGATTCAGTAAATTAATTGACTGTTGAATATTTATTCCCCTTGATGACCAACCATATCTTCTGTTCGAGGTGATCTTGAGAGTACTCTCGCAGGGTTAAATTGACCAAAATGTCGAGGTGGTTTTGCTGTGTTTAAAATCACTGATGATTTCTAGTCTTTAGTTGATTGCGATTTGCTCAACTTCGAGTCACTAGTGATGAATAAATACAACAAAATCGGAACGTCAACGAACAGTAACTCTCCACTGTTAAATATTTTCAGATGAACTGGAATTTCCAGAGATTCCCATTTTTTTGGGTTTTAGTCCTCAACAGAATTTTGTACCTACTCTAATATAAATAGAAGCTGATTTCGAAAACACATTTAGTTATTCGAAAATGTAAGATATACCACCTACCTGAGGATGCTACTGTGTTTGCGAAACGATCGTTGTATTATAATAATAATGAAATTATTGAAAACCATAATAATCTCATTTAATATTATGTTAAAATTATCATTGTTCTTGTATTCCAAAATAGAAAAGTTTGCTGTCATCAGCTGAATGACGCACTTCAACAAAAACGACCAGCATTAATCAACAGAAAAGGTGTAGAGTTCTACCAAGATAATTCGAGCCTCATACAAGTTTGGTCACTCGCTAAAAGCTTTTATAGCATGAATGGGATACACTAACACCCACCATATTCTCCAGATCTGGCGCCTTCGGATTACTATTTGTTCCAGTGATTGCACAATATTTTGGACGATAAAACCTCTACTTCAAATGAAGAGGTCAAAAATCACCTGGATCGGTTTTTTGCCAGCAAAGACCAAACGATTTATGAGCGTTACATGCTACTACCAGAAAGATGGCAAAAGGTGTTGGACCAGATTGGCCAATATGTAATTTAATAAAACATTTATTCCTTATACACAAATTGTCTTTCATTTTCAAAAAAAAAAAAAAAAACGAAATTACTTTGCGGACAACTCAATATTTTCTTTGAAATAGTTATGGTTATACCAAATCACCTTAAGTAGCCTGTATAGGTTCATGAGATCTCGCATTTAGTGCGATAGTTATGGGCCGATATAGAAACAGAAATAGAGTTGAGTGTGTCACTTAATCGATAATAATAATAGTGATATATGGGGTAAAATGAGGTTACTGTTAATGGGATTGAAGGTGTAAAAGGATTATCCAGAAGTCCTTGACTCAAAGGATATACCGAGTATACAAAATCATAAATATTGGTTTATGTTCGGTATGCTGAATATCGGGTTTATTAAGAGTCTTCAGAGACTTTGAATTGAAATTAAACACATTTAAATTAAGGTTGAAGCCAATTATTTTATTTGAAAGATAATTTTTTGACATTTATGTTTCAAAAATAATTTCCGCCACGACTAACTCTGAGGAACCGCATTCGACCAGACCAATTTTGGACCACCTTTTCGAGTACTTCAGGCCTTATTTCGTCAATAACACGAGTTATGTTGGCTTCCAAAGCGTCTATTGCTTCTGGTTTATAAGCATAAACCAATCAATGACTTGACATAACCCCAAAGAAAATAATACAGTGGAGTTATAGTATGTCGCATGATCTTGGAGGCCAATTAATTGGACCATTTCTCGAAATTGTTATCGCCCAATCTTTCTATCAATAAATCAATTGTTACGGTAGCAGCATGAGGTGTAGCACCATCTTGTTGGAACCAAAACACTTCTGGGTCGATACCATTCAAATTTTGAACCAAATAATCATTGATCATCGATCTGTTACGAGCACCATTCACTGTAACATTGGATCCAGCATCGTTTTTAAAGAAATATGGACCGATGATGCCTTCAGCGTGTAAAGAACACCATACAGTGCATTTTTCAGAATGCAATGAAAGCTGCAGAACTTCTTGAGGGATTTTTTTCACTTCATATACGGCAATTCTGCTTGTTTACATAGCCGTTCAACAATCAGCAAACAAACGACGCTTATTATGGTCTAGTGGCTTTAGTTCTTGAACCAATTGGATCTTGTATGGGTGTGGACCGAGATCTTCACGCAAAATTTTCCATGTGGTGGATGCACAGAGTCCAACTTGTTGTGAACGTAGACAGATAGACAAATCTGGATCATCATCAACACTATGACTTACAGAAGCGATATATTCTTCTGTACGTACAGTTCTTTGTCTTGTTATTGTTGCATCGAGTAGAAAATATATTGTCCGAAATCTATCGCTAGTTCGACGAATAAGCTGCTCTGATGGACGATTATGTAAACCATAAATTTCACGAAGTGCTCTATAATTTTGGCGAATAGAAAACTGATTTTGAAAATAAATTTCAACAATTTGTAAACGTTGTTGCGGAGTCTTTCCATGATTATTTGTTTAATGCTTATTGAACAAAAATAACAAAACAACGTGGTTGTTAACCTTCTGTTAAATCACAGTCATCCCTACCGAAAGTTCTATCACACCCTATATATTTGGAATTTTTTTTGATCATTGCCTCGTGCAAACTTTCAGAGTTGGATTACATATTTTTATTGGAGAATGTTCAGTATGACTCTTTTATTCAAATAATACACTTATACAGGGTGTCCAACAAAAATTTGAAACGAAGAATTTCCGAAGATTTGAAAAAAAAAACAGGTCAACTTCTTTTTTGAGGAGTACGAATTTCCACCATGCGTTTGTTCCGAAAAAACTACCCCCATGAAGGTGGCATCAACCCCCAACATTTTTTGAATAGGAAAGAGATGTCGAGTGTTGTTTAGTTCAAAAGTTATGTTCTGTGCACAATCCAGTTGAAATGTTCAAAATCGGTTTACTATTCACAAAATAATGTAATATTGAACTTACCGTCAAAAGGTGATGTTGAACAAAAGATTGAACCTCCAAAACTCAGGGACGTAGGAGTTTCGAAGAATCCAAAATAATTTTCAAGTTCTGTATTAGGAAGAAAGAATTCCTATGACATTGTTCCGAAGAAACGACCTAAGGGTGGCAACAACCCTCAATTTTTTGTTTAATAAGAAGAAAATGACGGATGTGTTTTAGTTAAAAAGCTTTTTTGTTCTGTAAACATCCTGGTTGAAATTTTCAAATTCGGTGATTTTTTTTACGTTGATATTGAAGAGAACGTTTTTTTTTTTGGATGTTCCCTATCATTCCTTACAGATCTGGTGTATTTGAATGAGGGAGTTGTATATGTTTTCAGTTTTTAGCTCAGGGTATATTTCGTAAATAGCATTTTCTTATTTTATTCTGGCTATGATACTGTCTATTATGGATGACGAATACCCTTAATTAGTTGGCATTTGTTTAATTGAATTAGATTATTGATTCAAATTATTCGGAGATATTTTTCAAACATTTCAATTTATTGCAATTTTGAATGGATAATAATAAGTAATTAATACATAGTTTGTTCTTCGTCTACGAATCATTTAACAAAAATATTTGTTCGATAAAATAGGATTCAAACTTTTAACGACATATAACATGTAACTATTGAGATGGACTGAACACATAGACTTATTATCCTATTTTAATAAGTCTATGGTTGAACATGAGTGAAATTAATAGAAACATCACACTGAAATTTTATGTGGAAAAGTTACATCATTCATTTAATGAGATCTTCAATGATAGTTTAACCGAACCACATTAATATGAATGAATCATTAAATGGTTAGAACCTGAGCACGCAATGAATTAGTGGTTCGTCTTGAAGAACTTTTCAACTGCTTTATCACGCATAACAAACTGTGAATATTGAAACGTTTTTGTGATTGGCTTGTTTTGACATTTACTCTGATTATTTAACAACGCTTACAATCGTCCATATATTAACGTTTTTCGCATATGACGCTAAATATATACATAATATATCTAAGTTGAAAGTTTTTCGGCTCTCGTACTAATTCGTTTATCGTTCCCGATTCGTTTTGAGCGTAAAAAGATGTTGAATGTTCATATTGGATGTACATAATTAGTTATCAATTTCAATTCTGTCCTGTTGCACACTTGAAAGCGCGATATGAGAAACACCTTGGAGACTTTAAATTTGTAGAGTAGGTTTTAAGCTCAAATTTGAAGAACAATTTCGTGAAAGTGCAAAATTTGTCCGTAGTGTCCAGAAATATGGCCGTTAAAAATTCTTTGCTTCATAGAGGAGTAGATCACTGGACTTTTTCACTGATGTTCAGTACACTACTTAATTAAAAGTAAATATTACAGCACTTTCAGGCCTTTCATTGCTGTATTGTATTGTAATTTTTCTTGAGATTGAATTTGTGAAGTTATAAATGAATGCGAATTGAGTTCTTTTTGAGTGCGTGACTGCCTTGGTCAGGTATAAATTCTGCTCCTAATATCGAAGCAGCATTTGTCTATATGAATTTCTGAGGGAGTGTTACCCCATTTAAATTTCTAGGAAAAAGTGATTTGAAATTTTGAAATATAATGTTGTATAAACGTACAAAATCTTTCGACTTCTCGTCAATGCTTTCCACCATTTTTAGATATTTTGTTAAGATATAACTGATTTATTTTTAGAGAATGTGAAAATGTTGTTTATCGGTTTGCTTTTCAATCGAAACAAGTTATGGTTCTTTAGGATCATTATACACTGTTTCTTGTCCGAAATTATATTTTAACACTGTTTTCATTATTTTCAGGATCTCGAATTTCATGGTGTTATGCGGTTCTACTTTCAAGATTCCGGACAAAAGGTGGCGACGAAATGCATACGCGTAGCATCGGACGCGACGGTTGAAGACGTTATAGGTACTCTGGTCGAAAAGTTTCGGCCTGACATGAGGATGCTATCGGTGCCTTCTTATGCGTTATACGAGTTACACGAGGGCTGCCCGGAAAGGAAAATGGCGCCGGAGGAGAAACCCCTTCTGGTGCAATTGAATTGGCACGTGGACGACAGAGAGGGCAGATTTTTATTGAAAAATGTAGATGACAAGACGGTGAGTGAAAATTTCCCACATGTTAATCGTTCAGTGTATTTAGTGCATTCAAACTGATAAATTTCCATCTACATTTTGTCGAATTTTTACTTCAAAATAGGATAGAATTAAAAATATATATAAGATCAATATACATTTTTGATTTAAATTTTGATTTTTTTTTTATTTAATTTTTATGACATTATAAAGGATGCCCAAGTTATCTCTGTCCACATTTCATAATTCTCCAGGCAATTTGCAACAAAAAAGTTTCTATAAAGTATGGTCCAATCATCTTTCGTGTTGAAGTTATTCAAGATTCTATTATTTTGTAACGTTTCACATTTTTTCCATTGAAAATATAGCATAACTTGAACTAACTTGAACATAACTATCATCTTAATCAGAATTCTGTGTACACCATTGGAAAGAGCAGAAAATTTTTCCCAAACTAGGGTAGTTTCATGAAGATTTTTATGAAATACTTACTTATTTTAGGGTGGTTGAGAAAAGAATGATTGTAAATTTTTCTTAGCCATATTCTTTGGTGAAAGTTCATTTTAAATTCCACCCCGTATACTCCTATGGCAATTACTTGGAAAAACTTACTTATAAATCTTTTCAACGACGTTTAAAACATTCTATTAAATCTTCAATTTCACTGGACAATAGATGTGAAACTGTGACAGTTATGCTATGTTTTCAGTGAAAAAATTGTGAAACGTGAAATAATAGTAGAATCTTGTATAACCTTACAACGGAAAATATCGGTTTTTTTTTAAAGAGCGATAGAACTTTCGATAGGGATAACTGTGATTTGACAGAAGGTAGAAGTCATGTTGTGAAAACACCGAAAAAGTTCGCAGACAACGAATTGCAAGTCTTATTGGATAAAGATGATACTCAAACTCAACAAGAATTATCGATACATTGAATTTGACGTCTCAATTTGTTTGAAAGATATGAAAAATATTCAGAAAGTGGAAAAATTGGTTTCATATGAACAAAATGTAAGGCAGCATGAAAATCGAAACACCATTTGCGAAATGCTGCTCGACAGTCCCGAAAGAAAGTAATTTCTCTATCGAATCGTGACAAGTAAAGAAAAATGGATATATAGTCCGCCTAGAAAATATCTGGAAAAAACAAAGGTCATTTGTAGTCATTTAGTATATATTTTCAATTCTTTAATTAGAAAATTATAACAAAATTTTCATCTTATTTAATTATACAACCTCCATTTAACTGTTAACACTTGACGAAACGTCGAGGTACACCCGAAACTAGATCATCTCCATAATTTTCGGTGATGGTAGTCCAGGACTGTAAAACTGACTGGATTAAATCATCTTTATGCTGCTTGTTTAACTTCAATGTCCATTAGTCCGCATCTCCGCATGTTTTCAGTGGAACTAAGATCTGGTGAAGCTGCTGGCCATGAAATGGTTGTCACTTGGTGTTCTTGCATCCAAGCTTGATTATAGGCCGAACTATTTTGTATTCTCCTGTTGAAAACGCCACCCCTCTGGATATAAAGCATACGCCGTTTCACGGAGAAAATCTTTTAGATAGCCACAACACTTTTTACTGCTAATGGTACCATCAACTATACAGAGACTGCTACCGAAACGGGCCAGGGAAACGATCGAGGCCTTCAGTTGGGAAATACTAGCGCATGCGGCTTATTCTCCAGACTTAACCCTGTCCGATTATCATTTATTTGCATCACTGAGGCACGCTCTCGCTGATCAACGCTTCAGTTCGTATGAAAATGTACTAAAATAGCTCAATAACTGGTTCGCTTAAAAAATGAGAACTGTTTTTTTTTGGCGATGCATCCGTAAACTGCCAGAAAGGTGGGAAAATGTACAAACAGCAATGGTGATTATTTTGTATGTGTAACTTTCACAAAAAGTTCCGATTCCATACTTCTACACCTAGTAAATATAAATCAAAGTAGATCAAAATCTTATCTTGTTCTACATCTTGTCACAATGTTCGGTCTACGAGTTCGGAAATAACGACAAAACATATTCAAAGTTATTGATGATACAAATATTTGAACAGCTTAATGTATTTGTAATCCCAAATCGTTATTGGCAGTAATTTTTCCATTGACTACGGTGAAATGATCATTTGGATTGATCCTAGATTGATCATCACCTTCAGTCTTACACAAAAAGACAAAAGCTCGAGCTAATTGTATAAATAGGGTCAGCCCAGATGGTGAATGTTCTGCCTAGGTACATATTTATTCAAATTCGTCATGTCCCAATTCCGCTTTTAAACATAGGCGACAAGTTGTTTTTGTCACTCTCCACTGGTTCTCGAAGGTTTGTCTTTCTTCACAACGTTTCGAAAACGGAAAAGCGACGTCAAACTTTTTGTCTTTGTCCAGGTTAATTCAATCGGCAACATGGACTCCAATGCCAGCTTCAGAAGGAAACTGTCTAAGAGGGAGAAGAAACAACTGAAGAAGCAGGAGAAATTGTCCAGAATGAAAAGTGAAAATGGTGATATTAATGATAAGCAAGATGGTGTGGCTGAGAAATTATATACTGGTAGGTTTTTAAGAACTCTAATTGATTTGTTTTATTCATTTTCATGGAATGTTGCAGAATTACCTGAAACGTCCTTTACGAGGTCGATATCGAATCCAGAAGCTGTGATGAGAAGAAGGCGGCAACAGAAATTGGAGAAGAAACTTCAGCAGTTCAGATCCAAAGATGGAGGACCAGACACAGGTAATTAAATATTTCGAATTGAGGCCTTTATATGATAGAAACGTATTGTACACTTAACTAAGAAGCAAAATTTCAAATAATTAATTCAATTTAATCAAACAATTACTTAGCAACTAATAATGGTTACTCGCCATCAATATAGTTTGTATGATTGCCGTAAAACAGTTCAAAAATGGTTTATTCTAGGAATTGTGACTTCTCAAGCAGTGGTTCACTTGTTTTATTGGGACATTGTTTACAGAATGATGAAAATAATGCCTGACATTGGCAACTATCTGTACATTAAAAGTAGTGATAGAAAAAAGAAGTGAAAAAAAAAAAGGGTAAAATACTCATATAAATTATTTTACAGGTGGAACCTTGAAAATATATGGTGAAGCATTGTGTAAAGACGTTCCATATAAGACTCTTCTTCTTTCGATACGTGATTGTGCCGGTGCTGTTGTTCGGGAAATGTTAGACAAATACGGGTTAAGTAGGGCCGATCCTACGCAGTGGTGTCTCGTGCAAGTGAACGCTAATGCCAACGGAACCACAGAATCGGAATATGTACTAGATGATGACGAATGCCCGCTTTCAATCTTGATGAACGCCCCAAATACAGGTAAGGGTTTTTCAAATTTTCCGCTTTTTTTTAATTCTAGAATCGAAATACGTTAAATCCCGTGTGTCCTCTTCCCTCATATTTTACTTTAAGGTCACAGCGCTATCTGTGTTTACGAAGGAGAACCAATGAGAACTCTGTGTAGACGGCGTCCTAGTCGGAGTGTGACTGTCGGCCAACTTTGAAAGTTCGCCGACAGATGGCTAAATCAGTATCACATTTGTTCGTTGGCTGGATAAAAAATAAATTGAATAAAAATGCTACAATCAATATTATGAAATTGATTGTCCTGGAGATAACGGTTATAACTTCGCCTATAATATTATAAGTAGGGTAGATAAGGTTCAATCGACCTGAAAAACTTGATTTTTGCGTGGTATACAGTTTGTTTTACGCTGTGCGATACTTTGAAAAAAATATGGAACAGGTTATGCGTTTTAAAGGTCAATTATCTCATTTTTCTTTCAGTCTTAGAATGCATTTCTATTAGTTTTATTTACATTCATAATAAGTTTTATGGTTTATTTTATAAATATTTTGCGAATTTGTTCAATGCATTTTTTAAAGATAAGTGATTTATCGGACATTGACAGATCTTTTGAACCGATTTCTAATGTCATCCTGAATGTTTATAAGTACGATCGCTTATTGGTCTCATTGACTAGGTTCATTCTAAGGGTTGGAACAAGATATTTCTCGTCATCTTGACAGATTAGGAGCTTGAAATTTAATCCTTTCAAATAGAAATCGTTAAGTAAAATTATTCATTTATAGTTTTCCAAGGGATAGTTGTAGAATAAGGGAGGACGGCCCATCGGTAAAGACGTTTGAATGAGCTCCTCGCTTTTTCTATCCGGCACCTGATTTCTACGTCTGAAGACCAGTCTTCACTTAACCCAGTTCCCAGATAGTTAAACTTTTTTACCCGTTCTATGTCTTTACTATTTTATTGACAATTTTGCATTCTGAAACCCATCCGGTTTGTAGGTAACTTAGTAATTTTGTCTTTTTTGTATTGATGTTGATTTCCATAAGTCCTCTGGAAGTCATTCATGTTATCTGCTATCAGAATTGTGTCACCTGCATAACGTACAATTAAATTATGAAAAAGCTAAATAATAACAGCAGATTTTAGAACTACTCACAATTCAGATACTTACAAAAAAAAAAAATAATAAAGACAAAACAAATTGTCTTGCAATGATTGTCCATTAGTTTATATTGGTCAAAGCGAAAGAAAGAATATATGAACATCAGAATAGTTACCTTTCAAATACATTACATTCAACATATTCCAACCATTTGAAGGAATTTGAACATTATTTCAACAATAACTATGCAATTATATAGTCCGTATTGAAAGTATCCGGAATTTATTATTTTTCCTAATTGTAATATACTTCTTTTTTGCAACGTTCTAAGACAAAAGTAATGTATAAGATAGGTTGTGCAGATAGACGGTTATAGCCAAAGTTGCATGGCAACACTATTTGTCAAATATTGTTGATTGTCAACAGGTAGGTATACAATTTATGAAATAATGTTGCAACTAGAAAAAAAACATGTAGAATATTTGTGTAGAAAAGACTTTCGAAACGTTAAAAAAATTAGTGCAATTGACTGAACTGGAAAAAAGTACTGTATAGGAGACAATAAAGAGGATAAAAAATGGAATGGATACGAGGCATAATTTCAGGAAGACCGCGTAAAATTAAAGGAAACAATTTAAACGGATAGAATTTTGTCAACGTTTTCAAAAAGATAATTTTAATGATGTCTTCATATCTGATGAAATTTGTTTCTAACTTGATGGAAATCACTTAAAAATGTTACCATTCAAATTTCCAAATTTCCCACCAAAATAATCGTTTGGGGAGGAATATCTCAGCGTGGTGCTACCCCTCTCTGTATAGTTGATGGTACCATTAATAGTGAAAAGTATTGTGGCATTCTAAATGATCTTCTCTTTGAAACTGCGCATGCTTTATATCCAAAGGGGTGGCGTTTTCAGCAGGATAATGCAAGATGCGGTACTTCGGCCTATACTCTAGCTTGGAACACCAAGTGACATCCATTTCATGGCCAGAAGCTTCGCCAGACCCATTTAAAACATATGGGAACTAATGGAGATTGAAGTTAAAGGAGCAACGCCACGAAATACAGATGATTCATTTCAGTTAGTTTCACAATCCTGGAGTACCATCACCGAAAATTATGGAAGTGTTCTAGTTTCCAGTATACCTCGAAGTTAAGTAAAGTGTTTACAGTTAAGTGGAAGTTGTATAAGTAAATAAGATGAATCTTTTATTATAATTTTCTAATTTACGAATTAAAAATATATACTAAAGAATTACAACTGAGCTTTGCTTTTGGCGGATACTTTCTAAACTGACTATACATTTAAGAGTAAAGGTTCTAGACTGACACTCTTAGAATCCTTGAAATGAATAGATAAAATTCGCAAATAATCTCTTAATTGGACATACAGATGTTGAAAGATCACCGTTAGTAAATATTTTTCTGTAGTTTAGAAATACCAGCGACAAACCTCAATAAAATTTATCATAATGTTACTTTTATCTTCTTATCCTATCTTATATTCTGACCAGGGAAACTCCAATAACTTTAATTGCCATAATGCGTTGCTTTTATCTTCGTTATGCAGTTAGGAATACCAGTGAAAAACCCGAATTAAATCCACTTTTCAGCAGTATGTAACCCATATGTACGAAGCTATGTAAGTTCTCAGATCTAAACAGTTCAAATGTATGAAGCTAGTGTGGTGAAACAGTTGTCATTATTAGTAGAAGTTTTTGGAAATTGAATTATAGTTACTACTTATTCAGCATGAGTATTTTCTTTCTGTGTAATAATGGGTGATTTGATATTCATCCGTAAGCCTTCACAGTCCCAATTACTCCCCAAGTTCACAGTTTACCCAGTCGATATATCCCGTGTGCATACCAAAAGCGGTTTCTTAGTCATCTCCTTCGGCCGTACACCTTCCATAAGTTGCTCTCGGCGACCGACTACTGTCCCTGCGCTTCCTCCAGCGAGCGAGAGAGTGAAGGACCTTTGTCTCACCCGCAACAATCGTCGAGGTACCTTCTCGAAGAAGCCGCAGAAACGAGCACCAGCATAGACTTCAGTTAACGTCGGGGACCCGACAGGCGCATGTTCTCCCGGTGGAGCAGGTTAGAAATCGTGGTGTCCTGAGGAGAGTGATCGGCGGGAGCGTCGCACTCTGCGACAACAGTTGTTGACCGTTTGTTGTCCGTCTATGGTATGTTTTTTTGTTCGTTTGCGGCACGCGGCCCTTCGAAAATGAGGGTGGAATCCGTGGTATCTGGATGGAATCTAACCTTCGGCCAGTCCTGCAGCCTCCGCGAAGCTTCTGTTGACCCGTAAAAACAAAGGAGTACGGCCATCCTGCGATGGTGTGAACAATATGATGGACTGGGGCATCAGACGTACGTATACAAATATTTACAGAGGTGAATTTAGGGACTGGGTGGCAGAAATCCAGTGTTTATCGTTTTGTTGTTAGACACAACAAACAGAAACGTGATACAGTCGAACAACTGTTTTGTCTTTTATTGTGTACATTCGGAGAGGTTGTCTAGTTATTTCCGCTTCTTGGGTTTGTCTCCGCTTGAATAGAGATTGAAATTAATGATAACGCTTGGGTTCGTTTATATATAGTCGTATATTACAGGTGGTTCTTGTGGATTTGCGTGTTGTTTGACCGTTACGGAATCGCGGAGTAGATGATGTGACTTGTTTTGAAGAATTGTATGTAAATATGTATGAGAATTGTTTACGTTTTAATTCATCAACTTTCTTATATAATGTAGTTCAGTTTGGCTGTTTCTGACGCGCTTACTCCGTACTTGAGTAAAGAATTTCACCCAGATGTCTACATTTCATTTTCTTCAAGCTGAAAACTACACAAAATGCTTTGTTTGAACTTACGCGGACTTACGAAAAATGAAATGCTGTCCTTCCAACAAATCAGCTGTTTGCACGCACAATGACTGTCTAAAAAAGTAACCTAGGGACTTGATATTTGCATGGCTGTTTTTAATTCAAAATGGGAACGTCACGTTCTTGAATGGATAAAAATCGCTTATTAGATCCTCATTCCCATTCAAAATGGTGTGGAAAATATTATGAATGTACGTATATAAACAAACATTTACACAGTTCATTTTCGGTATCGATGACATTACGTTGTGGTTCGGATCCAGTGTTACCGTTTTGTTGTTCATCATAATCAATTTCTAAAGGCACAGCCTTGTCGTTGTGGCCAGTTTTGTCGGTTGAGAGCCATTCTTTTTAGTTGGAAACATCTTGAACAGCCCATAAGATGGAATACATCTTCAAAATAAGATTTCTTTGGTCGTCCAAGTTTTGTTTTCCTCAGAGTTTTGTAATTAGACGCAACAAAAAATAAAGAAACATCATAGAGTCAGTCAACAATATTGCCTCGTATTTTGTAAGTTTGAACAGGTTTTGGACTTACTTTCGTTAGTTGGATTTGTCTGCAGTTGAATAGAGATTGAAATTAATGGTAACGCTTGGGTTCGTTTATATACAGTCGTATATTACAGGTGGTTCTTGTGGATTTGCGTGTTGTTTGACCGTTACGGAATCTCGAAATAGATTATGTGACTTGTTATGAAGAATTGTATGAGAATTGTTTACGTTTCAATTCATGAACTGTCTTGAATCGTTTCTTGTGCGCTTATTCCGTACAAGAATATAGAATTCCATCCAAATTCTATGTTTTTCAATCTGAAAACGACCCAAAACGTGTAGATTGAACTTACGGCGGAAAAATTCGAAAATGAAATGCTGTCCTTCCAACAGATCAGCTGTTGGTTCGCACAATGACTTTCTAAAAGAGTAGCCTAGGGACTTGATATTTGCATGATTCTTTTTAAGTCAAAATCGAATGGTCACGTTCTTGAATGAATGAAAACCGCTTATTAACCGCAATTCTTTCCATTTTAATATGGCCATCCTACGTGAAGAATATTATGTATGTACGTATATAAACAAATATTTATACAGCTTAATTTTGGAATCGGCGACACTACGTTGTGTTTCAGATCCAGTGTTTACCGTTTGGTTATTAGACGCAACAAATAGAAACGTGATAGAGTTGAACAGCTCTATTGTCTTGCATTGTGTACGTTTGAAAAGGTTGTAGGCTTACTTTCGTTAGTTGGATTTGTCTTCAGTTGAATAAGATTGAAATCAGTGATAATGGTTGGGTTCGTTTATTTGCAGTCTTATATTACAGTTGTTTTTTAAGGATTTGGGTGTTGTTAAATCATTATGTAATCTCCACTTCGATATTATTTGTTTTGAAGAAATTCATGTATCTAGATAAGCATCAATTCCTCTGCATATTGAGGTATAGGAATTGTTTGCGTTTAAAGTCATCTACTTCCTCAGAATAATATAATATAATTCAGCTTCATTTTGACTGCTTCATTCACACTTATACCGTACAAGAGTATTGAATTTCATTAAGTTGTCTGCATTTCATTAACTTCTAGCCGGAAATGGTCTCAAACGATGATATCAAACTTACGAATGAAAAGGAAATTCCGTTCTTCCAATAGATCAGATGTTTGAACACACGATAACTGACGAAAAAAGGAAACTTGAAGACTTTATATTCGCAGATAGGGTTTGAGCCCCAAATGAAGTGAGCAAAATCTTTTTACTGCATTTGAATACGGTCATCATGCATTTTGCCGAAATTAAGATAGACTAGGGTGTCAAACGTACGTTTATTTAGAGAGGTGAATTTAAAGACAGGGTTTAGTACGTTGTGGCTCAATATTATTTTGATAGAAATAACTAAGAGATGAACCTCTACTTGATTAATGATTGATTACATGAATACCGTGTCTATGGAAAATATTTTCCATTTAATGACATAAATATCGTTATTTAATCAGTATAATAACAATAATGTTTATTCACTGACAAATTTAATATACATTCTGTCAAGAAAGTACCGAGAATTATCGATTTAAATCTGGCGGGGCAATGAGGCAGGTAAAAATTTTTTTTCCTAGGTTGGTACCACTGTCCTTAATTACTATGCCAAGCTTGTTTTCACTCCATATACGGGAATTTTTGGTTCTTTACTTAGCCGTTCCACCAGAAATGAGCTTCTCATCACTAAACACAATTTTTCAATAAAAAAATTGATCAACTTCAACCTGTTCTAGGGCCCAATCAGCAAACAAACGACGCTTATTATGGTCAAGTAGCTTCAGTTCTTGAACCAATTGGATCTTGTATGGTTGTACATCAAGATCTTTACGCAAAATTTTCCATGTGGTGGATGCACAGAGTCCAACTTGTTGTGAACGTCGACGAATGGACAAATCTGGATTATCATTAACACTATGACTACAGCAGCGATATTTTTTTCTGTACGTACAGTTCTTCGTCTTGTTGTTGTTGTTGTTGCATCGAGTAGAGAAAATGTTGTCCGGAATCTATCGACAGTTCGACGAATAAGCTGCTCTGATGGACGATGTGAACCATAAATTTCACGAAGTGCTCTATAAGTTTGGCGAATTTAACACTGATTTTGAAAATAAATTTCAACAATTTGTTAACGTTGTTGCGGCGTGAGTCTTTCCATGATAATTTGTCAATGCTTACTGAACAGAAATGTCAAAACAACATGGCTTCTACCTTCTGTCAAATCACAGTTATCCCTATCGAAAGTTAAATCACTCTAAAAAACACCCGATATGAATGTGGCTGAAAACGCAGTTTCATTTCGAGAGGTTTAAGGCTTTGTGCTCATCACTTGCCAGTCTGTACCATAATTTGTACAAGGTAGATGAAAGTTTAACTAAGGTTAGTCATTAAAAGTCAGTAAAATTGGTTTATAAAACGAGCGAACTGAAGCCCTATCGCTGCTTCAGCGCTTTTATAGCCTGTTTCAAAACAACGTGTTCTTAAAACAGTTATAATTTTATTAACACTACAATGACCAAACATTCAATATAAATCGGTGAAACTCATCATGAACTGTTGAATGGATTGGTTCAAGATCAATTTTATTCGTACAAATGAAACATCGTGAGTAATTTCTGGCTGAGACGGTGGTCGTAAACTCTTCAAATTTTAGATAATTGATGTCTTTGTCCTTAAGTTTACCCCGAGTTTCGTGCTTAATTCCTGTTAAATTATATTCAACTGGCAAACTTTTTCGCTGAAGACCATCAATTATGAATTTATGTCCAATTACTTCATCTGATTCTAAATTGATTAATGATTTCAGTTGAATGGACAGGAAGCAAAATTTTATAGCAGTTTCATTACCGAATGAAAATTATTTAAAATTTCCGACATTGTAATACTTGTATTCAATTCATCATGGATATAAATTTGGCTAGTCTGAAATTTTGCACGATCATGCACGTCAGTAGTCTATTTCTTAGTGCAAAATTTCAGATTTATCGGATCCGTATTTAGAAAGTATATGAAAAAATTTGAAATGTGGATAAAAGTCAATTCGACTTAGGAGCTCTGATGTTGGGTTCTTGAGGAAGCAAGGGGCAGGCTGTCTCTGGAAAAGCCTACGCCCCAAACCGAAATTATGGCTATAGAGTGATGTGCTAGAATTTCTATTACCTTAGATAGTCAGATGGTACTGAAGCAACTGATGACTGTTGAGTGAATGTCAAGAACCATACAGAGTTGTAAAAAAAGGAGAGCAAAACCTGCCTTCATCATACCATTACTCTCGTGTTAGATATCATACACACACACTAATTACGGCTGAAGTCGATGAGAGGGAAAAGTAGAGGGAACTTTAATTGGATTAACACAACAGGACAACAAAGGCACTCATCGCGCCCTCTAAGGAGAATGCTTCCAATTAGCTCTTTCGCTGTTAAATAACTAGCTTCTGGGCTTCTTACTGGTCTCTGTAAAGAAAACTTTGATATCTGTAGGCAAACCAGACTTATTCTACTGGGTATCATAACTTTCACGCCAACCTATATAAGAGCTAGGTTTTCCAGGTAAATTATCAACCTAACGAAGGAGATAACCTTCCTAGTAGTCTTTAGGTATCCTTAATAGTATGATAATGCACAAAGATCTTCTTGATATAAGTGCAGATGGGCTATCACTAAGTAACACGATCACAATTAATCTTATCTACTCTCTAGCTCTTTCCGTTCAAAAGTTGGGCTATTTACGGACTGACCGGCCGACCTGCATATTTACTTTAGGACTCAGATTCTTCATCATTGAGTTCAACCTAATTGTTTGAGACCATTTTCGAGACCATAGCCTTTATCTGTAATATATGCAATGAGAAAACTGTAGGAGTAAGAGAAAATATACAATAATACTAAACAAATTCTAAACTTCAGTGCACTTTCAAAATTTGCATTCATTATCTACACCTTGAAATTTCAGTCGACATTCGACAGACCACAAAATATTTCTATATTTCTCTCTTCAAAGATAGTGGTGTATTTTGATCAGAAAATGTAAAGAGTATTTTCGTCAACATCCTGTGTGTTGGCAGATATTCTATTTCGGTAACTTATCAGATTTAATGAGACTTATGAACAAAGAGCGGAGAGCAGACGATGGATGACCTTCTAAATATGCAGAAGATCTCAATTTATCTTGAATGCAAGACATCCTTTACATTCGCTCTAAAAGAAGTTCTTTTGCATGCTCCTTCCAGAATATCTATCATTTCGTCACAATGTAATTTTCTAATAATAGCCTTGAAACATTCATTTGTAGATGAATAATTCGTGCCGAATTCGAATTTTTCCGTTCGGACATTTCTAAGTAGGAACACTTTCGAAAGAGGAAAATATAGAGATATAATAGTAGACTAGAATTCGTTTATTACAAAATTAAGAGAATTATTGCGATGGAAATAAGCAACCAGGTGTTTGGGTCCCCCATAATTTCTTCGAAGAGAACAGAGCCAGCCGATCCTAAACTTGCAACGTATTGCTTCAACGGCACCATACAGAACCGTTTTTTAATTGCTGGATTCCTGGAGAGGAACAATGGTTTACATCCCAAAAAGGCTCTTCTGTGTGTTTGGTGGAGTATACGCGGAAACCTAGACAAACTGTTAATGCAGATCTTTATTGTGAACAATTGAATCGAGTGATCCAATGTTTAATCGAAAAATATCCGGCGATTCTCAACAGAAAAGGCGTTATTCTGCAACACGACAATGCAAAACCGCACTGAGCAACGACGAAGCTTGGGAAAAATTAATTAATTGAGGTGGGAGGTATTGCCTCACCCACCATACTCGCCCGATATCGCGCCCTCGGATTTCCATTTATTCCGATCGCCACAACATTTTCTTAGTGGCAAAAAATTTGAAAATTTGGATGATTTCCAAAATGCCATCTCAAGATCTTTTACTCAAAAACCAATTGATTTTTATTGAAAAATTTGATTGAATCGATCCTTACTTGATGGATATTCATTTTAATTAAATAAAATAAAATAGATTATTTCCGGAATTGTCGTTAATAATAAATTGTGGAAATAATCTATTTCATTTTATTCGATTTTATCGGACCGATATTGAAAATTCACACACTAGATGGCAAAAAGTTGTTGATTACGAAGGTGGTTACATTATTGATTGAAAATAAAAACTTGTTGATAATTTATTCGTTTGAATTTAATTTAAAAAAGCGACTTTACTTTCCGGTGCACCTTATACATTCACATTCGGGCTTTTTAGTTACGATATTGTATTATCGCTAGAGAGTGACCAAAACGTTTCTGGAGATTGAATTTGATATGTTGCAAGTGAGTGCTAATGGAGTACTTTTTTGAGTGCTTAATAAAACGTTTTTGATCATTGCGAGAAATTATTTCTTCAACTCAAAATAATGTTAATGCGAGAGATTCAAGATGTAAATCGGTTTGTCCGAAAAGTGACGTCATTGTAATGGATAAAGGCCGGAGAAAGTGAAGCTGCAACAGATCATACTAACTGCCAGGTAAAAGTCGACAATATCTTGTCCATTTTCGAAAAAATCGAACACCACTGTTAAAAATATGTATCCTATTAAAGTGCGATAAAGGAATTTTTTATTGAAAATTTTCTTATTCACTTATGAGATTCATGAACATTTTTAATCTCAAGAAATTTTCATTCATATAGGGGGAAAACTTCAAGAACCCTCGCGTTCTCCTTATAACCATAAATTCCAATTACCATATTGCCATCTCAGTATGGCGAAATCTCTTTGTTTACCGGGTATATAAGAATATGTACCGGCTTAAGATAGGACGAGATGGAAGAAAGAAAGGAAAAGGAAAATAACGCCTGGCTGGCTGTGGAACTGGTTGATTTATCGGCTTAATTTTTTCAGTGTCGATCACACGCCAAGTTAGCTCGCGTTCGTTCTATTTCTATATACTATATATAGGGAGCAATGAAAAAGGACCTAAAACGCTAGAGGCGACCGGCAAATGTGCGAATTGAGATGGAGGACCTGAAATATTAACCTGGAAGTAACTGTTCTTACATTTTTCATGTCTGAATCTGAGGAATTGTGGAGAGCAACGAAGCTGACTTTTCTCTGACTGCTGAAAAATTGATGCCACTTGTACCATTTTTGGTTGGCGTTGAATTTCTCTAGAGATTGGTACGATAATTACTGCTGGGTATATGAAAGACAATTTTCGTACAACGAATAAATATTTTATTAAATTATATATTGACCATTCTGGTCCAACACCTTTTGCCATCTTTCTGGTAATGGCATGATTCCAGGCTCATAAAATGTTTGCTCTTTGCTGGCAAAAAACTGATACAGGTGATTTTCGAACTCTCTATTTGAAGTAAAGGTTTTACCGTCCAAAAAATTTTGCAATGACCGGAACAAATATTACTGCGAAGGCGCCAGATCTGGAGAATATGGTGGGTGTGGCAGTGTATCTCATTCAAGCTGTAAGCGCTTTTGGCGAGTGACCAAACTTGTATGAGGTCTCACATTATCTTGGTGGAACACTACACCTTTTCTGATGATTTATTCTGGCCTTTTCTGTTGAAATGCATCATTCAGTTTGTTCAGCTGATGGCAGTAGACTTCCGAATTAATTGTTGTGTTGTCCGGTAAAAGCCCAAAAAAACAATTCCCTTAAAATCCCACCAAACAGGCAGCTTAATCTTTTTTTGATGGATATTGGCTTTAGAAATGCTTTCCGCTGGTTCATCTTTTTTGCGCCATGATCTCTTGCGTTTGACATTGTTATATACAACCCATTTTTCGTCCCCAATAATGATGCGCTCCATAAATGGATCATTTTCGTGACGTTGGAGAAGCGAATCACAGATGTCAACGTGACCACATAAATTTCTCTTCTTGAGAACATAGGGAACCTATATATCAAGCTTCGGGGTTATACCAGGCCTTTAAAGTGGCCATAAACAGTTGAATTCGATCACCGATCTCACGTGTTGTTATTCGCCGTTTTGCATTCACCATGTCTTCAACCGGTCTTCCGCGTCGAAATTTTGCAAGCCAGTTCTGTCACTGGCGTACTGTCAACACATCTTCTCCATACACATCGGTTAATTTTTTTCTGGCTTGAACAGCATTTTTACCCTTTCTGTAGTAAAAAAGTAAAATATGACTGCTTATTGCTCCCATATTTAAAAGGACACCGACCGAAAACTACTGCGTAGAATTAATTGCACTTTTTCACACGCAAGCCTTGCTATATCAGCTCTCAAAACATATAATGGTTGGCTTGGGTGTGAATTTGGGTTCGAAAAAATACAATTAAGTCCTTTGTCGGGCAAAAAAGGAATTACTTTCCGAACAACCTTATATTTAAGTAGTCGGAATAGAAAAATATATGTTAACACTTACTAACGTATGACCTACTGTGTTATTCACCTCGAGTGTTACTCTGTATCACCAAATAACTCTTTTTTCATCAAGACACCATCTTGTGATGTAAAACTCAGAGAATGAGATTTTAATTCTGATGAAAGGGAATCATTTATCGTCCCTGAGGTACCTTTCTCCACATCAAGGTCTAGGAATCAAAGATAACAAAAAAGGAGAAAAATTTAAGAGCATATTCCATGAAATACGGAAATTTTAAAAAGGAAAAATTAAAACAGAATACTAATGTGAAACTCCTACCAAATTTATCTGTTGAAAAAAAAATTAAATCAAAATGTCTTCAAAACAGTATTTCTATTTGAGCAGACATAAAGAATTCTCAAGTATCATACAACATTCTAAAGTATAAAGAAAAAGAATATTGACTGAAGTTACATAACATACATTGCCGATATAGCTGTTTAATATGAAGCTTATGAATAGCAAATTCTATTCTCTATTATATTCTATTTGACGATTTCGTGAATGAAAGATACTTTTATGTGAGTGTAGACCAACAAGAATCTCTTGAGTATCCAGTAGAAATGGGTGTGCCTCAAGGTTCTGTCTTGGGACCTCTTTAATTCATTTTGTTCGTCAATGATCTACCTTTCCATGTTATTAATAGTTCATCAATATAAGCGACCATTAGGGTTGTTTTGTTTGCTGATGACACTTCGTTTATTGTCTCGGCTCCCAATCTCGTTCAACTCAGGACTAGGTGCGATCTTTTGGTGCGATGTTTTACTGATTAGTGTTCCCGAAACTGGGACGCCAGTTGACCTTATGCCTTCCGGCGAGAGACTTGAGGTGTTCCTTCCTTCTGTGTTGTTTTTCTCGGTTTGCAGGTTGACGGAATTTTGAGTTGGAAGTACCATGTTGATTCGGTATGTAAGAGATCGAGCAGTGCATCTTTAATTTGCGTTTATTATTCCCTGTTTACTCCCACCTTAACTACAACGTCTTGTTTTGAGAAGGTTCATCTTAGAGCAATCGTGCATTCATTGCGCGGAAAAAAATTATTCGTCTCATCTTCAACCTCACGCCGAAGGCGTCCTGTAGACCTTTCTTTATCAATAACAGATTGCTAAATTTCCCTGTATTTTCATCTCCAATTGTTAGCTGTATAATAGAAAAAATATAGAATCACTGAAGTAATGCTCGGATTACCTTGTGTACAATACAAGGAATAAAGATGTCCTCTGTATTCCAAAACAGAACAATTAAATTTCAGCACTCACCATTGTATTGTGGTATTAAATTACTTAAATCTTCCTAAAAGACAAAAGAAAATTTAAGAGAGAGATTAAGGAGCTGATGCTGACCAATTGTTATTACAGCGTAGATGAATACTTTAATGACTGATTAGTTTAGAATATATGAATTTTGTGTTGCTTTTTTTCTTGTTTTCGTTTTCTTTCCTCTCCATGAGTTGCTACTTTTTTTTTTCTCTGACGTGTTCTAGACGGATGCATTCTGTCATAAAGAATGAATACAATATTATTATTATTATTCCCTATATAAATTTAAAAAAAGAGTACATTCTCCAGAACTGCATCATAATCGTCAGTCCATTGTTTTGAATGATGAACAAGAACGAATAATCAATAAAAATATATCAAATACACCATTTCCATACAAGATTTTAATGTTACGAGATAGAATAAAGACAGATTGTTCGAGGTTACTCAAAACAATTGTCAAATATTCTATGGTCATCCACCGAAAAATATATGAAAACAAAGTATAGTCGAGATCCGATCGTATCAGTGATGTGTTGTGTGCATATGTGAGAAAACAAATGATAAATAATTGTAGACTGAAGATGAACTTTGAAGGTTTTTTTTGAAATATGACAGATAATAGTTGGAATAATTCTTTGAAACTTTTTATTTATTATTCTATTGTTTCATCTGGCAACACCTTCATTTTGAAGTAATCATATTATTGGATGTTTAGTGGTCTGCCCGATATAAAAGTGGCGAATTTGATTTGAAAGACTCAGAGCGTCACCAAAGTTTAAGGATAAAGAATTAGAGGCAAGGCTCAATGAAGATCTATCACAAATGCAAAACGAACTCGCAAAAACATTTGGAATCACTCAATCAGTCTTTTGCCATCGTTTAAAAGTAATGGAAATGATCTGAAAGGTGGAATATTGGATACCATATAAACTGAAGCCAAGAGACGTCGCACGCTGTTTTTTCACGTGTGAACAACTGCTCCATCGGCAAAAAAGATAGGGGTTTTTGCATAGAATTATGACTGGCGATGAAAAGTGGGTCCATTACGATAATCTAAAACGTCGGGCAACGCCTCATCATCAACTGTCAAGCCGAATTTTCATGGCGAGAAGATCATAATGTGTATTTGGTTCGACCAGCTGTGTGTGGTGTATTATGAACTGCTACAATCAATCGAAAGGATCACAGGGAAGGTCTACCCTCGCTGTGATGCGTTTGTGTCGAGCATTGCGAGAAAAGCGGTCGCAAGACGCTTAAAGACACGACAAAGTTATTTTGTAGCATGACACATGTAATATAATGACAATATAATCCTACAACCTGAACGTGGTAAATTCTGAAGTACGAGGAATAAACTCGTGTTGAGCTACTCATAATGAGTACGTCATATGTGGAAACGTTACTATATTAAACCAAAAGCATAGAATAATACGCCACTAATAATACAGCCCATTCAAGCGTAACCTGCAACTGCACTTAGCTCGACGTAAAAACGTTTCAACGTTAACATTTGACATTTAGGATAAAATCAGTTCAAAATGGACGCTTTCGAATTCGGAACGGTTGAACCGTATCCAATGTAGGATGCGTTTCATTCTAGCCGAACAATCCAATCACGAATGACAGCCATTGTTTTCCGGTGCAACGCTCAAAACCGTAGATATCACTAGTGAAACTCCAATCGGATATTTTACGGTTCTAGTAGATAACTTTGGAAACAAGCCCGTATGATTGGATTTTTTGCACAATCAAAAAGCGAGGAGATTCGAATCGGGTAATTTAGGTACTTTCCTCCATTGTTCTCTTTTTATCTGATTTAACTGAGGTTTATTCTGGAAGTAAGTGCTTGTAATGATACTGATTAATGATCGGAATATGATAAAATTTGCGTTCGTTATTTTATGTTTCCCAATTCAGAGGAGCGAGATGTTTATCGAATGAAATCGATATACCTGGGTCGTTCGGTCAACATTTCTGGCTAATACACGCCATTTCCTATGACTATAATAATAAATTACTGAGTTTTGCAGAATCTTTAGATAGATTAAAAAAATCAGTAATAAGCTATGATAATAAAAAATTCTACAAAACGAGACAGAGTTACATTCATCTGTGTGACAATTCTAAACTCAAACAAGCCCGATAAAGATTTGTTGATCACTGGGACATAAGTGCAGTTGTTCTTCAGTGCTCTATAATGCCCAACGGCTACCAATCTGTCAAGTACTTATATACGCTATGAACAGGAACACTAAGGTATTAATAATGCATTAGCACCATCTTGTGCACGCAAGTAACATAGTGTATTCCCGATTTTTCCACGATACAAACGCAGGAAATACCTTCCTCATGTTCAAGTCAGATCATAATACGTCGTAATGCTCATAATTAACATACTCATATTTAAATGAATTAATTCGGCTGATGTTTACCAAATTACATTAATATGGAGTGTGAGCTATGGTTATAAAAAGGTCTACAAATCGAGATAGTGTAACATACATCTGTATAACAATTTCAAACTCAAACAAGCCCGATAAGGTGTGGTTGATCACTGCGACATAAGTACATCGTGAATTCTGCCAGTTAGTGTATTGGCATGTGAGCATAGCTCTTTAACCTATTAACTATTAACGATCTCCACCAAGAAGCAGATAGTGTGATAAGGGTTACGCCTTATCATCGCGCATGGTGAGAACCACTCTGCTGAACCCTCCAGCTTCCAGTTTCGGCTTCAGTTCGAAACCCTACACCGTGACTGGTAGCAGCGAAGCACTATCCAACCTTTACTGGCTCTGCATGGTCAGTACCCGAGTTATTTGGGACGTAACTCACACCAACCAACCGAACACAGTTCCATGAACCAAGATAATCTCAAGATTGATGCCTCAATTGATCCTGGTACGAGCACCGTCAATCCAGCCTGTATGTCAAGACTCACGAACCCTTGTGAAGTCTTTCAATTGATCCTGGCTTCAAGCTACAACGGTCTAGCTGTATTGTCGAGATCCACAAACCCCAGAAACGTGACATAAGTACAGGTGAATTCTACCAGAATAGTTATTGGCTATTTGAGGCATGGCCTCTTTTCCAAGTGACTACCAAGCAGTCTCCACAGTCCACCCAGAGGTAGAAAGTGTGATAAGGATTACGCCATATCATCGCGCGTGGCGAGAACCCCTCCGAAGAGATGAACCCACCAGCTTCCAGTTTGGGCCCCGACTCGAAAGCCAGAACCGTCTGACTGGTAGCAGCGAAAGCACTATCCAACCTCTACTGGCTCTGCAGGTCAGTACCCGAGTTGTTTGAGACGCAACTCACCCGCCGGAGGGAATTCTTATCCATCCACCCGAACGCAGTCCCAAGAACTAAGATAAACTCAAGATTGACGACTACAATTAATCCTGGAACGAGCACCGTCTAGCGGACTATACGTCCTGACCCACCGAACCCATGTGAAGTCATTTGATTGATCCTGGCGTCAAGCACTTATGGCGGAGCCATTTCGTCGAGATCCACAAACCCTAAATAGTCACGCACAGATCCAGGGGCCAGGACAGGCCGGTCGAACCGTCAAGTCCCGTTAAACCCCGAGTCGTTTCATGAGAATATCCCGAAAATGGGGGTCTGCGAACAGATAAATGAAATACCCCCCTAGTCCAGCATGCGGACTTTCAACCACTGCCCCCTCGAGTCCAACACCAAGTGGGGTGGCCAGGTGGTACAAGTAACACCTGAGGGCAAGTCCACCCCCCCGAGGTAACGCAGTATGCTACATAACGCACTCGGCCATTACACAGAATCCGGAGATTTATACTGCGATAGGGTAGAGTACGCCAGTTTTAAGGGAGAAGCCCTGTGCTGCGACAGACTCCCTTGTCACTGAGTTAATCAACCGGCTCAGCCCTCCATTTCACCTGAGTAAAACTAGGGCCCCATTCGGAGATCTTCCACCATACAGGTCCAGTGACTGGCGCGAAGTGGCATTACGTTAGACACCAAGACTTAACCCTCCAATTCGTCGGGACGAATTTAGGGTCCTAGTCAGGAGAGCGCCCCCATCACGTCAAGATCTAATGCCTGGGGGGCGGTGACATAAGTACAGTACATGCGTACGTTTCAAACTTGTTGGTTCTTCTTCAGTGCTCTGTAATTCCCAAAGGTTACAAGTCTGTCAAGTAGCTATATTCGCCATGCACAGGAACACTAAAATATTGATCATACACTATCGCCATCTAATGCACACAATATACATGCACGACATACCTCACAATGCTCATAATTAGCATATTTATATTCAAATCAATTCGGTAGATCTGTAACAAATATCATTAGTACGGAATTTGAGCTATGGTAATAAAGTTCTACAAATTGAGACAGTTCAACATACTATACATCTGAACAACAATTCTAAACTCAAACAAGCCCGATAAGGTTTTGTTGATCACTGGGAAATAACCACAGATATACATGGGCATTATAGTGCACTGAAGAACCGAATTAACTGATTTCAATTAAAAAATCCGCTCATCCAGAGATTTTTTCGAAAACTATTGCAGTGAAATTCTAGGAGCTTACAACAAAAATGGTGAAAAGCACTGACGTAAAGTCGGGAGCTTTTGAGCCCTTGTTCATATAACCCACGATCCTCACGAAATTTTGCATTAGCCCTCTTGTTATATTACATCTAAATGCTCGATTCAAACCCAATTGTTGGTACGGTTTCGGGAGCACTTAACGCTGCTCTGCTCACAAAATATTTTTTGGTCTTCAGATCGTATACTTCACGAAATTTTGCGTTAGGCTTCATGTCGTTTAATTTACATCGTAATGATAAATTTAAACTCGATCGTGGGATTGTTGCTATGGTTTCTTTAGCGCTCAACGCAGCTCTGCTAACAAAATTTTTGTTTTTGTTTTGATTATTCTAATTATATTACGAGTATGAATAACTTCGTGCGGTTTTTTGTTGGAATTTGAAGCTTCATTGTGAAAAATTGGTTATGCATGCAAAGTTCAAAATATTGTCTGTCGCTAACCACAATTTTTTTTTGTATTTCTGGCAATTTTAACTTCATCGTACTTGGAGAAGTGCTGGTCAACCAGGTCATGTTGCATCGTTCGGAAAAGACGGTAATCGCAAAGCGAAATATCTCAGGTGGGCAGGACTTTCTATTTGAGCGTTTCTAAGTACCTTTTAACGGACGAGGTAACATGTGGCATAGCTTAGCTATACCCTCAAAATGACGTTGTGAATCCTTGAATCATGTTTAAACATAATCCGATCGAATCTTTTCTACGATCATTTTCTCAACAATTTTTTCTTTTGAATGCTTATAAAAAACGAATAATCGATAAATGCGAGTGGAAAAAAAAACGTATTTTATTTCTGTGCTGGCACAATCGGTGCCTTGGTGTTATTTTTGTAGTATTCATTGTTTTTCTTCCCTAGTGCTTAGTGTAATGTGTGAATATTGAAATTCGATATGCATACTGGAAGATTATAGTATATATATTCATTATGATTATTATGTCGCCCTGTCCTTCCTAGAGCTATAGGATACAATAAAATGAATGGAGGTTTATACTTGATAGAAGGTATATAAAATTATTTAAATATTTTAATATTTACAGATATATTCTGTTAGCCTTCTACATATTAATTTCAAAAAATTATATTTAATATTATAACTTCAGGAATTAAACTAATGTCATATAAGCACTGATTACATAAAACGACATATAAAATAAACATTCATTATAAGACATCCAAATGAGATAAAAAAATCCAATAAATATAAATTGTTAACAAAAATCCTTCAAATTGAATATTTTGAATAGACAAAATTTTGTTTCTACTCATCCCTCTTATGAAAACAGATATCTTTCAAAAATGTTTAACACAATCTTAAGAATTTCATCATAAAACTATCTTACTTAGAATATTCAATATTATTGGATATCTAACTAGGTAACTTTTTGGAAAATCTCAAGATATGTAAAAACTTTACTAAAAAACAAGTTTTAAGAGATACTTTGCTCGTCAGTACTCAATCATATTCAATAAAATATAATATCGATCAGCAAAAAATATTTACTTACCTTTAACAATTCAGAAAGCGTCTTGGCAAATGAATACTGAACATTTGAATGGAGTCTAATGTTGACTCAAAATAAATAATTCTGTGGTTTACCATTGATCTTAAAGATTGAAAGGCAATTTAACGGCCTCTGTTATAGCACAAGGACCATCTATATAAAGAATGTTAAAGAAACCAAATAATTATTATGAATATTATGAATAAAATGGAGAACAGAATATATCTGTAAATATTAAAATATTTAAATAACTATAGGATACCATCCGCATGGGATTTCCGTCAATAACATTCTGTTGTTGCCTTAGGAAGGACGCCCGTGATAATACCATTGCATAAACAGGATTGTATTGGACATGTTTGTCTGGACAATTTTCCCGACATTGTTTGTCGGGAAGGTTTTCTGGGAAATAGTAAAAGCATTTCAAACTCACTGAACGAGTAGAGTAGTCTTTCCCTGAATTAAAACAATTCATTGTGTTGATGACCTGCTTGGCGACAGTTACGAGTGAATTCGAAACTGAATTATGCAGTGTCAGTGAAATTATTTGAGGTGTTTGAGCAATTCAGTATTTGTGAGGAATTCTTTGTTAACTGTTGAATTATTGAAAGACTTCATGTTTCGTAATAATACACCAAGGAAAATCTACGTCCCTCTAATTTTTCGGTAGCCGTTTTCCTCATATTGAAGTAATGAAGTAAAACTCCCCTGAAAAACACATTATTCGGTACATAAGTTGATGTTTTCAAAGTACACAGAAACTATGTTGTTTACAGCGAAATGATAGTTACTGAAACGAAAGCCTAATGATGACACTTCAAAATGAAGGTGTTGTCGGATGAAACAATGGAATAATGAACTGGTATCTACATCTGTTATCAAAACCGCACGAACTGATTTATGCACCTAATATATTTATCATAAATGACACCGACATATCTTCCTTTTCGCCATTTCAAAAGGGACTTGTCTGAAACATTTTGTCCGAATTGAGAAACCACGAATTATATTCCAATTACTCGTTTAGTATTCTTATCCCTCAAACTTAACTTAATTTAAAATTACGATGTAACACGACAGGAGAAATATTAAAGTCACGCAACCAGGCTTGAACGGGACGTCAAGAAGTCGACGCTAATTCGGATATTTAAATCAGTTTTCAAGAGTTTTCGAATGAAAGCCGACATGCTAAAGATGTTGATAGCTCTCTTCCGACCAGATTTGTTTTGCTCCGTTAACGCAATCTTTCCTTCTCCAATGTTCTTATGCCATCAGCCCAAGCAGGATTTACCTAAGAGGGAGGCAATCACAGGACCATTGCAGTTATTCTCATATTACATGTCAACTTATCCTGTTTTCTGATTGTTGGGGCCTAAAACGCTTCCTTTTTTTTAAGCCCGCATAATGCGGAAACTATAGTATTATTTACAAAATGTTTTCACATTTATTCTTTATTAACAGGAAGTGGAACTTTTGAAATAAATTATTTCAGAATTGAAAAGTATTGGGTTGTAGGGCAAGTAATTTCGTTTTTTGGGAAGATGAAAGACAATTTTGGTATATTGAATAAATATTTCATTAAATTATATATTGATCATTCTGGTCCAGCACCTTTTGCCATCCGTCTGGTAATAGCATGAATCCACGCTCATAAAATGTTTGCTCTTTGCTGGCAAAAAACCGATCCAGGTAATTTTTGACCTTTTCATTTGAAGTAAAGGTTTCACCGTTCAAAAATTTATGCAATGACCGGAACAAATATTAATCCAAAGGCGCCAAACCTGGAGAATATAATCGCAGTGTATCCCATTCAAACTGTAAAAGCTTTTGGCGAGTCAACAAACTTGTATGAGATCTCGAATTATCTTGGTAGAATACTACACCTTTTATGTTGATTAATTCTGACGATTTGCATCAACTAATGCCTTAATAATGTCTTTATCAGCTTCAACCGGCTTTCAGGAACGTGATGCATCTTCAACATGAAAATTGCAGGATCGAAATTTTGCAAACTAGTTGTGTCAACACATCTCCATGTACATCGGTTAATTTATGGCTTGAACAGTATTTTTACCTTTTCTATAGTAAAAAAGTAAAATATGACGAAAATGCTACTTATTGCTTTCCATATTCAAAAGAACACCAAACAAAAACCATTGCATAGAATTAATTGAATTTTTTCACACACTAGTCTTACTATATCAGCTCTGAAACCATATAATGATTAAGGCTTAAGTGTGAAGTTGGGTTCGAAAAAATACAATTAAATCATCTGTCGAGGAAAAACCTAATTACTTTCCAAACAACCTAATAATATCATAAATCTGGAAAACTTTCAATTTATATATGAAAAATATACTGTATATTAGGTCAATATAAAATGAATACTTGTCTAGAAAAACATTTCTGGAAACTTCCACATATATTTTAAAAATTCTGTATGAAAACTACAATATAAAACAGTATTATTATATATTTGATATTAAATATTCAATAATAAGTCTGCTAGTTAGAGAGTTATTTGATGGAAATAATTTAAATAAAATAAAATCTGTCAGAACTATTTATAAATTCACAATTATTTACAAGCCACAATTTCGAAGAAAGAGCCTTTTCGGAATAAACTGTCGACTGAAAATTCTTTGAAACGTCAGTCATAATTAGAAAATTATTTCAGAAATTTAAATAGGACTGAAAGAGTATTCACCCTATAATTATTGAATGTTTAAAAAAGCCAATGTTGTAAGAAATCACAGTAATTTGAATTTTAATACCTATTCTGAAACTGAAAGAAAACTATTGAAAAATTTGTTATTATGAAATGTTGAAAAATTGCTTACAAGAAGTATGATCTAAGATGCTTCATTATGGATAAATTCGTAATAAGATATATAGTAAACTGAAGAAATGTAATAATTCTTATAAGTAATTGTTAGTAATTATTAAGGTAGAAGTATTTGAAGTGGAAATTTTAGACATTTAGGCATTTTTCCTCTTTTGTGATCCATTATATCTTCAAGATATTTAAATTAGAGTTTAAGGTTAGGTCATACAACATAGAATAGTATGTTAGTTTGTTCACAGATTTTATATAACAAATAAATCTCATTTCAATATAGATGTCAGAAAAGAAATTGGAAATTCAGATTTGAATTCTACCTATTATATCAAAATTATTTAAAGTCAAAAGTTCAGTGTACAATAATAATATAAAAATTAAATAATTTTAAATACATTAAAGTAGCCGGCAGCCCAAGATACAACGAGGGTAAGTGAAAAAGTTTAAACCAAAATTTCATACAAAATAATTCAATGATAAATTCTTCCAGAAATAACACGGCCGGGAAATTTTTCTTGCAAAATTGCGTTTGTTTTGTTGCTTGTGTGGTACGTTGCGCCGTCTGGTTGAAATTAAACGCCGTACAAATCATTATATTCCAATTTCGGTCATAAAAAATTATATATAAAATTGTAGCTTGGCAGTACAAGACATTCACCGTAACAGTTGCACCAGCCTCATTTTCGAATAATTGAGGTCCAATCACATCGCCAGCCCAAAATCCGCACCAAACAGTGACACGTTGAGGATAGCTTTTAAACAGTGTCGGATTTTTCGAGCACCAAATGCCGACAATTCTGCTTATTAGCGTAGCCTCCGAGGTGAATATGAACATCACTGAAGATCATTTCGATGCATTTCAAGAACCCAATAAGCGAAGATAAGGCGTTGCCGACCGGCTTGAGTTCTTATGTTAACTGAACTTTAAAAGGCCTGAGTCTTTAAGTAAAATGCGGTGTATTATCGTTTGTGGGTTTTCGTCAACACTACGAGCTACAGCAGCAATATTATCGGTTGTTCTTAAGCGACGCACACGGTTTCGATTCTTCACATCACTAACTTGTCCAAACAGCTCAAAATTTTTCCACCAGTTTCACTATTGTAGGATTGCAAAATTTTCGTAATGAATTTTAACAAGTTTAATGCGTTGTTGAAGAGTGCATCCTTCCATTTTCAGTAATGGCGTACTTTTAACTTGTCAAATGTCAAAAAATTACAGCTTCAAAAGACACTGACAGACAATGGACTATTCAAAATGAAAACTTTTATTCAGTTTCAAATGATTTTCCACTCACCAAAAAGACCAAGCTCAGAAATGAATCGACTCAAATATGTCTAATGTATTGGAGACTCTATAGAGATGACCTGCAAAGGTTCATAATTAACGTGTACTATGGACACAGAAACCACAGAACAGATCTTATTCTTTCCAAACAATATCCTATGATAAAAAAATTACCATAATTTCAAAAATGTTACATCCATATGATAGCTCGAGGTCGATTCGAAATCTGTCAATATTAATCAATTCCAAGGGTTTCAGAATAAAAACCAATCTATACGAGGATACTACACCCCCGCCCAACGAAATTTGTTTTCCTACGTACTCGCATTACCCTATTTTATCCCTTCCCTCGATGTACTAATGACATTAATGTGAGCTTGAAGGCAAAGTTCAGTTGAGGTGAACGCAATCAAACGTTCCTAATTCGTCGACAATTGATTCAATTACGCGAATAGACCTATTTAATTAATGTTGTTTGATTCGCTGCCCTTATATAACGACGGCCTGCTGAATCTAATGATGAATAATTTTTTTAGGTTCGCGATTCGAATGCCAATTCGATTCAAACGTCGTGACGTGAATGGATCTACGGTTCGTTGGCACTGGAAACGATAGTTCTGAAAAGATTGTTAGGAAATGCACATGAAATTTTTATTCGTTCACGATAATGAAGCTTCCAAATCAAAAAGCGGTAATGAATATTTTATGTTGTGACTAGCTGTAAAAGGTTTTACACTAGAGGCATTTTATTTTTGAATGTTTATGCTAGCAGAATTTGAACTTATGGTAATATAACTACAACTACACTGTTTAGTGTAGTTCGAAATTTCATCACTACAAAATAAAGAGTTTATGTTTGGTTTTTGGAACGTAGTATATAATCTGCTCGTCAAAAGTTGAGAATATTGATCTGGTCCAAAGATTCATATTTTCCCCATCATCTTACGATTTTTTCACTGACATAAACTTATAACGATTATAGAAACTTCTTCTGGTTCATAGTGAAGCAAGTTTAATCTTTTTTTGTCATTTTGTCCATGTGTGTCAAGAATGCTCACTTGAATGATTTGCTCCTCAGTCTGTATTTCGTTTTAAATAAGATTGAACAGTTCTACGTAATTAAAAATGGAATTTTCATTATCCCATGTGTTTTATCCAATGATGATGCATCAGGCTTGTCGAACACCAGTGCAAGGGGCTAATTTCTTCAGTGATAGCCGAAGTGTGATATCACGTTACCGGTGCGGTATTTTGCCACTAGAACTGTTCCTCAAAGACCCAGAAGTGATAGACCACATGCTACAATGCCAGTAGAAGATTGTTTTTGAACTATTTCTGTTAGAAAACAGTCTCTCGGCACTTACAGAATGGCAAGTCAACGTCTTCGAGATGCCACAGGTACTACGCTTTCCCTAAGCACATCGTGAATTCTACCGGTTAGGCTACTGGCATGTGAGCATGGCTTTTTCACCAAGTGACTACTCAGCAGTCTCCACAAGGAAGCAGAAAGTGTTATAATATATATTCTGGTACGAGCACCGTTAATCCGCCCTGTACGTCAAGACCCATGAACCCTTGTGAAGTCTTTCAATTGATCCTGGCTTCAAGCACTAACGGTCCAGACATATCGTCGAGATGCACAAACACCAGAAGCATCTCGCAAATGATCCTGGTTCAGGTCGAACCGTCAAATTTCGCTAAATCCTGAAGCACTTCTCAAGATATCCTGAACCTGAGTTTCTGCGAACAGATAGATGGAATACCCTTCTAGTCCAGCATGCGGACTTTCAACCGCTGCCCCCTCGAGTCCAACATCAATTGGGTGACCAGGTCGTACGAATACTTCCCGAGGACCTACATCCTCCCGAGGTAACGCAGTATGCTTTAGGCATCAAGACTTAATCCTCCATTTCACTGGGATGAACCTGGGATCCTAGTCAAGACAAGCGCCCCCAGCGCGTCAAGCTACAATGTCATGGTGAGCGAGTTTCCCTAAGTATAGTCAGAAGTCATTTCCAAGAAGTTAATCTAACATCGAGTTAATTATATATTAATTAATAAAATAATAAATAAATAATAAAATAATATTAATAGCAAACGTCTAAGATTAGAGTGGGCAATGGGGCGGTTGCACTGACGAAATGAATGGCACTCTTTACTGGCGACATCCTTCTAATAGTACGAGTACGAGTGTGGACACGTTAACTCATACGAAGGAACCGCCGCTGTGTTCATGAAGTCTAGGTCGGTCACGATTGCTACTGGGAGAGGATGTCCACAGGGCGGACTTCTATCGCCTCTTTTATGGTGTCTACTCAGAAGATTGACTGAGCTATTTTACAGCTGCTAAGGTTACTCTTATGACCTAGCGATCGTGAATAGGAAAAAGTTCGAAGGAACAATGTCGGTCTTGACACAAAACGTCAGTGAAATCATTAATAGATGGTGTTTGGAGAAGGGTTTAGTGTCGATGTAACTGAAACGGTTATTGTTCTGTTAATTCGTCGTAGGAAGCTCAAACTGACAGCGCCGGTATTGGTGGGAATTAGAGATATTCGAAATGGTTAAAGTTATGGGGCTCACTTTGCATAAAAAGCTAGAGTGATCCATTGTACATATACTGTGGTGGTTAGATCCCAGCTGGGACGAATAGACCCAGCATGCTGAGGTTCTATTGAGGACCGACCTTGGCTTGTTCACAGACAAGGTCGGCTTGCGAATGACGAACGGAAGCGGGAGCGGGAGTCTATGGGAGCAAACCGAGAATTAACATCTCATTGGGTCTCGGTCAAAACGCAACCATATTCCAGGCAGAACTATTTGCCATTGAGACCGCGGCAGAACTGCTGATAAAACGCCAAATCCACCACGGTAAAATCAAAATATTTATTGATAGTCAGTCAATACTAAAAGCTTTGGAATCCAGCTCTTGTACCTCGAGTACAGTCTGGAGTTGCCGTACGGCTTTAGACAGGCTCGGTATGTATAACGGAGTCACTCTGGTTTGGATACCGAGTCACTCAAACTATTTGGGTAACGAGGAGGCAGATCGGCTGGCGTTTGCTGGAGCTAGCTGCCTCTGGTAGGATCGGAACCATTCCTGGGAATACCACATGACATGGCTAACGAGGCGATAACAGGCAGAATTAACTCAAGGCTAGAGTTTTTTGGTGGAGACATTTTGACCTGAAACATTCGAAATTGTTCCTTGGAACAGCTTCGAACAAAAATATGGCGAAACTAGCCATAGGTCTGGATAGGGCCAAACTAAGAACACTTGTCGAAATTATGACAGGTCACTGCACACTGAAAGGTCTGGATAGGGCCAAACTAAGAACACTTGTCGGAATTATGACAGGTCACTGCACACTGAAAGCGCATTTGCACAAAATCGGTCTGGCTGAAGACAATGAATACAGGCTGTGTCTTGAGGACACTGAAACAGCCATGCACATCGTCTCAGAAGGCCCAGCGCTGAGTCGCATCAGATTCGAGGTCTTTGGCCAGGCTTTTATAGCCCACAGCGAACTGAAAAAATTACCCCCGAACAAGATTATCAGTTTTATCCAAAAACTGGATCTCGTCGGAGAGATATAAATTAGGGGTGAACCACAATAGTCAGGGGTAGGGTGGTCAGACGCCCGCTCGCCATAAATAACATAACATAAGACCTATCAATATGTAGGCCTCTCTAGTCTACCTGGAGAACGGACAATCTTGCAGACGCTGTTCAGTCTTCAAAGAATTTCTTGTCAAGGCATCATAGGAGTTGCGTTTCATATCCCATATCAGAAGTAAAGCACATATATGTGAAGAAAGAAGGTTTGATGAGTGAACGCCCTTGGAAAGGAACATATAGAGTTTTGAAGGAGACATATGAGGAGTTTTTAATCACTAAGGGTTGAATTTTTTTTTATCCCCGAAAGATTATATGTCAGTTGATGCGAACTATGAAGTGCCAAGAATATATGAAAAGGTTCACTTCATCTTCGGAAAATCATCTCAACTGGTATACTGATGAGTTCGTAAGGGAACAAGGAGCAAGCATAGTCATATATAGTCCCTTGAATGGAGAATAATTGCCCCTAGGAAAGCCTATAACAACGCTCCAAACCGAAATACTAGCTATAGAGAGATGTGCCGAAGTCTGTCTGTCCAGATAGTTCAAGACAACTAGAATTTGTAGTGCTTCAGGTAGTCAGATGGCACTGAAGCAACTGATGGCTGTTGAGTGAAAGTCAAGGACCATCTGGATCTGTGAAAATCTCTCATATCACTGGCGTGAAGCAACAAATTTGTCCTAGGCTGGGTACCAGCTCGACAGAGTATTAGCCGAAATAGGATAGTGGACGCCCCTGCCAAAGGAGGCATAAAGACTGCCTTCAGCAGACCGACATCCTCATGTTAGTTATCATCCACACTGATAAGTGCTGAAGTCAATGAATGGGAAAAGAGAGAAGAACTCTTCCTGGAGTAGCAAACCACAGGACGACAAGCCAAGATCTACACAGCGCCCTCTGAGATGAATTCCAAATTAACTCTATCGCTGTTAAATGACGAGCTGAGATACTACCTACACAAGATCGGTAGAGGAAACTTTGATATCTGTAGGTTATGTGAATCGGCAATAGAAAACATCGAAGACATACTCTGTCAAGGCAAAGCACTGGCGCAAACTAGGCTTACTTTATTGGATAGCACGCCCCTGATATAAGAGCCAAGAGCTAGGAAAAGATTCAGCTTTGAGAAGTCTTTCTGGCAAAAGTTTGTAGTATGATAAAAAAGAAAATAACTTATTCGTCATGGTGAAGAAGGGATGTCACTGAGCCGAACAATCACAACTGATCAAATCTAATGTTTATTATAGGTGCACTCGATCATTATTTTCAAGTTACTATGAATGATAATAATTTATTATGAATCTCAACAAAAACGAGCCAAACGTATATCAATGTATGAAGCCGAAGTTATCTGATCCTGATATCTAACTAACAAGGTGGCACTTTAGATTGCTTCCTTGTGTATCGCAGCACAGGATATTCAAGCAACTGCTGTGGTTACAGAAGGCGGGTATGATCTAGTGCGCGAAGTTCTAGTCAGTTTAAAGAATAAGGGATGAGGTTTATGCTCTCCTTTTGAATTACATTATTTTGAGCTGCGTAGCATATTAACTTTGCCTGATGCATGCACAGTTGTGTTTTAATTGAATGTATTTGTGAATAAGCTAAAACATATATAAATATATAGAGTGAATAATAAAAATAATAAGAAAAAACCACCGACCTGGAACAAAACAGCAGTGTACCTCATGGCTATCGATTTCATCTTATCATTTCTCGATTGCCTCTCGATGACTACGTCACGTGTTATCGGAAATAGGTTTCACGTTTCCGCAACTGTGCGGTAGTAGCAGCCTGCCAGGGGGTCCAAACCGAAGGACCTTCAATCGTCCGATTAATTTCGAGAGGCGTTTAAATATATTATTTACGTCGAGCTGGCGCGGTCGATTCTGCTGCCATGACTGCATGACGTTTCTCCTGGTTGCTTTGCCATCATTGATAAGGTCGTGAAGTGAGCCCGGTGTTTCATCGAGAAGACGTAGAAATAATCGTTTTATTGCTTCTTCAGCGTCTTTCAGACGAGTTTAATCGATGTGATTATTTGGCTTCAAAAGTGTCAGTGTATAGTTTTGGGTTATTATGTTCTTTAATTTTCTGGTGAGTGTACTTTGTATCATAAGTATTGCAATTAAAATAACAACTAAAATTTTATAAAACAATCTAAAATCTCAGATATATGGTTTGTGTGCTTAGATCATCTGCGTTCATCGCTCATCCCGTCATAGATAAACATCTATAAGTCACATTTCTGGAATATTTTAAGTACGTCATTCTTTTAAGTCTTGGAGCAGTCGCAAATGAAAGTTATCACTCAAGAATTATCAGGCTAATATTCAAAAAAAATGTGAAAAAATTCAACAATTGAATGTTTGCACCATTACTCATTTGATGTAAATATATATAATTTCATCATCTTAAATATTTGATAAAGTAATTTTCTTATACCTCGCTACAAATATTAATTTTATAAAATTACTCAAAACCTTTTTGAATTAAATTGAATAAATGCCTTAGGAACATTTTTTCTTTTTAGTGGACATATTTAATTAACTCTCATCACACAGCAGCAAAAGAGATATTTAGTGGATACAGCACTGCTTCATACCGGCACTATGAGAAACTAATAAAACTCTTAAAACGCCCAACATAAACTTAAAAAGTTCTTCGAAATAACCCGGCTTTAAGAATCTCTTTAAAAAAAACTCTTCAAAAATATGTAGCACATCTTCAAAAAGGCGATTTGAGATTCAGCATAATATAAACAATCAATACAACTATCTATCATACTTACACAACCACGTGTTATTTCAGTACGGTAGAGAACAAATGGTTTCTTAATGGTTACCTTTCGTATTCTATGTTCGTCCAGAGAAAATACACAGGGGTTGTCTAAAGTATTTTTCAAGACCCAGTTATATCCAAAAAATACCGTGTACATGATTGTAAAATCAAATTGTAATTATTGAGTATAGGATAAAATAATATAATCGGAGATTTTTCTCTTGATAGAAGGTTCTTTCAATATTTTAAATATCAAACAGAGTAATTCTGTTATACCTCGCTCTAAATTTTAATTTTATCAATTTTCTCGAAAACTTTTTGAAACTTAATTGAATAAATGCGAAACGAATTACTGTTTCCTTTTAATGGACATATAGAATAAACACTCGTCTCATAGCACCAGAAGGAGGTAAAATAATCCAAAGAAAATATATAATATTCATCAAACTTACTCAATAGACATTTAGTGGAGACATCACTATTTCATATCGGCGTTATGAAGAACGAATTCCACTCTAAAAATGCCCCACATAAACTTAAGAAAATCTTCCAAACAACCTCTTTTTAAAAAGTTCCATCAAAAAAATGTATATGTATTGTATCCAGTTTTTTTTAGTGATAGAACTTTAAATTGAAATAAAACACATTTAAATTAAGATTGGAGCAAAATTTTTTTTATTCGAAAGGTAATTTTATGACATTTATGTTTTAACAATAATTTCCGGCATATGTCCACCACGTCTAGCTCTGAGAAACCGCATTCGACCAGACCAATTTTGTACTACTTTTTCGAGTAATTCAGGCCTTATTTCATCAATTACCCGAGTTATTCTGGCTTCCAAAGCGTCTATTGTTTCTGGTTTATCACCATAAACCAATGACTTGATATAACCCCAAAGAAAATAATCCAGTGCAGTTATGTCGCATGATATTGGAGGCCAATTAATTGGAACATTTCTCGAAATAATGTTATCGCCAAATATTTCTTTCAATAAATCAATTGTTACGGTAGCAGCATGAGGTGCACCATCTTTTTGGAACCAAAACACTTCTGGGTCGATACCATTCAAATTTTGAAACTAATAATCATTGATCATCGATCTGTAACGAACACCATTCACTCTAATATCAGCTCCAGCAAGGTTTTTAAAGAAATATGGACCGATGATGCCTCCAGCGTGTAAAGCACCATACACTGCATTTTTCAGGATGCAATGAAACCTCCAGAACTTCTTGAGGATTGTTTTCACTCCATATACGGCACTTTTGCTTTTTACAAGCCTTTCAACCAGAAATGAGCTTCATCACTAAACACAATTTTAAGATAAAAAAGTGGATCAACTTCGAACTGTTCTAAGGCCCAATCAGTAAACAAACTACGCTTATTATGGTCAAGTGACTTTAGTTTTTGAACCAGTTGGATCTTTTATGGGTGTAGACCAAGATCTTCTCGCAAAATTTTCCATGTGGTGAATGCAACAGAGTCCAACTTGTTGTGAACGTCAACGAATAGACAAATCTGGATCATCACTATTACAGCAGCGATATTTTCTTCTGTACGTACAGTTCTTTGTCTTGTTGTTGTTGCATCGAGTAGAGAAAATGTTGTCCGGCATCTATCGATAGTTCAACGAATAAGCTGCTCTGATGGACGATTATGTAAACCATAAATTTCACGAAGTGCTCTATAAGTTTGTCGAATAGAACACTGATTTTGAAAATAAATTTCAACATTTTGTAAAGGTTGTTGCGGCGTGAGTCTTTCCATGATAATTTGTCAATGCTTACTGAACAGAAATGTCAAAACAACTTTGCTTCTTCCTTCTGTCAAATCACAGTTATACCTATCAAAAGTTCTATCACTCTAAAAAAAACACCCGTTATCATGAAACAAAATGACCTTTTCCATATAAGGGTCGTTTTTCACGTAATGCTCCATTTTAAATAGATCATTTACTATTGGTAGCGATCAGTGTTTAGTTAGTTTTAAACAGCCCTTAATAGATTCCACCAAACACAGGACTCTTCCCAAAGCGATTTAGTCTTGCAGTGGATGTCGATGATATGCCTGGATTCACCCCTAACTCACGACGCTAAAGATTCTCAAAATATATCCATTTGTCATCACTTGTCACGATTTGATGGAGAAATGACTTTGTTTTGTATCTTTCCAGCAGCATTCCACAAGTGGTTTTCCGATTTTCTTGCTGCCTTTCACTCAGTTTATATGGAAATCATTTTTCCTTTTTCTGAAATTTTCCCATAGCTCTCAAACGAATGTAGGGAACCTTCTGCGTCACATTGAATTGATTCGCGAATTTTTATTGAGTTTCAGCATAGTCTTCATCCAATAAGAGATTTGCAGTTCGTTGTTTTCTAACTTTTTCGGTAGTTTCCTACGTCAAAATCACTACATTTAAATTTTTTAACCCCTCGAAACATTGTATTTTACCAAGAGCAATACAATACAATAATTGTTTCAACACGAGTTGACTTGTAACGACTTCCCTTTAGTATACACACATCGTCAAAAGTCTTGCCCCTCCTATCAACCCTAAACTTGTTGAATGTAACATGCCAATTTTTTGTGAGTGGAATCTTCACTGTCTTATCACTTAAATGAAAACAATAAACCAGCAAGAAATGTTTCTTGTTCCGGAGAATCAGGTGTATTCGAAGTTAATCAGTTTTCAGCGAATAACGAGAGTTGTAATATTGAGAATATTCCGTGCAAATGCCGGAACATCCAATTTCTCATTTTGACCGGGCAAGAATAGCAGCCCTACATCAAGAAGCTTTGTCGAAGCACCAGATTGCGCAACGTTTGAATATTCCACGGATTGCAGTAAGGCGCAGAGTGGCCCTTTTCCTGGAAACCGACAGCGTTGCCCGTAGACCTGTGCCTGGTCGACCCAGAGTATCATCTGCAAGGGAAGACCATTATATTGCAAATTTTTCTCGAAGGAATCGAACGGTATCTGTAACAGCCCTTCAAAGTCATTTTTTGCGGACATATAGACGGGTAGTTTCAACCAGTACCATAATGAGACGGTTGCATTCCTCAAATTTAAGGACAAGAAGACCTTTTAGAGTACCTTGGCAATCAGTAGACTAGAGCGACTCAATTTCGCCCGGGATGTTGTGCCCTTTCAAGGCAGATCAATAATGTGCTGGTGGGGTATAATGTTCGCTCCCCGTACCCCTCTTATTATCGTTGAACAAGCAATGACTGGTGCCATCTACGTAGAAAACATAATTGAACCAATCATTGTTCCTCTGCGCAACGAATTTGGGGATAATTTCATTTATCAGGATAATAACGCCCCACCACACCGCACACGAAGGGTTCAAAACATTCTTCAAGAGAACAATATTCAGAGAATGAACTGGCCAATCCAGTTGAACACGTATGGGATTACTTAGGGAGAGCAATATCCAATCGCCAAAACCCACCTCCAACTTTTCAGGAATTGTGAAATTATTCACGTCGAAAGCAAAAGTTCTAGATTAACATCTTTTGAAATCAACAAGTACAATGCCCGTAAAATCCATTTGAATGATCCCCATTACTGAATATCTTTCCCTAATGCTACTTTTAGCGGCAAACTCCAATAAACACCCTTAGTTTTTATGATTTGTTTTTACCATCATTTCGTCACGTACTCAACTGTATTTAGTCTGTTACACTAGACATCATCAGTCAGTAGAATGTAGATACCTGAAGAAGCCACATTGTGGTGATTGTGGAAATTAAAATACTGTCCCTTATATACTTTTAAAAATTTTTAAGTTTGCATAGATTATTCACCACTTTGGAAATAAGTTTTCAATGTTCCCTGGCTTTTATGAAGCGTAAACAAATCCAATTCGTTAATGTCAAATATTAAACTAACTTTCTGTCAAAACACAAATGACAGAAGTGTTTCCAGACTCGAAATAACCACTACTTCAAAATGCAAACTCTAAATAGCCCAGCCTTTATTTGCATTTTTTTAAACCTGCTAGTACATTATTCATAATGTCCCGAATATTAATACATTTCTGGTGTATATTTAGCTTTGCCATGTTCGTTTCCTTTAATTATCAACTGAATAAACGAAAAAATTAAAATTTTCATCATTCCTATTAAAATAAACCTCCGGAATTCCTGCAGAGTAAATTTCGTTCGTCTGCACAAGTTTCCATACATGTAATGGCTGTTAACGTCTCGTGAATTAATCCGCATTTACTGCTACACTATGCATTCTATCCGCAACATGCAGATTTAAAAAAATCAGACAGTTCTCTCTTTGTGTTATGCCAGTGTGCGGTTTGCGTAGATCTTTGCGAAAAGCGGCGTTGAATTAATTGTGTATTCCCGTTTGTTCCACGTTGAAGGATCGCAGTGTAAATGACTTTGCTTGCAGATCTCTTTGCAGTGAATATATTCTCGGTCTGGCAATGTACCAGAGGGGACCATTTCGAACTGCCCCTTGAAATTAGTTCACGGAGAATTCCCATCTCCTGAAAATTCCCTGCTGGCTCAACCAATTTATTTTCGTTATCCTGGGTGAATCTTTATTTCGGTCACATTCTCTAACAGCTATGGAAAACTGACATTTTAAAAGTTTCCTCACTTATCCCGATATTTCTTCGTTTTAAAGGAATCTTTGGTATAATAAAAAGGGTGATTTTTATACTCGATAGAAGCTTTTTTTCAATATCTTGAATATCAATCAGACTGATGATGGGATAGTTCATTTCCCGAAACTCGAGTCACAAGAAAATGTGTAAAATATATTTTTATTGGTAGTAAAACATAGTCATTTCTACAATTTGTTTTAATTTTTAAACACTGTTCACTTTTTAATGAACATACACGCATCGTCTAAAGTCTTGGCTCCCCTAGGATTCTCAAGAAATAAACAATCTATGTTCTGCAAACGATATTAATATTTTCCTCTATTTCAAATGCAATATATTTGATAGAAAATCTTTGTTTGATACTCTTTGCTTTATACAGAACGAGACTAAATTAGGAAAAATGAAAAAATATCTAAATTTATCGATTATTTATTTTTGATTAATTATAGTTATTCCACAACTGAATCCAAATTCAATAGTCTGTATTACCACCTCTTCTTTCAATCAACTACCCAATACTCCTAGGCATCCTACAAATCAAGTCATTAATGAAATTTTCAGGCATATCGTTTCATTCTTCCTGAAGGGCTAAACTCAATTCCTGAAAAGTTGAAAGAGGGGTTTGGCGATTGGATCCCTAAGTAATCCCATACGTGCTCAATTGGATTCATGTCTGGTGAGTTTGCTGGCCAGTTCATTCTCTGGATATTGTTCTCTTGAATAATGTTTTGAACGGTGTGGTGGGGCGTTATCATCCTGATAAATGAAATTATCCCCAAACATTATACCCGAAATTGGCGTTTCAGTCTGCCTGGACCTCTTCAAACCCTTTCTCGTCGACTATCACAAAAAATAGTCATTTTACATTCAACAAGTTGAGAGTTGATAAGGGGGCCAAAGTCTTTTGACGATGTGTGTATACAGGTTTGGAAAATCACGTTTTACGGTTAGGATATTCAATGCTTAAGAAAGAGAACTCCCACCGTCCAGTCGAACATTGGAGTAATCGAAAGATATGCGCGTTGTGATGATGAATATTAAATATATAACTCGAAAAGAATCTCTTCTCTCTCACACAGATATAGCACTTATGGGAAGTGGGAAGTTGGACACCTCATTTCGTTTCGGATGATACAAATTCAGTTGACGCATAGAACTCAGAAGTGCTAGTGTGTAATTCCATAACAGTTGAAAATCAAATAATTTTTCTGCAGGAGAAAAAAAAATTTAAATTATAAATTGGTACATTGGTGGTCACTCAGTTCAAGAAACAGTACAATTTATTTATTGTTACATTCAAAGATCGGCCAATTCCTTCAAGTTCCACTATTTCTTATTTGAAATTTGAAACCCCCAAAACTCAGAAACGAAGAATTTTCGAAGATTTTTTAAAAACAGGTCAACTCCTGTTTTGAAGGGGACGAATTTCCATCGTGAGTTTGTTTCGAAAAAACCCATGAAGGTGGCATCAACCCCCAACATTTTTTGAATGGAGAAGAGATGTCGAGTATTGATTAGTTTGAAAGTTATTTATGTTCTGTGCACAACCCAGTTAAAATTTTTAAAAATATAAATTTTTTCAAAATTTAATTCTAAAAGTTTTTGAATAAAAATTTTTTGAATTTAAAATTTGTTGTATGTTCACAGAATAAATCTGTATGATATTCAAAATTTTGTAATGATCCTTTTATCAAGAATAAACCTCTTTATTATTTTATCTTCCTTTGTTTTTTTCATTCAGAAATTCCTCACTTAGTTGCCCTGCTCATTTTGACCCTTAATCTTTTGAAGAAGATCTTGATAAGAATTAATATTTTTTTAAACAGCAGACATTTTTAAGCCATAAAAATTATTGACAAATTATTTACATAATGGATTACTTATATACTCATTTCAATTAGATTGAAAAATATTTCCCTACAGATATTTTTCTTTTCATTATTTTATTCGGTAAGTTTTCATTTCGGTTAATTTTCATGTATATTCAGTGAAATATCTCCCACTCACACATGATTTTCCATGTGTATACTGTGAGATAGTTATAGACCATATTTGTTGAGTAATGTGTGCAGGAACGATACAAGACCCTTGTTTATGCAGAAAGATACGGTTCATATCACAACTTCAAACAGAGAAGTCATTGTTATGTATGAGCGGCCTTCCCTTCTTCATTCCCACACTTGAAGCACATTATTATTAGTCCGACAATGGGTTAAAGAAGTCTAGAATTTCCTGCCCAAGCTTCTTTCCCTGTTTACTATTTTTCATTTTGTTAAGTGTAATAAGGAACTTGATAGTAAAGGGAACGCCCCACTTTTAAATTGACATTACTCACGCATGGCACCCATTGTTTATTTGTGGCATTGACAGTTGTATTTATCAATGTCTACCATTTAATCGTGGAAAGGTACACACTTCAACAACGTTTCCAAATAATTCAAATTTATTATGAAAAATCGCGATCTGTTACTTTACGTGCTTTAATTCCAATTTTTGGTCGTTAAAATCGTCCGGATGAAAAAACAGTTGAACGTTTAGTGTAGAAGTTTAAAGCAAATTTTACACTTCATGATGTTATAATGCCAGTGGTTCAAAGAAATGCAAAAAGTGAAGAGAATATTGTGCAGTACGTGAAAATGTTCGTGAAGACCAAAATATATCGATTTCTCGACGTTCACAAGACTAGGCATGTCCCAGACATCTTTGTGTCGAATTTTACGAAAAGACCTCGGTTTACATCCATACAAAATTGATTTAACCGAAGAACTCAAACCAACAGATCATTAAAACGTCTTGTATTCAGTAATTGGTGGTTAGAGGAAATCGGAAAAAGTTCAAGAAATGGACTCCATTGGACTTCTTTCTTTGGGGTTACATTAAGTCATTGGTTTACAGCAATCATCCAAAAAATTCAGACGATTTACAGATCAATATTGAACAAGTAATTGCTAAAATACGACCTGATTAGTGTGAGAGAGTCATGAAAAATTGGTTCAACTACTTCATATCTTCCAGCGTTTCGTGGTGTTTTGTTTTATAATTAATGAAATCCATTGTACTTTATAATGGAATGGAAATTTCAATAATTTTCAAATAAATAATGTGTTTTATTTACGAAATAAAATGGTGCGCTGTTTGGTTTGAAGTATAATATTTCATAAGATTAGTGTACTTTCATCCAAGCATTTTAATTTATTGGAATTTAATTTGTATAATTATTTGTCCAAATGTTAAAATTTCTTCGTCCATAAATTTTTTGTCTGATTTCTTATTCTGTAATTTACAGTATTGCAATCGTTTTTGACGACTCTGAAGTTTGATTCACCTCTATAGTTATAGGCTAAATAATGAAACTGAAATCTAATATATTATGAGTAGGTGAATAGATGAAATCTATTGATCAGAATCGTTTTCAGATCCAGATAATTTAAAGGTCTTAATGTTTGTAGTTATTATTTCATTGTAGTACAACTTTGAGCTATTTGTGAAATTTTATGTCTTCCGATTACTATCTCTTCCGATCGATGTAACATAGCCTGGCTAACCAGCACTTCTCCAATTACGTGAAGTCAAAAAATAGATATATTGCCAGAAAAATAAGAAGAAGTAGTGGCTAGTGACGGTAAATATTTTGAACTTTGAATGTACAACCAATTTTTCACAATGAAGCTTGAATTTTCGACAAAAAACCGCACGAACTTATTTATACTTCTAACAGTACCAAGTAGTTCCTTGAATTATGTGTATTCTTATTTATAATAAAGGGTTTTCCAATAAGGTTTCATTTTGAATAACCCGCTATCTAGACAGCTGTCACTTTTGAAGCTGCTAATCTTTGACATTTGACAAGTGAAAACTACGCCATTACTAAAAATGCAACGATGCAACATTGAAATTGTGGAAATTCATTACAAAAATGTTGCAGTTCGCAAAACAAAAGCATTCTTGGATCGTCGTGAAGCACTTTTTCGGCCGGCAGTAGTGCAACTGGTAAAAAAATTTGAGCTGTTGGGGCAAGTTTGTGATGTGAAGAATAGAAACCGTAGCGTCGCTGAAGAACAACTGAGAATATTCCTGGTATAGCCTGTAGTGTTGACGAAAACCCAGGTTTGTCGATTCTTCGTCGATCTTTGGAATTAGGCATTCCACAAACGACATTATAATGTATTTTGTATAAGAGCTTAGGTCTTAAGGCTTTCAAAATTCAGGTAACACAAGAACTCAAGCAGGTCCATCACCAGCAACGTTGTATCTATGCTGATTGGGTTCTTGAAATTCATCAAGATTCGGATTTTCATCGAAAAATCATCTTCAGTGATGAGGCTCATTTTTACTTTGGAGGCTACTTTTATAAACATAATTCGTCACATTTGGGGCTCATAAAATCCAAGAATGGTTATTGAAAAGCTTCTTTCTCCTCAATGTGTCACTGTTTGGTGCAGTGTGATTTGACCTTACTTTTTCGAAAATGGAGCTGGTACATTTGTAACGATGAATGGACTGCGCTACTGAGCTATGATTATTGATTTTTTATGGCCGGAATTGGAAGATATTGATGTGGGCTACTTTTATTTTCAACGAGACGGTGCTACGTACCACACAAGCAACGAAACAATCGCAATTATGCGGAAAAGTCTCCTGGGCGTGTTATTTCTGAGGTGAACACAATTGACCACCGAAATCTTGTGATTTAACACCTTTAGACTTCTTTCTTTGAGGCCACGTGAAAAATAAAATCTATGCCTATGCTCCATAATCGATTCAAGATCTTAAAGATGGAACTCGTGAAGTTATCGAGGACATACAGCCGTAAATGTCATGGAAAATTTCATTAAAAACATATGGTGCTGCAACTGTCGATGAGGCGGCCATTTGGCTGATATCGTTTTCTCTTGTTAATGGCATAGTTTCCTCGTCACAATGAAATAAACATCCATTGATTTTTCTCAAAATATACTGTTTTTTTTATATCAAAATGAAACCCCTTTTTGGAAAACCCTTCCCTAAAGTATATTAAAAATGAAATGAATGAGTATATTCTTAATACATGATACATCCGTGTATGTGCAAAATTTTGTGAGGACCGTGTAATTAGAGAACAAAAAAAAAAAATTTAAAAATTTTGTGAGGATCGTAGGTGATATGAACTAACGCGCAAATGATCCTGACTTTGCGTCAGTGCTTTTCACATTTTTCATTTGTTAATTCAACCTTTATCAAGTAAGCTTCAAAAAATTTATAGTCGCAGTTAGGTACATTGTTGCCAAACCAATAGCCTTTTCCTGTTTCTTCTTCTTTCCAAGTATGGTCATGCGATATGTTTATGCTAAGTCTGTCTAAAATGGATGAATATTTAGTTCAGTAGTGAACTTGCACGGATCAATGAATATTGCACTCATGACTCACTAGTTAAGTCATAGATAACCTAATCAGATTAGGCGCGGTGACAGCATTGTATTCCTGATCCGTTCCACGAAATTTACCTATGATCGCATCCCGTGGGCAACGTCAATCATCCTAACCAGTTAATCCATCCAGCCGTTCGCTTTGTATCGATCGGTTCCCGCTGTGAAACTTTGCGTAGTGGAAGTGCCGGCTTGAAATTTTCGCTAGGAAATGCCAAAGGTAACGCCGCGGAATAAGGACGGTTCTTATTCCGTTAAAGGGTGCAAAAAAGGAATTAATTACTGCCGGAGTGTGGTACGGAATTCCCGCTTTATCCGGATCATTGTTCATCATTTTAATTGGTTTGTGATGTCGGAATTTTTTACATGGAAATCATAAAACGAAAGCGCTTCTTTTACCGTTATATTTCGTTATTTGCTTTGTTTTTCGCTTGGAAATTACATTATGGGTTTGAGTGTGGTAAGCAATAATGTTCTTGCTGTGTTTCCATACAGAAATGTGCCGTGAATATTTCTATGATCAGTAACAGCAGGTATTTTTGTCATTTAAAAGGGTCTTTCATCAAGCGTTTCCTCTCTTTAAATTAAAATGCACACGTGACTTCTACCAGTTAGTGTATTGGCATGTGAGCGTAGATCTTTCACCAAGTGACTAGTAAGCAGTCTCCGCAGTCTGTCCCAAGAGGCAGAAAGTGTAATAAGGGTTACGCCTCATCATCACGCGTGGTGAGAACCCCTCCGAAGAGATGAACCCACCGGCTTCCAGTTTGGGCTTCAGTTCGAAAACCTACAACCGTCTGACTGGTAGCAGCGAAGCACTATCCAATCTCTACTGGCTCTGCATTGTCAGTACCCGAGTTGATCAAAACGCAACTCACACGCTGAAGGGGCTTCTTATCCATCCACCCCTCTGTGCTGCAACGGATTCCCTTGCCTCTAAGTTGACCAACGCGGCTCAGCCCTCCATTCCACCTTACGGGTCCCATTCGGTCGATTTTCCACCGCACGGGTCCAGTGACTGGCGCGAATGGCTTTACGTTAGGTACCAAGACTTAACCCTACATTTCACCAGGATGAAACTAGGGTCCTAGTCAAGACAAGCGCCTCCAGCGCGACAAGCTCTAATGCCATGATTCAAATGAACACGTGAATTCTACCAGGTTTTCATATTAACATAGTGAGCATGGCTCAGCAGTCTCCACAGTCCACCCCTAGAGGTAGAAAGTGTGATAAGGATTACGCCATATCATCGCGCGAAGCGAGAACCTCTCCGAAGAGATGAACCCACCACCTTCCAGTTTGAGCCACAGCTCGAAAGCCAGAATCGTCTTACTGGTAGCAGCGAAGCACCATTCAACCTCTACTGGCTCTGCAGGACAGTACCGAGTTGGTTTGTGACGCAACTCACCCGCCGGAAGGAATTCTTATCGAAGCACCCGAACGCAGTCCCATGAACTAAGAACATCTCAAGATTAATGACTTCTATTGATCCTGGTACCAGCACCGTCAACATGGCCTGTACGTCTTGACTCACCGAACCCATGTGAAGTCATTATTCCCCCTAGTCATTTCATGAGAATATCCCGAACATGGGGGTATGCGATCAAATAAAATACCTCCCTAGTCCAGCATACGGACTTTCAACCACTGCCCCCTCGAGTCCAACACCAAAGGGGTGACCAGGTGGTACAAGTAACACCTGTGGACAAACCACCCCCCCGAGGTAACGCAGTATGCTACATAACGCACTCGGCCATTACACAGAAAAATCCGAAGATTAATACTGCGATAGGGCAGAGTACACCAGTTTTAAGGGAGAAGCCCTGTGCTGCGACAGACTCCCTGTCACTGAGTTAATCAACCGGCTCAGCCCTCCATTTCACCAGAACGACAAAACTAGGGCCCCATTCGGAGATCTTCCACCATATAGGTCCAGTGACTGGCGCGAATGGCATTTCGTTAGGCACCAAGACTTAACCCTCCATTTCTCCGGGACGAAACTAGGGTGCTAGTCAAGGCAAGCACCCCCATCACGACATGATCTAATGCCTGGGGGGCGGATTCAAATGAACAAAGCGTGTGCGAGATATAATTGAAATTTTTTAATCGTTCGAAACGCCCATCGATGCCTGTGGAATACAACATCTTGCAATTGTCAGCCGCGGCTTCGCTAGATGTCCAATTTTCCATTACTCCGGCGCATACATCAGACTGAATTTGACCGGTGGCCTGAATTATGTTGACTTTGAGGGCCGCTCAGGTTTGTTTGGCTTAGACGACAAGAAAAAGTCTAACGGAGTCAAATGGCAAGATATCGGCGGCCAGTTTTTTACATCATCTCAACTTGAGATGACCCTCATCAGTTTTTCTTTTGCTTTAACATAGTAATCCTGAATGAGATGAATTCTCGTGTGAAGTTACATATACTCCAATTATCCGACTTCTGCTGGTTTCCTGGTTAGATCGACTCGACTAGAACTAGAATAAAACCCAAAAGGATCACAGAAAGAATAAAATACTCTCTATTCAAAATACAAGCCATTATACGTATTTCACGATTATTCTTAATCTTCAGATGACTCTTGTATTTAGAATTGAAAGCAATTACAAGATTAACTTGCTAGTTCGAAAAAGTTCTGAAGTGTTTCATTATAACCTTAAAATATGGTAATTAAATGTTCCTAATTTTGCAGTTTTGATCAAGCAAATAACGTGACATAGTTATTTGTACGTTTTCGGATTAGTAAGATTTTAATATTGTTATTGTGTTTAATTGTAAATGTCAGAATGAAATTAAGTATAATGGCTAATGCTTTGAATTGAGCATTTTATCATTTCTATAGTGTTTTTGGGTTTTATTCTGATTGTACAATCAGAATAAATTTAGGTATACATAAGGGGTGCGCCATTTAAAATTAGCATTTTTGATCAGATAAGTAAAAGACTGATGAAAATTTTTTCAAACTTATGAATTTATTGGAAAGGTTGAATCTTGACATTTACGAATGAAAAACATATCATTCATATGATCGCCACGCCTGGCTACAGTATCCCATTTACCGATCAACCCAATTTTTCTGTACATTGTCTATTGTTTGGGCGCAATCTCATGAATCGTAACTTCGATGTGTTTCAAGTCAGCAATCGTTTCTGGATGGTTAGCGTAACACTTATACTTAAAGGATCTCTACAAAAAAATTTGTTGCCTGTAAAGTCGGTATACGGGCGAAAGTTTTACGTGACAACGACTTTGAGTGGTAAAATAATTTTAATGTGAATATTCATTCGTATAGTAGGAAGAAGGATGAAATAATAGTAACAATTTAAAACATTTATTTATACAAAGAATTATATTTAAAACATTAATTTATACAAAGAATCTCGCACTGAATTTCATATTAACAAAATTTTATTTATCAATCAGTTGTTATAAGTTATTAATAAATTTAACTTGTTTTACATTGTTATAAATATAAAAACTAAATTTAAAAGTTAGAACATTTATTTAAATCACATTAATTGTTAATATCAATCGATTTTAATTCAAAGTGTATTTTCTAAAAGGAGAAAACTAATTCACATTTGATCTTTGAATTTGTAAATCGCGCGCTTACGACCTTGCGCAGTGATTAGTCGTCTCGGTTTGAATGTTTGAAAGTTTCGATTTGACAGGTTGGAGGTTAAACATTGTTATTTCAATTTTTTACATAGCAAGTCGCGCTCATTTTTTCAAGTTAAACAAATTATTATTGGTTGAGAAACGATTTCTACTACTTTTTTGATTGAAAACTACCACAACATTGTGATTACTACAACATAACCTATTCACTTATGTCTTAGTCATTTATTTCATCATGTTATATTATCAGTCTGAAATTATTTACCTTTGCTGTTTGAATTGTTGCGATGGACGAAACTACCTTCACATTATCACTACACAATCGTTTTACAATTAACTGGCAACGTGTAAACTTGTATGCAGGCGCCTAAGCGAAATAGAAGCGCAAGACATGAACCGGTGTGTATGCCTATCTCTCTCACTCTCTCTCTCTCTCTCGCTCTGTCTCTCTTGCTCTTAGGCGGGCTAACTGTGCTCGAGTGGAAGGGACGCGTGCCTTTCACTTTTTATGTCTGTCTCTCTCGCTCTTAGGCGGGCTAACCATGCCCGAGTGGAAGGGACGCGTGCCTCTCACTCGCTCTCATTGTGAGCGCATAACGTGAGCGGAGCGTAACGCAGTTTCTTGAAGTGTCACCCGGCAAACCAATTTATAAGACGTTGTCACGTCAAAAATAGTCTTTCGCGGTCAAATGAGCTTCATCGCTAAATATGATTTTTCTGGGAAAATTCTCATCTTCGGTCATGCAATCATTAATTAGCTCATTGGGCGAAGAGGAAACGTCAACTTCTGTTTTGAGGGAACGAATTTCCATCATGAGTTTGAATAGGGAGGAGATGTTGGATGTGGTTTAGTTTTTTCTGTTCCCTAAACATCGCAGTTGAAATTTTCAAATTTGTTTATTTAATGGCAGAACAATATAAGAAAAAAAACGGCAGAACAATTTTGTTTTTACCTTAAAATCATTCGATTTTCTTATCGTGCACGATGGGAAAATGTGTGAAAGGCATGATATTCATTACAATTTATACTATTTTTTGAAGATTCTTTCTCAAATGTGTTTCAGTTTTTCTGCATCATAATTGTGTTTGAGACTTACGTGGGAAAATGGTCTATTCTATGAATGAAAGAATAGAAATTCTCAAATTATATTATGGGAATGACGAAAATTCTAATATCATTGTATGGAGGTTGGTGGTGGTCATATTGAACAATACATAGTTGTATTGTATAGTTTACATTTTTTCTGGATGTTCCCTACATTCGAAATCTTCGAAAATTCTACGTTTCTAAGTTCTGGGGGGGTCAAATTTTCGTTGGAACACCCTGTATATTTTTCAATATAGTGAAAGTTTTTCAGAATTCTGTTAATGTACGTTGTACTTTCTTAATACCACCAGTATTTTCAGAATAATAACAGTTTTGCGAAGACTTGACATTTCTACAAAGTTTCCTTAATTAAACACAATCAGTATAAAAATAGAGTGTCAGAGAAATAAAAATATATACGTCATTCCTTGCCTGCTGTAAAGGCCATATGTGACTTTGCTAAATGAGAACAAACTACATATCTCCAGCTTGTGCTGAGGAAATACGGAAAACTGATTGCCTGCGGCGTTACTGCCGGAAGAAGTTTGATGTGCAATGGAACAAAGGACTGAACAGAGTTGATGGTTTGTTTCCATTTCATACTCTCGAGAGACCGAGAAATCCTTTTTATGGTTTTATTTCGTGAAAAAATAGCGGAAGGGAAGCGTTGTCGGCTATCCTATTGTGCGGATGTCAAGAAACGTAATAAGAAGAGAAATAAACATTAAATTGTTATCTTTCTCGGTAGGTTAATGAAATAGTTGTCTCGAGTTACGGTTTTTCGAGTAGAACTGATGAAAATCTTCAGATTGTATTCGTTGCGTTCTCAAATGTCAGTTAGTTTATCGAGTATGTTAATGTGGCGATAATATTCCGTCCTTGGAACTTCGCTATATTCTGAAAATCGATCGTTCCTCCTGAATCAAACTTTCTTGTTAGAATACACAGTGTAATAAGTCAAACTTTTAACGTTACTTGATTATTTCGGTCTCTACTTGACGGAAATTCATCCTATATGATTCAAAGTAAAACACTTTATTTGCAATAAAATAATAAGAAGAGGTATTTTTCTTGATAGCAGGATTATTACAAAATTTAATTCAATTAAATTTTGTAATTATCCTTCGATCAAGTAAAAAATCTCTTCTTATTATTTTATTGTACATATAATATATGATTATATCTGAAATTAAAAAAAAATTATTTCCACAAAAATGTTTGTACTACTACAACAATTGTTTCACCACGATGTGGCTTCTTCAGGTATTACATTGTACTGTCTGTAGTAGTACAAACATTTTTGTGGAAATAAAATACTGTCTCATATATATATTTTTTCAATTAAAATGAGTTTCCACCAAGTAAAGATCGAATCAATCAAATATATAATTATATTTTGGTTTTCCTGACCCACTATATAAATGTCATTTGGTTTTAACTAAGGCCATAAAATACCTTACAAGCTTTGTGTGTTTGTTTGGGATGAACATAGAATACGTTGGATTTTTAAAGTTTTCTAATTTTAGTATCTGTTCAACAAGGATGCGAGGTCTGTCTGGTAGATATTTTTCGTCAATGTGAAGAAGGACTGATGAAGAACTTATTTAATTTCAAATTGTTTTTAAGGATGTATCGGGTGTTTTTAGAAGAGTGATAGAACTTTCGATAAGGATAACTGTGATTTGACAGAAGGTAGAACCATGTTGTTTTGACATTTCTGTTCAGCAAGCATTGACAAATTATCATGGAAAGACTCACGCCGCAACAACGTTTACAAATTGTTGAAATTCTTTTTCAAAATCAGTGTTCTATTCGCCAAACTTATAGAGCACTTCGTGAAATGTATGGTTTACATAATCGTCCATCAGAACAGCTTATTCGTCGAACTATCGATAGATTTCGAACAACATTTTCTCTACTCGATGCCACAACAACGAAGAACTGTATGTACAGAAGAAAATACCGCTATTGTAAGTCATAGTGTTAATGATGATCCAGATTTGTCTATTCATTGACGTTCACAACAAGTTGGACTCCACCAACTCTGTGCATCCACCACATGGAAAATTTTGCGTAAAGATCTTGGTCTACACCCATAAAAGATCCAACTGGTTCAAGAACTAAAGCCACTTGATCATAATGAGCGTCGTTTGTTTGCTGATTGGGTCCTAGAACAGCTTGAAGTTGATCCACTTTTTATCGTAAAATGTTGTTTAGTGATGAAGCTCATTTCTGGTTGGACGGCTATGTAAACAAGCAAAATTGCCGTATATGGAGTGAAAACAATGCTCAAGAAGTTCTGCAGGTTCTATTGCATCCTGAAAAATCCACTGTATGGTGTGCTTTATACGCTGGAGGCATCATCGGTCCATATTTCTTTAAAAACTATGCTGGAGCTAATGTTACAGGAATGATGCTCGTTACAGATCGATGATGAATGATTATTCGTTTCAACATTTGAATGGTATCGACCCAGAAGTGTTTTGGTTCCAACAAGATGGTGCTACACCTCAGGTTGCTACCGTAACAATTGATTTATTGAAAGAAGGATTTGACGATAACATTATTTCGGGAAATGGTCCAATTATTTGGCCTCCAAGATCATGCGACATAACTCCACGGGATTATTTTCTTTGGAGTTATGTCAAGTCATTGGTTTATGCTGATAAACCAGAAATAATAGACGCTTTGGAAACCAACATTATTCGTGTTATTGACGAAATAACGCCTGAATTACTTGAAAAAGTGGTCCAAAATTGGTCTGGTCGAATGCGTTTCCTCAGAGCTAGTCGTGGTGGATATATGCCGGAAATTTTTTTTGAAACATAAATGGCATAAAATTATCTTTCAATTAAAAAAAATGTCTTCAATCTTAATTTATATGTGTTTTATTTCAATTTAAAGTTCTATCGCTCTAAAAGAACACCCTATAGTTTCAATTTTTATTCTAATTTGTGGGTAAATTAATGACATGGATTGTTTTTGTTGAACTTTATTTAATAGTTTGACCCATCATTCATCGACAAACCAAAAAAATTCAACAAAAGCAAATTTACCGATGGGTCAAACTATTAAATAATTTTACACAGAAACAATCCATGTCATTAGATTACCCACAAATTCAACAGGATGCTTAAAAGTCTAAGAATGAAACTGACTTCTTTTGGGCATCTCGCTAAACGAAGTCAATTTCCGAAAAGAAGTCAATATAATTGAAACTATAGCTGTGAACAAAGGCTATACACCTGAAATCATTGACAAAATGATTAAAAAGAAAACTTACTACAATATTATAAAACAATTTTATATCAATATAAAATATCCTTATGAAGAAAAAAATATGGTTTTCAATGACTTATACAAAAGGTTTCAGCAGTAGGATCTTGAATGGTCTTCATAAAATAAGAATAAATTCTTTAGCAGTAAATAGAAATAATTTAGCCAAGATGCTGGTAAACAATAAACAAAGGAATCCCAACTTTTCTGAATCAGGCATTTATCAAATTGAAAGTGATGATTGCTACATATATGAGACAGACCGGCCATGTTTACAACATTGATTAAAAGAACATAGGATGTCTACGGTATAGTTTCCTCTATTGATAAAAACCTTCAACTGTATACATATAACTTCCTGTTGCAACTATATATGAAAGCTCCAATCCGATATTTCATATTTATAGTAAATGCCTGCAATTAACATAATTAGATCATAAAGATTTTACGCGTATAATTCGAATGATGAAGAACGTTTAGCAAGAAGGAAACCACTACTTGAAGAAAGCCATAATTAATTTTCCATGCTCACGCGAACTAACAATCATTCATTATAAAGGATTCATACATTCTTGACAAAGCAGAGATTCTTTCAATAGAATATTACTTTTTCTGTGGTTAAACGGTTAAATGAAAACAACATCTGTATATCAAGGATGTTGGATTTTTTAGGAGGTTTTCAAAAATGAATATTCTTGCTGAGGTGAGTTGGAAATAATCGAATTAAACCTGTACAAAAGTTGTGAAATAAATATAAAGAATACTTGACGTCTGTTGTTTAAATGCGCAGGTATATTAATAGTTGTCAAAGCAAATTCACTAATATATTATTTTTTTATATTAGAAAGTCGGATTTTTTACTTGATAGAAGGTTTTTTTGAATATCTTCAATATTAGAGTAATTCTGTTGAACCTTCCTACAAATTTTAATTTTTTAAAATTTCTTGAAAAATTTTTGAAATTAAATTGAATTAATGCTTCAGGAACACTGTTTAAATTTTGGTAGACTTATAAAATTAACATTCATCACACAACATCAAATGAAAATAAGAAAATTCAAAGAAAATATTGATCTTGCTTATTCAAAAAATATTTAGTAGAGAAAAAGCACTGTTTCATACCAGCATCATGAAAAACAAATTCCACTCTAAAAATGTCCAACAAACTCTCTCTAAAAATCTTTTTCAAAAAAATGTAACACATCTTCAAAAAAGCGTTTGAGAAACTCACCGATCATCTTCAGTCCACTTTCATGCCAGCAAAATAAAAATAATAAAAAATATCTATCATACTTACACAATATACAATGTTATTCGAAATTCGGTTATTTTCTATGATAAAAAGATATATAATGTAAGTGTTAATAGTAATAGAATAGATAGATTTGAGAAAGAAAATGAACACATTTTGGAGAGAAAATGATCACTTTCTCGAAATGTTGCTATTTTAAACTTTTGTTTCTTTATACTAAATATTTCTCTTTCTTTGCAGGTAAGTTCTCTGTCAATCTATAATAATTTCCAATTCATAACTGGTAAGTAAAAATATCAATTGTAATTTAAAATTCATTGGATATTTTTTGAGTCAGGATCTTCATATCACCCACGTTCCTCGCCAATTATGTTTTTTTTTACTTTTAATTATACATAAAATAAAATTCAATAAGGTTATAATGATTTTCGCAAATTTTCATTTATATTTTATTCGTTATGAAAATATATAATTATTAAATTATTATTAATGTTCTGATAATATTATATAATTATAATAAATAATATTTACATAAATTTATTTATTAGAAAAATTTGTGAAAGTCAGAATAACCATGGATTTTCATCAAGTGGATGACTGATTCAATTTTGAGACAAGCTGAAAGCAGTTTTTCAGTGTTATGCTCTTAGTAAGATGTAGTATTAGTACACAAAATATTTGGTTTTATACCAAATGTTTAAAAATAAATAAAGTAATATCCAAAATGTTTCATCAAGTGTTTTGCGGAAAATCAATATTTAACATTTCTATATCTTAAATATCAAACAAAGTAGTTAAATTTAATTCTTGAAGTTATAATTATTAAATATAATTTTTTTGAAATTAAATATGTAGAAGGCTAATATTAAAATATTTAAATAACAAAGTACTTTTGTTATACTTCGCTACATAGTTTCATTTCATTAAATTTCTTAAAATTTTTTGAAATTGAATTAAATAAATACCCTAGAAATACCCTTTTATTTTAAATAGACATGTAAAATTAACACTTATTAAACAGCATCAATAGGAGATGAAAGAATCCAATGGAAATATAGAATATTGATCGAAATTAGTCAACAAACATTCAGTGGTACCCAACTGTTTCATACCGGCATTATGAAAAACAAATTCCAATCTAAAAATGCCCAACGAAATTTTTTGAAACAACATCTCAAAAAACTATTCAAAAATATGTAGCACATCTTCGAATGCGATTTGAGATTCTCACCGATAATCTTCAGTCCACTTTCATGCCAACAAAAGAAAAACAATCAACAAAAAATGTCTGTTATACTTGAACAATCAGGTGAGGTTGTTTCAAAGAATTAGGTTTATGTTGGGAAGTTTTAGAGTGTAATTTGTTGTGTAATTCTATATTTTTAATTATATTCTATATATCTACTAAATATAATTAATTCTATATGTCTACTAAAAAAAAGTGTTTCTAAGGCATTTATTCATTTCAATTTCAAAAAGTTTTTAAGAAATATTATAAAATTAAATTATTATTACTCTGTGTTATATTTAAGATATCGATAAAACCTTTCATCAAGTAAAAACCTCCTTTTTATTATTAACATTTCTATTCGAATAGACAAAACAGTTAATCTTTCAATTTTAAATTCTTTCACTGTTAGGGTTGAAACCAATTCGGCAAAGAACCAGAAAAAGCAGGCTCATAAAAATATGCCTGGAAAAGAAACACAGAAGAGTGTGATAAGCGTTCTCATAATGATAAAGCGGTCTTTTTGAATTCCCCAAAGTCTCTCATCGAGCAACATCAATATCTTCTTCAATTTTTAAAGCGGGCGTATTGAAACGCTCCGCCAACCATCTGCTCTCTTGCATCTACTTCGACTGGATTGACAAATTTATTAACTCTCACAAATTGGGATGCTTCTCGGTTACAACGAACTTCCCAAGGGAATAAATCCATGGGTTGTAGACTTCACGAGGAGCGTTCAAACAGGCTCATGTTAATTAGGAAAAGTACGGAAAGCTTTCGTGAAATTTTCTTGCTTGAATATAAAGAAGTTCGTGATTTTGAACGCGAAGGATTTACGTTTTTTTATTGGTAAAGAAGGCGAAGCTCTTTGTTAGGATATGGAAAAAGGTTACACAAATAAGATAAAAGCATCTTAGAGCATTTCTTCATTTCAATTTATTAAGTATATCTTTCAGTAATTTTGTATTCGAAAATTACTATTGATAGACATCTGACCCAAAGTGGCAAAACATAAGTTCCTTGAAAAAAACTCCAGAAACATGTAGAACATCTTCAGAAAAGCCATCATTTGGAATTACCACATTCATAAGTCGTCAGTCCAATTTATATGTCTACTAAATTGAAACTGAAAGACATTTGTTCAATTTAATTTCAAAAATTTTTTCAGAAAAAATTTCTTTAAAATTAAAATTTGTAGTGAGATTAACAGAATAAATCTATATGATATTTAAGATATTGTAATGAGCCTTCTATCAAGTAAAAAACCCCTCTTTTCATTATTTTAATTTATATAATATATTAAAATTGTATTTTGGGTTTTCACTCAAACATTGTATCATTTGCATATAACCAAGTCCTTAAAAATACCTTACAAACTTTTTGTAATTTCTGTGACGAACATAGAATACGTAGGATTTTGATATTTTAAAAATTCCCTATATTCTAAGTTTTTTTATAGGATGACATGTGGTTTTCATGGGGTAAGATATATTTCTATTAATTACTTTTATTTTTGGGATACGAAGTTGAACTAAAATGGCCTTTTTGGAGATGTGCTACATGTTTTTGAATTTCTTCTTGAAGGAAGTTTTTTAAAGAAAGTTATTTTTGAAGAAATTTGGTTCTCATTATACATTGATACGAAACAAAATTTTGAAAACTTCAAGTATTTATTTGATATTTTCAATTGATAATTTGTTTTCTTCAGATTCTTCTAGTCCTTTTGATGCTGTCCAATGAGTGTTAATTATAAATGTCTACTAAATTGAAACTGTTTTCTGAGACATTTATTTAATTTAACTTTAAAAAGTTTTTGAGAAAGAATTTTTATAAAATAAAAATTATAATTTGTAGTGAGGTCAGCAGAATGGATCGGAATGATATTTAAGATATTGTAATACGTCTTCTATCAAGTAAAAAACCCCCTTTTTATTATTTTATATCTGTTCTAGTCAGCTCGCATGTTTTATTAAAAAAAAACTGAGAGGTGAAAATTTAATTTCGTAGAAAAATAATCAAAGATAACACGTTGACATTGTTACCATAGCTTGCTATACTGTTGACTAGAAATCAAGTTGAAAAAATCATTTTAAGGCTAACACTGCTGTTTTAAAAATATACTTACCTCGAGTTTATCGTTACTAAATGGTGAATGCGCTGGTACGTAGACTGACATGAAGTTTCGTCAAATGCTCGTTGGTTTCTTGATCAACAAATTTAATAGAAAATAAAAGAATCTAACATTTGATTTAATCATTATTATTTATTTTTTCACATTCATTAGCGAATAACTAATACACTGTACGCATTTATCTATTAATATTTCATATACTTTTCGGAAAGAAATGTTTTTTTTCTTCATGAGAATTCATGTTACTTTTAGTCTTTCTTTTTGGAAATACTGATAAGTTCCGATGATGGCATAAACTATAACATAAATGCAAATAAACCAACATTTTCTGAATTTGTTTCTTATTTAATTATTTATACATCCAGAACGACTATGATGCACCGATAAAATTCCAATAAAACCTTCCTATACTCTTGATAAACTGTAATTATGATGGTTTCTTGAGATTTTGAAAAAAAAGTTTCATCATGCATATTTCCGGAGCTTATTTCTGGATTCCGGATTTGATTTCAAGTCTCTGGTTTGTTTCATTCGAAACTTATCGTACTTAAAAATTTAATTAAATACTAACTATAGTATTGAAATGCCAAAAATGTACAATCTACAAGACAATTTGAGTACTAAAACGATAATATATTTCAAAATTTGAATATTAAAACAGATTTAATCTGTTAGTCTTCTACAATTTTAATTTCAAGAAAATTGTAGAAGACTAACAGATTAAATATGTTTTAATATTCGAATTTTGTTATATTTCTTGTATCAAGTAAAAAGCCTTTTTCTATTTGATAATATATTTTTCTTTGTCTCTACGGCAAAGCAACGAAGTTGTTTTCTACCTGATTAATAATCACAATATTTCATGGGCCAGAGGGGGCAAGCGTCAAAGTTACTTAACAAATGAATGTAATTTTACAGCTGGTACAAGTTATTCGAAAAATTAAAAAAAGCTTCCAATTTATTAATGCCCTACTGACAAAAATGCTGAAATACACTGTCGTGAAATTAGAAGTTTTTTGCACTTCTTCATATCACTGACGATCCTCACGAAAGTTTACATTAACCTTCTTGTCGTTATTTTACATCTAAATACTGAATTTGAACTCGATCGTAGGAGTGTTCCTATAGTTTCGGTAGCGCTTAACACTGCTCTGCTCACAAAAGGTTTATTTTTGAATATTCCTATTATTTAAACCTCAAAAAATTTTGCATAAGCTTTTGTGTAGTTATTGAAAATTTAAATGCTGAATTTAATCTCGATTGTGGGACTGTTGCTTTAGCACTCAACGCTGTTCCGCTCTCAAAATTTTTGTTTTTGTTTCGTTTCTTCTGATTATACCATCTCTTTCTTTGAATTTATTTTGCTAAAAGATCTTATGCGTACGTGGTTATTAGCGAGAATAATAATAAACTTGAACTCTGTTATTTAACAGTCTGGTTTTACCGAAAATAGAAAAAATTATTGCAAGTTTCTATTGATCGCTGTGTTGAAAACACCATGTTCGTAGAAGGGTAGATCAATGGGCTTTTTCACTGTTGTTCATTTGGGTTCACTAAGTTCACTTCACAAATTCACTAACCTTAATTACAAATGTAAATATCATAGATATTTAATTTATTTTTAGGTTTTTCTGTTATTCTGATATTTGTATTTATCACGAGAGAAGGTGAACGAAAATGTTTCTTGAGATTGAATTTAAGAAGTTGCAAATGAGTGCGTTATCAAGTTGTTCCTTTAGTGCGCGTTATTAACTGTCACTTGTAAGTGCGACAAAGGTGACGTAACAGAGAAAAAGCCTCTGCTGGAAGGGATCCAAGTAAAGATCGACATTATCTTATTTATTTTCGAAAGAATCGAACATTGTGACATTGTGATGAAATGACAGGCGCATTGAAAAGAGCGCGCCATTATCGACTATCATTATGTCCTCAAAATTATCAATATCAAAGTAACTGTAGCCTACAAATCGGGATCTATTTCACTCGGGTTGTTGTTAGCTCAAAAATAATAATTTCATTTTAATGTCAATCCAATATGGGCGATATGTCGCGGGTCATTTATCGAAACTCCCATCTAACAACCTTCGTCACTCCCTGTCGGAATAAACAACGAGTGAAGACGACACTTCGGAATTTGTCCTAGAATTTCGAGAGTGATATCAGTCGATAACTGGCTAGGGTGGAGCCCCCGACCATATCGACTGGAATCTAGAGCATTACGTTCGACTCGATGATCGCGTTCTTTTCCGTGACTGCGGAGTAACACAGGGATGCGTAGTAATATCATCGTTGCCCTCTAATTATCAATCGCGATATTAGTTGGCTCTGGACGTCGACAACGCGACCACGCTGGCGCTTTGTCTGACGCGCGTTCTTTCGAGCGCGGATTTTCGGAACGCTGAGTCGATTAATGCTTAAGCAAAAATGATGCCGACTATCTGTGATCATACAGGGTGTTTTCAAAGATGTGTTTTGTTGTATCAGGAGGTAGAATGTGAAGCAATTAATGAAAAATGATTTAGACGGAAGTTAAAAAATAACAGTATTTTTAATTTGAATTTCCCATAATGAAATGAATACGTATTGGAACTTTTAGTTTTCAATAGTGAACACCTTTTCTTCCTATGTTTTTTACTTAGTTTTCTATCCATTTGAAAATTTTGAAATGCCACAAATTTTCGTGAATTTGTTATGTCAACGAATACTAAGGAAAACTTTTGTTATAACGGAGAAGGTTCATATTAGAGAATTAAATTTGGAAGAAATCTAACAGTGGCCGATAATGTTTACACCCTCATCATTATTGGCAATTGTGAGTGTCCATAGCTTAATGGTTAGAGCATTGGGCTGGGAATCGAAAGGTCCCGAGTTCAAATCCTGTTCAGGTAGGAAAGAAGTTTTCTAATTGGACAAGTTTTGGCCATCGTTTCACTGTAGGGTTGAAAATTAACAGTGCTTTGAACTAAAGTGGCGTAAGATCGCATTAACAAAGCCTATTCAGAGAACACAACTGAATTCCTAACTCGTACAAGCTGAAAAAACTTCTGAAGGATTTTCACAGAAGATCTAGGAGTATCAGGATAATATATCACAATTAATATGACGCTTCAAATACAATATTATCTCTGAAAGTTGAAATATTGTCTATGTCTCCTCTTTTTGTCCCAAACAATGACAATTTTAATAAATATAATATTAAACAAAATTCAATTTCGACCTTTATTTCACCACATAGTAGATTCATCAGGAATTACATCAGAACATTTTAGTTGTTAGAACTTACATAGCATCTTATATACTGCAGAAAAAGGACTCAATTGGAGTCATTGGTATTCCAAAATACGGAAAGAAGATAAAAGGAACTGAATATGATAATAAAAGTTAATGGAGTTTGCCGCTAAGAATATGATATAATAAGAAGATGAAAGTAACTGAACATGGTGATAAAAGCTATTGAGGTTCGTCGTGGTTTTCTATATTACTGGAATATATTTGGTAACAGTGAACTATTGACATCTGTTTGTTCATTCAAGGGAATATTTTGAGAATTAAATTTGTTTATTTCATGTTATTCTAAGAGTGTTAGTCTAGATTCTTCATGGATAATTTCATGGTAATTCTTGAATGTATGTATGAAGAATGACTGCTCTCCTTTTGATAATCTTCGAACAATATAAAGTAATGGAAATTATTGTAAGCCAATCGTACATTTCTGATCTATTATTTTTGTTTGATTTGTTTTATTATTTTCTGTATAAGCATCCAATGTGTTGGTGGTTCTGAAAGTTGTTGGATAACTGAAATTTTCTTGAAATAATCTTCAGATATTCCATTAATGTAGGTGAATCGGATGTATTTTTGGGAGGTGAGTGTTTTATGATGGGATAAACATGAAACACGAAATTTTTTCCTGTTTATTAACTATATATAGTTTATATATATCCTGTTTATTAACTAGATATAGTTATATCTATGAGTTTTTTGTTAAAAATGTTGAAGGCTATTTGTTTAATTATTCTTTCTTCCAACAAGTTCTATAGGTTCATTAGTACTTTGAATAATCTATCGATAACATTTTTATGAGCTGACATTTTTTGTTCAACTAGGTGATGGTTATCTTTATGTGAAGTGATATGTGTTGGTAGGTTTGTGAAATATACTGAATTAATGTGAACAATTTAATCTTGTGATAGTTATATCGAGGAAGTTAATACTTCGGTTCATTTCTTCTTGGGAAGTTAATTTAATTGAAGGGTGAGGATTGTTAATAAAATTTACATTAGGAGTATGAATAAGTTCGTGCGGCTTTGATAGCAGATGTCGCTACTCGTTTATTATTCCATTGTTTCATCTGGCAACACCTTCATTTTGAAGTGTCATCATTAGGTTTTCTCTTCAGTACCTGTCATTTCGCTGATGTGCAGAGCCTCGAGGTTCTGCACTGCTCGTTTCGATCGAAGCATCCCCACCACTTTAATTGAGAGAGAACAGTCGTTTATTCCTCATCACATCGAGCTGAGGTTTTGATTCTTCCACTGATCCACTGGACCTTTCTGCTTCTCTAGATGAACAATGAATTTCCTATGTTTCCGACTGTCTTTTCCATAACTGTATATGGTGTTTAATTTGGAACCAGTACTAATTTCACGAAGTTTTTATCACTGTGGAATTAATTCAGGTGATACACAAAATTTTTTGTCTGGGGGAATGATTTTGTAGTTTTAACGACTCTAATGTTTCATAATGGCTAGGATAAAATTACGATGCACTTTTACTTGGCTTACTCTGCGCCATTTTCTTAATATCTTTCTTAATTTAAAACATTTTGGAGTTCCCCAACGTAATCTTACTTCTAGACAGACAATTATAAAAACATGAAAATTAAGGCAATAATAAACAAATTCATATTCATACAGTTTTAATCAATAACAGTATTCGTACCTGTTGCCAATATTTTATTTTTAGGTGAGATTCGTATCGCAGTTTCTCCAAATCAAATATCCATCATCTTAAATAGACGTCTTTTTTTTTAAATAGTTCATTTCGAAGGTTTTTCATCCTGTTGAAAAAAGATTCGCATCTAAAACATCCTGTATAGTTCAAATTGATCAGTGTGTTTTAAATTTCATTTTTTATTAAATAAAGTAAATAAATACAACTTGGCTTAAGTTTCGCTGTTCATTTGATGTCTGCTGACATATATATTTCGGGTTTTCAGCCCATTTTCAAAACTGAAGAGAACAAAACTTAAAATCCTATTTATAATGGTAGGGTAGATCACAGGTACAATTTTGAAGAGTACGAAATATGGTATGGTTCGGTCCTAATCTTTCACAGATAAGAGTAATGGTGATAAATTAAATTGGAGTTGTTCATTTGTGGTTGGTAGCTTTTTACCATGTGCTAAACAAATTTCCAAACTTTATAAAAGGTCGATTCTTCTGCTTTTATTACCTACGTGTAATAGAAGTTCTAGAAATCTATGAAATGGTTGTTATTTATACAATGTTCCGAAAAACCAGATTTTTTTTCATTATGTAATATACTTTTTTATGTTCTTCTCACCTTATGTTAATAGATCGTCCTGCCTGACCTATGTAAAATGCAGGGCATTCTTTACAATATAATTTGTATATACCGCTTTTTTCACAAGTTTCACGACAATCTTTCCTATTGACTAAGAGTGAACCTAAGTTTTTCTCATTTGTACAAATAATATTAATATTATTCTATTTTAGTCTATTACAAATTTTGTTACTTATTTGTGGAACTGTTATGTATTAATGAATCTGTGTATGTGGATTTTCTAAATAGAATCACAAGAAATGTTAATTTCTTGAATTTGACATATTTAGAAAATCCACGTACACAGATTCATTAAAACATAACAACAGTTCCCACCCTCATAAAATAAAAATGTCTCCTTTTCACGCCTTTGTACATAGGTTACTATCAACTCCTCTCTCAATAGAAAACTTTAACATAGAAATTAAAGTTTTGAAGTCATTAGCGTCGAACAATGGTTACAATACGAACGTAATCGATAAATTAATTTTTAAAAAACAGCATAAAAGGGCTCTAGCTTCTCTTCACCCTATTCTGCAGGACAAAGAGAATAAAAAAATCCTTATCGTAAACTACATATCACAAAATAAGTAACAAAATTTGCAATAGGCTAAAACAGAATAATATTAATATTATTTCGACAAATAAGAAAAACTTAGTTTCACTCTTGGTCAATAGCAAAGACTGACGTAAAGTGAAAAAAGCAGTATATACAAATTATATTGTAATGAATGCCCTGCATTTTACATAGGTCAGACAAGACGATCTATAAACATAAGAGTAGAAGAACATAAAAAAGTATATTACATAAAAAAATAACGTCTGGTTTTTCGGTTTTACATTGTATAAATAACAACCATTTCATAGATTTTAGTACATATTGAATTGAATCAGTCATTACTTGGTGAAAATCCATATTGAATAATATTTAAATAAGCTTATTCTGATTTTCACAAATTTTTATTTTTATGTTTACAACAATCGTTTCGCCATCACAGAAGCATCATCAGGCAAGTTTACATTTTGAATAACTTTATTTCATTTTTGGGTTTTTCATTCAGTCCTAAGATTTCATTAAAGTTATTCAAAATGTAAACTTGCCTGATGATGCTACTGTGATAGCGAAACGATTGTTGTAAACATAACAATAAAAATTTGTGAAAATCAGAATAACCTCATCTAAATATGATTTCATTACAACTGAGATTTTACACGTAGGTAATTAAAGCAGAAGAATGGACCTTTTAGAAAGTTCTGAAATTTGTTCACCACATAGTAAGAAGCTAGCAATCACAAATGAACAACTTCAATTTAATTTATCACCATTACTCTTATCTGTAAAAGATTAGGACCGAACTAACACCATATTTTTACACTCTTCAAAATTGTACCTGTAATCTACCCTACCATTATAAATAGGATTTCAAGTTTTGTTCTCTTCATTTTTGAAAATGGGCTAAAAACCCGAAACATATATGTCAACAGACATCAAATAAACACTGAAACTTAAGCCAAGTTGTTTTTATTTACTTTATTAATTTAAAAATATTTCACCAAGTGATATGCGAGAAATCAATATTTCATTTTTGGGTTTTTCATTCAGTACTAAGATTTCATTAAAATTTCTGTACAGGACTGTCTTTGGTTTATAGAACGATTCTGCAGAAATTTGAAAATTTATTCATTTGGATATGATGAAGAATCCACCGGAAGGAATTGAAATTTGGATTCCTCTTAAGTTTGTCTATTTTAAGTATTATTTTTACTGAGTAAAGCAAAATTTATTACTTCTAGTCATTGGAATTATAATACTTTCAGTATTTAATTCACTGCAGAAATTTTAATAGCTTAAAAGATCAATATAAAGTCAGCTGGATTAGTCGAGTAACATAAAGTCACATGTTCACACTACATGTCCAATTACTAGTAATTCATGATGGAAATAATAGATGTTCATATGTTTATTGAAATCATTGTCAATGCAACCATAAAATGGTTATTGTCTGATGAAAATCAGGGCTAATAGAGAACAGAGGTTGTTATTTTCAATAGCCGATGTGAAAAGTGGCTTCTCTATAATGTGGGTCATGCATACACTTTCGGTTCGTTATTTTCACAAACAACCCTTCGAAAACAAGCAGTGAATATTTTTTTTAAACCTCTTGAAATTTTTGCTCAATTATAACGTGGAATAATCTTTCTGGTTTTCGTTCTTCTTTCAAGTAACATACGTGAAATGTAGGGATTCAAAATTGAAAAAAAAAAGAAATTCATAGATTTTAAATAGAAATTTTTTCAATTGAAAGAAGGTTTTTCCAATATCTTGAATATCAAACAGAGTAATTCTGTTATACAAATGTATACTACAAATTCCAATTTTGTAGAATATCTTGAAACTTTTTAAAATTAAATTAAATGCCTCAAAAACATTATGTTTGATTGATTCGGTCTTTACTTGGTGAAAACTCATTTCAATTAAAAAATATGTAAGAAACAGTATTTTAACTATTGAATGTCCCTTTGAATTCAGATAACTTGTTGAAATAATTAAATATTATTAAACAGATAGCGTCAAACAACGGTCTTATAAACTTAAGAAATTCTTCGAAACAACCTCTCTTCAAAAAGCTCTTCCACAAAACTCTTCAGAAATATGTAGCCAACCTTCAAAAAGGTGATGTGAGATTCTCGCCGATAAGCATCAGTCCACTTTCATGTCAGCAAAATAAAAACAATCAATGGAAAATATCTATAAAACTTACACGACTTACACGATGTTAATTTCAAACTAAGATAGAACACAAATGGTTTCCATTCGTATTCTATGTTCATCCTCAGAAAATACACAGAGGTTGTATAAAGTTTTTTTTATAGGCCCGATGATATCCAAAAAAAATACTGTATGCGTAGATGAAAAAACAAGTTGTAATTATTATATATAGAATAAAATGATAAAAGGGGGAACCAGAATTACTCTGTTTGATATTGAAGATATTCGGATTGCTTTACCAATTGACAAAATGGCGAATGCGCTAATTCTAGAGGCGTTTCACCGAAAACTGAGGCTTAAGCGCTGTTTGATTCTTGGGCCTTGGGCAAGTAAACAAATTAGAGTACAAAGTGTTCCGGCTGAACTCTGCTTCAGTTCGAAAAGCACATCGTACAATGGCTTCAAAATAATGTTCTAGCCTTGACTTCACTAAGACAATGGCCTCCGTGATCTCCAAACTTAAACCCTCTGGACTTCAGGATTTGGAGGTATTTGGAGAGCAAGGTGGGAACAAAATATAAGATACTATGGATGGGCTGAAGATTGCGCGTAAGCGAGAATGGACAAAATCTCATCAGGCGTCATACGGGCATTCCGTGAAGATTTATTTCGAAGATTCAAGAAAATAAAATTCATCAGCTAAGGATTCTGTTCTGTTTGTCAGTCTAAAAGTAATAAATTTTGATATACAGGGTGTCCTAACGAAAATTTGACCCACTCAGAAACGAAGAATTTTCGAAAATCAGGTCAACTTCTGTTTTGAGTTTATATCATGATTTTTTTTTTTTAATCTTCGAAAATTCTTCGTTTCTGAGTTCTGGGGGGGCCCAGATTTTCGTTGAGATACCCTGTATTATCCTGATACTCCTAGATCTTCCTTACGTCCTTACGCCAGTTTAGAACTAAGCACTGTTAATTTTCGACTCAACAGTGAAGTGGTGGTCGAAAACCGTCTAACTAGTACATAATTTTGGGAAATATTTATTCGTTTTTCTTTATTTTCACTTTACACACAGGAATGATACCTGAATTTGTAACTTTCCGACAATACCATCTAGAAGCTATACTATAAAGTTCATTTTCTTGTACCAACAATACATTTTTACAGAAATATCATTGTTTGAATAAAACATAATGATAAAAATTGATAGAAAATCATTACAAATAAGGTTCTCACTGGAAGAAATAGGAAAAACTTTTAAAAAAGTATAACAAATATCATTTGCTTCCATGACTTATATCGTGTTGCTCTCCTGGATCCTCATGTTTAATTCAGTTATAATGAAAAATCGATACACAAAATACATACAACAGAATGTCCGTTAAAGTTAAAGACCCGCTAAATCAAGGAATTCCATAAATAATGCAGCCAGCGAATGATCAATATTTGACATGAACATGATATGAATGTAGAAATTTCAATGTTTCAACCCGTTAGTTCCGTTTTATATTGATATGACGTGAAACTCTAAGGTGCGTAAGGTCGAAATGCTCGGATTCAGAAACTCTTACAGAAGACTCAGGAATGCAGATGTGGAAATTATGCTAGGTGAGTAAAGATTATTTAACTGTTCGTTCAAATAGTAATTTTATTTTATGTTTGGCGCCAGTTTAGACCTGTCAATATGAGACTGACAGTGACATGCTAAAAGTCATAGTTGACAGTTTGGTTTGGTGCTCGGGAATGGAGATGCCAATGAAACGTTTTTTTTAAGAAAATCGTTTTAGCATAGAGAAAAAGCGATTTTTAATTGCGTGAAACATTTTGATCTTATTTAATACGAAAGACGAAAGAGAAAATCACTAAAATGTGCATTTCTGACACATGGACAAAAAAAAGTGATTAAACTTGATATAAACTTGCTTCACGATGCACCAGAAGACGTTATAAGTTTATGGATCTTTGGAGAACATCAAGATCATTAATCTTCGACGAACATTTATTTTGCATTACCATACAGTTATGTGGGGCCAATATTGATGTTTTTGACGGCACAACAATCCATATGACTGGTGGAATGATTTTCTGAAAGTATTATTTCTCGGCATGGGAACATCAAGTGGCTGGCGATATCTTAGGATTCAACACCGTCAGTATTTTTGTGATTCTATGTTATTCGTATTCCAGGAACAATAATTTTGGCGCTTGAAATCTGGAAAGAAGCCACATTAATGGGATAAAGATAGTAATAATCTCCCCAAAATACTGCATCTGTGAAAAAGAGAGCTTGATGTTTGGTTGATGTGGCATTTCATTTCACCCTCACTTCGTTCTTTCGATTAAACTAAAATTATCCCCACTATTCATCAACATAGTGAATAAGATGAGAAATACAAAATCTTGTGGGTACGATGGTATACCGATAACTGTTATTAAAACTTCTATACAGGTGGTAGCGGGGCGGTTGGCTTATATTATGTATATATTCACTGAAGGAATATTTCCATCTGCCCTCAAAATAGCTTTAATCAAACCCCTTAATAAGAAAGGAAATGTACATGATGTTAATAATTTCCGTCCAATTAGTGTATTCAGTTCTTCCGCAAAAATATTCGGGAAACTTTTGGCCGGTAGGCTTTGCTCATTCATGTATGAGTTCAAAATTTTCTCTGAAAAACAACATGGCTATCTAAAAAACAGAAGTACTACTACAGCGATGTATTAATTTGTATGTGATATTGTTGATGCTTTGGAAAGTGATGAAGTGCCTGTTAGGCTTTTTCTAGATTTATCTAAGGTATTCGATAGCGTGAATCATTAATACCTTTTGAAGAAACTCTCCTTATGTAGTATTCGCGATTGACAACTGAAGTTGCTCAGGAGCTACTTGTATAATCGAGATCAAAGGGTCTGTATTGATAGTGAGGGACTAGTTTTTATGTCAGAGGATAAATATGTAGGAGTTCCCCAAGGATGTAATCTGGGACCCTTGTTGTTTCTGATATACATCAATGAATTCGACCTCTTGTTGTTTGTTGACGATGCGAGTGCTTTCCTGCATAGCAGGAATATTAATTCGAGTATTGAACAAACTAGATAAGCCTTTGCTTTCAACCTAACTTTTAAAAACAGTTTATTATGCAAATTTTGTTTCACTTTTGAGGTACGGGTTTGTTATATGGGGTGAAAGCAGTGATATAAATAGATTATTAATTCTGCAGAAATACGCCTTGAGGACAATAATAGGATCCACTTCCGGGACTATATGTTTTGAAATGTCTACTATTTGTGAGAAAACATCCCCAATATTTTAATGATCTGTTGAATGAAAACAACACAAGACGTACTGTTCCATACCAATTTCCGAGATATTGCTTGACACTTACTGAAAGAAACACAAAATATACTATATGTATATAAGATCGCTTAATGTACTACCTAAGGAGTTCATCAATGTATCTAATGTAAATTCAAAATCGAAATAACTAATAAAGTAAATAAAAACAACTTGGCTTAATTGGCTGTTTATTTGATGTGTGTTGAGATATAAGTTTCGGGTTTTTAGCCCATTTGCAAAACTGAAATCCTATTCATAATGGTAGGGTAGACCACAGGTACAATTTTAAACAGTGTAAAAATATGGTGTTAGTTGGGTCCTAATTTTTTACAGATAACAGCAATGATGATAAATTAGATTGAAGTTGTTCATTCGTAATTGGTATCTTCTTACCATGTGCTAAACAAATTTCAGAACTTTCTAAAAGGTCCACAATTTTTCTGCTTTTATTACCTACGTGTAAAATCTCAATTCTACTGAAATCGATTAAATGGTTGTTATTTATACAATGTTCCGAAAAACCAGATGTTATTTTATTATGTAATACACTTTTTTATGTTCTGCTACCCTTATGTTTATAGATAGTCCTGTCTGACCTATGTAAAATGCAGGGCATTCATTACAATTTAATTTGTATATACCGCTTTTTTCACACGTTTCACGACAGTCTTTGCTATTGACTAACAGTGAACCTAAATTTTTCTTATTTGTATAATTAATATTAATATTATTCTGTTTTAGTCTATTGCAAATTTTTTTACTAATTTGTGGTATGTACTTTATGCTTCGTATTGTAACCATTGTTCGACGCTAACGACTTCAAAACTTCAGTTTATTTGTTAAAGTTTTCTATTGAGAGAGGGGTTGATAGTAACCTATGTACAAAGAAGTGAAAATGAGACATTTTTAGTTTAAGAGGGTGGGAAGTGTTATTATTTATTAAGGAATCTGTGTACGTGGATTATCTAAATATGTCAAATTCAAGAGAATTTACATTTCTTGTGATCTGAATATCTAAAAAATGTATTGATTTTTGGGAATAAGGACCGAACTAAGACCATATTTTTGACAAGAGACATCAAATAAACAGTAAAAAAATTTGAATATCAAAACAAATTGAAATATGTTTATCTTCTACAATTTTAATTTCCAAAAGAATTTTTTTATTCAAAAACTTTTAGAATTAAATTAATGTCTAAAACAAGCACCGCTTACATTTAATAGACGTATATAATCAAAACTCAATATACAATGTCAAATGAAATAAATAACCCAGCAGATATACGAAAGTAATTAAAATTAATAAATAAATATTCAAACGAGACAAAATTTTGTTTCTGGTTTTATCTTAAGAAATACTACTTGCCTTATAAAAACATGAACACACTTGAAGGACTTCCCAAAGAATATAATTTATTTGAAATATTTAATACATTTAAATATTCGAACAAATTATTTCAAAAAACTCTAAAAAATGTGCACTATATTTTCAAAAAACAAATATAATTCTAGATAATCCCTAAATCAGCCGTTTTTCAATAAACTAAATATCAAAATCAAAAACATAACCTACATCACTCACGTGTTAAAAGACTTAAGCTTCGAACTACAGATCAACTATATATTCAAGATTGATCTATGTTCTAACAAAATCAAAGAACAAAGTGAGTTATTTTAAGGTTTACCTAAATCCATTGACACCGTATAAAGAGATTTATTGAAGCCAAAATATAATTATATATTATATATAAAATAAAATGGAAAGGCTTTTTACTTGATAGAAGAAATATAACAAAATTTGAATATCAAAACAAATTGAAATATGTTTATCTTCTACAATTTTAATTTCCAAAAGAATTTTTTTATTCAAAAACTTTTAGAATTAAATTAATGTCTAAAACAAGCACCGCTTACATTTAATAGATGTATATAATCAAAACTCTATATATATATATATTTATTTATTAATTTTAATTACTTTCGTATATCTGCTGGGTTATTTATTTCATTTGACATTGTATATTGAGTTTTGATTATATACGTCTATTAAATGTAAGCGGTGCTTGTTTTAGACATTAATTTAATTCTAAAAGTTTTTGAATAAAAAAATTCTTTTGGAAATTAAAATTGTAGAAGATAAACATATTTCAATTTGTTTTGATATTCAAATTTTGTTATATTTCTTCTATCAAGTAAAAAGCCTTTCCATTTTATTTTAAACAGTAAAACTTAAGCCAAGTTGTTTTTATTTACTTTATTAATTTAAAAACGTTTCTCCAAGTGATATGTGAGAAATCAATATCATTTATCACGAAATAACCAAGATGATTGTAGATATAGATTATAGAACCATATTCGATTACGGAATTTATGGAATATTCTTTCAGATCTTGTTGAAGTTGTGATATTTTTTGACGGTTTCCTCTTTTCATTTGTATGGTTGCATTGATTATGAATAAAGTTTATGTTATGTTATGTTATTCATTAAACTTCCTTGTTTTTCGCTTTGTTCAAAGTGAAATACTGGTGTTCAAGACCAGTATTTCACTTTGAACAAAGCGAAAAACAAGACATAACATAAACTTTATTCATAATCAATGCAACCATACAAATGAAAAGAGGAAACCGTCAAAAAATATCACAACTTCAACAAGATCTGGAAGAATATTCCATAAATTGGTGTTTAAGACCAATTTTACAGAGTTATTCACGTCGTATAAAATCGATTTTGATATGTTCCGTATAACCTAGTTTTTTAATTCAATTTAATAGATAATGCTGTCTTAGTATGGCATTATCCTTAATGTTTTATTGAACTTCAACATTCAGGTTGCATGTTTTAGGAATGTTTTTGAAGGAACTCATTTTGAGCAACTTGTTTTTGAGGAAGTTTTGAGGTTATGTTTGGCATTTTTGGAATGGAATTTGGTTTTCATATAACAAGGTACAAAACAAAATTTCGTACCCTTCAACTATTTATTTAGTAATTTTAATTAATAATTTGCATTTCTTTGAATTCTTTTATTCCATTTTGATACTGTGAGATAAGTGTTAATTCTATATGTCTACTAAATTGGAACAGTTTTCTAAGACATTCCTTTAATTTAATTCTAAAAGTTTTTGAATAAAAATGTTTTGAAATTTAAATTTGTAGGAGGTTAACAAAATAAATCTGTATGATATTTAAAAACCTTGAAATAATGTAAAAATAGTTCCTTTCACTTAATTTGACTTAATTGCGAATGATATTTGGCCAAATTTTTCGCCAATTCAGATCAAATAAGGGAAGCTGCACCTGGAGCAGATTCGAATAAGTGCGAGAATTTTATCCATCAGCAATTTGGAGTAAACATACAATCAAATTTTATTAGATATTGGAACTTTCTGCAACGAATGTTATACCTATTTAACCGTAAAGTTCGTCCGTTCTCTATCGATTGATCTCGTTTTCTCCCTTAGATATCTGGCAGTTTATTTCGCTCGTAAAATCTGGCAAATGTTACCGTTTCCGGTTATTTCAGACTATTGGGAATCACCAATTTTGAAGATTTATTATCCCTATAACTCTCTGGCGTTACGTCGTAGGATTTGATGAATTCGTATCAAAAATTTTTTGAAATATGAGAATACAACGGACATTATTCGTTTAGTCAGTGACGTGAATGAATATTATGACGGATAGTGAATATTTTGTGCAAAATGCCTGGTTTCTTGGCTGAGCGGATGATGATAGTACCGTGTGTTTTTTTAGAGTAATAGAATTTTCGATAGGGATAACTGTGATTTGACAGAAGGAAGAAACCATGTTGTTTTGACATTTCTGTTCAGTAAGCATTGACAAATTATCATCGAAAGACTCACGCCACAACAACGTTTATAAATTGTCATGATTCATTTTCAAAATCAGTATTCTATTGGCCAAACTTACAGAGCACTTCGTGAAATTTATGGTTTACATAATCGTCCATCAGGGTAGAGTATTCGTCGAACTGTCGATAGATTTCGGACAACATTTCCTCTACTAGATGCAACAACAACAAGACAAAGAACTGTACGTACTGAAGAAACTATCGCTGCTGTCAGTCATAGTGTTAATGATGATCCAGATTTGTCTATTCGTCGACGTTCACAACAAGTTGGACTCTGTGCATCCACCACATGGAAAATTTTGCGTAAAGATCTTGGTCTACACCCATACAAGATCCAACTGGTTCAAGAACTAATGTCACTTGACCATAATAAGTGTCGTTTTTTTGATGATTTGGCTGTAGAACAGTTTGAAGTTGATCCACTTTTTTATCGTAAAATTGTGTTTAGTGGTGAAGCTCATTTCTGGTTGAACGGCTATGTAAACAAGCAAAATTGCCTTATATGGAGCGAAAAGAGTCCTCAAGAATTTCTGCAGGTTCCATTGCATCCTGAAAATGCACTGTATGGTGTACTTTAAACGCTGGAGGCATCATCGGTCCATATTTCTTTGAAAACGATGCTGGAGCTAATGGTACAGTGAATGGTGCTCGTTACAGATCGATAATCAATAATTATTTATTTCAAAATTTGAATGGTATCGACCCAGAAGTGTTTTGGTTCCAACAAGATGGTGCTACACCTCATGCTGCTACCGGAACAATTGATTTATTGAATTGAAGATTTGGCGATAACATTATTTCGAGAAATGGTCCAATTAATTGGCCTCCAAGATCATGCGACCTAACTTCACTGGATTATTTTCTTTGGGGTTATGTCAAGTCATTGGTTTATGCTGATAAAACAGAAACAATAGTCGCTTTGGAAGCCAACATAACTCGTGTTATTGATGAAATAAGGCCTGAGTTACTTGAAGAAGTGGTTCAACATTGGTTTGGTCTAATGCGGTTCCTCAGAGCTAGTCGTGGTGGACATATGCCGGAAATCATTTTTAAAACATTATCTTTCAAATAAAAAAAATATCAGCTTCAATCGTAATTTAAATGTGTTTTATTTCAATTTAAAGTTCTATCACTCTAAAAAAACACCCGATACATTTTCATTATAAAGTGTGGACCATCCAGAGTTTGCATTTTGAAGTAGTGATTATTTTGAGTCTGGTAACACTTCTGACATTCGTGTTTCGACAGAAAGTTAGTTTAATATTTGACATTAACGAAATGGGTCGATTTACGCTTCAAGAAAAGTGGTAAATTAAAAAAAAATATTTCCTGAGTGTTGAATATTTTATCCAAACAGTTAGAAGTTTACGTGGAAAATTCAATAGAAATTAAATGCCCTCATCGCAATTTGTTCATGATAACTAGATCGTTATTTGATGAAACAAGCTGTTCACGTTCTCATCCTGTGAGCGCACCTAAAACATTGTTCCAAGAATGTGGCTGAACATCCATCAAAATCAACACTCTCTGAGGAGAATTTTGCATAAAGGCCTCGGTATAAAAGCTTACAGAGTTTAATTAGTGTAAGAAGTTAAGTCTCGTGGCCATACGATGACAAATAATCTTTAGCGAAAATGTTCATTTTCACCTCAGAGAACTATTTTTTGTGGGGATCCGATAGATAAGTGTTATTATCAAGGAACGATTGATGACTTGAAACACAAAATCGAAGTTGCCGTTCATGAGATTGAGCCCCAAACAATCGACAATGTACTGGAAAAATGGGTTGATCGATCGGATGGGATACTGTAACCCATGAATTTGCAATCAAGAGACGCCTTCCTCTAACTTGAAACTGACCTGTTTTGGAGTTTTCCGAAAAAATTACTGAAGTACTCGACTGTTTTATGTGGGTGCCCTGTATATGCTGTTTTGCCTCCTTGTATTCATTGAAGGCTCCTTTTTTTGGTTAGGTAATATTGTCCATTATTCCGGTAAAATCGATATCCATGGAGATTTATGACCAAATTATTTTTTTATCAATTAATAGCGTCAATGATCCCTTCTGCCTCCTCTTTATTTCATGGCGTCTCGGGAAATTTTCAATTTGCAGGCACGGTCATTAATAGAAATTGAAAATTGAGATATTATGTTCTAAATTATGGAGGATAATGTAGGGTTCAATTATGGAGTGGAGTAGGTTGTTCGGTGTAATATAGCCTAGGGATCATAGCAGAAAGGAAGGGTAATAAAAGCACAGATGACCTTTTGGAACACTTCTTCAGTTCTTGAACCAATTGGATTTTATAGGGTTTTAAATGCAAATCTTTCTTTAAAATCAAATGCAACGACGATGTTTTTATGTTTAATGATAGGCTTCGCTTTCGAATGGATAAAGACGGATTTTGGCGAACTGATGGCTCCACTTCTCGAATCGTTTCTTCGTCGCGGACTGAACGGGGGCGGCCAGAGTGTTGAATTTTTACCGTCGTACCTGTAAATTCGAGCATCCGGATCCATTTTCTAATGCTGCCGTCACTTGGTGCATGGCGTGTACGATATTCCGCACAATACAAATCGTTGTGACTAAAACTCCACAAAATGGCGGACATCACGATCCTCTCCCCAATCCTCTCCGTCGCTCAGTTTTAAATGCAGCGCCAAAACAAATAGCCGATACGCTTTTTGGACACGCTGTATTTTAAAAGAGTTTATTTCAATAAAATCTACTTTCCGTTAAAAAAGATTAGTCTTTTGAAGCACCGATCTGTATAATTAACAAACTTTTTTCTCCTGATGAATGGAAAGTTCCGCCAATTCGTGCACATCGAGAAGCAACCTAAGGGAGCAGCTTTTCTCCTGAGAAAAAGTTTCCAGATCCCGGCTTTTCCCTGTCTGATGTATTTCCCTTGTTCTCACCGTTGCCCAAATTCGTTGCTTTATAGGATAACAAATGAACGAAATAGGGCATTGGAAGTTTATTCGTCAGTGGGGATCCATCCTCGTGAGAAGGGAAAATTGGGTATTCAGGCTTGTAGTTGGATCTTTGGGATTTTATTAGGGAATAGTAAAAAGGAAACTCTATTTTCTATCATGTTTGTCCATCCCTGAGCATTCACACCCTCGTAATCTGTATATTTTTTGATGAAGGAATGTTTGCGTGTGTTTGATCTCACGGGAGTTGATCTGCTTAATTTAATTTTAAACGCAGTCACATAAAGGGTGGGCCCTCTAGAGTTTGCATTTTGAAGAAGTGGTTGTTTCGAGTCTGTCATTCTCATTTTGACAGAAAGTTACTTTAATACTTGATATTAACGAAATGGGTCGATTTACGCTCGAACAAAACTGGAAAACACTAAAAATATTTATTCCCAAAGTGGTGAATCTTTATTCTAAACTTTCAGAAATAAACGTGGATGATTCAGTAGAAATGAAACGGTAATTTGCGGATCAATTTGTAAAGCGTGTTCGTGAAACTGGATCGTTATTTGATGAAAAAACCCGATCATTTTCTCGTCTAGTGAGCACACATGAAAATATTGCTGCTTTAGCCTAGAATGTGGCTGAACATCAACTCGTCATCGTGCTCTAGAACAGAACATTTCTCGCACTTCTCTGAGGAGAATTTTGCATAAAGACCTCGGTATGAAGGCTTACAAAGTTCAACTAGTGCAAAAAGTAAAGCTTCGTGACCATCCGATGCGTTTCCACTTCAGTCAGAGGGCTAATGATCGCATGCCATAAGATGAGCATTTTACCCGAAAAATCATCTTTAGCAATGAAGCTCATTTTCACCTCGGAGAACTATTTTTTGTAGAGATCCCCTAAAGATAACTGTTAGGCTTACCATTCAGTAACGATTGATGTCTTGAAACACGAAATGCTATTCATGATATTGAGCCCCAAGCAATCGATAATGTACTGAAAAATTGGGTTGAACGAATGGAGTGCTCTAGCTAGTCGTGGTTATTTGAATGATACTGTTTTTCACTCGTAAATGTCAAAGTGCAACCTTTCTAATAAACTCATAAGTTCGAAAAAATATTCATTACTTTCTTATTTATTGTCGATCGAAAGTACAAATTTCAAATAGCCCATGATCTTGGAGGCCAATTAATTGGACCGTTTCTAGAAATAATGTTATTGCCAAATCTTTCTTTCAATAAATCAATTGTTACGGTAGCAGCATGAGATGTAGCGCCATCTTGTTGGAACCAAAACACTTCTGGGTCGATACCATTCAAATTTTGAAATAAAAATCATTGATCATCGATCTGTAACGAGCACCTTCTCTGTAACATTAGCTCCAGCATCGTTTTTAAAGAAATATGGACCGATCATACCTCCAGCATGTAGAGCACACCATACAGTGCATTTTTCGGGATGCATTGGAACCTGCAGAAGTTCTTGAGGATTGTTTTTACTCCATATACGGCAGTTTTGCTTGTTTACATAGCCGTTCAACTAGAAATGAGCTTCATCACTAAACACAATTTTACGATAAAAAAGTGGATCAACTTCAAGATGTTCTAGGGCCCAATCAGCAAACAAACGACGCTTATATGGTCAGGTGGCTTTAGTTTTTGAACCAGTTAGATCTTGTATGGGTGTAGACTAAGATCTTTACGCTAAATTTTCCATGTGGTGGATGCAGAGAGTCCAACTTTTTGTGAACGTCGACGAATGGGCAAATCTGTATCATCATTAACACTATGAGTTACAGCAGCTATATTTTCTTCTGTACCTACAGTTCTTTGTCTTGTTATTGTTGCATCGAGTTGAGAAAATGTTGTCCGAAATCTATCGATAGTTCGACGAATAAGCTGCTCTGATGGACGATTATGTAAACCATAAATTTCACGAAGTGCTCTATAAGTTTGGCGATTAGAACACTGATTTTGAAAATAAATTTCAACAATTTGTAAACGTTATTGCGGCGTGAGTCTTTCCATGATAATTTGTCAATGCTTACTGAACAGAAATGTCAAAACAACATGGCTTCTACCTTCTGTTGAATCACAGTTATCCCTATCGAAAAATCTATCACTCTAAAAAAAAAACATCTGATTTAACTGAGGCAATTTAGGCCTTATAACCCGAAGGTACGTCATTCTCCTAGAATGGCCTGGTTTTCTCCAAACTCTTATCTGGTAATCATGACTCTTTAGACCAAAACGTGTCCTGTTTGTAAAAAAAGCACGTTTCTTCATTGTGGCTTCAGTCAGTTCAGATGCTGTCACGCCTTTTGCAAGCACATTATTTGTGTCAAATAAATTAATTCGGTTGATCTAAACCAAATATATTAGGAGTGTGAGCCATGGTAATAGAAAGTTCCATAAATCGAGACAGTGTAATATATAATACATCTGTATAACAATTCTATACTCCTATGTGTATAGCGAATATAGGTACTTGACAGATATGTAGTTACTGGCATTCATTGCACTGACGAGAACCAACAAGTTCGAAACGTAGTTAAGTCTGCAATTATACCCCCGTGATCAACGAAACCTTATCAGGTTTGTTTGAGTATTGAATTGTTATACAGATGTATGTTACACTGTCTCGATTTGTGGAACTTTCTATTACCATATCTCAAACTCATTATTAAGAATAAATGGTTTGGTGGCGATTAGTTAGCAGTAGATCACGATCCTGACGATATTACCTATCCACGCATTGTAGCACTCCAAAAAACTTGGTTATACGTACTTTTAAACTGAAATATAAGAGCAGAAATGGACACAGATCGATTTAAAGGTTTTCCAGTATGAGATTTCATTTTGAATAACCCGCTATCTGGGCAAATGTCATCTGTCATGGAACGATTCACGCATCAACAATGCATTTGAATTGTTGAAATTCACTACAAAAATGGGGAAAATTTTGCAGTCACAGTTCGCAAAAATAAAGCACTTTTGAGTGCAATAGTGAAACTGGAAGAAAAATTCGAGCTGTTGGAACAAGTTAGTGATGTGAAGAATCGAAACCGTGGACGTCGCTCAAGAACAATTGAGAATAATGCTGTTGTACACCGTAGTGTTGAGGAAAATCCAGGTTTGTCGATTCCTCGTCGTCTTTGGAATTAGGCATTCCACAAACGACATTACACTGTATTTTGCATGAAGAGTTAGGTCTTAAGGCTTTTAAAGTTCAGTTAACACAAAAACTCAAGTCGGTCGATCACCAACAACGTCGTATCTTCGCTGATTGGGTCCTTGAAATTCATCAAAATTAATCTTCAGTGATAAGGCCCATTGTCACCTCGGAGGCTACGATAATAAGCAGAATTGCCGCATTTGGGGCTCCGAAAATCGAAGAATGATTGTTGAAAAGCCTCTCCATCGACAACGGCTAGCGGTGTAATTCGACCGTACTTATTCGAAAATGAGTCTGCTGCAACTGTTACGGTGAATGGCTGATATAGTTTTTCGTTGTTAATTGCATATCTTCCTCTTTACAATGAAATGAACATCCATTGATTTCTTTTAAAATATACCCGTGTTTTTTTAATATCGAAATGAAACTTCTTATCGGAAAATCCATTATATTAGCTGAACGATTTACCAACTATGCAATAGTGACAGAGACTGTTCGGCTCTCTTTTGACTCCTTCATAATGTTTCTTGGTCCATCTCCTTTGTCTCACTTCAGCAATGAACGAAATTCCTAATCGAGCATCTCGTCGAAGAAAGCAGGAAAAACCTGAAAACCCGACGTCTAAATGAATTTTTCCGCAGATGTAGGTTTCCTTCGCGTAGAGAGTGGAAATTGAAATAATAATGTGTTCGGGAGCAGAAAAGTATTCCAGTCGGTCGGAGAGCTTGGGGGGTTTCAAAGCACCACTAATTGGATCCAATAACTTGGAGCTTTGAGCATTGTGAGAAACAATCGAATATAAACCGGGAGATGAATATTATTCAGTTAATATGTTGGTAGGTTATTTCGATTATATCTGTCGCTTCCGCTTGTGTGGTAATTATTCTAAGTTATTATGGTTGTCTGGTCATCCTGCTTCGCTATATGTGTATATATTCTTTGTTAAATTTTTTTTTTTTCATTTTTTGGGACGGCTAGTAAAATGTTTTAGGTTTCTTAGTATTAGAATTAACAGGCGAACTATTCATTAGTGAGCCTCTGTTCATCATCTTGTTTGTTTGCTATGTAATTTATTTATTTAGATAAAAATTTGTTTATTTTTTTTTGTAAAAGAATTTATTTTCTTTTTATTCTTTATATTTGTATATTCATTATGGGCAAATAAACTATTATTATATTATTATTATTCTGAGTTATTAGGAGTATGAATAATTTCGTGCGGTTTTTGTCGGAAATTGAAGCTTTATTGTGAAAAATTGGTTGTACATGGGAAAATTGGTTATACGTTCAAAGTTTAAATTATTGTCCGTCCTTAGCCACTACTTTTTCCCATCTTTATATCAATTGAGGGATCCCATCGCGGAAAGAGGTCTGCTTTTTGGCCGCTATGCAGGGTGTCTGCTTTTAAAAAGGCCAAACTTCAAGGGGACATCATACAAGGTATTTGCAACAAAAAATGTCATATAACACATATAAATTTACGTTTAGAATATTTCAACTTTTCGTCGTTCTTTTCTTAGCCATGGCAGAGGACAAACAGCTGGCACAAAAGTTGATATGTCATTCGAAAACACACTAAATCGTAATTTTTGCTGAAAAGAAAACATGTCCATAATTAATAATTTTTCATCGATAAAACCATTGGGGACATATGACTGATTTCACTTCAGAACCGTGATATTCATCTCCTTACCACGCCCGCAATACCAATTTTTTGGCATACATAACTTCCTATCTTGTAGCAAATTTGATGCCGTTTCCATATATGTGTTCAAATTTGATGAGGTAAACATGTTCGTAATTAATAATTCTTCATCGATAAAACCATTGGAGAAATATGAAAGATTTTGTTCACTTCAGAATCGTGATATTCATCACCTTACTACGGCCGCAATAAGAATTTTTTGGCGCACAGAACTTCATATCTTGTAGCAAATTTATTGCCGTTTCCAGATATGTAGTCAAATTTCATGAGACTACAAGGATAACTGAAGTATAATTGATTTTATGGAAAAACTTGAAATATTTCGTGAAATCAAAAAATATCAAATTGGAGAATAACCATTAACATTTCGGCCATATGTTATGACATTTTTTTGTTGCAAATAACTTTGTATGATCTCCCCTTGAAGTTTGGCCCTTTTAAAAGCAGACATGTCATGGATCCATTCTTTGACTTCATCATATTTGGATAATTTAATGTTTCAGATCTGTATCGGGTGTTTTTTTGAGAGTGATCGAACTTTCGATAGGGATAACAGAATGATTTGACAGAAGGCAGAAGCCATGTTGTTTTGACATTTCTGTTTAGTAAGCATTGACAAATTATCATGGAAAGACTCACGCCGCAACAACGTTTACAAATTGTTGAAATTTATTTTCAAAATCACTGTTCTATTCACCAAACTCATAGAGCACTCCGTGAAATTTATGGTTTACATAATCGTCCATCAGAGCATCTTTTTCGTCGAACTATCGATAGATTTCGGACAACATTTTCTCTACTCGATGCAACAACAACAAGACAAAGAACTGTACGTACAGAAGAAAATATCGCTGCTGTAAGTCATAGTGTTAATGCTGATCCAGATTTGTCTATCTGTCGACGTTCACAACAAGTTGGACTCTATGCATCCGCCACGTGAAGATCTTGGTCTACACCCATACAAGATCCAACTGGTTCAAGAACTAAAGCCACTTAGCCATAATAAGCGTCGTTTGTTTGCTGATTGGTCCTTAGAACAGCTTGAAGTTGATCCACTTTTTTAACGTTAAATGGTGTTTAGTGATGAAGCTCATTTCTGGTTGAATGGCTATGTAAACAAGCTCATGTGGGGTGAAAACAATCCTCAAAAAGTTCTGCATGTTCCTTTGCACCCTGAAAAATGCACTGTATAGTGTGTTTTACACGCTGTAGGCATCATCGGTCCATATTTCTTTAAAAACGATGCTGGAGATACAGTGAATGGTGCTCGTTACAGATCGATGATCAATGATTATTTGTTTCAAAATTTGAATGATATCGACCCAGAAGTGTTTGGTGCTACACCTCAGGCTGCTACCGTAACAATTGATTTATTGAAAGAAAGATTTGGCGATAACATTATTTCGGGAAATAGTCCAATTAATTGGCCTCCAAGATCATTCAACATAACTCCACTGGTTTATTTTCTTTGGGGTTATGTCAAGTCATTGATTTATGCTAATAAACCAGAAACAATAGACGTTTTGGAAGCCAACATAACTCGTGTTTTTGATGAAATAAGGCCTGAAGTATTCGAAAAACTGGTCCAAAATTGGTCTGGTCGAATGCGGTTCCTCAAAGCTAGTCTCGTTGGACATATGGCGAAAATCATTTTCAAAACATATATGTCATAAAATTATCTTTCAAATAAAAAAAAATTTGGCGTCAATCTTAATTTAAATGTGTTTTATTTCAATTAAAAGTTCTATCACTCTAAAAAAAACACCCGATACATCAATGGTCCTCGGTAGACTTCCCCTGTGATTCTTTCGTTCGATTGTAGCAGCTCATAATATATCACACCCAGCTTGTTGCACCAAATACACAGCATGATCTTCTTGCCATGAATATTCAATTTGACAGTTGATGATGAGGCATGCATACGTTGCCCAAGATTTCGTATTATCATAGCGGAACCACTTTTCATCACCAGCCACAATTCTATGCAAAAACCCCCTTTCTTTTTTGATGTTGGAGCAGTTGTTTACACGTGAAAAAACTATATCGACGTCTTTTGGTTTCGGTTCACATCTCTTCTAATTTCATATAAAAAAAAATCGGTAATCATTTGGCCATATCGATGAGAATTGACCTTCTTCATTTTCAAAGAAGTACGGGCCAATCACTTCACCCGACCAAATTGCACACCACAGAGCAACTTTTTGTGTATGTAATGGTCTCTCAGCAATTACATGAGGATTTTCATTGCCCTAGATGCGACAATTTTGCTTGTTTAGATAGCTGCAGACTAAAAAATGTGATTCGTCGCTGAAGAAAATTCGATGCTAAAAATCGTCATCCAAACACCACATCGACATATGTTGTACGCATTTTATGGTCAGCTGGCTTTAGTTCTCGTGTCAACTTTACTTTATAAAGATTTAGATGCAAATCCAGATGCAAAATCCGCCATAGCGTGCCGTAAGAGACATTGAGCGCGTCGATGAATTGATAAATTTGGATCTTCTTCAACACTTTCACTTACATTAGAAATATTTTCGGTCGAGCTTGCATTTCGATGATGTTTGGCCTTAAGACATCAGTAGCAGATCCAGCCTCTTCGAATTTTTTCAGTGTTACCAATTGTACACTCAGATGGACGATTCAGTCGACCGTAATCGGCCCGTACTGCACGAAACGTACTTACTAAAGAATCATTGTTTTTGTAGTGCGTTTTCACAATTTTCACACGTTCAGCAGTAGCTAAACGATCCATATTGTTAAATGGCTAACCTTCAACTAAACATATGAGGCTTCGGATCACAGTTCTATTCGACATATGTCATTGAAACAGGGATGAAATCCGGACTACGAAATGGATAACCTGTTAGAACACCCTGTATAGAATTCGCACCACGAATGGCTCTTCATCCTTCTGTCAAACGCCCACGTCGAAAATCCAGAAGACGTGAAATGAGAAAATCCGCATAATGCTCGAATATTTCGAAATTGGTAAACAGTCATCGTTTGGCATTCCGATGCATATATCGTCTCCTCTCCATTTCTGTGAACTGGATTTTATTTTTACATCACCCACGTTTCATGAACGAGATTTTGTTCGAGTTCGTGAGCTAATGTGGAATTAAGAACTGCTACAGCATCGTAATGAAATGGCTGAAAACTTTGGGTATGTTGGAAGAGGTTTTTTTTTTGTTTTGTTTTTCGTGGCTTTTTTTTTGTAATACGTGCAATTTGGGACAAGAGTTCCAGATCAGATTGGGACTAACTGGAAAAACATATGTAAACAACCTGAATCATTGTCAAAAATAGACATTCTGTGTTTGTATTTTTAAATTTTTTCTGATAAGCAAATGCTTTTTTCGAAATTTCTCCTTTCAGTTACTTCAGTAGTTTGTTGATTCATAAGTAATAATTTTTGTATTAATTCTTAATTCCTGATCAAATAATATAAAACACATATATGTTAAATAATATTCAATAAGGTTATTCTGATTTTCACAAATTCTTATTGTTATTATAATAATTATTTTAATTTCTATTATTCAAACTGAAACAAACTTTTTAGCTAAATACGCTATTAAATATAGCATCCAACTAATAGACAATATTCAATCCGTCAAATTGCCCAAAGATTGTAGATTAATTTCTCTTGATATACAAAATTCATTCCCTAGTATACCTCCAATAGAAACAATACAAATTTTAAAAAAACTACTTTCAATTTAACGGAACAATCTATATTTTTAACAAAGGGTTTAATAAGGGGAAATTCACTCAGTTCAATTTAAGCTGAAATTTTCATGGATGATCTAGAATCAAAAATTCATCTAAATCCGATAAGCAAATATTTCCTTTATTGGTAAAGATATGTAGATGATATTTTTTGTTGTTTCAAAGGCACCGACCGACAACTACATATCTTCACGAAGTTTATTAATAAACTCCATCCAAAAATCAAGTTCACAATCGAAGAAGAAAAGAACCACAGTATTAATTTTTATGACCTCACAATAACATGACTAGATAATTTACATGATTTTAGTATTTTTCATAAACCCACACATACAGATATTACAAAACATAAAACTTCAAATCACCCCACCAGCTAGAAGATGTCAGCATATAATAGACTATTGAATGTCTCTTTGAATTCACATAACTTTTTGAAAGAATTAAATATTATTAAACAGATAGTGTCAAACAACGGTTACATCCCCTTCCTTATAGAGAAACCAACAAACAAAAGAATATGGCATTAAATCTCGTGTATCCAGTCATAAAAGAGGAGAATACACAGAAATACTTTTCGTTATCTTATGTTAATGGATTATCTGAAAATATTGCTAAGTATTTCAAAAATAGTTTCAATTACAACGCAGCTTTTTAAACCATTAATAGCCTTAGTACCCACATAAAAAACTATAAGGATCGAACAAATAAAGAGAATAAATCTGGAGTCTACAAGTTGACTTACAACGATTGCCCTTTAGTATAAATTGGCCAGGCAGGTAGATCACTCAAGAAAAGAATCCAAGAACACCAAGGGAGTTAGATATCGGATTCCGTACATTCGACGTATGCTAATCATCTTCAGGGAATTCAGGTATAATTTCAACAAAAACTATGAAATTATTCGCGTCGAAAGCAAAAGTTCTAGATTAACACTTTAGAATTTCTTGAAATCAACAGGCACAATGCCCGTAAAATCCTTTTGAATGAACAAACAGATGTTGATAAGTCTCTATTGCTGAATATCTTTTCCTAATGGAATTTTTTAGCGGCAAACTTCAATAAACACCTTAAGTTTTTATGACTTGTTCTTCCATTATTTTGACACGTACTTAACACTGTATTTAAACTCGGTTACACTGGTCACCATCACCCAGTAGAATGTCGATATCTGAAGAAGCCACATCGTGGTGAAACAGTTGTTGTATTATAAACATTTTTGTAGAAATTAAAATACTGTCTCTTATATATATTTTTAAAATTTCCTCAATAATACTGAAGTTGTTTCTGAGAAAATTGCTACATACCTCAAAAATAAATTTGATTCAAGAACTTCATTCAACATTTTTTCAAACCTGAGTACATTCATTAAATATGATAAAGACATATTACATAAAGACGATAAATGGGAAGTTTATAACATAACCTGCTGTGATTGCCAAAAGTTTACATAGGACATACTGAAAGAACTTTCCGACATAGAATATTTGAACATAATTTTGAAATTTTACATATAGAAAATAGAAGTTAAGCCTTAAACCTATCAGAATCCCTAGAGATAAATAAATACAACAAAATTAGAATAGTACTTAACAAACAATTAGACTTAAATAACTCTGTAATAACCCTGTTAAACATATTCAGATGAGCTGAAATTTACAGAGACCCTCCTTTTTTGGGTTTTAGTGGTCAGTAAAAATTTTTGTTCTTACTCTAACATCAATAGAAGCCAATTTTGAAAAACAAATTTAGTTATTCAAAAATATAAAATGATACTGTGATATCGAAACAATTGTTGTATATAAATTAAATTTGAATATTAAAACAAATTGAAATATGTTTATCTTCTACAATTTTAATTTCAAAAAAATTTTATTCAAAAAACTTTTAAAAATAAATATTTCTATTTTTATTTTTATTTATTTCTGAAAGTTTTTTGAATAAAATTTTTTTGAAATTAAAATTGTAGAAGATAAACATATTTCAATTTGTTTTAATATTCAAATTTTGTTATATTTCTTCTATCAAGTAAAAGGCCTTTCTATTTTACAATATAAATTTGTGAAAATCAAAATCACGTCAATTAGAATTATTTAATATGGATTTTCATCAAGTAAAGACTGATTCAATTAAACATTTATGTTTAAATCTATGTATTATTATGAGTTAAACATATGACGCGTTTCGTTACATTGTGATTTCTTCAAATGATTTAAAACAACTAGTCAAAAAATTTCTAATATACACTGTTTAAATGGATTCAATTTTGAGATCAGGGTACAACAAAGTTTTAGTACTTTTGGAGAAAACTATCTGTTTCCTACAAGAAAGATCCAAAAGGCATGAACTAGATAAATTGGTCTGGTTATTTAATAAATTCCCAAAATTTATTGATCGATTTATTTCTAAAGTTTTCTTGAGGTTATGTTTTGCATTTTTCGAAAGGAATTTGGTTTTAATAAAACAAGGAACGAAACAAGTTTTGTACCCTTCAAGTATTTATTTAGTAGATTTAATTGATAATTTATATTTCTTTGAATACTTTTATCCCCTTTGGTACTGTGTTATAAGTGTTTAATTCTATATTTCTACTAAATTGAAACAGTCGTTTATCATATCATTTAATCATACATTTATTTAATTTAATTCTAAAATGAATGAAATTCTTTTGCAATTAAAATTTATGGGAGGTTAACAGAATGAATCGCTATATACAAAATTTTATAATAATCCTTCTACCAAGAAAAAACCTCTTTTTATTATTTTACTTATTGTTTGGAAACATTTGAAGAAATGACTATGAAACGAAAGACGTCATGTGTTCAACTCTTACAAAATATATAGAAATCAACATATAAGTGTATTATTTAATTATGTAATTTTAGTTTGGTATTTAATATTTTTTATTTCATTAGCTTTCAGTCTGACGCATATCTATAGAAATAAAAAGTACCACTTAAATATGCAGCGAAATAAACTTCAATCCAACTTGCATTAAATCTCTGAAATTTCCACGACTTCATAAAATCGTTCACAACGAACTGAATTTAATTCCCAACTCAGTTGGGAATTAACTAATTCCGAAGAGATGAATGAAGGAGAGTTTCGGGTATGAAAGTCATCAAGAAGACCATAAGCTGGAGTCTATTGTTATCCATTTCAAAATTAAACGAAACTCTCGTCATGCAGGCAACAAAGGGTTGAATATAATGGGGAATCTTTTAAGTTTGCCGTAAAATAGTGTTGGTATAATGAAGACATGGCACTTCCTTCATTATCCCTCATCGACTGATACAGTACGACATTCAATGGTTCAGAAATAATCACTTTAAACAGGAGAGGGAAGCTGTCATTCCATAAGAGTGATTAATCGTGGTGGACTATTTTCGAAGACTTGACGATATTAGGTTCCGTTATATTATCTCCGAACAGTAAATAACACGAAAACATGATCCCTAAGGAAGTTAACTTGTGTCTACCACGTTTAGATCCTGAAAACTAAAGGGTTTTCCAATAAGAGCTTTCATTTTGATATTGGAAAAAAATGAGTATAGTTTAAGAGAAATCAACGGATGTTTATTTTATTGTAAAGAGGTATGCCATTAAAAAAATGGAAAACAATATCAGCCAAATGGCCGCCATGGATACGGTTGCAGCACCAAATCCTTTTCATGAAATTTTCCATGACCCACTCGCACATTTGCGGCTGTATGTCTCAGGGTGTTAAATCACAAGACCTCGACGGCCAATTGTGATCACCTCTTTTTCGACAATATTGTGCGGAAATGAGCGTAGTCAAAGCGCGGTGAAGCATCTCAAACGGTGGCCAAACCAGGACTAAGGGCCAGGAAGGTTCTACTGTGCGTTTGATGGAACTGGAAAGGAATCATTTATTATGAGTTGCTTTCATATGGCCAGTACTTTCGAATTTTTCTATTATTCCTCTCACAGTAGATTAATTAGGCTCATTATTTTGATCGAACGTCGGACGCACTTTACGAATAGTGGCAATTAAACTTTCACCATTTTGATAATAATTTTTGACAATCAGGATGCGTTGTTCTACCGTGTAATGCTCCATGTTTACTAAGTCCCATCTATCAACTTTCGATCTATCACGTCATAGTCATGTGATATTATGACTGTCAAACATGACGCGCAATTCAAATCTTGCGCTCTTATTGAAACACCCTTATTAACTATGCACAGTACAAAAATATAAAATTAAAAAAAAAAACCACCGCAAGATTCTTAATAATTCATTACATAGGTAAATTTCGTTTTGCTTAATTTACGAAACTATTTAGAAGTAGAATAATATCGCGCATGGATCGTATAATCGTGGGTGAAATAAAGTAGCGCGCAAAAGTTCCTGACTTCACGTCAGTGAAGTTTGATCGTATTCGCCATACCAAATGAGGGTCTGAAGTGTTTTTCTTCTAGAATTAATTCAAAATGTGAATGCTGAAGAATAATCAATGTGGTGAAATAATTGAGGTTTCTTCATTTTGTGAGCTTCGAAATTGGATTCTATTTTTTTATTGTTTAAAATTAATTTCAATCAAGTAAGGACTGAATCGCTATAATATTTGTTTTTTTTTTTTTGTTGCAGGATCAATAATGTTTCACGTGAGAAGACGACCTGCGGATTGTGCACCGCGTAAAAGGAAAAAGAAGCCGGGAGCTTTGGGTGCCAACAACAATCCTAGGGACTCCAGAGAGACCCAAGCCCCGCTTTTGGTGGAGCTTGGTCCCGATGGTTCAACACCTCATCCTGGTGATACTGCTAGGACTATCAGGCTGAATACGGAAGTCATGGAGGTATGAAATATGGAAATTCGCGAAGAAAATCATGAAATACTTCTAATAAAAAATTTTGTTGCTGTTCTCATCTAAGTCAGGAAATAAGTTTGTGATTCTGTATATATTGATAAAGTTTTTGAACATTTATCAAGCTTATTTCGTATATTCATCGATATTTGATCCATAATTCTCAATGAAAAAGACGTGAAATAAAAGATTAAGAATGTCAACACTTTTCATTCAAGTTGATTATAGATTAGAATATTTTGAGAAGCATGTTTTAGAAATTAGTGAATAAAAATAGGAATCATTAAAATTAACCATTCTACCAAAAACGAAGAAATTCTAGTAGTGGAATCACTAGGTTTTAGCAGCTCATAGTACATAAGTCTCCATTGGTTCCAGACATGCAGTATAACGTTCAAATAAATGAATTTTCAGCTTTGGTGTAGATACTGAACAGTTTCAGCCGTTATTATTTGGTAGTTTGTCAAAATTAAAACAAGTTGTAGAAAGTACTATGTTTTTCTACCAATAAATTGATATTTTACACATTTAATAGTGACTCGAGTTTCTGGAATTAATTATCCCACCTTCAGACAACAGCTGTCCTCGGTGGATTATTTTTTGTCGGAATCTGTTAAGGATTAGTATTACGCTAATCATCCAGAAACAATTGATGCCTTGAAACACAAAATCGAAGTTACCATTTATGAAATCGAGCCCCAAACATTCGACAATGTAGTGAAAAATTCAGTTGATAGAATGGGTTATGTAGCCAGTCGAGGCGGTCATTTGAATGATATTGAAAATCAAAACTCATGCAATATCAAATGCAATAAAAAAATACAACAAATATAAATTATCAATTGAAATTAATGAATAACTAAATATTTGAATGAGTGGCGTTTCGTTCCGAGCATGTGCACCTGAACTCTTCAGACAGGCATGGGGCACATCTCTGCCTGTGACAAAATGTTTTGTTTCTGATCTTAATAAATCAACTAAATCCTTTTCAAAAATACATAACGTAATTTTAAGAGCTTCTCCAAAACTAATTTATTTGAGATATTTAATATACTTAAATAAGTTACTTCAAAAACTCTCGAAACATGTAGTACATCTTCAAAAAACAATTAGAAATCAGATAAGGTCAGTCCAACTTCACATTTAAAAGTTTAAATCAATTAACAATAAATATACCCATCGACCTCGTGGGATCTTTGTTTGATCAACATTAAAACTAGGTACATTTAAAATACAGAGATATTCTATGTTCTATGCTCACCACAAAAATTACACAAAGTTTGTAAGGTACTTTATGGTCTTAGTTAAACCACTTGATATTTATAAAATGAAATTTGTGTATTTAAGGACCTAAATATAATTATATATTTATTATATACTACTCTGTCAAGAAAGTACCGGGAATTTTCAATTAAAACAACATTTTTACATTTAATCGTCAAAATTTATTGGGTCGCCTTCAAAATATCTGTCCGCTCATTGTGTACTTCGAAGTAGCGTCAAAGACATTTTAAGGTTACTGTGACTTGTTCACTTCTAAATAATTGAATATCATTATTTAAATATTTTGAAATTTGCCTTCTACATATTTAATTTCAAAAAATATATTTAATAGTTATAACTTCAAAAATTAAATTAAATTAATGTCATATAAGTACCACTTATATCAAACGACATACTACTCTGTCAAGAAAGTACCGGGAATTTTCAATTAAAACAACATTTTTACATTTAATCGTCAAAATTTATTGGGTCGCCTTCAAAATAGGCTCCATTTGCTCCAATACATAAATGCCAACGGCACTTCCAATTAGCGAAACATTTTTTATAGGCGCTTTCCGGGATGGACTTTAGCTCTCGCGCCGAATTTTGTTTTATAGCTTCAATCGACTCAAAACGGGTGCCACGAAGGGGCAATTTTAGTTTTGGGAAGAGGAAAAAGTCGCAGGGGGCCAAATCCGGCGAATACGGTGGTTGCTGAAGCACGTTTGTTGAGTTTTTGGCGAGAAAGTCAGTCACAATCGTAGCTCGGTGAGAAGGCGCGTTATCGTCATGCAAAATCCATGAGTTGTTCGCCCACAAATTTGGCCGCTTCTTACGGATACGCTCACGCAAACGTTTCATAACGCCTAGATAATACTCCTTGTTTACCGTCTGACCCTCTGGAACGAATTCGTAGTGCACCACGCCACGGATATCGAAGAAAACAATGAGCATCACCTTCATTTTCGAGCGGCTTTGGCGTGGTTTTTTCGGTTTCGGCTCATTTTTTGCCACCCATTCCGATGATTGCTGGCTTGTTTGCATATCGTACTCGTAGACCCAGGTCTCATCACCAGTTATAATGCGTTCCATGAATGTAGAATCGGAATTACAGCGATCCAGCATGTCTGAAGCAACCTGTTCGCGATGACGTTTTTGAAGAAAATTCAGGTCTTTCGGTACGAGTCGTGCGGCCACCTTTCTCATGCCCAAAATATCAATCAAAATCGTACGTGCGGACTCGTGGGATATCTTAAGAACATGTGCTATCTCTCTCAAGCTGGTACGACGGTTTTCCAGCCCCCATTCCTTAATTTTATCGACGTTATCTTCGATCGAAGCCGTCGATGGGCGACCACTTCACGACCGTCCTTGAAGGCTCTGTACCACTGATATGCACGAGTTTTCGATAGAGCATTATCACCAAAGGCCTTTTGCAACATTTTCAATGCATCGGCACACGAAAATTCATTTGCAACACAAAACTTTAAACAAATTCTTTGCTCAACGTAATCACCCATAGTAAAAATCGGCAAGCACTCTGACATCGACTGACTTAATCAGCTGTTGCAAACACACTAGTTGACAGATCCCGCTCAAGCTTGGCATAGTAATTAAGGACAGTGGTACCAACCTAGGAAAAAAAAATTTTACCTACCTCATTGCCCCGCCAGATTTAAATCGATAATTCCCGGTACTTTCTTGACAGAATGTATAAAATAAAATAATAAGAAGCGGTTTTGCACTTGATAGAAGATTTATTACAAACTTTGAAGTTACTCATTCAAATATATTAAAGATTTCAAATAAATTAGTTTTGGAGAAGTTCTTAAAATTATGTTATGTATTTTTCTAAAAACTTTCGAATTAAATTTTTTTGAAATTAAACTTTGTAGGAGGCTAACAGAATAAATCTGTTTTGATATTTAAATATTATATTGGTTTTCATGCGTAAATGTCAAGGTTCAACTTTTCTAATAAACACTTACGTTTGAAAAATATTCATTAGTTTTTTACTTAGAGCTGATCAAAAATGCAAATTTCAAAAGGCCCATCCCTTAGCTGTAATGTCGCTTCATCTCTCTGACACTTTTATGTCGTATTTTCCTAACATTTTCGGCTCCACGAATTCCTGATTCAATTGTTTTAAAGAAATCGTCTAGGAATTTTTCCCCCTTGAATTGTGGGCTAAGTGAATCACGCGTTCAGTATGCTGAAGAATAAAGAAGAAATGAAGGAGGTAACGAGAAACGGAAAGGCGTTGAAATAATAACATTTCAAAATATTCAAAGTTTTCTTCAACTGTCTTATTTGATCTAAATAACACGCTGAAAAAAGCCCTGAGAATCGATTTTCTATGTAAACAACTTCTGTCTTGGCAAATCTTGGCGATCTATGTACGGGTCGATCATTTGTAATGAATTAATTTCAATACTAATTACTTCGATAATTAACACACACAACTGGTATGTTATGGTACTGTAATGTACCAAAGCTATATAAACGACGTCGTTGTGCTTTAGAATAGGGGTCCAATTACGAATCATTACTGCCTGTTCTGTGACCTCTCAGATGTCCCTTGGGTTATACCGGTGTTCTGTGTTCCAATAATAGGAGATAAATTTTCATTATATCCAGAGAGGCTTTTAATTTGATAGTGCTGAAGTATCGGGCGCAGATCAAATTAATCCAGTAATCCTCACATGTACGATTAAGTGCAGGATGACTGTCCGATGATAGAATCAGAACTCAAAGAATAATTATGATAAAATAAAATTTTAATATCAAAACAGATTTTATCTGTCAGTCTTCTACAATTTTAATTAAAAAAAAAATTTTATTAAAAAAACTTTTAGAATTAAATGAATTAAAGTGGTTTTAATCCCAAGACGACTTTTAGGTAAGTCATATTTATTGTTGGTTGATTTTGATTGATGAATATCATTTAGGACCGATGAAGTGATTATCGGAATTCTAATTGTTTTTTGAAGATTTAATGCATGTTTTGAGAGATTTTTGAATTAACTCATTTAAGTATATTGAATATTTCAAATAAATTATATTTTCTGAGAAATCCTTAGAATATGTTTTGTATTTTTGAAAAGGAATTGATTTTCATAATGGTATGATCAGAAACAAAATTTTCTCTCCTTCAAATATTCATTTATTAATTTTAATTGACAATTTATATTTGTTGGTTTAATTATTCCGATTGATATTATGTATTGAGTTCTGTTTTTATACGTCTATTAAATATAAGCCGTGCTTATAAGACATTAATTTAATTCTAAAAGATTTTTTAATAAATTTTTTTTTTTGATTAAAATTGTAAAAGACTGACAGATTAAATCTGTTTTGATATTCAAATTTTGTTATATTCCTTCTATCAAGTAAAAAGCCTTGCACATGCACAGAGTCCAACTTGTTGTGAACCTCGACGAATAGACAAATCTGGATCATCATTAACACTATGATTACAGCAGTGATATTTATTTTCCGTAAAGATCTTTGTATGCACTCATACAAGATCCAACTGTTTCAAGAACTAAAGCCACTTGATAAGCGTCGTTTGTTTGCTGTTTGGGCCCTAGAACAGCTTGAAGTTGATTCACTTTTTTATCGTAAAATTTTGTTTTGTGATCAAGCTCATTTCTCGTTGAACGGCTCTGTAAAAAAGCAAAATTGCCGTATAAGGAGTGAAAACAATCCTCAAGAAGTTCTGCAGGTTCCATTGCATTCTGAAAAATGCACTGTATGGTTTGCTTTACACGCTGGAGGCATCATAGGTCCATATTTCTTTAAAAACGATGCTGGAGCTAATGTTACAGTGAGTAGTGCTCGTTACAGATCGATGATCAATGATTATTTGTTTCAAAATTTGAATGGTATCGACCCAGAAGTATTTTGGTGCTACACCTACACCCAACAAAACAAAGAACTGTACGTACAGAAGGAAATATATTTGTCTATTCTTCGACGTTCACAAAAAGTTGGACTCTCTGCATCCACCACATGGAAAATTTAGCGTAAAGATCTTGGTCTACACCCATACAAGATCCAACTGGTGCAAGAACTAAAGCGACTCAACCATAATAAGCGTCGTTTGTTTGCTGATTGGGCCCTAGAACAGCTTGAAGTTAATCAACTTTTTTATCGTAAAATTTTGTTTTGTGATCAAGCTCATTTCTCGTTGAACGGCTATGTAAACAAGCAAAACTGCCGTATATGGAGTAAAAACAATCCTCAAGAACTTCTGCAGGTTCCATTGCATTCTGAAAAATGCACTGTATGGTGTGCTTTACACGGTGGAAGCATCATAGGTCCATATTTCTTTAAAAACGATGCTGGAGCTAATGTTACAGTGAATGGTGTTCGTTACAGATCGATGATCAATGATTATTTGTTTCATAAATTTTTTGGAAAAATTTGAAAATCAAAACAGATTTAATCTGTTGTCTTCTACAATTTTAATTTCAAAAAATTCTTTGAAGAATTTTTAAGAATTAAATTAATGTCTTTATAAGCACTGCTCATATTTAATAGACGTCAAAATTCATCATACAATATCAAACGGAATTAAGAAAAACCAACGAATATAAACTGTCAATTAAAATTAAAATATAAATAAGCAAACATTTTTTGTTTCGTTCCAGGCATGCGTAATGAACTCTTCAGACAAACTTACGAAGCCCTGTTTGTTACAAAATGTATTGTTTTCATATGGGATCGGAAAACAATACATTTTGTATTGTTTTCATGTTTTCATTTCATATGGGATCGGAAAACAATACATTTTGTAACAAACAGGGCTTCGTAAGTTTGTCTGAAGAGTTCATTACGCATGCCTGGAACGAAACAAAAAATGTTTGCTTATTTATATTTTAATTTTAATTGACAGTTTATATTCGTTGGTTTTTCTTAATTCCGTTTGATATTGTATGATGAATTTTGACGTCTATTAAATATGAGCAGTGCTTATAAAGACATTAATTTAATTCTTAAAGTTTCTTCAAAGAATTTTTTGAAATTAAAATTGTAGAAGACAACAGATTAAATCTGTTTTGATTTTCAAATTTTGTAATAATCCTTCTATCAAGTAAAAAACCGTTCCTTCTTATTTTATTTGTTTCATAATTTGAATGGTATCGACCCAGAAGTGTTTTGGTGCTACACCTACACCCAACAAAACAAAGAACTGTACGTACAGAAGGAAAAATATTTGTCTATTCTTCGACGTTCACAACAAGTTGGACTCTGTGCATCCACCACATGGAAAATTTTGCGTAAAGATCTTGGTCTACACCCATACAAGATCCAACTGGTTCAAGAACTAAAGCGACTCAACCATAATAAGCGTCGTTTGTTTGCTGATTGGGCCCTAGAACAGCTTGAAGTTAATCAACTTTTTTATCGTAAAATTTTGTTTTGTGATCAAGCTCATTTCTCGTTGAACGGCTATGTAAAAAATCAAAATTGCCGTATATGGAGTGAAACCAATCCTCAAGAAGTTCTGCAGGTTCCATTGCATCCTTAAAAATGCACATAAGGTGTGCTTTACACGCTGGAGGCATCATCGGTCCATATTTCTTTGAAAACGATGCTGGAGCTAATGTTACAGTGAAGGTGCTCGTTACAGATCGATGATCAATGATTTTTTATTTCAAAATTTGAATGGTTTGTTTTGGTTCCAACAAGATGGTGCAACACCTCATGTTGCTACCGTAACAATTGATTTATTGAAAGAAAGATTTGGCGATAACATTATTTCGAGAAACGATCCAATTAATTGGCTTCCAACATCATGCGACATAACTCCACTGGATTATTTTCTTTAGGGTTATGTCAAGTCATTGGTTTATGCTGATAAACCAGAAACAATAGACGCTCTGGAAGCCAACAGTTATGTTGTCGTGTTGATGAAATGAGACCTGAATTACTCGAAAAAGGGGTCCAAAATTGGTCTGGTCGAATGCGGTTCCTCAGAGCTAGTCGTGGTGGACATATGTCGGAAATTATTTTCAAAACATAAATGTCATAAAATTATCTTTCCAATAAGAGAAAAATTTGGCTGCAATCTCAATTTAAATGTGTTTTATTTCAATTTAAAGTTCTATCACTCTAAAAAAAACACCCGATAGAATCAGTTGAATTTTGTAAGGATGTAAACCCAAATCGTTTCTCCAAGTTGTTGTTTGAGAAAGATTTAATTGTAGAGAATGACATGGAACCGATGTTCTCGTACATTTGCTGCAACTAAGTCAATATTCCTTTATGTTATATTCTTTGTCATACTGGTACTATTGTAAAATGTAACGAAAATTCACTTTCAAAATTGTCTACAATACGAAGAATAGTGAGTCGATTAACTGAATATTGACGTCCATGAAATCCTTAAATTTCTCACAGTTGTCACAAATGTGCATTGATATTGATAAAATTTAAATTGTATCATTCCTATTGGAAAACCTGTTATAAAGAGCCTGCTTTCGAACGAAATTTCTAAGATGTTCAATTCGGCTGCTATGGAAGGGGAACGTACTATTGCAGGACCCTGTATAGGAGTCATATATTCAGTTTTAATTATTATTCTTAATTTTTTACTTTATCATGAACGTAAATGAATTTATTAATTTCATATTTTTGTTTTACACTTTGCTAATTAGACCTAACCTATCATTGAAAAATATTATTTCTACTAACACTATTGAAGAGTGAATAGAGCATTAGAAAGTTAGTTTATTCATTGTGAGATCCCGCTAAATATTATGACGCGAAGTAAGAGCTTTTATATTTTTTTCATCCTTCACATCCCCGACTATCCCAGTGATGCATATTTCCATCAGTCATGATCATAAATGTTGTAGTATTCTTGCTCAGAATATTAACTGCTAAATTATACAATACGGACCGTGTTTCTATGGGACGGCGTTTGTAGACATCTTCCGGTATAGCATGTGACATAGACTTTCTTTGAAGATAAAATAATTCTTGGTATAATTATTGTTAGAGGTAAGAGTACGATCAATTGATGTATCGCTTAAATTTTAATATGGGCAGAATATAATTGCAAAAATGTACATATTTCACGTGCAATAATGAGCACATTGTAAGGGGCATTTCCTAGGTCCGAGGTTTTCAGAATATTTCATTTTCACACTCATGTGTATGCAGGGCGAATATAGGTGCATTTTCGGATTCGAAAAACTTCCTTTACTATATATTTACTATATCTCATACTCTTTATCATATATCAATTTCAGTGATGGCTATCTTTAAGGCTGGATGTTCTTATTCTTTTAAACTGAATAATATATTCAGATTTTACTTCAAAAAATTCACACAGTTTTTACGTTTCACAGTTTATTGAGAATCCTAACACGTGTTTCGATCTTTTGATCATTTTCAAAAGAGTACAAATAGTAACTTAACTAAAAATTGAAAAGGTTTTTTTATTACACTTAGGACATCTGTGTGTTTTTATGGCGCATGGAAATAACAGCATCCAATATAGGGGTGTTCCCAAAGAGTATTTGGGAATTTGTTAAATACGTCTTTTCCTCAATTGCTTTTTCATTGAATGAATCTCCATCTTCCATCAAATTACCCTTTTTAACATTATATAGAAAAGTCACATCTTTCCCATTAAAATATTATTATTTTCTATGCAATGGTCTGCTAAACCGGTTGATTTCTGGTTTTTTAAAATAGACATCCTATGTTCTTTGATTCTATGTTGTAAACATCGGCCTGTCTGTCCTATATATCCGGTTTTGCAGAACATTGTATAGAAATTAATAATTTTTTAAATGAGAAAGATGTCATTTTACTATATAATGTTAAAAAGGGTAAATTGTTGGACTATTTGGAGATTCTTTCAATCAAAAATGCTATTGAGGAAAAGGAGAATTCAACAAATTTCCAACTACTATTTGGGAACACCCTATATTAGATGATGTTATTTTCATGGGCCATAGAAGTACACAGATGTCCTAAGTGAAATGAAATAACGTTATTTCAATTTTAAGTGTAGTTCCTTTTTGTACTCCTTTGAAGATCGAAACACGTGTCAGGATACTGAATAAACTGTGGAACATAAAAACTGTGTGAATTTTTCAAATAAAATTGATATAATATTTCACCTTTAGCCAACCGCATAGTCCATTCATTTAACAAATATTCATGGCGTGTATTTGGCGGCACCAGCTGGGTGTGGTATATTATGAACTGCTACAATCGAACGAAAGAATCACAGCGGAGGTCTACCGACGACAATTGATGCGTTTAATCGAGCTGTGCGAGAAAAACGGCCACAATACGCAGACAGACACGGCAAAGTTATTGACAATACATAGCCACATATTGCGGCGACGCCCGTTAAAACGGACCTAGAAACGTTCAAATGGGAAGTCCTACACCACCCGCTGTACCGCCCAGACATTGCTCCTTCGGATTACCATCTCTTTCGATCGATGCAACATGGCATGGCTGACCAGAAGTTCTCCAATTACGATGAAGTCAAAAAATGCATCGATGCATGGATAGCGGCCAGAGTCGGCCTTTTTTCGCGGTGGAATCCGTCAATTGTCAGAAAGATGAAAAAAGTAGGGGCGGACAATACTTTGAATTTTGAATGTACAAGTTGTCCAAAAGGAGTATCGGATATTTGTTACTTTGATAAAACAAAAACTACTTAAAATTAAAAAAAATTATTCTTAATTATTACAATATGAAGTGGAAAATTATTTCGAAAAGATGATGTTATCTAAATGGTGACCGTTAAGCTGTTGGCACTCTTCTAATCGGGAACGAAGATTGGCGATCACACGCTGACACATAGCTCTCGATATTGCTACCATTTCTTACCTGATGTTTTGCTTCAATTGCGTCAGATTCGCCGGATTATTTTTATAGAGCTTACTTTTAAGGTATTCCCATGCAAAATAGTCAAGTGGACTAAGGTCGGGGCTTCTGGAAGGCCAGTTGATGTTACCTCTACGCGAAATGACTTTATTAGGGAATAATTCGTTAACAGCTTCCATTGCTTGATTTGATGTATGCCAAGTAGCCCATCTTGTTGAAACCACGTTCTTGAGTTGAAACATTGAATTTCCTGTAACTCTGGACCCAACAATTTCGAAGCATATCGCAATAACGGTCACTATTCAGATTGAGTGGTCGGCCTCGTCGATCTTCATGAAAATAAAGACCGATTATGCATCTATTTTCCTCTGCCAGTACCGATAGTTCTGTTTATTAACATGACCTTTCAGATGAAAGATTGCTTCATCACTGAAGAGTATGTAATCAAAATTGTTTAACCCCTCAACATTTCGGTGGCAAAATTCAATTGACTTTTATAGGTTTTTAAATGCCAATCTTTTTTTGTAATCAAATTTAAGGACGATTTTTTATGTTTAATGATTGGCCTCGCTTTCGGGTAGATAAAGATTCATCGTTTCTTTGTCGCTGACTGAACGAGGGCGGCCAGAGTGTTGAATTTTTACCGTAGCACCTGTATTCTCGAACATCCGGATCCATTTTCTAATGCTGTCGTCACTTGGTGCATGGCAAGTACGGTCTTCCGCACGATACAAACGTTGAGAAGCCACTATTGAATCACCATTGCTATAATGCGCTCGTACGCAAAAAACACGATGCGTTCACGGGTACTGATCCATCAAACTCCACAAAATGGTGGACATCACGATCCCCTCCCTACTCCCCTCTCTACTCCCCTCCTCGCTCAGTTTCAAATGCAGCGCCAAAACAAATGCCCGATACGCTTTTTGGACATGCTGTATAACACAATAAAGCGATTAAATCAGCAAAATTCTAAATTGGGAAACACCAAGTCGAGAAGGCTGACAATTTTATGCGTTTATTCTATTCTAAGATTTTTCCATGAACCGTCGTAATCCTGCATCGAGCAGGAAAAAATCCACTAAGTAATCCCATCTTATTATAGACGTCTTACTCTTTTTCGCCTCGCTACCCAATAGAATAGCATCTTCGAGAAGGTAATCAATTCACGAACGGACATAGAACTAATTTCTGTTCCTGCTCACTGTATCATTTCAACTTCCGGCGCCACTGATAGAACCCGCACATCTTCTTCATATCCCCATAATCTCGCATGTTTACATCCGTCTGCGAGTCTGGCAGCTCAGTTTTCTGTTTCACTTGTCCGGTTCTATACCCATAAGTTAACAAGTCTCGTTGTCACGAACTTCGTGTACCCTAGTTCTGTGTCGTGTACGCTGGCTAATTTTGTCCGGCTGTGCGCCGCAAATGTCATGAAGTTCTTCGGTGCTAGAGGATTTTCTCGGAGTTGGGGAACGGTTCTATTCTTGCGCTTGAATGGATATTTGTCAACCCCAACGCGTGACTGAAGGTATCTTCGGCTGAGCCGAGGAAAGGGTTCTGAGTCTTATTTATGGAAATGGAACGATCGGTATGTAGAATTTTCTTGTCTTGTGTGCAGTGAAATATGGGGTTGTCAAGAAATTGTTGAATTTCACAAATAACTTCTTTTTTCCCTCGACTGCCTTAATTAGGGTAATATTGTATATGTTTGTATTTATTTGTATGAGGTGGATGGGAAATGTGGCTTTCCTAAATTCAATTCGAACGAATAATTTATTAATAAAGTAAATAAAAACAACTTGGCTTAAGTTTCTTCACTGTTTATTTTATGTCTGTTGACATTGATGAAATGATTCCTAAGTTGTCAAGAGCTACCTATGCAGTTAGAAGAAAAAAGCAAATAGCGGGAATTGAAGCAGCCAAGATTAGTTACTTCAATTACTTTCATAGTGTCCCTAACTTCGGCATTCTTTTCTGTGAGAATTTGTCTGAAAGTATTCATAAAACAGAAGCAAGTACTGAGAATGCTATATGGCGTAAGTAGTAGATATAGCTGTAGAGAGCTATTCTCCAGAGAAAAAATTTCTTACAGTGACGTCCATTCTTATACGTGTAATATATCGGGAGTGATAAAACTTTCGATAGGGATACATACTCAGAATTTCACAAGTTAAAATGTGAGAAGAGCTCTCTAATAACATTAAAGTACCATTGTCATCACCGTTGTCCCGAGTTTCTGCTCAAGTTTTGACACTCCAGCAGACCCCCGATAAGCTGAAAGAGAAAGATAGGAATTTTGAAGGAAAATTTATAGAGAACTTTGCGCCAGCATAACTAGGTGAGGGACCTCCACAAGTCACCTCCCCCGCTCCAAGAAAGAAGATCGTCGTGCCGATCCCAACACTCAGTCATTTGAGCAGAGTGTCTCTATGGTTATGAAAGATTGAAGCAACGAATCAACACAAATAACAACTTCTCAGCATGGACCCCCCCCCCGCACCACAGGATCGCTGTTGCTGTTTGCTACCAAAAGCGAGGCTCCGAAGCATCAAAGGATTGGGCTTTAGGATCAAAAGGGAGCCAGAGTTGGGGGAGAGCAGAGCGTATCTTCCGGGACCCTCAAACCTCGTCGAAACGTCGTAGTCTCCCTTTCCCTCCAACGGACCACTTCCGACCCCGCAACGGATAAGATAAGCTCAAGGATCCACGAATGGGGCCGAAGTTAGGGGCGAGCAGAGCGAATATCCCAAGTCCACCAACTTGTTCAAAACTTCGTAGTCTCCCTTTGTCCTCCAACGGACCAATCAGGACCCCGCAGCGGGAGCTTCAAGATCTAAAAATGGAGCCAAATTTGGGGGCGAGCAGAGCGAATCTCTCAAGTCCCCAACTTGTTCGAAACGTCGTAGTCTCCCTTTTTCCTTCAGCAACCATTTAAGATCCTTCAGATCCTTCAGCGGATAAGAGGACGAAGATTGGAAAACCCACGCTGAGAACCAGCAGGACATCGCCTTCGCCATTGAAAGGATTACAAAACTCTAATCGATCGCAGGGTGACAGATTCTGGTCGTTAATCAGAGCCAGCTTCCCCGTACGATTCCAAGCCTTGCGGTAGGAAAAGGATGGGGTGGGACAACATGATGGAATGGAATTATGCAAGAAAGAAAGTAAGGAAGTTTGGAGTGCGAGACATCTGCTTTAGGCATCATAACTATATCCTCCATTTCATAAATGAAACTAGGACACTCGTTATGACAAGCTCCCCCACCACGACAAAGTACATAGACAGGGGAAGAGAGCGATAGGGATAACTGTGATTTGACAGAAGGAAGAAGCCATGTTGTTTTGACATTTCTATTCAGTAAGCATTAACAAATTATCATGGAAAGACTCACGTCGCAACAACGTTTACAAATTGTTGAAATTTATTTTCAAAATCAGTGTTCTATTCGCCAAACTTATAGAGCACACGTGAAATTTATGGTTTACATAATCATCCATCAGAGCAGCTTATTCGTCGAACTATCGACAGATTTCGGACAACATTTTCTGTACTCGATGCAACAACAACAAGAGAAAGAACTGTACATAGAGAAGAAAATATCGCTGCTGTAAGTAATAGTGTTAATGATGATACAGTTTTATTTATTCGTCGACGTTCACAACACGTTGGACTCTGTGCATCCACCACATGGAAAATTTTGGGTAAAGATCTTGGTCAACACCCATACAAGATCCAACTGGTTCAAGAACTAAAGCCACTTGACCATAATGAGCGTCGTTTGTTTGCTGATTGGGCCCTAGAACAGCTTGAAGTTGATCAACTTTTTTATCGTAGAATTGTGTTTAGTGATGAAGCTCATTTCTGGTTGAACGGCTATGTAAACAAGCAAAATTGCCGTATATGGGGTGAAAGCAATCCTCAAGAAGTTCTGCAGGTTCCATTGCATCTTGAAAAATGCACTGTATGGTGTGCTTTACACGCTGGAAGCATCATCGGTACATATTTCTTTAAAAACGATGCTGGAGCTAATGCTACAGTGAATGGTGCTCGTTACAGATCGATGATCAAGGATTATTTGTTTCAAAATTTGAATGGTATCGACCCAGAAGAGTTTTGATTCCAACAAGATGGTGCTACACCTCATGCTACTACCGTAACAATGGATTTATTGAAAGAAATATTTGGCGATAATATTATTTCGAGAAATGGTCCGGTTAATTGGCCTCCAAGATCATGTAACATAACTCCACTGTATTATTTTCTATGGGGTTTTGTCAAATCATTGGTTTATGCTGATAAACCAGAAACAATAGACGCTTTAAGCCAACATAACTCGTATTTTTGATGAAGCAAGGCCTGAATTACTCCAAAAAGTGGTCCAAAATTGGTCTGGTCGAATGTGGTTCCTCAGAGCTAGTCGTGGTGGACATATGCCGGAAATTATTTTTAAAACATAAATGTCATAAAATTATCTTTCAAATAAAAAAAACTTGGCTTCAATCTTTATTTAAATGTGTTTTATTTCAATTTAAAGTTCTGTCACTCTAAAAAACACCCGATATGTATTCGATTGGTAAAACACATATTCTTAGGATTGTCATCCATAAATCATCATGAAAGTCGGAATATATATTATTCTTCATCTGAAAAGTTTTAATGCAATATTCCTCAACCTATAGTTCACTTATTGAATGGATATGCGATAAAAAATACTGAATACAATATGACCAACAGAGAATTATAAACATCTCAATTGAATTTTCCACATCATCGCTTTGAATTTGATTTGCTTCTAATATCATTTTGACTTTCAGAAAAATTACTTTAAACCTGAACAAGACAAAGTTAAATTCGTAAAAAAACATACTTTCCAAAACTGAAGTTGTGCTTATTTTACATCTATCAGTTTCCGTTTTTTATGAGCGTCGATATGTAACTCCTTATTGAAACTGATAGATATTCTTTGGTCTAGTTTTGAAATCATTTTGTTCATTAAAGTTCAACTGAACCGATGATATATAATCAATATCATTACATAGGTTTCTGCGTCGCAATCAAAAAGAAATCAATAAACGAAATGGGAGCTCAAGATTCTTTAAAAACGAAGTAAACCATGGGATTGCTCGTTAACTCTTGTTGAAATTATTTTGAATTAATTAACATACTTCTCAAGAATAATGTTGCTCGAGTAGTTTTCAATTTAATTAATTAACTATGCTTTTCAACAGATTCAGAAAATAACGATGTTAATTGATGAGCTCGGCACATTAAGAATAGAGATAAATAATTTGAATGCATTGAAATTCAATTTATGAAAAATGAGATTATAAAAAAAATGTGTTTTCTGTATCCTGGGGACTCAAAATTTATACTTTCATAAGACAGAGTTGAGTTCAACAACAAATTGAAACAACCAGTTGCTATTTGAATTTCATGAAAGGTACTTACAATACTTAAAATAAATGTATCTGAATGCTAAATTGCCTGACAAATTAGATAATTATTGGTATTTTTATAACCAACAAACAAAAAAGAACCACTAGCGCTTAGTCGATTGATCTACTTATTTGATTGATCAAAATAATTTATCGATATTTTTCCCAGTAGTTCAAGTTGCCGGTAGGTAAAATCTTTACAGCTCAAATTTTCCCACTAGTTTCACTATTGCCGGCCGTTAAGGTGCATCAGTTTTGCGAACTGTGACCGCAAGATTTTCATCAGTTTTGTTGTGAATTTTAACAATTTCAGTGCGTTGTTAAAGCGTTACCGTTCAATTTTTAGTAATGGCGTAGTTTTTACTTGTCAAATGTCAAAATATCACTTTCAAAAATGACAGCTGCACAGATAGCCGGCTATTTAAAATGAAATCTCTTATTGAAAATCCATTTATAATTCGACCTATTGTTGATTTTTCTATGCCGCGGTGTTTCATTGATCGATTCCCGATATTGTTTTGACATTGCAGCATATCGTTTATGCTAAGAAACCCATAGGAACTTCAGAATGTTAATTAATACTACCTCGTTATGTTGAAACTTTTATTTTTGTCGGAAACACCCTTCTCAAATCCATGTATGGAATTATCAATAAAATCCATTTGTCCCCTGAAAGTTTTGTCCAATTTTCCAAGTTCGGCAAAAACATCCTTTCTCTTCCGTAACAGAAAAAGGTTTCAAGACAGGTTCATCCACCGTGAATAGAGTAGCTGAAATGCCAAACCTCTCGGCGTGTTTTTACGCGTGTCGTTAGGTCTCTTCAACCCTTCAGAAAGATTTTATCTGAAGGTATTTTCATGAAGCGTGTCGAAACTAGCAAATATCGTGCGATTGTTGATGAGTTTCACGAGTGTTGAGTATAGCTGACCATTTCTAACAAACTTGGGTACAATAGTTTTTAGACGATATGGCCAGAAGAACGGTTTATTAATTTAATCTCACTTGAATTTTGATATCTTATTTCTGTGAAATTTTCAAAGGAATCTGCTTTGCACAAATCATAGTTATAGGATTGGTTTGAAAAATGATCTACTTGAAATAGGGATAGATTATGAATATATACTGCTCAAATATTAAAGTGGATCATTTACGTACATATAATAATATATAAACGGAAACAAAAAAGCTATTCTGCATATGTACTGAAATATCGGGTGTTTTTTTAGAGTGATAGAACTTTAAATTGAAATAAAACACATTTAAATTAACATTGAAGCCCAATTTTTTTTATTTGAAAGATAATTTTATGATATTTATGTTTTAAAAATAATTTCCCGCATATATCTACCACGACTAGCTCTGAGGGACTGCATTCGACCAGACCAATTTTGGACCACTTTTTCGAGTAATTGAGGCCTTATTTCATCAATAACACGAGTTATGTTGGCTTCCAAAGCGTCCATTTGTTTCTGGTTTATCAGCATAAACGAATGACTGGACATAACCCCATAGAAAAGAATCCAGTGGAGTTATGCCGCATGATCTTGGAAGCCAATTTCTCGAAATAATGTTATCGCTTTCTTTCAATAAATCAATTGTTACGGTAGCAGCATGACGTGTAGCACCAACTTGTTAGAACCAAAACACTTCTGGGTCGATACCATTAAAATTTTGAAACAAATAATCATTGATCATCGATCTGTAACGAGCATCATTCACTGTAACATTAGCTCCAGCATCGTTTTTAAAGAAATATTGACCGATGATGCGTGCAGCGTGTAAAGCTCACCAAACAGTACATTTTTCAGCATGCAACGGAACCTGCAGAACTTCTTGAAGATTGTTTTCACTCGATATACGGTAATTTTGCTTGTTTACAAAGCCGTTCAACCAGAAATGAGCTTCACCACTAAACACAGTTTTACGATAAAAAAGTGGATCAACTTCAAACTGTTCTAGGGCCCAATCAGCAAACAAACGACGCTTATTATGGTCAAGTTCTTGAACCAGTTGGATCTTGTATGGGTGTAGACCGAGATCTTGACGCAAAATTTTCCATGTGGTGTATGCACGGAGTCTAACTTGTTGTGAACGTCGAAGAATAGACAAATCTGGATCATTATTAACACTATGACTTGCACAGCGATATTTCCTTCTGTACGTACAGTTCTTTGTTTTGTTGTTGTTGTTGCATCGAATAAAGAAAATGTTGTCCGAATGTGGTAGAACGTTCGATAGGGATAATTGTGATTTGACAGAAGGTAGAAGCCATGTGATTTTGACATTTCTGTTCAGTAAGCATTGACAAATTATCATGGAAAGACTCACGCCGCAACAACGTTTAAAAACTGTTGAAATTTATTTTCAATTTTACGTAGAGAAGAAAATATCGCTGCTGTAAGTCATAGTGTTAATGATGATCCAGATTTGTCTATTCGTCAACGTTCACAACAAGTTGGACTCTGTGCATCCACATGGAAAATTTTGCGTAAAGATCTTGGTCTACATCCATACAAGATGTAATTGGTTCAAGAACTAAAGCCACTTGACCATAATAAGCGTCGTTTGTTTGCTGATTGGGCCCTAGAACAGCTTGAAAATTATCCACTTTTTTATCGTAAAATGTTGTTTAGTGATGAAGCTCATTTCTGGTTGAAAGGCTATGTAAACAAGCAAAATTGCCATATATGTAGTGAAAACAATCCTCAAGGAGTTCTGCAGGTTCCATTGCATCCTGAAACATGCACTCTATGGTGTGCTTTACACCATAACTGGAGGCATCATCGGTCCATGTTTCTTAAAAAAAGATGCTGGAGCTAATGTTTCAGTGAATGGTGCTCGTTAAAGATCGATGATCAATGATTATTTGTTTCAAAATTTGGATGTTATTGTCCCAGAAGTGTTTTGGTTCCAACAAGGTAGTGCTACACCTCATGCTGCTGCCGTAATAATTATTGATTTATTAAAAGAAAGATTTGTCATAACATTATTTCGAGAAGTGGTCCAATTAATTGGCCTCCAAGATCATGCGACATAACTCCACTGGATTATTTTCTATGGGGTTATGGCAAGTCATTGGTTTATGTTGATAAACCAGAAACAATAGACGCTTTGGAAGCCAATATAATTTGTGTTATTGATGAAATAAGGCCTGAATTACTCGAAAAAGTGGTCCAAAATTGGTCTGGTCGAATGCAGTCCCTCAGAGCTACTCGTGGTGGACATATGCCGGTAAATATTTTCAAAACATAAATGTCATAAAATTATCTTTCAAATAAAAAAAAATTGGCTTCAATCTTAATTAAAATGTGTTTTATTTCAATTTAAAATTCTATCACTTTGCAGAAAAACACCCCATATAAGTAGTATTCACTTGAAAACGGTCAGAGATTCCTTACTGACCGAAACATACGATACAATTCCCTTTTTTCACAATCTCTGTTAATTGTAACATTTTTGTATTTCATTTCGCGTTTTTGTAACCCTGTTTTTGTCTTAATATTTGTTCACATCTTAGGATATATTTTATGTATTTTTTGAATTGCATTTCAGTTTTTGTAACATTTGTTTGTCTTTGAAGATTTTGTTTCAAATTTTTTTGACAGCATTAAAGAACATTGTATATCGAAATAATTCAGGCTATGGAACTCCGAAATCATTTGTGAGTGCCGATTGCTTAGTGGTTTGAGCATTGGGCTCAGAACCGAAAGGTCCCGGATTCAAATCCTGTTTAAGTGGGAAAGAAATTTTCTAGTTGGACGGATGTCAGCCACGATTTTACTGTTGGGTTGAAAATTAACAGTGCTGTGACCTAAAGTGGCGTAAGATTGCAGTAACAAAGCCTACCTAGAACACAACTGAACTCCTAACCCATACAAGCTGAAAAAGTTTCTGAAGGATCGTCACAGAAGATCTAGGAGTATCAGGATAATATAACACAATATCACAATAATAATCAGAACACTTTGATATTAACATTTAAATCAACGCTATTTTCATTTTCTACATTGGTGAGTGTCATTTTTATGACAGCCGTTTAGAAGTTCATTTTCACGAAACCTCTAATGAAATGAGCTCGATGCTTTGGCATTATCGTGACGCAGCGCGGCATAATTTCGCAATTAGCCGGAGTTTTTTGTTTGTAAAATTATAAATGATTATGTTGTCGAGTCTGTTGATGTTTTGTAATTCGCCCGTAATGGAACATTTCGAAGAACCTCGTTTTTGGATGAAGTTATTAATCATTGTAATAACTGACTTTCTACTGAATAACAATGGCAATCAACTGAAAGGGTTTGAATTCGGGTAATTGATAGCAGTAATAATTCCCAGAATGAGCTTTTCATTATTCTTTCTCATTGATATTTCACTTTTATGGTGAAAGGTATGAAAAGGACTACGTCGATAACGCTGGAACTAGGTCGCAGCATATTTGCCGAAAAAACTTTCTAAAGTTATCTCAAACTATCACAAAAAAATGGAATAAACAAGAAATTACTTCGTTTTCTATCACTATTTATTATTTAGGATACAGTGACCCGAGTTTCGTATTCTTGATTGTTTCGGTTTATACTTGACGGAAATTCATTATTTAAATTAAAACACTTTATTTCCGCTAATATTTATTTTTTACACAACAATTATTTCGTTAATTACATTATGTCAATACAAAATTTTGTCTCCTTCAAATATTTATTCATTAATTTCAATTGACAATTTATATTTGTTGGTTTATTTATTCCATTTGATATTGTATATTGAGTTTTGATTTTATATGTCTATTAAATATAAGCTATGCTTATAAAACATTAATTTAATTCTAAATGTTTTTGAATAAAAATTTTTTAAATTAAAATTATAGAAGACTAAATTAAAATTTTGTAATATTCCTTCTATCAAGTAAAAACCTCTTTTTATTATTCTATTGCATTTCTCGACATGGAGAACTTCGAAATTATGGTCAAAATCATGTCCTGATTCTTAAAGATGCTTGGCATAGGTAGAATTCGATTTATTCTCAATCAATGAATTCTGATGTTCATTGGTCCTATTCTCATGTACCGCAGGTTAACCTATTTGTTCTTGATCTCTTGTTCTTATTGACGATCTTTATTATTTTTTATCGATTTACCTAAAGAATTTATGGTAATATATGAAATATTGAGATTTCGATTTTTCTTCAAATATCTAGCTATCAGTTTCATCCTATATATGGTTAGCAAATGAAGTTCTCATTTTTATTTTAATTAGTGGGTAAACTAATGACATGAATTGTTTTTGTTAAATGTTGTATACTGCTAATTTATGTGATAAGGGGTGATTTGAAGTTTTACTTCAAATCATAACAGAGTTTCATAGTTTTGACTATTGGGAGTGGAAATCAGTTCGTGCGGTTTTGATAACAGATACTAGTTTATTCCTCCATTTTTTCATCTGGCAATACCTTCATTTTGAAGTATCATCATTAGGCTTTCATTTCGTTGAAGTGTAAGCAACATGTGTGCTCTAATAATAATACTTTATTTCCACTATATTATTACATTTTTAATCTATAATTGATTATTTTCCACCCATTATAAGAAGAATTTGAACTAGAAATACAGGAATCCCGCGAAGCAACGCTTATTGTGGGAGTGCAGTATGGTGATCATTTCACATGTGTTCCTGTCTCAAGTTATCTCCTTCAAATGAACAATAATTCTGAAACCAAAATAAACAAAGAACAACAAAAAATCCTTCTTCCCCTGCGAGATGCAATGACCCAATATTAGACCTAACATCAGTATACTCGCCAAACTCTGAACCTCTTCACCACCCAGATCACCAAGTTCTCAGTTTTCTTTTGATTAGAAAAAAAAATGTTCACAATTTCTTATGGTTTGAGATATCTGGTGGAATATTTTAGGAGCCACATAAAGGATCATTCATTAATAAGGCCCCATTTTGTTTTGTAAATAAAACTCATTATTTATTTGAAAATTATTGAAATTTTTATATCATTATAAACTACAATGGATACCATGGAAACACTGGCAGAAATTAAGTTGTTGAACCATATTTTCCAGGACTCTCACACAAATCAGGTCGTATGTTAGTAATTATTGGTTCAATGTTGATCTGTAAATCGTCTAAATATGGTGGATGATTACTGTAAACCAATAACTTAATGTAACCCCAAAGAAAGAAGTCCAATTGAGTTAAATCGCTGGAACGGGGCGGATAATTTATCGCTCCATTTCTTGAAATAATCGAATCACCGAATACACGACGCTTTAAATGATCTGCCGGTTTTAATTCTTGGGTTAAAACAATTTTGTATGGATGTTAACCAATGTCTTTTCGTAAAATTCACCACAAAGAATCCTGGGAGATGCCTAGTTCTTGTGAACGTCAGGAAATCGATAAATTTTGGTCTTCACGAACACTTTCACGTACGCCAGCAATATTCTCTTCACTTCTTGCATTTCTTTGTCTCACTGGCACTGTAACATCATGAAGTGTAAAATTTGTTTCTAAACTTCTTCACTAAACGTTCAACTGTTCTTTTATCCGGACGACCAAAAATTGGAGTTAAAGCACGTAAAGTTAGAGTAACAGATCGCGATTTTCATAATAAATTTGGATTATTCGTAAACGTTGTTTGAGTGTGTATTTTTCCATGATTGAATGGTAGACATTGACAAATACAACTGTAAATGTCACAAATAGACAATGCTAATTTAAAAATGGGGCGTTCCCATTGGAAGATCCTCTATAACCAATTTTTCACAATAGAGCTTCAATATTCTACAAAAAACCCCACGAATTAATTTATACTTCTAATACTACTCATTTCCAATCTACAAATGCTTATAACTGAATTATGTTATGTAACTGTGAATTTCTTGAATAATTCCTCGATTAAAAATTGACATGATACTTAGTTTGCAATCCTTGACACTATTCACATAGTTTAGAATGAATTATTAGACAGTAAACCGTTTATAATTCGTTAAATTACGCAATCAAAGTTTTTCAAATAGCAAACATTTTCAGTTAATGCTTGTTAAAAAGTCGTTTGAAACATTATTTGTACTCGTATTATTCTCAAGTTGGACATATTCGTAAGAATTTATAATAATTACAACAGTTTTTCTACCAGCATTTCAAATATTTGAACCAAATGATTAATAACGTCTCATAAGTCAAGGCGCTAAAATACTGTTTGTTATTTGCATAGTTAAATGAATATTTGTTTATATTTTGAATGCAATGGTAGCTATTGAGAGATTACCATATTAATAAATGATATCACCATCTTCATTAATGAAATTTGTTTCTAATCAATGTTTTCGTATCTGGATATATTTAGGAGATAAATTTACTTATTTTTTAGAAACGTATTTCATCAGTTTCATTTCAATAATTGAGTTTTCCATGATTTTTTCTTAATATTGTTAAAAAAATTACTTTTTGTAATATTGCTGAAAAAATCACTTCTCTTTTACATAACAAACGGTTCCCTGAAGCGATTAAACTAATTTTTACCACAGAGAACCATTTTTTGGGAGGATTCGTTAGGGATAAGTGTAACGCTAACCATCCAGAAACGATTGATGCCTTGAAACACGAAATCGAAGTAGCCATTCATGAGATTGAGACCCAAACAATCGACAATGTACTGAAAAAATGGGGTGATCGCATAGAGCACTGTAGCCAGTCGTGGCGGTCATTTGAATGATATTGTTTTTCATTCGTAAATGTCAAAGTTCAACCTTTCTAATAAACTCACAACTTTGAAAAAATATTCATCAGTTTTTCATTTATAGCCGATTAAATATGCAAATTTTAAATGGCCTACCCCTTGAAAAGTTTTCAAGAGTTTTTTTTAGATTAAAATTTTTAGAGGTTTCAGAGAATGGATCTAGTTAATGTTTAAAATATAATGAATCAAAAAAAATATGAAATATTGACCGCGATCATCTAGCAAACATTTTATATTTTCTTTTGATTCCATATTGGTAAACTATCGCACATATGAGTTAACAATTCTATATGGCTATAAAAAGAAGTGTTTCTTAGATATTTAATTTAACTTCATTTTAAAAAGTTTTTTTTATTGAAATTTTATAGGTTTCAAAGAATTGATCTGATTTATGTATGAAAAAACCCTTCGAAGTAATATTCAATTATTTCAAATATCATTTTTCAAAGATCACATTTTACAATATGATAAAATTATTGTAATAGTTGAATACATTTAACCTAAATTCTTTCAAGTTGTCCAAAAATTCGTTACTCTAATCTCAAATCTGGTCGAAGCGAAATGTTCGAGAAAACGTTATATTATATATTTAAAAATCTACAGATTTTTTGTTCAATTCAATGATAAATATTCATGGGGTGTTCAGCATAATATTCATTTTTAAATATCATACAGATTTATTCTGTTAACCTCCTTAAAATTTTAATTTCAAAAATTTTGGTTAGAAAACTTTTAGAAGTTTATTAATTAAATGTCTTTATAACACACCATCAATTTAGTAGACATATAGAATTAACACTTATAACCAAAAAGAATAAAAGAATTCAAAGAAATATAAATTGTCAATTAAAAAATTAATATATTAAATAAATACTTGAAAAGTACAGAATTTTGTTTCGTTGTACTATTCAAATATTTATTTAATAATTTTTTAACAATTTATATTTCTTTGAATTCTTTTATTCCCTTTGGTACTGTGAGATAAGTGTTAATTCTATTTACACAGTGTGTTCTAAAGACATTTATTTTATTTAATTTTAAAAGTTTTGAAATTAAAATTTTAGGAGGTTAACAGAATAAATCTGTATGATATTTAAAAATTTTGTAATAATCCTTCTATCAAGAAAAAACCTCTTTTTATTATAATATTAATAGTTAGCCAAATATTCTGCGTGGATTAAATAAGTTTTCTAAAATCTCAGTTGTCTTATAACTCTTTTACCACAACGAAAAACAAGTTTTTAATGAAACCTAATAAAGTCCGTCGAAGCGTACATCAGTACCAATGAAATAAGTAGAAATAGAAATATTTGCTTCATTTATAACTTCAATTTCTACCAAATTAAGATCCGTTATATAGTTTTTGTGTCTTTGCAAGATAATTCATAAAAGTATTTTTTTTTCAGGTTGGTTCTGCTAATGGCATAGCCCTTCAACTCTATGGCCCCCATATTCAGCCCCGCCACTGTGTCATAACCAATGCAGACGGTGTAACTTCCCTTACACCATGCCACGCGGATGCTCATACATATGTAAATGGACAGCGTATACACCAAACGACCATTTTAACCCATGGCAGTTTAGTCAAATTTGGCAACAGCAATACCTACAGATTTTTGGATCCATCCCAAGAAGAAAGGACGAGACATACGGGAGGTGCAATGCCTGATTCGGCTAGTAGGATATATGATAGGTTCGTTCCAATATGACTTCTTGAAGCTTCAGATAAAATTGTTTTAATTTAAAAGTTACTGCCTCGCAATTATACCCTGGTTTCCATAACTTCTATTTGATATCCAAAAATGAACATTTGGGATCGAGATGAAATATTACTAGAATTTGTTTTAAAGGAGGTGAATGAATCATTTCACAAATAATCGCCTATTTAAAAGGTACAAATTAAAATAATACAGCTACTCCAAGTTTTACTCAAGTGTTAATTCAGAATCTGCATTCAGTGGCCGTGACTGCGATTTTTTCGACCCGGTTCTTTAAGAAAACCCAAGCGCTAGACAGTTTAGGTAGCTTAATGGGACAGTCGTTCAGTAAGATCTATAAAATTGGACTTATGAGTTTTCCAAGGGGATACATTGCTGATTGTAGTTGTCTGAAATCTGCACAGAGCATAAAACCTCGATTACGCTCAGCCACTTTCACTGCTACTCGCGCAGCCCAAAGATTTCCAGAAATTCTTCTGCGGCAGTATCCACAGGCAGTGAGTATTTACACTATGCTCCATCACTTCCCTCACAATCAAATTTTGGCCATGGCGGACAACGAAATTGCAGCCTTCAAGATGGAGCAAATTTAGGTTTGGAATATTTCAACTTTTCGTTGTTATCTTCTTAGCCATGACCCTGATTCACGCAATTTAGGAGAAATGTGTTGAAATCTTCTGATGCCATATATAAATCTAAGGCATGAGTTCTGAATGAGCTGAATCCTCCTCCTTTTATCTGAGACAGTGAGACAATTTCCATATACAACGTTACAATGGTTGAACAGGAACAAAACCAACGAATCACAAAGCATAATCTTAATATTCAATCATAAAGATCTTCAAGATAGAGCAAATTTAGGTTTGGAATATTTCAACTTTTCGTTGTTATCTTCTTGGCCATGATATTATGGCAAAGGAAAAGCAGCTAGCACAAAAGTTGATATGTCATTCGAAAGCACACTAACTGAGGTATTCTTTGTTGAAAAGAAAACATGTCCATAATTAATAATTTTTCATCGATAAAACCATTGGAAAAATATGACCGATTTTATTCACTTCAGAATCGTGATATTCTTCTCCTTACCACGCCCGCAATAAGAATTTTTTGGCACACAGAACTTCTAATCTTGTTGCAAATTCAATGCTGTTTCCAGATATGAGTCTACAAGGATAACTGAAGTATAATTGATTTTATGGATAAACTTGAAATGTTTTGTGAAATCAAGAAATGTTAAATTGAAGGATAACCATCAACATTTCGACCATGTGTTATATGACATTTTTTGTTGCAAATAACTTGTATGATTTCCTTTTGAAGTTTGGCCCTTTTAAAAGTAGACCCCCCCTGTAGATCGTGTTCCCTTTTCTTGTGCTGACTGAGTTGTATATCAAGCTACTGTTCAAAATCACTTTTTTGATTTAATACCCAAGCATTTCTTGCGTTGGATTTCAAGCATTCCAAATGGTGTTACAATAAGACTAATCAATGCTATATCGTAGGACGCTTTAAATGGTATCTTATGCGCGTGCAGCAACAAATCTTTCGTCAATATTCAATGCAAAGTGGCCCTGGACAAGTGCAATTCCCGTGCTGTACGTTCTTTAGAGATGTTTGTATTTCAAACAGCTTGGATAAAAGATTCACCACTTCGGAACCGAGTTTTTAATATTTCCCAAATTTGTTCAAGCGTTAATCGACCCATTTCCTTAATGTCAAATATTAAACTAACTTTCCGTCAGAACGAATGACGAATGATCTAGGAAGCTTGTGCCACACCAAATATTACTTTGAGTGTTACAATTTCCGTCACAGATTGATCAATGCAGTGTATTAATTTTACTTACATTTTAATATTTTATCAGTGATCTTGTATGAATTAATCCAGTAATATAGAAGTTATGGCATCCATTTTCAATTGCTACTGCATCTTTATTTTTTTTTGCTTTTGTCGCATGTGCAGCAAATCTACTAGACCACAAAGCCCATCTGAAAGTAATCAAAGAAATATCGTTGAGACGACTTTTGATATAGAAGGAAATGTTGAAACTATTTCCTTAGCTAGTGGAGCTAAGGAAGACAGTAGATCCGTAGGATCATCTTCAGAGAACAGGTCAGTAATATTTTAATTTTCATATCGCTTTCAATGTTCGTCTTTTGTGCCTTTTGATGTGTTCAGCAAAGTATGTTTAAATTCTTTTCTGCAACTTATTTTCATTTTCGTAGTGTAGGCACCCTAATTTTTAGATTATTTTTTAGAGTAAGCGGTTTGGAACGTTACCCAAGAGGTCAGGATCCTATTTTGCCAGCAGTTTTAGAATTTCCTGAAGAACCTCAAGAACAGTTTTTAGCACGGGTAATCACACATTTAGATGTGACAACTCCTACTTTTCGGCTAGCTCCTGCATATACACTGTACCTTTGTGCTAGATATAGGGCATCTACTCATTATCGACCGGAACTTACCCCTATGGAAAGGGCCCATAAATTGACTTTGTTGCTTCAACATGCAGCAATGCTCATAAGGTATATTTTTTAAATTAATAATATATATCTCATGTTCATCTTAATTGCTAGTTCATAATAATCGAATTCATGAAATATGACAGAAATCAAATGTGGATACTGAGAGTAAAAAATTGAAACTGAGATGGTAGGTAAAACCTTTAAAAATTTAAAGAAGTACTGTCAGCATAAGAAGCTTTAGTGCCCTTGCATATTATTAATATTTGAATAAATTTATAACACCTACCGCAATTTATCAAAACAGGTTTTTCTCTGCTACATTAATAAATATTCAAATCATCATTTCACATCTTACTTGATCAGATATTAATGTTTTTGAGAGGTTGAGATTGAAAAATTAGAAATGTATATATTTTTGGACCCAAGGGGTGAACTTCAATTATTCTCAAACTGTTTTTTGCTAGTCTGCCCTAAAACCTATTCTTTAAATTTGAAGTCTCTAATTTGTTCCTTCTATTAGGAGTACAAATAAGTTTCCGCCGTTTTTTAACACAAATTAAATATTTATTATAGAAGACGATGTGAGACTGCTTGCTGAGTGACTTCTAATGTTAGAGCAAGTTCTTTTTGTGTTTGAGATGAATCTTCCTCCAATAATTCCTCCAATTCTGCATCCTCGTAAATTTTTGGTCTTCCACTGCGATCTTTGTCTTCTACGTCGAAATCACCGTTTTTAAACTTTTGAAACCACTCTCGACACGTTCTCTCACTCAAAGCACCCTCACCATATGCTTCTACGAGCAATTGATGCGCCTCAGCAGCAGATTTCTTTAAATTAAAGAAGTAAACTAATATTTCCCGCAAATGACGCTTACTTGGCTCAAATTTTGACATTTTCAACTTATAAAAATTATATTTTACCAATATAAAATCAATGATATTAATAGGTTATATTGTTCTTGAATGTCCAAACTATTTTTTTAGCCGGTTATCATCTGCGAAAGCTAACCGAAACTCCGTGCCGCGCCATCTACAATAAAACGGCGGAAACTTATTTGTACTCCTAATATATAAGCTCAACAAATTGCAACAAACAACCATAGTATTCCCCTGATGGGGCTTCCGCCTACTTTTTTTTTCCTCTTGGAAGCACCCAATTTCAGTTAATAGAAATAATGCAAAAACTATCACATCCTATTGTCCAACCAGCTTGCTACGACTTCTATGAAAAATCCCAGAAAGTCCGATGCTTCAATGAATAAACTCCAACCCAAATACAGAGGCGTGGATACCAGATCATCAGTTTGGATTCCGGTCAAATCACTCCACAATGCAGTAAATCCATAGAATTAATAATGAAATAAGTAAAGCTCTTGAACATAGGCAATACTGTATTTCAGCATTCTTGGATGTGAGCCAAGGTTTTGGTAAAGTCCGGATTTGCTCTATAAAATCAAAATCTACCTGCCTGGTTGTTATAAATTATTGAAATCTTATCTTAGTGGAAGACAATTCAGAGTACGAGTTAGTGGTGAGGATTCGAACTACTTCCCAATATGATGAGGAGTTCCTTAGGGAGCGTCAGGGGACCACTGCTGTACACCGCTGACCTACTTAGAAATCGACATACCATATTGGGAACTTTCGCAGATGATACAGGCATTCTAGCTGTTAATAAAGATCCACAAAATGCCACCAATAAACTGCAGAAATATTTGAACGAAATGAAAAAATGGCTCCACACGTGGAAAATCTCAATAAATTGGTCCAAATCTGTACAAGTGAATTTCACCTTACAGTGAAGGTAGTGTCCTCCAGTAAATATGAATTATTTACAAATACTAGAGGTCTTAAGTACAAAATACTTGGGGATGCATTTAGATAGCAAACATGGAAGGAACACAATCAAGAAATCGAAGCAAATAGACTTGAAAACACGAGAACTAAATTAGCTTATAGGTAGAAAATCTAAATTGGCACTAGACAACAAGATACTCATCTATAAAACAGCGATAAAGCCTATATGGGTATATGGTATTGAGCTCTGTGGCAAGCAAATTAAATTAAATATAATAATGATTCAGAGAAATCAATAAAAAATACTTCGAATGATAGTATGGTAATCAAACTACTCATCAGACTTACTAACTAATCAAACACTACACGAAGATTTACGAATCCCTTATGCAAAAATGTCATTAAAGAGAAGAGGGAGAAACACCAATCATCTATTACTTCCATTGGTACTGCCTCAATGTGGAAGACTAAAAAGAAAATGGCTGACTTGAGCTAGAGTTGAAAGGGGTCTTTTCACCGGAAAAGGCCTTATAATGTCATGTGAAAGCCTCAAGCTCCATAGTTAGCAAATTAGCTTATAGAATGTGTGTATTCTGATTGCTAATTAATGAATTATAAAAAAAAACAATAGAAGAAATAAAATAGTATTTGATAGATTCGGTCTTTATTTGGTGGAAACTCATTTTAATTAAAAAAATGTATATGAGACAGTAATTTATTCCCACAAAAATGTTTGTACTACTACAACAATTGTTTCACCACGATGTGGCTTCTTCACGTATTACATTGTACTGTCTGTAGTAGTACAAACATTGAACGTTTCACCACGATGTGGCTTCTTCAGGTAATACATTGTACTGTCAACGTTCAATGTTTGTACTACTACAGATAGTACAATTTAATACCTGAAGAAGCCACATCGTGGTGAAACAATTGTTGTAGTAGTACAAACATTTTTGTGGCAATGAATTACTGTCTCATATACATTTTTTTAATAAAATAGTACTGAAGAAATGTTTTGATGCTTGGATTATTCATTGGCATAAGTGTATTGTTTCGGATCCTTGACAGTTACAATTAATTAAGATGAATCATACATAATTTGTGTTTCATTGACCAAATCCCAGTACTTTTTTGACACTGTAGTAAGATTATGTTTACTTGTTGAGATTACGAAAAAAACAAACTTTCCAATTGATAAATTCTCTTGTATTTCTTCTAAGGCTATGTAAGGAATACTCATTCTTACATACACCCTTATACATATTTCTATAGTAATCAATTACCTTTGTTTTTTGTTACGGGCTCCCTCCCTTACTGTAAATAATATAGTTACAGTATTCTAGTTATGAATAGTAATTGATATTGTATTATTTCAGGCACACAATCCAGGACAGGAGTACTGAAATCACATCACAAGCATTCTGGTTGGCAAACGCAAGCGAATTACTTCATTTCCTCAAGTCTGACAGACACGTTAGTGCTTTCTCTATTCAAGCTCAAGATACTCTTGCTGATGCAGTACAGTTGGCTTTTAAAAATCTTGTTGCATGTTTGACTGATGAGTTAAATGGTGCATTGAGCTATTTCGTCTCGATGAGTGGAGATGATCATCCGAGGGAAGTTATAAATGTCTTGAGCAACGCTATGAATCTCTTGAGGAAGTGTAGAGTGAATGCAGCATTAACCATTCAGTTGTTTTCTCACTTATTTCATTGGATTTCGGCAAAAGGGCTCTATCATATCATCAGTAACAGCAACCTTTGTACAAGAAACTTTGGACATAGGATGTTCAATAGATTGAGGAACCTGCAAGCGTGGGCCGAAAGTCAAGGGTTAGAATTGGCAGCTGAATGTCATTTAGCGAAGATATTGCAATGTGCTCATTTACTCCAAGCTCCAAAAAGTTCACCTGTGGATCTTGCAAATTTATCAGCAGCTTGTTTCAAATTGAATTCAATGCAGTTAGGTGCTTTACTGATGCAGTACAAAGGTTAGTTCAAATTCTTATATTCCAAAGATTGAAAATGCAGAATTTAAACAAAAGAAAATAGTTGCTCAGAAACTGTACCACAGCAGTCAAGTCTAATATGTCTCTGCTGCAAGTTCTTGAAATTTTCCTCATAAACTGATCTCTAAGAGAAATGGGTAACAACAAATAGTTTTTATGTTACTATGGCCCATTTAGCTATCAAATTGGTCTTTTAATAAGTTTTATTTATTGCTATCATTGATGAAACTTTATTTCAGCTGAACCAGGCGAAAAAATTGCATCTCCCTCTCTCTTGGAACAAGCTGCCAAGGCCGCGGAAAGTGTTGCAGACGAATTGGCGAGAGCTGAAGGACGTGAAATAACATTATACGATGATCCTGCTCCACCTCTTCAACTACTCTTGCCTGATGACGGATTCAGCTGTGACGTAGTGCAAGGAGTCCCACCTGGCTTGGCAGATTTTCTTCATCCACTTCAGGCATCTGGACTGTGCAGATTGGCAGCTCAACCCACCAGTTCTGGTCATTGGACGGTGTACATGAATGTTCAGAGACCCCCTAGTGCATTGAGTAGCACCCAACCAGAGGTATATTTTTTATAATTTTTTTTAGTTTTTAAGTAGAGTTTCTCTATAATGACGATATGTTTTTGAAACTGAAAATATTTGTGTTAACAATAGCAGATGCAAATTTTGATTTAACCTCAAAAGTTGCAGATGATAGAATTCTATAAAAGCACCATAAATTATTCCATTTGGAGTTCAACTAATCATTCGTAATTAACGAATGTTTACCTTTCTGACCCAAACTTATATAGGTGTAAGTGCCCTCACTAAATTTATAGTCATCTAGTCTTCTAAATCGTTTATCAATAGAACATTATTTTGTGACGTAATTGGTTCACTATTTTTTCTTTAGGTGCAGGTTATACGCTTACACAAAACTGGAGGTGGTATGGGACTATCCATAGTTGCTGCTAAAGGCGCCGGCCAGGAAAGATTGGGTATTTACATTAAATCTGTGGTCCCTGGGGGCGCAGCAGACAGAGACGGAAGATTAGCTGCTGGTGATCAGTTGCTTTCGGTGGATGGACAGTCTTTGTTGGGAATTACTCAAGAGAAGGCTGCGGAGTTCTTGGTTAGGACCGGCAGTATCGTCACTTTAGAGGTAGCCAAAGGGGGAGCTGTTCATCATGGATTGGCAACATTGTTGCAACAGCCGAGTCCTACTCCACATAGAGGTGAGACATTTGGTTACTTTTCTTCGCAAATAAATTTTTGATTTATCTAATAGAAATATGATTAACACATAAAAGATTGTACTTATTGATTTTATTTAAAATAATTCACACAGTTTTTATGTTTTACAATTAATTCACGTGTACTGACACGTGTTTCGGTCTTTCAACCATCTTCACAGGAGTACAGAAAGGAACTAAACTTAAAATTGAAAAAGGTTCTTTCATTACACTTAGGACATCTGTGTATTGTTATGGCGCATGGAAATAACAGCATCTAATATAGGGATGTTCACGAATAGTATTTGAGAATTTGTTAAATTCTCCTTTTTCTCAACGGCTTCTTTGATTGAAAGAATGTCCAAATAGTCCATCAATTTAACTATATATAGTAAAGTGACATCTTTCTCATTAAAAATGATTAGTTTCTATACAATGATCTGCAAAATCTGTTGATTTCTGGTTTTTCAAAATAGACATCCTATGTTCTTTGATTCTATGCTGTAAACATCGGCCTGTCTGTCCTATATATGTAGCATTACAATCATCACAATTAATTTGATAAATGCCCAATTTGGAAAAAACTGTGTAAATTATTTTAAATAAAATTGTTATAATGTTTCACCTAGAGCCAACCACAACTCCATTCATATAATGGTACTTATTGAATGGTTCTGAATATCTAATAGTCTTATGAAAAACTGATTGTTATTTTTGTGTTTTCACCTGAGTTAATTTGCTGGATGACTTTAAAATTTAATCCGAAAGGTATCTTCATTTCAATACAGAAACTTTAATTATTTGTCACAGATGTTTCTGCGCTTTTTCCTCAATTACCAACTCTTTAGGGTCAATAAGTAAGTACTAGTATTCAAAGGCATGTGTTGCTGCTGAAAGTTGACATAACAGTCATATGCCAGGCACAAACAGTCAGGACTCATCCTTAAGGATTTTTTGTCAAACTGAAAAAAAGCCATGGGGAGTACTACAGAGTAACTCCTTTAGTCACTACAATGTTACACCACATCAGAAGTACATGAATAATTGGATCAATTGTTGGCATAAGTGTGTTTTTTTAGACGGATGTTATTTTTAAGGAGGTAAAATAAATTCAGAAGAAGATTAACACAATTTAGTTCAATTTACAATTTTCCGGTTCTATTTGATCAAAGTGTGTGTTCTTATAATGGATATCCATCATAAAGATTGATTCAATTTAATGTATGAAAACAGAAGTACTTTTTCGAGAGTTTGACCCGTTGTAAATTTGGAAAGGGTTAAAAACTTGACAGAAACAATTTGAAAAGTGTATGAAACATTGTTGAAAATTGATATTCATTTTTAGCATAGATATTTACTGATTGACCCTCTGCGATAATGATGAAAAAAAAATGAAATACTTATCCTAATTTAAGAAAAAAAATTTTTTTTTCCTCTTTTTATCTCGATATGATAAATCATATGTGTTACAGCTGTTATATACATCTACGGTTATTTATGTAAGGATAAACATTTTTTCTCGGAAATTTTGGAAAGGACAAGGAATTGCGTCAAAGTTCACCTTTTTATTCCTTGGCCTTACCAAGTTTTCCAATTCTATGCTAGATTTGTATATAAGCCATAATCAAACCTGTATTACGCTAGTCCAATTGCTTACTCCTGTGTTTCTCCCACACATGCAGCTTCGGATATTAACTACTATGAACGACACTTTGGGGGTTCTCAAGAATCTTTGTTGAGTTACAATAATTATCACATATTCACACCACCTGCATCCAGACCTAAAAACAACATATTTTTCAACTCTGCAGATAATTTGTACAAAAGCCAAAAATGCAAATTAACGATACCCCGTATCGAGATAGAATGTGAGCCAGTTTTCAGCGTACAAGTTACAGATTTCAGTGAACCATGTCCAAAGAATGTCACACTCACTTATGACGAGTCTGGTACAAATTTAGAAATCAATTTACCGAATGAAAATGATCACAATAATAAAACCAGGAAGGATAAGACCAACGATTTTGTACAAAAAAAGAGTTACTCGATTGAAGTAAATGAGATTCCTAGCATCAACATAGATTTAGTGGATGAAACCGATAAGTTCCTAAGCATTAGAGCAAAAAAAATGAAGCAGCAACGTACTTTATCGAACTCTCTACAAGATGTCTCTAGTTCAACTTCCAGCATAAGTAGCTGCATCCATGAATCTCATCTGGATCTAAGCCAACTAGATGGTGAATGTGCATCGACGTCAAACAAAAATTGGAAATCTCCCGATGAACTTCGATTCAGGAAAATAATAGGCACTGATAAGTACGATTCGAAGGCTGTGAGTTTCCCCGAATTGTGCAAATTGAAAGGCATGCCAAGCAGAAGCCACAGTGTCAGTGATGAACATCTTAACGATAAATTAACCGAATATGAAAGATTAGAAATACTGAAATTGCTTCACGATTGGAGTTTGTACGGATCTGATTCAAAGTGTGATTTTAATTTGCCATTTGAGAAGAATAGCCGAAAATCATCCGATAACGAACATTCAAATAAGAATTTCAGAATGAGTAAAACGAAATATAATTCAGAACCAAATTTATCACAAGTGAAATCGGAAAAACAAACAGACAAGTTAATTATTGTTGCTAAATATAATTCTGACGGTAATTTGAGCAGCAAAATGAACAAAGAATTTTTACATAAATGTGAATTCAGAAATTGCATATTCAATATTGATACTAATTTGGATTCTGGGACCAATGATACTAAATCAACAAAAACAGACCAAAACTTAAATAAAGTAGATGAAAAAATGAGTTATAGTAAGGAACAATTAGATGAAAAAGTGTTTCTCAGTAATATTACCAATCTACCAAAAAGAATAACAAAAATCGACGAATCAAGTAGGAGAAATAGCGAAATAATCCAAACTAAAACATTCAACAGTCAATTGGTCAGATGTGATAGTTTAGAGAGATTAACTCATATACAGAAAAACATGAAGAACAAAAATGTTCCACACAAAAAATTTCCCGAGTCGTATATAGTTAGGAAAAATAGCGTTAAACATAGTTCACCAAAATCGAAGAACAACGAAAATCAGAGTAAACAGAAGAAATTGATTGTGTTGCAGAAAAAATGTATGCCTAAGACTTGGAAGAGTTGTTCTGATATCAAAACAAAAAAAACTGTTAGAAAATGTTGTAAGCTTGCTAAGAAATCTTGTCCCATGATGAGGGGCCAAGTTGAAGAATCTAGGAAGACGCAAAGCTGTGCTGACTTTGATCAGGACACTTTGGAACACGCTGCTAGGTTAGCTGAATTGAAGAGTTTGCGCACTGGCGCTTTTGATCGTAAGATTACGATTACTGAATGTTGCACACAAGCATAATTTTATTCTTTACGATCATCAGTCTCACCTATTTATCGATTCCCATTTTAGAAATGACTTTTTCAATCGAAAATCATAAGAAATTTTCAATATTCGAAATATTTTTAATGGCGGTGCCAATTTATATATTCATTTGGTCATGGTAATATATCTTTCAATTTGAGCTTTATGTTAATAAATTGGTACATAAAATGTACATGAATTTCCAAATTCTGTTATTCTATGCAGGCAAGGTGATTAAGTATTCAACAAGTAGATGAATATTTGGTGAAATACGAGATGTGTAAATTAAGTAATAATACTGATTTTTCCATTTAAGGTTTATTAATTCTTAATTATAAATCTTAGTGATTGAATAAAAGCAACTTTACTTCAGAATTTTCCTTTTAAATATGCAGATCGCAATCATCTAAAGACAGTATAGTCATTATGTATTGCCAGAGTATTTATCTGTAAGTATGATATAGTTCATTCGTATTATTATTTTGAAGCTTTCTTAAGCTTAATATAACCGCTTTTTGTTTTCTCTTTTTCTCTAGAGATGTTATTGATTAATCCATTTTGTTTAATATGCCTAGATTCAATAGATTTTATTCAAGCTATTGTCATTATGTCAGAATAACCTGTGATTCTTGATGTTTGATCTCACACATATAACACTTTTGATGTTATATCTTCTTTTACAGCTTCTGTAGCTGCTATAGCAATTACCTATAGGTGTTACGAATGATGTGGTTTGCATTTACGTAACTTAATTCCTGAACTCTGTGTTATTTTCGAATTTATATTCAGTAAGGGTTGAAAAATGTGCCATTTTAAACTCGCTTTTTCCTAAAAAATAACCACTCAACACTTTCATATACGTAGTTCACAAATAACCAATCTTCTTTAAAACTTCCAATATTTGGTAATTGAAAAATTCATAATCAACAGAGGGCCATATATACATTCTATAAGCTAATTTGCTTACTATGCAGCTTAAGGCTCTTATATGACAGTATAAGGTCTTTTCCAGTAAAAAGACTTCTTCAACTCATCTGAAGTCAGCTGGCCATTTCCTTTTTAGTCTTCTATATTGAGGCAGTACCAATGGATGTAATAGATTGTAGGTATGGCTTTCCAGTTTACTATGATGTTTCTCTATCTTCTCTTTAATGACGCCCTTTACAAAATGGATTTCTAAGTATTCATGTCTAGCAAGTACAACAGTAGTTCAATGTCGGTTCCCTGGGGAACTCCTGATCGTATTTGGAAGTAGTTCGATTTCTCACTACCAACTCTCAGTGTGCATGGCCTTTCACTAAGATAGGATTTGAATAATTTATTATAGCATCTAGGCAGAATAATTTTGATTTTATACAGCAAACCAAGATGCCAGACCTTAACAAAAGCTTGACTCACGTCCAAGAATGCTAATGTACAGCATTGGCTGTGTTCAACTGTGTTTAGGTCAGATCAGGTTACTCATCTAAGTTTCGATTAATGGTAGTATCGGAGATTTAATCGATTGTTTGAATTGAAAACATTCCACTGCGAGGTCCATCATAATTACAATCGACCCTTTTCGTCTTGCAAATGTCTCAATAGCTAATGAGAATTTATTGAATTGAGCAAATTCTAACTTGTACTTAAGCTTGTCACATGTTTCACCTGCTTGAAAATTTTGTATCTAAAGTATTGCAGATCCATTACTGAACTAATAGTCTAATTACTTAATTTATACATCAGATACATTGTTCGTTGAAGGGAACATATTACAATATCAGACACTCAATTTTTCGATTGAAAAAACCCGTATTGGCTGTATGTATGTAAATTCGATGTCATTTTTTTTATATATGTTTTTGAGCTTCAATATCATTTACCTATTATTCATTATGTTGGGTTGCATTCTAGTTTTAATTATTTTCAAGCTTCTTAAAACTAGATAAACATGTTATAACTCTTCATTCATCATATTAATTTTATTTTTCTTCACCTCAGGGCCTCGACGAATGTCTGAGAGAGATCTTCCCTCGAAGGTTGATTCAGAACGTACAATTCCTTCTTCAAAATCAGTGCCAGCTCTTCATCACATTTCACCAAACTCTGAACCGAGTCGACCTACCCATGATGTGTTTAACCCTGGATATAGTCGAACATCTTCCAATAATAGTATTAATACGAATAGTGTAGCTCAGATACCCCAAAATGCACCGATAAATAGTTCAGCCCTAAGGAGCCGATCCACGCACAATTTGCTTCAACAGGATAACGGCTTTTATCAAAATCTCAGCGTGTACAGGAACAAGATGCCGAATCAATTGGGAGACAGGTTAGTGTTATAGAAAATTTTGTGATGATTTTAGTGACTAGTCCAGGTAGGAATAAAATATGTATTAAAAAAAATATCTATCTTTAAATTAATTTTATTACATATAAGGTGAATCTATAAAAAGATAGTCAAAAATTGAAGGCATATAGAGCAATTAAAGAAACCTGAGTAAAATTTTTCTGCAAATTGTCTTCCAAGAAGAATACAGCCCCTCTTAATGATAAACATTTTTTTCAGAACTTCCGCACTAAGAAGTTCACAGAACTCCCTACAGTCTACCAACAACACCCAAAGACCAGCTTCAGCATATTACCCTCCCCCTAATACAAACTCTCAGAGTAGGATGAATCTACATCAGTCAATACCAAATCTGAAAAGTCCACCTTCGATGCATAGACTTTTGCAAAATGAAGACACCCGATCTGGATCATTCCCAAATGTCAACCATTTGCAGCATTCTCAAGGTGCATATCCAGCCAATCCAGAAACGTTCCCTCCTGGAATGAATAATTATAACCCTAGACATGAAGAAGTCAACAACAAATATTTCACATATGGAGGTAATACCCATCAAAGTCAAACCCATGGTAATTATGGGGGAAATACAGGTAATTTGCATCAACCATTAAATATACAAGCTAATGGCCATCGACATGAAGAACGTTACGCAAATAATGGATCCGGATTGCTTAGAGAAGATGTGTTTAGACACTCTCAGGGTCTGCGTCAGGAGGACATGATGAGATATCCTAGTGTATCAAATATTCGATTATCCGAAACTCAAATGCAGCATAATAGGATACAGGAAGATTTCAACAGGTTGAACGAATTGAGAGCATCGAAGAGTGAGGATATGCTGAAACAACACACCACAAACAACACATACCATGGTGACATCATGAGCTACGCCAACAATAGTGGGATGAAGAGTCACGAGAACAGTATGAAAATGGATTCACCTCAACTGAGACAAAGTACAGATATGTTACATCACAGGTTCAACAACGAGCAGATGAGCAGTTTGAGAGGTCAGGCGAAGCTGGCGGAAATGGGCGAAGAAGTCAGGAGACGGCAGAATAGAGTTATGCCGCCTTATACACAATCGTCTCATTATTCAAATCAGTATCACAATCAGAGCGGCCCGTCATACTCAAATTCTCCAAGCTATAATGCAAGCATGATGCATAACACACAAAGTATGCAGAATCTCAATTTGAATAGTTCAAATTACTCCTTGAATCCCACGTACAGTAATCACAGTGGAAATGTTCCTTCTTCCCCTACTTCATACAAATCTCCTCCGGTGTCTTCTAAAGTAGCAAAGAAGCAAGAGGATGTACCTGAACCTCCCCCAAGTAATACCCATCCACTGTATTCTGCAAGTGCACAAGATCCTCCGAAAATGTCATTTTATCCAACTAATCCAACAGGTAAGTCAAACTCCTTCCGAATATGAAACTTACTTTTACAAATTTGTGTAAGAATTTATTAAAATAAAGTTCAATACCAAAAGCAAATATTAACAGAATTAAATTTAAAATTTCAAAAACACAATAAAAATTTAGGGTACTAATAATAGGTGGACCGGAAAATAATGTCGCTTTTTCAAATTAAATTCAAGCAGATAAATTATTAACAAGTTTTTATTTTCACTCATCAAATCACCTTTGCTTTCAACAACCTTTTGCCATCTAGTGTGCAAATTTTCAATGGTGGACGGATAAAAATCAATTTAATATTCTACTACAGGCACAACCACTAAAACACCGAAAGATCCTTGGGCAAGGGAAGAACAAGAACGACAAGCTGAGGCTAGAAGAGAAGCAGCTAGGATCTGGCAAGAACAACAAATAAAAGAACTGCTTTCCCTTCCTCATAGGAATCCTCAACAAGAAGAACAGCTTAGAGTGTTACAATTGGAAAGGGAATTCCAACGACGGGCCTTGGAAGCTGAACAAGACGATGAAGACACTGAAAAGGTATACTTAATTTAATTCTATGCGATCTCAAAATTAAAACACAAAACCAAAGATAAAAAACAAATACCATGAGATACATTTCTGGCATTTACCTATTAGACACAATTAATTTAAAATTTTTAAATATAAAATAGTATAAACGCAATAAATGAAGGTAATAGTTTTACGAAACACAACAATCAAACAAAGTTGTTTGATTCCAACACGAATACCATATTTCTAGAAGTTGTCAGTTCAACTCTTATCTCTTGAATATTTTTGTATAGACAAGATTTCAAGTTGCAAAGGTTAAATGTGATCGAGACAAATGTAGTTGTTTAAAATATAAGCTATTTGAGAAAGCTGTAACGTCAGCAAGATAATATTTGTATATCTAGTAAGTATGTGGAAAGTTGAATCATAATCTATCATTACAACATATTTCCAGTCATGTTAAGACCAATTTAGTTAAATGCTTTTAATTACTTTCCAATTTCCTGATAATCAATTTTTTTTCCAGGAAAGTATTTCACCTCACATGCCACAACCTGTTCAGAGCCAGACGCAGATCACAACTATACAGAGTACCACTGTTACTAGTCGAACGGAAGCTCCACCCACATCAATTCTCAAACCTGGAGTTATCAGTACTGGGCCTCCTTCAAGCAGCTCTGAGAATAGCCAGAATTCCCCCACGGAATATACTGCTCCTCCACCTCCAGAAAGAGGTTCTAGTTTTGCTGTGATGTCAATGAGAGCTAAGGAAAATACTAAGCGCGTCTCATTCAATGATACAAGCCCTACGAGCCCACAAACTCCTAATACTCTTCATTTTGATGAAACCATAAGGGAAGATCCTAACGTAAGTTGAATTTTCGTTAACTGGGGGTCTATCAATAGGTACTTATGTTTGAGAATGGGTGATGTTGCTGGAATGTCTTATTTTTTGTCAATATTTATTTTTGTTTGCTACTTAAATTTTGAGATATGACAACGCTGAATTTTGAGTTGAAAATTGTCTTAAATGACTAGGTTGGACTCAATGATGAAGATTATGAGGTTAAAAGTAATTCTGTCAGGGTGGTCTGGCCAGCTGGTCGTCTATAAAGACGCTAACTTTTGAACGGAAAGAACTAGAGCCGTGACACTTTCTGGGAAAGCTCATAAAGATAAATTATGAGTATTTTTTGAGTTTATTTCCTATTTGATTTCAACAAAAACCATGGAAAGTATATTAAGTTTGTTCAATATTTTCTGTTTTTCCTCTTTCTCACCAATATGTAATAATGCAGATTGAAGGGAGAAGAATGCAGCCAGTAAGGCCATTTTATCATCTTTTTTTCAGTAATTTCCTCAATTATCTAATTTAAAGCTTTTATGTCTTAAGTTCTACCTCCTGTTAAAATAGTCTCACCTTTAGAAATATCCTGTATGCATCAGCAATGAATATTGGATCTTTAAAGAGTTATGTTACTTTTCAGAGCTTCATTCGACAAGCTGAGTCAATGTTGGCATCTCCCACCACACCAACATCACCAGGTGGCGTTCTCAACAATACCCCTGGCGTAATTGGTGCTCAAGAAGTGTACAAAGATCCACGTGCCAAAAGGTTAGCGGAACAAGCTCAGCAAAAAAATGTTGCTACGCCTGTTCCTGAAAAGTTATCCTTCAAGGAAAAAATGAAGATGTTTGCCATGGAAAGTGGCGAAAACAACTCATTCAAGGACAAAAGCAAGATAAGTAAGGCGCAGAGAGAAATAGACAGTTTGGGTTCTCAGAACCAATCAGGAATGGTACACTGATCATAAAAACTCCAAATTATATAAGATATTTATTTGAAACCATTTCATTAAAATTCTGGGAACAAGCCTAGGAATTCACCATTCACTATACATCCTTCAAGGTCATGAATCTCTATTGAATGCTCATTCAGAAATATCCTCTAATATTTTAAACCCTAATCTAACTATACCATCCAAAAGGAGAGACCAAAACATTTAGAAAAAAACCTCAACAATGCAAGTTCCTGCTTGAAACTTGAAGAATTTGGACCAAGCTCTTATATTTTGGAAGTAGGAAAACCAATTTTCTTATGACACCATATCAATGAATAACTTAAAAAACAAAAATAGTTTTTCGAAAATTTATTGGTGCGAAAAAGTGTGATAAAATAGGTGCATATAATGTTGAAGTAAATTATTTAGAATTGAAATTCCCATTGAAGTTTCCTCTTGCTAAATTAGAATTAAATATTTTATAATTATTCAATTATGGATGTTATGATATTCTCAAAGTTGAATTATTTCCAAAAAGTGCCCCAGAACAATTTCCTTCAGGTTAGCCTCGTATTCGCGGCCTGGCCGTGCATACGCGGTTATCTTAAGAAGATATATATTATATAGCTACTGCATGATGATATAACTAATATTGTTGAGAATATTATTGAAAATATCTCGTGTGAAATGTGTGTATCTTCAAAATTGTTGATGTTGAACTTTTCATACTTAAAAGTAGGCTATGAACGCTACTTCAAAGTACGGTTCTCATTAATACTTACTGATAAAAATATTCTTACCGTCCAAGTTGCAGCTTTTCATTGTACAACGAGGCCAATTTAAACTAAATGGATCTAGTTCGTATCCCCTCATTTGGATTTTTTGTAGAGAAAATTATATGAATTTGACAAAGAATAAATTTAATAGAAAATTTTCCTTCGAAAGTTATATTGTAACATAATATAGAGATTATTTTTTGTCGTTTTATATATAAATATACCCTTCTAAATGATAAGAGCAATATATTGCACATAATAAGGACCAATGTTAATATTATACATAAATATATTCCTACAATATTATATTCTTATGACATTCCCATATCATCTTGTTCTTTATTTGACTTTATTATTTCGGAACTACCTTTTTTATTTCAGACTTTTGTTGATATATTATAGATTGATCTATGAGCAATATGTATATTCAATTATAAAATTAGATGATATAGTTGTATATAACATTGTATATTGTAGGCTACCCTTATTTTATTGCCTCAGATAGTAGTTCTTTTTAAGGCTTTCCTTTCAAACTTACTATTCTTTATTTTCTGTAAGAACACAAATATATATAAAAAAATAAGCTATGTCGTTTTTCATTGAACTCAATAATTTCCAGTGGCCCTTTTTCTTTCATTAAATCATACTACCTATATGATGAAGCGGAATTAATAATAATAATAATAATAATAATATGGTTTATTTGCACATGAAATATTCACAAATAGAAATTCAACAATATCCACATTCTACAAGCAATACAAATAAACAGAATTAACATGCTGCTGTGAACAAAATACATTTGGAAACCACGACAAAATTCCCCATACAAAGCAAAAGCTGTCTGCAAGGGAATCCGGCCGCAGCCCCCAATTCCTTTAATATAATATTGTGACAAATTTTAGACAAACAATTCGATAAACTGAAGATCAAAATATATATGGATCATTTACAACCTCAATCACGGATTCAAGCGATGAGTTTCAACTCCAAAAGGCCCCTAATTTTTCTCCTGTCCTCGGTGATCAGATATTGTCGGAGTTTCGACTTAAACAATTTCAAGGATGAAATGTTTTTCAAGGGAAAAGGCAAGGCATTAAACACTCTTGGGGCAAGAAACAAGTGGCATCTCTGGCCAACCGATTTTGAGGACACTGGTACAACCAAGCCTTCATTTGCCTTAGTGCGAGTATTATATGTGTGCGAAATCTGTCCAAACATAGATCTGTTTCTGTGGCAAAATAAGGCAATTTTAAAAAAATATAACTTTCTTGGGTCGAATATTTGAGCCTCAGTGTAAAGGGCATCCGAAGGAAAAAGGCGGTCCTTTTTAAGGATGATCTTAAGGAAATATCTCTGAAGTATGCTCAATTTCTCCAAATGGGAGGATTGAAGTCCGCCCCAGCCCAGCATACCATAACCAATTCTAGAGTCAACAAGGGCAAAATATATCATCTTCAAATGAGGCAGGTCCATCATTTTTGCGAGATATTTGAATTTATATAATATTGATCTGAGAGTACTACAGACCTGATCTATGTGAAGATCCCACCTCAAATGAGAATCCACCGTCACTCCCAGATATTTGACTCTGTTTGATAGCCTCAATTCAGTGATCACATTTTCATCATGTACTCTCAGAGATACAAAATCAGGTAGTCCACTCGCATAACTAGTGAAGGGAAGAACAGTGGTCTTCCCGTAGTTCACAGTAAGACGCCTATCATAGAACCAATCCACAAGCTGTCCATATAAATGATGAATAATAATGGACCTAGAACAGTACCTTGGGGTACACCACATGTCACCGTTCTGACGCTACTGTAATCATTATTCACCCTGACAATTTGTTTTCTATCGGATATATAACTCTCCAGAAGTTTCAGAGGGATTCCTCTACATCCAATATCATGAAGGGTCTTCAGCAGCTCCACGTGATCCACGGTGTCAAAGGCCTTCGCTAGATCCAGGAAAATGCATAGTGAGGGTCTGCTTTTATCCATTGCGTCGTATATCTTAGACGTCAGCGCTGCTATGGCATCTTCAGCAGAGGAGTTTTGCCTGAATCCATACTGGTTGTCAGCTAGTATTTTATGTTTTCCAATGAAGGACTCTAATCTTGTTTTCAGGGTTTTCTCAAATATTTTTGCGAAATTGTTCGTTAGGGAGATCGGTCGGTAGTTGGAAACAACTTTCTTATCACCACCCTTATGGATAGGTCTTATAACCGACATCTTGTACTCAGGAGGACACACACCCCTTTCATAGAGAAGATTTATAACAAAGGACAGTGGCTCCGCAATTTCCTCAGAAATTTGCTTTAAAGTTTCCGATGTGAGACCATCAACTCCAGGAGCCTTGTTGTTATTGAGGCTCCGAATTATATCTTTTATTTCTAAATGTGTCGTGGGACTCAAAAATATGGAATTTGTGTTTATTGTACGATGATTTTTTGAGCATCTTTTACCCACGAATTTTTTGGCGAGTTTAGGGCCGATATCTGTAAAGAAATTCACAAATTCCTCAGCAGTATTAACATCATCGGTCATCAGATTGTTATCCTGCTTGATGACATGTTTAATGTCGCCACTTTTATTTCCCCGGCCAGAAATATTATTGATGGTCCTCCATAAATTTCTTGGGTTATGTTTGCTTCGTTCAATCTCCCCTCTGTGAAAATTCTGCTTCGCCATTTTTATTAACATATTCAGCCTATTCCTATATGCAATAAATGTCTGCCTCAAATTAAGGTCCTGTCTATTCCTCGCATATTTCCGGTATAATCTATCCCTTTCTTTGATAGAATTAATAAGTCCCAAGGTTATCCATTCCTTTTTTTTATTGAATTTACGTTTTATGTTGAAGGTGTTTTTCTCAACAAGTTTCCGAACTGTGCTGGATAGCAAAGAACTGGCCGCAACAGGATCAGTCATACCAAATAGAATTTCCCAGTTGAAATCAGTAAGGCTCTGTCTGAGACGTCCAAAATTTATCTTACTAGTGTTCACGAATACTCTTTCATCCGTACCATCTACTTGATCATTAGCTTGTTCTATCGCCAGCAATGTAGCCCTATGGTCGGAAACATGTGTGTCCAGAACAAACGCCGCGCAGGTATCAAGTAAACAATTATTGGTTTTTACGAATATATGATCTATACAAGATTTTGACCCACCTTGAAGCCTAGTAGGTACATTTATGGTCGAGACAAAGTTGAATTCGCTCATAACATTCAGATATTCATCTGTTGTCCGATTGTTAGAAAAGAGATCTATATTTAAGTCGCCTATTAGTATGTGATAATCGTTGTTGAATCTCTGTTGAGTCAGGTAAGCTTGGAGTTGTATGATGAACTGATCCATGTCTGTAGCGGGTGATCTGTATATGCAAGACAATTTTAAAGACATTCCAGAGACACTCACCTGAACCTCAATTATGTTCCATGGCCCCATCCCGACAGTTTTAGCCTCACACATCAATGACTTCTTCAAGTACACTATAACACCATCGTTCTTGTTTATTAAACCCTCATTATATACCGTTTCATACCCACTCATATTGAAAAAGGTCGGGTCAGGTACCTTCCACGTCTCGGTAAGGACTATGCAGTCAAAAAGTTCCCTACATTGATGAAGAAAAATCTCCAACTTATCAAAATTCTTATAAATACTCCTTATATTCTGCTGACATACTCTGAATTTTCTACTCCCCACCTGAAGGCTATTAAAATCATCCACACTGCGCAACACTGTCGTAGGAAATAGTTCATAGTTGTAATCTCGGATAAACTGATCCATTTACAAAAAAAAGAAACAACAAAAGTAGAAAACTACCAAAATGAGACACTTGTAATCAATGACGACGGCACAAAACCAGTGGCAAAATAAAGATATTGGAAAAAAAAAAGATTTATTGAAGTCTATCTGTTTATTATTATAACACAAAATTTTAAATGAGTCTACTAAGCAAGAATTATTCAAAAACATCAGGTGCATAAATATTAATTTTCATAAGGAGTTTTAGTGCACTGTTCTATTTATATAATTGATGTTTCCCGTAATTTTTCTCTAGATGCAAAAAATTAGAAATGGAAATAGTTCTGGGTTTTGCAGCCAACATCTTTGGGTTATCATGCAGAAGTACAAACCATAAGCTTAATATGCTATTTATGAAAAGATTTTAATAATCCAAACAAGTTTTTATAAATCGTTTTATTACCAAAAACTCGAAGTTTACACATTTTTGTGACCTCAAAACTGACTGCAATCACAAAAATGTGTAAATTTTGAATTTTTTGTCATTAAAACAGTGATTTCTAAAATCTTGTTTCAATTATGATCAACTACCAAATAGTAACGACTGAAACAATTCAAGATTTTAACACATCTCCGCTAGCAATAGCTTTTTAATTGTCATAACCCAAAAATCCTTTATTTCCAGAGAAATTCTAACTGAAATTAATAATCTTCAAAAGAAAAAGGATGAATCTTTACATGTGTTGTGGAAGGTCTGCCTAATGAATTTTTTGTTATAAGGAGTGCTGTTCGGATGTTTACTTCAACTTCTTTTGACAGTCTGTTACACACACGCAAGTAGGTTATGTACTCTCACACAATCATCATTTAACTACTCAAAATTCAGCTTGAATTTGTTTAGGTTTTTTTAATGAGTTTCTTAGTATTCTTGGCTTTTGATTTGCTGAACAAGTGCTTTGACAATTTGCAGTGTTTACCAAAATCAACAAAAGACTATAGAAGTACTTAGTGATATCACACATAGAAAAATCATCTCAACGTTTTGGACAATTTCACTCCTCGAAACCAGGTAGGTCACATTAACCATTCCGTACATTCCATTCCATAGCCCCTTCACGCCATGGTCATCAAGGCACCCATTAAATGAAGATAAATTTTCAAAATGTAAATAATTGTTCTCTTGTTATTTTTTACTATGTTATTTTTTGTTGTTGTATAATTAAGTTCTTTTATTTTGGTTATTTGTTCATTACATAGGAAAATAAGGATTTTTCTCTAATAAATGATATCAATCTGCAGAAAAACTAGGGAAAGTATTTATATGTGCCTTCTTGTAATCCTAATTCAATAATTATTACCCTTCTCTTGTAGCGGCAAAACATATCAATTCCGACAAGCCTCTAATAGGAGTGAAAAAAAATCTGGATTTCTCTTAAATTTTTCGTTTGTATTTTGTTGTCGTAAGTGATATGCCTTTCCACATATTTTCAACATCGAAGAATACATCTGTACCACAATAAAATTTTTTCTATAAAACAATTTTTTATTCTTGCAAAATAAATAAAATTTCACAATTTTCAACAATATATAAACATAAGACGTATAGGTACAGTTATTATGTAGATTATATAAACTATTAGATACAAAATATTTCATGAATAGGGAAAAATTCCAGTATTTCAATATTCCCCATTGCCTGCAATTTATGTATCATATATATCATTCGAATATTTCTCCCTATTTCATCCAAAAAATTAACACCAGTTCAAGAATCATACGACAATGTGGGGATAAAAACCTATTCGAAATTATGAAGTGCGAGCAGAACAAAGTTGACATTTTAACTTTTCAGCTCTCAAATATGTATATTTGAGCTCTTTTATTGGTTTAGAACGCCAGTCAAAAGTTTTTTGGGCTGCATTAAAGAGTTTGATTCGGTAATTGATTTTTATGTCCTAAACCGGTTTCAACATTATAGAATGAAAATATTCACACAATGGTTTGAGAACTTTTATGAACTTATGTTAAAACCTTTTTGACATGAGGATTTTATTCAAGAGCTACCACTACACAATGAAAATATTGCACTTTTTATGTGAATATTAGAAGTATATGAGTATGTACAAAAATATATATTTTTTAATTCAGTGATTCATATTATCTGAACTAAGAGCTAAAGATGTAAGAGCACTCCTTCGTCCGGGACTAACTCCTAAGTTTTCCCAATTTATCCATGACAAACGAGCAGTTAAATCTGAAAGAAGTACAATTATAAATAAAAATATTCCGATATAAATTTCTGCTGATATCAATTTTGTCTTAAAATATTCAGCAGTCTTTGAGATATTTTATCAACATAAACAGATGAAATGTATTATTGTTATTTATACAGGTTATACGTAACACAAAGCATGTTTCATGAAACTACACAAAAATATATAAATATTATCTGAAAACGTTACGAAGTATTTAAAAATATATTGTAGAGTAATAGGACAACAGAGGGGTCAGTGGCGGTTTGTCCTATGAGGCAGGTGAGGCAGTGCCTCGCCAAATAAATTCTAGAAATTACACGTATTAATCCAATTTATCGAATGTTGTATTAATCCATTTCATCCTCAATTTCATATCATACGATACGGCACTGGGTCTCTGTTTCATAATATCCATGCGCTATCTCAAGATTCTTGCAAATTCATCTCCCTTCTTCTTTAAGAAGTAAACTTTTCGAGGCATGCCTCACGCGCTTCCTTATCTACATAGATGGGACGAGAAATAGTTAGTTGTGATTTGGTGATAGCGATTGCTGTTTCTCGACTGCCTCGTGTAAGTTTGTCTGCGTGTTCGTGTGAACTTTTTTCGAAGACTTTTCATTTTGTTAATCGACTTAATTATATTATTATTATTATTTATGGCGAGCGGGCGTCTGTCTACCCTACCACTGCGTCCGCACGGACTATTGTGGTTCACCCCTAATTTATATCTCCCCGACGAGATCCAGTATTTGGATAAAACCGATAATCTTGTTCAGGGGTAATTTTTTCAGTTCGCTGTGGGCTATAAAAGCCTGGCCAAAGACCTCGAATCTGATGCGACTCACCGCTGGGCACTCTGAGACGATGTGCATGGCTGTTTCAGTGTCTTCAGTCTGCAGTGACTTGTCATAATTTCGACAAGTGTTCTTAGTTTGGCCCTATCCAGACCTAGCGCTAGGTTCGCCATCTTTTTGTTCGAAGCTGTTCCAAGGAACAACTTCGAATGTTTCAGGCCAGAATGGCTCCGCCAGAAAGACTCTAGCCTTGAGTTCATTCTGCCTGTTATCGCCTCGTTAGCCACGTCATGTGGTATTCCCAGGAATGGTTCCGATCCTACCAGAGGCAGCGCAGCTCCAGCAAATGCCAGCCGATTCGCCTCCTCGTTACCCAAAATTATATTACCAGAAGGCGAAATGGATATAGCGGGACCGAGTGAGTCGTCTCAAATTACCAAGGTAAATGAAAATATTCGTACTTGTAAGTACTTGTGATTTTATAAATTTTTTAATACTCGTAAATCAGCAACATTTTTCCAGTCATTCCTATGAGTATAAATTATACATAATTAAAGAAGTAAAGCGACTGTTCCAGAGAAGTAAATGTTTTGTGACTATGGGTGGGGTCGGAAAATCAAATCGGGGGTTTCAAAATACATGGTATGAAAAGTACGACTGGCTTACTGGCAGTATAACTTTAAATAAATTATTTAGTTGGCCGTGCATTTTATTCGCAGAAACTAATAGAAATTCCGACAGAGGTCAAAAAATGGTCATAGCGATTTGAAAAATTTGTCTCGGGGTCTATTACTACACAATAAAAGTGCTCAACATATTTAATCGAATTACAAGCTTACCCTTATGAGGAAACAAAAACAAAATATCGCCACAGCAATATACAATGCGCGTCAAATTGAAATTCAAAATTTTAATGCTAAACTCCAAGAAAATTGACAAATTCTAAAAAATCTGATAGATATTACGATGCACCTCTGTATGTAAAAGTTACCTTTTAGAGAGAACGATGAATATAATGAGTCTTTAAATCGCATGAATTTCAAAGAATTTGTTATTCTTGTTAGTAAATTTGACGCTAATTTAAAAACATTTTTAGAAAATGAGATTAACAGCAGATCAGTTTTTCTGGCACATCTAAAACCATTCAAAACGAATTTATCGATTGGGTAGCTTTTGTTGTGAATAAAAATTGAGGACGAAATTTCAGAATCTTTGTTTTTTCCTGGCAAGTTGATGAAACAACTGACATAAGCTGCCATTCACAATTATTCGTTCATTTTTCGTTATGTAATAAATGACCAAATTGTTGAGCGATTCATGGGATTTTATGACGCAAGTTCTGGGCGTTCTGCTAAAGATTTATTTCAATTTTTATCTGACAAATTCGGCAAATTTGACTTGAATTCAAAATTATTGGCTCAAACATACGATGGGGCTAATGTAATATCGGGAGAAGCAAACGGTTTACAGGCAAAAATCAAATCTATAGCACCACAATGTTGTTCAATTCAACAGGTTAAAGTTTTTTCTCTACCCTTTCTGGATTTTCATCATATTTTTCCAAATCAATAAAGCGTACCCAAGTGTTAGAGCAAATTGGACGATTTTGATCAAAAATCAATTGGAGAAGCGGTAGGCTTAAAACATTTTTTAGAGGATGCTCAATATATATTTTTTTAGAAACAATTGTTTCAATTTTTAATCAAACCGATACTGTTTTTTCTAGTTTATAAAATAGAAACATATATATTCTGAAGGGGAGAAATTTACTGCAGACAACACTGAGTAAAATACGTGAATTTAGGAATAACAAACAGTACTTATTTTGATACAATTTATAAAAAAATGGATATCGCAGATTTGCACTCAAGACGTCGCAAGGAAGTTGAAATGGCATATAAAAACAACTATTGGGACAATTTTTTCGAAATTCTAGATATTATAGCGACTCAAATAGAGGTTAGGTTTTGCGACATTGAAAAACTACATTTCTTGGATCTGTTAAATAATTCAAAATTCTCCATGTATGAAAAAGAATTTCCTCATGAGCTTTTGAAAGACTTGACAACGTAGTATAATACTTTTGATATAAATCAACCAAAAAATTATTTAACTGTTCTATATGGAAACGATATAATAGAAAATTGCATAAACCCTTATGAAATGTTACCTTTTTATATATATATATATATATATATATATATATATATATATATATATAATATTCATCTTTAATCATAGTATTGTGTTTCTCTTACTGTTGTCGTGGTAGTGTGTTAGAAAGTTTATTTCCGACTTAAAAAATCGACAACTAAAGCTTACCAAACCCTTCAACTGGCTTTTTGGCTACAAGCCGCACATAAGTTTTTAAGAAGCAAGGCGATTTAAACGTTGTCAGATAAGGGTCGAAGACAATGCTCAATATTTCTAAACTATGAAAACGTTGAAAAAATCCACCAAAAAATCAACGAGGATCGGTGTTTTACGATCGACCAAAGTTAAGAAGAGAAGCTTGTATCAGCGAATTTCATCAGAGAATTTGTAACAGTTTCTTCATCACGACAACGTCCTGCCTTACGAGTGACCCACTCAGAGTTGGTAGCACTGTCTGTATTGGTCAGACCTATCCCGTGTTACTTTTTCTGTCCAAGAAAAATCTAAAATGGAAGCGTTTTGATGATGTGGAGGTGGTGAAAACAGATTCACAAAGGTCACTAGACACTATCAAAGTTGAAGAGTTTCAGAGGCGTTTCAAACAATGGGAAGACAATGCAATACATCTAATGGAGATAGTAGGTACAACAATTGTACTTACTGGCATGTGAGCATGGCTCTTCAGCAGGTGACCACGTAAGTAGTCTCCAGATTACCGAAAGAGATTGTATAAAGGGATTATGACTTATCGTTGCGCAAAAAGTGTAAAAAGCTCCTCTGCTTCTAGTAGGCTTCAGTTCTAAGAACTTAGAACGTGATTGGTAGCAACGAAGGACTATTCAAACTTTACTGGTTCTGCAGGTTAGTCCTCGAAATGTGTTGCACGCAACTCACACACCTAAGGGGCTAATTTTCACCACATAGTCGCCAATTCAAGACCCACAAATATCGTGGTTAGCGAAATGACAGAAATGTTGTTAGACTCAAAATGATCACTACTTCAAAATGCAAATTCTAGATGGCTCACCTCTATAAAAATACTTCTTATAATTTTTTCGTCAACTTACCACTTGTATTCCAGTTCGCTCTATCAGCTTTGATTTCACCCCTCAAACATCGTTCCACGTAGGTCAGAGGATCACAGTCAGCTGTCAATACTTCACGTAACAGAGCAATATAAGCAATGGCAAGTCTGAGGGTGTCGATTTTGCTTAGTCTCTTCTCGTAAGGAAAAGTCGGTACATGCATTCTAAGCTCGTCGAAAGCGGAGTTGATACTGCTGCAAACCAATGACTATTAGAAAATTATTTCCCGAAAAAACAATCATGATACACTATGTATGACTACATATCATATATTTTGAAGTAAAAAATACACTTTTCAATTACAAAGAAAATCACGCTATACAATTTGAAACTAATCGTTCTTATCATGTGTTACTTATTCGGACAGGACTTTTCACGATGAGCATTTCTGGACTTTTGGCTTCTGGCGAACCAGATAATAGATAAATCTGAAATCGTGAATGAAAGAAAGCGATATCTTGAATATCAGTCGTATGCAGATTTTCATTTGCTTCATAAATGCCGTTTAAAAAAATACATACGGGTTGCGCCAAACTTCAAAGGGGATCGGACAAGTTATTTGCAACAAAAAGTGTCCTATAACACATGGTCGAAATGTTGATGGTTATTCTTCAATTTAACATTTCTTGATTTCACGAAATATTCAAGTTTTTCGATAAAATCAATTATACTTCAGTTATCCTTGTAGCCTCATCAAATTGGACCACATATCTGTAAACGGCATTAAATTTGCTACAAGACAGGAAGTTCTGTGTGCCAAAAAATTCTTATTGCGGGCGTGGTAAGGAGATGAATATCACGATTCTGAAATGAACAAAATCAATCATATTTCCCCAATAGTTTTATCGATAAAAAATTAATAATTATGGACATGTTTTTTTCAAACAGATCCTCTCAAGTTGTAAGTTCGGGGCTCTTTGGTGGCCATCTTACCGGACCGTACCTTCGAATCCATTGCACCCCAAAATATTCATTCATTAGGTCCGGTACGTTCCGGCTATTATAAGTTGGGCAGCAATCCATTTGAAACCAGACATTTTGTCTGTTAGCCAGTGGAATTTTATCCAATATGTCTGTTAAGCTGCTTTGGATTAATGTAATGAATTCCTCAGCGTTAAGGCGATCAGGAAGTATTACTGGTCCGAAAAGTTCAGCTCCCATGACTGCCAACCACACGTTGACCCTTAACTCATATTGGAAATGAGAAACAATAGTCATATGGGGGTTTGCTTTTTTCCATACATCTTTTTCAAATGATATAAGTATTTTATTTGAGTTCTCGGTGTACTGTAGAATAGAATAAGAAGGAACGGTTTTTTACTTGATAGAAGGATTATTACAAAATTTGAAAATCAAGACAGATTTAATCTGTTGTCTTCTACAATTTTAATTTCAAAAAATTCTTTGAAGAAACTTTAAGAATTAAATTAATGTCTTTATAAGCACTGCTCATATTTAATAGACGTCAAAATTCATCATACAATATCAAACGGAATTAAGAAAAACCAACGAATATAAACTATCAATTAAAATTAAAATATAAATAAGCAAACATTTTTTGTTTCGTTCCAGGCATGCGTAATGAACTCTTCAGACAAACTTACGAAGCCCTGTTTGTTACAAAATGTAATGTTTTCCGATCCCATATGAATGAAAAATAACTCTTTCTCAAAAATATAAAACATAATTTCAAGAATTTCTCAAAAACTAATTTATTTGAAATATTCAATATATTTAAATAAATTACTTCAAAAAATCTCAAAACATGTAGCACATTCTCAAGAAATAATTAAAGTTACGATAAGATCAGTTCAACTTTACATATAAAAAATAATAAAATCGATTAAACAATGTATAGACTTAGTGAATCTTAGGAATACACGGTCCTCAAGGACCGTGCCTTATAAGCTTTGTATGATTTTCTGTGAACTTGGAACATAAGTACCTTGGATATATAAAGGTGTTTTACTTTTATTTCTGTTGAGGACCGTGTATTCCTAAGATTCACTGAGTAAGTCTATACATTGTTTAATTGATTTTATTATTTTTTATATGTAAAGTTGAACTGATCTTATCGTAACTTTAATTATTTCTTGAGAATGTGCTACATGTTTTGAGATTTTTTGAAGTAATTTATTTAAATATATTGAATATTTCAAATAAATTAGTTTTTGAGAAATTCTTGAAATTATGTTTTATATTTTTGAGAAAGAGTTATTTTTCATTCATATGGGATCGGAAAACATTACATTTTGTAACAAACAGGGCTTCGTAAGTTTGTCTGAAGAGTTCATTACGCATGCCTGGAACGAAACAAAAAATGTTTGCTTATTTATATTTTAATTTTAATTGATAGTTTATATTCGTTGGTTTTTCTTAATTCCGTTTGATATTGTATGATGAATTTTGACGTCTATTAAATATGAGCAGTGCTTATAAAGACATTAATTTAATTCTTAAAGTTTCTTCAAAGAATTTTTTGAAATTAAAATTGTAGAAGACAACAGATTAAATCTGTTTTGATTTTCAAATTTTGTACTGTAGAATGATGAATCCTCAATGTACACACAATCGCCTGAACACTTGTACAAATGTCTTTCTATTTGGTTGTCGTCTGTTTGGAAAACGCAAACCGTACTTTCGAATCGCTATAGGAGCATTTTCATTCGCAAATCCATAATTAAATAACATATCGCGAAATTCGATGTTTGAAAAAACAGGCATAATTTTCTCGTTTTTTTCTAGAATACTTATTATAAATTGAGTTAATTCGTGAAAATTCAAGAAAAGAAGGAGCGTCAAGATGGAGGAAATTTAGATTTGGAGGACAAGCAGCTAGCACAAAAGTTGATGTCATTCGAAAGCACACTAAATAATAATTAATAATTTTTCATCAATAAAACCATTGGAAAAATTTGACTGATTTTGTTCACTTCAGAATCGTAATATTCATCTCCTTACCACGCTCGCTATAAGAATTTTTTGGCACACAGAACTTCTTGTAGCACATTTAATGCCGTTCCCAAATATGTGGTCAAATTTATTGAGGCTTTTTTTCAGAGTGATAGAACTTTCGATAGGGATAACTGTGATTTGACAGAAGATAGAAGCCATGTTGTTTTATTATTTCTGTTCAGTACGCATTGACAAATTATCTTGGAAAGACTCACGCCGCAACAACGTTTAAAAATTGTTGAAATTTATTTTCAACATCAGTGTTCTATTCGCCAAACTTAACTTCACTTCGTGAAATTTATGGTTTACATATCGTCCATCAGAGCAGCTTATTTGTCGAACTATCGATAGATTTTCTCTACTCGATACAACATTAACAATAAGACAAAGAACTGTACGTACAGAAGAAAATATCGCTGCAGTAAGTCATAGTATTAATGATGATCCAGATTTGTCTATTCGTCGACGTTCACAACAAGCTGGACTCTGTGCATCCACCACATGGAAAATTTTGCATAAATATCTTGGTCTACACCCATAAAAAATTCAAGTGGTTCAAGAACTAAAGCCACTCGACCATAATAAGCGTCGTTTGTTTGCTCATTGGGCCCTAGAACAGCTTGAAGTTGATCCACTTTTTTATCCTAAAATTTTGTTTAGTGATGAAGCTTATTTCTGGTTGAACGGCTATGTAAACAAGCAATATTGCCGTATATCGAGTGAAAACAATCTTCAAGAAGTTCTGCAGGTTCCATTGCATCCTGAAAAATGCACTGTTTGGTGTGCTTTACAGGCTGGAGGCATCATCGGTCCATATTTCTTTAAAAACAATGCTGGAGCTAATGTTACAGTGAATGGTGCTCGTTACAGGTCGATGATCAATGATTATTTGTTTCAAAATTTGAATGGTATCGACCCAGAAGTGTTTTGGTTCCAACAAGATTGTGCTACACCTCATGCTGCTACCGTAACAATTGATTTATTGAAAGAAAGATTTGCGATAACATCATTTCGAGAAATTGTCCAATTAATTGGCCTCCAAGATCATGCGACATAACTGGATTATTTTCTTTCGGGTTATGTCAAGTCATTGATTGGTTTATGCTGATAAACCAGAAGCAATAAACGCTTTGGAAACCAACATAACTCGTGTTATTGATGAAATAAGGACTGAATTATTTGAAAAGGTGGTCCAAAATTTGTCTGGTCCCTCAGAGCTAGTCGGGGTAGACATATGCAGAAAATTATTTTTCAAACATAAATGTCATAAAATAATCTTTCAAATTAAAAAAAAATGGCTTCAATCTTAATGTAAATGTGTTTTATTTCAATTTAAAGTTCTATCACTCTAAAAAAACACCCGATATAACAGATTTTATGGAAATCTTGAAATATTTCGTAAAATCAAGAAATGTTAAATTGAAGATTAACCATCAACATTTAGACCATGTGTTATATGACATTTTTTGTTACCAATAATTTGTTTGATCTCCCCTTGAAGTTTGGTCCTTTTAAAAGTAGACACTCTGTATTTTAGGAGTATAAACAAGTTCGATCGGTTTTTTGTCGAAAATTGAAGTTTTATTTTGAAAAATTGATTGTACATTGAAAGTTCAAAGTATTGTTCGTCACTACACAACTTTTTTCCATCTTCATCATAATTGGAGAAGTGTTAGTCAGCCAGGCGATGTTGCATCGATCGGAAGAGATGGGTGTCTGGGGTGTACGGCTCCCAATTGAGCGTTTTTATGTATGTATTAACGAGCGACGCAAAATAACTTTGTCGTATCTCGTGGCGTATTGCGTCCGTTTTTCTCGTAATGCTCTGCTCAAACGCATCAATTGTCGTCCGTAGACCTCCCATGTGATCCTTTCGTTCGATTGTAGCAGCTCACAATATACCATACCCAACTTGTCCCACCAAATATACAGTATGATCTTCCCGCCATGAATATTCGGCTTGACAGTTGATGATGAGGCATCCATACTTTGCCCGATGTTTTGAATTATCGTAATGGACCCACTTCTCTTCGTCAGTTACAATTCGATGCAAAAACTTCTTTTTTTACCGTTAGAGCAGTTGTTCACACGTGAAGAAACGGCTTTCGACGCCTCTTGCCTTCAGTCCATACGGAATCTAATTTTCTACCTTTCGGACCATTCCCATTAGTTTTAAACGATGGCAAATGACTGGTTGAATGTTTTTGCGAATTCCTCTCTTATTTGTGATGGATTTTCATCGAGCCTCGCATCTAATTCCTCATCCTTAAACTTTGGTGGCGCCCAGGGTCCTTCTTCGTCTTCCAAATCAAAACTGCCACTTTCAAATCGGGCAAACCACTTCTACCAAGTTAGCTAGAGCATGGTCACCCTAAACATCAACTAAAAACCGATGACAGTTGACATTTCCAGAGAAACAGGAACTATCTTGTTTATACTTCATCAAAATTACAGATACTGAAAAAAAGCCTAATAATGACACTTCAAAATGAAGCTGTTGCCAGGTGAAACAATGGAATAGTAAACTAGTAGCGAAACTGTCATGAAAACCGCACGAACTTATTTCTTCTCCTTATAATTTTTGAAGTTTGGTGAATAATCCTGAATGAAATTTATACCATCAACTCTAACTTAAAAAAAACAACTACCTAAAACAACAAAATGGAGTTGGATGCGAAGGAAAATGAAAAAAACCACAGAACATCAAATAAAGCACAACACTCAGCAAGACAGGTGTACCCGGTGGGTCCAATAGCAGACCTCAGCATCCGTTTCCTTTCCCGGATGTTGGCTGCGTGTCTCTGTATTCTGTAGGGGGAAGATCCGTAGTAATCTCCAGAATTCGACATGGGATTATTGCCGGTGCAGTGGTTATTATCTGAGGAGAAAAAATTATCATCTAGAACTATACCCGTTCAGAAAACATAACCTGGCTCTGTCAAATTTTGTATGGATCTTTTTTCTGGATGAAATATTGATTTTCGACTTTTTTCCGAATTGTTACAAAGGACTTATATCATAATAAAATTTAAATGTTTCATCGAACGAGACTTATCAATTAACGTCGATATTATAACGTTAGTACGCAATCGTTTCTTAGATGTTTAATGACAGAATATTGTGTTGATGCCATCATCCTGGAAGCGTCCATCGCTATCTAATAGGGGGACCGGAAAATAAAGTAGTTTTTGCACATGTCGATATTTGATTGTCATCTGTCCGCTCATTGTGTACTTCGAAGTAGCGTCAAAGACATTTTAAGGTTACTGTGACTTGTTCACTTCTAAATAATTGAATATCATTATTTAAATAATATAAAATTAGCCTTCTACATATTTAATTTCAAAAAATATATTTAATAATTATAACTTCAAAAATTAAATTAAATTAATGTCATATAAGTACCACTTATATCAAACGACATATAAAATAAACATTCATTATAAGACATCCAAATGATACAACAAAATCCAATAAATAAAAATTGTTAACCAAAATCCTATAAATTGAATATTTTGAGTAGACAAAATTTTGTTTCTGCTGATCAAAATCTTAAGAATTCCATCATACAACTATCTTACTTAGAATATTCAATATCATTGGATATCTTACTAAGTTACTTTCTATAATATCTCAAGATATGTAAAAACATTACTGACAAGTTTTAAGAGAGACTTTGCTTCGTCAACATTTTTGAAAGATATCTGTTTTCATAAGATTGATCAGCAACAATCAGAAACAAAATTTTGTCTGCTCAAAATATTTAATTTATAGGATTTTGGTTAACAATTTTTATTTATTGTATTTTGTTGTATCATTTGGATGTCTTATAATGAATGTTTATTTAATATATCGTTTGATATAAGTGGTACTTATATGACATTAATTTAATTTAATTTCTAGCCCTCATCAATACTCCTACCAGGCTGGCAAATCGGCAGAACTTGCATTGCAGTATCTGGTCGGAAAATTAAACCAATCTCTCGATAATCGAGAGCACTAACAGCGTTTCTGAACATTGAAGGTGCTTTTAAAAATACGCTGCCGGCTTCTCTCGTTGAGGCTATCGCTGCGAGAGGAATTGACCCACCAATCTGTAGATGGATACAGGCAATGCTATGCGGCAGAACACTAACGACCTCATACTAGAATGAGATCTTCGAGTTCAAGGCTGCGAAGGGCTGTCCGCAGGGAGGTATTCTCTCACCCTTACTGTGGACCCTTCTCGTTGATGACCTGCTAGCGATCATTTCGCTGTGGGGAGTCGACGTTCAAGCATTTGCTGATGACCTGGCAATCATAGTGAAAGGTAAATCGGAGGTGACGATATCGGCCGTCCTTCAAGAGATACTGAACACTATTGACAAATAGTGTATAAGGGAAGGCATGTCTCTTAACCCGCAAAAGGAAGTTATAGTACCATTCTCTAAAAAACGGAAGTTGAATGGTTTAGAACCGCCGACTATCCGTGGTGAAATAATACAATTCTCATTTGAGGCAAAATACCTGGGAATAGTCCTGGACAAGACCCTCAGCTGGAGTGCACATCTAGATAAAGTGTGTCATAAAGTCAGAAGGGGTTTCTGGACTTGCAGACGGATCTGTGGTAAAACCTGGGGCCTAAAGCCCAGGCAGATGTACTGGCTATACACTATGGTAATTAGACCACGGATAGTGTATGGCGCTGTAGCGTGGTGGAAGAAAGGCCAACAAACAGTTGGCGAACAAAAGCACACCCGACTACAGAGACCGGCTTGCCTTGCAATTACAGGTGTGTTTCGCACCACACCCACGGCAGCCATGGAGGTCCTACTAAATCTACCACCCCTGCACCTACTTGTGCAGAGGACCACATACAAACTATATCAACTGGCGATTGACAGGCCAGAGGCAATAGTGATGGGAGGCTCAAGACTGTTGGACGAGCTTTTAACGAACAGTATCCTATCGATGCCCTCGGATCTAATGTCAAAAATCATGAGCCAGGAACGGAATTTCAATGTAATCGTCCCCAGCCGAGACGAATGGACCCAGCACGTTGAAGTTCTATTGAGAACCGACCTTGGCTTGTTCACTCACAGACGGTTCGCGAACGACGAACGGAACAGGAGCGGGAGTCTATGGGAGCAAACCGAGAATTAACATCTCATTGAGTCTCGGTCAAAACGCAACCATATTCCAGGCAGAAATACTTGCCATTGAGACCGCAGTGGAACTGCTGATAAAACGGCAAATCCACCACGGTAAAATCGAAATATTTACTGATAGTCAGTCAGTACTAAAAGCTCTGGAATCCAGTTGTTTTACATCTAAAACAGTCTGGAGTTGCCGCACGGCTTTAAACAGGCTCGGTATGTATAACGGAGTCACTCTGGTTTGGATACCGAGCCACTCAAACTATTTGGGTAACGAGCAGGCAGATCGGCTGGCATTTGCTAGAGCTGCGCTGCCTCTGGTAGGACCGGAACCATTCCTGGGAATACCACATGACGTGGCTGACGAGGCGATAACAGGCAGAATGAACTCAAGGCTAGAGTCTTTCTGGCGGAGCCATTCTGGCCTGAAACATTCGAAGTTGTTCCTTGGAACAGCTTCGAACAAAAAGATGGCGAACCTAGCGCTAGGTCTGGATAGGGCCAAACTAAGAACACTTGTCGGAATTATGACAGGTCACTGCAGACTGAAAGCGCATTTGCACAAAATCGGTCTGACTGAAGACAATGAATGCAGGCTGTCTTGAGGACACTGAAACAGCCATGCACATCGTCTCAGAGTGCCCAGCGGTGAGTCGCATCAAATTCGAGGTCTTTGGCCAGGCTTTTAAAGCCCACAGCGAACTGAAAAAATTACCCCTGAACAAGATTATCGGTTTTATCCAAAAACTGGATCTCGTCGGGGAGATATAAATTAGGGGTGAACCACAATAGTCCGTGCGGACACAGTGGTAGGGTGGACAGACGCCCGCTCGCCATAAATAACAACAATAATAACAATTTAATTTCTGAAGTTATAATTATTAAATATAATTATTTGAAATTAAATATGTAGAAGGCTAATTTTAAAATATTTAAATAATTTTATATACCTTCTATCAAGTATTAACTTCTATTTATGTTATTTTATTCATAATATATAATTATTTGGTTTCCTTAACATTCTTTATACAGATAGTTCTTGTGCTATAACAGAGGCCGTTAAATTGCCTTTAAATCTTTAAGATCAATGGTAAACCACAGAATTATTTATTTGTAGTTAACATTACACTACATTTAAATTTTTAGAATTCATTTACCGGAAGCTTTTTGAATTGTTGAAATGTGAGTAAATATTTGTTGTTGATTGATGTTATATTTTATTGAATATGAATTAAATGGGAACTGACGAAGCAAAGTCTCTATTAAAACTTGTTTTTCAGTAATTTTTTTACATATCTTGAGATTTTATAGAAAGTACCTTAGTTAGATATCCAATAATATTGAATATTCTAAGTAAGATAGTTTTATGATGAAATTCTTAAGATTATGTTTATGCAAATATCCGTCAAATCATGCTATTGTGATGTCTGGGGTAGGTCAGGTGAGCAGTGTAATTGCTGTGACATTGCAGACCAGACATGTTCAATACAATTTTGGTCTGCAGAGACAGCGAGCTAATCCATTCGGTTAATGCTAATTAATTTCTACGTGGTCGTTGATAATTCTTGCCTGGTGAGGCGATTATCATCGATTAACGTAAAATTGTTGCCAATGGCTGCCCTAAAGTGAAAAATAATTGATTCTACAAAAAAATCACGATACCTTACCGCTGTCATGGTTGGGGATAATATTATCTGTGCGTACATTGAAACGCACACTGAGCCGCCACCGAAAAGAGTTGCTGGCATCATAAAATGTTGAACCTGTTCTCGTCATACCAATGTTCACCTTTAAGACTGATACAGACAAAATCTAGACTCATCCGTTGACAGGTAGGATCTTCATCTGTGCGCGTTCCAGTTCTCATGTTCAAGAGCTTAACAGAATCTTACAGTCCGGTGTTCCCTACTCGAGTGTTTGGTGGATCATCTTGCCCTAAAATTGAAAACGGTGCAACCTATTCCGAATTGTTTGATCAGAAAAAATTTTACCGCTAATTTCGGGATCCTGTGAAGAAGGAAGAAGATTTCGAGTCAAATCTTTGTTTAACCAACACACTAATTATTCAAGTTGGACGCTTAACTCGCGACAATTTATCCACAACCGATACTACACAGCACCAGATGGATTGCAATAGCACATTATTGCAAAAAAAAGAATACTATAAACCTAGAGGAAATGATTTTTTCTAATTTTTTGAAATTAAGACGTTCAGCATCATGAAGACCATATTTTGGGAGTGTGTAATACGCAAACTTACGCATGTTCACATGGTAAGAGGGGCGTTCAATATAATCTCTGTATCAGGGTGATTTAACCATCTTAACCTCTCAAAGGTCAGTGCAAGATGGGTACCAAGAATGCTCACCGCACTTTAGAGTGCTAAAAGGAATTTATAGAGCTCTGTGGAGAAGACCCATCGACTCTTTTCAACCGGCTAATTACTGGGGATGAGACATGGTTTCATCACTATGTAACGTGAGTTCTTCACCTGTGAGTCCATGCAGTGGATTGAAAAAGGGTTCACAGCCGCTAAACAAGATTAAAGTCACCCTATCCGCTGGAAAAATAATGGCTACAGTCTTTTGGGATTCTAAAGGTATTTTCTTGACATAATACACTAAAAGGGTGAAAGCATCATATGCAACCACTTTGTGTAATTTAAGAGAAGCAATCAAAGGAAAAAAGCGAGGAAAACTGACAGTGAGAGTGTTACGCCGAAAGAATATTTTTTACAAGGTTTAGAGAAACTCATTTCTCGATCTAACAAATATATTTTCTAGGAGACTAAATGTTTGATTGCATCGATCTCTACTTGTACCATACTCACCTGATGAAGTTAGTTGTTTATACGAAACAATTGTTGTGAAATTAAATAAATTAGCAGAAATTAAGTTGTTTTACTTTTAATCATCTAGGGTACTATATTTTCGGAGTTTACTTTCATGCCTATACCGACAATACAATGAACGCCCCTCGTATGTACAGCAATCTTGAAAATTTGATTCGAGTGCAAAATGTCAGCTTCTCTCGAATATCGACTTCAGTTTTTGAGCAGTGTTTATTTAGTAAACGAGGCAATTTGAGATGAAAATGAGCTTCATCGCTAAAGATGATTTTTCTGGGAAAATGCTCGTCTTCGGCCATCCGCTCATTAGCCCATTGAGCGAAGTGAAAACACATCGGATGGTCACGAGGCTTCATTTCTTGCGCTAGTTGACCTTTGTAAGCCTCCACACCGAGGTCTTCATGCAAAACTATCCACAGAGAAGTGGAAGAAATGTTCATGATGACGAGTTGAAGTTGATGCATGTTCAACCACTTTCTGGGCTACAGCAGCAATATTTTAAGGTCTGCTCACTGGACGAGAACATGAATGGATTGTTTTATTAAATTACGATCCAGTTTTCACGAACTAAATTATCCACAAATTGCCGTGTGGGTATATAATTTCTATTGAATTTTCCACGTAAATTTCTAACAGTTTGGATAGAAGATTCGCCACTTTGGAATCAAGTTTTTGATATTTCTCAGTTCTGTTCAAACGTAAATCGACCCATTTCGGTAATGTCAAATATTAAACTAACTTTATGTCAAAACACGAATGACAGAAATGTTGCTAGACTCGAAATAACCACTACTTTAAAATGCAAACTTTGTATGACCCAGCCTTTACTTTTTTTACTGGATAATACCAAATTCCCGTACCAAGTTTGATTGGATATTTGAATTTTACATACGGGGTGAAAGTTTTAGGAGAGGCGAAAAATATTTCGGTTGCTCAATTTAAAGAAAATGAGAAAATAACTAACCAAAAGAGATCCAAACAAAATTGTGGAGCCTGATATCGTATTAATATAATAAGAAACCCACCATTATTATGATGTAGGGTCGTAAGATAATGATGCTGAATTTGAGTACTAGAAGCTGTTGATCTGTTGGCGTAAGCACAGCTTGGTAAATCTGTTACCTCATCTTCAGATAACTCTCCTGCGCTGTATCCTCCAAACTGCATTCTGGAATGAAAAATTTATGAAACCACTTACATGGCATGAAAAAAATTGAAGAGCTCTTAAAGCAATATGATAGGTTGGGGAAAAAAATTCATTTATTTTTGGGTGGACTTAAAGGCTTTAACATGTTTCGGATTGTCCGATTTGGGTGAAATATACACCATTTTGTTCTATAAATGCCTGTGCAAGGTGCCTCTTTAATATAAAAAATACCTTAATGAAATCGACGAAACCAAAATTGCACTTTATTAGCTGTTACAGTATTGTGATCATGAACACCATTCACAATTTCAGCCGCTGGCTTGCATTTGTTGATTTCCATTTTAACATCCTTTAACTCACAACTGAATGGACCAAACGAAAAACAGCAACAGAATTTTTTTAGTGTGAAATGTTACCTGGACAATGAGCATAAATCTGAAATTGTTTGATCGATAATTTACGGGATATGGATTACTACAGCCTGCTACCGAAAAAATATGGATTTCTTTTTCCTCAAAATTTAATTAAATGTCCATATTGTATTTGAATTGTAGAAGCGTTGTTTAATTGTCATGAATACAGTTAGGTTTTTGGCGCTTGTTGTACGAAACGGCGTGCTATTATTAGGCCTAAATTATCTGTTATTTTTTAAATTAATAAAGTGAATAAAAACACGTTAGTTAAGTTTCACTGTTTAAACAGTGAAATTTAAGCTAAGTGTTTTTATTTACCTCATTAATTTCAGAATATTAAATGAATGGAGTATGCGGTTGGCTCTAGATAAAACATTTTAACAATTTTATTTAAAAAAAAATTTACACAGTTTTTATGTTTCACAATTTATTCAGAATCCTGACAGGTGTTTCGGTCTTTCGACCATTGTTCACCGCTATAGTTTTAATTATATTTTCTTTTCGGAAATTGACTTCGAGATGCTCAAAAGTATATGAATGAAATTATGGAATGTCGACATTTTAATTTATTAATAAGTTCGAATTCGATATTTTTCGAAAACCTACCAGTATTGATACCATCATTCATTCAAAATCCAATCAGTCATGGCAACTTAAAATGTAAACATTCCATAGTTCCATTCATAGACTTTTGAGCATCCCGCTGAACGAAGTCAATTTCCGAAAAGAAGTCAATATAATTAAAACTATAACGGTGAGTTAATACTAAAGCGGTAAACAATGACTATAGAACTGAAATCATTGACAAAATGATTAATAAGGGAACCAACCACAATATTAAAAAAAAAAATTATATCAATATAAATGATCCTTATGAAGACGAGAAAATATGGTTCTCAATGGCTTATATAAAAGGTTTCAGCGGTAGGATCTCTCATGGTCTTCATAAAATGAGAATTAATTCTTTAGCAGTAAATAGAAATAATTTAGGTAAGATGTTGGTGAATAATAAAGGAACCCCAACTTTTCCGGATTGGGGATTTATCAAATTAATTGTGATGATTGTAATACTACATATACATTCTGTCAAGAAAGTACCGGGAATTATCGATTTAAATCTGGCGGGGCAATGAGGCAGGTAAAAATTTTTTTTCCTAGGTTGGTACCACTGTCCTTAATTACTATGCCAAGCTTGAGCGGGATCTGTCAACTAGTGTGTTTGCAACAGCTGATTAAGTTAGTCGATGTTAGAGTGCGTGCCGATTTTTACTATGGGTGATTACGTTGAGCAAAGAATTTGTTTAAAGTTTTGTGTTGCAAATAAATTTTCGTGTGCCGATGCATTGAAAATGTTGCAAAAGGCCTTTGGTGATAATGCTCTATCGAAAACTCGTGCATATCAGTGGTACAGAGCCTTCAAGGACGGTCGTGAAGTGGTCGCCCATCGACGGCTTCGATCGAAGATAACGTCGATAAAATTAAGGAAAGGGTGCTGGAAAACCGTCGTACCAGTTTGAGAGAGATAGCACATGATCTTAAGATATCCCACGAGTCCGCACGTACGATTTTGATTGATATTTTGGGCATGAGAAAGGTGGCCGCACGACTCGTACCGAAAGACCTGAATTTTCTTCAAAAACGTCATCGCGAACAGGTTGCTTCAGACATGCTGGATCGCTGTAATTCCGATTCTACATTCATGGAACGCATTATAACTGGTGATGAGACCTGGGTCTACGAGTACGATATGCAAACAAGCCAGCAATCATCGGAATGGGTGGCAAAAAATGAGCCGAAACCGAAAAAACCACGCCAAAGCCGCTCGAAAATGAAGGTGATGCTCATTGTTTTCTTCGATATCCGTGGCGTGGTGCACTACGAATTCGTTCCAGAGGGTCAGACGGTAAACAAGGAGTATTACCTAGGCGTTATGAAACGTTTGCGTGAGCGTATCCGTAAGAAGCGGCCAAATTTGTGGGCGAACAACTCATGAATTTTGCATGACGATAACGCGCCTTCTCACCGAGCTACGATTGTGACTGACTTTCTCGCCAAAAACTCAACAAACGTGCTTCAGCAACCACCGTATTCGCCGGGTTTGGCTCCCTGCGACTTTTTCCTCTTCCCAAAACTAAAATCGATCTAAAGTCGATTGAAGCCATAAAACAAAATTCGGCGCGAGAGCTAAAGTCCATCCCAGAAAGCGCCTATAAAAAATGTTTCGATAATTGGAAGTGCCTTTGGCATGGATGTATTGGAGCAAATGAAGCCTATTTTGAAGGCGACCCAATAAATTTTGACGATTAAATGTAAAAATGTTGTTTTAATTGAAAATTCGCGGTACTTTCCTGACAGAGTAGTATATAGGACAGACAGGCCGATGTTCACAACATAGAATCGAAGAACATAGGATGTCTATTCTGAAAAACCAGAAATCAACCGGTTTTGCAGAATCTTGTATAGAAAATAATCATTTTTTCAATGAGAAAGATGTCACTTTACTATATAATGTTAATAAGGGTAAATTGATGGATTATTTGGAGATTCTTTCAATCCATAGACTTATTATCCTAATATTCAATACGTCTTTGTTTGAATCAAAAAAGCCATTTAGAAAAAGAAGAATTTAACAAATTCGCAAATACTCTTTGGATACCGTTATTTCCATGCGCCATAAAAATACACAGAGTGTAATAAGAGAACCTTTTCAATTTGAAGTTAAATCTCTTTTTGTACTACTTTGAAGATGGTCGTGAATTTTTTTTTTTAAATGAAATTTGAAAATGTTTCCCAAATGATATGCGAGAAATCAATATGTATTTTTTTAATTTTGGGCCGAAAATTATCTCAAATGACTAGCTTAGTCGGTGCTTTTCACCATTTTTTATAAGGATTATGAAAATCTAGCTATAAAGCAAAATTTTACCGCTAATTACATTTGAAGATAAGAAGTATTAATGAAAAATTAATGAAAACAAAAACTTTAAAGCAGTCATTAAGGAACTTTCGTGAATTAAAGATAACGAATGAGAGAATATTCAAAGTTTGAGTTAAATTAAAGGTATTTTTCAGAATTAATTAGTGAAAATTTTACTTCAGGCGAATTTAACAAAAAACTTTTAGTATTATTGAAAATCTGAACTTACGGAGATGAAGAAGAATCAGGTAATTGTCCTCTGTTAGAACTCATAATTTCTTTAAAATCACTATAATTGTCGCAAATATTATTTACTATCCATATATGTATAAATATCACGAATTTCAATTGTCCACACTGAATTATCGACACCACTGAATTACACAATTATTTTCATTAACGTCCTGTTTAAAGCATTCGTTGATTATGAAACCTGGGCATCCCTAGGGATTCAATTTATACATGAAGAAATTCAGTATAAGTACTTCTGAAATATATTGGGAGCACACCCATTTCTATTATAAAATTCATTCTCGCCAAAAGAAGCTTTTGACCCTGGTATATAATGCTCATTTTCCTACAACTGTCGCCCCCAAATCTATCGATTAGGGGCTGTTCTACCCTGGCTGCAGCCAATAGAAAACGGGTTTGAAATTGCTTTCACTTCTAGGACGGTGATTGGTGAATGGATTTCTGTTTTCAAATTATAGCTGGTGGTTTATTACGAAAGTCTGTTTTTGACGTAACATTGGGGAAGTTCAAAGCGGCTATCATGTACAGATATTTCAAGGAAGTAAAACCTTTTGAACGATTGAGTTCCCCTCATCTAAGCATACAGTGCATTTGATCGAGTCTGTGTGGTTTTTATCTATACTTTATGATAGTCTATATTGAAACTACTCGTCTATTCCTTCACAGTGATAAAAAAAAAGACCAACATTTAAAGACATTATTTCACGAACGTACCGGGAAATTTTTCCGTCAACTATACAGTATGTTCAAAATGAGGCTGAAATAGTATTAGTATCAAGGAAACGGTAAGAGATACGCGATCGATTAAATCAGAAGAAAGTTGTGTTTTTTATACTTAATAATAAGAGGTAGGCCACTTAGAATTTGCATTTTTGATCGGCTATACATAAAACACTAATGAATGTTTTTTCAAAGTTATGAATTTATTAAACAGGTTGAACCTTGACATTAACGAATGAAAAACAATATCATTCAAATGACCGGTACGTCTGGCTACAGTACCCCATCCAATCAACCCAATATTTTAGTACATTGTTTATTGTTTGGGGCTGAATCTCATGAATCGCAAGTTCGATTTCGTATTTTTAGGCATCATTCGTTTGTACATTCTGTCAAGAAAGTACCGGGAATTATCGATTTAAATCTGGCGGGGCAATGAGGCAGGTAAAATTTTTTTTTCCTAGGTTGGTACCACTGTCCTTAATTACTATGCCAAGCTTGAGCGGGATCTGTCAACTAGTGTCTTTGCAACAGCTGATTAAGTCAGTCGATGTCAGAGTATGTGCCGATTTTTACTATGGGTGATTACGTTGAGCAAAGAATTTGTTTGAAGTTTTGTGTTGCAAATAAATTTTCGTGTGCCGATGCATTGAAAATGTTGCAAAAGGCCTTTAGTGATAATGCTCTATCGAAAACTCGTGCATATCAGTGGTACAGAGCCTTCAAGGACGGTCGTGAAGTGGTCGCCCATCGACGGCTTCGATCGAAGATAACGTCGATAAAATTAAGGAAAGGGTGCTGGAAAACCGTCGTACCAGCTTGAGAGAGATAGCACATGATCTTAAGATATCCCACGAGTCCGCACGTACGATTTTGATTGATATTTTGGGCATGAGAAAGGTGGCCGCACGACTCGTACCGAAAGACCTGAATTTTCTTCAAAAACGTCATCGCGAACAGGTTGCTTCAGACATGCTGGATCGCTGTAATTCCGATTCTACATTCCTGGAACGCATTATAACTGGTGATGAGACCTGGGTCTACGAGTACGATATGCAAACAAGCCAGCAATCATCGGAATAGGTGGTAAAAAATGAGCCGAAACCGAAAAAACCACTCCAAAGCCGCTCGAAAATGAAGGTGATGCTCATTGTTTTCTTCGATATCCGTGGCGTGGTGCACTACGAATTCGTTCCAGAGGGTCAGACGGTAAACAAGGAGTATTACCTAGGTGTTATGAAACGTTTGCGTGAGCGTATCCGTAAGAAGCGGCCAAATTTGTGGGGGAACAACTCATGGATTTTGCATGACGATAACGCGCCTTCTCACCGAGCTACGATTGTGACTGACTTTCTCGCCAAAAACTCAACAAACGTGCTTCAGCAACCACCGTATTCGCCGGATTTGGCTCCCTGCGACTTTTTCCTCTTCCCAAAACTAAAATTGCCCCTTCGTGGCACCCGTTTTGAGTCGATTGAAGCCATAAAACAAAATTCGGCGCGAGAGCTAAAGTCCATCCCGGAAAGCGCCTATAAAAAATGTTTCGATAATTGGAAGTGCCGTTGGCATAGATGTATTGGAGCAAATGGAGCCTATTTTGAAGGCGACCCAATAAATTTTGACGATTAAATGTAAAAATGTTGTTTTAATTGAAAATTCCCGGTACTTTCTTGACAGAGTAGTAAGCCTTCATACCGAGGCATTCATTCAAAATTCTCCTCAGAGAAATGTTCAGTTCTTGAGCACGATGACGAGAAGATGTTTATGGATGTTCAGCCACATTCTGGGCTACAGCAGCAATGTTTTCAGATGTGCTCATTGGACGAGAACGCGAATGGGTTGTTTCATGAAATGACGTTCCAGTTTTCACAAAATGATTCACAAACTGCGTGACGGCATTTCGTTTCTATTGAATTCTCCACGTAAATTTCGAATTTCTATTTTAGATGGAAGATTCACCACTTTAGAAATAATTTTTTTAAATTTCCCAGTTTTGGTCAAGCGTAAATCGACCCATTTTGTTAATGTCAAATATTGAACTAACTTTCTGTCAAAACACGAATGACAGAAAAGTTGCGAGGCTCGAAATAACCACTACTTCAAAATGCAAACTCTAGATGGCTTACGTTCAGAAAATTTTTAAACTCTGGGTGGTTCCGGAGTTATCCTGAAATTTCCCACAATTTTTTTTTCCTGACTCTATTTGAGATTGAATTTCAGAAAAAATCGAAAATTTAAATTGCCACATTTTTCACTCTATTTATTCAGTGGCGTCAATATTTCTTCAATATGATTCAATTCGTCTTCGAGGGTCAGTAAATTTTTTTTTAATGCGGTCATGTGATTATTATTCGATTGATTTTTATTTGGAATTAATTGATATTATTTTAATAAACAAATGAAACATTTTCATTGTTAATTCAGATCATTTCCATTCTTAAAACAAGTTGTAGAAATTACTATGTTTTACTACCAATAAATTGATATTTTACACATTAGTAATAGTAATATAGTAATAGTAATAGTAATATTTATTTCATGTCTATAACTGTTTCAGTTTTACACTTGTCAAGATAAAATTGCAAAAAATTACAATACACTAAAGATACAATCACAGAATAAAAGCTTAATTAACAATCTAAAAAAGATATACTAAGAAATGGATTCTGGCAGCACCACTGTGAAATCAAAACTCAAAAATTCATTGACACTATAAAATGCACTACTTATTAAAAACTTCCTGATAAATATTTTAAAATTGTTTGGGGGTAAGGACGATATACAATATGGTAGTCTATTAAACAGCCTAACTGACAAATAAAAAGGCCCCTTTTGAGACTTTGTCAACCGACAAAAATCATTTCTAATCAACATCCTGCCTCTCGTGTTGTAATCATGAAAGTCACCATTAACACTATGATCGTTGACATTTTTCCGCACCATAAGCAATGCCTCAAAGATGTAAAGACATGGAAAAGTTAATATGTTCTCAGATTTAAATGCACCCCTACAATCATCGCGGTATTTGAGGCCAGACAAGAATCTAATCGCTCTTCTTTGCAATGCAAAAATTCTGTCGTGTGAAGCACTATTTCCCCATGCAAGAATACCGTATCTCAAGTGAGATTCGACTAGGGCAAAATAAGCCACTCTTAGAATACCCGAAGACAACCTAGTTGACATATTTCTGAGCAGATAAATGTTCTTACACAACCTTGAGGCAAGCCGGTCAGCATGGATATCCCACCGCAATGTCGTATCTAGCGATATACCAAGAAACGAATGGTGGCCAACAAGGTCCTCATCATTCACTTCTCTCAAGGAGAAAACAAGCTTTACTGTTTTCTGCCTATTCACGACAAGTTTGTTGGAGGCAAACCAATCAAAAGCTCTCGACTGCGCAACAGCAGCCTCACCATCAATGACAGCCAGATCACCAGAAGCTACGGATACAGTTGTGTCATCAGCAAACAGAATAGATCTGTATTCACTCATGTAAGAAGGCATATCATTAATAAAAATCAGAAATAGAATCGGTCCTAGAACCGATCCCTGAGGAACGCCAAGTTCAACTTTTAGAAGAGATGACCATCCGTTATCATTGAAAACTGCTTGAGATCTATTAGTTAAGTATGACCCGATGAGAGCACAAACGCCCCCAGAGCACCCATACGCAGCCAATTTGCCAACCAAGATGAGACGCGAGACGCAGTCAAAAGCCTTCGCAATATCTAAAAACAAAGTAAACAGATATTCACCCCTCTCAAAGCATTCCAGCGTATAATCAACAAAATGCAAAACTGCATCTTTGGTGCTTTTATTCTTTCTGAAACCAAATTGCTGTGCAGAAAATAAGTTATTTGTTTCAAAATACTCCAATAATTGACAACACAAGATCTTTTCAAAAATTTTTGATATGACCGGTACCAAAGAGATGGGTCTGTAATTCTTAATATCATCAACATCACCTTTCTTGAATAATGGAATTACCTTAGCAATTTTCAGGCAATCAGGATAAACGTTATTTGTAATTGATAAATTAAAAAGCCTTGTGAGAGGGATAACAAGATTATTGACATTCTTTTTTATAAGGTAAGATGAAATACCATAATAGTCAGAGGATTTACTCAACTTAAGTGAACCTATAGCATCTCTCACCTGGATATAGGTAACAGTTGCAAAAGAAAAGGAACTGTTTACATTTTGAATAATAGTTAGTGGATTAAAGCTTCCCTCACTAAGAGATTCAACTGTTTTATGAGCAATAGATGTAAAAAATTCATTGAAAGCATGAGGTGAAAAAATCTTTCTACGGTCATCAGAGTGAATTGTATCCTTATTCTTAATTAAATTCCACATGGTTTTCGGCTTATTATTAGAATCCCTTATAATTCTGTCATTAGCTGTTATTCGAGCCTCATTGATCTTGTACCTGTAGTATCTCCTATAATTATCATAAGCTTCTTTAAGCTGATCACTTTGATAGTACAGATACATATCTCCAAGAAGCTTCAAGTGGTCCCGCATTTTACCCAATTCACTAGTAAACCAAGCCACTCCATTATCCTTATGTTTTGACTTTATTACACCATAGGGAAAACAGTCTAGAAAAGTCTGAGTTATATAGTCATTAAACACACTGAAGGTTAGATTCACGTCAGCATCATAACTACCTACAAAATCCCAAGAAGTTGAGCTAAGCTTAGCATGAAAAATATTCATCCCTTTTTGTGTCAATGGCCTAAACCTTCTCACAACACCAGAGTGAGACCGAAGACTGATCGGGATATTCACCCACACCAGCTGTGCCCGATGATCAGAGAAATTGAAATCAATAGTTTCAGAATCATACCTTTCAAGAGAAAAATTGATAAAAACATTGTCAACACAATTCATAACCCTAGTAGGCTGCCAGATAGTTCTCATAAAACCATAACAATTCAGTAAATCACAGAAAAATTTACAATTTCCATCCGGACAATTAAAAGGTAAATTGAAGTCACCTAAAATAGCAACATTGGCACCAAAACAGTTAATCTTACTAAAAATTTTTTCAAAAGTATCAACAAATATTTTAAAATCACCATTAGGTGAACGATAAATAGAAATAATAGTCAAATCATTATCAGTTAATTTAATACAGGAGATTTCGCAATGAGATTCACAGGACAGATTATTCACTTCTACTAGGCTTACAAACCTTATGTTAGAACGACACATTGTCATGACTCCACCTCTGCCCTTATGTATCCTACTGTAAGTGTGGGCCACTATCCAATCATCTATCAGGACTGGAAAGACTTCTTCTTCTTTGAGCCAGTGCTCTGTCAAACTCACAATTGCTACATCTTTATATTGACATAACAGAGCCTCCAAAGGGCCTTCCTTCCCTGTAAATCCCCTAATGTTTAGATGAAACAGCCCCAGCTTCTGGCATTGATGACTCTGAAGTGGAAGCATCTTCATACGTTTCCTGTTGATTGTCGACGTCTCATAAAAAACCGATTCACTGCAACTCCCTCTGGCCAAAACGCTGGATCCATCACTTCTGATATAAGTGCGGTAGGCAGTGAAACCTTGAAGGAAGAGTAAACTTCGGGTCGTTTGGACGTCAATTTCTCGCACAGTACTTCGGAACAACTTGGACCGAAAAATTCCTTTAGTTCCTGTACGGTCGTTGAAGGACACAGCCGGGATACATGCAAGTAAGACAGTTGCTTCTTAGGGACAACTTGCAGCGTAACTGAATTCGAAGTGCCAACAATAGGTTTAGCATTTCGTTTCGACATAGCGGCATTTTTAGGAGCAATGAAATTCTCATTGTCAGGCTTCCCCGACACTTTTTGATTCAATCTTCCCCTCCTTCGATTTTTCCTCGACGTAACAACAGTAAATTGAGAAAAATCATCGTGTGTACCACCTTCATGAGGTTTTATCGTATTGGAAGTTTCATCGTCCACAGTAATTATTTCTCCATTATTCTCGGAATTGCAAGGTACCAAAGAAACAGGTGGATTGGAATCCCCAACAGACGGTGGAATTCTGGGGATTCCGTGACCAACATCAGGTGATATGGAGGTAAGTTTATCACCATGTTGAAGATTTCTTATCTCGTCTGTCAGATGGTTTATTTGTTTACTCTGTTTTGTGACTAACCTTTTGAGATAATCGATTTCCTTCGTGAAGATCGATTTAATCGTGATTCGAGTTTCGGGAATTAACTATCCCATCTTCAGATAACTGAAGACTTAACAAGCAGCACAGGGTATTTATGAATATACAGAGGTAGAAGAGGTAATAAAAACAGGTTAAAAAAGGTTTTGAATGAGAGGACGCTTAACAACTGTTAGAATGTCGGCACGTCAAAGAAGATTGGTAAACAGATGGTACTTATTTAAATATCTCAAAAATTTTGGATTTACATGTGATCCGTACAGTCATTCATTATTTTTATTGTGAACTAATTTGAAAATTCCAACAGATTCTAAATAATCAAGTTTCTTTCCACTTGATTCTATATGTAAAATTTTAAGTTTATCTATTGTCGGAAAAGGATGGCCGTTGTATAAACAATGATTGGCAAAAGTAGAAGTTTGTTTATTTTTCATGAAATTAATTTTATGTTCGTTGAATCTCGTTTTGAAGGAACGTCCCGTCTGTCCTATATATTTATTACTGCACGTCGAACAAGATAACTCATAAACTCCCGATTTATGTATGTTTGGAGTTGGGTCCTTCGCATTAAATGATACGGATGATAATTTATTTTCTGTTTTAAAAGTTGAAACCGTTGTGGATTTATTAGTTTGGACTTCAGCTTCGCGGTTATTTTTTGATAAGGGTAATGCGAAAGCTCTATGGATCACCGATTGATATGTTATTTTCAATTTAAAAATAAAATATACGAACAATTAAACGGCCAGTTGTTGCAGAAGTGTGTTGTATTAAAGAAGGTATTTTTATATATGTTTAAATGATTATTTTGTTTATTCAAATAAGTCCTTACTGAATAGATTTTGGGTCTGAATGTATCAGGTTCTTTCTCTGGAGAATGTGCTATATAAGGAAAATAAAAAGAGGCGTTTTTGAGTTATATGTTGAACATTTTTTGGTGATGGAACTTGTGATTCTTTAACATCCAATCGAAACGTATATGTATAAGGTGATGTCTAAATAATTTGTTCATTATTTTATATTTCTTTTGATTCTTTATTAGTTAATTTCCACCACATGTTATGATAATATATATGTCCATAAAGTGATACAGTGTATTTAGGACATGTTTAAAAATATAATTCTAAATGTTTTCCTGAGATTTATTTAGATTAAAATCTGTAGAGCTTCTGGTGAATTAATTCCAGCTATTATACAAATTGTTCTGCCATGAAATGAAAAAATTTGAAAATTTCAACTACGATGTTTAGAGAACAGAAAAAACTTCTCAACTTAAACACATCCAAGATCTCCTCCCTATTCAAAAAATGTTGCCATCCTCAGGTGTTTTTTTCGGAGCAATGTCGTCATAGGAATTCTTTCTACCTAATACAGAACTTGAAAATTATTTTTGGATTCTTCAAAACTCTTAGGGTTCTTGAGTTTGGGCGGTTCAACTGTCTGTTCAACATCACCTTTAGACGGTAAGTTCAAATTACATTATTTTGTGAATAATGAACCGATTTTGAAAATTTTAACTGGCTGAACAAACTCATGATGGAAATTCGTCCCCCTCAAAACAGAAGTTTTCTTTAAATCTTCGAAAATTCTTCGTTTCTGAGTTCTGGAGGGTGTTAAATTTTCATTGGGACATCCTGTATATGTATCGCACATACCGGTAGGATAGTTCTGGTCAAACAATCCGGAATAGATTGCAGAGATTCAATTTGATGGCAAGAAAATCTGCCAGGCACTCGCGTTTAGGTAGTGAGCATCAGGCTGTAAGATATAGTTGGGCTCTTGAACATGAGAACTGGAACGCTCACAAATGGAGATCCTGCCAGTTCACAGATGAGACTAGATTTCATTTGTATCATTCTGATGGGCGGATGTTGGTGTGACGAAAATGGGGTCAACGGTATAATGAACATCTCATTACGCCAACAACTCTTTTCAATGGCGGCTCAGTGTGCGTTTGGACAGACATTTGGTTTAATGGGCGCAGAAATCTTATTAACCTCATTAAGGTATCGTGATTTTATTGTAGAATCAATTCTTATTCCCTTTGCTGCAGCCATTGGCAACAATTTTATGTTAATCGACGATAATGCTCGTCCACACCGGGCAAGAATTATCAATGACCGAATAGAAATGCATAGCATTACCTGAGTGAATTGTCCCGCTGTCTCTCCAGACCAAAATTGTATTGAACATGCAATGTCTTATCAATTACACCGATTACATCAACCACCGCAGACATTACAACAGCTCATCGATGCTTTGACGGATATTTGACAAAACATTCCTCAAGCTTTCATTGATAACCTTATTGATACAATGTCGAATATAGTAGGAGCAATACGAAGAGCTAGAGGAGTCCCCACCTGATATTAAACCGTGATTTCAAGGTGCAAAACACTCTTGAGCATATTCCTCGCTTTGTTGTCGCTAAACTCTTCGTCCAACTGAGCCCAAAAGACAAAATTACGATTCATCGAAAAACAATGCGCGACTCCAATTCTCGGGTCAAGCCAAGTCTTCCCCCAGAAAATTCAATCTTGCGATATGATGTTCACGTGAAGACTGCAGTCTAGTCGCGCCAGTTGGAGAAAACTATGCAGCAGCACGAAATCACCTCTTAATTGTCCACTTACTTGTTTATGTTTCTTCCTTCTTGCAGATGATTTCGAAGGGAAACTGCCAATACCATTCGGTTTCTCAAAACACTTGAAACTGAAAAGTGGTTATCTCTAGCTGTTTTAGTCCTTCTTCGTCTTGAACCAATTGTCTTAGTGATCAGACGTCTATTTAAAGTTTAAATACTCGTTGCATACTGAACCATGGCCATCTTCTACAGCCGCTACGTTTCGAGCCGCAACAACCATTTAATATAATAACAATAATAGCTATATCAACACTTACACTGGTAACCTAACTCAATCAAACAATTTGAAATGGACAGATAAACCCATATTTAATACGTAAAATTTAATATTTAATATGTCAATGGATAAACCACTAAAATTAAACATATGCTTATAATAATTGTACTAAGCAATTTAGTTGGAAGGCCCTCTTGTTTACAAATACTTATCCAAACAACAATTCTTTTTATTCAAGCAATCACGATAAAATCATCACATAACGATAATAAACAATGGTAAAACCTATCTGAAATATCTGAAATAAATGCAAATCACCGAATGACCCTAATTTAATGCTCGACAGTTGAGTAGTATCTAATATACAGGTATAAAAAAGGCGGTCGGAAAGATACGAACTTCAATGTTAATTAAGACGACGACCAGGGTCCAGTGGAGCAGTCGAAGAATCAAAACCTCAGCACGATGCGATGACACATAAACGACTGTTCTATTTCATTGCCATTGGCGAGCGAGGATACTTCGATCGAAAGGCAGTCTGCAGAATGAAATTCGCACTTCAAACGTGAGAGGCGTTATTTCGGTTGAAAACAAATACGACAATATTATTCCATTTTATGCGAGGAATTTATTTGCCACGATTAAGGTCACAAATAATTTTCTCTGAGCAAATGAGTACTTAGTTTCCGTTCCGCCATAACTGGCTTGAAAATAAAATAAACTCGACGAAAATAAGAAATTCGAAAACAAAAACAAATTCTAAAAAATGCGAAATCGAAGGTCGAAAAAGTTAAATTAAATGTTCAAATAATCTACCTTGTTGAGCCAAATAGTAGCCAAATCTATTATAAAGATATCCCATATTTCTCAGCAGATTCAGCGTAGTTGCTATTTTGGTACAAAGTCGGATTATTTTGAACCTTAGTTCATTAATATTCGTCGCTTTACCAATTTCATGCCCAATTTTTCAGATATCCCCAAAGAAAAAAATCATTGGGAGATAAATCTGGTGATTGGGGGGACATTTGATCGTATCATTTGTAGAAATGAGACGGTTCGAAAAAGCGGTCCTGAAATATTGTGTTACTACTTTTGCGTTATGACATGGACAGCATAGCTCCAGATATTTGGCATTGTTTATGTTACCATCGATAAAAACTGTCTCTATGATGTAATTCTTCAGTATTCCTGTCCAAACATTAAGTTTTTGAGAATACTGAATACAAAATTTGAATATGAAAAATTTGTATTCAAAAAATTAAAATTAATTTAATTCTAAAAGTTTTTTGAATAAAATTTTTTTGAAATTAAAATTGTAGAAGATAAACATATTTTAATTTGTTTTGATATTCAAATTTTGTTATATTTCTTCTATCAAGTAAAAGGCCTTTCTATTTTATTTTATATATAATATATAATTATATTTTGGCTTCAATAAATCTCATTATGGAATGTCAATGAATTCAAATAAGCCTTAAAAATAACTCGCACTGTTCTTTGATTCTGTTAGAACATAGATCAATCTTGAATTATAAAATTGATCTGTTTCTCGAAACATCATTCATTTACACGTGGTACGTTGTTTGATATAGGTTAGTTTTTTGATTTTGATATTTTGAATATATTTCAGGACTGAAGACGGAATTGCTTAGAATTATATTTGTTTTTTGAAGATATAGTACATGCTTTGAGAGATTTCTGAATTAACTTATTCGAATATTTAAATATATTAAATATTTCAAATAAATTATATTCTTTGTGAAGTCCTTAAGGTGTGTTCATGTTTTTTAAAAGGCAATTGGTGTTCTTAAAGGTAAGATCAGAAACAAAATTTTGTCTCCTTTAAATATTTATTTATTAATTTTAATGACTTTCGTATATCTTTTGGTTTATTTATTCCATTTGACATTATATATTGAGTTTTGATTATATACGTTTATTAAATGTAAGCGGTGCTTATTTTAGACATTAATTTAATTCTAAAAGTTTTTTGAATAAAAATTTTTTGAAATTAAAATTGTAGAAGATAAACATATTTTAATTTGTTTTGATATTCAAATTTTGTTATATTTCTTCTATCAAGTAAAAGGCCTTTCTATTTTATTTTATATATAATATATAATTATATTTTGGCTTCAATGAATTTCATTATGGAATGTCAATGAATTTAAATAAGTCTTAAAAACAACTCGCACTGTTCTTTGATTCTGTTAAAACATAGATCAATCTTGAATTATAAAGTTGATCTGTGTCTCGAAACATCATTTATTTACACGTGGTACGTTGTTTGATATAGGTTAGTTTTTTGATTTTGATATTTTGAATATATTTCAGGACTGAAGACGGAATTGCTTAGAATTATATTTGTTTTTTGAAGATATAGTACATGCTTTGAGAGATTTCTGAATTAACTTATTCGAATATTTAAATATAATAAATATTTCAAATGAATTATATTCTTTCAGAAGTCCTTTAAGTGTGTTCATGTTTTTAAAAGGCAATTGGTGTTCTTAAAGGTAAGACCAGAAACAAAATTTTGTCTCCTTTAAATATTTATTTATTAATTTTAATGACTTTCGTATATCTTTGGGTTTATTTATTCCATTTGACATTATATATTGAGTTTTGATTATATACGTCTATTAAATGTAAGCGGTGCTTGTTTTAGACATTAATTTAATTCTAAAAGTTTTTTGAATAAAAATTTTTTGAAATTAAAATTGTAGAAGATAAACAAATTTTAATTTGTTTTGATATTCAAATTTTGTTATATTTCTTCTATCAAGTAAAAGGCTTTTCTATTTTATTTTAATACTAAATACGCACAGAAATACTCAGATGATTATTCTTCCTAGACCAATATCTTACTACTGATGTGTTATGTTTTTTATTCAAGGAAAACGATGCCTCGTTAGTGAAAAAGGTATTGTTAAGGAATGATTTACTTTTTGCATCATAGTTTCACAAAATTCCATACGTTAGACATGGTCTTCTGGAAAAATTTATTGGTTTGCTTGAACCTTATAACATCGGTAACCGTTCCTCTTCAAAATATTCCGCTTTTATCGTTCATATTGACTTCTTCAGTAATTTGTTATTTATTAGGATGCACTGGTTTCAACAGCAGCACACACATCTACTCCTTTTTTCAAAGGATTTTCACTAATAGTTTTTGGTGGTTTATCAATCTTACATAGCCTGAATGTTCGTACACCCACATTTCTCTACCTTTTCAATTATTTTAGAAATAGCCGAACTTGAAGGAATCGGCCTATTTTCAAAAGCAATAATGAAATGAATTTATTGTCTCTTGAATTGATTGACCACCAAAGTACCATTTTATGATCTGAAGTTTTTCTTCTACACCCAACATTTCAATTTACTTTATTTTCAACAGTCTTTCGATCAAAGCATCCCACTCGTACCTACCATTGAGAGATAACAGTCGTTTATTCGTCACTGCTCCATTGGACCCCGGTCGTCGTCTTGATTAGCATTGAATTTTGTATTTTTCCGACTGTCTTTTCCATACCTGTGTATTCAACTATGAGTCTCCTAACATAATTTCAACATATTTTTCAATTTCAAATTGAAGATATTAGATATCCGAAGGACATATCTGCAAATAGTTCCCATCGTTGAACTGCTAAAAAATGAGAACATGACAATTATCACCCACATTAAATGATGTTGGCAAACAAAAAGTAACAATACATAATAATACGTTTCCGCTATGTTCCCATGGGGTCACCAGCTTCCCCTACAAGAAAACCCCATCGAAAATAGGGCTATAATATGTTCAGGCGATAACCGCCGGCACAAAGCTCAAAGCATATTGACAATACTTATGGAAGTGTGGCTTACCAATTAAGGGTACTTAGAATGGGGTGGCCAGGAAACGTCAATGCAAAGAGGGTTAAAAAATAATATGTTTATAAGTGTGACGAAATTATTATCTGGATTGCGAATTTTAGCAGATTTTGATGGGATCTCAGCAATCTGATGGAATTGACGCTGGAAATTAATAGAGATAAAATTTTTTTAGTCAAATATTTCAAATATTAATTAGGAATTTTTTCTTCTGAAAACATCGACATATTTAATCTAGAATATCTTTAAAATTTTTTTTTTAATTAAATTGGTCTTGCTGACAATTTCGATCACCTTCTCTGACTCGGAAACCACCAAACGAGCCTATTTCACTTAATCGCCTAATACTTTTCATTCGCAAATGCATAAATGAACAACATATCGCAATATTCGATGTTTTAAAAAACATGCATAATTTTCTGGTTTTTGTCTAGAATTCTTATTATAAACATAGTTAGATTAAAGAAAAGTACTAATACCCAATATTATTAAGCGACAGAAACTGTCAGATTTTAAATTTCATGTTTACTTTGATATTCAATCACAAGGAGCTTCAAGATAGAGGAAATTTAGATTTGGAATATTTCAACTTTTCGTTGTTATCTTCTTAGCCATGATATTATGACAGAGGACAAGCAGCTAGCACAAAAGTTGATAGGTCATTCGAAAGCACACTAAATTAGGTATTTTTTGCTGAAAAGAAAACATGTCCCCAATTAATAATTTTTCATCGATAAAACCATTGGAAAGATTTGACTGATTTAGTTCACTTCAGAATCGTGATATTCATCTCCTTACCACGCCCGCAATAAAAATTTTTTGGCACACAGAACTTGTAGCACATTTAATGCCGTTTCCAGATATGTGGTAAAATTTGTTGAAGCTACAAGGATAACTGAAGTATAAATGATTTTATTAAAAAAGTTGAGATATTTCGTGAAATCAAGAAATGTTAAATTGAAGAATAACTATCAAAATTTCGACCATGTGTTATAGGACATTTTTTGTTGCAAATAATTTATTTGATCTCCCCTTAAAGTTTGGCGCTTTTAAAAGTAGAAACCCTGTACTTTAGGAGTATAAACAAGTTCGTGCAGTTTTTTTTGTCGAAAATTGAAGTTTTATTGTGGAAAATTGGTTGTACATTGAAAGTTCAAAGTATTGTTCGTCGCTACACAACTTTTTTCCATCTTCGTCATAGTTGGAGAAGTGCTGGTCAGCCAGGCGATGTTGCATCGATTGGAAGAGATGGGTATCTGGGCTGTACGGCTTCCAATTGAGCGGTTTTAAGTATGTATTAACGAGCGACGCAACATGCTGCAAAATAACTTTATCGAGTCTCGTGGCGTATTGCGTCCGTTTTTCTCTTAATACTCAGCTCAAACGCATCAATTGTCGTCCGTAGACCTCCCATGTGATCCTTTCGTTCGATTGTAGCAGCTCATAATATACCACACACAGCTAGTCCCACCAAATATACAGTATGATCTTCCCGCCATGAATATTCGGCTTGACAGTTGATGACGAGGCATCCATACGTGGCCCGATGTTTTGAATTATCATAATGGACCCACTTCTCTTCGTCAGTTACAATTCGATGCAAAAACCTCTTTTTTTACCGTGGAGCACGAACTTATTTCTTCTCCTGATAATTTTTAAAGTTTGGTGAATAATCCTGAATGAAATTTATAACAGCAAGTCTAACTCAAAAAAAAAACTACTTAAAACAACAAAATGGGGTTGGATGCGAAGGAAAATGAGAAAAAAACACAGAACATCAAATAAAACACAACACTCAGCAAGAGTAAGGTGTACCCGGTGGGTAGCAATTCCATTCGCAAATCTATAAATGAGAAACATATCGCGAAATTCGATGTTCGAAAAAACAGGCATAATTGTATCGATTTTTTCAAGAATACTTATTATAATAAATTGTGTTAATTCGTTAAATTCAAGAAAACGTACTAATACCCAAAATTATTAAGCGACAGAAACTTTCAGATTTTAAATTCCATGTTTACTTTGATATTCAAACACAAGGAGCTTCAAGATTGAGGAAATTTAGGTTTGGAATATTTCAACTTATCGTTGTTATCTTCTTAGCCATAATATTATGGCAGAGGACAAGCAGCTAGCACAAAAGTTGATATGTCATTCGATAGCACACTAAATAATAATTAATCATTTTTCATCGATAAAACCATTGGAAAAATTTTACTGATTTTGTTCACTTCAGAATCGTGATATTCATCTCCTTACCACGCTTGCAATAAGAATTTTTTGGCACACAGAACTTCTTGTAGCACATTTAATCCCGTTTCCAAATATGTGGTCAAATTTGTTGATGCTACAAGGATAACTGAAGTATAATCGATTTCATGGAAAACTGGAAATATTTCGTGAAATCATGAAATGTTAAATTGAAGAATAACAACATTTCGACCATGTGTTATAAGACATTTTTTGTTGCAAATAATTTGTATGATCTCCCCTTGAAGTTTGGCCCTTTCAAAAGTAGGCTTCCTGTATGTAGAATAAAATAATAAAGAAGGGGGCTTTTTCCTTGATAGAAAGTTTTTTCAATATCTCAAATATGAAGCATATGAGTACTTCTGTTATATCTCGTTTTACCATCTTGAATCTGCCTTGGTGTGATGTTCTAGTTGTATCGAAGAGATTATAATCATCGAATAATTTCAATAGCGACAATTCCCATTTACATTTTTAAATTACAGAGGACAAAAATACACGGTTCCGATCTTAAGTACGGGTACTTTCCCCGAAAATTAGTCGTGTCGTGTGGGTGTGTCATTTCCAGCGCACACGTTGGCTGCATAACGCATGTGATGAGATTGACAAATCATCTTTCATGGCTGTGATTTAAAGAAACGCACGTGTCATGGCACGTGAAGCCGACGAGAGGCCCCACTTACATGTGTCAAACATGGTTTGCAACCACTGCCATTCTCTTATTCCCGCAAAGAACGCCGGGTTGGACCGCTGAGCTGAACTTCAGTGGCGGAACATCAAGAACATAGTAGGGGTAATCCGCTGTTAACACTGGTACGATTTTAGTTAGTGATAAAATCATTATCCTGAACTGCTCAAAAATTGGAGTGTTAATTTGCTTACATATGATAAAATAGAACAGAATCTATTTGCGTTTAAAACATTACAAATAAATCAGTTGACATTCAATAAATTACAAGGTGCGTCAAAGGTAAATACAAGTATATAATAAAAATGTTAAAATCACACTAAAACGTGGAATAAATTAGTTGACATTCAATAAATTACAAGGTGCGTCAAAGGTAAATACAAGTATATAATAAAAATGTTAAAATCACACTAAAACGTGGAATAAAATTCAACAAATAAAAGTGAAATACAAATACAGATGGCAACTGGCTTAAGAACAATGAAGGGTTTATGTTTCAAATCCAAAAATCTGGCATTAAAATTTAAAATCTAAAAATAGTTGTATATATATTTTTCTTCGAAAACACTTTAATTCTATGCTTGAAGAGATTTCTGCTCAGTTTGTTTAGCAACTTTATACCAAGAAAGATGAAGCTATCTTGGGATAGCTTCAAATATCTATCATTCAACTATAGGATAATAATATATAAAGGGAAATCAAAAGGCGATTTTGTAATGTACTGATGTATTAAGTTAGGTTAATCTGCCTGACATGGCAACAGTAAGCAAGACTTATTTAGAGCGACAACATAGTAGAGAAATAAACAAAATAAAGATTCTGACCTGGTCTACAGGATTATTTTTATTATAAACACCTTGGAATCACGGTTTAATCTCGGGTGGAGTCTCCTCTAGCTCTTCGTAGTGCTCTTACTCTATTCAGCATTGTGTCAAAGAGGTTATCAATGACAGCTTGAGGAATGTTTTGCCAAGTATCCGTCAAAGCATTGGCGGGCTGATGCAATGTCTGCGGTGAGGCAAGTAAGTGGTGTGATTGCTCCGACATTGCAGACCAAACAGGTTCAATCAAATTTTGATCTGGAGAGGCAACAGACCAATCCATTCGGCTAATGCCATGCATTTCTATGCAGCCGTTTACAATTCTTGTTCGGTATGGACGAGCATTATCATCGATTAACATAAAATTGTCTCCAATGGCTGCCGCAAAGGGAACAATGATTGATTTTACAGTTAAATCACGATACAAGTTCGTTATCATGGTTGCGTTAATGAAGAAAATAAGATCTGTGCCTCCTTAAACGCACATCGAGCCGCTACCGAAAAGTGTTAGCTTCATGAGATGTTCACTGTACCTTTGAGCCCGTTCTCGCCACACCAACATTCGTCCGTTAGATCAAACACCTACAAGCATTGTACTATGTAAAACGATGGAAGGTAGCACAGCCAATTCGCGATATCAACGAACTTTTTGGCGAATAAATATTGTAATTAGCGAAAGAGTGGTTTGAACATTTAGATTCAGGTAATACCAGCCTGGAAGGCAATCCAGGAATAGGTCGACCTTCGAATTTCAACAGTCAGGTCCTTCTGGTGGCTATGGAAGAAGACGAAAGTTTGAAAACTCAAATGCTGGCTGGAAACTTCAATAGATAATCTTGTCATTAGCCATGAATCGTAGTTGTTTTTCAACAACGTCAAATGAAAGGGAGTATCGTGTAGCAAATTACCGAAAATATTACCTACCGAAAGTCATCCAATGTAAAAAGACTGTATGGTGTGTCGAATTAGAAAGGTTATTGATGGAATAAGAGAATAGGAAGGGTATTTCAAAATTTCGTGAAGATCGTAGGTGATATGCCCAAGCGCGCTAAAGCTCTTGGCTTCACGTTAGTACTTTCCACAATTTTTTGATAAATTGTGATGAATGAAAGATTGTTTGATAATTGCAGGATGAATGACTTATTATTTTGAACCATTGTGCTACTAATATTTAATAATTTCAAATGTTGCTCTTTCGTGAGCTTCACCGTGATAAAGGTATCAACCTTGACTGATATTTTGACGTTGTCAGATCATGGAAAACTGATACTTTGAAAATTCTTTCAGGCAATAAATTTTCTAGATTTATGGGTAGGTAATATTCTCAAATGATATTAAACTAATGGTGTTACCGATCGGTTGATTTTATGATGAAAGAAAACAGCACCGCCGCCTCTGATATCTTCACATTGGCGCACACGTTCTATTCTCGCAATACTGTGTACATAGTTTTCCATGAACAAGAACCGTAAGCCCACCGTCAATTGTTAGCTGTGAGTTCAATTGTTCGGAAAGATAAGCCGTGTGGATTTGTTTGCAATGAATTCGTTCTGGTTTTGATAGAGGGTTTTGAATTATTTAACTGTTTGGTTTTTCTAGCTATGAACGTACGAGCGATCTTAATTCAATTTAAAGCCTATTTATAAGCTGCTTTATTTGGATTGTGGGACCGATAAATTTGTTTTTCTCACGTGGTGGTCATTATTATATGATATTATGGTATTCTATGAATATATCAATGGAAAATCATAATATTATTTGTACTAAGCTGAATCCGATGTTTCGCTCCAGTATTATTTCTATCATAAAATGTCAAGATTTTCACTTAGATCGAAAAATTACATGATAATTACACTAACTTTATTATTCCTCTTCTTCAAGTGCCGTGTCCTCCCAGAACATAGACGTTCATTCGCATGATTTTCACCTTGTCTACTTACTCGGAATTGTACATGTCGGCATATGAGCAGAGCTTTTCACCAACGTAAAAGTACCATTGTCATCATTGATGTCCCGGGTTTCTGCTCAAGTTTTGACACTCCAGCAGACCCCCGATAAGTTGAAAGAGAAAGATAGGAATTTTGAAGGAAGATTATAGAGAACTTTGCTCCTCGCCAAAAAAAGGATCGCCGTGTCGATCCCAACACTCAGTCATTTGAGCAGAGTGTCTCTATGGTTGTGAAAGATTGAAGCAACGAAATAACATAAATAACAGCTTCCCAGCATGGATCCTCCCGCACGAAGGACCGCTTTTGCTGTTCGATTTCTAAAAGCGAGGCTCCTAAGCATCGAAGAGGATGGGCTTTAGGGTCAAAAGTGACGCCAGAGTTGGGGGAGAGCAGAACGAATCTACCAGGACCTCCAAACCTAGTCGAATCGTCGTAGTCTCCCTTTTTCCTCCAACGGACCACTTCCGATGGAAGTGGCAGCAGATAAGATAAGCTTAAGGATCCACGACTGGGGCAGAAGTTGGGGGCGAGCAGAGCGATTCTTCCAGGACTGCCAAACCTCGTCGAATCGTCGTAGTTTCCCTTTTTCCTCCAGCGGACCAATCAGGACCCCGCAGCGGAAGCTTAAGGATCTAAAGATGGAGCCAAATTTAGGGGCCATCACAGCGAATCTTCCGAGATCTCACCCCGGTCGAAGCGTCGTAGTCTCCATTTTTCCTTTAGCAACCATTTAAGATCCCTCAGCATCAGTAGACGAAGGTTGAAAAACCCACGCTGAGATTCAGCAGGGCATCGCCTTCGCCCGTGTATGGATTACAAAACTCTAATCGGTCGCAGGGTCGCAGATTCTGGTCATCAATCAGAGTCAGCTTCCCCGTACGATTCCAAATCTTGCAGAAGGAAATGGATGGAGTGGGATAATATGATGGAAAGGTATGTAAGTAAGAAATGAAGTAAGGAAGTTTGGAATGCGAGTAATCTGCTTTAGGCATCATAACTATATCCTCTATTTCATAAATGAAACTAGGACACTCGTTATGACAAACTCCCCCACCAAGACAAGGTACAGAGACGGGGGGGAGCCACTTTGTCTACAGCGGACCTAAACACTGTCGTGATGCTCACTCCATAGCACTGGCGGAGGTCTTTAAGTCAAGATATTCTTAGGCGACCAGGACCGCGCCTTTCCTCTATTTGCCCTGAACAACTATATGGAGCAGTTTATATTTAGGGTTTCTCATCACGTGAGCAAAGTACCAATTTTCTTTTTTTTTATAGTATTGAGTACTTTTTTCCTCATACGTTGTAGAACCGCTTCATTTGACACCCTTCATCTATGATAACCTCAGCATCCTTTGATAAGCCCTTATATTGAATACCTCAATCTTTCTACACATCGTCTCAGTTATGGTCCACGCCTCCATCCCATAGAACAATTAGTTGAAAACATAGCAACGCAACGACAGTATTCTCAAGGAAGCTCTCAGCGATCTGTTGGTCAGCACTTTCTGCATGTTTTTGAATAATGTCCTTATCTGCTCAATTCTGCTTTCGACTTCTTGAGTCAAGGCCAATTTTTCATTCACCTAATAGACCAAATATTTCTTGGGAGCCATAAATGGTCTTGAATCTGGAGAGCAATTGTCTCACCAGTGACGAACAATATAGTTTTCACAAACATCGATCAACAGGAGAGCTTCTTAGCTTAATGACACAAGGGTGAACAAAGACTATGGAGAATCTAGGTAAATTGCTGATCCAAGGCTTTCGATCGTGTCTGGCATGAGGTTCTTCTGAATAAGCTATCTTCGTATGGTTTTCCGGGGAGTTTCTGCGATTGATTGAAGAGTTTTCCCACCAACTGGAACAATCATGTGGTCGTGGATGGTGGGATGGTGTTGGTTTCCGTGGTTTCAACATGAACGATAGAGTGATCCACATAAACGATCTTCTTAGTACGATCGAAAACCACATTGTGAGCTTAGTGGATGATAAAACGCTGATATTTTCTTTCACCAGTGGCAAACCTTTGAGCACCGTTAAGTCTCACCTCCATAGATACCAGTTAATTGATTCCCTAAACGAAGATCTCAAAAAGATAAACGAATGAGATCAACGAAATCGAGTGCAATTCAATACCTCTAAGACAAAACATCAACTTTTTCTTGAAAAACTCAGTTCGTGACTTCTGACGTGATGAAGTAAAACCAGGTGCTTCCGCCAAGTTATTCCATACATCAACTGTGAACTCTTCGACCTGTTTGGGGAACATGTGACTAACATTGCAAAGTCTGCTGAAAATAAGCTGGATTATTTATTCAAGACTAGGGAATATTTCTATGCCAATCAGGTTCTTCTCCTCTATGAAGCCCAGATCAGACCGGGATTGTACTACAGCTCTCATGTTTGGAGCTCAGCAGGAGAGTTGCCGACTAATGCTTGTTCTATAGATACTATCACGATCCATTCTGCAGAGAACTAAAGAAAAGTATGCCAGCTGCCGCTAAATTCACACGCGGTCAAAGGGCTGCGCAACGAGTACATCCCGATGCAGTTGAATTAACAACTCCGAGAACTTCTATTTACCAGAAGTCCTTCTTCCACCGAATTGACCAGTTGCGGAAAATGCTTCCATCTGATGTGTTTCCTTCAGTGTAAAATCTTCACCAGTTCACGACGAGAGTGAACAAGACACAACTTTCCGCTCGGAGTACCAACTTGGTGACATAATTTTCCCTTTCCTAGGATGCTCAAACATAAAAAAGTTTGGACTTGCTGATGAAGAATCCAATCAGGAAAAAAATCCTGTCCAGCCGATCAGGCGGGCCGCAAACTCGCAAACTTTCGAACGAAAAGAGGCAGAGCCTTGAAACTTTCAGGGAAGGTTTGGGGTTTAAATGCCGCAGACAAGTTCATTAATGTGTAGTTATATCGGGTGTTTTTTAGAATGATAAAACTTTAGACAGGGATAACTGTGATTTGACAGAAGGTAGAAGCCATGTTGTTTTGACATTTCTGTTCAGTAAGCATTGACAAATTATCATGGAAAGACTCACGCCGCAACAACGTCTACAAATTGTTGAAATTTATTTTAAAAATCAGTGTTCTATTCGCCAAAGTTATAGAGCATTTCGTGAAATTTATGGTTTAAATAATCGTCCATCAGAGCAGCTTATTCGTCGAACTATCGATAGATTTCGGACAAAATTTTCTCTACGCGATGCAACAACAACAACAAGACAAAGAATTGTACGTACAGAAGAAAATATCGCTTCTGTAAGTCATAGCGTTAATGGTAATCCAGATTTGTTTATTCGTAGACGTTCACAATAAGTTGGACTCAGTGCATCCACCGCATGGAAAATTTTGTGTAAAGATTTTGGTCTACACCCATACAAAATCCAACTGGTTCAAGAACTAAAGACCATAATATGCGTCGTTTGTTTGCTGATTGGACCCTAGAACAGCTTGAAGTTGATCCACCTTTTTATCGTAAAATTGTATTTAGTGATGTAGTGTGATGTAGTATTTAGTGGCTATGTAAACAAACAAAATTGCCGTATATGGAGTGAAAACACTCCTGAAAAAGTTCTGCATCCTGAAAAATGCACTGTATGGTATGATTCACACGCTTGAGGCATCATCGGTCCATATTTCTTTAAAAACGATGCTGGAGCTAATGTTACAAGTGAAAGGTGCTCGTTACAGATTGGTGATCAATGATTATTTGTTTCCAAATTTGAATGGTATCGACCCAGAAGTGTTTTTGTTCCAACAAGATGGTGCTACACCTCATGCTGCTACCGTAACAATTGATTTATTGAAAGAAAGATTTGGCGATAACATTATTTCGAGAAATGGTCTCCAAGATCATGCTACATAAATCCACTGGATTTTTTTCTTTGAAGTTATGTCAACTCATTGGTTTATGCTGATAAACCAGAAACAATAGACGCTTTGCAAGCCAACACAACTCGTATTATTGATGAAATAAGACCTGAATTACTCGAAAAAGTGGTCCAAAATTGGTCTGGTCGAATGCGGTTCCTCAGAGCTAGTCGTGATGGACATATGCCGGAAATTATTTCTAAAACAAAAATGTCCTAGAATTATCTTTCAAATAAAAAAAATAAGTTGGCTTCAATCTTAATTTAAATGTGTTTTATTTCCATTTAGAGTTCAATAACTCAAAAAAAAACACCCGATACCTTCACTTGTTCCATCTTGTTCAATCGAGAATAATTACCGAACAGCACGGATTTTTCAAAGAACGTTCAATCGAAACCAATTTGACAACTTTTACCGAATACCTTCTTGAAAGTCTTGATAAAGGTATTCAAGTTGACCCTGTATATGCAGACTTCTTGATAAAGCGAGCATTCACTTGCTGATCACTAGGTTGCGTTAGCTTGTGCAGTTCACTTCTACGTTGGTTTAAATATTACTTGAGCAAACAATAGGTAAGTTTCAGTTGATGGATATGAGTCATGATACTTTTTGCTCAACTTCTGGTGTACCTCAAGGCTCCCAGTTGGATCCCTTATTGTTCATAATATACTTAAATGGAATAACTGAATATTTGAAGATTTGTGAATTTCTCCTTTTCGCTGAGAACTGTGGAGTTTATTGAAGAATTAGAAATCTAAATGACTGTTTATTCTTCAGGAAGAACTCAATAATTTCATGAAATTTTGAAGCCTTCTCTTAAATTTAACTGAATGCCATGTTGATTTCTTTTGGTAGAAATAAGAATATGATCTATTTTCCATGCTCGCCACAAAATAAGTTTACCAGTCGTCTAACCCATGTGAGAGATCTGGAAATAATATTGGATTCCAATCTCAAATTTGATGTTTATATTGAAACACTTTTGTTGAAGTTGTAATAGTTTTGCTATGAGATTTCTTCTGGTTATTTGATGTTTTCCTTTGTAAATCAATGAATAAATCTTGATTTCCGACTTTGTGAATAAAGATTCTCCAAAATTTGGACCATATGAAAATTCACCCTAATCGTGTACTAATTTGCCGACCTACTGAATCTCCATAGGGTAGGAGGTCGTGTGGCAGTGACGTACATCCCGTAGAGGGAGGCGGAACAATTTCGCATCGATTCTGTGGAAGTGTCAACAGCAGCGTTGACGAAACAATTTCACGGCTACTTGAACCCCTCGCAAGAGGGTTGAGCGTGAAGGGCAACAAAACTTGGTTGGTTTGCACGGTCCATTTGTTAATAGATTTAGCGGTTGTATTTAAATAGGTTGTTTTATGGTTGGAATTCATTATGTCCGGATCAGCGCATCTCTGAATTCCCACAGTAGGTGACTTGTGTATTTGACGCGTGTGATTTTTCCAACCAACTACAAAAATTAAGGAAATTATGACAGAAAATCACATATCTAAGTGAAAAAGATGAGGATATTCGTTTTCCGAAGATGCATATTTTCCGTATCATCTAAATATTTTCTTTCAATTAGATAAACTTTAAACAATTATAGAAACGTCTTCTGGTTCATCGTGGCGCAAGTTTTCATCAAGTTTAGTCATTTTTTCTCCATTTGTGTCATAAATGCACATTTAAATGATTTTGCCAAGACAAGTTTATCCGAGGATAATGCCAACAGAGCTTCAAGCTGGTCGAACACAAGTGCAAGTGGTCAATTCTTTCAATGTTAGCCAAAGTGTGATATCACGTTTACTGACATTGATTTTGCCACTAGAACTGTTCATCAAAGACCCAGAAGTGGTTGACCCTGTATTACAATGCAAGAAGAAGACCGTTTTTTAACTCTTTCGGTGGGAAGAGAGTCTCTCAGCTCTTGTAGGAATGGCAAGTCAATGTTTCGAGATGCCACAGTTACTTCAGTTTCCCTAAGCACAGTCAAGAGACGTTTCCATGAAGTCAATCTAACATGAGACGCTTGTTAAAAAGAGTTCCACTTACTTGCGAATATAAGCGTCAAAGATTAGAGTGAGCAATGGAGGGGGTACCCTGGCAAAATAAATGGCGATACGTACTCTTTACTGACGAGTCCAGATATGGTCGTTTTTATAATAGTCGACGAGTATCATTGTGGACCTGTTCACAAATAAGAGGAAACCGCCGCTCTGTTTAAGAAGCCCATATCTTTCGGGAAGGCACAATTATGGTTTGAGGTGGTGTTTGTTTCGATTGCAGAACTGACTTATTAGTACTTCCAAGAACCACGAACAGACATATGTTGATGAAGTTAACAACAAAGTAGTCTCACAATTTCCGGCATCTATGGAAAAAACTTGGTTTTTCTAGATGATAATGCAGTACCACACAGATCCCATCAAGTGATTACTACTAGAGAAAACCTCGGCATTTCACATCTAGTATTACTTCCAAGACCCCTGACCTAAATCCAATCGAGCATACTTGGAACCAATTACAAAGAACCCTTAATGCCCACACAGCTCCGAGATCTTTTGCCACAATTTTGGAAACAAATTGAGCAGGATATTCTCAATAACTTGGTGGAAAGTATGCAGATAAGATGTCAAGCAGTTATTGATACACATGGTGTACATGTAGTATACTTTGTAAATGTTTTTCTAGATAATTATTTTAATATAATATTTATTTTCAATATACATACAGATACCTGGTGAAATTTCTTTCTTTTGGGTTTTTCGTTTGAATGATAAACAACAATAATACTAAACGATTTATTTAATCGGAAAAAATATTTTCATATATTTTATTCTTTATATATTAAGATTTAAATATAGGTCAGTTCAAAAGTATTTATGTTACGTTGGTATCACTTCCACGTATGTCGCAGGAAATATTCCTACATTTCCGTTACACTCTCCTAACCACCAACCATCTTCTTGTTTTCTGTAGACAGAAAGCAGATCCCCGGGATTCAATTCTAGCTCATCCGTGAAATTTGGAGTATAATGATATAGTGCTTTACACTGAGCTATTGGCTGTACAATGTCTTCTGGAGTATATTTAGCGTCACCTGTACTACTACACTGAGAAGAGAACTCATCTGAAAAAGAATTACAAAAAATTATTAGAACGTTCAGAATTTTATAATTTGAAGGAGAGTTTTTACTTGGTAGGAGATTTTTTCAATATCATAAATATCTGGTAGAGTAATTCTGTTATACCTCTCTACAAATTTTAAAATTTCGTAAAAATTTTCAAAAAATTTACCGTATTCGTTTTTTTTTAAATCTTCGTTCGGGGAATCGATTTGCGGGCATCTTTGGAAGTGAGACTCAACGGTACTCAAAGGTTTGTCACATATGAAAGAAGACATCAGCCTGCTATCATCGCGAAGCTCACAATGTGATTTTTGGTTGTACTAAGAAGATTTGAAAGAAGGAGGGTGATAAAACTGAGCCTTGGGGTATTCCAGAATACACGTTGAAACCGCGGCAATTTTCTGGCGCAACCCAGTGGAACAATCAATGGGCTTGTTGGTTGTTCTTAAATTATACGCTTCCTTATCTTTATGTATGGTCTGATTACATACGTTTCTGTGCTAAATGTAATTGGCACATGTTTCGTCAGACGGGTTTGATCGCCACCGTCGATAGGCTCTATCTTTGGCAGTTGTGGCTCGTCTGCAGTCACTTCCAAACCATTGCTTGCTGTTTCAGGGTCGTTTGACTGTATTTGGAATAAAAACGTTCATCCCAAAATGTATTACATCTGTAATGCTGCTTATATTTCCTGTTTTTTATGTTTCATTCCATGGGTACGAGGCATAAAATCATGCTGATCATCCCAGTTTGCTGCATTATAGTGCCAAATCCGACATAGTTTTCCAGAAGAAACAGGTTGGGTTTTTGGGGCCAGGTGCAATGCTTTCACGAGGCAATGATCAAAATTGCCCAATGGTGCTGAATTAGCAACATTGCAGAGCTCTGCTTAACTTGTCGTCAAAAAAAGAGTCAGTGTATTTGCCGTATCTCCTGGATGATCACTCTCTGTGGGCTCTTCCACTACCTGAGTGAGATTACGGCTTATGGCAGAAGCTTCTGCCTGCCTGCCAGCCTCATCAGTTTTGTTTGAGTGTTTGCGCCAATCTGAATTATGAGCATTGGAGTCGCCCAGTACGATTACTAATTACTACATGTTTTTTTAGATGCGCGAATGATATAAGGGATGCGCAATTGGCAAAGATCAAAGCTGCCAACGTAAAATCTTTCTTTAGTAGTAAGTTGCTTCAACGTATTGTGGAAATGAACAAAATCACTGGCAAAAACTGATTAACGAATGAAAAATAAACTCATCTGAACCGAATATTGAACTAACCGAAGTCGGAATCATGTTGATTAGAGTTTCCATCCCCAGCACCTCTGTCAGACCAGTCTGATTTATCCTCAATCTCGTGTATCTGCCGATCAGATTTTGTCGAATTTACGGATTTTTCACTGACTGGGCTCCTATTACAATCTATCAGTTCTTCTCGCAGCCATTGTGGAACCTGAAACAATAAGATGATTTAATGATTATATGGAAAAATTGATGAGAATTTTTAATAGAAAATAGAAACGTTGGTTTCTGAGAGCTAAGAATTATATCATGAGGTGTTCAGGTGTTTTTCTTTTTCTCCATAGAATAATTCGTCCCTTTGAATCCGTAAGAATGATAGAAAACCTTTATAATAACAATTCAGCAATCACTTTCTCCATCACGAATATAAAAAACAGAGAAAATTTCCTTTAGTATTTTAAAAGGGTTGAAATGATCTCCTGCAGCTCAATATCTGCTTACTTTGAACACGTTTTTTTTATAATGCGTCGGAACCTGATTTGTATCCACTTCTTCTACCCCCACAAGCCGCCACTGGAATAAGGTTGTTTGTTCAACGGAAACTAACCATTTCTTGTGCTACTCTTTCCCAAGCGTACTGAGCTATATCTCTCGAGCTACAACCAGTTCCAGAGTTCTAATACCTCCAGCTAAGATTGTTTCGTCAAGTGTATATGTCTATTTCTTATGAAGCACTTTCGTTTTGGTTTCCAAGAGCTTAGCATTACATCATAGATTACACAGGAGGTCTTTCTTTCTCACCACAAAATCCGCATTCTCTTTTTTCTGCTTAACTAATCTATCTGAGAAGGCAGCGCGAAAATGTAGTATCTTCTAGGCGGAATCAAAACAAATTTTTGTTTTTTCAGGGTTCCGGTAAAATTTCTTGGATTTTACCAAACCTACAAGTTTGTGCTGGATGGCTTTTTCATCAGTTTCCTCTTCTTTTTCTTCAGATGGGTTTCTGTGATACTGAAAGGTGCTGGACAGCGAGTGTTTGTGCCGCTTATCTGGCTAATATGTTGATTCCTATGTACTCTGATTCCAAGTGCTGGAAAATCCAAACCAAATTTGTTTCTACCTAATTAATTGAGTCCTACCGGCATTTCCATGAAATGTTATCTTTGATAGCCTTTATTAAATTTCTGACAGCACTTTTTCAGTTTTACGTAGACTTCTACCTAGCAGAAGCTAGGTAATTTTGCATGTTTTTTTCTCGAACTGAATATTCTAGCTTCTGGTAATGTGGCGATTTTAGAACCACGTATTCCATTCAATCATATTTTTATGCAAGCATGTGGGTGGACTCCACAAAGAGCGCACTCTCCTTCATTAATACCAAAAAGTTCTTTCCTTACACCTACATATATGCCCAAACAACCAGGTGAATTCTACCAGAATAGTTATTGGCTATTTGAGGAAGGCCTCTTTTCCAAGTGACTACCAAGCAGTCTCCACAGTCCACCCCTAGAGGTAGAAAGTGTGATAAGGCTTACGCCATATCATCGCGCGTGGCGAGAACCCCTCCGAAGAGATGAACCCACCAGCTTCCAGTTTGGGCCCCGACTCGAAAGCCAGAACCGTCTGACTGGTAGCAGCGAAGCACTATCCAACCCCTACTGGCTCAGCAGGTCAGTACCCGAGTTGGTTTGAGACGCAACTCACCCGCCGGAAGGAATTCTTATCCATCCACCCGAACGCAGTCCCATGAACTAAGATAAACTCAAGATTGACGACTACAATTGATCCTGGTACGAGCACCGTCTAGCGGACTATACGTCCTGACCCACCGAACCCATGTGAGGTCATTTGATTGATCCTGGCGTCAAGCACTAATGGCGGAGCCATTTCTTCGAGATCCACAAACCCTAAATAGTTACGCACAGATCCAGGGGCCAGGACAGGCCGGTCGAACCGTCAAGTCCCGTTAAACCCCGAGTCGTTTCATGAGAATATCCCGAAAATGGGGGTCTGCGAACAGATAAATTAAATACCCCCCTAGTCCAGCATGCGGACTTTCAACCACTGCCCCCTCGAGTCCAACACCAATGGGGTAGCTAGGTGGTACAAGTAACACCTGTGGGCAAGACCACCCCCCCGAGGTAACGCAGTATGCTACATAACGCACTCGGCCATTACACAGAATCCGGAGATTCATACTGCGATAGGGTAGAGTACGCTAGTTTTAAGGGAGAAGCCCTGTGCTGCGACAGACTCCCTTGTCACTGAGTTAATCAACCGGCTCAGCCCTCCATTCCACCATAACGCAAAATTAGGGCCCCATTCGGAAGATCTTCCACCATACAGGTCCAGTGACTGGCGCGAAATGGCATTATGTTAGACACCAAGACTTAACCCTCCATTTCGCCGGGACGAAAGTAGGGTCCTAGTCAAGAGAGCGCCACCATCACGTCAAGATCTAATGCCTGGGGGGCGGCCCAAACAACCAGTGAGATGCACCTCCAATGTTAATTCTTCCAACATATCACGTATGTTTATTCACTCTGAGGCCATACTGAATATTGGAAAGTAACGCATAGATCTCCATTGAACGAAATCATAAAAAAGATGCAAGAGTAATAAATATTTAATTTTTACTTACTTTCAACACACTCTGTTGGAGACCTGACTTATCTCTTGTAATAGTTATATGGGCTGCTAACGGATGTCCAGTTCTAGGATTGCTATCTAGCTCAGCCAATGCATTCTGTATCTTATACCTTGTCGCCTCAAAGTAAATTAACATAGATTTGAACTGAAATAAAATAGCATCATCATAAAATTGAAATTGAAAGCTTAACATCAAAATGCCTCATCTTGTGCAAAAAATATCATTCTGTCTACTCACATGATAAAGCTTTTCGGTGAATGTATTTTGAGAATCTTTAGCTCCAAATGTTGGATTTTGTTTGATGGCCTTAGACATGTTTTCTACGCCGTTTTTCTGTTTTCGTTCGCATTCAATGTCCTTCCTGATGATGTTGAGAAGCTCAACAAGAGCCTGAAATTGAGAGTGAGGATGAAACTTCAGCAGGTATAGAACAGAAAGAGATATCACCTTTTTGCGCCTCTCTCGATTCATGGCTAACGTGATATGTTCGCAATAAAAATCGGGCAGAAGTTGTTCGGAAACTTGTTGCGAGGTTTGTCTCAAATTTACAAAGGTTGATAAATCTTTGGTTGGTTCACTTTGTGCAACAGGTTGTTGTAATCGTTCGGTAATCTGAAACATGACAAGAGATGTTTAATTTTCACAGCAAATGTTTAAGAGCAGGAAATGTCTAATGTATCAAATCAATCAATATGTTACAAAGTATACTCACTTCTGTTAGTCTAGGGGTGAGCTCGGTGCTATGATGTAAGTAAGATTCTAGAGCATTTTTCAAACAGTTAAGCCTTTCTTCTTCCAAAGATTGAAAGGTATCAACACCTCGGAGCACTGCTGATTCCCATTCAAGTCTGTAAAATAGTACAGAAATAAGCATTGACTCATTCATACCAACTTGGAAAGTACATACAACCAAACTCATGTAGAATATTTATGTAAGACGTTCATTTGCATTAATGAATGATATGAATTGTTTGATCCGCAAAAAACATTATCTGAACGATAGAACAATGGCAAAATGTTATGTAAAATGCTTTTAAGAGATATGCAGATTTAGTCCAGTAACAGGACTTTGAAGAGGTGTTTTTGGAACGGCCTCATTGGAATAATTTTAGTATTATTAACGATCAATAGAACAATTGAATCGTGTTGCCAATTTTTTTAACAAGTAACAGAAAATGTTCTCCGTCTCCCTTCAAAAAGATTACTGCAACACTTGAATTGGAAATAACCTATGGTTTTAAAAGTAGTTATCAAAAGTTAGATATTTCTTACCTTGTCCTCTCTGCTTTTACACTAGTATCATAATATTCAATATCAGCTTTCTTTGTATTCTCTTCCGCTTTACGCCTTTTGCCTTCCAACTATTAAAAAAACAGAAAAATTAATTTTGTTATAACTGTAACTGTAGATATTGACTGTTCAATTATTTCTGACTAGTCTTCATTTTGAAAAACTTTAATAATTAGGTGACTTAGTTGCAGCAAGTGCTAGAGGAAATCCAAATTTGGATTTTTGATAAACCAATAAATTTATCGGTTCCACGTCGTTCTCAACAATCAAATCTTTCTCAAACGACAACTTGGAGAATTTTAAGAACATATTTGGGTTTACATCCCCACAAAATTCAACTGGTTCAAGAACTGAAGCCATTTGACCACTATAATCGTTCCTTATTTTCTTATTTTGCTCTTGAACAAATGGAAAATGATGAACAATTTTATGGAAAAATTTTATTCGGTGATGAACCTTATTTTTAATTCAATGGTTATGTAATTGCAGAATTTGGAGTGATGAAAATCCACTCGAAACCGTTCAGGTAATATTACATACAGATAAATTTAATACCGAAAAGGTTAATTGGATAAAAGAGACCCAAAATCGTTAGAATTAGAAAATCATGGGTGAGATCTATGTCCGTGGACGCTGAAGGGTGAATGAAGAAGAAGAAGAAGAAAGTCACTGTGTGATATACAATTCATGCTGGCCGAATCATTGGTTCATATTTCTTTGAAGAAAGGATCAAAGACTTACTGTTAATGGAGGACGATTCAGAACAATATTGAATGATTTTTTCCTGCTGTTGTTGAGAATAATCTAGAAGATATGTGGTTTCAACAAGATGGTGCTACCTGCCACACAGTCACCTCAACAATCGATTCGTTAAAAAAAATTTGTGATAAAATTATCTCAACAATTGGTCCACTTAATTACCCTCTTAAGTCGTGTGCTTATGATTTCTTTCTTTGGGGATATGTTAAGTCACGTGTTTATGCTGATAATCCAACAACAACCCAGCAATTAAAAATAAACATTCAATATACCATTAATGATATACAGCCAAATTTGTGAGAGAGTGATGAAAAATTGGGTTGATAGAATATAGTACATACGGAAAAATCGTGATTTCAATGATGTTATTTTCCGTACATAATGAAATATTTCAAATAAAAAAAATTGTGTCTATATTTGATAGATTCGGTCTTTACTGGGTGGAAACTCATTTTAATTAAAAAAATGTATATGAGACAGTAATTTATTTCCACAAAAATATTTGTACTACTACAACAATTGTTTCATCACGATGTGGCTTCTTCAGGTATTACATTGTACTGTCTGATGGTATTCAGTGTAACCGAGTTTAAATACATTTTTAGGTACGTGACCAAATAATGGAAGCACAAGTCATAAAAACTCTAGGTGTTTATTGGAGTTTCCCGCTTAAAATGACATTAAGGAAAAATATTCAGTAATGGAGAATGTTCGACATCTGTTTGTTCGTTCAAAAGGATTTTACGGGCATTATACCTGTTGATTTCAAGAAATTCTAAAAGTGTTAATCTAGAAATTTTGCTTTCAACGTGGATAATTTCATAATTATTGTTGAAATTATGCCTGAATTCCTTAAGATGATTAGCATATGTCGAATGTACAGAATTAGATATATAACCCCTAACATTCGACATACATAGTATGCTAATCATCTTAAGGAAATCAGGCATAATTTCAACAATCATTATGAAATTATCCACGTTGAAAGCAAAAGTTCTAGATTAACACTTTTAGAATTTCTTGAAATCAACAGGTATAATGCCCGCAAAATCCTTTTGAACGAACAAACAGATGTCGATCATTCTTCATTACTGAATATTTTTCCTTAATGTCATTTTAAGCGGGAAACTCCAATAAACACCTAGAGTTTTTATGACTTATGCTTCCATTATTTGGTCACATACCTAAAAATGTATTTAAACTCGGTTACACTGAATACCATCAGACAGTACAATGTAATACCTGAAGAAGTCACATCGTGGTGAAACAATTGTTGTAGTAGTACAAACATTTTTGTGGAAATAAATTACTGTCTCATATACATTTTTTTAATTAAAATTGTGTCTATTTTCATTTGATAGCTGTGTAGGTATCCGTTCTCCATGTCTCTATGCATATGGTATTTATCAATTAATCTGTCGCTCTATGTCATCTTGAAGACGATAATTACACTCTGCAATTTGTTCTAAATCGAAAAATGTAAGAACTTTTCTTATCGGAATATTTTGGACCCTAACGAGAATAAATATATAGAATTAAAATAGGACCCTAACAAGAATAAATATGTAGAATGAAAATTTACAATTTCCTCACCTTTGCGTTATCTCTTTCTGTAGGAATTTTCTGTATATTTCCGAGATGAATCAAACTAGTACTCCTTGATAATCTGAAAAAATATGTTTATTATATTAAACTACTTTTACCATTGTATGATATAGGAGTTATGAAGAAAAAGGTATGAAAATTTCTAGAAATTATTGTTATATGAATAGAAAGAACCAAAGAAAATACCACTGTGAAATGAATAATTTACAATTCAGTGATAATATCGAGAGTAGTTATATAGCTTATACAGGGTGACTCATAACTATTGGGACATAGGTTAAGGACAGGTTATTTGAATCAAAATATGGCGATTGGACCAAATATGCCCTAATCAAATATTGCTGTAGAAAAAATACAGGGCGTTGATTTAATGTAACTAACTTCATATTTGAGATTGAACTCTTTAAGTATTCAAAATATACAGAAAAGAAGGTAGTGGGATTTTAAAAGTAATTTGTTATTTTATTATTTTACAAAGTTTCATTTCTAGAAAAAGTTAAGTGAGGGGGATTTGTTGAGGTCCGTTTGGTCGTTCAGGAGAGTATGTTTTTTATTATATCTATTAATTTCAAGTTCTTCTAGGTAGTTCAACTTCAGGTTCTTGTTTTCTATGTGTAAGATTTTGTAGTTATTCTCCTGTCTCCAAAAGATAGTCAGCATATGTTGAATTTCCGTTTCTACCAAGATATGCTTTCTGGTGTTTTCTTATTCTAGTACCGAAAGATCTACCTGGTTGACCAACGTCTACATATGGGCAGATACCGCAGTTTAACCTATATACTCCAAACTTTTTCTTATGGATCATATCTTAACTATTTTTTATTAAATTTCCGAATGTGTTTTTTGTTTTGAATGAAATATTGGAATTATTCTTTTTCTTTAAATATATTGCTAGAAGAATTTCAATATTTCATTCAAAACCAGAAATACATTAGGAAATTTAACAAAAAATAATAAAGATATGATCCATATAAAAAAAGTCTGAAGTCTATAAGTTAAACTGCGGTACTTGCTCATATACGTATATGTTGGTCAACCAGGTAGATCTTTCGGCACTAGAATAAGAGAACACCAGGAAGCATATCTTGGCAGAAATGGAAATTCAACACATGTTAACCATCTTTTGGAGTGTTCTCTTATTCTAGTGCCTAAAGATCTACCTGTTTGACCAACGTATACATATGGGCAAATAGCGCAGTTCAACCTGTAGACTCCAGACTTTTCGTCTTTATGGATCACATCTTTATTATTTTTCATTAAATTTCCTAATGTGTTTCTTGTTTTGAATGAAATATTGGAATTATTCTTTTTCTTTGAATATATTGCTAGAACAACTGCAATATTTCATTCAAAACAAAAATCTCATCAAGAAATTTAATAAAAAATGATAGACATGACTCATAAAGACAAAAAGTTTGCAGTCTGTAGTTTTAACTGCGGTACTTGCCCATATGTTCACGTTGGTCAAACAGGTAGATCTTTAGGCACTAGAATAAGAGAACATCAGAAAGCATATCTTGGCAGAAATGGAAATTCAACATATGCTGACCATCTTTTAGAGACAGGACATTATTTTGAAAAGAACTACAAAATCTTACACAATTTCCATTTCTGCCAAGATATGCTTCCTGGTGTTCTCTTATTCTAGTGCCGAAAGATCTACATGGTTGACCAACATATACATATGAGCAAGTACCGCAGTTTAACTTATAGACTCCAGACTTTTTGTATTTATGGATCATATCTTTATTATTTTTTATTAAATTTCCTAACGTGTTTCTTGTTTTGAATGAAATGTTGCAGTCACTCTTTTTCTTTAAATATCTTGCTATTTTTTCGGCCTTTTTGTTTATGTACGTTCAAGAAATATATTTTCTATCAATAGCTATTTTTGGATATACAAGCGATATTGACTGTTTAAATTGCATTCGTTTCAATAATTTATTTATAATGAACGGATTGAAACCATTGTTAAATGCAATCTGTTTTATTATATTCAGTCCTCTATCAAAATTCTCTTGTGTCATAGGTATGTCGATTAATTTAAATATCATGCTATTATAAGCTGCTAGTTTTTGAGAATGTGGGTGATTAGAATTTGAGTGGATTGTATTATCTGTATGAGTGGGTTTCCGGAAAATTGAAAAGTCATGTTTATTGTTAATTTTTGAAATTTTTAAATCAAGAAAATTGATGCTGTTATTTTGTTCTATTTCATTGATGAATTTTATTGTGGGAGATAATGTATTTATAAATTCTAAAAACATCGCAAGCTGTCTACTGGTACCGGTGAATAAAGATGAAATATCATCCACGTAACGATACCAATAAATGAAATATTTATTGGTATATTGGATTTTGGTTTCCAGGAAGTCCATAAATATTTCGGATAATATCGGACTAAGTGGGTTTCCCATAGTGAGACCCTCATTAGCTTCGTAAAATATTCCATTAAATAAAAAATTGTTTTGGTCCAAACAAACCTTTGAGATTTCGATAATCTCTCGTTTTATAACCGGATTAGTTCTATTTTTTACTAATAGCATTTCTATCAGATTTTTTGAGTTTCTAACTGGTATGCAAGGGAACAAATTTTGCACGTCGAAAGAAATGAGTTCAGCATTATTCGGAATATATATATTTTTTTTATTTTCTCTATCAGATTATATGAATTTTTAATGGCAAATTTTGGTTGAAAGTTGGTTTCTTTCTGAATAATTTTGATTAGTTCTTTCGATCATTTATATGAAGGTGCTGTGATGAATGAAACTACTGGTCTAATAGGTTTATTGTCTTTATGTAATTTTATAAGGGAATACATAATTGGTGGTTGTTGGTTCATTAACGTAAGTTTATAAATTAGGGTATTATTGAAAAACGCTGTTGAGTTGGGATTTGTTGGGATTCAAGAATGTGGTAGTTTTATTGATATATTCATTTCTTTCGATTGCAATTACTGTGTTTCCTTTATCCGCGCATGTGAACACTAAATTATTAACTGAAATTATATTTCTTATTGTTCCAACTGTGTTTTTGATATTAATATTATTGTAGGCAGGCAATGGTTTCTTTATCTGATTAATCAACATATATTTATCTTCATTAGAATTTTGATGGTCTTTCAAAGCAATTTCTGAATATATAGAAAGATATTCTAGATATTTGGGATTATTACTAGGTAAATTAAATTTATAACCTTTTTCTAATAGTTTGATTTCGTTTTGCGTGAATTCGACATCCGACAGATTAACAAATTTAGGATAGAAAACGCGATCTGAAAATTTTAGATAAACCCTCTTACTATCCATCAGTTTCACAATTAATTCAATACAATCTGTATACCTTGAATTGTCAACGAGAGCAGCGTCTTGCAATTTTTCATTCTCCCTGGCGCATATGTGACTATTTTTCTTGTATTTGGCTTCGCTCTGTCTCAGATCACCCAGAGATTTCGCTGCCCTATCTACGGCACTTTCGGCTTGTTTCCTGCATTTCTGCTGCCCTTCTGACATCGATTTAAGAGGTTTCGCGGATTCTTCCAGAAGGGCGGCACCTAAAATCCGGTGGCTCTCGGCTCGTGCTTCCAGTTCATGCGCCACGGCTTTCCAGCCCTCGTTCAAGGTTCCTACGCCATCTCGACAAACCCTCGTCAGTTTTACGCTGAGCTTCGAAAGATTCTTCGCGTACGCTGTTTCTGCTTCCGCCCTAGAAATAAAGAACAAATTGTGGAAAAGACATTTTTCAGCAGAAAACAAATAATGAGTCTCTTTTTGGGTAATTGCTAGCTTAAGTTGGCTGTTTTTATTGTAAAATCGCTGATGGATTTTGGAAGTAAAGTGTTTATAATAGGAAGGATAATTTTTTCAAATATTTAGGATGGTAGAACTGTCACTGTTGTCATTTGTGTTTAATATAATTTAAAAATTCATCGTGGCAAAATCGACACTTCAAAAACGATGGGTTATTTAATTTCAAAATCAAAACCTATCACAAAATATTCTAGCAATACAATCGAATTAGGTTTCATTTAAGTTTCCTACTGCTTCGTTGATCTGGGCAATAATATATGGATAATATAGATTCTATTGTTACATTTTATGATAGGTTGCAAAAATGTATCCACGAAAACAGTGAAGTTTTTCAGGGTTGAAGTCAATTCTATTAACTTTAACATTAAAGCAACAACATTGATAGTCATCAAAAATGGTATACCTTCACAAGAATTAATGGGCATCTCAAGTCTCGCAGGTGAACAGCTGCGTTCCTTTGGGTACCAACATAAATGACCAATGGGACCACGCACGTGAAATGAAACAGGGCATATAAAAAGCTTGAGTGGCATTTGCTAAAATGGTCCCGCGGTTTTCAAGAGCTACGATGTAAATATAAATCAACAGTTCACCGCCTAAGCTATGTGATGCCAGCGTGGACAAGGGCTATTGAACGCTATGGAGAATCTATCTAAGTCTTTTCCGATCATGTCATGCAGGTTCTTCAGAATAAGCTATCTTCGTATAGTTTTCTCTGGCGTTTCTGCGATCGGATGAAAAGTTTTCTCATCAACAGGAACATTCACGTGGTCATGGATGGTTTCAACGTGAGCGCTGAAGTCCACCAAGGCTCAGTTTTGTCGCCCACCCTCTTCCTAATACACATAAATGATCTTATTAGTACGACCGAGAACCACATTGTAAGCTTCGCGAATGATAGCACGCTGATGTCTTCTTTCGCCAGTGATAAACCTTTGAGCACCTCCATAGGTCTCAATGACTGAAGATCTCAAAAAGATAAATGAATGGGTTCAACGGAATCTGGTCCTTCGAAGAATTTAATTGACAAATTTTTCCCGAAAAACTCAGTTCATGATTTTTGACTTGATGATGGAAAATCAGGTGCTTCAGTCAAGTGATTCATTTCATACATCTCCTTGACTGTCTACTCCTAAGTATGTTGGGGGCAACATGAACATTGCGAAATCTACTGCAAATAAAGTGGGATATTTATTGAAGGCTAGAAAATATTTCTCTGCAAATCAGGTTCCTCTATTGTATGAAGCCCAAATCAGATCAAAACTCGAATACTGTTCTTGTGTTTGGAGCTCAGGACCCAAGCATTCTTTACAACTTTTGGATCCCATCTACAGAAGAGCAGTAAGACTCATTGAATGTCCAACTATAAGAGCCAGTTTGAGAGTTGCCGACTTGTGCTTGTTCTATAGATACTACCACGATCGATGCTCGACGCAAGGAGCACATACCTATGCAGTTGAATTAACAACTCTGAGAACATCTGTTTACCAGAAGTCATCCTTCTACCGAACTGGCCAGTTATATAACACAGTACCAGGTAATGTCTTTCCTTCAGCGTATTATTATTTATCGAGAGCGGGAGTCTGCCTACCCTACCACTGCGCCCGCGCGGACTATTGTGGTTTATATTTCCCCGACGAGATCCAGTTTTTGGATAAAACCGATAATCTTGTTCGGGAGTAATTTTTTCAGATCGCAGTGGGCTATAATAGCTTAACCAAAGATCTCGAATCTGATGCGACTCACCGCAGAGCACTCTGAGACGATGTGCATGGCTGTTTCAGCGTCCTAAAGATACAGGCTGCATTCATCGTCTTCCGCCAGACCAATTTTGTGCAAATGCGCTTTCAGCCTGCAGTGACCTATCATAATTCCGACAAGTATTCTGAGTTTGGCCTTGTCTAGACCTAGCGCTAGGTCTTCCATCTTTTGGTTCGAACCCGTTCACCTTCGAATTTTTCAAGCCAGGATGGCTGAGCCAGAAACACTCTAGTCTTGAGTTCATTCTGCCTGTTATCGTCCACTTAGCCACGTCATGTGGTATTCCCAGGATTGGTTCCGAGCCTACCAGAGGCAGCTTGGCTCCATCAAACGCCAGCCAATCTGCCTTATCCTTACTCAAATAGTTTAAGTGGCTCGGTATCCAAAAAAGAAAGATTCTGTTATGCATACAGAGCTTGTTTAGAACCGTGCGGCAACTCCAGGCTGTTTTCGATGTACAACAGCTGGATTTTAGAGCTTTTAGTACTGACTGCTGATTCTCGGTTTGCTCTTATGGACTCCCGCTTCCGTTCCGTTTGTCGTTCGCCAGCCATTTGTGAACAAGCCAAGGTCGGTCCTCAATAGAACCTCAGCATGCTGGGTTCATTCGTCCCGGTTGGGGACGATTACATTGAAATGCCGTTCTTGGCTCGTGACTTTTGACATTAGATCCGAGGGCATCGACAGGATGCTGTTCATTGAAAGCTCGTCCAACAGTCCTGAGCCTTCCATTACTATTGCCTCTGGCCTGTCGATCGCCAGTTGATGTAGTTTGTATATGGTCCGTTCCGCCGCTCTCTGCATGAGCAGGTGCAGAGATGGTAGATTTCATAGGAACTCCATGGCTGCGTGGGTGTGGTGCGAAACGCACCTTTAATTGCAAGGCAAGCCCGTCTCTGTAGTCGAGTGAGTTTTTGTTGGCCCTTCTTCCACCACGCTACAGCGTCATATGTTATCTGTGGTCTAATTACCATAGTGTATAGCCAATAAATCTGCCTGGGTTTTAAACCCCAGGTTTTACCGCAGATTAGCCTGCAGGTTCAGAATCTCATTCTGGCTTCATGATACACTTTGTTTACGTGTGCATTCTAACTGAGAGTTTTGTCCAGGACTATTACCAGGTATTTTTACTTATTAGAGAATTGTACTGTTTCACCACGGATCTCAAGACGAAAGTAAACAGGACACAACTTTTCGCTCGGAACACCAACTAGCTGGTATAGATTTACCTTTCCTTAGTTCAACATGAAAAAAATGCATAACACAACTCGCCTTCTTCGATGTTATGTGTTTTCATTTATCCCACATGAAGTTGAATCCTGGGTACTAACGGAAGCATGGCTCAAACGACTTCAGGCTTTTGAGATGTGGTGCTATAGGCGTATATTGAGGATATTCCGGGTTAATCATGTTTTCACTAACGAGCGAATAAAGTATGCGAAACAGCGGTATGACCTTCTACAGCTAATTTTGCAGGGCAAAGAGCAAGAAAGAGAAGACCAGGCAGACAAATGATTTCTTGGCTCCATAATCTCAGGAAATGGTTTTCACTGTCTACCACGGATCTGTTTAGAACAGCAGTAACAAATTAGATCATGATAGTCATGAAAGTCACTTACATCCCTAACAGATAGGCATCATGAGAAGAAAATACTACATTTTCCATCATCTTTGAAATTAATGTTCGAATAATTTTTTTGGCTCTGTATATTTCATTGGGCATTTACGAGTATTTCAGAAATAAGCATGTATTTGAAATCTTTTTTTAAATGACCTTATTTTGAGGATCGTATGTGTATGTAGTGAATGTCGTAAACATTTTAATAACCATCGTTAAAAAATATTTTGTCGGATGGGAAAAATACGTTGAAATTGTAATTGATCATTTAGAAGAAGTCTACTCTTCCTAATCGATTAAGATTCGATACATAATCATAATAACCAATAGATTGTTGTTATCAATAATAATCAGTTCACCTTGTGGAGAAATATTTTTGCACGATCCATTAAAAAGTTGACTCAGGTCACACGTCATCAATGTTAATGACGAAAATGTAGAGGTAATCGATCTAAATGAATTCAAACAAAACACGAATGGAAATATTTGTAAAAACATTAGCACTCACTAATGACCTGCAACACTAATAATATGGAAAAACAATCGCATGAATTATATAGTGGTAACTTTTTTATAGAAGACATCATTCTATACAGGACAAATGTATTAGTTCTGAATAATTAACTCCGCTGTTTCCATCTAGAGAGGTTTGTATTGTACCTTGACTTCGAATAATTGTTGAACATGCGAAATTATCTTCCACTTACCTGTCTTGTAGTATTGTTGCCAATTCTTTACAGAAGTCGCTGCCTTGTTTAACATATCGTCGAAGGTCCTCGAATCCATTTTGTCCCTGAAAATATATCGAAAAATTAAAATGGAAGAGTTGATATAGAATTGAAAATGTAGGTTTTAGATTTAGATCATTGGCAAGATATCCAGCAATATTATCATGTAAAGGCTGGACATTTTGAAGTAGTGGTTATTTAAAGTCCGGCAACACTTCTGTCATTCGTGTTTTACAAATGAAACAATACTATGTAGTAATGTCAACTTACAATAGGTAATGACTTCTTAACCATAACATAGTGAGAGGTCATCACAATTTTCATTTAACAACCGATTAACATGATTTTGACATCGGCAACTGTTGAACCCTGCAGATACACAATTGAGAAATCCAACTAAAACTCACCAGGGTGATCCCAGGTGAACAAATACAATTTACAGCAGAGGATGAATCATTCTTGATTCGAGTAATTCTCTTCGAATTAGATCATATGATGTGGCTGTTAATCTTTAGACCTTTCACCTATAATTTCACCAAATTAACCTGTCGCAAGTTTGCAGAACATCAATTGTTCGAATTAACAATTGAATAAAAACATGGAGAATTACGAAGAAATTGGTTCGAACAAATGATGATTCAAAGACGGTGTCTATGTTCATTTTTACCTTGTAACATATCTGTTAATTATACATTAAAGTAGCTACATATGTTGAATATGCTATTCCATTTTTACTCACAACTAAATTTTTATTACAAAGGTAATCAATATCAATTTCCACTTCAGGAAAATGCATATAAATGTGTGTGCTTTTTATTATTAATGAATCGAATTTGTAGAGAATGTAAACTTCATAAGTCCTAATTCATAGAGAACTGGATACAGAATACCTTTTCATCAGTGGTTTAATTCACTAATTAGAAAAATCAGTAGATTAATGTGTAAATTTTGTGGTTGACAATTTCAATCAATATCTCTTCAGCATCGAGTCATGTAATTTCTTATTCAACCTTATTTCCTCATGCAATAAAAGCTCATTCATTACACAGGGGCAAAGATACAATGTTTTTCGGTTTCGCGAATAGAACCAATGATTTAAAATCATACGAGAGAAAGTGTACTTGCCAAGTTCAATTTGGCATCACAGTATACCAACTAATTTCTAAATATGCATCACTATACGAATACTATACAACTTGCTCCCACATCATGAATTGGAAGCGAACTATAAATATTAATGATTCCAATAATATTCTTTATTTTGTTCTTGACTGATAACGCATATATTTTCAATACACTTTACAGTAAAAAAATTGGCGAAAAGCACTGATGTGAAGTAATGAATTTCTGCGCACTTCATCAACATCCGGAAAATTCCAAATTTGTGAATTAATTCTTAAAGTAGCTTCATATGACAAATAGACTCACAGAATCCTGTGTTGTGTCATCCGAAAGTTTAGAACTATTCTCCTGAAACAACGGAAAATATCTTTTAATAAAAAATACATGGTTCATAGGCCGCGATATTTGTGCTTTAAACCTGAAAACTCCTGAAGTTTCGTGTTTCTAGCTTTTTCATTCGAAAGTTAGAGCTGAAAATAATTACTTTAGGCCTCAGATTCTTCATCATCCAACCTAGTCATATGAGTCCATTTTCGGCTCAAAATTCGAAAATAACAGACATTTGATAAAACCGATAGCATGTTGGTCCCTAGAACAAGCGGTCAAAAAATTTCCAATCAAAATATGACCAGAAGTGACTCGAACGGAAATATTCAAAACAACAACTTTTAAAACGCTAGCATTTTTAAAGTTCTTTATTTATGACTTTATACTTGCGTTCAGAAAATGTTAAGTATACTACAAATTCGAATGAAATAAGAAAATTGCTTTATTTAGTATCATATTTTCAATGAATATATAAATAAATAGATATACAATATATAAAAATAACTCTCTAATTAAAAGAAAAACACTGTGCATTTTTGATACAGTATTTATTTTTCAACTAAGATATTTGTCAAACTGAGAAACAAATTATCCTGAATATATCGTGAAATGATTTAGTCTCAAAAATTGATAGCATGCTATGAAGAAAATCTTTCAAAAACGTTCACTATTAATTAAACGCACGAAATCATAAAATTAGAAAATTTTGTACATGTTCAAATGAAATCTTAAACATATGTTTCATAATTAATGGATGATAATAATAAGTTAATTGCAAAATCAAATAAACTAAGGCAAAATACACTTATCCATTCCATATAAAATTAGATAATGCAGATAGACCTACATGAGTGAAACTGTTATTCTTGTAGACCCTAAAGTATATAAATAAAGTATATGAAACTATAAAGAGGAAAAGAGTTCATTTATAAATCAGAAAGAATTTTCCATATATTTTAGGAGCGCACAGTCAACACCTATACAGGGTGTCCCAACGAAAATTTGACTAGAACTCAGAAACGAAGAATTTTCGAAGATTTTGAAAAAATTTCTGTTTTGAGGGCGACGAATTTCCATCCTGAGTTTGTTCCGAAAAAACCACCCCCATGAAGGTGGCATCAACCCCAACATTTTTTGAATATGAAAGAGATGTCGAGTGTTGTTTAGTTTGACATGTTCTGTACACAAACCAGTTAAAATTTTTAAAATCGGTTCACTATTCACGAAATATTGTAATATTGAACTTACCGTCAAAAGGTGACGTTTAACAGACAGTTGAATCGCTCAAACTCAAGAACCTAAGAGTTTTGTAGAATCCAAAAATAATTTTCAAGTTCTGTATCAGGGAGAAAGAATTCCTATGACGACATTGTTTCGAAAAAAACACCTGAGGATGGGAACAATCGCCAATTTCTTTTTACTAGGAAGCGGATGGCGGATATGTTTTAGTCAAAAAGCTTTTTTTGTTCTCTAAACATCCTAATTGAAATTTTCAAATTTGTTATTTTTTCAAACCATTTTATATTGAATATTATTAGAAGGGTAACGCAGTAATCATTGGATCAATAATGTCGTCTAATAAATTCAAATAAGTTGTTCCCTCAAGATTCCCATCGATAAAAATTGGTCCAACAATATAATTTCCTAATATTCCTAGCCAAACATTCAATTTTTGGGGAATTTGTGTATGTGTCTCCATGAATAAAGGAGTATTACTCCAGTACCAACAATTATGTCCATTGACTTCCCCATTCATAAATGTACACTCGTCAGAAAAGATTGTAATGTAGGTGGTTTATTATTTATTAACTCACTAAATTGTTCACAAAACTGATCAGGATCACCTTCATTCAACTGTTGCACCAGCCTTATCTTGAAGGGGTGAAATTTATGAGCTTTCACAATTCGATAAACGCTAGATTTAGGAAGATTAAATGCTCTTGCTAAAGTTCTTATATATTGCCGATTATCCATCTGTAAATGTCCCAATAATGCTATGTCAATAGCTTCATTTCGGACTGGACGCTCAACTTCGTGTTTCTTATTCTGAATGGAATCAGTAGTTTCCGATTTATTCATCAAATGTTTAACATATTACCTACATTTCTTTCTGAACGATTGTTATTAAGATACCTCGCAGTTAATCTAGAATTTTCGTCATTCCGATATAACTTGAGAATTTCTATTCTTTCTTCCATAGAATAGACCATTTTAGCCCACGTAAGTAATTCTGAAACCCAATGATGATGCAGAAACGAAAGACTTAAACACATTTAAAAAAGAATCTTCAAAAGAATAGTATACATTGTAATGAATTTCATGCGTTTCACACATTTCAAATCATGAACGATAAGAAAATCGAATGTTTTTATAGTAAAGACATTCAAAAACTCAAAATGTTCTGCCATTAAATAAAAAAATTTGACAATTTCAACTGTGATGTTTAGAGAACAGAAAAAACTTCTCAACTAAACGACATCCAACATCTCCTCCCTATACAAAAAATGTTGGGTGTTGTTGCCATCCTCAGGTGGTTTTTTCGGAAGAATGTCGTCAAAAGAATTCTTTCTCCCTAATACAGAACTTGAAAATTATTTTTGGATTCTTCAAAACTCTTGGTTCTTGAATTTGGGCGGTTCAAGTGTCTTCACCTTTTGACGGTAAGTTCAATATTACATTATTTCGGGAATAATGAACCGATTTTGAAAATTTTAACTGGGTTGTGTACAGCACATAAATAACTTTCAAACTTACCAACGCTCGACATCTATTCCGTATTCAAAAAATGTTTGGAGTTGATGTCACCTTCATCGGGGTGGTTTTTTTGGAACAAACTCATGATGAAAATTCGTCCCTCTCAAAGCAAAAGTTGATCTGTTTTTTAAAATCTTCGAAAATTCATTTCTGAGTTCTGGGTGGGGTCACATTTTCATTGGTACACCCTGTATAATTGGTAAAATGAAGCGTGAACTTTATTGGAATGCAATTGATGGCCGTACGTGAAATAGCATACAGTAAATAAGATAGGTAATCGATTCTAAATATTTGGTACGTGTTCCTACGTCAACGGATTACTGTTCAACTTCCGCATTTCGAACACAAAAAAGCCGTGAGTGACATCCGGTTGTGCATCAATGCGTACTGTCAGATCTATAATGCATTTTCATTCGAGTGAATGGACTTTATAGGAGACTATTTATCGTTCAATCAACATTCAAAATTCACCTGTTTTCTATCCTCAAATAAAAATTATTGATTTTGCATTTGTATCTTGACTGACGCTTGATGACCCGTTTATCGGTTCGCATTTTGAGGGTTATTCCATTTTGAAGTAAAGTTATCGATATATGCCCATGCAACTTCGCGCCAACAAAATCATTGCTCCATAATATACAGGTCCTGCAATAGTGCGTTGCGCTTCCTCCATAGCTGTCGAACCAGACATCTTGGAAATTTCGTTCGAAAGCAGGCTCCTTGTACCGGGTTTTTCACTCTAACTTAACACCCCCCTTTAACTTTGTTACAAATTTAGGTACAAAAAAAAGTTATTCACAAAAGTTGTAAGAAATCAACTGAAACTTTTCAAAAATATTTCACAAAATGGAATATCCTGTATATATTCCATTTTGTGGACAGGATATTGAGTGCAGCTTCATTTTTTCAAACAGATCAATATATTTTCTTATTTTTAGCTAGCTCTTTCTCTCCTGATTATGTGATTATGTGATTATTGTAATGCTATATATATATATAGGACAGACAGGCCAATGTTCATAACATAGAACCAAAAAACACAGGATGTCTATTTTGAAAAACCAAAAATCAACCAGTTTTGCAGAAATTATATAGAAAATAATCATTTTTTCAATGAGAAAGATATCACGTTACTATATAATGTTAAAAAGGGTAAACTGATATTTGGAGGTTTTTAAAATCGAAGAAGCCATTGAGGAAAAGGTGAATTCAACAAATTCCCAAATACTCTGCTGTTATTTCCATGTGCCATTAAAATACACACATGTCCATTTTAAGTTCAGTTACTTTTTGTACTCCTTTGAAGACGGTCGAAAGACCGAAACACCTGTCAGGATATTGAATAAACTGAGAAACATAAAAACTGTGTGATTTTTTTTAAATAAAATTATTTCACCGTTTCACTTAGAGCACATACATCATTCATTTAATTAAGATGATAGTTTTCAAGTTATGCTATATTTTAAGTGAAAAATTTGTGATACGTTATAAAATAATATAGTAGAATCTTGAATAACTTCACAACTAAAGATACTCTATAGAAACTTTTGTGTTGCAAATTGCCTGTAAAATCACCTTGGGAAATTTGGACAGAGATAATTTGGGTCCACCTCGTATTGCAGAAGATGGGGCTTGATTAGGATTTGTCGAGAATATTTCAAACTGCGTGAAGAGAATAAAAGGTACTGAATATGGTAATTATTGAGATTTCTGGAAAGAATATAAGACCAGATAAGAAGATAAAAGTAACTGAACATACTAATAAAAGTTATTCGGATTTATCGCTGTTATTTCTGAATTACAGGAAGATATTAAGTATCTGTTGTTCATTTAAGCGAATTTTTTGGCAACTATATCTGTTCATTTCAAATGATTCTAAGAGTAATTTGAATATCAAAACAGATTTAATCTGTTAGTCTTCTACAATTTTAATTTCAAAAAAATTTGTATTCAAAAAACTTTTAGAATTAAATTAATGTCTACAATAAGCACCGCTTACATCACAAAAAAATTTTTTTGAAATTAAAATTGTAGAAGACTAACAGATTAAATCTGTTTTGATATTCAAATTTTGTTATATTTCTTCTATCAAGTAAAAAGCCTTTTTCTATTTTATTTCATATATAATGAATAATTATATTTAGGCTTCAATATATCTCATTATGGAATGTCAATGATTTTAAATATAACCTTAAAAATTCCTTACACTGTTCTGTGATTTTGTTAGAACATAGACGATCTTGAATTTTAAAGTTAGTCTGTTTGAAGCATTCATTCTTAACACGTGTAAGTTTTAGATATAGTGATAGTTATTTGATTTTGATATTTGGAATAATATCTTGGACCGATGAAGGGATTGCCTAGAATTATATTTGTTTTTTGAAGATGTGTTGCATGTCTTGAGAGATTTCTGAATTAACTTATTCGAATATTTAAATATATTAAATATTTCAAATAAATTATATTCTTTGAGAAGTCCTTAAGTGTTCATGTTTTTAAAGGCAATTGGTGTTCTTAAAGGTAAGACCAGAAACAAAATTTTGTCTCTTTTAAATATTTATTTATTAATTTCAATGACTTTTTTATATCTATTGGTTTATTTATTCCATTTGACATTATATATTGAGTTTTGATTATATACGTCTATTAAATGTAAGCAGTGCTTATTGTTGACATTAATTTAATTCTAAAAGTTTTTTGAATAAAATTTTTTTTTTAATTTGAAATTGTAGAAGACTAACAGATTAAATCTGTTTTGATATTCAAATTTTGTTATATTTCTTCTATCAAGTAAAAAGCCTTTTTCTATTTTATTTCAAAAAACAATTAGAATTAGATAAGGTCTTCATCGGTCCCACTTCACATTTAAAAAAATAACATTAATCAACAACAAATATAATTCACCTGACAAAATTGATATCCTTGATTTGAACACGTAAAACTTTAAACTCCAAGATATTCTATGTTTGTCACAGAAAGCTGTGTGGTATTATATGGTTTTCTTTAAACCACTTGATATTCCATAATGAGTTTTATTCAAACATAGTATATATTATAAATAAAATAAAGAAATAAGAAGAGGATTTTTACTTGATAGAAGGAATATCACAAAATTTGAATATCAAAACAGATTCAAGCTCTTAGTCTTCTGTAATTCTAATTTCAAAAAAAAATATAGGAGACTAACATATTAAATCTGTTTTGATATTCAAATTTTGTAATATTTCTTCTGTCAAGTATTATTATTGCATTTTATATATAAAATATAATTATACTAGGCAGAAATATTACAAAATTTTAATATCAAAACAGATTTAATCTGTTAGTCTCCTATAATTTTTTTGAAATTAAAATTACAGAAGACTAACAGCTTAAATCTGTTTTGATATTTAAATTTTGTGATATTTCTTCTATCAAGTAATATATATATATATATATATATATATATATATATATATATATATATATATATATATATATATATATATTATATATAAATATATAAAATAAAATTATACTAGGTTTGAATAAAAATCATTATGGAATATTAAGTGGTTTAAAGAAAACCATATAATACTTACAGCTTTCTGTGATTTTTATGATGAACATAGAATATCTTGGATTTTAAAGTTTTATGTATTCAAATCAAGGATATCAGTTTTGTCAGGTGAGTTATATTTGTTGTTGATTTATTTTAATTTTTTAAATGTGAAGTAGAACCGATGAAGACATTATTGGAATTCTAATTGTTTTTTGAAGATATAATACATGTCTTGAGAGATTTATGAAGTAACTTATTTAAATATATTGAATATTTCAAATGAATAATATTTTCTGAGAAATCCTCAAATTATGTTTTGTATATTTGAAAATGAAAAAGTTTTCATAATTGTGAAATCAGAAACAAAATTTTGTCTCCTTCAAATATTTATTCATTAATTTCAATTGTCAATTTATATTTGTTGGTTTATTTATTCCATTTGATATTGTATATTGTAGTTTTGATTTTATACGTCTATTAAATATAAGCTGTGCTTTTAAGACATTATTCGAATATCAAAACAGATTTAATCTGTTAGTCTTCTACAAATTTAATTTCAATAAAATTTTTATAAAAAAATTTTTAGAATTAAATTAATGTCTTATAAGCACGGCTTATATTTAATAGACGTATAAACTCAAAACTCAATATACAATATCAAATGGAAGACTGACAGATTAAATCTGTTTTGATATTCAAATTTTGTCCATTTGATATTGTACACTGAGTTTTGATTTTATACGTCTATTATATACAAACAGTGCTTATAAGACATTAATTTAATTCTAAATGATTTTGAATAAACTTTTTTCAATCAAAATTGTAGAAGACTGATAGATTAAATCTGTTTAGATATTCAAATTTTGTTATATTCCTTCCATCAAGTAAAAAGCCCTTTCCCCTTTATAAAAATTATAGGAGACTAGCAGATTAAATCTGTTTTGATTTTCAAATTTTGTAATATTTCTCCCATTAATTAGAAACCTCTTCTTATTATTTGATTCTAAGAGTTTAAATCATTTCGAGAATAAAGGATCTCGACTAACACTTTTAGAATTACTTGAAAACAATAGATATAATTATCAAAAAATTAGCTCAAATGAATGATGTCAACAGATCACTCTAACTAAATATCTTCCTGTAATTCAGAAATAACAGCGAAAAACTCCAATAACTCTTTTTACCATGTTCAGTTACTTCTTCTTATCTTATATTCTTACCAGCGCTAACACTAATTCCGTTCGTTTTATCTTCTTCACGTAGTTTAGAATACCAGTGACCAAAACCCAATTAAACCCCTCTTTCTGCAGTATAAAAGAAGCTATGTAAGTTTTCACTCCTAAGCAGTTCGGATCACTCCTAAGCAGTTCGAATCACTCCTAAGCAGTTCGGATCAGTCCTAAGCAGTTTGGTGAAACAATTGTTATCTATCAATAAAAAGTTAAGAAATTTATCTTTCTCTTTGAAAATTCAACTCAAAAGATATAACACGACATATTCGATAAACAAAATATGCTATGTTACTTCATCAAAAATATGGCAAGTAATTGTAATTTTTTTATGAACCAAAAAACTATATCACAATATTCTAGTGAACAAATGTTTCTGTAAAATACTAGGCGACTTAGGTTCGATAAACATTTGGTTATAATAAATCGATAATAAATAAAAGATATAATGAATGACGACACAATATAAAGATGGTGGCGAGTATAGAATTTAAATCTTCTCAATGATTCATTCTTGTACAGCTGTTATCCGCAAATGTATGTTGAGCGAATGAAAATCGGGATCAATTAACCTAGCATATAACTTAGCAAAAATATGATACTAACTTACGTCCTCAAACTCTTTACGAGATGATCTAAGACTAAGGGAACGTCGCACTTTCTTTGTCGTGTTTTGCATTGGCAAACAGGACATTATTAGTTTTCATCGAAAAAATATTTCAAATCTTTCTTAGCATCATATGACCGTCAAACTTTTAGATTTAAAAGGGAGCAAACAACCTCACCGAATGAAATGAACGTTATCTAATCCAAGCAACAACGAGCATCAAGATAATATATCAACAAATTTCCGCGATTGGGTTATTTCTACGCCTTGAATACTGTTTGTTGAAATAAGTGTCAGTATAGATTTTCTCCTAATCTTATTGTTAGTTGCTTCAGAAATTAATAAAAGCGCGATGTCATGTCAAGAATTATAACAATATCGGTTGTTTTTTTAGAGTGATAGAACTTTGAATTGAAATAAAACACATTTAAATTACGATTGAAGCCAATTTTTTTTTATTTGAAAGATTATTTTATGACATTTGCGTTTTAAAAAAAATTTCCGGCATATGATACCACGACTAGCTCTGAGGAACCGCATTCGACCAGGCCAATTTTGGACCGTTTTTTCGAGTAATTCAGGCCTTACTTCATCAATAACACGAGTTATGTTGGCTTCCAAAGCGTCTATTGTTGCTGGTTTATCAGCATAAACCAATGACTTGACATAACCCCAAAGAAAAAAATCCAGTGGAGTTATGTCGCATGATCTTGGAGGCAAATTAATTGGACCATTTTTCGAAATAATGTTATGCCAAATCTTTCTTTCAATAAATCAATTGTTACGGTAGCAGCATGAGGTGTAGCACCACATTGTTGGAACCAAAACACTTCTGGGTCGATACCGTTCAAATTTTGAAACAAATAATCATTGATCATCGATCTGTAACGAGCACCATTAACTGTAACATTAGTTCCAGCATCTTTTATAAAGAAATATGGACCGATGATGCCTCCAACGTGTAAAACACATCCTACAGTGCATTTTTCAGGATACAATTGAACCTGCAGAACTTTTGAGCATTGTTTTCACTCCATATCAGCAGTTTTGCTTGTTTACATAGCCGTTCAACCAGAAATGAGGTTCATCTCAAAACAAGAATTTTACGATAAAAAAGTGGAACTACTTCAAGCTGTTCTAGGGCCCAATCAGTAAACAAACGACGCTTATTATGATCAAGTGGCTTTAGTTCTTGAACTAGTTGGATCTTAAATGGGTGTGGACCAAGATCTTTACGCAAAATTTTCTATGTGTTGGAAGCACAGAGTCCAACTTGTTGTGAACATAGACAAATCTGGATCATCATTAACACTATGTCTTACAGCAGCGATATTTTCTTCTGTACGTACAGTTCTTTGTCTTGTTGTTGTTGTTGTTGCATCGAGTAGAGAAAATGTTGTTCGAAATCTGTCGATAGTTCAGCGAATAACCTGCTCTGATGGACGATTATGTAAACCATAAATTTCACGAAATGGTCTATAAGTTTGGCGAATAGAATATTGATTTTGAAAATAAATTTCAACAATTTGTAAACGTTTCCATGAGTCTTTCCATGTCAATGCTTACTGAACAGAAATGTCAAAACAACATGGCTTCTACCTTCTGTCAAATCACAGTTATCCCTATCGAAAGTTCCATCACTCTAAAAAAAACGTCCGATACTTCCAGGATTCCATGTAGAAAATCGGGAAATTTAATTTTGACTTTTATCATGATGAATTATAATTTCATACGAGATAGATAAAATAAGCTATTCAACGTTTATCAACGATTTATTGCGCGCTTGTTCTAAGGAATAGTGTGCTATTATTTTGCCTAATGTCTGTAATTGTCAAACTTTGAGCCTCAAACCACTAGATTGGATTTGCTGATGAACTTTCGAACGAAATGAGCTAGAGAATTGAAACTTTCAGGGTACGTTTGAAGCCTTTATATCTCAGTTTAGTTCCTTAAATTTTTTCCTAGTTCCTAAACTACTGATCCGGTAGAAATGAAATTTGATATTTAGCTGTATAATACCGATACGAAGGTTTGTGCCAAATGATAAGGAGGATAATGAGGATAATCCTTCCTGGAGGACTGGAGCTGAAAATGCCAATTTTCGACCGGAAATATCTAGAGACGTGAAATTTTCATGGTAAATTTGGAGTATAAATACATAAATGTAGGCACTGGATTTCTCATATTCATAATTTCTTCATATTGCAGCATTTATATATTCTTTTGATAAGCTGGTCATGAGTATGAATTGAGATAGTATACACCATACATGTTAAAACACCCCAAAAAAGAAGTCTAGAGGTATAAGGTCGGGACTTCTAGTGGCCATTTGATCGGTCTGAATCTTCTTATCCATTTTCCTTCAAAATGATCCTCCATCCATTCTGTAACTTTTCTACTATTTTGGACAACTATTCTGGACAACCGTCCATCTAAAACCAAATTTGGAGCCGTTGGTTCAAAGGCATGTCTTCGAATAAATCAAAAATGTCATTTTCCAAATTTGATTTCAAATGGATGGTTATCCAGCATACACGAGTAGAATAGTTACAGAATGGATAGAAGTTAATTTTGAATGAAAATGGATAGGAAGATACGAGCTCATCAGATGGCCTGCTCGAAGTCACTACCTCACACATCTAGACTTCTTTCTTTGGGGTTTTTTAAGAGATATGGTGTATATTACCACTGTAGTATACACTGAAAACAATGTAGGCTTTGTCTACTAGGTGACAGATATTTTTCGATTTTTTTTTGTGATAAGTTGTAAACTTGTATTATAGGGTGTTTTTTTTAGAGTGATAGAACTTTCGATAGGGATAACTGTGATTTGACAGAACGCAGAAGTCATGTTGTTTTGACATTTCTGTTCAGTAAGCATTCACAAATTATCATGGAGAGACTCTCGCCGCAACAACGTTAACAAATTGTTGAAATTCATTTTCAAAATCAGTGTTTCATTCGCCAAACTTATAGAGCACTTCGTACAATTTATGGTTTACATAATCGTCCATCAGAGCAGCTTATTCGTCGAACTATCGATAGATTTCGGACAACATTTTCTCTACTCGATGCCACAACAAGACAAAGAACTGTACGTACAGAAGAAAATATCGCTGCTGTAAGTCATAGTGTTAATGATGATCCACCAGATGGAAAATTTTGCGTAAGGATCTTCGTCTACACCCATACAAGATCCAACTGGTTCAAGAACTAATGCAACTTGACCATAATAAGCGTCGTTTGTTTGCTGATTGGGCCCTAGAACAGGTTGAAGTTGATCCACTTTTTTATCCTAAAATTGTGTTTAGTGATGAAGCTCATTTCTGGTTGACCAGCTATGTAAACAAGCAAAATTGCCGTATATGGAGTGAAAACAATCCTCAAGTAGTTCTGCAGGTTCCATTGCATCCTGACAAATGCACTGTATGGTGTGCGCTACATGCTGGATGCATCATCGGTCCATATTTCATTAAAAACGATGCTGGAGCTAATGTTACAGTGGATGGTGCTCGTTACAATGATTATTTGTTTCAAAATCTGAATGGTATCGACCCAGAAGTGTTTTGGTTCCAACAAGATGGTGCTACTCCTCATGCTGCTACCGTAACAATTGATTTATTGAAAGAAAGAATTGGCGATAACATTATTTCGAGAAATGGTCCAATCAATTGGCCTCCATGATCATGCGACATAACTCCACTGGATTATTTTCTTTGGGGTTATGTCAAGCCATTATTTTATGCTGATAAACCAGAAACAATAGACGCTTTGGAAGCCAACATAACTCGTGTTATTGATGAAATAAGGCCTGAATTACTCGAAAAAGTGGTCCAAAATTTATCTAGTCTAATACAATTCCTCAGATCTAGTTGTGGTGGACATATGCCGGAAATTATTTTTAAAACATAAATGTCATAAAATTATCTTTCAAATAAAAAAAAAATTGGCTTCAATCTTAATTTAAATGTGTTTGATTTCAATTTAAAGTTGTATCACTCTGAAAAAAAACACCCGATACTTTGTTCCAAAATCGTACAATTACTCCATAGCCTCTGAGGTTCTTCAATTTTATTAATCGAGGAATTTGAATTAAAGAATGAAAAATATGTGATAACCGCATCAGAATTTAATTGGGTATGTTATCAGTTGAAGAAAATTCCGGAGTGTATTCATACAATAATCTTTCGAGATCCATCCTTACCTTCATTGCAACTGGAGTGCTTATCTTCCCAAATCTCGATCTGATCAAACCATGGTCACCTGCACCTTCAGCTGAAGTATTTGGCTCGTTATTTTCCTTATCACTACAAAGAGTTTCACTATGATCACTTGTATTCAATTTGTACTCGATATCACTAGCTTTCAATTCTGTCCTTACTGAAGAGTTAGAGGTTTTCGTTAAATCGTCAATAGACGTCGTTATAGAACTATTCACGGAATTTTTTTTCTTATGGAAAAATTTACCTGTGCTTCTGATCATATCTTTACACTTGAGTTTGGAATTTTTGAGCACTTCTTCGACGTTGATTGTCAGTTTGGGTTTGTCCTCGAACGCTCCAACTCGTTGGTGAGCAGCTTGATCGTTCATCATGTTGTTGAACTTGGTTTTCCAGTCTTGCAATCTATCTCGAGGTTTTTTAAGGAAACTACTCAAGTTCTTCCTTCTACTTTGCATATTGTGGACATTTAAGGGACCTTTACTTTGTTCCGAGGAGCATTCGCTTCGATCTGGATTTCGACTTGACATGTTAGCTGAGACGCGTTCCAAACTAGAACCATTTGAAACACTTGCCACCAAATCAATATCTTCAGCCTCGAAATCTTTAAGTGATTGCGATAACCTGTTCCGTTTCAGACACCTAGGAACTTTGTAAAAATTTTCGATATCGTCGTCGTCATGTTTAAGTTCCATTAAGAAGTTTGGAAAGCTTCCACATTTCTTCAAAGTAAATTGCTGTTTAGGCTGAGTTCTGATGAGTTCTATGGATGTTGCACTAACGAATTCTTGAGACACGCTTCTGGATATGCTTGGTTCGAGTTTTTCGATTCTTCTCGGTTCTTCCACGTAAGTTTCAGAGGTGTTTCCTTCGCCGATGTCGATATCTACTGCTGTCATCATAATCTTCACTTCGCTTCTCAGACGTGGAACTGGGGTGGACGGTTTGTTGTTGATAGGTTCTTGCGTGTTATCTTCAGCAGAAGTTACTGAAATAACTATTGTTTGATGATGCATTTTGAATGGAAAAAAAGAATAAAATTAATGATATTATTGACGTTAAAATTGACAGAACAATCTCTTTGTGAATTTAACGGTTAAGTACACTACTATCATCAATTTTTATGGTGGATAGCTCGTTCCATTTTAAATGAATTTTCATGAAATTCAAAACATCTTATCGACCTGAATAATGAATGTTTACTATCCTCTAGATGTCATTAGCAAAACTGCATGTAGTACGTGTAGTTTAAAAGAGTAATTCATCAAGAAGTATTTTTGAGGAAATATTCAATTGTAAAAACGCCTTGAAAGCTACTAATAATTCATGGATTTCAATTACAAATAACGTACAATATTTTTTACAAATAATGTACAATATTTTTGGTAGAGTATATGCAGACATCAATATTTATGTCAAAAACACAACCTATCTATCCTAAATGAGTCTTAACTCATCATAACCATTATACCTCATGATGGAGAGTGTAACGATTGTTATTAGAGTTCCTACAATTTTTTGCAATTATTTTACTAATACTATAGCTTCTCCAGACACATTACATTCTGAATATCTAACTTTGTATAGAAAATATTCTACTTAAAGGCAGAAATTCGGACAACCAATATTATTTACACATTGGGCATTGTTTAAATCCATTTGTTCTATTACACAAGTTCTAATGTTACTATTAGAAGTACAAGTTCGTGCGGTTTTGATAACAGATGTCGCTACTAGTTTAATACTCCATTGTTTTATCTGACAACACCTTAATTTTTAAGTGTCATCATTGGTATCCGGGATTTATTATTTTTCATAATTTTAATATAGTTTAACATTCTAAGAAAAAATTAATGTATAAAATAGTTTGTGCATATAGTCTGCTATGTCCAGAGTTGTAGGGCAGTAGTATTTGTCAACTATTGTTGATTGTTAACAGGTATACAATTAATGAAATGATGTCGCAACTAGAAAAAAGAAACTAGGTACAATATTTGTATAGAAAAGGTTTTCGAAACGTTAAAAAATTAGTGCAGTTGATTGAACTGAGAAAAAGTGCTGTATATGAGACAATAAAGAGGATAAAAAATGGCATGGATATGGACGTTAGATTAAAGGAAACAATTTGAACGCTTTATTGGTCTTAGGCCGACACAATCCGTACCTAGTGTTTCGCAAATTGACTAACAGATTTGGAAATCAACGATAAAAGTATGTCCAGAAACCGTCCCTATGTCACTGAAGAGACAAGACTACACATGAAGGAAACCAAAAAAACCCTATAATGACAGCTTTACAAAAGGAACGAAGGATAGAATTTTGTCAACGTTTTCAGGAAGATAATTTTAATAATGTCTTTACATCTGATGAAAGTTGTTTCCAACTTGGTGCAAATCACTATAATTGTGAAAAGTATTGTGGCATTCTGAACGATTTTCTCCTTGAAACGGCGCATGCTTTATATGCCAAATTATGGTGATGATCTAATTTCGGGTGTACCTCGACGTTTAGTCAAGTGTTTACAGTTAAATGGAAGTTGTATAAGTAAATAATATTAATATTTTATTATAATTTTCTAATTCAAGAATTAAAAATATATACTAAATAATTACAAATATATATATATATATATATATATATATATATATATATATATATATATATATATATATATATATATATATGTGTGTGTATTATTTAATTACAATGGTATTCTATCAAGAAAAGGCCAACACGATTCGAATTTTACTTTTGATATATATTGTGAAATATCTTAAATATCAAACAGATCAATTCTGCTAATCCCGCTACAAATTTTTATTTTATGAACATTTTTTTTCTTAAAAACTTTTTAAAATTAAATTGAGTCAATGTTTCGGAAAATAATGTTTCAATGTTAGTAGACATATAGAATTAAAATTCATAACACAGTGTCAAAAAGAAATAAAAGAATCCAAAAATATAGAATATTGACCAAATTTACTCAACAAACTTTTTGGTGGAAACAGAGCTGTTTAATAAAGGTATTATAAAAACCAATTTCCACTCATAAATTGCCCAACATAACCTCAAGAATTTCTTCAAAGCTACCTCTCTTTAAAAAGGTCCCCCAAAAAATTCTTCAAAAATATGAAGCACACCTTCAAAGGGGGATTTAAGACTATAACCGATAATCTTTACCTTTATGTCCACAAAATAAGACCAATCGATAAAAAATATACATCATACTCGACCACCTCGTGATCTTTTTAAAACTAAGATAGAACTCAAATGGTTTCTTAACGGTTACCATTCACATTCTATGTTCGCAGAAAATACACTAAGGTTGTATGAAGTAGTTTTCAAGAATCAGTTAATAGGGGGACCGAAAAGTAATGTAAATGTAAAGTAATTGATTTTTATCGGCCCGGCATTGGAAATTTGCACACTAGATGGCAAAAGGTTGTAAATAACGAAATTGATCACATTATTGATTGAAAATAAAAACAAAATTTTGTCTATTCAAAATATTTAATTTATAGGATTTTGGTTAACAATTTTTATTTATTGGATGTCATATAATGGATGTCTTATAATGAATGTTTATTTTATATGTCGTTTGATATAAGTGGTACTTATATGACATTATTTTAATTTAATTCCTGAAGTTATAATTGTTAAATATAATTTTTTGAAATTGAATATGTAGAAGGCTAATATTAAAATATTTAAATAACTTTATTATAAGCTGATCCGGAAAGAAATGAGGCTTTTTAAAATTAAATTCAAACGAATAAATTAACAAGTTTTTATTTTCAATCAATAATGTGATCGATTTCGTTATTTACAACCTTTTGCCATCTAGTGTGCAAATTTCCAATGCCGGGCCGATAAAAATCAATTGGTTTTTGAGTAAAATTTTCAAATTTTTTTTCACCCAATTCATTAATTTTTTCTTAGGTTCATCTTGCAGAGTGCGGTCTTGAATTGTCGTGCTGCTGAATAATGCCTTCTCTATTGACAATCTCAGGATACTTTTCGCTTAAAGAGTGGTTCACTCGATCCAACTGTTCAAAATAAAGATCTGCATTAACATTTTGTCCAGGTTTCAGCACTTCAAAATGAGCAATTCCGCGTATACTCCACCAAACACACAGAAGCGCTTTTTTGGGATGTGAACCCGACTTCACAGTGGTAATTTATTTAGAGAGAGCCACTGCCTTTTGCGTTTCGGATTATCATATAGGCCTCATTTTTGGTCTTCAGTGATCAAGCGATCAAAAAACGGTTCTGTGGTGCCGTTGAAGCAATACATTGCATGTGATGGGTCGGTTGGTTGGCTTTTGTTGTCTTCGTACAGATTATGGGGGACCCAAACACCTGCTCCGTTTATTTTTACAATCTGCTGCAAATGCTCTTGAATGGTCCACCAAGGTACCAACATTGTTGTTTGAGAGTTCCTTAATTGTCTGGTATGAATTTGCTTCCACTTCTGCCCTTAGCATGTCGTTGTCTAATGTTGTTGGTCTTCCTGATCGATAGGAGTCCGATAGATCAAAATTACCGGATCTGAACCTAGAGAACCATCTTTGGCATTTACGAACGTCCAATATATTTGAATGAACATTGCGAATGTTTTGGGTTCCAACTGTTGCGTTACTACCCTTGCGAAACTCAAATACAATGCTGGATATGCTGTTCTGGTAGTTGGTTGGCCAGCTCACCCTAAATTGCAGAAAAAGTCTTATATTTAATTATTTACAAGTGAACAAGTCATAATAATCTCAAAATGTCGTTGACACGACTTCGATGGACACAATGAGCTGACAAATAAGAATCAAATATCGACTTGCGCAGAAACGACATTACTTTTCGGTCCCCCTATTAACTGTTTCTTGAAAACTACTTCATACAACCTTTGTGTATTTTCTGCGAACATAGAATGCGAATGGTAACCGTTTGTTATACCATTTGGTTGTCTTATTATGAATGTTTATTTTATGTGTCATTTGATATAAGTGGTACTTATATGACATTATTTTAATTTAATTCCTGAAGTTATAATTATTGAATATAATTTTTTGAAATTAAATATGTAGAAGGCTAATAATAAAATATTTAAATAATTTTATATATCTTCTATCAAGTATTAACCTCTATTTATGTTATTTTATTCATAATATATAATTATTTGGTTTGCTTAACATTCCTTATACAGATAGTCCTTGTGCTATAACAGAGGCCGTTAAGTTGTCCTTCAATCTTTTAGATCAAGGGTAAACCACAGAATTATTTATTTATAAGTTAACCCCTCACACTACATTTAAATTTTTCAGAATTCAGTTACCAGAAGTTCTCTAAATTGTTGAAGGGTGAGTAAATATTTGTTGTTGATTGATGTTATATTTTATTGAATATGAATTATTTGAATACTGATGAAGCAAAGTCTCTCTTAAAACTTGTTTTTCAGTAATGTTTTTACATATCTTGAGATTTTATAAAAAGTAACTTAGTTAGATATCCAATAATATTGAATATTCTAAGTAAGATAGTTTTATGATGAAATTCTTAAGATAATGTCAAACCTTTTTTAAAGTTATTTTTTTTCATAAGACTAATCATCAAAAATAAAATTTTGTATTTTCAAAATATTTAATTTATAGGATTTTGGTTAACAATTTTTATTTATTGGATGTCATATAATGGATGTCTTATAATGAATGTTTATTTTATATGTCGTTTGATATAAGTGGTACTTATATGAAATTATTTTAATTTAATTCCTGAAGTTATAATTATTAAATATAATTTTTTGAAATTAAATATGTAGAAGTCTAATATTGAAATATTTAAATAATTTTATATACCTTCTATCAAGTATTGACCTCTATTTATGTTATTATAATAAAAAGTGGGTTTTTTACCTGATAGAAGGATTTTTCTATATCTCAAATATCCAACAGAATAATTTTTAATTCATATATTGTAAAAGTCTGTCAGATTTCTGATATTTTTAATTCTGAGTCATACCTTTGCATAATTTTGGTTGAGTGAATGTTTTTGCAGTAAGAAATGAATAAAATATTTTCTAGGTAAGTACAGTTATTCAAAATAAACTGTACCTGAAGAAGCCATCGAAAAAAAGTGTCGATTTTCGATAGTCTACTGTCAAACGTCTATCAGCAACCGATAGTAGTGATCAGATCACAAGCACGTAGTAAATTATAAAGGAAATAATCATTCACATTTACCTGGAATAGGGGTAGAATGTCGGGGCATTTCACCAACACCTCCAGAAACATTCTCGTAAGTGTTATCACAGTCACGACCATTCTGCACATGTTTTTCGAAAAACTTGAAGCTTATCCTAGGCACGTCGTATTCCGACGTTTCCAATTCGACCGTTTCCTCATCTTTCTTCGTTAACTCAATATCCACGTACAATCGATCGTCCTCATCGCCAGCACTTTCGACCATCGAAGACCTAGCATCCTCAAATTTCGATTCGTCCTCGCTGAAACTGTCGATCGCAAACACGCCACTCGAAACACTTCTACCGATTTCGTACTCTTTCTCGGCCTCTTGGACGTCGTAGAAACCCGATTTTCTTTGATCACTGGGGCTCTTCTGACGTAAGGCCAGCTTGCTGTTGATCTTTTCGTACAATTTCTTCATCGCTGCGTCTAACCAGAGCGACAAAAGCTGGAGGAAGTCCGGCAATAAAGCGTACCATGAAATCTGTGTGCGACCAAAGTAAAATGAATTTTCGGAAGTTGGCGAAATGTAGGAACATGTGATGACTTCAGGTTTAAGTGTGCCATTTAAATTTTGAGCGTGAAATGATTGTTGATTTATGGACCATAGTTTGCTGATAAAAATACCTTCAAGGTTTCGCGAGAGTTACTCTATTTGTTGTGTTTGATATGGTAATATTGAATGGGGTAATCCGTACTTTGTGATAGTTCATTTTTAAATGGAATGAAATGAGAAAATGCTTAGTTTTCTATCACCTTTATATTAACTGAATATACAGTGACACGAGATTCCTAGTGTTTACTACATTTTAAAACCGGATAAAACAAATTGAATCTTAACTATTATATACAGGTATCCCAGAAATCAACGTCAATGCGGAACTGGGTCACGAGGCAAGTCGTACTGGTTATCAGAAAAATATAAAAAATGTGGCATGCTTTCAAACTGATAGGCATTTAAAAAATATTCTGAAAATTCTACACGGTCTTTTTACTCCTGTTGCCACAAATATTCACTTTTTCCAAATATTTTTTTTTGTTATGTCACCCTTAATAATGCCTTTCTAAACTATTATCAAAATATCAAAACGAGCCGCTCCAGGTTAGATGAAAGGGGGACATTTTTCCCAAGAAAATTTTACCCAGTTAAAACTGACGGTACTGAAAAAAAATTTCACTACGCGAGTTTGGCAAGTGGAGTCAAAATTTGGCGCATTTAGTAAGGATTCCAACATGGTATAACACTGGGTAAATTCTTGATGAAATTGTAAACTAAAATAGAATAGAAAAAGGCTTTTTACTTGTTAGAAGAAATATAACAAAATAGGAATATCAAAACAGATTAAATCTGTCAGTCCTCTATAATTTTAATTTAAAAAAAATTTTTATTCAAAAAACTTTTAGAATTAAATTAATATCTAAAATAAGCACCGCTTACCTTTAATAGACGTATATAACCAAAACTCAATATATAATGATGACTGGAATAAATAAACCAACAGATATAAACAAATGAATTTAAATAACCTTAAAAATAACTTACACTGTTCTGTGATTTTGTTAGAACATAGACCAATCTCGAATTTTAAAGTTGTTCTGTTTGAAGCATCCATTCTTAACACGTGTTTCTTGTGATATAGTTGTAGTTATTTGATTTTGATATTTGGAATATTATCTAGGAGCGAAGAAGAGATTACTTAGAATTATATTTGTTTTTTGAAGATATAGTGCATATTTTGAGAGATTTCTGAATTAACTTATTCGAATATTTGAATATATAAAATATGTCAAATAAATTATATTCTTTGAGAAGTCCTTAAGTTGTGTTCATGTTTTTAAAAGGCAATTGGTGTTCTTAAAGATAAGATCAGAAACAAAATGTTGTCTCCTTTAAATATTTATTCATTAATTTTAATGACTTTCTTATATCTGTTGGTTTATTTATTTCAGTTGACATTATATATTGAGTTTTGATTATATACGTCTATTAAACGTGAGCGGTGCTTATTTTAGACATCAATTTAATTCTAAAAGTTTTTTGAATAAAAATTTTTTTGAAATTAAAATTGTAGAAGACTAACAGATTTAATCTGTTTTGATATTCAAATTTAGAAATTGTAAACAATTTTTTCTTTGGAAATGATACCATTTTTAACAAATTTATCTACTTTAAATCAAAAATTATTCTAATGTGCCATTTTAAGGTGAGTTTGAAATAAAACTCAGTGGATTCCTTAAGTTTTTAATCGAATCAAGATTTACAGGGAAGTTCCACTGAATATTTACGGCAGATATGGTACCAACAAGATGGCTGCCTAGCGCTTTATGCTGCCACAGTAAGAGAATTCTCACAGCAAATGTTCGAAATGTTTACCATCAGCTGCAATGCAAGCTTTACATCTCCTTGAAAATGATCTCATCATAAGACGAACGTATCTTTTTTATGCGATGTCTTCAGGGGCTTCTGCATGTCTTCGGCGCACCTCGTCCAAATCTCGGATTAGTTTGGAATACACTTTTTCCTTTATCGTACCCCAGTAAAAGAAGTCTATTGGGTTCAAATCGGGTGAACAGGCAGGCCACGAAATCGTATCACCCCGCCCAATCCACCTGTATTCTTGATTGAGGAATTCTCTTACTGTGGCAGCATAATACGCTTGGCAGCCATCTTGTTTTGCGAGATTGTTAGTTCTATAAAATTTTCGTCATTATTGTCTGTTTTGGAAGTAGGATATATAGTGAGTCGTTTTTCTTTTTTGTTTATGAAAGAATTTATGGTTTTTGTTTCGAATTGATTTTTGTGGCTATTTGTTTGATTGTTTCCAATTCCCTTTTCAACATGATATTATTCAAAGGAATTGAAAATGCTCTACGTATCATTGATCTGTAAGAAGCAAGTTTATGAGTGTTTGAAATGTTTTGGATTTTCTGAATATATAGTCCGTCTAGAAAGTATCCGGAATTTATTATTTTTCATAATTTTAATATACTTCTTTTTTGTAACATTCTAATACAAAAGTAATGTATAAAATAGGCTGTGCAGATGGTAGGCTATGGCCAAAGTTGCATGGCAACACTATTCGTCAAATATTGTTGATTGTCAGTCAGTAGATATATAGGCATAGACCAGTTTCAAGAAGACCGCGTGAGATTAAAGGAATCAGTCTAAACGCTTTATTGACGACACAATCCGCGCCTTTCTGTATAGTTGATGGTACCATTGATAGTGAAAAATATTGTGGCAATTTTCTCCTTGAAACGGCGCATGCTTTATATCCAGAGGGGTGGCATTTTCAGCAGGATGATGCAAGATGCCATACTTCGACCTATACTCAAGCTTGGATGCAAGAACACCAAGTGATAACCATTTCATGGCCAGCAGCTTAATACAGTTAAATGAAGGTTAAATAAGTAAATAAGATGAATATTTTGTTATAATTTTCTAATTCAAGAATTAAAAATATATACTAAACAATTATAATGGAGCTCTATTTTTCCGGATACATTCTAGACGGACTTTATATTTAGATATATACAATACAATAACAGATACAACAATAACAGATACAACTTTTCAAATCATCCGAAGACTCATAAAGCCGCTGCTTACTGATCAATGATACATAGAGCATTTTCAATTCCTTTAAATAATAGAACGTTGAAAAGGGAACTGAATGAATTGAACAAATAGCCCCAAATAATCAATTCGAAACAGAAAGCATAAATTCTCTCATAAACAAAAAAGTAAAACAACTCATTCTGAAACACTCCACTTCCAAAACAGAAAATAATAAAAAAAAATTGTAAAACTAACATATTTTGGACAAATCTTGCAAAAAATGGCCCGAATATTCCTAAAAAAACATTCACACACTCACACAAAATTTCCGATCTCTTTTTTGATGGAAAAGGTAAAAACAACCAGGTCGATAATTCTGGAGTTTATAAAATGAGTTGTCAACAGTGCAGTATCGTATGTACTACTCTGTCAAGAAAGTACCGGGAATTTTCAATTAAAACAACATTTTTACATTTAATCGTCAAAATTTATTGGGTCGCCTTAAAAAATAGGCTCCATTTGCTCCAATACATCTATGCCAACGGCACTTCCAATTATCGAAACATTTTTTATAGGCGCTTTCCGGGATAGACTTTAGCTCTCGCGCCGAATTTTGTTTTATGGCTTCAATCGACTCAAAACGGGTGCCACGAAGGGGCAATTTTAGTTTTGGGAAGAGGAAAAAGTCGCAGGGAGCCAAATCCGGCGAATACGGTGGTTGCTGAAGCACGTTTGTGGAGTTTTTGGCGAGAAAGTCAGTCACAATCGTAGCTCGGTGAGAAGGCGCGTTATCGTCCCATAGTAATCACCCATAGTAAAAATCGGCACGCACTCTGACATCGACTGACTTAATCAGGTGTTGCAAACACGCTAGTTGACAGATCCCGCTCAAGCTTCGCATAGTAATTAAGGACAGTGGTAGCAACCTAGGAAAAAAAATTTTTACCTGCCTCATTGCCCCGCCAGATTTAAATCGATAATTCCCGGCACTTTCTTGACAGAATGTATATACATAGGACAAACCAGGAGATCTTTCCAATAAAGATTCAAAGGACATCAATTGAGGAACCGGAAAGATAATCCAATTTTTTGAAACATTTTTTCGAAACCAATCATATCTTCCCAGAATTAGACAATCTTGAAATACTGAACCTGGAAGCGAAGGAAAAAAACTAGACATCCTTGAATCCAAAGAAATATTTAAGCACAAGCACGTTTTAGAAAAAAACTATTAAATGAGCAGACGGACCTTCAGCACACCCCACTTATGTAGTAAACACTACGAAACTCGAGTCACTGTATATTCCGTTAATGAAAAAGTGATTTCTTATTTCATCCCATCTGATATGGTAATGTTCCACCTACTTTTAACGATACCATTCTGTTCCCGCTATAAACCATTTCATTTTTCAAAAATTACATTTTTTCTCATCAGAAACGAATTTGGTTTGATGTACTCGACAGATCGATTGGAACTGTCCATGTTCAAGAGAGCAAGTACGCATTTTCGATAATTACCCAATTCTGACGTTTATTTACGGAACACGTGAATGTTGGTACTTATTCTCGCAAATGATTCCACATAAAATGACGAAAGTGAAATGATTTCATACTGTTTGTTGTGGAGGGAAAGAGATACCTAACGATGACTTGCAGATGACTCCATACGTTTCATGTGTGCGGTAGTTTTGTACCAATATAATCTAACTATTCACCAACAGAAGGTCGATACAAAAAAAGTGATTATGTAATGTGTAATTAGATTATCTACCTATTCACTACTGGGAGAGGACACTGAACAACGATGTAAACATGCATTTTGATCTTGTGAGTTCTATACGAGCGTTATATTTTCACGTTCGTTGGGAGATCTCAACTGCAGTATCATTAACATGTTAATTTGACATCCGAAATGGGTCAAATTTCACTTGTGTCTTATTACTTCTGTCGAGTTTTTTGTACTTCTTCAACTCGAAGCTAGTGTTTTATCCAAAAGTATGTACTTGACTAATTTCGAACCAAAAATGGCTTTGCATAATCACTTAAACTTGCTGACGAAAAATTCATAGGAAAATTCAATTCTATCCGTTCGTTTGATGGTTTAAAAGCTAAATAGGCTAAAGTCTATTTTACTCAAATAAAGCCCAAACAGAATGATCATGTTCTGATAAAATCCTACCATTACGCCTGAAAATATACCCTATCGAATTCGTTCTTCCAACATCTTAAAGAATACAGATTGGGAAAGAGTACTTAGATATGAAATAACGACTTGAATGTTTATAAAAGAATTTCTGAGTTTTAAAGCATTAGAAGCATACAAAATTGATTTTGGTAACTCATGAATACCTGGAAACCCCCATTTGATTAATACAGACATTATTGCATATGCGTAAATGGATAAAAAATATCCTCAGTTAAAAATTGAAAAAACTACATGAATGGAGTATGCGGTTGGCTCTAGGTGAAACATTATAACAATTTTATTTAAAAAAAATTCACACAGTGTTCAGAATTCTGACACGTGTTTCGGTCTTTCGACCATCTTCAAAGGAGTACAAAAAGGAACTAACCTTAAAATTGAAAAGGTTCTTTTATTACACTTAGGATTTTTATGGCGCATAGAAATAACAGCATCCAATATTGTGTTGCCGAATAGTATTTGGCAATTTGTAAAATTCCCCTTTTTCTCAATGGCTTTTTTGATTGCTAGAATCTCCAAATAGTCCATCAATTCACCCTTATTAACATTATATGTTAAAGTTACATCTTTCTCATTAAAAAAATGATTATTTTCTATACAATGTTCTGCAAAACCAGTTGATTTCTAGTTTTTCAAAATAGACATCCTGTGTTCTTTCATTCTATGTTGTAAACATCGGCCTATATTTACAACATAGAACATACGATGTCTTTTTTGAGTTGTTCTGCAAAACCGGTTAATTTCTGGTTTTTCAAAATAGACATCCTATGTTCTATGTTCTTGATTCTATGTCTATTTTGAGTTGTTCTGCAAAAACAGTTAATTTCTGGTTTTTCAAAATAGACGTCCAATATTCCTTGATTCTATGTTGTAAACATCGGTCTATATAGGACAGACAGGCCGATGTTTACAACATAGAATCAAAGAACATATGATGTCTATTTCGAGTTGTTAGGCTAAGCCGGTTGATTTCTGATTTTTCAAAATAGACATCCTATGTTCTTTGATTCTATGTTGTGAACATCGGCATATATAGGATACACAGGCCGATGTTTACAACATAGTAATTAATTATTAATTATAATGAAATGAAACTTTTAATAATTTTCAAATAAATAATGTGTTTTATTTCCAGAACAAAATGGGGGCTGTTAACGGAAGACCCTTTATATTCGGCGATTTTACAACTTGATCTTTCGATTTCACTGATTCAGCCTACAAATTCCAAGTCTCTTCAAATTTATTTTGTTTATAAGCGACCGTGCATACTCGTATATCGAATTTGACCATCAATTTTCCATTCATAATGAGATAGTGCAAGGAATATTTCCGGCCGAAAATTTGAAAAATATTATTGAATTGATAGGCTAGCAAAAAATTGCGTTGTTAACCTTAATCGCGAAACATTCTGTATTGCATATCAATTCGCAAAATGCATAGAAGAAAGAAGATATATCTTCTTCCATGAGTTATCACATGAAAAGCCTAACATAAAATAAAAATCTAGAAAAGCAATGACGTGAAGCAAGAAGCTTTTGCCTGTTTGTTAAACAGTTTATTTCCCCTGATATTTCAAATTTGTGTATTAATTCCCAAATAAGCTACATATATGATGAATATATGTATATAATCAAATTTACATAATTTCTTGCAAATTTTGGACAGTTCTCTTGAAGAAACGAAATGAAATTGATAAATCATTATTAAAAGAGTTCTTACTTCTTTCTTTCTTCCATTCGTATCCTACAACATATTGACAAGAAAGTGTAATAAAAATATATTGAACAAAACTTTATATGCTTTTCATATTTTTGCCAAAATTTAAAAAAAAATTCAAAAATTTTTCGATATGTATCTTCACGAAATTATACATTAGCCTTTGTGTCGTTATTTCCCACCTAAATACTGAATTTGAACTCGATAGCATTCGAATTTGATATTTTAAACATAAAATTTAAAATGAGAATAGCTCAGAAAAAATGTTTTCAACATAGTCGATATATTCCCTAGAAATTTTAAGTTTATTATTCGGAAATAAGCGTATTTACCTTCAGTATTCGCCTTGATATTAAATTTTATTTCCATAGTATAGTTTCGGAACAATAAGAAGAAGTCTCAAATTTGGATTCTTCATCATTGAGTCTAAACTAGTCGTTTGAGACCATTTTCAGCTACAAATTCGAAAATGACAGACATTGAACTAATTGAAAGCACGCTGTTCCCCAGAATAAAAGCACAAAAAGGCAATGTTGTATTTATTTATTGACTAATATAATATCTCACTAAAATATCAATTCATAAACTGTAAACAATTTTCTGCAGTAGCAGTTTTCCTTTTCAAGTGTAACTAGATTTAATTTGAATCATCATCAGAAAAAAAGGCAATTGATGTATTTTCAAGCCGATAAATAATAATACTCATTATTTTCCTTCTTAATGTTATCCTATATCAATCATCACATCCTACTGCATTTCATAAATTAAATAAACATTAAAAGGTATTTCCTTCATAAGTTTTACCTTTCGGTGTAGAAAACACGTTCACAAGTTCAAACTTAAAACACAACAAAACGACATTCACATTTTCCGCTTCAACATCCTCGCAAAAAATCACAGCGTGTCACATCCTTTAATTGATGATTTAACCCACTAACAATTAAAACATCCCGCACTGTTCTAAGAATGGTAACAGACTGACGAAGATACCAACGCAGTGTTACCTCAGCTTCATTTAATTCTCTTCAACGCTGGTTCTAAAATTAACACATGGTAGATTTGACTCCGTCTTTATTTTGATATCGAACTGAAAACAAAATGATTCCAATGACTTGCAATGAATGACGCAAATTATGCAAGTTTTTTTTTGTGACAGTTTTGCTCTATGTATGTCAAAACTATTTGAAATGCGTTTCACAGTTTGCGCGCTTTCATCTTAGCGCAAATCATTGGCTTGGAATGTCTTTATATATTTTGCAAATTTTAGGCTCTTGTCTCAAAGGACACCAAAAAAATAAATTGTTATTTAGTTATTTTTTTCAATCCAGTCGTAAGTAAGCATAATTTTCGGAGAAATTGAGATTTGAAACTGTAGGTTAAGTTTATTCCGGATGGAAAGATTTAACCACTTAATAATTACTTTATTACTTAGTAATTACTTTGCTGAAGTAAGAAAATTGTGAACAATATAAATATCATAACAGATTTATTCTGTTAGCCTCTTACAAATTTTAATTTCAAAAAATTTTATTCAAAAACTTTTAGAATTAATGTCTTTAAGCACTGCCCCAATTTAGTAGACTCAGCACTCATTATATAAAATGGAATGGAAATATAAATTATCAATTAAAATTACTAAATAAATACTTGAAGGGGATAAAATTTTGTTTCTAGTCTTATATTTATGAAAACCAAATTTTTCTTCAAAATTGCAAAACATAACTTTAAGAACTTCTTCCAAAAGTAACGTATTTCAAATATTTAATATATTTGAATATTTAAATAAGTTACTACAAAAAATCTCTCAAAAAATGTAGCACATCTTCAAAAAACAATCTGAAATTAAATAAGATCGTCGTCAGTCCTAATTAACATTTAAAAAATAAAATCAATTAACAGAACAACGATCTTATTTAATTTCAAATTGTTTTTTTTTTTTTTTGAAGATGTGCTACATGTTTTGAGTAAGTAACTTCTTTGAGAATATTTTAAATATTTGAAATACTTTAGTTTTGGAAGGATTTCTTAAGAAATTTGGTTTTCATAAATATGAGATCAGAAATAAAATTTTGTCTCTATGTATTTATTGAGTAATTTTAATTGATAATTTATATTCCGTTGGGTTTTTTATTCCATTTGATATTATATAAATGAGTGTTGATTTTATATGTCTACTAAATTGAGGCAGTGCTTATAAGACATTAATTTAATCCAAAAAGTTTTTGAATAAAATTTTTTGAAATTTAAATTTATAGGCCAGCAGAATAAATCTGTTTTGATATTTAAATTTTGTTATAACTTTTTTGAAGTGAAAAAAACTCTTTATTATTTTAAGAAAATTTTATTGAAAATATAAAGACGACGTTTTGATTGAAATTATCAACCGAAGAGCGAATATTAATGTTATAAGTTCTGCTTTGAATTTGATCGCGTATTTTTCATTTATAGGTCTGAAGTAATTAATTGAGACCACTCTGTCTTCAGAATTCTTAGAAAGCAGTACCATAGGAATCTGACAGCGAAAAAAAATTTTTATTTTAACTTTTTTGTTTTATAAACAGTTATTATCTAAAGAAGAGTAATTTTTCAACTTTATCATGACGAAAACACAATTATTTAAGTGAAAGGTGGTGCATTTTCTACCAATTAGTACTTACTGTGATATCCAATCGTAATGCTAACGTTCAAATTTTAATTGAGCCAGTAATTAACAAAAAATTCTGAGCAATGATATGTTACAAAACAATTATTCTGAAACTATACCGCCAAAATAATTTCTCACGACTGCAATCATACATACTACGTACATTGAAATATTCTGAAAAGAAGATCACGAATATTTATAGGTAATTAAAAATTATGAAATTGTGATTTCAAATGTAGAAAATAATTAGTGGTTTTCAATATATAATAATGTGACTCTTCATTCCCTAGAGATACATTTTATTGTGGTGAAATCGACGAACTAGAATTTTGAAAGTGATTGTAATATTCAGCTATGCACTTCTTATGATTTTGAATTGAGATGATTTTGTGTAATTAAGAGAATTTTGAGTACAAAATGGCTTGAAACGACTACACTAGGACTACAGATAAGGAATTCGTTAAATAATAGGATTGTTTACAAACACATTAACATTTTAAAGAAATAAGCTAGAGACTTAATATTTGTAGGATAAGTTTGAGCTTCAGCCAAGAGTTCATCGATGACAAAAATTTGATTAATTAAAAAAATATATAAGAGACAGTATTTTGATTTCCACAGAAATATTCACAATACAGCAATTGTTTCATCACGATGTGGCTTCGGGTATCTATATTCTACTGATTGATGGTGTCTAGTGTAATAGAGTTTAAATACAGTTAAGTACGTGACAAAATAATGGTAAAAATAAGTCATAAAAACTTAGGGTATTTATTGGAGTTTGCCGCTGAAAAATGCCATTAGGAAAATATATTCAGTAATGGAGATCTGTCAACATGTGTTTATTATTTTAAAAGGATTTTGCGGGCATTGTACCTGTTGATTTTAAGCGATTTTGAAAGTGTTAATCTAGAACAATTGCTTTCGATGTCGATAATTTCATAGTTATTGTTGAAATTATGCCCGAATTCCTTAAGATGATTAGCATATGTCGAATGTAAGTAATCTGATATGTGACTTCTTTGGTGTTCTTGGATTTTTTTCTTGAATGATCTACCTGTCTGGCCAATATATACTAAAGGGCAATTGTTGCAAGTAAACTTGTAGACTCCAGGTTTATTTTCTTTATTTATTCGATCCTTATTGTTTTTATGTAAGTACTAAGGTAATTAATAATTTTAAAAGCTGTGTTGTAATTGACACTATTTTTGAAATATTAAGCAATATTTTCAGATAATCTATTAACATAAGATAACGAACGCGTAGTGTCCTTTTTTTTTATTCGGTACACGAGATTTAATGCCATGTTCTTTTGTTTATTGGATACCATTTTGTCTTTAAGAAAGATGTTTTAACCGTTGCTTGAAGCTATCTGTTTAATAATATTTAATTCTTTGGAAAAACTATCTGAATTCAGAGAGACATTCAATAGTCTTTGAATAAAACTATTATATGCTGACATTTTTAGCGGCAAACTCCTATAAACACACTTAGTTTTTATGACTTGTTTTAATCATTATTTTGTCCCGTACTATTTATAAACTCTGTTACACTACATACCATCAGTCAGTAGAATGTAGATACCTGAAGAAATTGCAGTATTGAAAAAATTTTTTGTGGAAATTAAAATACTGTCTCTTATATATTTTTTTAAATTAAAATGAGTTACCAGCAAGTAAAGATCGAATCAATTAAACAAAAAACCGATTATTGGTCCGTACGAATAGCAACAGTTATTTGAATATCTAGACCAAATTTTGAAAGAATCATAGCATTAGAACAAGGAAAAAATAATAAAAAAAAATAATAAGACATTAGAAAATAAGCAAACAAGATGCAAGTAGAATAGTTATACAAAAAATCAGATAGATCATTAATCTCTAGCTACAAGAGAAAAAGTCCTAACATCCAATGATAAGAAATATTCATCTTGAATTCGCATCTTCCTTCAAGTAACCAATTTTCTGAATAAGCGCAATAGGTCCAGTCTAATTGCTAGTAAAATAATAAGAAGAGGTTTTTTGCTGGATAGAAGGATTATTACAAAATTTAAATATCAAAACAGATTCTGTTTGCCTCCTACAAATTTTAATTTCAAAAAACTTTATTCAAAAACTTTTAGAATTAGATTAATTTCTCATAAGCACTGCTTAAATTTAATAGACATATCAAAACTAATAATATATAATAATATCAAATGGAATAAAAAAATTATATTTTGGTTTCAACTAAGGCCATGAAATACCTTACAAGCTTTGTGTGATTTCTGTGATGAACATAGAATACGTAGGATTTTTAAAGTTCTCTAATTTTGGTGTTTCTTCAACAAGGATCCACGAGGTCTGGTAAGATATTTATTGTTAATTGATTTTATTTTTTAAATGTGAAGTAGGACTGATGAAAATCTTATTCAATTTAGAATTATTTTTTGAGTATATACTACATGTTTTGAGCGATTTTTGAAGTAATTTATGTGAATATTTAATTATATTAAATATTCCAGATAAATAAGTTTTGGAGAAGTTCTTAAAACTATGTTTTGCATTTTTAGAAAAGATTTGGTTTTCATAAATATAAGATCAGAAACAAAATTTTGGCCCCTTCAAGTATTTATTTGGTAATTTTGATTGATAATTTATGTTTCGTTGGGTATTTTTATTCCATTCGATATTATATAATTAGTTTCGATTTTGTACGTCCACTAAATTTAAGCAGTGCTTAGAAGACATTAATTTAATTCTAAAAGTTTTTGAATAAAATTTTTTTAAATTAAAATTTATAGGAGGCTAACATAATAAATCCGTTTTGATATTTAAATTTTTTAATTGCTATTAGTTTTTTTTCCGGATATGATGTCAAGTGATTTCATAAGTTCATTTTTCAAAGGAAACAACATGAATTGAAATATTTGACGAAAGGTTAACGTTTGTAATTTTATCGATGTTTAAGCTTTTAGATGAATTTTCTGTTAATTTAATGCACATCTCGAGTGTTTATGAATTTAGCAATCTTGAAAAAGTTTAAAAGAATACCGACTGGGAAGGTCATATAAAAATAAAAGAATGTTTTGAATTCTCGAAGGTAACAATACAAGTATAATCAGCGCAAAGTGTATACGTTCGTTTTGAAAAAATGTCTGTAATTTTCGTTTTTGAGCCGAAAATGGTTTCAAATGACTAGGCTGGACTTACTGATGAATAATCCGAGGTCATAAGTAATTCTTCTATCAAGTAAAAAGCCTTTCTATTTTATTTTATATATAATATATAATTATATTTTGGCTTCAATAAATCTCTTTATACGGTGTCAATGGATTTAGGTAAACCTTAAAATAACTCACTTTGTTCTTTGATTTTGTTAGAACATAGATCAATCTTGAATATATAGTTGATCTGTAGTTCGAAGCTTAAGTCTTTTAACACGTGAGTGATGTAGGTTATGTTTTTGATTTTGATATTTGGATTATTAAAAACGGCTGATGAAGGGATTATCTAGAATTATATTTGTTTTTTGAAAATATAGTGCACATTTTTTAGAGTTTTTTGAAATAATTTGTTCGAATATTTAAATGTATTAAATATTTCAAATAAATTATATTCTTTGGGAAGTCCTTCAAGTGTGTTCATGTTTTTATAAGGCAAGTAGTATTTCTTAAGATAAAACCAGAAACAAAATTTTGTCTCGTTTGAATATTTATTTATTAATTTTAATTACTTTCGTATATCTGCTGGGTTATTTATTTCATTTGACATTGTATATTGAGTTTTGATTATATACGTCTATTAAATGTAAGCGGTGCTTGTTTTAGACATTAATTTAATTCTAAAAGTTTTTGAATAAAAAATTCTTTTGGAAATTAAAATTGTAGAAGATAAACATATTTCAATTTGTTTTGATATTCAAATTTTGTTATATTTCTTCTATCAAGTAAAAAGCCTTTCTATTTTATTTTATATATAATATATAATTATATTTTGGCTTCAATAAATCTCTTTATACGGTGTCAATGGATTTAGGTAAACCTTAAAATAACTCACTTTGTTCTTTGATTTTGTTAGAACATAGATCAATCTTGAATATATAGTTGATCTGTAGTTCGAAGCTTAAGTCTTTTAACACGTGTGTGATGTAGGTTATGTTTTTGATTTTGATATTTGGATTATTAAAAACGGCTGATGAAGGGATTATCTAGAATTATATTTGTTTTTTGAAAATATAGTGCACATTTTTTAGAGTTTTTTGAAATAATTTGTTCGAATATTTAAATGTATTAAATATTTCAAATAAATTATATTCTTTGGGAAGTCCTTCAAGTGTGTTCATGTTTTTATAAGGCAAGTAGTATTTCTTGAGATAAAACCAGAAACAAAATTTTGTCTCGTTTGAATATTTATTTATTAATTTTAATTACTTTCGTATATCTGCTGGGTTATTTATTTCATTTGACATTGTATATTGAGTTTTGATTATATACGTCTATTAAATGTAAGCGGTGCTTGTTTTAGACATTAATTTAATTCTAAAAGTTTTTGAATAAAAAAAAATTCTTTTGGAAATTAAAATTGTAGAAGATAAACATATTTCAATTTGTTTTGATATTCAAATTTTGTTATATTTCTTCTATCAAGTAAAAAGCCTTTCTATTTTATAAGTAATTCTGTCGAATCGGTCCGGCTCTAACTATTGAACGGAAAGTGCTAGAGACTTGAATTTTTCAGGGTAGTTTTAATCCCTGAATATCTCGGCTGAGTTCGTTAATCGGCAAAATGGGTGGAATGGTTTTGTAGTTATTCACATTCGATACTTTTCCTTTTTTTTGCAATAATTCTGAAACTAATGAGGTAATCGGAATGAAATTCGGAAGAGCCACTAGAGGCAAAAATGATAATTTCACTTTATTTTCGCAAATAATTGAAAACTGAAATATTTTGCGAATATTCCAAAGATAACACCTCGAATTTTTGCCGAACTGCGGATACAAGCGATTTTTGTGAAATGATTTGATCTGGTAAAAATAAATCTCACCTTCGAAATTTTCTGTATTTCATTCAAAACAAACGACCTGATTCGTTCTACATGAATAAAACCTCACAAACGTTCAAACTTTAAACGTAACAATTGTAATAAATACAAAAAATTCGCGTGAATTCACCTCGATATTTTGTCAGCCGATTTCAGACTGATTCCACAAAAAAAAATACGTTAAAACTATTATTAGAAATTATAGACATAAAGCGTGACTGTTAAAAATATCAGATATGAGTAATGCACTTTTCGCTCTATTTATTAGGATCAACAACGAAAAGTCCAAGATTGCACCTTTTGTTTCGCACTATTTATGTGATTCTTTCGATCGTTTCGTTTCGATTTTTTTCACCGCTAGTCGCCGTTATTTTATCACCGAGAAAATAACCTGCTACCTCGTCAGCGGTCAATATAATTACTGACCCTCCATTCTTTTCAACATGCACATTTAATAATAAATTGGATTAATTATTGCTTCAAGTTCAGTGTACTATGAAGTATATCGACTCTGCGTAACGTACAATCTTTCTTAGAGGCGTTCTTCTTCAAATACTCATTGATTACACTAGTCAGCAAACGAAAAAAATTGTTTGTTATATAGGCTTATGTGTGCAAAAAGTTCAATTAATTCTGCACATCTCTATCGTGATAAAGACACGATAAAGGCATTAGTTGATGCAATTCGGCCAATAACAGCACATGAGATTGGTGAGAGGTAAAATTAATCGAATTCACTGTTTATGACCAATTGTGAGGCCTGGGTTTAACCTCCAAGCTGGATATATGGGTTCCACATGTTCTCACGGAGAGAAATTTCTGTTGTCGCGTTGAAGTCTGTGATTCGCTTCTCAAACGTCACGAAAATGATCCATTTTTGAAGCGCATCATTACTAGGGACGAAAAATGGGTTGTACATAACAATGTCAAACACAAGAGATCATGAAGCAAAACAGATGAACCGGCTCAAAGCATTTTGAAAGCCAATATCCATCAACAAAAGGTGATGCTGTCTGTTTGATGGGATTTTAAAGGAAGCGATTTTTTTGAGCTTTTACTGGAAACACAACAATTTATTCGGAAGTCTACTGTCATCAACTGGGCAAACTGAATGATGCACTTCAACAGAAAAGGCCAGAATTAATCAACAGAAAAGGTGTAGTATTTTTGGACGGTAAAACCTTTAATTCAAATGAAGAAGTCAAAAATCTCAGTTTTTCGCCAACAAATACCAAAAATTTTAAGAGCATGGAAAAGTGTTGGACCAGAATGACCAATATATAATTTAATAAAATATTTATTCATTATACGAAAATTGTCTCTTATTTTCACAAAAAAAAACGAAATTACTTTCGGAACAACCCAAAAATTTAATTAACCTTGAAACATGTTTGATTGATTCGGTCTTTAATTGGTGGAAACTCATTTTAAATAAAAAATATATCATAGACACTATTTTAATTTCCACAAAAATGTTCATAATACAACAATTGTTTCACCATGATGTGGCTTCTTCAGGTTATCTACATTCTACTGGCTGATGGTGTTCAGTGTAACCGACTTTAAATGTGTTACAGTGTAAGGTACGTGACAAAATAATGGAAGAGCAAGTCTCAAAAACACAAGGTGTTTATTGAAGTTTGCGGATAAAAAATGCCATTATGGAAAGATTTCAGTTATGGAGACTTGTAAACATCTGTTTGTTCATTCGAAAGGATTTTATGGATATTGTACATCTTGTTTTCAAGAAATTCTAAAAGTGTTAATCTAGAACATTTGCTTTCGGCGTGGATAATTTCATAGTTATTGTTGAAATTATGCCTGAATTCTTAAAGGTGATTAGCATATCTCGAATGTACGGAATCCGATATGTAACTTCTTTGGTGTTCTTGGATTCTTTTCTTGAATAATCTACCTGTCTGGCCAATATATACTAAAGGGCAATCGTTGCAAGTCAACTTGTAGACTCCAAATTCATTTTCTTTATTTGTTCGATCCTTATTGTTTTTATGTAGGTACTAAGATTATTAATGGTTTTAGAAGCTGCGTTGTAATTGAAAATATTTTTGAAATATTCAGCAATATTTTCAGATAATCCATTAACATAAAATAACTAAAAATATTTCTGTGTATTGTCCCCTTTTATGATTACGTACACGAGATTTAATGCCATTTTCCTTTGTTTTTTGAATAACATTTTGTCTATAAGAAAGGGGTTGTAACCGTTGTTTTGTTTAATAATATTTAATTCTTTCAAAAAGTTATCTGAATTCAAAGGTACATTCAATAGTCTAGGAATAAAACTTTTATATGCTGACATCTTTTGGTTGGTAGGATGATTTGAAGTTTTATGTATTGAAGTATCTGTATGTGTGGGTTTGTGAAAAATACTAAAATCATGTAAAATCTAGTCTTGTTATTGTGAGGTCAAGTGAATTAATACTGTGTTCTTTCTTCTTCGATTGTGAATTTAATTTTTGGATGGAGTTTATTAATAAACTTCGTGAAGATATGTAGTTGTCGGTCGGTGCCTTTGAAACAACAAAAAATATCATATACATATCTATACCAATAAAGGAAATATTTACTTATCGGATTTAGGTGTATTTTTGATTCATTATTGGTATATATATGTAGATAAAATTTTTTGTTCTTTCAAAGGCACCGACAGACAACTACATATCTTCATGAAGTTTATCAATAAACTCCACCCAAAAATTATATTCACAATCGAAGAAGAAAAGATCCACAGTATTAATTTTCTTAACCTCACAATAACAGGACTAGATAATTTACATGATTTTAGTATTATTCACAAACCCACACAACCCAAAAGATATCAGTATGTAATAGTTTTATTCATAGACTATTGAATATACTTTTGAATTCAGATAACTTTTTGGAAGAATTGAATATTATTAAACAAATAGCGTCAAGCAACGGTTACAACCCCTTTCTTATAGACAAATGGTATCCAATAAACAAAAGAAAATGACATTAAACTCGTGTACCCAATCATAAAAGAGGACAATACACAGAAATATTTTTCGTTATCTTATGTTAATGGATTATATGAAAATATTGCTAAATTTTTCATAAATATTTTCAATTACAATTAGCTTTCAAAACCATCAATTACCTTAGTACCTACAAAAAAAAACAATAAGGATCGAACAAATAAATGAAATAAATCTGAAGTCTACAGGTTGACTTGCAACGATTGCCCTTTAGTATACATTGGCCAGATAGGTTGATCATTCAAGAAAATAATCCAAGAACACCAAAGAAGTTATATCTCATTCCGAACATTCAACATATGTTAATCATCTTAAGGAATTCAGGCATAATTTCCTCAATAACAGTGAAATTATCCACGTCGAAAGCAAAAGTTCTAAATTATCAGTTTTAGAATTTCTTGAATTCAACAGGTACAATGCCCGTAAAATCGATTTGAACGAACAGATATTGACAAGTCTCCATTACTGAATATCTTTTTCTAATGGCATTTTTTGAAGCGGCAAACTCCAATAAACACCTGGAATTTTTATTAATTTTTCTTCCATTATTTTGTCACGTACCTAACACTGTATTTAAACTCGGTTACACTGGATACCATCAGCCGGTAGAATGTAGAATTGTTGTATTATAAACATTTTTATGGAAATTAAAAGACTGTCTCTTATATATTTTTCAATTATTTGCATTTTTTGTGCGCCCTTTTTGTGAACTTTCCCTTGATCACTAAATGGATTTTTAGTCAACATAATGGTGTCAATATCTTAACAAACACTAAAATTATTCAAAAAATGTCGCTCTTCATTTTACGCACACCCCCTACTTGGACGAAGGTAACAGCTGTTCAACTTGGAAGCCGATTTAACACACGTGAAAACGAGCTATAAATATTACAAGATTACCCTGAAACCATTCATTAATTCCTTCATTAACCCATTATTTCCACAGCGACTCTGATAGCATGTACTAGGTAGTTGAACCTACTTCATGTCATATCGAGTTTCACCGCACTTCCTTCTTCGTTTTTTCATCGAGCATTCTCTCAGTGTCCGTATGTCAAGACGGGCATGTCATCTTAAGATGTGATATTGAATTTTATAGAATGTAACCTGAGACTTTTCACGTCAGCCGACTGTTGCTTGGTTCATAATATAGCGTGAAGTTACAAGGCATCATGTTGTGAAGTAAGTAACTGAATGGAAGTTATGGGAGATATATAGCTGAAATGTTTGAAAATCTTTCCAGATCTACCAAGACATTGGAATTCTTTAAATCATGGCAAAATAATAAATGGGGCAAAAGGAATCCATAATTTTTTCGGTAGATGACTGTAGTGATCGGTATCTTGTAAAATACCGATCAAACAATTTCAGATTTATGCTCGTTGTCAACGTGACATTTCAGACTAAAAATATTGTTTTGCTGTTTTTTGTTTGGTCCATTCAGTTGTGAACTACAAGCTGTTAAAAATGGAAGGCTGGACACAGAAAATTCGGTACATTTTACAGTTTTTCTTTGATAAAGGCGAAAAAGCAAGACATGCTGAAATTGTTAATAGCGTATGCAAGTTGGCCAGCATGTTAATAGTTGTAGCATCATCCAGGAGCTGAAGATCGGCCACAAAACAGTTTTGAGCCATTTGTGAAAAGCTGGATTTAAAGGGAAGCCACACCAATTAACACGATGGATTGAATTTCCATCTGCAAAGCCTTGGCCAAACGGAACGATATCGACTCATTTCTTAAACGGATGGTGACATGGATGACATTCGACAATAGTTTGCGGAAACGATCGTGGTCGAAGCGGTGTGAAGCAGCTGAAACGGTGGCTAAACCAGGACTAATGGCAGACAGGGTCTCCTGTTAATTTGGTGGGTTTGGAAAGGAATTATGAGTTGCTTCCATATGGCCAAACGAAAAATTCGTTTCTCTCTTGTCACCAACTGGACCGTTTGAAGCAAGCGATTGACCAGAAACGGCCAGAATTTACCAACAGAAGAGGTGTTGTCTTCCACCTGGACAACGCCAGGCCACACACGTCTGTAGTGACTCTCCGGGAGCTTGGTTGAGAAGTTTTAATGCATCCTCTATATAGTCCGGACCTGACACCAACCGATTACCATCTTTTACTCGCATCGCAAAACTTCCTGAGTGATAAGATATTGTCATCAAGATAAGATTGTGAAAATCGATTACTAAAGTTTTTCATCAAAAAGGATCAAATTTTCTACGAGAGAGGCTGACGAAGCTACCTTCAAAATGGCCACAAATTATAGAACAAAACGGTGCATATTTGACCCAAATCGGACAATCGAAAACATGTTTTATAATGTCTTGACGTCTTGAAAAATTATGGATTTTTACTTCGAACATACGTATTAGGGTGTCCGTTATTTAAGAAATTGATTATTTCTCTTGCGACTCCCTCTAAATTTTTAGTTTATCATCTAAAACAAAATATTAGACCATCATAAGCCTTTAATTTTCATAACAACCCTTGCCCCAAAGACGATACATTTTCCATTTAAATTGCATGGGATTTTGCCACTTTTTGCAAATATTTTTTTTTTCTTGGACTTGTTTGTTCGTAGCAATAACAAACTCATATTCTTGTACAGAATTGAACGCTCTACAAAAAAGGTCTCCTAAAATTTTTCGATAAATTTACTTCTTCAAAAGTTATTCAAAGTTAAAGTTGACCTCAAGATAAATTCTTGAATTTTTGCACTTTTACGGCAAAATTATGATTATTTTTGTTCATTTTTATTCCAGAAAATATTTAATTCTAATGGTGTTAAGGTAAAAACCAAAAACCTTCCAAGTTGAATGAAATTTAAACCATTTCAGTATACTTGATTTATTTAATTAAACATTGTTTAGTTACATTTTGATACTTTTTTTTATACTCGCTTACAACCTGAATCACAAATTGTTTTTCATCTTCACTTCTAGCTAAAATATTAATGTATTCTTCTGACAATTTAACAGCTCTTTCTGCTGTATCATTAACTACTCTCAAATTTTTTACAATTTCTAAACCTCTTAAATATCCAGGATCCTCTAACCATTTAGTACTGTCTAACTGCAGAAAGCTTGTATCAACTGAAAACCTTTCAAAAAATTGTAAAGAATTTGAATTTATAAAATAATCAATGTTTTTATTTGTGAACCATTTAAAATCACCCAGATCAAAGATAAAGCGTTTAGGAATATCGAACTGTTCATTATTCACTTTTAAAGCCTCAACCATTTTTTGCCTGACACAAAGAGATATATTTTTGTCGAAAAATGATAAGGCTGCAGCTTCAGGACTCAAATACCATAAATGGTTTCGAAATTTTTCAAGAACTGCATTGGATAAATTTTTATCGATTGATCTATAGTTATAAACAGATTTGATAAATTCAAGATCTTGATTTGGTGCAGCTGCAGCTAAAGGTGAAGAGTACCAATATGGAACATAAACAAAAACAATAAATAATGAAATTTCCTGAAGATTTTTTTCATCTTGAGCGCTTAACTTAATACTGTCTCGGAAAATATACATTTTTAAACTATAAATTGCTTTGGACATCCATCGAGCATGATGGAATGCCCCCGGTTTATAAAATGTCATTTCCTCAACATCCATCGTGCCTAAAAATCGTGCAAAAATTCAAGAATTTATCTTGAGGTCAACTTTAACTTTGAATAACTTTTGAAGAAGTAAATTTATCGAAAAATTCTAGGAGACCTTTTTTGTAGAACGTTCAATTCTATACAAGAATATGAGTTTGTTATTGCTACGAACAAACAAGTCCAAGAAAAAAAAATATTTGCAAAAAGTGGCAAAATCCCATGCAATTTAAATGGAAAATGTATCGTCTTTGGGGCAAGGGTTGTTATGAAAATTAGAGGCTTATGATGGTCTAATATTTTGTTTTAGATGATAAACTAAAAATTTAGAGGGAGTCGCAAGAGAAATAATCAATTTCGTAAATAACGGACACCCTAATACGTATTGACCATAGTCATAAAGTATTTCTACCTACAATCGATATTCAACTGTTATAAACGGCCATTTTAATGATCTGTCTGTTTTATCGGGTGCCCAAACTATTACGAACTTCTGTTCCTTTCTGTTTTCATTGTTACTGATGTCTTTGAGATATTCAGAAAAGAAGTGTCATCTGCATAGTTACAAGCATAGTTGCATGTTTTGTCGTTTGGAAGGTTGTTGAGATACACGATGAAGAGTAACGGTCACAATATGAATCCCTGGGGTACTCCCTTATGTATCTTCATCCAAGAAGATTTTCTTTTCTGTACCTGTTGCTTCCTTCTTTACAAAAAAGAATCAAGTAATTTCAGTGGTGGATTCTGAACTGCATAATATTCAAGTTTACTCGGAAGAATTTCATGGGAAACACTATGGAAGGCTTTTAAAATATCACACAAAGCTCATTACCCTCGACTTACTGTTATTTTTTCAATTACTTCAAGTTGACCTCTTTTTTCTGTACTAATATTGTTGACTTGTAAGAAATATTTAATTAATCTCATTCGTATTTCCGATATCGTAGGAAGAACTGATTTTGGTCTGTAATTATTGGGCATCCTCATATCGCCGCTTTGTTTGTAAACATTTATGGAACAAATTGTGTAATAATGGTAAGATAGCACTAATCAAAGAAAGATGTACACTTAATAAATTAATTAAATCAAGAACTTGTCTCAAATCATCTTAATGACCAATGTAAAGCCCGAGAGCCAAGTAAAAAATGGCTAGAATATAATTCAGTAATTAAAACGAGGATCTATCGCTCAGACTGTTCGATTTCTAAGAGAAATTTAATGATATCATAATTATCATTCCATTAACTCATGAATATCGATATCTTGTCGGCGAATCAACCATATTTTTCATGACTGTGTGTGATATTTGAATACATTATTAATTATTCAAAGTTTCGCTTATTTTCTATGCAAATGATTCATGCTGAATATCTCACCTAAGTTATACCCAGGGGTAGTTTCGATACCGTCCTTTTGGTTTAGGTTTCTCTTGAATTTGAGTAGACTCACCTGAAATAAAAATAAACATTAATTGGATCTGGTTTTTCTTGATATCATTGGATGAGAAATATTTGAAAAGATACATCAATTCAATTCTATTTTATTTATCTAGGCAACATTCCTACAATAATTGAATGTGGAAAATGCAGTACTGAAATGGTTAAGTTCTAAAATGATATGGTGGATGCGCAAATGAATAGGTACTAATATTTTTTAGTTCATTCACCATTTCAATAAATAGTATAAAACAAAAGCGTATGAATTTAACGCGCAATATAAATGTTAACTAAGTAGAGGGTATCTAGGATAATGTCAATAATAATTCTCCCGTAACCATTATAGGGTGACAAGAAAAATCCTCAGATAAAATTTTTTCATTTAACTTTATTAAACAAAGGAAATTAAAAAAAAACAACAGCGAATAATAAGAACATAAATATTTGTATTGAATTGAATCCATCCTTACTTGGTGAAAATTCATATTAAATGATATTTATATTATAAACATTTGGTAATAATATATTTAAGCGATTTTCGAAGTGGCTTCCTTTGGCGGCGATACATAGCTTCAGACGCTTCTTGAAACTTTCGGTAATGGGCCGCAGCTCTTCGGGCGTTAATCGCCCATTCCCAGCGCAGGGATTGCTTCAGCAACTTTCAGCAACAAGAATATATTCTTTTATCTATGCATGGAAGTACTACGGTCTAGAGAATGTCGCAGCGGTAGACTTCTTGATTTATTTCGACCCCTTGATCCACAAAAACCAAGAGTTTTTTGCCGCTGGTGCAAGTTCCGCCACAAACGATGACGGATTGCGTATTTTGATGATGTTCGACGATGGTCGACGTACCGAGAGCATCTACGAAGACAAACTTTGTCGTTTTGGTGGTTGTGGGATTATTCTACGGCGAAAAGCTTCTCGTCTGTGAAGAGAATGCGCTCCCATTGCTGACCGAAAGAGTTGGCGGCACCTTTGGAGTCGTACGCGCTTGTTTCCACCCGTGAAGAGTTGAACTTTTTGAAGCTTGTATGGCTTGAGGTTGAGCTCCTTTTTAGACATTTGACGAACGGATTCACGGTTGATACCGGTGTCACGGGCCATTTTCCTCATGGAGACCCTCGGATTTCGATTGAGTCGCTTCTTGACGACGTTGTGATTGCGTTTTGTCCCACTTCCTGGACGACGACCATCATGGCCAAGCTCATTGAAACGGCAAATTGCATCGGACACGGTTTGTCGAGGCACATTGAGCAAACGAACAATTGCGCATTGATGCTTACCTTGACGAAATAGCTCCAAAATTGCACTACGTTTGTTTGACATTCTAACATTCTGCAGAATCAAATAATGTCAAACTGAAAAATCATATATTAGTACAAGAAAGTGTAAAGAATCTAGTAGAATAAAAATTATTTGGCTGGGCTTAAAAACTTTTGTTCCAGAACACACTAAAATTTGGCCGAAGTTCTTCTTTTCTCCTGTATAGTTCACTGTTACTTCTTCTGTTTTTTTTATTGAAAAATAGACATAAATCAAACAGTATTTTCTGAATGTAAATGTTTCATATGAATCTTCATGGATTTCTTCTTCAAAGGCGATATAATAAATTTGGATATTGATGAAACAAACCATTGACCCATATAATTAATAGAATACTGGAAACAGAGAACAATCTATGAGCTCTCAAAGAATCTTGGGTTCGTCCAATTCACAAAAAGGATAATAAGAACAATTTACGATTACAGACCAATATCTCTAATGTCAAATATTAATAAGATCTTCGAGAGAATAGTTTTTGATAAAACTATCAACTTTTTTGAGGCTAACAATATCCCAGTAGGACAAAAATGATTTCAGTTCTATAGCCACTGTTCACAGCTATAGTTTATTGACTTCGTTCAACGGGATGCTCAAAAGTCTATGAATATTGACATTTTACTTGGCCATGACTGATTTGATTTTGAGTGGATTATGCTAAACATTAATGGTAGGTTTTCTTCAAATCTCGAATTCGAACTTATTATTACCATGACTTACAAGGGCGTACCCAGGATCAAATCTAGGAGAGGCAAACCATGTTCGGAAACATTTTATCACGGAATTTTCTTTTTTTCGAAGGTGAATGAAACCAAAATTTTTGGAAAAATATGTTTAATTATAACAGTGCTTTATCAACTAAGTTATTCCAATTATTAATTTGCTTAAAAAAAATGTATTCTAGTTACATGCCTTATCCTATAAACATTTTTCTTGGAATTGTATAAAACTTGTTCAAAACTAATGTTTCAATCCAGTCCTGATTTTCCTTAAAAAATTTAAGATGCACTCTCATCAAACTCAACCCAGTCAATCTGTCCTCTTCCATTGTACTTCTCAACCAGGTCTTTACCCTTCGAAGGATACTGAAAGATCGTTCAACAGTAGCCGTAGGGGATTGGAAAGCACTTGGAGTTCATGCCTTGTTGCAGGGAAAAATATTAGCCTTCTCCAAAAGTGCAGCCACTTCAATATCCTTTAATTTGTCCTCTGCTAAATCTTACTTTTTCCACAGATTATACCACAAACCTACTTCTGCAGAGATATCACCCAACTCAAAAAATTCCATGTAAGATTTTGCGTTTTTTTCCAAATCTTTTAATGTATGAATGATGAAGATGGAATAAGCCAAAAACAGTGTATTCTCGTGTGGGAATCTAACATTCAATGATAAGGTTAAAGAATCAAGATAAGGGATAATCAACGATCGGCTCCAGTATGGCGGATTACTTCTGTGTATTTGCTTTTTAACAATTCGTGGAACTGTTAACTCAAAGCCGATTTTCTCCGCGATATCATGTGATTTTTAAGTGCTTCCTCAGAAAGATGTTCAATTTCTTGTCGATCCTTCTTGATGACATCAAGGATTTCATCAATATGTTTTCTCACCATAATCAAATCCATATTCTTACCTTGCATAACGTTCACAAGGGGTTTCAAAATCGCAGAGTACTTTGCAATCATGACTAAACATATAATGAAAAATGGATTAGGTACTGCACAGTGCAGTTGATAGTCAAATTTTCTTGTAGCATAGTTTCCTTCGATCGAGAGATGTTCTAGCGCATTGACGTTTTCATGAAAGCTGTTTGAAAACTTTCTGATGCTCTTGTCTTTCTCAGACCATCTGGTTTCATATAGCCTTGATAAATTAGGAGCCGAAGTCCTGCGAGTTGGCGACTCACGAAAGAAGAATATTGTATCCTTAACAGTTGCAATCAAGTTTCTTATGTCCGGTAGTTTGCTAGCATCATTGACCACAAGATTTATTTTGTGCCTTAAGCAATGAAAAAATCAAGATTTATTGTACTTTTTCCTCAAAATGGCATGTACACCTTCTTCTTTTCCAGCCATCGTAGAACATCCGTCAATTCCAAATCCAACACAATTCTCTGCTGAAAGATTTGGATCAACTAAAAAACTCTGAATTGTGCTAGCGATTGTAGGGACATCTTGAGATTTCAGTTCAACAAAGCCTACAAATTTCTCTCTGATTTTTATTGATTCTAATCATAAAACCGCAATCCGATAGAAAGCTGTTCTTTTCCAGCGATATCTGCTGTTTCATCGGCCATTACAACATAAGCTTTTGCTTGTTTACAGTCATCAATAATTCTTTCTTTGACAACTTCACAACATAATCCTATAATTTTATTCTGAATATTTGGTGAAGCATAGACTGCATTTTTTCGACACCTATCCAAGTGATGCTTTAGCTTCAGATCACCACAGTCAATTCTCAAATTTAAAAAGTCAAAGAAAACCCCCTCATCTCCTTCCTTTCCTCTAAGTGGCAAATAATGAGTTCCACAAAATATGATACAAGAAATAATTGATGACAATATTTGTTTGTTTTCTTCAATCATTTTTTGAGGACCACTTTGCAACTGTACATCAACTGGAACATTTTCAAGGAATGCTTTTGCAGCAGCTGTTGAAGTTTTGTGGTAGTGACTATCGACGTGTTTTCTACAATCTTCATGTATATCTCTAAACTTCGTGTATGACCTTACCATGAATGACTCCAAATCTCCTTTAACTTTAGTAATACTAGGAGGAAAAAGAACACAGTGCATACATAAAGCATCTTTCAAACGACTTTAGTAGACCAACCAAGGAGTATATTAATCTAACCTGCTAGCCATTTTTTTTTAAATAAACCATACATCCCTGAACTAGAGGATATGGAAATTCTACATCTTGCGACAAAGGGCATGAAAATGAACATTTTCGAAGCTCTAGAAATTCATAAACACCAAAATGACCCGGCAATAAATCTAATGAATGTGCTATAACCTATAAAGAAAAAAGTACGCAACTGTATCTTTCAGTTTGAAAATGTAGTACAACTACGAAACTGTAATTACATAAGTAATAGCTGTAATTAAATAAAGGTAGTGATAGTAAACAAAGTCATTTCGTTTTTCTAACTAAAATGAGCTATCACAAAGTAACGGACTACCCTATCCAATATTTTTTTATTATTAAAATAGTTATTTCAAGGATTGTGATGTATTCCAGCAACAAAATTTAATAACGATTAATTTTTTGCTTCCAGGGGGGGCCGCTGCCCCCCCCCTACCCCACGCTTGGTGCCCTTATGATGACTTATATAAAGATCTAAGAGGTTGATTGAAGAATTTTCTTCTATTTCTGTTATGAATTCAATACTTTCATCTTTGCTACTCAGATTATTCAAAAATTGCGATAGCAGGCTGTCAAGTGTCAATATTCTGAATAAACTGTGCAACGAAAAACTGTGTGAATTCTTTAAATAAAATTGTTATAATGTTTCACCTAGAGCCAACTTCTTTCATTTAATCCATAATATAAGTTAGTTAGGTGTTTTTTTTTTGTAAGTGATCGGTTTGCAAGATCAAATAAAGATTTTTTATATCTCAATGTCAAGTTTTCTTTCTAGAGAAGATTCAGATTTTTCTTTGTAACTTATTCCCCCAGTCGAAAATGATAGACTAAGATTGACCACTCACATTCCGTTTGATGTCGAATTTCCGAATCCACTTTTAGCTCGTAGGGATCGCCGCAACAAGCAATTATTATAATAAAGGTAATAATTTATGATCATCATGCCCGACTAATCCGGATATAGCAAATATGAATGTCCCCCTTTTTTCGTTGACATGCTTTCCATGTACTATTAGAGTCGAATGCATTACCGTCTAACGTAGCCTATACGACCTATCAGTTTCTTCAGCTCGTCCTTTAGAGATCGATAAATTGCCAATAAGCCACGAGCATGAATTGCTCATCGATTATTTTCTTTCTTTCTGCTAAGAATACAGTTATGAAGTTGATTGATTAGATTCGGGATCAATAATATGCACTTACGATAATTTAACGCTGGATGAAATATCACATGTTGCAAATGCTATTTCGAAAATCAATTATTTTCCGTACTGTACATGTAGACATAATTCCATGATTATCTTCGGCTACTTCAAATGGGGATAAATTAGTGATAGATAGAGAAAAATATTAAAACAATAACCTGACGTAAGAAGTTCTAATACCGGGTATTAAAAAACAACATTTCAATATTTTGGGGAGCTAATGAACCGTTTTGAAATTCATTTCAATATTAGAATAAGGCATGTTAAATTCAGGAATAATAAATTTTCCTTAACAACGAAATAAAAGAAAGTAAACACGAATCGGAAGCAAAATATTCAATAAAAGTACGTCATGTGAAAACCGAATATTTAATGCCAGCTGTGAGTTTTTTAATGAACCGACTGAAAAACATTTTTGTTGTAAATTCAGTATGCACAAGACATCTGATTATCTGAAAGATGAGAATAAATCGAATATGATATTTGGTTGCGCTAGTATCGGGTGTTTTTTTTAGAGTGATACAAAGTTAAATTGAAATAAAACACATTTAAATTAAGATTGAAGCCAATTTTTTTTTATTTGAAAGATAATTTTATGACATTTATGTTTTAAAAATAATTTCTGCCATATGTACAGCATGACTAGGTCGGAGGAACCGCATTCGACCAGACCAATTTTGGACCACTTTTTCCAATAATTCAGGCCTTATTTCATCAATAACACGAGTTATGTTGGCTTCCAAAGCGTCTATTGTTTCTGGTTTATCAGCATAAACCAATGACTTGACATAACCCCAAAGAAAATAATCCAGTGGAGTTATGTCGATACCATACAAATTTTGAAACAAATAATCATTGATCATCGATCTGTAACGAGCACCATTACCTGTAACATTAGCTCTTAAAGAAATATGGACCGATGATGCCTCCAGCGTGTAAAGCACACCATACTGTGTATTTTTCAGGATGCAATGGAACCTGCAGAACTTCTTGAGGATTGTTTTCACTCCATATACGGCAATTTTGCTTGTTTACAGATTTTAAATCAGTTTCGAAGAACTGACACAAAAGCCTTAATTTTACATTTTTAGTAACAACAGAAAAAATTAATATTAATTCTTAATTCAAAATCTTATTAACCAAGGTACGTTTCGAAGTTTCGTACTATAGTTTTTCCTTTTCCTTGTAATGAATTAATTGGCATCTCATTCAAAGTATCACTACCAAATACTGGAGAGTTTTGGGTCTTTATATGCTTTCGATATTCATTTCTCTAGCTTTCACATCCTCTAGTTGATAGTTATTATAGTTTCTATTTTCTTTCAATATCACGTTTGTCTTGAATGAGTTGTTTTTCATTTTGTAAATATGCTTTGCTTTTTCAAGTGTATTTAATTGTTTGATCTTTAAAAATGGGTAGTATATGTATAAAGCTACAGTAAGTGTATAAAACTTCATTCCAAATATTGTTTTTATATTGCTTCATTTTGTTTTCCGTGCAATTTAATGAGGTACTCGGAATTTGCATCTCCATAACATGCTGTTGAACATCTAAGATAAGTCTCAGCTATTGTATAGGAGATATTTAGATTTTTTATTCAGCATGTGATTACCCATCTTATTCCGTCTATCACAGAAGCAACTGCTCAAAAATTGATGGCGCTATTTGAGAAACTACGTTTCCGAAACATACGCGATTGGGTAGGGAGCACCTACCTGGCTGTAAGATATCGTTGGGTTCTTGAACATTATAACTGGAACGAGTACATATGGAGAACCTGCCTGTTCACGGACGAATCCAGATCTTGTCTGTATAAATCTGATGGGTAAAGTATCTTCATTTGATTGTAAAACCAATTATTTTTTCCTTTGCCGCAGCCACTGGTGACAATTAACGTTGATTGACGCTAATGCTCGTCCACATGAGGCAAAAATTATTATGCTTTGACGGATATTTGGTAAGACATTCCTCATGCTTTCATTGGCAACCTCATTAACACAATATCGAATATAGTAAGAACACTACGAAGAGGTAGAGAAGGCCACACTTGATGTTAAACCGTGATTTCAAGTTATTTCTAACAGATGAAACCTTTTTAAGCCTGCAGACTCCACCAGGTCAAAATCTTCATTTTGTTTATTTCTCTACTATGTTTTCACTCTAAAGCAGTCTTGCTTAATGTTGACATTTCAGGCAGATTAATAGACACCTAACTTAATACATCAGTGCATATACAAAATAACTCTTTTTATTTCCCTTCATGTATAGTGTATATATGAGTATAAAAACTTCTTAAATCTGATTTCAACCTAAACAATCAACAAATGGTTCCAAATTAATCAATTATTTGCTAACGTTAAAACATGTTGAAATTCCGGATGTTGAATCAATTCATTCATAATTCATCCATAAAGCTCGAAAAAAAGTACATAAAAAATTGGCCAATACAACTCCTGGAAGCCATGACTAGTCACAAATAGAAGAAATGAAATTATAATGATAATTACAACCATTAGATAGCAACAGTCAAGTATGAATCAATGTAATTTTTGTTCACTAAGTTCTTAACGTAGGCTTGTTTGTCATCATTATAATATTCTCTTGCATAACGACACCCAATTAAAAAGAAGTAGTTGCGTATTTTGAGTTATCGTGTTTACATAAATAAATAATAAATACATATGAGAAACCAAGAGGCGTTTTTTTTTCCATTTGATTTTAGTGTGGGCCAGAATTGTGGATTGGAAGACTCGTTCGCAGATTATTCTGCAAGTTTAAAACAACCCACGACATGTTCAATATTGGTAAGAAGGATCGTTAATCTTACGACAAGTTTGTATTAGAGTCTTTCATTCGGTGCTGTGATTATTTTCATATTGAATTCAATCCGTCTGTTTGTAATAACGATTACTTGCTCAATAAGCAAGTCAGAGACTTGAAAATGGTGAACAACTAATTAGATTTCAAAATGTAATATCACAATTGAAAACCAATATCAGAAATCTGAAAAACTGAAGACTATTATACTTATTTCAAGGTTAATGCCAGTCTTCAGATAGCTCTAACATATACGATTAAACATAATAATAAGATAGAAACGTACCCATTCAAAAAAAATTCTGAACAAAAACCCAATAGCTACGAACGTGATTGCCTGATATTTAATAACTTCGAAATTGAAACACAGAATTTCTTTTTAGGTTATCAACAGGTATGTCACAGAAGCATCTGAATTCTTCTACTCAACAATGTCTACGTAAATTCAAAATCTTTTCTGTAATTCTTGAAAAGTCTCTGGGTAAATTGACTCAAAATGCGATTATACACTTATTCAAATAATTATATGAATTAATTTTGAATCTACTTGGTGAAAGTTCTAATTCTGAATTCTAAATCTCAGAGCTGTCCGAAGATTGGCAACAAGTATGGAATACTTATATTTTGAATGAAGTATTTTATCATTACTGTAGTCCTTTTTGTGTTTTTACACCAATGGATGAATTTGTATGTTGTATAAAATATCATAAAATTAAAAATAAATGTTTTTCTAGACAAATATCAAATTTATATCGATTTAATATATATTATTTATTTTCAATTCGAAGTTAGAACTTCCACCAAGCAGACTAAAAATTCCTCATTCATATCATTATGGAAGACCAGATTCAGGGAAGAGCAATATTTGCTAATTAGTTTCGAAAATTTGCATTGTTAATATTCTGTTTGCCACTAACTCTGAAAACACAAATGAGAAGATAACGTTCAAATCAAGTAATTAGATGAAGAACAACTTTTTAAACGTTAAATAATATTTAAATAAGGTTATTCTGATTTTCACAAATTTTTATTGTTATGTTTACAACAATCGTTTCGCTATCACAGTGGCATCATCAGGCAAGATTACATTTTGAATTACTAAGCTTGTTTCCGAAATCCGTTGCTATTTATATTACAGTAAATACAATAAATTTTTATTGAGCACTAAAACCCAAAAAAAGGGTCTCTATAAATTCCAGCTTATATGAATATATTCAACAGAGGTTAATTATTCAAATCTATTTGTTCGTAATATTCCAATTTTATTGTGTTCATTTATCTCTAGGGATTCTAAAACATTTAAGGCATAACTAATAAAGTTTGAATTGGTTTTAAAGGAAGTTCTTAAATTATATTTATTTTTGAGGTATGTAGCAATTTTCTCAGAAATACCTTTGGTGTATTTTAAGGAAATGTATTTGAAATTTTCTTTTATATTAGGAAACACCATATTTGAAGCTATTTCATTATTTTTATTCATCAACAATTTCTCTATCAACTTAGGATCATAGTCATTATTAATAGCTATTCGTTTAATTATGTTAAGTTCTGAAATATAATTTTCTCGATTCGTGGGAATATTAACTAATCTATGGACCATACAATTGAATGCTGATAATTTTTGATTTAAAGGATGATTTAATTTATTGTGTATAATAGAATCCGTATGGGTTGGTTTGTGAAATATTGAAAAATCATGTGAATTATTTATTCGAGTAACAGTTAAATCAAGAAAATTAATAGAATTATTATGTTCGGTTTCCATAGTGAATTTTATTGAAGGATGTATTTTATTGATGAATAAAAAGATTTTTTTTAAAAGTCTATCTGTACCTGTGAAGTAACAGAAAATATCGTCTACATATCTATACCAAAAAAAGTATTTCTTAAGGGGATTTTGGTGAATTTTAGTTTCATTATTGTTCATGAATATTTCTGCTAATAAAGGACTTAAGGAGTTTCCCATAATCAAACCGTTCACAGATTTATACATTTTATTTTTGAATTGAAAATAATTTTGTTTAGTGCAAATATCTAGACATTATAAAATATCTTCTTTGATAATTGTATTACATCTGTTGTTGATTAATAGATTATCTACTAATTCAATTGTTTCGTTTGGTGGTATACTTGGAAATAAATCTTGTACGTCAAATGAAATGAATTTAGCATTATGTGGTAAGTGGATATTCTTTATTTTATTTATTAGCTATAGTGAATTTTCAATCAAGTATTTAACTTGGAATTTAGTTTCTTTCAAAATAATCTGAATAAGTTCTTTCGAAAGTTTAAATGAAGGTGCACTAACGAACGAAACAACCAGTCTAATAGGATAATCTTCCTTGTGTAATTTAATCAAAGAATACACTTTTGGAGGTGGTGGATTCATTAAAATTAATTTATTTTTTGGGGTGTTCCGAAAGGGGCTGGATTCCGGGGTTATTAGGGATTTAATTTGATTTTGGAAAATTGTCGTTGGATTGTGTTTGATTAATTGAAAATTATTTAATTCTAGCAAAGTAAGATTTGCTGATATAATCACTCTCCGTTAAAGCAATAATAGTGTTACTTTTATCGGCTCGGGTGAAAATTAAATTATTTTCAGTGATTTTCTGATTTATAGTTTTAATAGTTCTATATTCTTCTTTCATTCTGAAACTTCTATAAGGTAATTTATGATGATATTCTAAGTCTTTTTTGTTATTTGAATTAATATTATATTTGAATCCTGAAATTATATTTCAGAACTTAACATAATTAAACAAATAGCTATCAATAATGACTATGATCCTAAGTTGATAGACAAATTGTTGATGAATAAAAATAACAAAATAGCTTTAAATATGGTGTTTCCTAATATAAAAGGAAATTTTAAATACATTTCCCTAAAATACACTAAAGGTATTTCTGAGAAAATTGCTACATACCTCAAAAATAAATATAATTTAAGAACTTCATTTAAAACCAATTCAAACTTGAGTAAATTCATTAAAAATAATAAAGACTGTACACATAAAGATGATAAATCCGGGGTTTATAAGTTAACCTGCAGTGATTGCCCTAAAGTTCACATAGGACAGACTGGAAGAACTTTCCGACATAGAATTTGTGAACATTTGAATAGTTTCCTCAATAATAAAAGTAATTCTACATATTCCAACCATTTGTTAGAAACAGGACATACTTTCAACCATAATTTTGAAATTCTACATATAGAAAGTAAAAGTTGTGCCTTAAATCTCTCAGAATCCCTAAAGATAAATAAACATAATAAAATTGGAATATTACTCAACGAACAAATAGATTTGAATAACTCACCTCTGTTAAATATATTCAGATAAGCTGGAATTTGCAAACACCTTTTTTTGGGTTTTAGTGCTCAAAAAAAATTTATTGTACTTACTGTAATATAAATAGCAACGGATTTCGGAAACAAGCTTAGTTACTCAAAATGTAATCTTGCCTGATGATGCTACTGTGATAGCGAAACGATTGTTGTAAACATAACAATAAAAATTTGTGAAAATCAGAATAACCTTATTTAAATATTATTTAATATGGATTTTCACCAAGTAAGGACTGATTCATTTCAATATTTTTAAATGTTTATCAGATTCACTAGAGGATCCTTCTAATAGAAGAATTAACTAAGAAATTTCGAATTCAATAAACTAAAATACACACTCAAGAACTAAAAGAAAATTATCAAAATATCTAATGAAGAAGACCGAGAACAAATAATGAAAGAAAACAAATTTGAGAATAGAAACCTCAGAATAAGTTTAATACTTACATATATGGTCAAAATAATCCCACACTCTAATGAAATCCTCACAAAAGAGAAACAAAATCGAATGAATTAACATTCAACAAACACCTTACAAACAACAAAAAGCGAAAAATACTACAATAATGAAGAAAGCATACAATATTGATACCAGATAAGTTAAACTTTAAATAATGTTGGTACAAACATTAAAGTACGAGCGCAATTTATGACGTCATGTAAGTGCTTTTGCATTGATTTCAATTAAAAGCACTTGAAAACTTCATTTACTTCCTCATTTCAATATAAGTTTCAGAGATATAAATACAACAAATATGACAGTATAATGAGGTTTTTAAAATATGTTGCTTAGTTTCACTGCTGCCAAAGTTTTTTTCAATCACATCATATCGCTAGAAATGATGGAATAATGGCTGCAGGGAAAATAATTTGACAAAATCATGAATTTAAATATTTGCAACTTCTCGAATAATGAAATTTTGAAATTGTGGAATGGTGAGAGTGGTTTTTCTTCATGCGTTATCCAATTTTTGCGAGCTCATTTTGCGTACTATTTTTTCGCCCAAATGTCAGTAATTTTCGAATAATCAGCCGAAAATATTTTAAAAAACTAGGCTGAATGCACTGATCCGTCCGTAAACACACTAACTTTCGAACGGCGTGAACTAGAGTCTAGAAACTTTCAGGGAAGGTTTGGGATCGAAATATCCCGGCTAATATCTTTAATGATCAGTTTAACAATTTCGCAGTTATTCACGTTTGAACCTTTCATATTCCTCAATAATTCATTCACAGACCTTTTAAAGTTGTCCATTACTCTGAGCTCAAACAACTACAGAATTGTCATTGCCAAATAATATTGAAAAAACAATATAACCAAATGGTCAAATCATTGATGAACAACAAAAATAAAAAGAGTATCAACAGGGAGCCCTGAGTAACTCCAAAAGCATAAGGATGTCTCACAGAAATAATTCGTTCGGGAAACTACGCAATCCTTAGTGAAACCCAAACAATAACACTTTTGGAGTATGAATTTAAAAGAAAATGTTTCAAAGAGTAGGAAAGATCGAAAAATAATTCCGTCATCCTAACACTCATAATTTGATTTCACAAAATTATTACATACACTTGTTTGGTCCATCTTGCATACTACTTCAAGAATTCGATTGGTTCATTTCGTAATATGTTGATTTTCTACAACATATCAATTGGTTGAGGATGGAAAATATTTGAATGGTTAAAATGCAATCTTATTTGTTGTTGATTACTTTTAAGTGTGAATGAAGGTGTTCAGCTATGTTGTTCTTCAACGCTGAATCCGTGTTAAATGAGGAATTATTATATTCAAGATCGTGACTAATAATCATTTATTCCATAACTTATTATGACAATGCTTTTATACCGCTCTCTTTTCTCTGGCTACGTCGTAAATCCACATTGTCATATTTTCTTCGATATCCTCCACTTTCCTAGAACTTTCACTCGATAACTACTCAATTCCATTTCACTACGATAAAAAATTAACAAAATAGCTACTATATTATTCCTAGATTCACTTTTCGATTCTTTTCATTAGCCATATGCCTTGCTGTTACATCAATCTTGTAAATCACCGTTGGAAGATAATTTGCGCTTGATTCAATCAGAATCCAAGTTCATAATAACTGTACCTACGTACAATAGTTTCTATTCTGGAAATCCATTATTTACTGATCGATTCAGTTATTCGCTCTACATTCCCGTTTTGAGGAACATTAAATCACGTTAACTAGATTGAGTTATATTCAATCACTAACAACTCTATTGTTTCTTATGGAAATATATTTTTTTGGTTTCCTTGATATGTAGCCTTGTCTTTTCAGTAACATACGGACGATTTCTGGACATACTTTTATATTTCGTTGATTTTCAAATCTGTTAGCCAATTTGCGAAACTCCTAGCTCGGATTGTATCGTCCTAAGGTCAATAAAGCGTTTAAATTATTTCCTTTAATCTTACGCGATCTTCCTGAAACTGGTCTATGCCTCATATTCATGCCATTTTTTATCCTCTTTATTGTCTCATATACAGCACTTTTTTCCAGTTCTGTCAATTGCACCAATTTTTTAACGTTTCGAAAACCTCTTCTATACAAATGTTCTACCTGTTTTTTTTTTTCTAGTTGCGACATTATTCCATAAATTGTGTACCTGTGGACAATCAATAATATTTGACAAATAGTGTTGCCTTGCAACTTTGGTCATAGCCGACTATCTGCAAAACCTATTTCATACCTTTTATATAATGAAGAATATAATGAGTGTAGTCTGCTTACAAATTTCTTTCCTAAGGTTTGTAGTCTACATAAAATCGGATCTATCTTAATTTTTCATTTCATTTGTGGATTTTCTGGATGGCGTATTTTACTTAAAGTTTTCAAACTACTGCGTTCTGCTATTTCGATATTATTAATGGTGGGTCTTCTACAGTTGTTATATATTGGATTTTCATATTCTTATATCGGTCTGCATATAGTTTGGTAGATTCTTGAAACAGTTGTGTGGTTTATGCCTTGGTTTTTGTAGGTGTGGGGTTTTTGATTTAGCAATTATTTCTCTTTTTTAATATAGAAATGTATTTTGAAGTTAGTCTTGGTATCCACTGTGATTCTTAAATATTTATCGCAGTTTTATAGTATATTGCAGCATTCTGATGATTGGTGAATTGTCTGATAAATTGTGGCCAAATAGTATAATATTAATTTAGATTCGTCAGTGTTTGGTAAAATTCTCTATTTTCATCCAGGTCATGATTTTATTACATAGGTTTTTTAGTTTGGTCCTTCAGATTCTTGGTGTATGTTATGAGCGCTGTTGCATCAGTGTATTGAAGGATGTAACTTTTTTCTTCTGTTACTTTTTAAATATAGTGTACGTAAATATTGTATACGAGTGGTAGCAATGGAGAGCCTTGTGGTACACCTTGTTGTGGAGAAAACGACGTCGCCAAATGCTTGTTACCTCTCAAGCTTCTATCCCTTAAGAAATTTCTTTTTTTTTTTAAGTAGACTGGAGTTTGTGTAGAAGACCTTCGTACCACACACTATCAAAAGCTTTCTTGATATCTATGAAAATGACTGCTAACTTATGAGACCTCTTTTCGCAGTAGAGTCCAATTAGCAAACACAGAATGCTAATGATGATGAAGTAGCTTCAGTTCTTCGGTCAAGTGGTCATTCTTCAAAGGTCAAGTTCTTGATCACGGCGTCCAGTTGACCGGTTTGCATCTTCTGATACTTAAAGCGCAAAAATTATTGTCTTATTTGTATCTGGTATCGTGTAAAACGGAATTTGTTTCGAAGTTTTCAGTGAATCGAAAAAAGGAAAACAAAAAAACCACAATCTACATGAAGATTTCGTTGAGTTAGGAATATATATTTAGCTTTGATGAGTTGTCGAACTATATTTATAAAATTTCCACCATTTTGAATATGACTTCCATGACGTTTTGAGAATATGGCGTTTCTGATCAGCATTTTAGCCTTATAACCGGAGTATGTGGTAGTTAGCAGGGAAATCTTACTTTCTGTGCACGTAAGCCACTCTCAATAGTGTAGATTTTAATTGGAGCTCTCGAAGAACGATTATTTACTCAACCAGTAATTATAATGAGATTGACCATAGGATCATTTTGCTTTCGACCTTGGCATTCAATTATCATAAGAAGTACTACTTGTTGATGCGGTGAGTGGATAATAAACCTGATATATTCAGATTGGTTTTGTTCCAATGATCTGCAAATGATGTATATTTAAATTTTAATAGCAACCGATAAATGCTGCATGACGTACTTGAATGTTCGCAGTGAAAGAAAGCGATGCAAATTTTAAGCAAATGTATCAGATTTCCCAACAGGGATGGTTTGTATTTGAAACGTCAAGGCAGTCATATTTGAAATATAAGAAATGTTATTATATTTAATCCGTATTTAGTATAGTGTGATAATTCAACAGAACGAAACACAGACTTCAACAACATTTGTTTATAATCCTAAATATTACAGAAATATTAGTTTTGTTCAAACTCAATTGGGAAGATTGTGGTAACAATTATACAACCGTTCTTGATATTTGTCAATTCAACACGCGAAACGCAAGAAACCAAGAGTGTTACAGAGATGGAAATCAATCTGTTGATCGACGTTCAAGCTTGATAACTTGGCACATCTGAGAGAATATTTGGGATTAGATCCGAGGGATTATGTTAACTCAAAAACTGAAGCCACTTGAACATCCAAGGTGGTGTGTGTTCAGTGCTGATTGATGAGCTACTTTATTATTCTCATTTTCAAAAGAATAATAATCTTTTCAGATGCAGTTAAATTTTGGTTAAATGACTTATTAACAGATGATATTTTGGTCTTTGGTGTCAAAATAATAAATAATTAATGGAAAGCCTTTAAATTCAAAAGAGTTAATTTTTCACGCCGACATATTAAGATCTTATTTCTTGATTTATAGATTTGTTGTATCCAAAATTTTATGTTACTTTATATTTTCTTTTGATTCCTTTTGGTTAACTGCCGGTCATATGTACTGATAATTCTATATTTCCATGAAGTGAAATAGTGTTTCTAACTTCAAAAAGTTTTTTAGAGATTTTTCAGATCAAATTTGTAGAGGTCTCAGGGAATTAATCCAAATTAAAATATCATCTGTAATTTTTGAAAAAAATCCTTCGGAGTAAATTTTCAAACTAAATTCGTTATAATTAGCCAAAAGCATCACAAAATATTTATCTGAACATCATCAGTATCGATGTATTAAGAAATATTTGCAATTTATTGATGCTCTTTTATTATGCAACTTTACCTACAGGATTTTTGGTGGAATGATTTATTCTGATGAGATATTACAGTATTTCACTCTTGTGTAATCCGAAAGTAGGAATAATTCTTAAGTGATACTTTTGCATACAGAATTACTGAAAAGATTCAACGATCGATAAAATGCACATCATTAGAATGAACAAAACTGTTAAATCAATTCATTACGCATGAAGTGAATTTGAATCTACTTTCTTTTCCGTAATGGTTATTTCAGCGCATTATTATCGTGATTTTTTATTTCCTTGTCTAAGAAGTATTGAGTATAATATATAAGTAACAAAACTCATCTTAACATGTGAAGCGTTTCCAAGAAAAATTTATATCTTCTCAATCTGCTAAATCAAGATGAAATATAGTCCGTCTAGAAAGTATCCGTAAAAACAAAGATCAATTGTAATTATTTAGTATATGTTTATAATATTTGAATTAGAAAATTATAACAAAATATTCATCTTTTTACTTATACATTTCCATTTAACTGTAAACACTTGACTAAACGTGGGGGTACACTCGAAACTAGATCACCTCCATAATTTTCGGTGATGGTAGTACAGGACTGTAAAAGTGACTCAATTAAATCATCTTTATTTTGTGGAGCTGGTAACAAGTTGTTTTGATAGAATTTTCAAGTTATTTCCATCAAGTTGAGAACAACTTTCATCAGATACAAAGACATTATTAAAACTTTTTGAAAACGTTGACAAAATTCTGTCCTTCCTTCCTTTTGTAAAGGTGTCATTATGGGGATTTTTTTGGTTTCCAGAAAATGTAGCTTTGTCCTTTTAGTGACATACGGACATACTTTTATAATACATTGATTTCCAAATCTGTTAGCCAATTTACGAAACTCCAGGCGCGGATTGTGTCGTCCTAAGGCCAATAAAGCGTTCAAATTGTTTCCTTTAATGTTACACGGTCTTCCTGAAATTGGTCTATGCCTCAAATCCATGCCATTTTTTATTCTCTTTATTGTCTCATATATAGCACTTTTTCCCAGTTCAGTCAATTGCACTAATTTTTTAACGATTCGAAAACATTCGCTATACAAATATTCTACCCCCTTTTCTTTTTTCTAAATAATATTTAAATACAGTTATTCTGATTTTCACAAATTTTTATTGTTATGTTTACTACAATCGTTTCGATATCACAGTAGCATCATCAGGCAGGTTTAAATTTTGAATAACTAAGTTTGTTTCCGAAATCCGTTGCTATTTATATTACAGTAAATACAATAAATTTTTATTGAGCACTAAAACCCAAAAAGGGTCTCTGCAAATTCCAGTTTATCTAAATATATTTAACAGAGGTGAGTTCTTCAAATCTAATTGTTCGTTGAGTAATATTCCAATTTTATTGTGTTTATTTATCTCTAGGGATTCTAACAGATTCAAGGCATAACATTTACTTTCCATATGTAGAATTTCAAAATTATGGTTGAAACTATGTCCTGTTTGTAACAAATGGTACGAATATGTGGAATTACTTTTATTATTGAGGAAACTCTTCAAATATTCACAAATTCTATGTCGGAAAGTTCTTGCAGTCTGTCCTATGTAAACTTTAGGGCAATCACCGCAGGTTAAATTATAAACCCCCGATTTATCATCTTTATGTGTACAGTCTTTATTATTTTTAATAAATTTACTACAGGTTTGAATTGGTTTCAAATGAAGTTCTAAAATTATATTAATTTTTGAGGTATGTAGCAATTTTCTCAGAAAAACCTTTAGTGTATTTTAAGGAAATATATTTAAAATTTTCTGGAATCCAGCCTCTTTCGGAACACCCCAAAAAATAAATTAATTTTTATGAATCCACAACCTCCAAAAATGTATTCTTTGATAAAATTGCACAAGGAAGATTATCCTATTAGACCGGTTGTTTCGCTCGTTAGTGCTCCTTCATTTAAACTTTCTAAAGAACTTATTCAGATTATTTTGAAAGAAACTAAATTCCAGGCTAAATATCGATAAAAAAATCACTACAGCTAATAAATAAAATAAAGAATATCCACTTACTACATAATGCTAAATTCATTTCATTTGACGTACAAGTTTATTTCCAAGTACACCACCAAACGAAACAATTGAACTAGTAGACAATCTATTTATCAACAACAGTTGTAATACAATTATCAAAGTAGATATTTTAGAATGTCTAGATATTTGCACTAAACAAAATTATTTTCAATTCAAAAATAAAATTTATAAATCTGAAAACGGTTTGATTATGGGAAATCCCATAAGTCCTTTATTAGCAGAAACATTCATGGACAATATTGAAACTAAAATTCACCAAAATCCCCTTGAGAAATAATTTTTGTTTTGGTATAGATATGTAGACGATATTTTCTGTTACTTCACAGGTACAGATAGACTTTTAAAAAAATTCTTTTTATTTATCAATGAAATACATCCATCAATAACATTCACTGTGGAAACTGAACATAATAATTCTATTAGTTTTCTTGATTTAACAGTTGCTCGAATAAATAATTCACATGATTTTTCAATATTTTACAAACCAACCTATACGGATTCTATTATACACAATAAATCAAACCATCCTTTAAATAAAAAATTATCAGCAATCAATTGAATGATCCATAGATTAGTTAATATTCCCATGAATAGAGAAAATTATATTTCAGAAGTTAACATAATTAAACAAATAGCTATTAATAATGACTATGATCCTAAGTTGATAGACAAATTGTTGATGAATAAAAATGATAAAATAGCTTTAAATATGGTGTATCCTAATATAGAAGTACACTAAAGGTATTTCTGAGAAAATTGCTACATACCTCAAAAATAAATATAGTTTAAGAACTTCATTTGAAACGAATTCAAACTTGAGTATATTTATTAAAAATAATGAAGACTGTACACATAAAGATGATAATGTGGGGGTTGATAAGTTAACCTGCGGTGATTGCCCTAAAGTTTACATAGGACAGATTGGAAGAACTTTCCGACATAGAATTTGTGAACATTTGAAGAGTTTCCTCAATAATAAAAGTAATTCCACATATTCTAACCATTTGTTAGAAACAGCACAGACTTTCAACCATAATTTTGAAATTCTACATATAGAAAGTAAAAGTAATGCCTTAAATCTGTTAGAATCCCTAGAGATAAATAAACACAATAAAATTGGAATATTACTAAACGAATAATTAGATTTAAATAACTTACCTCTGTTAAATATATTCAGATAAGCTGGAATTTGCAGAGACCCTTTTTGGGTTTTAGTGCTCAATACAAATTTATTGTTCTTACTGTAATATAAATAGCACCGGATTTCGGAAACAAGCTTAGTTATTCAAAATGTAAACTTGCCTGATGATGCTACTGTGATATCGAAACGATTGATGTAAACATAACAATAAAAATTTGTGAAAATTAGAATAACGTTATTTAAATATTATTCAATATGGATTTTCACCAAGTAAGGACTGATTCAATTCAATATTCTTTTTTCTAGTTGCGACATAATTTCCTAAATTGTATACCTGTTGACAATCAACAATATTTGGCAAATATTATTTCCATGCAACTTTGGCCATAGCCGACTATCTGCACAACCTATTTTATATGTTACTTTTGTCTTAGAATGTTACAAAAAAAAGTATATTAAAATTATGAGAAATAATAAATTCTGGATACTTTCTAGGCGGACTATATATCACTTTGATCTATTTAATTCAGAATACTGCATTGTCAAAAAAGTACCGATGTAACACAAAATATGTATTATTCATCAAAATTTATTGTATGGACTTCAAAGTTGTACCTTAACGAAATGATAATTTACACCAACGAATTTCATTGAAACATTTTTAAGCAATTGTTCGGGAGAACAGCGTGATGTCTGTTATTTTCGGATTTTGAGCCGAAAATGATCACAAATGACTAGGTTGGATTCACTGATGGAGTATTCGAGGTTAAAAGTAATTCTGTCCGGCCGATTCATTCGTAAACACGCTAACTTTAGAACGGTAATAGCTAGAGCCTTGAAACTTTTAGGGGAGGTTGAGAAGCTGAATATCTCGGCTAAGTTCGTGGGCAAAATCAGTTTAACAGTTTCGCAGTTAATCACGTTGGATGATTAATCCTATTTTTTCTAATATTTTTGAAAACACAGATTCGATCGATCTGCAATTCGGTATTTAGAAGAAAAATATTAACATGCATGTTCGTACGAAATTTAGTGAGGATTGTTCGATTAAAAATTAACAAAATTTTTTTTTGAGTGGATCAGAGTTGAGCACTATCTTCGAACGGAAAGAAATGAAGATTTGAAACTTTCGGCGCAGTTTTGGTGCTTAAATATCTCGGTTAGGTTCGTTTTTTGCACAAAATCAGTCTAATGATTTTATAGTTATTCAAATTCTAAAATTAGTATAATAGTTTTTACTCGACAAATGTCAGAAGCTGTCTAGATAGCGGGCTATTCAAAACGAATCTTCTTACTTGAAAACCCTTTATCAAGACATTTTTTCCGATACTTTTGACTATGTGTAATAAATTCGGGGATCCGAAGGATCTCTGGATAGTATCGGGTGTTTGTTTTAGAGTGATAGAGCTTTCGATAGGGATAACTGTGATTCGACAGAATGAAGAAGGCATGTTGTTTTGACATTTCTGTTCAGTAAGCATTGACAATTTAACACGGAAAGACTCACGCCGCAACAACGTTTACAAATTTTTGAAATTCATTATCAAAATCAGTGTTTTATTCGCCAAACTTATAGAGCACTTCGTGAAATTTATGGTTTACATAATCGTCCATCAGAGCAGCTTATTCGTCGATATATCCATAGATCTCGGACAACATTTTCTCTACTCGATGCAACAACAACAAGACAAAGAACTGTACGTACAGAAGAAAATATCGCTGCTGCTAGTCATAGTGTTAATAATGATCCAGATTTGTCTATTCCTCGACGTTCACAACAAGTTGGACTCTGTGCATCCACAACATGGAATATTTTGCGTGAAGATCTTGTTCTACAACCATACAAGATCCAATTGGTTCAAGAACTGAAGCTACTTGACCATAATAAGCGTCGTTTGTTTGCTGATTGGCCTCTAGAACAGCTTGAAGTAGATCCACTTTTTTATCGTAAAATTGTTTTTATTGATGAGGCTCATTTCTGGTTGAATGGCTATGTAAACAAGCAAAATTGCCGTATATGGAATGAAAACAATGCTCAAGAATTTCTGCAGGTTCCATTGCATCCTGAAAAAATGCACTGTATGGTTTGCTTTACACGCTGGAGGTATCATCGGTCCATATTTCTTTGAAAACGATGCTCGAGCTAATGTTACAGTAAATGGTACTCGTTAAAGTGTTTTGGTTCCAACAAGATGGTGCTACACCTCATGCTGCTACCGTAACAATTGATTTATTGAAAGAAGGAGTTGGCGATAATATTATTTCGAGAAATGATCCAATTAATTGGCCTCCAAGATCATGCGACATAACTCCACTAGATTATTTTCCTTGGGGTTGTGTCAAGTCATTGATTTATGCTGATAAACCAGAAACAATAGACGCTTTGGAAGCCAACATAATTCGTATTATTGATGAAATAAGGCCTGACTTAATCGAAAAAGTGGTCCAATGTTGGTCTGGTTGAATGCTATTCCTCAGAGCTAGTCGTGGTGGACATAAGCCGGAAATTACTTTCAAAACATAAATGTCATAAAATTTTCTTTCAAATAAAGAAAAAATGGCTTCAATTTGAATTTGAATGTGTTTTATTTCAATTTAAAGTTCTATCACTATAAAAAAAACTGATATATAGAAAAACACAAATGGAAATGTTACCTTCAACTCGACCTACTCTTCTTCTGATCCGAAAGATCACTTGATAAACGAGTTGTTTTTAATTCTTAGGTAACCGAGGATATAATTTATATTCAAAGGTACTAAATGTTTGAGGCAATTAAATTAATTGAGAAACTTGTATCCAGATATCGCAACATTTCAAGTTTGGCAATATTCTGAAAGGAATTTGTTCACCTTGTGTCCTTACATTTCCTGCTGTTGCGGTTTAGTTGTCACCGTCATTGAATTTGATAGGTGAAGTGATATGGAATTAAATAAGGATAATAACCAGATACGGTGCAATATGAAGTGAATACATTCGTATATAGCGCCAAAGGTTCCGCGCAACTACATTGAAACACTGCTCAAAAATTGATGTGGATAATTTGCGTATACTACTCTGTCAAGAAAGTACCGGGAATTTTCAATTAAAACAACATTTTTACATTTAATCGTCAAAATTTATTGGGTCGCCTTCAAAATAGGCTCCATTTGCTCCAATACATCTATGCCAACGGCACTTCCAATTATCGAAACATTTTTTATAGGCGCTTTCCGGGATGGACTTTAGCTCTCGCGCCGAATTTTGTTTTATGGCTTCAATCGACTCAAAACGGGTGCCACGAAGGAGCAATTTTAGTTTTGGGAAGAGAAAAAAGTCGCAGGCAGCCAAATCCGGCGAATACGGTGGTTGCTGAAGCACGTTTGTTGAGTTTTTGGCGAGAAAGTCAGTCACAATCGTAGCTCGGCGAGAAGGCGCGTTATCGTCATGCAAAATTCACGAGTTGTTCGCCCACAAATTTGGCCGCTTCTTACGGATACGCTCACGCAAACGTTTCATAACGCCTAGGTAATACTCCTTGTTTACCGTCTGACCCTCTGGAACGAATTCGTAGTGCACCACGCCACGGATATCGAAGAAAACAATGAGCATCACCTTCATTTTCGAGCGGCTTTGGCGTGGTTTTTTCGGTTTCGGCTCATTTTTTGCCACCCATTCCGATGATTGCTGGCTTGTTTGCATATCGTACTCGTAGACCCAGGTCTCATCACCAGTTATAATGCGTTCCATGAATGTAGAATCGGAATTACAGCGATCCAGCATGTCTGAAGCAACCTGTTCGCGATGACGTTTTTGAAGAAAATTCAGGTCTTTCGGTACGAGTCGTGCGGCCACCTTTCTCATGCCCAAAATATCAATCAAAATCGTACGTGCGGACTCGTGGGATATCTTAAGATCATGTGCTATCTCTCTCAAGCTGGTACGACGGTTTTCCAGCACCCCTTCCTTAATTTTATCGACGTTATCTTCGATCGAAACCGTCGATGGGCGACCACTTCACGACCGTCCTTGAAGGCTCTGTACCACTGATATGCACGAGTTTTCGATAGAGCATTATCACCAAAGGCCTTTTGCAACATTTTCAATGCATCGGCACACGAAAATTCATTTGCAACACAAAACTTTAAACAATTTTTTTGCTCAACGTAATCACCCATAGTAAAAATCGGCACACGCACTCTGACATCGACTGACTTAATCAGCTGTTGCAAACACACTAGTAGACAGATCCCGCTCAAGCTTGGCATAGTAATTAAGGACAGTGGTACCAACCTAGGAAAAAAATTTTTTACCTGCCTCATTGCCCCGCCAGATTTAAATCGATAATTCCCGGTACTTTCTTGACAGAATGTATATGAATAGTTGCGTAAAAATTTAGATTGTGATTTCATATCAAAAAATTTTATTTTTTTTGAGCCCCTCATGCTTAGTTGCAGCCGCCTAAAGATGGCGCCTGAAAAACAGTTTTTAATTTTTTTCTTAAAAACCAAAGAACTGACATGAATAGAATTGAGCAGACATTTTATTCCGTCGAGAAGGCATTCAATAAAAAAATTTTTGTGATGTTCTTCTATGATCGCAAGGGGTAAAAAAAGCCACCTCTAAACCTTCTATCGCAGAAACTTTTTCCATATTTCTAATTTACAATTAAAAAATTTATTTTGAATAGCTTGATCCATTCTTAACAAATAAAGTCTCTTGTAATTTCTTGCTAAAATTCAAGGTTTTCGAGCAAAAATATTATTTATCAACATGATGGCGTGAGTAGTAGTGGTTGGAATTATTTCCGAACTAGAATTTATTTAGTAAGTGGATGTCATTATGTTATGACATAGTTTTGATTAACCTTGATTCAGTTACAATTATTGTTAGTTTTTTGGTTTTAAGAAAAAATCAAAAACTGTTTTTCGGGCGCCATCTTTAGCGGGGGCTGTAACTAAGCAGGGGGGGCTCAAAAAAATAAAGTTTATATGAAAGACCCATCTTATTTTTTTAAAGGTATCACCCCCTAAATTTTTTCGCAACTATTTATATGCATCCCGTATAATAATATACAGGTAACCAAAATAATTTTCGAAATAAAGGATTCACCACGCATTTACAAGAGGAGCTCTCAAGCCAGTCGCTCAGCATAAGAATAACTCCATCCTACGTTATGAATATCCAAACTTGGCCCCCAGTGACTAGTATCTATTTCCAAATGTGAAAAAATATCTTCGTGAAAAGCGATTTTCCAACAATAAAGAACTGAAGCTCGCAATTAATACTTATTTTGAGGAGAAGCCGGAAGAATATTTTTTACAAGGTTTAAAGAAGCTTATTTCTCGATCTAACAAATGTATTGAATTTCTATGAGATTACATTGAAAAATAGAATTTTTCCAAAATTTTCTGAGTTTTCTTTCATGCCTATGCCAAGAATACCTTGAACGAACCTCGTATCTTCTTTAAAAATTAATTCAAAATTTTAAAATTTTCAGGGAAAATGAACTGTTGAACTAGCACGCTAATGCTTCAGAGTTCACAGTGCTTTTCAGCATTTTCAAACATATCCTGATAAAAACAGGAAATTTCAATGACGGTATTTCTCGCTCGATTCCAAGTTCCTTATTGTCAGGAAATAATAAACCAACATTTGATAAAATATATAAACATTCATAAATGAAGATACAGGAATTAACTCAATGAACAATGTTCATATATGTCTATACATTAGCTACTCATTTTATGACAAAGTTTCGTGCAACACCTATTGTGTGTTTCGTGAAAGCAAGGAAAAACGTGGAACCCAGCTTGAATAACTGTTAGGAGAATTAGGACGTGTTTCAACTCATTATGAAGAAAAAGTTGCACTTACATGTATCTATTCACAAAGCGTGATCTTAATACATACACGCCAAGAATAACTTAAATGTCGTGAATTCAACGCATTAAGTTTCTCAACCATTTTAATCGTCACTATCGCGAAAATATCAGAAAAAAATGACAACAAATTTATAGTTAGTGAAACATAGTAATTTCTACAATTTATTTATAAACAAAGTTTATTATTCCATCGTCAGTGTACTGCTTCAATTGCTGTCTTGAACACTAGTCTGATCTGAGTGAGGCATTTAAATGTTTAAAAAACATGTCCTAGATAACACTGTATTACTTTATAGACATTATTATTATTATTATTATTATTATCCTGATACTCCTAGATCTTCTGTGAAGATCCCTCAGAAGCTTTTTCAGCTTGTACGAGTTAGGAGTTCAGTTGTGTTCTGTGTAGGCTTTGTTACTGCGATCTTGCGCCACTTTAGGTCACAGCACTGTTAATTTTTGACCCAACAGTGAAATGGTGGCAGATACCCGTCCAACTAGAAAATTTCTTTTCTACCTGAATAGGATTCGAACCCTGGACCTCCTGGTCACGAGTCCGATGCTCTCCCGCTGAGCTATCCACTCACATATAAATTATAATCACATGTGCTGGAAATTAACTAATAAAGAATCAAAAGAAATATAAAATAATGACCCAATTATTTAGACATCACCTTATACATACATGATTCGATTGGATGTTAAAGAATCACAAATTCCATCACCAAAAGATACTCAATTATTTTCGTTTTTAAAGAATATATAGCACATTTTCCAGAGAAAGAACCGGATAAATTCGGACCCAAATCTCTTCAGTAAGACATTCTTTGAATAAACAAAATAATCATTAAAAATATATATAAAAATACCCTTTTTTCAGCAGACATTTCTGCAACAACTATAGATTTTTTAATGATTATTTTTTTTTTATTCAAATAACACCTTACTGAAGAGATTTGGGTCCGAATTTATCATTTAACATCCAATCGATATATGTATGTTTAAGATGATGTCTGAATAATATGGTCATTATTTTATATTTCTTTTGATTCTTTATTAGTTAATTTTCACCACATCTTATTATAATACATATATCTATGAAGTGATACAGTGTTATCAAGGACATGCTTTTTAAAAATTTAATTCTAAATGACTTTAAGTTCAGAATTATATATTCTTACTTCTACAGTATATATTGAAACTATATACAAAAACTCAAATTAATATCCTTATATATAAGTAATATAAAATATTTTTCAATGTCTCGGATAAAACCTTTTTACATCCCGCCATGAAAAATATTAATACAAATGTATTAAAAGAAACTATATAAATATATTATATATAGTATATTAACATATATTTGATAGCTATTTTGGTCTCTAGACCTCTTCAGAAATGTATTGAATTCAGATTCTAATATATCACAATATCAAAATTTAACTCACCAAATAAGATAAAGCCTGAAGCAAATAAACTGGAAGTAAGCTTCAAAGTATCCAAAATAAAACAGAATTGATTAGTATGTTGTTAGGTATAACCTATAATTATTTGTACACGGAACACAGAAAAACATAAATAAACTTATTCACCCCAAATAAAAAAAGAAGAAAAATATATTCCTTAATTATTTATTATTTTTTGAAATTCTAGTTATTTTTCTCATCATGGGACATTATTTGGGGTGAATAAGTTTTGGTTTGTTTGTCTGTGTTCCGAGTACAAGTAGTTACAGGTTAAACGTAACAGCAAGTGATTATTTCTGCTTTATTTTGGATATTTTAATGCTTACTTCGATTTTATTCGTTCCAGGTTTTATCTTATTTGGTGAGTTAAGTTTTGATCCTGTGATATATTTGAATCGGAATTCAATACATTTCTGAAGAGATCTAGAGACCGAAATAGCTATCAAATGTTGGAATTCTCGTTCAATTATTTTTATTTGATCCTTTATTTTGAGAATTTTAGATAATTTTGGAATAGTGGATTTTCTTGTATTTGCAGGTCAATATACATACTTATATAGTTTTTGTTAATACATTTGATCCACTTTTTCATCGTAAAATTGTGTTTAGTGATGAGGCTCATTTCTGGTTGAACGGCTATGTAAACAAGCAAAATTGCGTATATGGAGTGAAAACAATCCTCGAGAACTTCTGCAGGTTCCATTGCATCCTGAAATATTCACTGTATGGTGTGCTTTACACGCTGGAGGCATCATCGGTCCATATTTCTTTAAAAATGATGCTGGAGCTAATGTTACAGTGAATGGTACTCGTTACAGATCGATGATCAAATGATTATTTGTTTCAAAATTTGAATAGTATCGACCCAGAAGTGTTTTGGTTCCAACAAGATGTTGCTACACCTCATGCTGCTACCGTAACAATTGATTTATTGATAGAAAGATTTGGCGATAACATCATTTCGAGAAATGATCCAATTAATTGGCCTCCGAGATCACGCGACATAACTCCACTGGATTATTTTCTTTTGGGTTATATCAAGTCATTGGTTTATGCTGATAAACCAGAAACAAAAGACGCTTTGGAAGCCAATATGATATGTGTTATTGATGAAATAAGGCCTGAATTACTCGAAAAAGTGACCCAAAATTGGTCTGGTCGAATGCGGTTCCTCAAAGCTAGCCGTGGTGGACATGTGCCGGAAATTATTTTTGAAACATAAAATTATCTTTCAAATACGAAAAAATTTGACTTCAATCTTGATTTAAAGGTGTTTTACTTCAATTTAAAGTTCTATCACTCTAAAGAAAATAAATTTAAATGACTTTAAATTCAGAATTATATATTCAACCTTCTACAATATAAAATTCGAATATCAAAACAGATTTAATCTGTCAGTCTCCTATCTTTTTCATTTCAAAAAAATTTTTATTCAAAAAACTTTCAGAATTAAATTAATGTCTTATGAGCACGGCTTATATTTTGTCAATGCATATTGAGTTTTGATCGTCTTTTAAATATAAGTCGTGCTTATAAGACATTAATTCAATTCTAAAAGTTTTTTGAGCAAAAATGTTTTTTTAAATTAAAATTATAGAAGACTGACAGATTAAATCTGTTTTGATATTCAAATTTCATACTGTAGAAGTTAGAATATATAATTCTGAATTTGAAGTCATTTAAATTTCACTTCTATCAAGTATTGATTCACATTCAAATTGATTTTTAATTATAAATGTTTTCATGAGATTTTATAAAGATTTAAATCTGTAGAGGTTCCGGAGAATTAATTCCAGCTATTATCTGTAATCTTGAGTATTTACTCATTTGTTTTTGAATAATCCAATTTGTAATCGGAAGTTTTCTATATCATTTGCATTATATCTATTGTTAATTTTTCTGTTGGAATACTGGGTATAAAATCGGTGTTCGAATTGAATAGATCCATAGTTACCATTGAAGCAAGGCGATATATCGGCATTTGCTCAACGATTTTCATTCCTCAAGACCCCAATTCGTACACACCTTCGAGTAATTTGAATGGGAAGAATGACAACAACTGTAATGTTATGGCTGCCACTAGAACATCGACCTTAAGAAGTTCAAGAACACGTTGTTTATACTTATGATGTCTAACTGTTCCACATATTATTCAAACAAATCGTGAACAGCAATGTTACAGTAAGTTAACAGAAAAGGCGGAATGAATGACTCAACTAAGTGCTACTTCCATCGATAATGTACTTCCAGGTGTTTCATTACCTTAGATACTTAATCACAAGATTGATGTTAAGACACAAAAATTGAGCCATTTTTTGCACATATTCTAACTGTATCATGTTCTGAGATTTTTTAAAATTTCTTCTCAGCATGTGCAAGTTAACAGACAAGGAGTTACTTAGGGTGTCCATCATAAGCCATAATATCATTTTTTATAATATGGTGGAAACAAATTGCAAATTATGTGGTAATCCTTAACTTAATATTATTATTATTTTATCATTGGAAATTTTGTAATAATGATTTTTCCCGTTAAAAGCAGGTAATTCTACTTAAGCCACATATTTAAGTGAAAAATTTGAATAATTAATTATAGAATGCTCACGGTGTTTGTAATCATGAAGACAATAAAGTTGAGAACAAAAAGGATATTTATGGACATTAATAAAAGGAAATGTAGCAAAAAATTACTGAAAATATTTGAATTTTATAAACTTAGCACGTGTAGAAGTATGAAAACAGATTTTTTTTGTAATAATTAAATTTTTCTTTGATAATGATGACAAATATTTCATTCAAAATAATATCTAATATAGGTATTTATACAATAAAATAATAAGAAGAGGTTTTTTACTTGATAGAAGGATTATTACATAATTTAAATATCAAAACAGATTTATTCTGTTAACCTCCCATAAATTTTAATTTCAAAAAATTTGTATTGAAAAACTTTTAGAATTAAATTAATGTCGTATTATAAGCAATGCCTACATTTAGAATACATATAAAAACAAAACTCATTATATTATATCCAATTGAATAAAAAACCCAACAAATATAAATTGTCAATTAGAATTAATAAATAAATATTTGAGAGAGACAAAATTTTGTTTCTGATCTTATATTTATGAAAATTAAATCTTTTTCAAAAATGCAAAACATAATTTTCAGAACTTCTCCAAAACTATTAGGAGTACAAATAAGTTTCCGCCGTACGGAACCCAATTTCCTTGTTTATGAATCGTTCCTATTGATTTTAAACGATGTGAGACTGCTTGCTGAGTGACTTCTAATGTTAGAGCAAGTTCTTTTTGTGTTTGAGATGAATCTTCCTCCAATAATTCCTCCAATTCTGCATCCTCGTAAATTTTTGGCCTTCCACTGCAATCTTTGTCTTCTACGTCGAAATCACCGTTTTTAAACTTTTGAAACCACTCTCGACACGTTCTCTCACTCAAAGCACCCTCACCATATGCTTCTACGAGCAATTGATGCGCCTCAGCAGCAGATTTCTTTAAATTAAAGAAGTAAACTAATATTTCCCGCAAATGACGCTTACTTGGCTCAAATTTTGACATTTTCAACTTATAAAAATTATATTTTACCAATATAAAATCAATGATATTAATAGGTTATATTGTTCTTGAATGTCCAAACTATTTTTTAAGCCGGTTATCATCTGCGAAAGCTAACCGAAACTCCGTGCCGCGCCATCTACAATAAAACGGCGGAAACTTATTTGCACTCCTAATAATTTATTTGAAATATTTAAATAATAAATATTTAAATAAGTTACTTCAAGAATCTCTCAAAACATGTAGCACATCTTCAAAAAACAATTTGAAATCATATAAGGTCTTCGTCAGTCCAACTTCACTAGGCCATAAAATACTTTACAAGCTTTGTGTGATTTTTTTGATGAGCATAGAATAGGTTGTATTTTTGTATTTTTAAAGTTCTCTTATTTTAGTGTTTGTTTAACAAGTATACCACAAAGTCTTTTTGTTAAGTTATTTCTTGTTAATTAATTTTATTTTTTAAATGTGAAGTTGGACTGACGAAGACCCTATTTGATTTCAAATTGTTTATTGAGGAAAAAATGGCCCAATTGATTGGCCTCCAAGATCATGCAACATAACTCCATTGGATTATTTTCTTTGGGGTTATGTCAATTCATTGGTTTATGCTGATTAACCAGAAACAATAGACGCTTTGGAAGCCAACGTAACTCGTGTTAATGATGAAATAAGGCCTGAATTACTCGAAAAATTGGTCCAAAATTGGTTTGGACGAATGCATTTCCTCAGAGCTAGTCGTGGTGGACATATGCCGAAAATTATTTTTAAAACATAAATGTCATAAAATTATCTTTCAAATAAAAGAAATTTGGCTTCTATCTTAATTTAAATGTGTTTTATTTTAATTTAAAGTTTTATCATTCTGAAAAACACCCGATAGAATCTATTTATATGCAGTTCAATTAAATAATACACATAAATGTTGCTTAAAAAATGTATATGAGACAGTAATTCATTTCCACAAAAATGTTTTTACTACTACAATTGTTTCACCACGATGTGGCTTCTTCAGGTATTACATTGAACTGTCTGATGGTATTCAGTGTAACCAAGTTTAAATACATTGTTAGGTACGTGACCAAATAATGGAAGCACAAGTCATAAAAACTCTAGGTGTTTATTGGAGTTTGCCGCTAAAAATGCCATTAAGGAAAGATATTCAATAATGGAGACTTATCAAGATCTGTTTGTTCGTTCAAAAGTATTTTACGGGCATTTTACCTGTTGATTTCAAGAAATTCTAAAAATGTTAATCTAGAACTTTTGCTTTCAACGTGGATAATTTCATAATTATTGTTGAAATTATGCATAATTTCAACAAATGTTGATAAGTCTCCATTACTGAATATCTTTCTTTAATGGCATTTTTAGCGGCAAACTCCAATAAACACCTAGAGTTTTTATAACTTGTACTTCCATTGTTTGGTCACGTACCTAACAATGTATTTAAACTCGGTTACACTGAATACCATCAGACAGTACAATGTAATACCTGAAGAAGCCACATAGTGGTGAAACAATTTTTGTAGTAGAACAAACATTTTTGTGGAAATAAATTACAGTCTCATATACATTTCTTTAATTAAAATGAGTTTCCACCAAGTAAAGACCGAATCAATCAAATATTTACATAAATGTTGATTTCTATTAACTATTCTTTAAATATTTATAGACAACTGGACTAAAATTTGGTAACATGCAATATTTAAAAATAGTTTCCTTTTGAAATAAGGGTACAATAAAGTTTTTTATTACTTTTTGTGAAACCATCGGGTCACAAGAAGAATAAATAAATTTCCAAAATTTCTTAGATTTTGGACAGGTACCGCATGGTAATTAGTGAACATCTGATGAATGTGATTTGTTTATTTTAGGTTTGAAATTATTCCTAATGAATTATTGATTCTGAAAGATATAACATCGGAGCGCTTTCCTCAATAATAAGTTAGATTCTACGTATGGGGAAGATCAATAAAAGAAAAACATGATTTTGCTGAACCTTTCAATATTTTTCATAAAGAAAATAAGGGTCTGAAGCTGAACCTGTTAGATATGTTTATACATAAACGGAATAACAAATTCTAGGTATTCATCAAATGACCAAACCGAGTTATATGGTGGACTGGAAAGTAATGTCGCTTTTTTAAATTAAATTCAAACGAATAAATTATTGACATATTTTTATTTTTAATCAATAATTTGATCGCATTCGTTATCAACAACCTTTTGCCATCTAGTGTGGAAATTTCCAATGCCGGACCGATAATAATCAATTGGTTTTTGAGTAAAATATCTCGAGATGGCATTTTGGACATCATTCAAATTTTCAAAATTTTTGCCACTAAGAAAATGTTGTAGCGATCGGAATAAATGGAAATCTGAGGGTGCGATATCGGGCGAGTATGGTGGGTGAGGCAGTACCTCTCACCCCAATTTACTAATTTTTTCTAAGATTCATCTTGCGCAGTGAGGTCTTGAATTGTCATGTTGTAGAGTAAAGCATTTTCTATTGACAATCACCGGATACTTTTCCGTTAAAGATTGGTTCACTCCAACCAATTATTGTTCACAATAAAGATCTGCATTAACAGTGCATGTTTCAGCACTTTAATTTAACAATTTCCATTTTTCGTCTCCAGTGATCAAGTGATCAAAAACGTTTCTGTATGTTGCCGTTGAAGCAATGCGTTACATGTGATGGATCGGTTGACTTTGTTCTCTTCGGACAGATTATGGAGGAACTGCTCTGCTTATTTTTCCAATCTGCTGCAAATGTTCATGGATGATCCACAAAGGTTGGTTAAGGGTTTGAGAGTTCCTCAATTGTCTGACATGGATTTGCTTTCATTTCTTCCCTAGCATGTCGTTGTCTTATGTTGTTGGTCTGATGGATAGGAGTCAGAGAGATCAAAATTACCGGATCTGAAACTAGAGAGCCACTTTCGACATTTACGAACGTCTTATACACTTAACATCGCAAATGTTTTTGGTCGCAACTTTTGCGTCAAATTGCAAAGAAACGTCGAATATTTAATTATTCAGGAGTGAACAAGTTACAATAACCTTAAAATGTCTTTGACACGACTTCAAACTACACAATGAGATGACAAATGACAATCAAATATCGACATGCACAGAAACGACAATACTTTCCGGTCCTCTATTATCTACATCACCTCTATTGGATCTATTATCCTAATGAACCGATGGTTTTAATAAAATTAATGAAAAACTTTATTGCACCTTTATCTCAAAACGAAAACAATTTAAATATTGTATGTACCAAATTTTAGAATTGTTTATAAATATTTGAAGAAATTACTTCATAAAGAAACGCGTCGTCAATAATAAATAGAAATCCACATATATGTTTTTCATTTAATTAAAGTGTACAATGGATTATTATCAAGTGGAGGACAACACAATTCGAATATTTATGTCCAATCAAGTGTCCTTTATCCACCATTCACATTTCATATTTTTCCATGAAACATCACTATATATTATATTTTATGCTGAAATATTTAAACGCTACTAATTTTTTCACCACACTTCAGATAACATCCTGTTGGTGTTGCAATAATTTTGTTAAGATTCATTAATATTTGGAGGTTAAAGTTTTTCATCTGGAAGTGACAGGAGTTGCAGACGACAGTAAACATCCACAAAGGTCACTGAATAAATCAGACTCTATAATCTATTCTAAAGAGTGAAACCAATTTGGTCTCGCTCCATATCATTTGGGTCCGATCGAAAATGGTAAAAAGCTATCAAACGAGTATACGCCAATCGAAAACAGTCAACACCATCAGCTGTGGCTATGAACCTGTTCGTTCTGAATTACAGTAAGTCAAGGCTGCGGTCATGATGAGATTATGAATGTGAAAGTAAACATTCACATAAAAAATGGACTAGAGTTTCCGATGGCATCTAACGGAAATGAAAATGGTGGGAGCCAGAGGCTATCGCGGATTCAATACCATCTATTAATCATGAGCTCTTCAGCAAGACATGATCCGGGCGTTCCAAATAAGGAAGAGTTCCTCAAAATGGGGACAAAAACTTATATTTTCGGCCAAACCTAATTATTTTATTCAGAACAGTCTCCTTGAGAATTAATGAAGTGATTTTCAAGGTTGAAAAAAATGGCGAAAGAGTGCTTCAGATCGTATATCATAGAAAACAGTTGGATCAACTCTCCGAAACCTCTACAAATTTAATCTAAAAAATTTATGAATTTTTTTTTAATTAAATTGAATAAAATACCTAGAAACACTGTTACACTTAGACATATAGAATTATCAACACATGTTAGCAGTAGTTAACCAATAAATAATTGAAAGATTACATATTGTTCCGTCTCAATAGAGACGGCCTTGTCTACGCTCGATATAATTCATTCTTTTCTTATCGATACTATGGTCTTTCCGTGTTGACAATTTCAGTCTAGCAGTTTTGAGTTTTGTCATTCAAACTATGAAGTGTTATTCGACACTTCAGCTTATTTGTTTTCTAATGATTATACTTAGCCTTAGAAAGCATGGAAAGTCTTGAGTCCATTTTGATATATTTATTACTCATCTCACATAGACATTCACATGACACAGCATTCGTAATTATAAACTGTTTCATTCTATCCTTATCTACTAGCATTGATCTCAATATTTTTCAATAATGAGAGGGTTTATTTAATTCATTCAGTTCACGTACAAATAGGCCTTCCAATCAATTCCGTTAATTTCCCTCTTTTTGTTAGAAGGGGTGCATTGAGAACCTCTAAACTCTAACATTCAGTCTTTCAATAGACTGTAAAATCATTATCCTCCTGATAATCAAACTTATCGTATGTAGCTTCTGCTACGTTATGAATTATCCTCTCGGTTATCAAACTTGTCGTATGTAGCTTCTGCTAAATTATGAATTATCCCTCCGGTAATCAAACTAGTCGCATTTAGTTTTTGCTATATTATGCACTGTCTCCAGATAGTCAAACTCGTCGCTTGTGATATTTCGGTCCAAGCTATAGCGATTAATATTGTTCATATAAAGGGTCTTTCAATGAGAACAGCCCATTTTTAAAATGACATTACTCACGCATGGCACCCATTGTAACAGTTGTAAACAGTTGTATTTGCCAATGTTTACCATTTAATCATGGAAAGGTACACACTCCAACTACGTTTACAACTAATCCGAATTTATTATGAAAAATGGCGATCTGCTACTCTTTACGTTCTTTAACTCCCATTTTTGGTTCTTATAATCGTCCGGATAAAAGAACAGTTGAACGTTTAGTGAAGAAGTTTGAAACAAATTTCACATTTCATGATGTACCAGTGCCAGTGAGATAAAGAAAAGCAAGAAGTGAAGAGAATATTGCTGCCGTATTTATCGACGTTCACAGAACTAAGCATCTCACAGACGTCTTTGTGGCGAATTTTACGAAAAGACCTTGGTTTACATCCATACAAAATTGTTTCAACCTAAGAATTCAAACCAACAGATCATTTGAAGCGTCGTGTATTCAGTAATAGTTGCTTAGAAAAATCGTAAGAAACGGACCGATAAATTATCCGCCTCGTTCCTGTGATTTAACTTCATTGAACTTCTTTCATTAAGTCATTGATTTACAGCAATCATCCAGAAAATTTAGACGTTTTACAGATCAATATTGAACGAGTAATTGCTAACATACGACCCGATTTGTGTGAGACAGTCATGGAAAATTGGCTACAACGATTTCATTCCTGTCAGCGTTTCCGTGGTGGACATTTAAATAATGTATTGTTTCATAGCTGATGGTATCCATTGTTCTTTATAATGAAATAAAAATTTCAATAATTTTCAAATAAATAATGTGTCTTATTCATAAAATAAAATGGGTCGCTGTTAATGAAAAACCCTTTAATAATCCATATATTGTCGATTGCCAAAGTATTGGCAAATTCATTACATTTGTTTTCGTGTAATAATCATACCTTTTGACTTGGTTTATATACAGTAGACTAAGAATTATAGTTCGTTGTTTTTATAAGTGTTCAAGTGTTCAATCCCTTATCATCTTCGTTGGTTTATCTTATTAGATGAACAGAGCAAATCTCATTATCGAGATAACTACATACAAGTGCTCTTGCAGTTAAATTCTTCGTTACCCTACGTCAAATACAGTTCACTAAATCTTTCGTAATTAATCATTGGGATTAAATAATTTTTAATTGTCTGTTATTTCAAAATACTGCAAAAATAGGCAAAATACTGAAATAATAGGCAGAACACTGCGATAAACTAACCATGATACGATACAGATATATTTTATTGACCTGTCTCAGCGTTTTTCGGAAAAACTTTGCTCACTAAAATATCCGGCTGGATTTTTTTATGTGAACCACCCTGAATAAATAGCTAAATTCACGAAACTTCATTTGTCGTTTCGATTGAAATTTAAATTGTGTAAGTTTCTCTGATTCGGCAATTTTCATATCCGTGTTCCGCATATAAATTCATTATTCATGAACGTATTAATATTGAACATATTTTCACTTCCTCTTTTCTAGTTTGTCTGCTATGAGTTAGAAATTAACAAATTTGATAAATATTCGTTAAATATTATACCTAACAGTGTTAGGCAATCGAGAAAAGTTTCATATCTATCACACGCAGCGTTTTCTACAATTATTTCGTTCAAATGGCAATATTTGGCGAAATACCATACCGATTATAATAAAACTACAATTCAACTTCTGTTTGACCTGCCATTTTTAAAAGGATTAATTTTGAAAGAACTGACGTTAATACTTATTATTCACAAGGTAAGCCCAGCTCTCAAATGAGATTGAATAAATATTGAAATACAATATAATTAACTACTTGATAACCCGTGGTACCATTGGATATATGATTATAGTATTTATTACATAAATTATCTATCTTACTCAAACTTATATTGGCTTTCTCAATAGAGTTCATATGTTCCTAAATGTTATATTTAAAACAGTCTACTAGCATGGAGCCAGAAACCATTCAAATTCTCAAAGTTATTGATCAGTTTTGTGAACCTGGATCTAAATGTTTTCAACTAGTTTATTCTTAAAAGGGCTATAAATGATCTTCAGCATTATGAGAATCATACCTTTACCATCTATGAACACTACAACAATCTAAAATAATTAATTGGTACTAGAGGCATATCCTTTTTGAGACAAAATGATTCAACTCGAAAACAAATATGCGTTACACATTTCCAAAGAAGGTCAATAATTATGGGAACAATCACGGAAGCTCAGGCGGTGATTATCATAAACCTAAAATTGGAATTCAAGATCTAAAAACATAATACTCGATTTCCCGCATTAGATGCAGACAATAGAAGGAGCTATCAAAATTTATTACTATCTCCTCTCACTTCATAATAGTTTGCATACAATGGATACTTACAAATTGACCATTCTCTCGATCTCTTACCCTGTCATTGACATATCACTTAACTTTCGCATGACAAAATGATGAACTGATCTTCCCAAAATGAATTACATAAATACTTTTTAAAATTTAACTAGCCATCAAGTTTTTCAAAGAATTCAAGTTTCGTGTCACGATTAATTTACCATGGAAATTTTTTATTCCAATAAAAAGGAAATTTTTTAATCGTAATGGTTATGTAACATACAGGTCCGGATGTAACGTTCATTATTTCAGGGGGTGATTCTAGAGCTCAAAATATGAAGAAAATATCAACTTAGGTCCTAAAATGCACCCTATGGGTGCTAGAACTTCTTCAACATGACCTCCAAAATCCAAGAAACTAGCGATATCTTTGTCAAAATTTGGTGGATTCAAATGAAATTCAGTACATGGAGGTCATGTTTAAGAAGCTCTAGCGTCCATGGGGTGTATTTTAGGACCTAAGTTGATATGAAGTTCATAATTTGACTTCTAGAATCACCCCCTGAAAAATATGAACATTAAATCCGGACCCCCTGTATAATAATATATTACGCAATGTTATATCTACTTCAAAATGCAATAGAGACAATGTTTCGATATTTGTAATTGAGCGGCATATAAGGTGCTCGTCAAAAGTTTAGAATTTATATTTTCCGAACATGTATATTTTTGGTATCATCTTTACATGTTTCTTCAGTTACATAAACTTATAAGTATTGGATGAAGTAGTCCGTTGCTTTGTGATAGTTCATTTAAATGGAATGAAAATAGGAAATTAATTTGTTTTCTATCACTTTTTTATTAACTGCACAGTGACGGGAGTTTCGTAGCGTTTACTACATTTTCAAACTGGATAAAAACAAATTGTATCTTAACTATTATATATACGTGGAATATACGTTATTGTTCTTTAGAGCTCTACTTTTGAATACAATAAATCAGGACGAATTTTGGAAAAACAGAAATGATTGATATGATTTTCATGTTGGGGCAGTGCCAGTTTTTAACAAATATTTCTAGAAAATACTGTGTGATTTTATATGAGTTTGTGGATATATTTGCGTATTATCCCAAGAAGACTATCATATAAGTTCTTCCTTCAGAACCTTACTTTACTAACAATTAGATACGCGTTATAGAGTGTCAGTCAGTAAAATTCGATTTCTCTTCAAGTCTGGAATATCGTTAAATCCATCATAAATGTCATGGGAATAATTGAACTTAAACTCAATAAATCTTCAGTTTTTTGACGAATGATGGACGAACTATTGAAGTAGAACGCATATGATAAAACAAGGATTTATTGCGGACTCATTCAGGTTACATTATTATTTCGAAAGTTATATCGAGAAGTATGTCTTAACTAATTACTTAATTTTTTGTATACTGAAGCAAAACTGGTCGCTTGGTCTTATTAACGAATTACGTAAGGTACATGGACACTTTTAAACAACTCATATGCATATGATATCATTATTTTCACCGATTGATACATTTGCATTACTGATAACGCAAACGTGAATTGTTGAAATTAGGTTAGCCGCAATTAATTGCATATGATTGCAAATCAGCTGAGTCGATACAAAAAATTCAAACTCCCTGTCTCAAAGAAAGGTATATCGTATGACTGGGACGCAGGGATTTAAAGAAGTCTATTCGTATTTAAAATTGAGATTGTATTTGAGCACGAAAAAGTATAATACAACAACTTCAATAAATATTAAATTGCATAGGCATAACGCAGGCCTACACTAAAAAAATTTCCATACATAGGTAAATTTTTTATAAACTTAAATATGTCAAGTTTTGTGCCTACGAACTACGATTTGCACACGGCACTGGTTTTCTGATATAATTTGAAGAAAACTGCTGCAGCATCGCATCGAATGCTTGTCGAAGCTCACATTGAATATAATTTTTTAACACACTGTTTTGAGTGATTCAAAAAATTCAGAAGTGGTGATTTTGACGTGAGGAACTGAGAGCGTGGGGAATCAGCCAAAAAGTTCGCAGATGACGAATTACAAGTCCTATGGGATGAATATGATATTTAGACTCAACAAGAACTCACGGATAAATTAAATGCGACCTAGAAAGCCGTCTTTCATTCGCTTGAAAGCTATGGGAAGATTCAGAAAGTGGGAAATGGGTTTTGCATGAACTGAATGAAAGGCAGCAAGAAAATCACTTGTGAAATTCTGCTCAACAGGCACAAAAAAAGTTATTTCTCCATGGAATCATGCCGGGTGATAAAAATGGATATATTCTGAGAATCCCAAACCTCGTAAATCATGAGTGAATCATCGACATTAACTGCAAGACCAAATCGCGTTGGAAAAAAGGCAATACTCTGTGTTTGCCTTCAGAAAGGTGTAATCTCTTATGACCTGCTAAAACCTGATGAAACCGTTGACACTCATGGCTACCAACAGCAAGTGGTCGAGTTAACTCGAGTATTACTTGAAAAATAACCGGAAAAAGGCAGCACAGCATTTCGGTCTATGATAATGGCCCATCACACACAGCGAAACGGATCACGGAAACGATCGAGAAGTTCAGTCGGGAAATACTAGTGCAATCAGTTTATTATCGATACTTGGCTCCGTCCGATTATCATCTATTCGCGCCAATTAGACACGCCCTCGCTGAACAACGCTTTAATTCGTATGAAAATGTACTAAAATGAATCTATCACTGGTTCGTTTCAAAAGAAGGACGTGGCATTCATAAACTGCGGGATCAATGAAGACTATTTTGAATAAAATATTTTTTAACATTTCCAAACAACAGACGTATGGGTGTTCTAAAATTATATATACAATATTACCAAGGTATACTGTTTATCTTTAAACTGCAATAAAACCCTTAAAATCCCTCTGACCATAAAACACACCAAGTTTACCATCTCCGCACGCAGAACTGAAATAATAGTGCCTAATTTTAGTGTTTGTTCAACAAGGATACCAAGTGGTCTGTCTGGTAAGATATTTTTTGTTAATTGATTTTATGTTTTAAATGTGAAGTAGGACTGATGAAGATCTTATATAATTTCAAATTCTTTCTTGAGGATGTATTACATGTTTTGAGTGATTTTTGAAGTAACTTATTTAAATATTCAAATATATTAAATATTTCAAAGATATTAGTTTTAGAGACGTTCTCAAAATAATGTTTTGCCTTTTTGAAAACTATTTGGTTTTCATAAATATAAGATCAGAAACAAAATTTTGTCTCCTGCAGGTATTTATTTAGTAATTTTAATGGACAATTTATATTACGTTGGGTTTTTTTATTCCATTTGATATTATATAATGCGTTTTGATTTTATATGTCTACTTAATTTAAGCAGTGCTAATAAGACATTGATTTGAATCTGAAAGTTTTTGAATAAAATTTTTTTAATTTAAAATTTATAGGAGGCTAACAGAATAAATCTGTTTTGATATTTAAATTTTGTTATAATCCTTCTACCATGTAAAAAACCTCTTCTTATTATTTTATTGTAATATTTAATATATAATTATATTTCCGTTTCCTTATTCATTATATAAATGTCATTCGGTTTTAACTAAGACCATAAAATACTTCACAAGCAGAAGATTTTTGTGATTTGTGTGTTTGTTCAACATGGATACCACGAGGTCTGTCTGGTAAGATTTTTTTGTTGATTGATTTCATTTTTTAAATGTGAAGTAGGACTGATGAAGATCTAATTAAATTTTTTGAACATGTACTATGTGTTTTGAGGGATTTTTGAAGTAACTTGTTTAAATATTTAAATATATTATATATTTCAAATAAATTAGTTTTGAAGAAGTTCTCAAAATTATGTATTGCATTTTTGAAAAAGATTTGGTTTTCATAAATATAAAATCAGAAACAAAATTTTGTCTCTTTCAAGTATTCATTTAGTAATTTTAATGGACAATTTATATTTCGTTGGGCCTTTTTATTCTATTTGCTATTATATAATGAGTTTTAATTTTATATGTCTACTAAATTTAAGCAGTGCTTATAGGTCATTAATTCAATTCAGAAAGTTTTCGAATAAATTTTTTTTTATTTAAAATTTGTAGGAGGTTAACAGAATAAACTTGTTTTGATATTTAAATTTTGTAATAATTCTTCTATCATTTAAAAACTCCTACTCATTATTTTTTTGTAATATTTAATATATAATTATATTTTGGTTTTCCTGATTCATTATGTAAATGTCATTTGGTTTCATTTAAGACCATAAATTAATTCACAAGCTTTGTGTGATTTTTGTGATGAACATAAAATACGTAGGATTTTAAAGGTCTTAAATTTTTGTGTTTGTTCAACAAGGATACCACGAGGTCTGTCTGGTAAGATAGTTTTTGTTAATTGTTTTTATTTTTTAAATGTGAAGTAGGACTGATGAAGATCTTATTTCATTTCAAATTGTTTTTTTGAGGATATTCTACAGGTTTTGAGGGATTTTTGAAGTAACTTATTTAAATATATTAAATATTTCAAATAAATTTTGGAGAAGTTCTTTAAATTGTTTTGCATTTTTAAAAAAGGTTTGGTTTTCATAAATATAAAATTAGAAACAGAATTATGTGCCCTTCAGGTATTTATTCAGTGGTTTTAATTGACAATTTATATTTCGTTGGGTTTTTTTTATTCCAATTGATATTATTAGGAGTACAAATAAGTTTCCGCCGTTTTTTAACACAAATTAAATATTTATTATTGAAGAACGGTAATATAGTGACTTCTAATGTTAGAGCAAGTTTTTTTGTGTTTGAGATTAATCTTCCTCCAATAATTCCTCCAATTCTGCATCCTCGTAAATTTTTGGCCTTCCACTGCGATCTTTGTCTTCTACGTCCAAATCACCGTTTTTAAACTTTTGAAACCACTCTCGACACGTTCTCTCAATTAAAGCACCCTCACCATATGCTTCTACGAGCAATTGATGCGCCTCAGCAGCAGATTTCTTTAAATTAAAGGAGTAAACTAATATTTCCCGCAAATGACGCTTACTTGGCTCAAATTTTGACATTTTCAACTTATAAAAATTATATTTTTCCAATAAAAAATCAATGATATTAATAGGTTATGTTGTTCTTGAATGTCCAAACTATTTTTCAAGCCGGTTATCATCTGCGAAAGCTAACCGAAACTCTGTGCCGCTCCATCTACAATAAAACGGCGGAAACTTATTTGTACTCCTAATATATAATGAGTTTAAATTTTATATGTCTACTAAATTTAAGCAATGATTATAAGACATTCGTTTAATTCTGAAAGTTTTTGAATAAAATTTTTTGAATTTAAAATTTGTAGGGCGCTAACAGAATAAATCAGTTTTGATATTTAAATTTTCGAATTGTATTGATTATATATAGAATGAGTAATAGAAAGCGGGTTTTTTATACTTGATAGAAGATTTTTTTAATATCTTAAATATGAAACAGGATAATTTTGAAAGTGGTCTGAGGATTATTGGTGAGTTCTCTTTCATCTCCTTTTTATACTGTCTATTAATAAGTAAACAGTGTTTTCTGGGGTTTTTATTCAATTAAGTTTTTGAAAAAATTTATAAAATTAAAATTTGTAGTAAGGTATTATTTGATATTCAAGATATTGAAAAACCTTCTATCGAGTATAAAAAAACCCTTTTTATCGTGAGAAAAGCTATGTGGGAATTCATGAATATCCATATACTTAGAAACAGAATTTTTCAAATAAATTTCGAAACCATGAGAATATTTCATAGCTGTTTCTATCCTTCGTTTCATTTCATATTCTTACACTGGCGAATCCGATTGAAAGAGCTGAAATCGATGTCAAGGAACCAAATCATTTTAGAGTGCTTATCGAGAACTCATCTCAACTGACAGGAAATATTTCTGGCTTCACCTGAAGCTGTAAGATGGTCAATTTGATGAGGTAAGAAACGAAACTAGTAAGGTTGTTTCGTTCGCTATCCAGTAATGTATGAGAATGTCGAAAATTCATCAATTTTTGAACGGAATATTCACCAGCATTGATGTAATGGAAGCAATTATTAGATATTATCAATTACGAATTGAAGTGTATTTATTAATTTAGATATGGCAGGTCAGTATGAAATCGTGATAGGTTAGGAATCTAGAATTACCGACACTTTAGTTCTAATTACCCGTATTTGTACGTGTGTTTTCTAAGTTACATAATTCATTGGAGATATTACATATGTACGAGTTTGTGTATTGAAACTTGCGCTGAACCTTTCGATTCATTACGTTGAAGTGCATTATAGTTGTTTCTTTAGAATGCAAGTATACACTTGCTGTTAAGATTTCTACAGGGATTTACATCGACATAAACGAAAAATAAGAATAAAAATAAAAACATTGAAATTCAAATATCAAAACAGATTTATTCTCTTAGCCACCTATAATCAACGAAGAAAATTCTGCACTGCTAGTAAATATAACAAAAATACGGAAGTTGTAGAGCGCAAGGCGTAAAAAATAGATATAAATAATAAATTTATTTGTTATGGCTGCTATATAGTTAATCATTATTTTTTTCTTATTGAAAACTTTCCTTGCCTCCTAAGGAAAACTCTGAAGATTTGAATAAAACCTATTCAGTGGTTGTATTGAGAATCAGTGAATTTTATTTGACCAATAATGCCCTAGAGCTCCTGATGAAAAGTCAAAGTTTTTTACAATAAAATAATGAGAAGAGCTTTTTCACTTGATAGCAGGATTATTTCAAAATTTAAATATCAAAACAGATTTATTCTGTTAGCCCCCTATAAATTTTTATTTCGAAAAATTCTATTCAAAAAATTTTAGAATTGAATTAATGTCTTATAAGCACTGTTTGAATTTAGTAGACACATAAAATCAAAACTCATTATATAATATCGAATGGAAGAAAAAACTCAACGAAATATAAATTGCCAATAAAATTACTAAATAAATATTTGAAGGGGACAACATTTTGTTTCAGATCTTATATTTTTGAAAACCAAATCTTCTTCAAAAATGCAAAACATAATTTTAAAAACTTCTCCAAAACTAATTTTTTGGAATATTTAATATATTTACTTCAAAAATCTATCAAAACATGTAGCATATCCTCAAAAAATAATTTGAAATCAAATAACATCTTCAGTCCTAATTCACATTCAAAAATTAAAATCAATTAACAAGTAAATAACTAACCAGACAAACCTAGTGGTATCCTAAAATTAGAGAACTTTAAAAAGCTAACGTATTTTATGTTCATCACAAAAATCACACAAAGATTGTAGGGTATTTTACGGCAATAGTTGAAACAAAATGACATTTATATAATGAATTAAGGAAACCAAAACATAATTATATATTATATATACCAAGATTTATTTTTTATATGTGAATTAGGACTGACGAAGATCCTATTTAATTTCAAAGTAACTTGTTTAAATATTTGAATATATTAAAAATTTCAAATAAATTAGTTTTGGAGAAGTTATTATTATGATTTGCATTTTTGAAAAAGATTTGGTTTCCGCAAATATAAGATCAGAAACACAATTTTGTCTCTTTCAAGTATTTATTTATAATACTGAACTGTTTCAGCCGTTACTATTTGGTAGTTGATCATAATTAAAACAAATTGTAGAAATAACTATGTTTTACTACCAAAAAAGATATATACACATTTTCTTGTGACTCGAATTTCGGGAAATGAACTATCCCATCATCAGACAACAGCTGTCCTCGGTGGATTATTTTTTGTGGAAATCCGTTAAGGATTAGTATTATCATAATCGTCCATCAGAGCAGCTTATTCGTCGAACTATCGATAGATTTTGGACAACATATTCTCTACTCGATGCAGCAACAACAACAAAACAAAGAACGTACAGAAGAAAATATCGCTGTTGTAAGTCATGGTGTTAATGATGATCCAGATTTGTCTATTCGTCAACGTTCACAACAAGTTGGACTCTGTGCATCCACCACATGAAAAATTTTGCGTGAAGATCTTGGTCTACACTCAAACAAGATCCAACTGGTTCCAGAACTAAAGCCACTTGACCATAATAATCGTCGTTTGTTTGCTGATTGGGTCCTAAAACAGCTTGAAGTTGATCCACTTTTTATCGTAAAATTGTGTTTAGTGATGAAGCTCATTTCTGGTTGAACGGCTATGTAAACAAGCAAAATTGCCCTATATGGAGTGGAAACAGTCTTAAAGAAGTTCTGTAGGTTCCATTGCATCCTGACAAATGCACTGTACGGTATGCTTTGCACGCTGGAGGCATCATCGGTCCATATTTCTTTAAAAACGATGCTGGAGCTAATGTTACAGTGAATGATGCTCGTTACAGATCGATGATCAATGATCAATTATATGATTATATGATTATATATATCAAAATTTGAATGGTATCGACCCAGAAGTGTTTCGGTTCCAACAAGATGGTGCTACACCTCATGCTGCTACCGTAACAATTGATTTATTGAAAGAAAGATTTGGCGATAACAATATTTTGAGAAATGGTCCAATTAATTGGCCTCCAAGATTATGCGACATAACTCCACTGGATTATTTTCTTTGGGGTTACGTCAAGTCATTGGTTTATGCTGGTAAACCAGAAACAATAGATGCTTTGAAAGCCAAAATATTTCGTGTTTTTGATTAAATAAGGCCTGAATTCCTTGAGAAAGTGGTACAAAATTGGCCTGGTTGAATGCGGTTCCTCAGAGCTAGTCGTGGTGCACATATTCCGGAAATTATTTTCAAAACATAATGTCATAAAATCATCTTTCAAATAAAAAAAATTTGGCTTCAATCTTGATTTAAATATGTTTTATTTCAATTTAAAGTTCCATCATTCTAAAAAAATCGCCCGATAGTTTCTCCAAAACATGTTTCCTGATTGAGTAATATCTACAAATGGTACAATTTCGTAGCCCTGCAGATTACCAGATGTATCCTCCAATAATTTTTTTCTATGGGGTTAGCTAAAGCATTCATCTATGGACATGACTTCGGCAGAGCTTCAAATCTTGATGAATTAAAGTGGAAAATTGTTCAATTTTGTGCCAACATTGAGCCAAATCTACTCAGAGATATAAGATTACCTCTGTAAAATAGATTTGGCTATTATTTCGCTCAACAAGGTGGATTATTTGAATCCTTAATACATTGAATTTGTGAGATTTTGTTCCGGAGTCAGTGGTTTGCATTTATTTTTAGAATTCATTTTATGTTATCAGAATATATTTTATGTTTGCGGATTGTTGTAAACAGCCTCTCAACCAGTAAGACAGACGCACACCCTCACTCTAATATTTTTGTAATGATGTGAAGAGTCCGAGTTAAGCTTGCAGCAGAATGCTAGACATTGCGAAAGGATGCGGGTAGATTCAAACAGCCATCCAATTGAATGTTAGTCACCATTTATTACCTAGAATGAAGTTATTCTTGTGCTGGGCGACTGGCTTAATATACTTACCAACAAAGAAACTGCAATGTATTGATGCAATAAAATGGTCTATTTCTTCTTGAGGGATACTATCTCAAGCTAGAGGTAGTTCATGTCTCAGAGCCGCCAAAATCCGTGGGGGCTGGGGTAAATTTCCAAGCCTTCTTTCTATCCATGATGTCCCAAACATGCTCTCTGGGAGAAAGATCGGGGGATCTGGGCGGCCATGGCAAAAGATTCACATGGGTCGCTTCAAAAAAGTTTAAACTAACTCTGGCAACATGAGGTCGAGCATTATCTTGCTGAAATATTGGATTCTCGAGCCGGTTAAGGTAAGGGAGAACATATAGCTCCACTATTTCTTGAAGGTAACGCAGCACTGTCATGTTACTTCGAATAGAGACTAAAGGTGATCTACTTGCATGTGCAATAGCACCGCATACCATAACGCCTACTGTCCGGTGTACATGACGTTCAATATTAAACTGAGGTTCACGTCTTTCTCCCCGACATCGTCCAACGCTTCTTCGGCCATCATGTGCACCCAAGGAGAATCGAGATTCATCAGAAAAGACGACCTGATGCCATTCCACATTCCAATGTTGACGTTCTCTGCACCACTGTAATCGTTGCCGGCGATGCTCAACCGTCAGAGGTAACACAAGATGGGGTCGATTATGCTGCAGTCCAAAAGACCTTATCCGGCGGTAAACCGTTCGGACAGTTACAGGATGGCCGCCTTCCAGGCATTAGATCTTGTTGTGATGGGGGTGTTTGTCTTGACTAGGACCCTAGTTTAGTCCCGGCGATATGGAGGGTTAAGTCTTGGTGTCTAACGCAATGCCATTTCGCGCCAGTCACTGTATGGTGGAAGATCTCCGAATGGGGCCCTAGTTTTGCCGTTCTGGTGAAATGGAGCCGATTGATTAACTCAGTGACAGGGAGTCTGTCGCAGCACAGGGCTTCTTCCGTAAAACTGGCGTACTCTACCCTATCGCAGTACAAATCTCCGGATTCTGTATAATGACCGTGTGCATTATGTAGCATACTGCGTTACCTCGCGTTACCCCCCAGGTGTTACTTGTACCACCTGGTCACCCCATTGGTATTGGAGTCGAGGGGGCAGTGGTTGAAAGTCCGCAAGCTGAACTAGGGAGGTATTTCATTTATCTCGCAGACTCTCATGTTCGGGATATTCTCATGAAATGACTCGGGGTTTAACGAGACATGAGATTCGACCGGCCTTGTCCTGGCCCCGGATCAATGCGTAACTTTTTAGGGTTTGTGGATCTCGACGAAATGGCTTAGCCGTTAGTGCTTGACGCCAGGATCAATCAAATGACTTGACATGGGTTCGGTGGGTCAGGACGTACAGGCCGTTAGACGGTGCTCGTACCAGGATCAATAGAAGTCATCAATCTTGAGATTATCTTAGTTCATGGGACTACGTTCGGGTGCTTGGATAAGAATTCCTTTCGACGAGTGAGTTGTGTCACAAACCAACTCAGACACTGACCTGCAGTGCCAGTAGAGGTTGAATAGTGCTTCGCTGCTACCAGTCAGACGGTTCCGGCTTTCGAGTCGGGTACCAACCTGGTTCATCTCTTTGGAAGGGTTCTCGCTTCGCGCGATGAATGGCGTAATCCTTATCACACTTTCTACCTCTTCGGATGGACTGTAGAGACTGCTGAATAGTCACTTGGTGAAAGAGCTATGCAAGTATGCCAATACGAAAAGCTGGTAGAATTCACATTACAGGATGGCCTCGTTCTCCTAACCACTCATCAGCCAAAGATCGAGTTATCGCAAATCGGTCTCTAATAGCCATAAACTCTTAGACGTTGATCTTGAACTTCATTTGTGCCCCTTCGACGTCCTCTAATTAGATTTTGAGCCTTATCAAACTACCCTTGGCAATATCTCATAACAGTAGTTGGATTTCTGTTCGTACAGTTAGCGATTTCTCGAAAGGACAACCCCGCCTTCCGTAGACCAATAATTCGACCTCTTTCAAATTCACTTAGCTGGCGATAAATTCCGCGTACACGTGCTCTAGGCATTTTCACAACAACTAAACATCGACTTTGGATCTTCAGCTGGTTTGTTGTAAAATTTAAAAAATTTGCAAAAAACGACTACATATTTAAGTAATAAAAAATGTGTACATGAAAAGACCTTCACCTTCACGATTTTTTTCTCCAAATTTTAATCATTTACCCCTTGCTATACTATGCATGTTTTACCAAAAAAAAAATTAAAATTTAAACAGCTCCTTCTGGGTGTTGCAGTTTCTTTGTCAGTTAGTATAGTTCCTCTTGTAAATGTATGCTTAATACTATGTTCCTAAACTTATTTTCGTTTACTATAAAACACTAATACGTTGTATCTAATTTGCTGTTTGTTGTCTTTTTGTGTTATCTGAAGATGATTTTTCTTTCTGTGCAATCTTGAAATGGTCTCAATATACGAACGAAATGCCGACTCCTAGTTTAAGATAACCGTTTCCTTTTCCAACGACCTACTTCCTGTAAAAACTTCAACAGGTATTATCAAGGGCATGAAGATACCCATTCAAATCAATATGTCAATTCATAATACCTGTTATGTACGCAACTCCTCAGGTCATACAATACATACACAGGTGTACTCAGAATATGCTCTTATTCTTATTCAGTCAGTTATTTCGCACCATTACATAAACAGGCGGTATTACATAGGAAAGGTGAATGGTTTACGTTAAGAGGCCCTAAGGCAGCCTTGTAATTGCGGCATGTTATTCCCATTACAAGGATAAACGTTGATACTAGAACAACGCCTCTAGAACAGCGGTGAAAGTGAAAATTGAAAAGAATCAGATAGGGCCTTAAGGTGGGCACAACGTGACACGGAAACTTTTAGAAGTATTTCGTTTGCCATATTATGTAATATTCTCATCGATCAAGTGGAATCCTAATTTGGAAAGCATGCCTATATACATTTGATGAGGCTGGAAGAATGAAGAAAGAATTTTTAAAGTATGCACATTAGTGTAAACCTTACCACTGATTTTCATTTTGCTGGAATAAAAGTGAGTTGATGATTATCGTTGAAAATCTCAAATCGCCTTTTTGAAGATGTGCTACATATTTGAGGAGAAGTTGTTTCGAAGAATTTCTTAAGTTTGTGTTAGGCATTTTTACAGTGGATTTTGTTTTTCATAATGCCGGTATGAAACAGTGCTGTTTTAACTATGTTGGTGGAGTAAATTCGATCAATATTCTATATTTTCTTTGGATTCTTTTAGAAATTTAGAAATTTGAGATATTTTATACTACCTTAATTCCTGAGGAATTTTTGGACATAATGCCTTTTAAGAGCATTCACATTTTATCACTCAGAACACTGGAGTAATGACTTGGATTGCCCTGAGGATGGCCTAATTTAGGTCGAAACGTCAGTAAATACAACATATTTACCTCCAACGAGTATTTTACTAGACCTATATCCAATCAAATTTCTATAATTATATACACTGAGGTCACAAACTTATTATTGATTAATTATATATGTCTATTAAAGAGAAGGAGAAATGTTTCTGAACCATTTATTTAATTGCATTTTGAAAAGTTTTAAAGAAATTTTATAAAATTAAAATTTGTAGCGGAGTATAACAGAATTACTCTTGAAAAATATTGAAGAGGCAGTATTTTAATTTCCACAAAAATGTTCATAATACAACAATTATTTCACCACGATGTGGCTTCTTCAGGTATCTAGTTTCCACTGGTTGATGGTGTCCAGTGTAATAAAGCTTAAATACAGTTGAGTACGTGACAAAATAATGGACAAACAAGTCATAAAAACTTACGGTGTTGATTGGAGTTGCTAAAAAAAGTCATTAGGGAAAGATATTCAGTAATGAGGATTAGTCAACATCTGTTTGTTCATTCAAAAGGATTTTACGGGTATTGTACCCGTTGATTTCAAGAAATTCTAAAAGTGTTAATCTAGAACATTTTCTTTGGACGTGGATAATTCCATAGTTATTGTTGAAATCATGCCTGAATTCCTTAAGATGATTAACATATGTCGAATGTACGGCATCGGATATGTAACTCTTTTGGTGTTCTTGGATTCTTTTCTGGAATGATCTACCTGTCTGGCTTATATATACAAAAGGGCAATCGTTGCAAGTCAACTTGCCGACTCCGGATTTATTTTCTTTATTTGTTTGATCCTTATTTTATGTAAGTACCAAGGTTATTAATGGTTTTAAAAGCTGCGTTGTAATTGAAACTATTTTTGAAATATTCAGCAATATTTTCAGATAATCCATTAACATAAAATAACGAAAAGTATTTCTGTGTATTGTCCTCTTTTATGATTGGGTACACGAGATTTAATGACATGTTTTTTTGTTTATTGGATAACTTGTTGCCTATAAGAAAAGTGTTATAACTATTAAAATCCCTTGACTTGCAACGATTGCCCTTCAGTATATATTGGCCAGACAGGTAGAGCATTCAAGAAAATAATCCAAGAACACCAAAGAAGTTGCATATCGGATTCCGTACATTCGAGATATGCTGATCATCTAACTAATAACTATGAAATTATCAACGCCGAAAGCAAAGTTCTAGATTAACACATTCAAAATTTCTTGAAATGAGCAGGTACAATGCCCGTAAAATCCTTTTGAATGAATAAAGAGATGTTGACAAATCCTCATTACTGAATATCTTTCCCTAATGGCGTTTTTCAACGGCAAACTGCAATGAACACCCTAAGTTTTTATTACTCGTTTTACCATTTTTTTGTCACGTACTTAACTGTATTTAACTCTATTACACTGAACACCATCAGCCAGTAGAATGTAGATACCTGAAGAAAAAATACTAAAGGGAAATCGTTGCAAGTTAACCTGTATCAAAATATCATGTATACCAATAAAGGAAGTATTTGCTTATCGGATTTAGGTGTATTTTTTATTCTAGATCATCCAAGAAAATATCAGCTAAAATTGAACTGAGTGGATTTCCCATTTTTAAATTAAAGGTTTTATAATGGGAAATCCACTCGAAACTTATTTCTGTTTTTGTCCTATTTTATGATTCGGTACACGAGATTTAATGCAATTTTCTTTTGTTTATTGGATACCATTTTGTGAAATATTTTTCGTTATCTTATGTTAATGGATTATCTGAAAATATTGCTAAATATTTCAAAAATAGTCTCAGTTACAACGCAGCTTTTAAAACCATTAATAACCTTAATACCTACATAAAAATAATAAAGCCCTTTAGTATACATTGGCCAGAAAGGTAGATCATTCAAGAAAAGAATCCAAGAACACCAAAGGAGTTATATATCCGTACATTCGACATATGCTAATCATCTTAAGTATTTCAGGCATAATTTCAACAATAACTATTTAATTATCCCCGTCGAAAGCAAAAGTTCCAGATTAACACTTTTAGAATTTCTTGAAAACAAGATGTACAATACCCATAAAATCCTTTTGAATGAACAAACAGATGTTTACAAATCTCCATAACTGGATATCTTTCCATAATGGCATTTTTTAGCAACTCCAATAAACACCCTAAGTTTTTATTACTTGTTTTTCCATTATTTTGTCACGCACTTAACTGTATTTAAGCTCTATAACACTGGACACCATTGGCCAGTAGAATGTAGATACCTGAAGAAACCACATCGTGGTGAAACATAATACATTTGTATTATAAACATTTTTGTGGAAATTAAAATACTGTCTCTTATATATTTTTTAATTAAAATGAATTTCCACCAAGTAAAAGACCGAATCAATCAAACAAATTACTTCATTTGATATTTAAGACAATATTAATTGTTCGAAGATGGAGTTTGATTAAACGTTTTATTTCACAGCATCAATAAACTATGCAGTTTGACAACCTCACGTTGTTGATCTTCACGAAGTTATTTATTCAGTGCATCAGGTGCCATCGAGTTACTTCCTCTTCTTCCATTTCCTATTTGTCATAATTCAGTTGCTAGTTCAACAACCGTTTGAAACATTCACTACCGAAATGAGGAAAGAATGTAGAAATTATGAAATTGATGATATGCGTACATTTGTCACCAGAAATTAATTTAAAACTTGATATAAATCGATGGTGCTGTCGTTCGAAATTATTTTGTCATAGTTCTTTCACGATCTAGCAGTTTTGAGAAATGTCGTTCGAACTGTTTATACTTGAGATTATTTGTTTTCTAATGATTATATATGGCTTTAGCAAACATGGAATGTCAATTAGAGATTTGGATATATTTATGCCTGTTAATTTCACATGACACAGCATTCAGAATTATAAACTGACTCTAACCTTCTTTACTTGTATTAATTTAATCATTTTTCTGTAACTAATAAGAAGGTTTATTTCGTTCATTCAGTCCACCTCCAAATGGACCTTCCAATGAATTATGTTAATTTCCCTCTTTTTGTTAGAAGAGATGTATCGAGCACCTCTAACGTTCAGTCTCTGAAAAGACTGTAAAATCATTATTATTCGAGTCATAATCAAACTTGTCGCCTGTAGCCGTTGCTACATCATGCAATATCATTCGGATAGTCAAATTGGTTGTACGTAGCTTGTGATATTTTGGTCCAAGTTATCGCGGTTATTATTGTTAATATAGTAATCCAATCGATTGCCAAAGTATTGGCAGGTTCATTACATTTGTTGTTAGTGTAATAATCATATCTTTTGACTTGGTTTATATACAGTAAACCAAGAATTATAGTTCGTTGTTATCATAATGTATTACGAGTGTTTTACTTTAATTCCTTACAGCCTCCTTACAATCAGTCGATAATTTTCTATTTTTAACTTATCACCTTTTTTGTGTAATAGAATTACCTGAGCGTTCTGCCACGTTTTATGTTGAAATGGTTTATTTTGGTAGGTTCTACCTTCTGTTAAAAGAAGTCTCAACTTTGAAAATGCCCTATAATAAATTCATACGTTTGATTTTGTTGGTTCTCTGGAATCAACACCAACGCTATCTCAGCAACGTTACGAAACGAAAATACAGCTTGAAGTATAATAATTTAAATTGATGCAAAACGTTGACAAACGGTAACAAGCTACAGTTACATTGAAAACAAAAAAATAACCCTTTATTTCAGTTTTCATTACAAAAATTCTATTCGTAACATGCTTACAACCTTGAATCAACGTGAAGAGGTACTTTACTGAGAAACGAGAATAAAACGTATTGATCAACAATATTTTCCAGGTTAATGAATGGTACAATATAGTGGCGTTACTTTTTTTTTCAATTTTTCGAGTGAACTTTAATATTGCTGTGATGAATTAGTGAATTTTATTGAATATTGAAGAACAACTTCTGACGCAAAGTGAGTAGTTTGCTTTCATCATTTTTTTTAGTCTGCTCAGTTATTGCAGACAACAATAGCGCAGATTGTCGAACCAGAGTATACCTTCAATAACATTTTTTTTGTGATATACAAAAAGTTCAACTCATTATCCTTCGGCAATAGGGATTCAGAGCCACACACCAATTTTTCCATTTTTCGGGAACATCTTTCATTTATTATCGTTTTCAATAACAAAATGATATTGAAATAGTTAATTTATGATATGACTGAGTTCCACCTGCTCAACTAGTCAACCTTGCAAACATCGCGTCGTTTATAACCTGAATTATTACTTTCAGAATCAAAAGTAGATTATAATGGATACATAAATAATAAACAAGAATGGCGGCTTCTCACGAAAACAATAAAACAGGTTGATTATGTTTATTTAATCTGATTGTTGTGTCTGGTAATCATGGCTGAATAGTGTGATGGCAAATAGAAGTTGAAATGGGTTTTCACAAAAAGTTCAATATCCCTTTTAATTGTCTACTCTGTTTCTTACCTTCAACCGTCTTCCTTATAATGTATAATCTCGCTTTCATACAAGTTCTCATTAACATCAACAAAAAATGAAGTTTCAACTTCTTCGTCAGAACTGAATTGTTGGTTTATATATTATTTACTTATTGGACTGAATTCCTGTCCTTGTTGAATACCCATTTAAGCGATAAATTAAATGGAATTTTTTGGGTAGTTTAATGAGCCGGTAGGTCAAATGAACCGGTATGACATTTGAGGCGAGAGGGCGTGTCTAATAGTTGACTGTGATCTCCGAAAATTGTGCAAAATTGAGGAATGTTACATTTTCTTTCGTTAATAAAAAGTTTCTTCATTTATAATATGAGGAGATGATAAAGTATAAGGTTTATCGTATGAATTTCAAATATGGCCGCCAATTCAGATAGACCGGTTCGAATTCAGAAAATAATTATTTTTGAAGTTTTCGACCATTCTGTAAAAGATTCAATAAAAGGACAAGTAACCAGCTCCTTAGGTAAAGATACTGCTTTCGGGATTTTTCCTAACTGAACCTTCAATATTTACTCAACTGAATGAAGTGAAAAGCTTGTAAGATCGATACCGAGAAGTAAGCAATTTTTGTATCAAGATTCATGAAATATCATCCAATAGTTTCGGAGGAAATTCACAGGAATTTAAGGGTGAACAAGGAATTTTATTGCTGCTTAGTTTCAGTGATTAACTATTTACAATAATAATGTATATTGATACAAACATAAAATTGACCCATCAATAAATCTTATACTAATACAAACATTTATTTGTTTCATAAATACTCTTTCACTGTCTTTAGGTCCTCCCCAAATGTATATACCATAGTTCAAATTGCTGTGGGAACAACCAATATAACCAGCTTTTGCCGCTTCTGAATCTGCCATCTCTTGAACTCTTGTAACAGCATAAGTTGCTCTTGAAAATGTTTGCATCAGATTGTCGATATGCTTTGAGAATTTCATAGTTGGCTGCAGTATTATACTAAGAAACTTGAGGTCTATGCTCGATGTTGTTCTTTTTTCGAATGAAAGTTCTTAAATTTACCCAATAATGATCTTCATCCTATTTGCATGAAACCAGAGGTTAGCTTGGGTCAAGGTTTCCTTATTTTTTCTTGGAGTCATCTCATCTGGTCCCATATTCAAAAGAGATGTGTTGTCAGCAAAGAGTACAGTCTAATCCGCTTCCACACTCTTCGGAAAATCATGAATATATATAAAGAACAAGAATGGTCCGAATTTAGAACCTTGGGGGACACCAGGACTTAAATGCTGCCAAGTGAAATAATTTACATTGAGGTATGTTATTTGTATCCTATTCTTCGGGTAACTCCTCATTACACACCGGATATCATAGAACTCAAGTTTTTCCAGCAATATTTTATAATCTATGGAATTGAAGACTGCATTTCTCTTTGCCATATTAAATGTTCCTAATAAATACAATGCTAAAAAGAAAAATACACTTAACTGAGCCAGGTTTATGGTTGATTCATAATAATGGAAAAGCTACTCAGAAAATCTCAGCAAACTCCAATTAATCTATCGTGTTCACTTCAGTGTCCATATCTACTTCTACCTTCAAATGTCTACGATAACCTAAATTCCAACAAAATTCGTATCAATATCGAATTTAATCTATTAAATTATCTGTTCTGATAAATTTTAACGTCTTCTACTTAAACACGGTATTGAATTTTCATAAAAAAATATCTACTACCTTGTTGGTTCTTCATGAAAGGTAAAATCTTCGGATTTTACTTAATCCACTACTTCAACAATTATTGCGAAATGTTACTTGCCCAGCCTTTCTAACCTTCACCGGGTAAATTCCCATGAAGAGAGAAAATAATAAGTATTTCAAAGAGTTCGTGTTTCATCTGATCGAAATCGGCAGTTCTATGAAGCGTTAAATATAGGGAAAATGGTCTCACTTTATTGCGTGAAGTGATTGTACTTGCTATTAATGATTTCTAAATGCAAAAATCAATAGCACGCTGTGATAATGGTGCGTTAAACATGGAACATGTATTTCGATATGAAATTCACTTTCCTGATATAAATCATAAAATTTATTTACTCGCTCGAGTTCACTGTGATCAACTTGCATAAAATCAGGCAAGCAAATGCGATATAAAAATTAACAATGATGGCTAATTAAATTAACTGGCAATGCTTAAGTACACACAACCAAACTTATGTTTTCCATCTGCTGCAAATGTTCTTGGATAGTCGACCAAAATTGGTTAAGGGAGACAGTTCCCCAATTGTCTGACATGGCTTTGCTTCCACTTCTGCCCTTAACATGTCGTTGTCTAATGTTGTTGGTCTTCCCGATCGATAGGAGTCAGAGAGATCAAAATTACCGGATCGGAACGAACGGTCTTATGCACTTGGTTAAATATCGCAAATGTTTTTGGTCGTAACTGTTGCGTTACTATCCTTGCGAAAACTCAAAAAGCATACAATGCCGGATATACTCTTCGGGTATTTGGTTATCCATTTCACCTTAAAATATCTTCTACACCACGTCGAAATACACAATAAGCTGACAAACGACAATCAAATATCGACATGCGCAGAAACGACATTACTTTTCGAATATCGGATGTATTTTTTAGAGTGATGGAACTTTAAATTGAACACCATACATACAGTGCATTTTTCAGGATGCAATGGAAGCTGCAGAACTTCTTGAGGATTGTTTTCACTCCATATACGGCAATTTTGCTTGTTTACGTAGCCGTTCAACTAGAAATCAGCTTCATCACTAAACACAATTTTACGATAAAAAAAGGATCAACTTCAAGCTGTTCTAGGGCCAAATCAGCAAACAAACGATGCTTATTATGGTCAAGTAGCTTTAGTTCTTGAACTAGTTGGATCTTGTATGGGTGTAGACCAAGATCTTCATGCAAAATTTTCCATGTGGTGGATACACAGAGTCCAACTTGTTGTTAACGTCGACGAATAGACAAATCTATTAACACTATGACTTACAGCAGCGATATTTTCTTCTGTACGTACAGTTCTTTGTCTTGTTGTAGTGATTGCATCGAGTAAAGAAAATGTTGTCCGAAATCTATCGATAGTTCGACGAATAAGCTGCTCTGATGGACGTTTATGTGAACCATAAATTTCACGAAGTGCTCTATAAGTTTTGAACACTGATTTTGAAAATAAATTTCAACAATTTGTAAACGTTGTTGCGGTGTGAGTCGTTCCATGATAATTTGTCAATGCTTACTGAACAGAAATGTCAAAACAACATGGCCTCTACCTTCTGTCAAATCACAGTTATCCCTATCGAAAGTTCTATCACTCTAGACAAAAACACCCGATAGAAAATCATTGCACGAAAATGTTCACGATTCAAGTCCATTCTTTGGCCTAGATTAACGTTGTATCTATATCTGTAAACAACACAAATAATATTCGTTCACCATTAAAAAAAATGTCAAAATGTCAGACTTGACATATTCATATAAGTGTTGCCATATTCTCAAAACTTATGAAGCAATTCCCGTACGAACGCCCTAAATGTATTGATGTAATGTGACAGCTTTCTTTATTTTTTTATTCAAATGTATACCCAGCAAACCCCGTATATACAGGAATTCAAATAATACGATTTGATTCCGAAGGATATGTAAATTATCTATTTATTTCTATATTTGGCATTTAATCGCATGGTAATATCTGTTCAATACACTTCATTATCGGTTTGTGGGTTGTGATTAGAAAAATGAGGAATTTAATTAATTTGAATATATCGGAATTTCCAACTTATTTTTTAATACAGTTTTAAGTAATTCATGATAAATAATTAAGAAATTATTGGATGATTGTAAAAGGACCTGTTTCAGTTTCCACATTTTTACTTTCAATATTCCAAAAATGTCAATTGATAATGAATTTTCAATTAGTTCATTCTTTAAAATATATATAAAAATTGTCTATACTGATATTTACGACATTTCGTGGGCTTTTAAGTTAGACTAGTGATTTTTCAAAATTTTTTCTTATACAAGAGTTTCCTTGCCGTAATCACAAGGTATTTTTTGTGCTCATTGGATTTTTAGAGCAACTTGATCGAAATTGATTCATTTTTTTTTTATTTCAGATGTTTCAATTTTTTTTTTAACAAATAAAATTTTCCTTTATAGTATGAGAATACATAATCACAAGAGATCCACAAAAGTTACTCTTTGGTATGGTGACAATCTTATTTTTTTGAAAATTCAGAAGCGACAAACGTGAAAGACAAGAATTATTGACAATAATATTTGTGACAGAAATTGGATTGAATTGATTTGAAAGGCATAATTGTTTGATTGATTCGGTCTTTACTTGGTGGAAACTCATTTTAATTGAAAAATATATAAGGGACAGTATTGTAATTTCCGCAAAAATGTTTATAATACAACAATTGTTTCACCACGATGTGGATTCTTCAGGTATCTATATTCTAGTGACTGATGGTGTCCAGTGTAGCGGAGTTTAAATACAGACTTGAGTACGTGACAAATTAATGGAAGGAAAAATCATAAACACTTAAGGTTTTTATTGGGGTTTGCCGCGAAAAAAATTCCATTACAGAAGGATATTCAGTAATGGAGACTTGTCAACATCTGTTTGTTCACTTAAAAGGATTTTACGAGAATTGTACCAGTTGATTTCAAGAAATTCTGAAAATGATAATCTAGAACTTACGCTTTCGACGTTGATAATTTCATACTCATTGTTGAAATTTACCTGAATTCACTAAGATGATTAGCATATGTCGAATGTACGGAATCCGATAAGTAACTCCTTTGGTGTTCTTGGATTCTTTTCTTGAATGATCTACCTGTCTGGCCAATATAATAAAGGGCAATCGTTGCAAGTAAACTTGTAGACTCCAGATTTTATTTCTTTATTTATTTGGTCCTTATTGTTTTTTTTATGTAAGTACGAAGATTATTAATGGTTTTAAAAGCTACGTTAAAATTGAAACTATTTTTGAAATATTAAGCAATATTTTCAGATAATCCATTAACATAAGATAACGAAAAATATTTCACAAAATGGTATCCAATAAACAAAAGAAAATGGCATTAAATCTCGTATAGCCAATCATAAAAGAGGACAAAACACAGAAATATTTTTCGAGTGATTTTCCCATTATTAAACCTTTAATTCAATAATGGAAAAGCCACTCAGTTCAATTTTAGCTGAAATTTTTATGGATGATCTAAAATCAAAAATACACCTAAAGCCGATAAGCAAATACTTCCTTTATTCATAAAGATGATATTTTGATACAAGTTGACTTGCAACTAAAGGGAAACCTTTAGTATATATTGGCCGGTCAGGTAGATCATTCAAGAAAATAATCCAAGAACACCAAAGGAGTTACATATCGGAATCTGTACATTCGACATATGCTTATCATCTTAAGGAGTTCAAGCATAATTTTTACATTAACTATAGAATTATCCACGTCGAAAGCAAAAGTTCTAGATTAACACTTTTAGAATTTCTTGAAATCAACAGGTACAATGCCCGTAAAATCCTTTTGAATGAACAGACACATGTTGACAAGTCTTCATTACTAAATATCTTTCCCTAATGGCATTTGTCAGCGGCAAACTCCAATAAACACCTTAAGTTTTTATAATTTGTTCTTCCATTATATTGTCACATACTTGACACTGTATTGAAACTCGGTTACACTGGAATATAGATACCTGAAAAAGCCAAATCGTAGTGAAACAATTATATTTGTATTATATACATTTTGTGGAAATTAAAATACTGTCTTTTATATATTTTTTAATTAAAGGCATATTTATTCAAGAAGATACAAGATTTTGCTAACATCACCAGTAAATTGTGTTTTATTTCTCTTTTTGTACAAATTCCCTTGGTCTATATCAAAAACATCGAACTATATATAGACACTTTGAAGTTGAAAATGAAACACTACGTCAATGAAATTACTCTAATTGTGTTGCAAAAATGACCAAATATCAAAGTGATTTGAATAATTTTTGAACATTATATTAATTTAATAAGAATAATGGGAGAATATTCACAAAATATTCCGTTTTTATTTACCATCTTTATTATAATTTATTAAAATCATTGAAAGTAAAATATAAAAATTGATATTTCTCAACCATATCATCTGTACCTTAAAAGTTTTGCGGATAAAATGATGAATTTCATTTACCGCTTCTCTTAGTTGGAGTTAGGTTAATTTCAAAAGTCATAAATTAAAATTTTTTTCAAGTCAACACCTCATTATCTTTCAATTACCCAGGTACTTATGAGAAATTATTCTATATTTTCACCTAAAGAAGCAATTTGTTACAGTATATGGCATTAAAAATCGTTAGCAATAGGTAGTCAACTATTTTTTTTCCTAATGCTCAATTAAAATTCCAACGAATATCAGGGACGACTTTCAAATAAAATAACAGTCTAATCGAGTTTTTCCAAATAAATCGTTAATGTATAGATAACATGAACCTTAATGAACGATAGTTTTTATGTTGTGGCAACTTCCTCTATATCTTCGTTAGCTACGATAGATAGTGACGGATGTAGCAATTTGTCGGTAATTTTTATGGGTACCAACTGAGCCACAAACTGCTGAATGTTTGCAAACACTTTACTTGTAAACTATTCATGCAAAGGAGAATATAACATTCCTCTTTTTATACCGTGAAATTCACGAAATGAGGAAAGATTGAATTGAATTTCTAAGGAACAAAACAGTTAGAAGAATTATTAGTTAATAGAATTCAATTTCCACAAACTTTTTATTGATGAACGACAATTGTTTCGCTGCACTGTGGCTTGTTCTACATTTGAACTGATACTGTGCGAAAACTTACATAAGTACTTATATCGTTTTTTAGATAGAACTTTCGATAGGGATAACTGTGATTTGACAAAAGGCAGAAGCCATGTTGCTTTGAGATTTCTGTTCAGTAAGCATTGACAAATTATCATGGAAATACGCCGCAATAACGTTTACAAATTGTTGAAATTTATTTTCAGAATCAGTGTTCTATTCGCCAAACTTATAGAGCACTTCGTGAAATTTGTAGTTTACATAATAATCGTCCATCAGGGCAGCGTATTCGTCGAACTATCGATAGATTTCGGACAACATTTTCTCTATTCTTTTAGAGTGTGGATAGCTGAGCGGTAAAGCATCGGACTCGTTTCCGGTGGGTCCGGGTTCGAATCCTGTTCAGGTGGAAAAGAAATTTTCTAGTTGGACGGGTGTCTGCCACCATTTCAATGTTGGGTCAAAAATTAACAGTGCAGTAACAAAGCCTACCCAGGACACAACTTGCACAAGCTGAAAAAGCTTCTGAGGGATCTTCACAGAAGATCTAGGAGTATCAGAATGATAGTAATAATAATAATTTGATGCAACAACAACAACAAGACAAATAACTGTACGTACAGAAGAAAATATCGCTGCCGTAAGTCATAGTGTTAAAGATTATCCAGATTTGTCTATTCGTCGACGTTCACAACAAGTTGGAATCTGTACATCCACCACATGGAAAATTTTGCGTAAAGATCTTGGTCTACACCCATACAAGATCCAACTGGTTCAAAAACTAAAGCCACTTGATCATAATAAGCGTCGTTTGTTTGCTCATTGGGCCCTAGAACGGCTTAAAGTTGATCCACTTTTTTATCGTAAAATTGTGTTTAGTGATGAGGCTCATTTCTGATTGAACGGCTATATAAACAAGCAAAATTGTCGTATATGGAGTGAAAACAATCCTCGAGAACTTCTGCAGGTTCCATTGCATCCTGAAATATTCACTGTATGGTGTGCTTTACACGCTGGAGGCATCATCGGTCCATATTTCTTTGAAAACGATGCTGGATCTAATGTTACAGTGAATGGTACTCGTTACAGATCGATGATCAATGATTATTTGTTTCAAAATTTGAATGGTATCGACCCAGAAGTGTTTTGGTTCCAACAAGATGTTACTACACCTCATACTGCTACCGTAACAATTGATTTATTGAAAGAAGATTTTCGAGAAATGATCCAATTAATTGGCCTCCAAAATCATGCGACATAACTCCACTGGATTTCCTTTGGGGTTATGTCAAGTCATTGGTTTATGCTGATAAACCAGAAACAATAGACGCTTTGGAAGCCAACATAACTCGTGTTATTGATGAAATAAGGCCTGAATTACTCGAAAAAGTGTTCCAAAATTGGTCTGCTCAGAGCTAGTCGTGGTGGGCATATGCCGGAAATTATTTTTAAAACATAAATGTCATAAAATTATCTTTTAAATAATAATTAAATAAGGTTATTCTAATTTTCACAATGGTATTATAAGCTCCTAATAAGGTGCAATATCAATTTGTGAAAATCAGAATAACCTTATTTAATTATTATTTAATATGGATTTTCACCAAGTAAGGACTGATTCAATTCAATATCTTTTAAATAAAAAAAAAATTGGTTTCAATCTTAAATTAAATTAAATGTTTTATTTTAATTTAAAGTTCTATCGCTCAAAAAAAAAACACCCGATATATGTATTGACAGGTATTACAGCAAATGGGACTAAAAGTAAGATAACAGAGATTTAGGTATTCCCAATTAGGTGGAGAGAAACCGACAATGGCAATAAAAGTTATTGGGGTTGTCACTGCTATTTCCAAACTAGATGAAGATATTCAATAGAGGTGACCTATTGGTATCTGTTTGTTCGTTCAGGATGATCTTCTGGGAATTATATCGGCTTATTTCAAGTGATTCTAAGAATGTTGATTTAGACTCTTTACTCTCGATATGAATAATATCGTATTCAATATTGAAATTATGTTCACTTTCTATCAGATGGTTGGTGTATGTTGAATGTGTGGACTTTGAAGTATAACTTTTTTGATGTTCGTGGATTGTCTTCATGAACGGTCTACCAGTCTGACCAATCTTTACAAGTCAACTTGTAAACTCCTGATTTTTTATCTTTGTTAGATTAGTCTTTATTATTCTTAATGTATTTATCTATGTTATTAGTGGTTCTGAAAGCTACTGTGTAATTAAAATTTTCCTTAAAATAATTGGCAATGTCTCCGGATATTCTATTTATATATGAAATTCGTATGAATTTTTTTGAGATGGAGTCTTTTGTGGTAGGATAAACATAAGTTAATGCCATTTTTTTCTGTTTATTGTTAATTATTTTTTCTATAAAGGTTGGATTGAAACCATTGTTGAATGCCAACCCTTATAAATAAAATATTTAACAATAAAGATACAATGATAGCACAAACTCATGAATATATAAATAGAATATCCGAAGACATTGCCAATTATTTTAAGAAAAATTTTAATTACACAGCAGCTTTCAGAAGCACTAAAAACATAGACAAATACATTAAAAATAATCAAGGTTGTAAATGTCTGAAAATTGTAATACTTTTAAGATTTCAATTTGTAAGTTGAATAATAGACTTGTTAGTTTTCATCAAACCTATTTAGAAATATAGGCAGAAAACCTCACCCTATTTGGTTGAAATTTACATTCGTTTCAATTCATTTTAGGGTTGTAGTACTTGCAAATCTTAGAAATTGATTTCCATTTTACATCATTATTCATTTTGCATCCATTCTCACAGAACTAAGCCATTAAAAAGTATAACCGTAGCAAGTGGAGAAAAATACATGGATCAAACTTTCATACACATTTCATGCATTTTGCAAAAATCGAAAAATTCTCATAATATATCTTCACAAAATTATGCACAAGCCTTCTTGTCTTTATTTCACATCTAAATAAGGGCAATTATGCCAAATGCACTACCAGTGAGTTTTGTTAAGACATTTCAGAATTAGCGGAAAATTCAAAATGAAACCTATGTTGGAATGCTCGAAATACATGGTGTCCAAAAAGCGTATCTGGTATTTGTTTTGGCGCTGCATTTGAAACTGAGCGACTGAGAAGAATGGGAAGGGGAACGCATCGCGCTTTTTGCATACGAGCGTATTATCACAACGGTGGTTCAATAGTGGCTTCTCAACGTTTGTATCCTGCGAAATATCGTACACGCCATGCACCAAGTGACGACAGCATTAGAAAATGGATCCGGATGTTCGAGAAGACAGGTGCGACGGTAAAAATTCAACACTCTGGCCACCCTCGTTTAGTCCGCGACGAAGAAAATATTCGAGAAGTGGAGACGTCAATTCGTCAAAATCCGTCTTTATCCATCCGAAAGCGAGGCCAATCATTAAACATCAAAAAATCGTCCTCGCATTTGATTTTAAAGAAAGATTTGTATTTAAAAGCCTAAAAAATTCAATTGGTTCAAAAATTGAAGGATACAGACTATGCTAATCGATTGCATTTTGCCAACGAAATGTTAAGGCGGTTCAACAATTTTGATAACATACTCTTCAGCAAACTTTCTTCTGAGCGCGGACAGCTCAGTGGTAGGCAGGGCCGTCTTTAAACTATTTGAGGCCCTGGACACATTAGGATCATGGGGCCCCTGTGACCTTGAGAAAACACTATTTAGTTACAATAGATAAAGAAAGACAAACAAGGTTCTAAATTTATTTTTATTTAATTACTAACTATAAAAAAATAGGAAATATAAAAAATAATCTACTAAAGTAACTCGCTGTCTCGCTTAACTTAAAATCCTTAGATTAATTCTATGTTGATTGCAAAGGTACCCTTCTAGATTTAAGATGAGCAAAATCGTTTCGGTAATACCTAAATATCGGTTATCATTTGGTAATCTGGCAGGAACTAGGGGGCCCCATTCGATCGCGGGGCCCTGGGCACGTGCCCATAGTGCCCAGTGGGGAAGAGGGGCCTGGTGGTAGGGTATCGGGCTTGTGACCGCAAGGTCCAGGTTCGAATCCTGTTCAGATAGAAAAAAAATTTCTAGTTGGACGGGTGACTGCCACCATTTCACTGTTGGGTCAAAAATTAACTGTGCTGTTATCTAGAGTGGCGCAAGATTACAGTAACAAAGCCTACCCAGAAGACAACTGAACTTCTAATTCGCACAAGCTGAAAAAGCTTCTGAGGGATCTTCACAGAAGATCTAGGATAATAATAATAAATTATAATAATAATAATACTGGTCATGTCAATGAAAAGACGCAACTGAAGCAAAACATCAGGTCAGAAATGGCAGCAATATCGAGAGCTATGTGTCAGCATGTGATCGCCAATCTTCGTTCCCGATTAGAAGAGTGTCAGCAGCGTAACGGTCAGCTTTTAGATAACATCATCTTTTCCAAATAATTTTCCACTTTATATTGTAATAATTAACAATAATTTTTTTTTCCATTTTAAATAATTTTTGTTTTATCGAAGTAACAAATACCCGATATTATTTTTGACAACCTTGTAGTTTTCTTGCTGAATAATACAATTACCCAAAAGTGTTTTGCATAAAAAAATGAGGACATTCGATGAAGGTAGTAATCAGGTCAAATCAAAATTAAATAATCCACACCAAACAAAAACCATTGGACATAAATAATAAATGGTTGAATTCCTGAAGCTATTCTTAAATTCTCAATGATTGGCATAATTCTAAGACGGTAGATGGAATCCGCCAACGATCATTAAGAGTTGCATACGGAAAATCAAGGAGAAACTAAGTCGACAGAAAATTATATACATAGATGTGTGGTTCATTCTTTCACTAACCATGATAAAACAGTAAAGGTTGCTTCAATAACGCTAGTTCATGGTACGGTAGGTGGATAGCTGGTATTCATGAAGCATTGTGTTATCTAACAAAGAAAACTCGTTGAAATAGAAAATTAGCGATGTTTCCTTATTTTGAGAGAACCACATTATTGAACTGTGTATGAAATAATGAAACGCGGGAAGTGCATTTGGTAACATACATATTGCAATAAAATTATCAAATTTGTGTATCAGGGAGTTTCCTTCATTTTTTATTATAATTTTTTTTCATCAAATAAATGCCTTTAAGTTAATGTATACGATACAAATATAAACATGGAACAACCCTCCATTTAGGCAAAGAAGATCAATATTCAAAAAATTAAGAAAAACCACTGGGCACAACATATACAGGTGTCCCAAAAGTCGACGTCAAGCCGGAATCGGGTAACAGGCTGTCATAGTAGTCATCAGAAAAAAATTTTAAAAAATTTGAGTGTACTTTTCAAATTATATTGCATTTTTTATTATTCGAGAAAATGCACACCCTGTGATGATTTTATTTTTCCTATGTTATCCCGAATAATGCTTCTGTAACATGTGATCTTCAATTCTAAGCCAATTACTCCAGCTACGTACAAATATAAACATGGAACAACCCTCCATTTAGGCAAAGAAGATCAATATTCAATAAATTAAGAAAAACCACTGGGCACAACATATACAGGTGTCCCAAAAGTCGACGTCAAGCCGGAATCGGGCAAAAGACTGTCATAGTAATCATCAGAAAAAAATTTTTAAAAATCTGAGTGTACTTTTCAAATTATATTGCATTTTTTATTATTCGAGAAAATGCACACCCTGTGATGATTTTATTTTTCCTATGTTATCCCGAATAGTGCATCTGTAACATGTGATCTTCAATTCTAAGCCAATTACTCCAGATACGTCTATTAAATATGAGCAGTGCGTGCTTATTAAGACATTAAATTCTTAAAGTTTCTTAAGTAAATTTTTTGAAATTAAAATTGTAGAAGAATAACAGATTAAATCTGTTTTGATATTCAAATTTTTTAGAAAATAATATCACTTTTTGCCGAACCAAGTATTTAAAATTAATATTTCGCACAATTTTAACTGACTGTACAGAAAAAAAACTGTACTACATCAGTTAGGCAAATTACATTAAAAGTTAGCGCATTTATTAGAGACTCTAAAATGGTATAACACTTACTACATTATTTCTTAGATCGGTCAAAAAATCGGTCTTTCTTAAAGAAACGCAGTTCCGAACAATTTCGTCGAACTTTCTAAAAATGATTCTAGTGCATCCAATACTTTAAGAATCTGGTTTGAATGAGATGGGATGAGTCCTTCCATAAAGTGTGAGTGAGACAGATAGTGACGTCACTATTTGATATTGGCACACGTAAACGCAATACAGATCAGTACGCTACGCCCCTTGGTCTACTGAGCATCTTTCTATATTTAATCGTGTTATTTGTGTACTTACGTCTTTTGGCTTCGTTTATTGGATTTGTTTGCTTGTCATTTGGATAGTTTGGATCTCTTTAAGACGAACTTTGATTCTCTAACTGGACTAACTTGTGATTGTGTATTGCCATCATGTCTGTGTATACCACACAGGAATATGCCAACATGCATCTCATTTATGGGGAATGCAGATGTAACGCTAGTGCAGCTTCGAGAATGTAATGCTGATCGTTATACAGCTTATCGGGTTTTTACGAATGTGCATCGTCTACTCTTCACAGCGGGCCGACTTCCAAACAAAGTGCATGATGAAGGAAGAATTTCCTTATCATTTCCTTATATTGTGCTTCAAGCAGTTGAGAAGATCGAAGTACTTCGCTACGTTAAATTCAGTGAAGTACAGGAGTGCCCAAAAGTACAGCTCACCGACTACTGAAAAAACATAAGCTCCACCCACATAATATACAGGAGTACAAGCTCTGTTACCTCGGGATTATGAACCTCGGGTTGCGTTTTGCCAAACCATGCTACAAAAGAACCGGGAAGACCCACAATGCTTAGAAAAAATTTTGTGGTCGGATGAATCAACATTTAAAAAAGATGATTCCATAAACCTACATAAGTTACACGAGTGGCACATAGAAAATCCGAATTTAATGAGACAAGATACTACTCTGTCAAGAAAGTACCGGGAATTTTCAATTAAAACAACATTTTTACATTTAATCGTCAAAATTTATTGGGTCGCCTTCAAAATAGGCTCCATTTGCTCCAATACATCTATGCCAACGGCACTTCCAATTATCGAAACATTTTTTATAGGCGCTTTCCGGGATGGACTTTAGCTCTCGCGCCGAATTTTGTTTTATGGCTTCAATCGACTCAAAACGGGTGCCACGAAGGGGCAATTTTAGTTTTGGGAAGAGGAAAAAGTCGCAGGGAGCCAAATCCGGCGAATACGGTGGTTGCTGAAGCACGTTTGTTGAGTTTTTGGCGAGAAAGTCAGTCACAATCGTAGCTCGGTGAGAAGGCGCGTTATCGTCATGCAAAATCCATGAGTCGCCCACAAATTTGGCCGCTTCTTACGGATACGCTCACGCAAACGTTTCATAACGCCTAGGTAATACTCCTTGTTTACCGTCTGACCCTCTGGAACGAATTCGTAGTGCACCACGCCACGGATATCGAAGAAAACAATGAGCATCACCTTCATTTTCGAGCGGCTTTGGCGTGGTTTTTTCGGTTTCGGCTCATTTTTTGCCACCCATTCCGATGATTGCTGGCTTGTTTGCATATCGTACACGTAGACCCAGGTCTCATCACCAGTTATAATGCGTTCCATGAATGTAGAATCCGAATTACAGCGATCCAGCATGTCTGAAGCAACCTGTTCGCGATGACGTTTTTGAAGAAAATTCAGGTCTTTCGGTACGAGTCGTGCGGCCACCTTTCTCATGCCCAAAATATCAATCAAAATCGTACGTGCGGACTCGTGGGATATCTTAAGATCATGTGCTATCTCTCTCAAGCTGGTACGACGGTTTTCCAGCACCCCTTCCTTAATTTTATCGACGTTATCTTCGATCGAAACCGTCGATGGGCGACCACTTCACGACCGTCCTTGAAGGCTCTGTACCACTGATATGCACGAGTTTTCGATAGAGCATTATCACCAAAGGCCTTTTGCAACATTTTCAATACATCGGCACACGAAAATTCATTTGCAACACAAAACTTTAAACAATTTTTTTGCTCAACGTAATCACCCATAGTAAAAATCGGCACACGCACTCTGACATCGACTGACTTAATCAGCTGTTGCAAACACACTAGTTGACAGATCCCGCTCAAGCTTGGCATAGTAATTAAGGACAGTGGTATCAACCTAGGAAAAAAATTTTTTACCTGCCTCATTGTCCCGCCAGATTTAAATCGATAATTCCCGGTACTTTCTTGACAGAATGTAGATCTCAATATCGTTTCAAAGTGAACATGTGGACTGGAATTTTGAACGGAAGAGTCATAGGACCTTTTGAGTTGCCAAAGGTTTTAAATGCTGAAATTTATTCAGATTTTTCACGAAATCAGTTGTCAAATTTACTTGAAGACTTAGTATTTTCAGGGCATTTCTATGCCCTCTCAGTTAGAGAATATCTAAATGAAGAATATCTGGCAGATGGATAGGGCGATCTGGTACAATCTCGTGGCCAGCCCGTTCACCTGATTTTAATTCCTTAGATTTTTTTCACTGAGGAGCAGTGAAGGAAAAAATGTATTCAAAACAAATTGAAAATGTAGCTGAACTTCGGGAGAGAATTAGGAAAGCAATTCGTCAATAACGGAAGATTCACCCGTCTGATACCCCGATCTTTTTTAAGTGCATGTATTGCGGCTGAAGGAGGACAGTTTGAACATCTTTTGTGGCTTTATTAAATCTTATCATAAAGCGAAACTGAATTCCTTTAAGAAAAACTCTTTTTTTGTCCAATATAAAAAAGAATGTAGCTGGTGTTACAGCATTTTAGAACCCTTATTAAATGTGCTAACTTTTGAAGTAACTTGTCAAACTGATGTAGTACAATTTTTTTCAGTAAAGTCAATTGAAGCTGGGCGAAATTTTAATTTTGTAAAATAGAATAGAAAAAGGCTTTTTACTTGATAGAAGAAATATAACAAAATTTGAATATCAAAACAGATTTAATCTGTTAGTCTTCTACTGAAATTAAAATTGTAGAAAACTAACAGATTAAGTCTATTTTGATATTCAAATTTGATTTTGTATACTTGGTTAGGCAAAAAGTGACATTATTTTCCAAGCTAGAGCAATTGGCTTAGAATTGAAGATTACAGGTTACAGAAGCACTATTCGGGATAACATAGGAAAAATAAAATTTGAAAAAAATAAAAAATTGTAGCAACAGAACTTCAAAAATCATCACAGGGTGTGCATTTCATTGAATAAAAGAAAGTGCAATATAATTTGAGAAATACAGGACTTAGATTTTCTTTCATATTTTTCTGATGACTATGACTTAACCTGTTACCTGGTTCTGGCTTGAAGTCGACTTCTGGGACACCCTGTTTAAACATTTAAAAACACATAATAATAATCATTGAGCGTTTCCTATCCTTAAATTTAAAAAAAAACAAAATGTCTATTTCATTATCTTTTTTATCAATTTTAGCAAAATTATAGTGTGGTGTTTTAGATTGTATCACATTGACCACCTTGTTTCTAAGAGAAACGGTAAAAGGCATCGCAATTCCAAGGAACTATGTGGCGAAGGAAAAATTTGCAAAAGACGATGTCGTGAATGATTTGCACATTTCAAATCAGATATTACCAAGTTGGAGGGTACTCCAGGAAGAAATCGACCATCGCATTTCGTCAACTAGGCCCTACCTACCGGTCGTAGAAGAGGACAAAACCTGACAGTTCAAATTCTGGCTAAAAACTTTTATGGCGATCACTCAACGATCGCGCATCGTCTCAAAAAATTCGAAAAGGAATAGAAATTGGTTGAATGTGTCACTCACAAACTATATGTGATAACAACAAAGCCGAACGTGTTTAAATTTTCTTTGAATTGCTGCAAAGAAACAAGTGAACACCTATCTTCGAAGAATCTTGTCACTGGCGATGAATCATGGTTGCTCTTTAACAACATTAAAATAAGGTTTGCGTATCGCCAGATGAAACAACGAAAAAAATACCTAAATTCGTCCACAGTGAAGAGAAAAGACTCATTTACGGAAATATTTGGCTAGACTATTTTAAGTGAGCAATAATGTATATATGCTATTTTATGACCACTTGATTTATAAAATTTATGAACTCCCCAGTTATCATCAGGCCAGTAGTTTTTGTCTTTAAAATTAAATGTTGAATTAGAAATATGATGGAATTATATGAAAGCTATTTCAATATTATTTGCTGAAATTATTTGAAATGTATTAAATAAAATTGGTCCACCATATGTTAGTTTATGAAATTTTGTATTATTGTTTTTACTATTAAAAATTTGAATTATCTCTCAAATAATGACATTATCAAATTCGAAATTACAAGCATAGAATTCAGCTAATGGAAGAAGTTTTTCTTGGAAACAACAAAAAGGAAACAAGATAACAACTAAATTTTCACTATTCGTTCATATAAATTTTATCGGTCATGAACTCAGAGAAAAAAGTAAAAAGTTCACTTGTTCCTTTGAGGAAAAGTTTGCGTCATGCGTGGAAAGATATACTCTTGTATCATACCATTAGACTCACTTTCGAATAAATTTAAATAACTCTCTTGTTTTTCTGATCGCTTTGTGCATTTGAACAATTAGTGTAGATAATTGAAGCGAATATACAGGAATTGAGGTATTACTGTAAAGATATTAAAAAACTCTACTGGCAAGACAGCAATATTGACCCACCTCGAGGGTACCTGAGTACCCTAATTAAACAGAGGCACTATGGTTCAGTTAATATGTAGTTCGCCGTGAAGACTTTAAAATGAGTTTTAAGTGGAATTCATAAAAATGGCCTTTTCAAGTATTTGTACGATTTAGATAATTCTCATTGAAAACGTTCGAAAAAGTTCATTCTTGATGTAGGCCAAATCCGATCGATTTATTGTTGATATTTGACATATAGAGTGTTTTTAAAGCACAAAACAATTTGTAGGGGTTACATCATATTATATGCTTTTTATTTAGAAATTCAATGTGAACCTCAATTCAGTAAGGTTCAAAAAAAGTGTTTATATAAATATGAAGTAGTGATCCAGTTTAGAGTCTCATTTCTTTGCGGAAACACCTTATGACAGTTGTATGACTTACATTATTTTCACGGGCGATTTAAAGTGTACTTCTCGTTGGATCTTCTGAAACAGCTAACAAAATATCCAATTTCACAGTACCTTCAAAGAATTGCGGTTTTAATGGTTTGGCACGTTCAAGTTCTCTAAACTGAGCATGAATTTTAGACACAGTACCTTGTGAAATATTAGGAAACTGAGGATACCTATGATTAAATGAGTTTGCCACTTCAACTTGACTTCTGCAATTATCCCCGTAACCGATCATCATTAAAATCTCAATTCGGTGAGTCTCAGTTATATTTCATTATTACTTCTACAAGAAATACGTTTCCAAGTAGGAATTTACTATTTCAATTTAAATCTCAACATCGCAACATCTGACTATATACAATCCACATTAACATAAGGACACAAAGAATTTTATTCCATAAATGGTTTCCACACTATATGATTTTTTGGATATATAAAGTAATGCTTAGGTTGGAACATAGAATGCTCTCAGATTGATTCTATGTTCAATTTACTCTATATATACTCATAGATTTCATTTGAAATTTTTTTCCAACGTAGCAAGTGGTGAGTTGTATAATATAATATTATTATTTTTGAAATGATCTGATGATCCTAATCTGAACGTGGAACATACGTGAAAATGATATATTTGAAATACATTTCGTTGAATATTTTTTCTAGGAACATTTTCTGTCATCATCTATAATTGGAAACAAATTTTGAATTTGTCATAAGCTTGAGCTTTTGACCAGTTTTTAGGAAATTTTTAATTTTTTTCGTCATTCAATCAGAAGATTCTTTTATACGATTTTGAAGTAAACTTGTTTCTAAATGATTATTTGTCAGAAATCGAAATAAGATGTAAGAGCCATAATTATATGATAAATAGGTGAATCATATTCATAGCAGCCAGTTAATCGTTTACAAAGAAAACCACACACTCAAGTGTTGCGGTTTCCAGAAAATCCACATTCGCTTTATCATTCTACTGTTACCTTAAACGCATATATCAATTTACATCAAAATGAAGTAAACTATGAATTGAAAATATGTTAAAATCAGTTTTTCCGTGCTTCCCTTGATATGAGCCTTGCGAAATTCTATAATAATGTTTAAACTAAGAAGTATTTAAACTTAATTAAATAATAATTCTATTGCAACACTTGATTAACAAAATTTTAAAGGACCTGCAACAAATGGGATGGTTTTGCTTATGCGGCATTCACGAAGTTGATCTGTACATTTGAACTCATAACCCTGTCAATTTCAAGTATTGCTATTTGTTTATAAACAGCCACATTGAAGTGCGGGTATAATATAACCAACAATTCTGAATTGGTAAACCCAATGTGGTCAATTGAGATCATATGCTGCTCAAAATACATAATATAGGACAAAATAATATTAAGCTTGTTAACCCGACTAAAAAGAATAGAGGACAAAAAAAATAAATATAATAAAAGACCAAATTTACTACCAAGATTCAGTTTGACTCACCCAATTATTATCCTTAAAAATCGACATTTCTCCATAAATCCATATATCGCCCAATAACAAAATTATTCCAAAGTATCCACACGACAAATAATTAAACAGAAACTTTCAATTGCGATTAGCTATCGACTAACTTATGCACGGAAGCCGATTTTCCGCACAAGGCCACTTCGATATAAACACTAATCGAATATTTCACCAAATCACTCACTCGAATCGAACTGAAAGCCCTGAAACGATTTCGTTTATTGATATTTAAAGTGTCCCTTCACGCCTTCACATTTTGGACGTCGTTGGCGAACTTTGAACCGCTAATTGCTGCCAGATAGCACCGCGTTAATTTTAAATTAAAATCGCGGTGGTCGTTTGCGACTGAGCGATGTTCGAAAAGAGCGCTCAAAGCGGACGTTACCGCGATATGATGGATTTAATCTTTGGTAGCGCGACAGACGAAAGCTACCGAGCGATTGTGTGAATGTACCATCACCGATAGCTTTGGAGAAGTCTTTCTTCGCACGTGCTTCCCCTTCTAGTTGGACAGTTTCGGTATGAACCCAGTTGGGCATTATTGCGTTGTATTTTTTCTCGAGAAGATAATATTAGTCCAAAGCCACAACAATACTGAAGAAGTTCTGATTAACGGGTCGCTTCTGTCTTGTAAGTTGGATCTAGAAACTCTAAATGCAATACGAAGGTTTTTTATTTCCTTTTAAATGCATTACAAAATACTTCTATTCCTGATTTAGTGTACAAATATTCATAAATACTGAAGAAGTTCAAACTGATGGGTCGCTTTTGGCAGAAATTTGGGTAAATGAAGATCAGTTAGAACATAAATTCATTGGAGCTTATAATTGTAGATATATTAACAAACAAGGTGGTATATTAATGAAAACGAAAAATAAATAGAAGAAAACCCCACTAGAAAAACTAAAAGACCTGGCAGTTGAAAGGAAAGCTGAATTTCCTTGATTTTACTTGGAAAATAAACTACTCGTCAAAGGTTAGGATATTGAATTAATTTATTTTTTCTCTTCAAAAAAATCCAATTTCCTTTGGAGATATGTACAGTCCCTGTCCACTTTATTAAACTCACTGCTATTTTTTTAGTCATTCCTTCATTTTCGTAAATAAAAGACGTAATTACATTTAATTTTTGATTGTTTTTGGTAGGAGTTAAACAGAACATGGGTTTGTGAAGAAAAATTGAAACATTTTTATGATATTTAAAATACATCAGTTTTTTGTTGGTCCTTCCTTAGCAGTTATCAAGGACAGGATCCTACGTTCCATGCTTTTGATGAAGTTTTCTGATATTTTTTAATAATCATTGTGGTTCCAATGGTAAATGATTCTTTCTATCAATTGAAGTCTTGTTCTGATTTTTTTTCCTTTCCGAATTCCCTTTTCAAGCACTCCCAAACATTTTCGATAGGTTTCATGTCAGGCGAATTTCCAGGCCATCGGGGCAGTAGAATTTTCTTGTCCTCAAGAAATTTTATCACTCTCTTAGCCTTATGGCATGGTGCAGAGTCTTGCATAAATATTGCATTACCATTTGGGAACCAATCCCTCACTTGGGGCAACAACCTGCTCTTCAATACCTTTATGTATTGGTCTTGTTGCATGGTTCCTTCAACAATATAAAGGCCCAACTCTTTAGCACTAATGAATGACCATATCATTAGTGAGGTGGAATGTTTTACCGTTTTTAGAGTACAGTTTAGATGATTCTTCTCACCAACTCTCCTTTTCACAAACTGTGGCTTGTCATCAAGAATTTGGATTGTTGATTCGTCGCTGAAACAAACCTGAAAAAAAAATCAGACAAAAGGGAAATTAAATGACAGGTATAGTAGGTTACGGTATTCCAATCTTTCTCTGTGAAATGCTTATATGATTTGGCCCAGTTAAATCTATCTTTTACCATTTTGGGGGTCAGTTTTGGTTTTTTCACAGGTCTTCTTCCTCTGAAGCACTACTCAAACAAATTTCTGCGAACTGTTCTTACGGAAACATTGCATCCTGCCTCTTCAAATGTCTTTTTATGTCAAGATGGGACAGACTTCTATTTTTCATCACTATGAGTTCTCTCTGACTCACCGGTTTCAATTTCCACAATTTTTGACTCACTGAGATCTTTTTTTCGTCCCATTCTACCAAAATGTGGAGAAATGTAATTTTTTTTTATTTATCGGATAATCTCATTTTTGAATTATGATAATCTTCAGAATAATTATAAAAACTTCGTTGCCAATAGCTATTGAATACTCACCTCCTCAATTAAGATTTATAAAACAGAAATAAGTGAGTTCAAAACGCTGAAAATCACTGCAACACTTCTCTAAGTACAGTATCACACTTTCAACCCTTGTTTTCTACTTATCAAGATCCAGATCAACATCTATTACAGATGTTGTAAAGTGAAACAGCAACCTATGATACATTTATTGTTTACACAACAATAAATATTAGCAGAAATAAAATGTCTTACTTTAAATCATATACGATGAATTTCCGTCAGTTAGAGATCAAAACAATCAAAAACCTATGATACAAATTTGTATTACTGGTTGCGTTGTGTATGTTAACGTAAATTCAAATAATTAAGGTTTCAATGCAACATTCGAAAAATTTTCTGGGCGAGTCTAATGAAGTGTTTGAGATTAAAGTAATAAGATTTCAAATAAGTTATGTATTCACAATAACAAAAATACAATATTTGAAAAAGTATTAGTTCCAAAATTTCATGCTTTTGTTCACCTTCAATACCAAGTATGACCATCACGTGCATCAATAACAGCTTGGCATCTCCTCTGCATGCCAATTTGTTGCCAAAGTTGTGGCAAAAGATCTCGGAGCTGTTGAAACGTTTGCGGTGGGGGCATCGAGAGTTCTTTATAACAGCTCCAAAGCGTGCTCGATTGGATTTAGATCAAGGGATCTTGGAGGTAATGCTACTATATGTGGAATACCCTGCTTTTTTCTAGCAGTAATCACCTGATGGTATCTGCGTGGCACTAAATTATCATCCAGAAAAACGCAATTTTCGCCAAAGCTGCATGAAATTGTGGTATTACTCCTCGAAAAGAATGGATATCTCGAAAATCGCGGCAATAGCTTCATATGAGTGGGCGTGTTAACACCCGTACTCGTCGTCTATCAGAAAAACGTCTACATCTAGACTCGTCAATAAAGAGTACGTATAGCCATTCATCTCGTCAGTGTACCCGCTATGATCTTTGACGTTTTTGTTCGCGAGTGAGTGAAACTCTTCTTAACAAGCGTCTCGATATCAGATTGACTTTATGAAGACGTCGTCTGAATGTGCTCGAAGAAACTGTGGAATCTTGAAAAAGTTGACTTACCATTCGGCAACAACTGAGAGCCGTCTCCTCTCTAAAATAGTTGAAAAACAAACTTCTACTGGCATTGTAGCACTTCTGGGTCTTTGACGAACAGTTTCAAGGGCAAAGTACCGTGTTTGTAAACGTGATATCACACTTTGGCTAACATTGAAGAAATTGACTGCTTGCACTTGTATTCTGAAGCATCCCAAGAGTTCTGTTGGCATCATTCTCGGATAAAATTTATCTTGGCATTATGAAAATTCTATTTTCAATTGCGTAAAACCATTTGGTCTTGTTGGAAACGAAATACAAACTGAAGAGAAATTCAATAAAATGTGCATTTTCATTCACACATAGACCAAAAATTATTAAACTTGATAAAAACTTGCTTCACGATGAACTAGAAGGCGTTTCTATAATCGTAATAAGTTTATGTAATAAATAAAAATTTAGATGATACGGAAAATATTCATTGCCTATATACTTGCATTTACAATCATTGAAATTGAAATGGTAGAGAAAATAAGTTACTATCGATATATGATTTTGAGATCCGAAGTACTGTTCACAGATTACTAAATTATAGCCTTGTTTATCTATAATAATGTTATGATGACTTTTTTCTTAAGATGCAACACTGGATTCTTGAAATAATTTTGACAAAATATTTCGATTTGCTGTCACATTCATTAGGCAGGCAACTCTAAATACGCAGTACTGTATAATTTAATAAGGAGTTTTTCCGCAATTTTTTTCGTAAAGCGGTATCACTTTGTTGTTTCAGTAATCAAGCGCATTTTTCTGTCATTGATTCAGCCTTAGTTTACTTTTGAATCAGCGTTACCATCTTTTTTCAAGGAATCTACTGACTATCCGCCAAAAATCTACCGAAAATCTACTAAAGAATTCAGAATCTACCGTATTGTTCAAAGAACTAAGATTGACTGAAATAATAAAATGTGACCTATTAATGAAAATTAGGCACTTTAGAATTAATTCTGGTAATTCCACCCTTGTAAAAAGTATATCAGTAATCTCTATCTGCAATAATTTCATACCGTTACAAAATTAACAAATACTAAAGAAATGTGTGTTCTAATACTAGATGGCAATAGCTGCATTACTCAAGCAGACCGATAAAGGAAGAATTTTAGCGGGAAGCGGGAATTCATGAAATTTTAAAAGTCGAAGTATGAATGGAATAATAGATTGAAAAAGAAAGTACAAGGTAATGTACAATTAAAACATATATGAACAAATGATAATAGACAAATAAAACGCACAATGAATATATAACTAATCTGAGAATTACTTCAATAAAAATAAAGCTGCTAAAGATTTAGAAAGTGCGCAGCCTCTATTAGCAAGTAACAGTAAGTAAAAAATCTTTGGTTCTACAACAGACTATACGTATGAAAGACGAATACCGAATACCGAACAATATGTACTCTTTGAATTAATGGCAAGTAAAATATATTATCCAATAATAGATTAAAAAAGAAAGAACAAGTTTATGTACAATTAAAAAAATATATAAAGAAATGATAACAGAAAATAAAACAAACAGTTAATACATGAGTAATCTGAGTAATCTCGATAAAAATGAAGCGACTAAAGATTAAAAAAGTGGGCAGCTTCTATCTTTGGTCCTATAACAGACTATATATATGAAAGAATATTTTCCGAACAAAATGTACTCTTTGAATTAATTAAAATGTGTTATTCCCTAAAAACGATCTATTTTCAAAATATTTAACCTTGATCATGATATTTAATGTTTTTATATAAAATTTTATCCTCCATAGACCTAACCATTTTCTAGCCAGGGTTAAATTTGTTCATCCACCAACATCCTTCAGACTCACACCCCATAGACAAGAGAATATAGTCTTGTTAATCTATACTCACACCCTCTTTAGCATGAATAATGGAAGAAACGTTCTGATTCAAAAATGTATTCCTATCAGTTTAAAACTAATGAGTTTTATATGTCTATAGGATTATAAGTCTATGCTTAAGCATAGACTTATTATCCTATTATCTATGCATATAACAGAATAGAAGAGAGACAAAGACAAGAGGCTTGACTATTACTCATAGACTTATTATCCTATGCTATTACTTCTGTCGTTCTCTCTCTTTGTTTTTGTTGCTTATTCTGACTCTGTGCCACAGAGCACAGCACAGAGTGCCGACCACAGACCACAGAGTCTGTGGTCGGGTCATTATTCAGTATTTTCATCAGGAGCTAAAATCTACCAAAAATCTACCGTAAAAAGTTGACTACTGAGTTTTGACGGAGTTGTCGAAAATCAAAAATGTAAAAATCTACTAAATGTAGTAACGCTGCTTTGAATTACGTCAAAACACCAAAAGAAAATCAAGCGTCTGTCATTCATGTTTTATTTATCTATGACCCACCCCTACTACTATCTACTCCCACATGACGTTAGCCGGTAAAAACTTTTGAATTTTTTTGTCCATCGTTTGTATCTAAAAGTTTCAAGAGTTTTGGATTTTTCTTTCAGTTATGTTAATTTCAGTTTTCATATTAAACGATGGAAGACAATTTTGATAGCAGTGCTGGTAGGACAATTTATATACCAGTAATTAATTACTCATTTCAATTGTTTTGTTTTTTTTAGTCCCCAGTCTCAATATTGTGGTTGCAGAGATTTTTTCTTCTTGCAACAAAAACGAAAATGATGTAGTCCCTGTATCTACTTTGATTGAATTTATGAAACCCCATTTTGCCAATCATGTGTAAGTTATGATTAATACAATAGAGCAATTTCAATAAATTGTTTTGCAGATTTGGACTTACTCAGCTTCGTGATGTTTTGGACCCTAACAATGAAAATCCTCTCGTTGATAGGAAGACTTTCTTTGAGGCTATGCGATGCTGGACAGCTAAGATAAATGAGAGTGATAGTAAATTATTTAATCTTTCATTCAAGTAAATATATTACAATTTTACATGAATTAATTTTTAAATTGTCCAAATAATCTTTTTCAGGGAATCTGATCTCTTTGATCAAAATAATGTATCTTTTCATCAGTCTACACCTAAGCCAAGTATAGAACCAACTACAACAATGAAAAATTCAAATGATTTACTGGACTTTTCTAACTTATCTCCCACATCTTTTACCGCAAATATGAAAGATAATAGCATAGGTGAGTGTTGTCAGTTAAAATATATTTTCATTAATTAAATAGTCACCCACACTGTTATTTTAGTTGTTGAAATGATGAGCACAGTAATTATGTACTTGAAAGGATAAATATATAGACCTTGATTTAGGGTTATATAAAATGAAGATATTCTGTAAAAGTAAATGGATGATAAAACTGTTTCATATAAATTGGTAGGAGACACTTTGGATTTGAGTTAATTATCTATAAAATTATAACTTATTGTTGCTTCAATTTGAAACTTTTCCTTTACTTCGTTCAATGTGCAAAGGGGATGCATATTCCAGCAATGTCAAGGTATTTAGTTCTGCTTTGTCTGATTCTCTTTACAGTGATAAATTTCAACGAATTCTTTTGCTGTGTTGACATTCGAATTAACTCCTACCTTATTTCATGCTGAACTATTCTCATGGTTGATAGGAGAGCTACACGAGGACTAAAATTTCAGGATAATCAATAGTATATCGGAAATGGCTAAAACTACTGTATTGGTTAAGATAAAGAAAGTTTATAACTGCCTACAGAGAATGAACCATTGACTTTTAGTCTTTCAGTTTTGTATATATTTTGTTTTGAACTTGGTAGTTTTTTCAGCATCTGTGTGGGTTTACCTTTCTGTTATTTTCTTGTTCTGTTTTAATATGCATCTTCGGAGGAGAATTGTATAATTTCTTCTATTTTCTGTAAAAGTTGTGATATAGTTCCTGGAATCTTGCTCCCACTGGTTCAATTTATTTTGTTGTACCAAATCTCACTTGGTAGAATATGCAGCCTTTTGTTGGGGTGTCTGAATCTTAATTATATCCTTAATTCTTTATGAAGTTATGAATTAAGTTATGCTTAAGTTATTTAACAAATTATTTACAGTTTGGTGTGGAATCAATTTTCATTCAGTTTTTTTTCACTTGGTAGAATATGCAGCCTTTTGTTGTGGTGTCTGAATCTTAATTATATCCTTAATTCTTTATGAAGGTATGAATTAAGTTATGCTTAAGTTATTTAACAAATTATTTACAATTTGGTGTGGAATCGATTTTCATTCAGTTTTTTCCATTTTCAGGAATGGATAAACTATTATTTATTGAAGAAAGATACCAAGAATTAGAACACAAGCATTTGAACACAGTTAGAGAACTGACATTGGTAAAATCACAGTTAGCCACTTCGGAAGAACAGTATACAGAATTGAAGCAAGATCTTGATAGGACCAATAAAAGATTGATGCTGTGAGTATTTCCTTTTTCTATTACTTCTCTCTTGTTATATGATATGATAGTATCAAATTGGATTTTTTTTTAGAATTAAATGTCCGTTGTTTGAAAATGATAAAAAATATTTCATTCAAAATAATATCCATTGCTGTTTATACATTTTTCCCACTTTTCCAGCAATTTAGGAATGCCACGCCAAAAGAACTATTCTTCTTTTGAAGCAAGCCATTTTCGAACATTTTCAAAGAATCTAAGCAAGAGGAGAATGTTCCAGTGATAAAAATAGATATTAATCAGACAGGAAAAAGTCTAGAGAATAAAATCCGCACTTTGTTGTTTTCTTTCCAAAGCTGTTAGGCCTCTCAGTGGATGACGATGGTTTGCTTAGATCCACCTATGATTTACAACACTTGGGATTCCCCAAATGTATCCATTTTTCATCACCTGTCACAATTCGATGAAGAAATGACTTTCTTTTGTGTCTGTCCAGCAGTATCCCAAGTTTTTTACTGGCTTTATGTAGAACCCATTTTCTTGATATTTCCTATAGCTCTCAAACAATTGAAGACAGCTTTATGCGTCACATTCAATTGATCAGCAAGATCTTGTTGAGTTTGAGTATCATCTTCATCTCTCACCTCAAAATCTCCTTTCTTGAGTTTCAGTGGGAAAATAGACTGAATAATATCCCTTTTCTGACATTTCAACGAAAAATTTTGCGTTACCTACTGAATAATGAACCTAAGTAAACAAATTTGGCAATGTATCAACATTTGCAGTAAAATTATACATGTGAGAATATTAATCCAATACACAAATCATTTATTTTCAGAGAACAACAAGTGAATGCTGATCTTCAAAAAAGTATGGAACATAATGATGATTTCAAGGAGGAAGTTTGTAATACCAAAAAGGAGAAAGAACATGTACACAGAATGTGGTTATTAACTAAGAAAGAAAATATCAACTTAATAGCACAAATAAAAAGTTTGGAATATGAGGTATTGCTTGGAAACTTAATATGACGAAATTCATATTTAGAGTTTTAGTATATCAAAATAATTATATTTATACTTTTCAACGGGAGGTAGAATGCATTAAAATGAATTTTATGAACAAATTCACAGAAGAAAACATTGCGGGTGCAAATTAATTCGGCCCAGTGTTCTCATGCAAAAGAATAACTTTTGTTGAATTCGTGTTTCTTAAGATATTTTGTATACTTGTACTATATTACGATAACCTTATAATTCTATTACAGAAAGAAGTTTTGGATAGAAAATTGAATGAAATGCAACGTAAAGAAGAGCAGAAAAAGAAGGAGTTTGCTGATCTTCAAACATTGTTTTCGTTATATGAAGATGAAAATAGGTTTTTGAAAAAATCGAAGGTTGATTTGGAAGAAAAACTTCAAGAGACAAAAGCTTCTCTTGATCATTACATAGAAGTTTCAGAGGTACTTTCCATTTTTTTTAATAATCTTCCATTTAAAATCCGAATTTTCCTTTTTTACTCCCTGATACAAAGATTTTCAAGTATTTCATTTTATATTTTTTGTTTGTGAATTAATAATGTATTGTTTAAATTTTGTTTCACAGCAAGCGCAAGCAGAAGTTATGGTAAGGGACACTCAAAAAATTTTCACTTCTTCACTGAAATTCTTCTTGAGATATATATCTCTAAAATCTATACTACTAGCATATTGAATGACTAAAAAGACCTATGGTTAAGGAATTTTTGGAGATGAAACTCATTGATTGTGTAGTAACAGTTGCAACGACTTTTTTCAGCATGAACTTTACTTAAACACTTTCTGAATTTTAAGAAAAATTGCAGGTATATATTTGAATTTCAGTGTCCTACAGATATCCATGATATTTTGGTGTCGTAATCAGCGTAGTCTCCTAAACAAAAAATATGAAACCAACATTTGTCTTAAGTTCTATCTCATTCTATATCTAAATGGGATGATCTTAGTGTGTTGACATTCGAAAAAGGTTCTAAAACTCATTCTGGTATGATCATGTTCAAAATGTCCTAAAGTCATCATAATACTGCTGATACATTTGGGAATTTTGGGAGTTCAGCTGATAAATTTGGGAAGTTATTCCTGTCTGCTGATATTTCTTCTGTATGAAAGAATTCTGGATACAAAAGCAGCAATGCTATTTTTTGTTTTAATCACGTTTAAATCATCACCTTGAAGTTGGAGGTTAACATCAGTGAACAATTTATATAGGTATGCAATATCGTTCTTTGATGAGATGAGGTTATCACGCAATTCTGGGTCTTCGTTTTCTAGGAACATTATCACAGATCCAAACAGTATAAAATCAAGTCAAGCCAGTATCTTTTGACAGCCAGTGCACCTCTGTGTGAAGAAGCAATTTGTTCAAATATTAATCATTTGCAAAGGAAAGCTGATAAATAATCTGTAAAGTAACCTGGAATATTTTTAGAACTTCTGGAATTCATAACTAATATACTAAGACAGACTGCCTAATGTAATAATGTTCTGCAGGCTAAGCTGTTATTATTATTATTATTTATGGCGAGCGGGCGTCTGTCCACCCTACCACTGTGTCCGCACGGACTATTGTGGTTCACCCCTAATTTATATCTCTCTGACGAGATCCAGTTTTTGGATAAAACCGATAATCTTGTTCAGGGGTAATTTTTTCAGTTCGCTGTAAGCTATAAAAGCCTGGCCAAAGACCTCGAATCTGATGCAACTCACCGCTGGGCACTCTGAGACGATGTGTATGGCTGTTTCAGTGTCCTCAAGACACAGCCTGCATTCATTGTCTTCAGCCAGACCGATTTTGTGCAAATGCGCTTTCAGTCTGCAGTGACCTGTCATAATTCCGACAAGTGTTCTTAGTTTGGCCCTATCCAGACCTAGCGCTAGGTTCGCCATCTTTTTGTTCGAAGCTGTTCCAAGGAACAACTTCGAATGTTTCAGGCCAAAATGGCTCCGCCAGAAAGACTCTAGCCTTGAGTTCATTCTGCCTGTTATCGCCTCGTTATCCACGTCATGTGGTATTCCCAGGAATGGTTCTAGTCCTACCAGAGGCAGCGCAGCTCCAGCAAATGCCAGCCGATCCGCCTCTTCATTACCCAAATATTTTGAGTGGCTTGGTATCCAAACCAGAGTGACTCCGTTATACATACCGAGCCTGCTTAAAGCCGTGCGGCAACTCCAGACTGTTTTGGATGTAAAACAGCTGGATTCCAGAGCTTTTAGTACTGACTGACTATCAGTAAATATTTTGATTTTACCGTGGTGGATTTGCCGTTTTATCAGCAGTTCCGCCGCGGTCTCAATGGCAAATATTTATGGTTGCGTTTTGACCGAGACTCAATGAGATGTTAATTCTCGGTTTACTCCCATAGACTCCCGCTCCTGTTCCGTTTGTCGTTCGCGAGCCGTCTGTGAACAAGCCAAGGTCGGTTCTCAACAGAACCTCAGCATGCTGGGTCCATTCGTCCCGGTTGGGGACGATTACATTGAAATTCCGTTCCTGGCTCGTGATTTTTGACATTAGATCCGAGGGCATCGATAGGATACTGTTCGTTAAAAGCTCGTCCAGCAGTCCTGAGCCTCCCATCACTATTGCCTCTGGCCTGTCAATCGCCAGGTATAGTTTGTATGTGGTCCGTTCCGCCTCCCTCTACACGAGTAGGTGCAGAGGTGGTAGATTTAGTAGGACCTCCATGGTTGCCGTGGATGTGGTGCGAAACGCACCTGTAATTGCAAGGCAAGCCTGTCTCTGTAGTCGGGTGAGCTTTTGTTCGCCAACCGTTTGTTGGCCTTTCTTCCACCACGCTACAGCGCCATACACTATCCGTGGTCTAATTACCATAGTGTATAGCCAGTACATCTGCCTGGGCTTTAGGCCCCAGGTTTTACCACAGATCCGCCTGCAAGTCCAGAAACCCATTCTGGCTTTATGACACACTTTATCCAGGTGTGCATTCCAGGTCAGGGTCTTGTCCAGGACTATTCCCAGGTATTTTGCCTCAAATGAGAATCGTATTATTTCAGCACGGATAGTCGGCGGTTCTAAACCATTCAACTTCCGTTTTTTAGTGAATGGTACTATAACTACCTTTTGCTGGTTAAGAGACATGTCTTCCCTTATACACCATTTGTCAATAGTGTTCAGTATCTCTTGAAGGACGGCCGATATCGTCATCTCCGATTTACCTTTCACTATGATTGCCAGGTCATCAGCAAATGCTTGAACGTCGACTCCCCACAGCGAAATGATCGCTAGCAGGTCATCAACGAGATGGCTAAGCTAAGACATCAAAACCTCGTTGATATCTCAAGGAAACCGAATTTCTAATATTTACCGAGTTGCACTATCAAGGTAGCTTCACATTTTATTCATATATATTACATTGAGGTTTTCTAAAAATAGTTGTAAGACAGCAAGAGATGATTTTTATTGCATCAGTGTCATTGACGTCACGTTATTTTATAGAAAGGTCACCATTTTAACAAAGAAAGATTCTACTACAAAAACATAAAGATCTCGCTATAAGTATTCACTTATGCAGGAATGATCCTAGAATTGTCTGTCCTGACATATGCAATATTTGATTACAAAAAATTATCGAGTTTCAAAGAAACAACCATATAAAGGATAGTTTTTGTTTTGAGGATATCGATAGAAGTTACCCAATAAATTTGTTAATATGGAAAAAAAAATTATCGTCATGTGATATTATACAGAGTGGGATAGAGAAACTTGCTCATTTTGAAATTCCACAAAAGAAGTACTGCAGATGGAAATTTAATTTTTTAAGCAATCATATATGCATATCAAGTGCTACAAGTAAAATTTATATTCACACAGTCAGTTATTGTCAATACAGTGAGGACTAATCAGGTGACTGTACTGGATATTGCAGATTGCCTCTTAAGAGGAAGTGTTTCTGCAAAACAGTCATTGACAGACGAGATGTGTGTGTGTGTGTGTGTGCATGCTGTGGTACCGTCTTGCTGGAACCACACATCTTGCACACCCATCTCGTTAAGTGTTGTGCATAAAAACTTTTCAATCATATGGACATAACATTGAAACAGCCCATTTGTTTTCTTCAAAAAACCATGGACCAATTATTCCAATTCGCGATTTTGCACACCCAACAGTCACACTTTCTGAATGTAGAGGACACTATCTGGGATTATGAAGGTTCCAATAGCACATATTCTATATGTTTACAGATTCCAAAAGATGGAAGTGAGCAACTAAATCACATAGTTCTTGCACTAAAGCTAATTTGTATATTTCTCTTCATGGAGGATCTGCCTTACAGAACGAGCAGAAAATCCAATAGCAGTAGCACGTTTTTGAATAGAGCATCTATCTAATAATATTAAATAGTTAAATTTAAAGATCTATCAAAAGCAAAAACAAGAATCACATATTGTGGACAATTTGCACATGGTAAAGTTACATTCAATATGAATGCTATGTAATATTGTACATAATAGAATGTCTTGAGGATATTTCATTTGAATGTTGCATCGATTCATCATAGTCGCGGATTATAACCTCACTCCTGAGACATTGAACCGAAAAGAAACAATCGTCTCCAAAAACTCCAGATACAGTTTCATCTGCAGACAAGGAAATGTCAAGAAAACTAGAGAGTTTAAGTCTTCCAAGCTTTTTTGCTCTTAGTGCCGACTAACAGTGCTCATCTGAAGCAATTAAAATTATCTCTGTTTTTTTATTTTTCTTAATTGAAAATCCTTACATTACTGGTATAATATACGGGATTGGTATTTTTACATCCATTATCTCAAAAATAGCTACCTTGAATGTCGGTAATGGGCTTGTACTTGGAATGATATGGTAGATGAATTTCAGTAGTTGTAGTGACTGTAGTTTGAAATGGGGTGGTTCTTGGTAAATGCTTTGAAATTTAATATCTGTTACTATGTCACCTTCATTGAATATTTAAAAAATGTTGAAGGATCTTTTTATTTAAGTTTTACTCGCTACTTGTGTCAAATTTTTTTAGTAACAAGTCCAGCAGGTATTAAATGTTGAGGAAATGTGCAGAATTAATTCCAAAAATATGGTATTCGTTTCAAATTAGTGTGAGCTTCTAAAGTTATCAACATCCATACTGCACTTTTAGTGGATATAAAGGCTCTAAATTTCACAACAGAAGGATTCATTTTAAACCAACAAAAAAATGTAGTATTTTTATGAAACAGGAGGAAATATGTAAAGTATAAATTTTTTACTTCAATAATGAAACTACGGATCCAAATATCCACTGGTTTTTCTTTTGGAAAACCTTTGATAAAATTATTCAAAATGTTTTTGTACAGTTATGGTTATATTTACGAATAACAGCGCTTAATTCATTACTGAAGCATCGCCGTAAGGATTATCTTGAACATAGCCACAATTAATCTTATTAAAACACACCATTTTGGCAGGTAATGTATATCTCTATTTCTAGAAATCACACGCTCTGAAAACTTTTTGCCCAACTATTGTTTCATCGCTTAAGTTAATCCCCCCTGCCGATTATCAGTCTATTTAAAATATAAGAAAAATTATTCAACATCATTCACACAATCCAGTCCAAACCAGTGAAGTTTTCATCATATTTGTAGTAAATTTTCACTAATACCATGTGTGTTTTATACTACGATTGAAAAGTACTAGTACATTGTAAATTAAAAAAAAGTTGTCATAGTCATCTTCCAAATTTATATTTAATGACACAATTACACCAACACTTCATCTAATCATCCATGCACTTCTGATCTTTGAAGGAATGGCCTTTAGTTCCTTCGTCCTACTCTGTTTGATGGCTTACAACAACTCAAATTTCCATCCACAAATGGGCAACTTAAGCCAGGAGAACAAACAAATGTAACATGGCGCTAAATCTGGCGAATACCGTGTTTGTTCGAGGATATGAACGCCGTGTTTCATCACATAATCCAATATCAGACACATTTTGTGGCATGGTGCAAAATCCAGTTGACATCGGCCCACAAATCTAGAAGTTTCATGCATACAGCATCTCCCAAACGCTGCATAACACCTAGATAATTATCCATGTTAACAGTTTGACCCTGCGACAAGTACTCATAGTACATGACTCCACCATAAGCAAAGAAAACATAACTGATTTTCGATCGACTGTGATGTGGTTTTTTGTCGGCGCGCGCATTCCGAAGATTGTTGACGTGTTTGCATGTATCGTACTCGTAGACCCATTTCTTATCGCCAGTTATCATGCGTTTCATGAAGGTAGTTACCCGTTAAATCATCTTGGTCTCACACGGCGATTTTTCAAGCACAATTTTAATGTCGAAGGCCAGAACTAGGCACACCTTCTCACACTTCACAACCACTGTCGAACTCCTTATACCACTCGTATATTCTGGTTTTTGATAAAGCAGAGTCCCCAAAGGCTTTCGGCAATGTTTTAAGCAAGTTAATTTGAATCAAAAAATTTCAAACAAGCTCTTTGCTCAACGGAATCATTCATTGTGACAAAATATAAAAGCTTGTCTGATGTAAACGGTTGCCAAACAAATACCGATTCGCTCAATTTTGACATAGATATCAGTTAAGGGTTTACCAACTTAACAAAAAATAATAATAACCGGATCCATTTACAGTGGATCAAATTACAATCTTGTTTTTAAGAGGATATTATTGAAATTTAACAGTCTTTGACTAAAATATTCCTATGTATCATCGTTATTCAAATACGCCTTCATAACTTGCTAACAAATGTTTACTTTCCTCATTTCTTTTCAAATATAAATTTCATACTTCATGATCTGCGCGATTTCTAGTCATTTTTTTTTTCCAGATCCTGAAAAACAAAGTTCAAGCTCTTTCGGCAGCTAACAAGAAAAAAGGAATTGATTCAAGTGAACTTATCCTTACCCAAGATCCGTTAAATTTATCCAGTTCCTCAGGTACTCCCGTCAATTCTCCCATTATTCAACCTCGTCTAGCTTCCTCTACTCCTCTTAAGAACATGCAACGCTCTTGGCGTCATGAAATTGCATCGTTCACTAGCCCTAAACTACAACGTCAGCTATCGTCTCCTGTCACTCCAAACGGGTTAGATACTCCCCAACATGTGAGATCAAACCATATAGTCAATGAAAGTGAAATAAACGATAGTTCCGATTTATCAGGACGAATTTTGAAGCCAAAGAGCACCTTGTATGATCTTAAGAAGGTGTGTACTCCTAAGATTGTAATATCTGGTCGTTCCAAGAATTTACCACCTGTTGGGTCAATTGGGGAATCCCTTGATAAAGAGAAGAAGTGTTGTTTTTCTGAGAAAGCAGGTACAATTAATCATAATGTTTTATCATATTACCTTTATTTTTTTTGGTTATAACTCTGGGAACATAATTTTCAGAATCTTAGAAATTGATTCTCCAAACAAAGAGCGAAAACACTTCCGTGAAGTAAAGCTTTTGCTTTTAAACCCCTTAAGACCTAAGTCTTTATGCAAAGTACAGTGCTATGTCATTTGTGGAATGCCTAATTCTAAAGATCGACGAGGAATTCCAGGTGTTTCGTCAACACTGTTCTTCACACACAGTGATTCTTCGCATCACTAACTTGTGCCAGCAGCACAAAGTTTCACTATTGCCGGCCAAGAAGGTGCTTCACGAGGAAAATTGCCTAAAGTGCTTTAGTTGTGCGAACTGTGACTGCATAATTTTCACCATTTTTGCAGTGAATATTAACTATTTCAGTGCATTCTTGAAGCGTGCATCATTCCATTTTTAGTAATGGCATAGTTTTTACCTGTTTAGGCACCAAGATCTTGTGATTTAACATCTTAAGACTTTTTCTTTGTCTATGCCGATGCTCCACAATTGATTCAAGATCTTGAAGATGGAATGTGTGAAGTTATCGAGGATATGTAGCCGCAAATGTGCGAATTGATCGTGAAAAAATTTCATGAAAAGGATATGGTGCTGCAACTGTAGCTGTCCTTACATTTAAATAAACATCCATTGATTTCTCTTAAAATATACTCGTTTTTTTTTTTAATATCAAAATGAAACTTCTTATTGGAAAACCCATTATGATGTAAGTCTGATTCCTCTGTAAAATATTTATTATTGATTTCAGAAACTTCTATACGATCAGAAAAATCAACGATTGAAACAATAGAAGATTTGGATTTGAGTTCATTTTCAGATTATCTTCATACATTTAATGGACAAGATCTCCACAGTGAGCTGCAGGTGAGACACTACTATATATAAATATAAACATATCTTATCTTGATATTACTCAAAAAAATTTGAAGCCTGAAAAGACTGACAACCAAACTTATAATGGAACCACCCTAGTATTTCACAGAAATATTTGTTCACTATAAAAACTTCACTTGCAAATTAAAGAGTATTCATTACTCAGAAGAGTAATTGTTTGGTTCGTAAAAATATCATTATTTGCCATTGTATTGATTTTATAATTTAAAAAGGAACTTCACAGATTTTGTTAACTTTTTGTGTTTGGCAATATTTCAAAATAATTAAATGCCTTTTCTGAGATTATCAATTATGCAGAATAAGACGTTGTTCAAAAAGTCCTAGAAAGGTGTTTACTTAACTGGATTGCTGGTTCCTTTGAACTTAATTCTGTTAAACATTTGTAGTATATAATGAAAAGAAAGGATAGAGCTTGGGAAACATACGAATGAAATGATTCAAGCAGTTCTTGAAGAATAAAGGTACCATCAGAAAGGAATTAACAATCTGATAGAAAGTATGCCCCAAAAAATTAGTGCTTGCATTCACTCAAGAGCTGGATAGGGATTATTATTTCCTTCACTTAGAAATAAAAAGAATTTCCTCCTCTTTTATAAAATTGGACAATTGACCTTTGATATCATATGGAGAGTTTTATTTAATTTTTATTAATTCTGACAATACCTTGAAATATACAACAATATTTTCATTATGAATTCTTTTTTCTTGTAAAACGCCTGATAATTCCATATAATTTTGGTGGTGTGTGAACATCAAATTTAAGACCAATATTTAGTAGACCTATTTATTATAAATAAATTTTTTTCAAACTATTGATCTTAGAGAGAAGAACATACATGACATATAAAGAAACATTGTAATAAAATGAACATAAAGATTTGTCATGTTTATGTTGATTTTTTATATTTCCACCTCAATTTTCATCATTCAAACTTAGTGATTTTCATTTCAGATTTTAATTATACCCAATATTTCTTTCTCATTTTACTATTATTAATTTTATTTCTAACCATTTCAGGAGTGCAAATTCTTGGACAATCACAATAAATGCTACGTTGAAGAACATGCTGAATTGTTGAGAATTGTTAAGGAACATGATAATTGTTCGCAAATAATTGCTAACAAAGAAAAAGTAATCGAAAATATTTCAACAGAAGCGAAAACCAAGGAAAATGAATACAAAATGTTCTTGAATAAATATAACAATGTAGAGAACGATATTAAGTGCCTTGAAGAACATTTGAGGAATACAAAAATTGAGAATGAAGAGCTTGTCAAGAAAAGCCATGATTATGTGACAGAAATAACAAATCTCAAACAGGAGTTAGATTCGAAAAATAAAGAAATAGAAAAAATGAAAGAGCTGGAAAGAAGAAATCTTCATTTAATTGAAGAAATAGGTCATATAAAGGAAAAGAGGGAGCAAGATATTAAAAAGTTTTATGAATTGAAAGATGCAAAAGAAATTCTTCAATCTAGTCTTGAAAGTGTAACTAAAGAAAAAGATGATCTATCCCGTGAAAAGGATGGTTTGTATACAGAGAATATGAATTTATCGACCCTAATTGAAATCAAAAGAAAAGAGGTCAACGAAATGCAAAATCTCAAAATTAAAAATGAAGAGTTAGAGAAAGAAGTCATTCTGATGAGACTTGCTCAAGAACAGAATCACGAAGAAGTGAAAGTATTATCTAACAAATTGCTACTTTGTAAAGACAAGGGAAAATCTCTTGTAGAAAAATTTAATATGAAAATCAAAGAACAAAATACGAAAATTCAATTTCTCAGGGATTTTCATGATAAGCTTTATGAATATGTAGGTCAAATACAGAGTACAACGGAAGCAACTAGAACAAAATTGAACCTACTCATCACATATGTTGAAGATAACTATGTTAATGTAAAATATGTTCAAAAGGTTGACGACGAAGATTCAACTTCAACAGGTAGTAATGAGAGTAGTTCATATCATAATAGATCGAAAAAAGGCTCTAGTAGTGGTAAGAAATCAAATTATGAGAAACAACAAGTTATGATAAACAAATTGGAGGAAAAAATTGAAGAATTAGAGAAGGAACTATCGAATGAAAAAATTATCAGTGAAAGGCTAAAAAGTTGTGAATATAAAATGAATAACTTGGAGATGGAGAAAATCAATTATACAGAAGAAAAAATTAGTATTTTAAGGGAACTGGAAGCTACAAAATATGAATTGTACATGAAAAATCAAATGATAAGACAGTCTGAAGAAAAATATAAATTTGATTTGGATAATTTGAATCAGTCTTATGGGAAAGAGATGGAATTAACAAAAGTAGCTCAAATTGAAGCTCAGAAGAATACAGAATTGAAAGAAATATCTCTAATGGAACGCATAGAAGAACTAAAAATAAAATTGAGTGATGCAGAGAAAGAAAAAAAGCTTTTTGAAAATATGTTGGAAAAACAAGAAGATAAGATTATAACTTTGAAAAAAGCCTTATCAGATATTTCAACATCAGCTGAGGAAACAAAAAATTTCGAGATGTTGGTTACAGAAAAAGAATCCATGTTGAATTTCAACAGACACTTGTTACTGAAAGCTAATAACTCCTTGAAGCAGGTTGAAAACCGTTGTTTATTTTTGGAATTACTCTTGGATAAATGCAAAATGGTGCTTTCAGAAACAGTTAATGATGTACTCAGGTAATGTTTATTTAATTTGTTTACGCTCTCATACCAGATCCTCCAAATTTCTAAATAATTCCTATGGGAGAATAAAAAACTAAGTTTCATCAAATTTTTTGTTACTATCATATCACCAGAATCCCTGACATTGCCAAATCTCTTGTGCACAGCTTCTGAGTATTTTGTCCTCGAACTCCAGCTCATTGGTAGTTTTGAGACAGCTGTATACCATTTCATGATATTTTCTTCGAAAGAATAGGTGCCTTACCTTTAGAAAGCTACATATCTTATACATATTATATATTCATCACAAGAGCGATCATGAGGTCAACATTATATATTTTCTCTTTGTATCAGCTAATTTTTTATTAGGCATCCTTTATATTGAGCTTGGAAATAGCCACCAGCTGTAACGCAGAAGGAGATGGTAAAATATCCAATATTTTATTTTCAGGTCTGCTATGGAAGCTTTCAATTCGCATAGAGATACCTTGGAAAGAAAGAGGATTGACCCCAAAGTAATTCACCAGTTAGAGATATTAGAAACTCAAAATCTAACTGTCAATGATTTCACAGAAAAAGAAGTTTGGATAGCCCATAATCACTTAATGCTCACTTCAAAATTATTAAAGGCTCTGGTAAGCACTTGAATAATTTAGATCTATGGAATAATTACAAATGCACTTTCTTCAAAGGTTTTAGACGGTGAGGAATACAGTGGATGTTCATGTGTTAAGGATGCAGCTAAATCGTAAGTGTTCTCATAATTGTATTGATCGATTTATAAGAACAATTCCATTTCAGTAAAAGTGTTAGCAAATTTACACTAAGACCTTCTAAACTCCAACTCCATCGACTGCCTAGTTGCGATCCAGATATTTCATCATCTATGAAAGATAATGAATTTGATCCAAAAATAGAGTCTGACAAAGATGAGGCAAATGAAAAGCAGGTAAGATATTGAACACTTTTTGCAGTTTCAAGACACCAAATCTTAATTTAAACACAGTCAAATGAACTGTTGCCAAATCTGTGTGATTTCAACTAAATTAATTCATTTTATTAAAGGGTTTTCCAGTAAGAAAGAAATGTTTTTGAAATTCGAAGAAACGTGAAGTATCTGAGATGAATGCAAAACTTTTTCAGTTTATTGCAATTATTTATTATAGTAACACATTATTAAAATTTTCAACTCAGCTTTGTTTGTAGGATCATATTCAATGAATCCAATTTTTTATTTACTTTTCAATGCATACTTTTTATTTACTCTTTGTAATAAATCACATGTAATTTCATTAATGCAGTGTTTCGTGTTAAATTTTGAAGATTCTCTGGCTCTAAGTTGGTTGTTATAGAACGCCAACATTGAATATTTCCACAAAAAGTGCAAAGGTTAATTATATTATAACTTCTTCAAGTCAATGATAGCTCCATTAATGCAGGTTAAAAACTTCTTTCTCAATAACTTCTTTGTGTTCTTAGGGCTATTAGTTGGAAAAAAATGTCAACATTGACTAGCTGGTCATTAATTTTACGGAATCTTCATTTGTACTTTGAAAAAAAAACTATACCTTTTCTGGATACAAAATTTCATATAATTTGTTTTGTTTTCACACAAAAATTGACAATTTTGTAAAAACAGTTTAACTAGAGCTTCATCTGAGAAAGTTATCTACACAAGCACTTACAGGAACAATATTCTTTTGCTTTCTCGTGTTTTGTTGTATAATTGGTGGAGGTATTATATAAAATGAAATTGCAGCCAATAATTCTACGATTTGTTGAATAGTATGCACAGAAGAATGGTTATGTGATTCATAATCATCCTGAACATCCTGTCGAGTTTAAATAAAAATTTACTAGCAAATTTGTAACTTTGGGTAACCTTTTTTAAGTGATCATATTCAACTTTAAACTTGCTAAAACATTCTACATGTAACATAAAGTTTTTCATATGAGACAATGATATGAAAAATTATCAATTAATTTCAGAAATCCTTGCTGTACTTGGACATTCGAAGTGTAAGAAACCACTTGTAAAAGTTGAAATGAAAAGTAAAATAAATGTGTTGAACATATAATTGTTTAGACCTTTTATCTGAAATGTTTTTCATTATTCACAACAATACAATACATACAATACAAAATAATAATATTTATTCAGAAAAAATTTTTTTTTTTTAATGGAAAGATGAAGTTTTGAAATGTTTTTATTCGGTATCTCACTGTCCTGCTATATTTGAAAATTTATGTAGTTTACAAATTATCAGTATATATGAACTCTTGAACTTTGATAAGACATATATCAATGCATAATTCTTATCCTTTAATGCAAATTTGAAATCAGAAACTAGACTGATCCTCTTTTTTCTTTTCAGGAAATGAAAGAGGTTGAAAAAACGGGTTCCATAGTTAATTTGGGAGAAAATGATTCAGATACAAATTGGCTAGATCCATATAGCAACAATCTGAGGTAATTACTTTTTTTTAGAAATCCTAATGTATGTCACACGTGATTGAAGTTTTCACCAAGGAAAGGGGATTAATTATATTCAAAGTTTTATTGAAGATTTCATTTTCACATAATTTCTGATTTCAGAATTTGTCGAATAGATTAACCTAAATTATTACACTTACATAATTCAATATCTTAGGGAGGAGATGAACAATCGCAATGTTACAGAGAAAAAATTCACAATCCTTTCTTCAACCTGGAAATCAAACTTCGAGAATACAAAGAAGAAGTATCGAATGGTGAAACACCGTTGCTCAAAGGTGAAGAATGCTTACCTTCATGTGTTACTTCAAATTGTTACTCACATAAAGAATCACAATTGCCATCAGGAGCAGCGAACCCTGATTCAGGCACTAAAATTAATAGAAAAATTAAAAGATCTGTTGTTCGATGTTTTCAAGCTGGCCGAGCAGTACGGTACATCGAGACAAGAACTTCATTCGATAAAGTGTTGGAATCTAATAGTGGAGTATGTCAACAGATTACACCAGGAAAACAGACTTCTGAAGTTGTACCAGTGCACAAGGTGTGCATGCATAAAATCTGAAAAACTCATTTATCACAGCTTGATGTTTTGTTCAAACTGCTTAAGGGCTTCGCTTTTTCTCAAATAACTTGATCCTTATATTCTTAATTTGCGGAGACAGAACTACCTGGATGAGGAATTCCGTTTTCTTAAGTATTCTATTTTTATTTGCATAACTTTGAAATTTTTGCACTTGATTTATATGATTATGGAGTTTCTGTAGAGGTTATGGGAAATCATTTCAATGTCTTCAAGTGGATTGGAACGACTATTAGACACAAAATTTCCATAAGCATACTAGTACCAGATATAGTATTTGAACATCCATGACAAATATATTGAAACTTTCATCCCTTAATTCTGAAATCACTATTTTCAAATATGTCAAAAATTGCCAAAAGTTACCTGCGAAATAAGAAAATTTATCATTTCATAGACAGTTTGAAATAGTTTCCAAGGGACAACAAAGCACCAAAACTCAGAATTTTTGACACTTACTGATTGATTATTTTTGATCTTATACTTCCCCTCATTCATATTGAGACCATTTGAGATTATATAATGAGAAAAATTCGCTTCAAAATTCAACCCCTAATGTAAAATTATTAATCTTTCTTAAATTTGACAGAAAAATTTCATTAATTCAGTCCTTACTTGATGGAAACTCATAACGATTTTATAAAATATGAACTCAAATTTCCACAAGTTTATCGATATTCATAATAATGATCACTTATTACAATTAATAAAATATTAATTAACAGTTGTTTCGAGTAGCTTGTTCAGGTTTACTTACGAAACACAGATTCATTAGCAGTGGTTCATTTAAATTACAACTTCCCGGTACTTTGATCATAGCATTCTTGATCAATAAACATTATTATTATTTATACCAGTATTAACTTTATTTCTAATAACCGTTGGCTGAAGTTAGATATTCTGAAGTCAGGAAACACATTATTGAAAGCATTCGTTAATGTGTCAGGCAAAGTGATGGATGTTGTAACCAGAATTTTAGATACTTCTGTTTGTTAAAATTATCTTGACTTAATTGTTCATCTCGTAACTAGAATGCTTTCTGCTAAAGTTTTATGTTTCGTTTTTCACTTCCACATGCTTGCCTTTTTTTTTATTCTACACACAATTACTTTTTAAGTAATTTTTGTTATTGCTATACAAATATTTCTATTTTGTTTCGGTTTTCAGTGTACAAATAACTGATGCCTCCAATTCATCAGATAAATGTACTGAAACAGCGGATTTGAAGAAGTCATTCAGATCAGTAGGAGTTGGAGATTCAATCATCGGTGGTCAGCAAAGCTCCATGGATTCTTCAAAGCCTGTTAAGTAAGTACAATTTTAAAGGTGAACTTAGTTATCATAAATCACACCTTCTATTGGAAAGAAGGTCCAATGAGCCACAGTTAAACCACTCTGTTAGATTTCCCAACCCGGACTTCTGTTTTCCCTTTATTTTCCTTTGCATTATTATTCTCACACCTATTCAAAATAAATGAATCAATATATGAAATAAAAATACAATTATTTTCAATTCTGACATCACTAGTTTCCTATTTCTTTCTACACCTAGTATTATTTTGGAAGGGTATTTTATACAATATTTTGTGCTTTATTGGCTGATTCCTGTTATATTTTAAATAGTGGATTCAAATTCTCTAAATTAATAGTTCATGATTAAGCTCACTATTTTCGAAATAACATTGATATTGTATATATATTTTATAAATTTTATTGATTAATAATTTGGTCTTTTACAGATCGCAGAGAAAAAAATATTCATCAACCATCATGATGATTTCAACAATTGTGTGCTTATTTGCAATGTGTATCCTCTTTGTTCATATGGAATGTGTTAGAAATGGCAATGAAACCATAATGTGTCCTCTTGACATTTTTATATCCGTCAAAAAAACGCCACCAGGATCGTACTGAAATATTTAAGTCATGTTCCAAACAATGTACCTGTTCCTTATTGTGTAATTGTATTAAAAATTTGAAGTAGTTGAGGCCTTATGAATGATTGTTGTTAATTCTGGAATAATTTTTCAGTTCAAACTTCCAACAAGTTTTTTTTTAAATATTTAACAGTTATTGTTATTATTAAAATTCAGTCAGTGTTGTTCATGTGGTAATGTTTTTGAGTTAAATATGTGAAAATGATCTTTTTTTTAATTTAGAGTTTTATTATTTTTTTTTGTTAATTTGTCTTCTTTATATATGATAGTATGTAAATACTCATTTGAAGAAATTAGTTTTTTCTTCTGTTTGAATTAAGAAATATCTGTGATCATTAGTATTTATATTTATGAATAAAAACTTTAATTATACAAATATATATCTTTGTAGTTATCTCAAAAAAAAATTCATACCCTCATTAATTTCTGTGAAACAGTGATGCCAAACTCCACCATTAAATATAAAAATCATAAAAAAATCACTAATTGGGAAAAAAAAATAATGTAACAATTGTGTACAATAGAGATGGGTAAAAATTTATACCAAAGTGAAAAGTAAAGATTTTAAATATATGCTTTCCTACATTCAAAAGTGATATGCGAAAATGTTTAATTTTTAATAATACGTTAAATACTATGGGGGTACATATGATGAATGAATACATAGAATCCTATGTTCTGTCATCTACAAGTAATTTTTTGCGATTTTAAAACTGTGCTCCTGATGAAACGGAAAATCTCATGAAAATGAAAAATACTGGGTTGAAAGACTCGACCCTTCTTCCCTGAATTTGGATCATTATATATTGGCAAGGGAAAGACGGAAAAAATATATTAAACAAACCTTCATATACTGTTCATAAATTGACAGAATAAATCATGTTTGCCCTAGGTCCCAAACATTGGTTTCATGTGTTAGCCGTCTGATTACCTGAGCTATTTTGCCGGTTTCTTTATAGATATACTTGCAACTTTCATCCATTTTTAAAGATTTGAAAGTTAAAAAAAACTCTCGCAATTTATCTTCACAAAATTATGCACGAGTCTCTAAATACTAAATTTGAAATCGTATACTTTCGAAAATATATTACAAGTAAAATTTCATAATTAATATGGTACATAAAAATACTTGAGAATTTTGGGGAAGGAAATAATAAAATGTTGGGTCGGTTTCAAAATTTTACAGATAAGAGCAATGGTAATAAATTGAATTCTAGTTGGTCATTTGTTATTGGTAACTGCCTTCTGTGTGCTAAAGAAATTTCAAAACTTTTAAAGGGTCCAATCTTCTGCTTTTATTACCTTCGTGTAAAATCTCGGTTCTACTGATAACTATGAAATGGTTGTTATTTATACAATGTTCAGAAAAACAAGTTGTTATTTTATTATGCATTGTGATTTTTTTGTGTTCTTCTACCCTTATATTTATAGATATACTTGCAACTTTAATTCATTTCTAAAGATTTGTAAGTTAAAAAAAATTCTCGCAATTTATCTTCACAAAATTATGCATGAGTCTCTAAATACTAAATTTGAAATCGTGTACTTTCGAAAATATATTACAAGTAAAATTTCATAATTAATATGGTGAATAAAAATACTTGGCTTAAGTTTCACTGTTTATTTCATGTCTGTTGACATATATATTTCAGGTTTTTAACCCATTTTCAAAACTAAAGAGAACTGAATTTAAAATCATATTTATAATAGTGAAACAGGTAGAATTTTGAGGAAGGTAAAAATAAAATATTGGGTCGGTTTTAATACTTTACAGATGAGAGCAATGGTTATAAATTGAATTCTAGTTGGTCATTTGTTATTGGTAACTGCCTTCTGTGTGCTAAAGAAATTTCAAAACTTTCTAAAGGGTCCATTCTTCTGCTTTTATTACCTTCATGTAAAATTTCGGTTCTACTGAAATCTATGAAATGGTTGTTATTTATACAAGTTCAGAAAAACCAGTTGTTATTTTATTATGCAATGTGATTTTTGTGTTTTTCTACCTTTATGTTTATAGATAGTCCTGTCTGACCTATATGAAATGCAGGACATTCATTACAATGTAATTTGTATATGCCGCTTTTTTTACACGTTCACGCTTTTTTACACGTTTGTAGCTGATTCAGAGTACAATTAAGTATCTTTAAAAGTTCTAAGCTCAACTAAGAACTAAGAGATATCTTAGTGTTTTGACTAAATATTGCATGAAAAAATACTAATGCATGCCTTAAATTTTTAAAGAACATATAGTTTCTCCATATATTCCCTATTTATGATTTCCTAAAGGGTTTCCACATCAAAGGATGATTAGAGCACTTGAGCTTATTCTGCGCCCCTCGAATAAACATCTAGTTTTATCGTAATTTACCGTATTCTTTTTGTTGAAACACCCTGTAAGCGTTTGTAAACGCGCGTATCAAGGATTTTTTAGATGTATTCGCTGTATATGGTTTTTAACATTTAAACTCGAAATCAGAAGCGTTTTCATTGATAAAATACATCAGTGAACAAATCAGCAATATGTTGTATCATTTCTACAGCGACCTCTGAAATAATTGAAATTTCAACTGTGTGTTATCAATACATAATCTTCATGTGCAGAAAGTTACATTCCAAACTACATGTGGTTTAAGAAAATTATTATTATAATTAATGGCTCATCTGATTTTTCAATAATTTTCGAAAAAATTATTGAAGTTAGCTTTTCCAGATGTCATTAATTTGACAATTTCAGTTAAAATCAGAAAATAAAAATAAATAAATCTTATTTGAAAGCCTCAGTTTGCAGAACGTGCGCACACGATCATTCTTGGTATAGTTTAAATTATCCCCTTTCCACTTCCTCTCTCTTCATCGCGAAGTCAACTTCACGTCAGTAATAGGATTCGCTACTCGGCATTTTGTGGTTAGTGCAACTAGTATTACGATAATTAGTACATTAAATAAATCAAAAATGACTGAAAAAAGGTAAGTTGACTAATTCCTTCACTTGAAATATTTTTTTGGGTTCTTATAATTTTTCAAGATCCCAAAACATCCATTTATATTTTGTGATTCATGATGCGGCCATGTTGTATTTAATTGTTATCGATTCTAGAAGTTTCCTGGTAATATTATATGTTCAAATGATATCTTCCCATTCATTATACCATGAAATTATAATGTATTCAAATCTAAAAATGTTCCGTATCTCACCCCCACATTACAAATTTCAGTTTACCTCCTCCAGCAGTTATGTGGGCGCAAAGAACTGCAGTAGTATTTTTAACAATCAATTTAGAAGATGTAAAGGAACCTGAAATAAAGTAAGTAAAAACCTTCCTTAATTTTATTGATAATCGTTTCAATAAAAAGTTCTATCCAATTCTGAAAAAATACTCATTTCGTGGTTAGAGGTTATATTTGTTTTGACCGATATCCATTGTTTAATATAACTTGCGGTACGTAACTTTTCACTTTTAAATTATATATCTCCAAAATTAAACGGCGAAACAAAGTTTTATTATTATTTGCATTATATCCTGGTCTATCGAAAGTTATGTAAATGAGGATGTGCATGAATTCAAGGACCTCTCATTTAAACTTCATAACCTTTGATCATTTTTGAAATTTTGTTCTACTATTTTTTTCTTGTTTTAATTTTGCGAATATTGATCAATATTAGTTGATGAATGATACTGAATATTTTTCTTAAATTTTATATTTACTACAAAATGCTAATTTTTAAATTTTTTCCTAAAGATTTTCCTATATTCCACACTTTCTTTATGCATATTAATTTAAAAAAAGTTAGAATGAAGTTCAGGAGCCTCCAAATCAAGCGTTCCATTTCTAAGAAGAATAATCTTCATCACCTTCATTCAATCTTACAATGACATTTGATCTGATCTGATTTCAGATTTGAGAAAGACTCTGTGTATTTCAAAGGTACCGGTGGCGTAGAAAAAAAGACCTACGAGGTTACAATTCCACTGTACAAAGACATCGACACAGAAAAAAGTAAAAGTTTTCCAAGAGGAAGGTGTATTGAAGTCCTTCTTGTAAAAGCAAATGCAGACGAACCATATTGGCCATCTCTTACCAAAGACAAAAAGAAATTCCATTGGTTAAAATGTGATTTCAACAAATGGCACGATGAAGATGATTCAGGCGATGAAGGTTTAGGAGGTATGGGAGGTGGAGGTGATTTTGAGGAAATGATGAAACAAATGGGAGGCATAGGAGGTAATATTTCTGATGATTAATAATTAACATAATAGACAATACGTGAATCTTTTTGTGTTATAAATTAATATGGATATGGCTGTAGATGTGTGTTTGTTTGGAATCTTATTGGCTTCGATTGTCAGTGCCAATTATGATGTATCACAGCTACTCACTTACTCTCGCCTGCTACCAAACACCAGTGCCATCTAATGCATGCAAACACATGTGTATATATATATATATATATATATATATATATATATATATATATTTTACCATGTGTCACCCTGTTTTGGTGCTCGAAACATCAATCAATTTTTCTTCCGATTTTCATCCATTAAACAATTCTCTTCATCATTAAGAAGTTGCTAGTTTTTTCAATGGTACATTATTTCTGTTGCTTGTGAAAATCATTTTTGAAGTTCTAGATGAATTACTGTTGGATTTCATCCAGCTATATGACCTAAAAACTGGTCGATAGTAACCCTTTCTTGTCTTTTAATTTCCTAATTCTATGAATCTTACATAAGGTTTTAACACAACCATTGAAGTATTCATTGTATAGATGGTAATGAACCCTGATCTCTACTACCAGCGACATCTTGAAAATCTTTTTCCTGAGCAGATCCTTCACCGTTTCTTCTTTCCAAAGCGATTTGATCTTGCAGTGGATTTCTTAGATTCACCCATGATATACGATGCTTAGGATTCTTCATTTTTCATCCTGTCAGGAGTGGTTTTTTGATTTTATTACTACCTTTCATTCAGTTCATTCACTTTCTCAATCTTTCCCACAGCTTTCAAATGAATGATGGCATTCTGTGACATTCAATCGATCTGTGAGTTCTTGTTGAATTTGAGGATCATCTTCATTCAATATACATTTTTTTCTTGAACCATTAAAAACTTTTGGGAAAAGTTTATGGAGATAAAAGGAGACAATAGAAAAATAAATTTTTTTTTCCTGAACCTTTGCTTATTTTTTTTATTAGCTTACTAACTTAGGACTTTCCATGTATTCTTTAAATTTTTTTTATTAGCCTCGTGTCAATACCTAATCTAATTAAATGTTTCACCCATCAGAACGCTTTTGCATAACTTATCTAAATTATTTTAATGAAACATTTCTGATTGTTCCTTTCAAGGGAAAACCCTCCATTTTCCCTTTTTTAAACCATATTTAATTATTCCTGTATTATTAGGTGCTGATGGCAAAAAACCCTCTTTCGATGATTTAGATGATGGAGATGAAGCAGATTCAGATGACGAACCAATTCCTGACCTCGAATAAATGTTAGTTTAATAAAATCAATGAATTACAATTTTACGTTTTGTATTTTACATTATTACTAAGCTAATTTTCCACCTGTTTATGTTACAAATAAAACATCTTTAGTGGTAGCCAGTTTATTGTTAATTTGGAAACTCATCTTCAATTTTTCTGAAGTTTGGGTGAATTAGAAATGAAAGTTTTGCTACATCATGTATTTACAAAAAAAAATAGAAGTTTCAATCGATGTTATGGTTTTATTTTAAATAAATGCATTATAATTAAATCATATAATATCAAGCTTCAACTTCCTGTTGAGATGATGCATACTTCTGGATCAAATTATCCCAGTTCACCTTTCCAAGTAGCAAATTCTGAAGAATATCGGCTGCTTCATCAACCTGCAAAAGTAAGAAATACATTGGACTACTGCTACCCACAAATATAAAACAGTGAAATGATTTCAATGCGATAAGACAGAGATAAATTTCTGTCTTACGAGAGTTATGCAGGGATGAAAATGGTGTCCTTTAAAGGTTCTCTAAATAATCGAGATAAAAAATTAGCCTTTGCCATGCCATTTGTGGAAAAAGTGGGCTGCTTTATGATCTTGGAAGACTACAACCAAAATTTGCCCTACATGGATAGAAAATATAGATTCAGACACCATTTACTTCAGATAAGATGCAATGCCCAATGGAAGAAATTGTAAGCAGTGATGGGGACATTATTATGACAAAATCATACAAAAACAAGCCCTTGGTTATGGCCTTAAAGTTTATGGCTTTTGGTAAGATGCATAGTTGCCATCATTGGAATAAAGTCAGTAAGGAGTATGTTATACCAGAAGTAGTAAAGTCTACAATCAGTATATGGACAGAGTAGATAAACTGGATGGTATGATTTCGATTTACTGAACCTTAATTAGATCAGGAAAATGGAATTTGAAAACATTTACATATGCGATTGTAATGGTTTGTATAAAAACATTGGGTACAGACAAAAAGCTCAAGAAATAGAAGCATTCCATCAGAAGAAATCTTAGACTTGATTGATTTTAGAAGTCACATAGCAATTCTGTACCAAGGAAAACAGGAAGACCACCCATCTAATCTGAGTACTTTTAAATCTAGATCAATTTGAGAATAGTTGACATTTTCGTCTTTGTAAAAATGAAAAAACAGCTTATAGATGTAAATTACCTGCTTGATTAGGTAATTCTAGGATTTTTTGTGGAAAATATAGGGGTATATATATGACAAAAACTTAAAACTGTTTCGTAAATTTTCATGAACAATAATGAAAAAAGTTTTGTATTATAGATGAATGAAATTTCACCATGAAGAAACTTATTTTTAACCATTTGGTGACGCTGTCATCAGATGAAGACATCAAAAAATTCAGACAAAAACAATTTTTTTCAAAGTAACATAATAGTTTGTCCACCAGAATATGGTGATTCATAAAATAACAGAATTTTTTAAATTAAAAACAATATAAAGTGACTGAAAGGGTGAATGTTTGTTGATCATTAGTTAATTCAACAATTCATCAAAATAAAGGGTACAAATACTATAGATATTTCATTTTGACATGTCTTATGCTTGGTGATATATGGGTGTAACACAAATTCAAATTTGTCTCCAATCCTTTCTAATGATCCTTTTAAATAGTTATGAATAAAAAACAATATTCTATTTCCGCTAATATGAATATAAATAGAATATTGTTTTTCATTCATAATTTCATGATGAATTTCCGTCAAGTAAAGACCGAAACAATAATAGATTTTAGATAGTTCTCAACATTGAAACAAAATGGAATAATTTTGAAAAATCTTACCAAAAAAGATTGGTTATAATTTGGGTTTTAAACTTTCTGTACATTTCAATGGTTTCTGACGCGTGGTGTCAACATGAAATTTTCTTCTATATCGATTACTTCAACCTTTACATAGGTATATGTAAATATAACTCCACTTGATATGTCAATTTGAGAGAGCTACAATGCCTTGATTTAAATTCTAATTTAAGTTTTAGTTGCCTACGGTGACCACGCATTAATGGATAAATTTATTGTTAATAGAGGTCATCAACAATCAATTTTCTTTAAATTAAACAGATTTGTTAATACAAGGTCAACAGAATATATAATTAATATTATTTCAAATAAGTAGATTTCTTACCGGTACTCTCACTTGACTCATAGAATCTCTTTCCCTTAAAACAACAGAATGTGGTGCTGTGGCAGTAACTGAATTAATTGTTATACTATATGGTATTGCAAGCTGGTCAATTTTGACAAATGATTTTTCCAAGTTTGCAAGTCCTTGTTCTACTTTGTGAGAAATATCCAGTTTACTGAGGGAAGAAGCTAAAGCAATACAGATTAAATTAAAAAAAAATCGATTATCACTAAATATGATACTTACATATAGATTGAACATAGGTTTCAATTTCCTTCCCTTTGCCCTTTGATAAAACACTACATTTTACTGGTACAACATCTAAAGGAAGTGACAAGTAAAATTGTTGCCCATCTTTTTCCCCATGTACTTTGAAATTGTGTTCAAATATGGAATACATCAATCTTTCAACACCTAAAATGTTTTAATTTCAAGGAAACGATGAATGCAAAACTTTTTGTAAATTATCATTATACTCAGTTATTTAAACAAAATGAGGAGTATTTATGTAAATTTTTCTACTAACCGAAGCAAAGACCAATGACACTTGGGATAAATTCTTCAACATGTTTAATTTGTTGATATTTCTTCACTTCAACCATGTCATTTTCCAAGGTAAATTCTTTTCCATCAATATATAGAACGTACTTTCTGCAAAAGCATTTTTTTACAATAGCTGAATTGGAAAAGGAATCTCATTAATTACCCATCATCATTCAATTTGTTGTGCAGATCTTCGACATCTTCCAGTTGCATGTTTTCAAAAGCCTTTGTGATAACTCCAGCATCTTTTTTGAATGTCTTTCCAATTTTACCTTTATTGGGAATTGCTTCCGTTACACTGACTTCATTTGGAGTTGTTAATCTTCTTTCTGCCGTAAGTTTTACATTTGTTGCTTTACTGTGTTGGGTGAGGTCATAAGTAGATCTATCCGTGCAACTGACACATTCAATCCAACCCTGTAAGTACAAGAATTGAATGAATATGAAAGATTGACAATAAAAAGTTGTGTACTCTCATTTATTAAATACCAGCATTCCAAATTTCAGACTGATTTATAGTCGTTAATTTTTATTCATCAACTAATTATATCAAAGATGTACCAGCAAACAAGATTATGACTGACCGCTTCAAGGTACAGACAAGAATCATTCTTTTATTTGGTGCATGAGACTGTCCTAAGTGTGAGAAAGTTAGTCATGTAATTGTAATTTTTCAGATATAACAAATAAAAGTTAGGTAATACAGGGTTCTAATTTATTTGTATGAATCGTAAAAGTGGCGACATCTAAAAATCAAGCAGTCTGCTTAGCAATCAAGAGATTCTAATTTGAAAACTAAGGACAACCATTTTCATTTTTTTGACCAATGAAAAAATTCCAAGAAACCTTAGACGGTTGTGATTAATATGATAAACCATATATATTGAACAGTACGCATACGAAAATTCCCAATATGTACTTGTTTTTTAAAGAATTCTGATCAACCATGTTTTCATACTTACATAATTGGTCAGGCATTCTGCAACCCAACAATCAGTAGCATAATGTGCTCGTTCATTGTTCAATTGTTGCCTGAATCGTAATCTATTGGAATCTACACCACATTTTATTAGGAACATTTGAGTTCTTGCCATAAAATATCCAATGGTACCATTAGCTACTAATCCCTAAAAATGCAAAATAATTAATTATCATTATCCCTCACTTTCTTTTCAACTTTTCAATTACCTCATCAACTAATTTTTCGATGCTCTTCTTTTCAGCAGACTTTCCTTCAATTTGATTACAAGCGGAGTAAAGTACTAGTTCGATATTCTTGATAGAATCAAACTTAGAGTGTTCTTTCTCCAATGGGTCAATAAAATGTTGTATTTCTGCTGTTGTAAATTCTCTAACTTCAATCAAGCCCGACTTTGGAGATATTTCATTTCGGAATACTTTTCCTGAAAATCAATTGAAGTATAATTTTATATTTTACAAAAATGTACTCAGATGTTAAATTCAAATAAATTATTCTATTACAAAATAAATAATATAAAGACATTCACAAAAGCATATTATTTTGGAAAGGTGGTACAATAAATTTGGATAAATAATATATATTTTGTTACTTCATTGACATATTCTTGATACGTTTTTGACACTTTTAATTTTGTTTATCTTTCCTTCGGATGTCCTTTTTGGATCACTATAATTGGTCAACCGTATAATTCATTTCGGACAATAACCGTTCTACACTTCAGGTCAAGTATTCATCAAAATATCCCCCTACATTAAGGGCTTACCTATTTGAGCAGCAGAAAAGGGTAGTTTGCCTTGATTAAATTCCAATAATCTTTTAAAGTTAACAAATGTACCTTGTGCTGTTTCTGGTCTTAAGAATCTGAAATATTTTTAGAATTAAGATAAAACAGTATAATATAAATTTAACATATTACCCTTTAATTAATCCAGAAGGCCCAATATCAGTTGCGAACATCGTAGTGGTTTCAATCGGTTCAGTAAGATCATTTTCTGTTGAAGGACTCTTTATATTGAATTTTTTTATTACCTCTGACAACTCATCTTTGTTCATTTCTTTGAGCTAAAAATGAAGCATAACAAATCTGTAGAAAATATTATGGAAAGAGGAGAAAACAATACCTTCACAATAATATCTTGACATTCTTTCTTGGTTTCTGATGATGTTTCTTCATCTAAACAAAGAAGTTTAAGATGTTGTTCTACTAGATGGTCCAATCTAAAGTATTCCTCAATTTTTGAATCTTTCACCATTAAATCATAGAAATTATCCACATGACCAGATGCTCTAAAATTATTAAAAACATATGTAAGTTTATTAGTTTAGATTACTCATATCCCAATTATTTTATTATGTTAATATGTTCGTCCAATTTAAGTAAATAGGGAGCAGCTTTTGTTAATTAATAATCTTTTATATAAATATCATATGAGAGTATATTAAATGAATAAAATAATTAAAAGTCTTATTACTCACTTAAGAACCGATTCAAGTGTCAATATTGATGAATCAATTTCTAGCATTTGGTCCTCTAACACAAAATGATTCTTCCAATTTTGCAATATGTTAGATTTAATGGCGCAGCCTATTGGACCAAAGTCATATTTTCCATCGAAAACATCATATATCTCAAATGATTGGTTATAGAAGAATCTCTTTTTCAACAAATTATCCAATTCAGTTTTTTCCACAATTTTATCTGATGACAAATCAACATTTTTTCTAACTGTTTCAGTCTCAGGAACTTCTACTTTTTCTTCTCTTGAGATTTCACATGCCTTAGGGCCTTTTGAGTATTTCTGAACTATGTTTGTCCATTTATCTTTGTTGAATGATAAGTTGTGTACTACAGTTGCAACCTCATCGAGCTATAAATAAAAAGAAATAGAAGTACATTAGGGCGACATTACAAAAAATTTTGTCATTGGAATTCCTTTCGAGAGTATATTTGAAGTAATTGTCTATGCCATTAAATGTCCAACTTGAAATGCTTTAAAACTAAACACAGAAAGGCTTCATTAATGAAATTACACCTGATTTATCGCAAGAGGTCTCCGAAAATTTGATGCACCTCCAAATGAAGCCAAGGTGGACATTAATAATGATGCGATACTCAAATCATAATTGCCATAAGTTGTACAATGAAATAAAAATTTTACTTTCATCTCAAAAATGTTTGTATTTCACTTAATTTCAAAAATATATCAAATATATTTTTAATGTATTAATTTAATATATCGTATAAAATCATATATATTGTATGAGATCCTATAAATAATTGCAGACATAAGACCTGAAAATATTACAAATGATGCAATATATATTCACTTAATTGATCACTAGATGAATTAAACAGTACTATACGGTATTGTATACTGAGCGGTACATGGATTAATACTTTGGTGGTCCACCATCTTAGAATAAAAGAGTACTGTTCGCAAATTGCTGAAGTCAAAATTTTTTTAGATGTCATGCCCAAGACAGCATATTTATGCTATTAGACTATCAAAAATGATCAAATTTTAAAATGTTATTGAATTTGGGAGTGCCAGTGCACATGTGTACTTACTTATTGAGAAACCCTCACTGCTGGAGTATAAGAGTACGAATAATGAAAGGGGTTTCAATGGAAACGCCCCATTTTTAAATTGACATTACTCACGCATGGCAGCCATTGCTTATTTGTGACATTGAAAGTTGTATTTGTCAATGTCTACCATTTAATCATGGAAAGGTACACACTCCAACAACGTTTACAAATAATCCAAATTTATTATAAAAAATCGAGATCTGTTACTTTATGTGCTTCAACTCCAATTTTTGGTTGTTATAATCGTCCCGATAAAAGAACAGTTGAATGTTTAGAGAAGAAGTTTGAAACAAATTTTGCACTTCATGATGTTACAGTGCCAGTGAGACAAATAAATACAAGAAATGAAAAGAATATTACTGCCATACGTGAAAGTGTTCGTGAAGACCAAAATTTATTGATTTCTCGACGTTCACAAGAACTAGGCATCTCCCAGACGTCCTTGTGGTGAATTTTACGAAAAGACCTTGGCTTACATCCATACAAAATTGTTTTAACCCAAGAACTCAAAACAACAGACCATTTAAAGAGCCGTGTATTCAGTAATTGGTGCTCAGAAAAAATCGGAAATGATGCAGATTTTCATAAGAAAATCATTCTCAGCGATGAGGCTCATTTCTAGTTAAACGGACTTCTTTCTTTGTGGTTACATTAAGTCATTGGTTTACAGCAATTATCCAGCAAATTTAGACGATTTACAGATCAACATTGAACGAATAAATGCTAACATAAGACCTGCTTTGTGTGAGAGTCATGGGAAATTAGGTAACGACTTCATTCCTTTCAGCGTTTCTGTGGTGGATATTTAAATGATGTTTTGTTTCATAACTAATGGTACCCATTGTACTTTATAATGAAATAAAAATTTTAATAATTAAAAAAAAAATAATGCATTTTATTTACAAAACAAAATAGGGCGCTGTTAGTGAAAGACCCTTTATTAATAATGACAAAATCAACATAATATTAATTTTCGGCAACATCTTTCATATCTACAGGATGTTTATTATGGCAAAGTTAATTGATAAATTTCTTACCAATATCCTAACTTGATTCATAGAATCTCTCTCCCTCAAAGTTACAGAATGTGGTTCCGTAAGAGTATCAAAATCGATGGTTATACCATAAGGTATAGCAATTTCGTCTGTTCGGGCATATCTTCTTCCAATGGAGCCAGAACTGTCATCCACTTTATGGGACACATTTGCCTTGGTAAGAGCAGCAGCTGAACAAAAGTATTCAATATAACAAATTAATCATTTATATTTCTTGCAACTTACATAGCAACTTTACGAATGGTTCAAATTCATCATTGCGGCTTAGTGGCAGAACACTACACTTAATTGGCGCCACAACAGTTGGGAGAGCAAAATATGTGCGTTGTTCGTCATTCTCACGCATCTTGAAATTATGTTCGAATATGGCGTACATTATTCTTCCAATTCCTGAAAATTTGAATGTGTGAAGTTTCTTCGTTCAACAGCAAATTAATATTTGGGTGGACACATTTAAATCTACAGTTTTTCAAAGTATTGCAATCAAATTTTTATTAGTCACTTAAGCATTTTATAATACAAATGTTTATCATTCAGGAGTGGTAAACACGTTGAGTAGAATATGAATAAATAATTTTTTTCATTCAAATATTGTAATATGAGAATCTAAAAAAATGTTCTTCATCAGTACTCACCAAATGAAGGTTCAATAACACTAGGTGTGATTTCTTCAATATCTTTAAAAGGAATATTTCTTTTAGCTGTTAACTGCACTTTTGTAGCTGTAGTATGTTGAGTTAGATCGTATGCAGATCTATCTGCACAACCAACACATTCAATCCAGCCCTAAAATTGCCATAATAAAATTAGCAGAATACAACAAATTTGATCTTGTGAAGTATCGGAAAACAGCTTAACAATGGTAAAAGAGTTCAAAAACTCAAATTATATGTTTGTTTCAATTTCTGGCTATTCTTAAACATGATGACCTTACATAAATGAATAAATAGATATTTTTGAACTGTGGAAAACAAAGGGAGGAGAGAGTATGATACACCAATACCAGGGCTTAGCTAATTAAGGTGTAGTAATTTGACATTACGATTTAATTACATGTCAAAAATATTCTAATTCAAACAAAAATTTATATTATAATGAAACTCCTAGATAAGAAATATACTGAAATTGATATAGATAGTTGATTGAACTTATCACGAATGTATGAAAAATGCAACAGCATGATACAATGAAAAATTTACAGTGAAAGAAATAACGAAACTGAGTTTATCTGTACTTGTTGTTGGATAATCCAAGCATATGCAATAGGCGGGAGGCATGTCTGAGACTCAGTTCTCCAGTTCTTTTATTATAAAATTTGATAATTTTTTAATGATAATGGCTGGTCTGAATAAATAATGACCAGTTAAATCGGACAAAGTGATTAATAATCATTTCAATTTCATTATTCATCGGAGTGTCTGGGCATTATTAATAATATTGCTACATGATAATTGGGCAATTTGATGAATTGGGCATAAGTGGAAGGGTTCACAAACTTGTGCTGACTAATCAGAGCTTGTGTTTGGACTGCTAAAGAAGAATAAGTTGTTAGGTTAGATGACTTTTCATTATTTTCATATTGACACCTTATTTTGGGAATTTTTCAAAATGCTCCAGCTATATGAATAAGGTACTATTAAATGCATGTTCCATAATACATATAACCATATGTTGTTATTTGTTTCTATCGTCAGAGGCATAGAATTAGTTTCCCATTCAATTTAAATATCATCATTTGAATGCCACAGCTCATCCTTTCACAATTCATTCAGTATATCAAGACATCTTAGAACTCAGGTGTTGGTATAGTCTAACACTATGAAAGTAATTGGAATTTTACTATGATGCCAAATGTCCTATCAGGCATATGAGACATGTAGTGCAAGAATTTGAGGAGCCCTTGAAGACGGGCAGGTCAATGTTGAAATACATTCACACATATCCTAGCAAGAAATAAATGGGCGTTGTTCTAATGAAGCCTTCAAGAAAGAGTATAATTTTAGGATGTAGGTTTTCCTGATGAGGTTGCAGCAATCCTCAACAGGCGATATCGACAATTATTATTATTTTAGAGAAAAAAAAAACAAATTTACTTACATAGCTCGTAAGGCATTCTGCATCCCAGCAATCACAAGCATAATGTGCCATTTCATTATTCATATGTTGTCTGAATCGTAATCTTTTATGATCTACACCACATTTGATAAGGAACTCTTGAATTCTCGCCATGAAGTAACCAAGGGTACTGTTAGCCACCAAACCCTGAAAATGCAATTAATAAAATTTGGAATAAACTAACAACAGACATTAGCTATCTAAAACTTCTACAAGAGAATGGCAATGTTTTTAATTTTATTGCTAATAATTTTTTTATCCATCCAACATTTTACCAATAACAACCCTGTCTCCACTTGATGCTTGAGAGAATACCAGTCATCTGACATGTAGAAAACAGCTGAATTACCTGCTTATACAATAATGTCTCCCCCAACATCCAAAGAGAACAAACCTCATGTACATGAAAAATGTGAATTAACTGTTCCATACACTGCATGTTCTAAAACCTTGTTGATGTTTAATGATAAACATCATTTTTCTTGTAAACAATTGGACAATTGTAAATATATGAATCTCTTTTTTACCCCTGTCGTCATCAGTACCAATAAACAGTTGGTAACACTTGACTTGACATATCGATAGTTAGAGAGCGTTCTTGGAATTTTCACAGAAATAGTAATTAATATCAGTAAATTATAATAAATTCTAAAATCTGATTAATAAATAATCATTTCTGTGTTGAGTAAAAAAACAATGTAAGAAATGCAGAATATTCATTATAAAATCTATAAATACCTCTTCAACTGCCGTACCAATTGTTTTCTTCTCTGCAGCTTTACCATCCATCTGATTACAGGCAGAATATAAGACCAACTCGGTGTTTTTGACTGAATTAAATTTGGGATGATTTTTGTTTTCCGGATCAACAAAATGTTCTATTTCCGCCATTGTGAATTCTCTAACACGTATCAAACCAGACCTAGGTGATATTTCATTTCTGAATGCATGACCTGAAATGCAATTCATTAAAAACTATTTCACTATTAATGAAAGTGTTTAAACAATTAAGGTTATGAGGCATTTTTTAATAAATCATCAAAATGAAAAATTTCACAAAAATTGTTGAATAGCAATGTTATAAAAGTGGCAATTTTCATTGAATAGTTCATATCAATTGTTTTGATTAATTACTGGATTTCATCTGAATTAATCAAACGATGGACTTCATGAAATTGGAACAAAAATTTAATTACACATAATGAAAAGGTTCACACAACTGAGAAAAAAATATCCAATACATTAGACAATGAAAAGGATATGAAGAAAGTTACAATAGGTGTCAGTACATAATTCATTTTAAGTGTTAGTAATGTTAATGAATTGTGAAGGTACAAACACTTCAATTCAAGTTCTTACTGATTTGATAATACCTAAAAAATGATACAAATTTTTTTATTACCTATTTGAGCTGCTGCAAATGGCAATTTTCCTTCGTTGAATTCATACAAATTTTTAAAATTAACAAAGATACCTTGTGCTGTTTCAGGTCGAAGGAATCTGAAATATGAGTTAAAAATAAATTTCTCAAATCATTTATATTCAAAAACTTACTCTTTAACCTTGCCTGAAGGACCAATTGGAGTAGAAAACATCAGATTAAATTCTATAGGTTCGGTAAGATCATTGTTGGTTAATGGACTCTTAATATTGAATTTTTTCAATACACTTGCCATTTCTTTTTTGTCCATACCATCAAGCTAAAAGACAATCAATAATTAGTATTTAATAATACATATTAAGTGACTAAATACCTTCACAACAATATTTTGGCATTCTTCTTTCACATTAGGTGATGTCTTCTTGTCTTTACACAAAGATTGAAGATGTGCTTTTATTAAGTGGTCCAATCTAAAGCATTCGCCTGTTTTTAAATCTTTTACCATAAGATCAGCAAACCTGTCCACATGACCTGAAGCTCTAAAATTTGCAAATTTTCATTACAAAATTTGAATCATTACATTAATATGAGTATACAAAAAAGTTGCATATTTCTGATCCACTAATTTCAGTTCAGCTGGCAGCTTCAGTTGAATCAGAAAAAATCAGGACTAGATATAATATCAGATTGTCAGAAGTTTTCCAAGATAACTTTTTTCTTAACATGATACAGAATTCAAACAAACCATTTTACCAAAAACTGTTTATATAAGAATTATATGAAAAATGCGTTCAAAACTTTACTATTAGGTGGACCGGAAAGTAATATCACTTTCTTGAATAAATTCAAATGAATAAATTATTAATAAGTTTTTATTTTTAATCAAAAATGTAATCATCTTTATCAACAACCTTTTGGCATCTAGTGTGCAAATTTTCAATGCCAGACCCATAAAAATCAATTGGTTTTTGAGTAAAATATCTCGAGATGGCATTTTGGACATCATCCAAATTTTTTGCCATTAAGAAAATGTTGTGATCGGAATAAATGGAAATCCGAGGGTGCGATATCAGGCAGACTACGATGGGTGAGGCAATACCTCCCGCTCCAAGTCATTAATTTTTTCCAAGGTTTGTCTTGCACAGAGCGGTCTTGCATTGTCATATTGCAAAATAACGCCTTTTCATTTACGATCGACTAGTGCACTTGGATAAACATAGCAAATGCTTTTGGTCGCAACTGTTGAGTTACTGCCCTTGCGAAACTCAAAGAGCATACAATGCTTGAATATGCTCTTCTGCCATTTGGATGGCCATTTCAGCCCAAACTGCAAAAAAGGCTAATATTTAAATATTTAGAAGTGAAGAAGTCACAATAACCTTAAAATGTCTTTGACACGACTTCGAAGTACAAATGACAATCATATATCGACATGTGCAGAAACGACATTACTTTCCGGTCCTTCTATTACTATTTATACACTATTACTATTTTATTGGTGCTCTGCTATGTTTAGAGAAGATTTTTGAATACTTTATGGATGTTGTTAATTTAATTTGGCGCAATATATGTTGATTCCTACTTATTTTTTAAGAGTTGAACACATGAGGTGTTTTCTTACATTGAAACTTCTTCAAACGCTCCTAAGTAACTTCTCAAAAATTTGGTAACACAGTATTTAAATGGATTCAGTTTTAAGATAAGGATACAGTTAAGTGTTTATTACTTTTGGAAAAACCACCGGGTTACATAATACTATACATTTAATAAATTCCCAGAATTTGTTAATTGGTTTACTTCTAAACTTTCTATGAAGTTTAGCATCAGGTCTTCATTTTTTAGGCAAAACCTTAAAAATCTCCTCAAAATCATATTTGTCTGTTATAAGATGTTCAATTATTCTAGTATTAAAGGACATTCAGGCTTGCCAATATAAGTTGTTGGGCAGGTACCACATGATATTTTTTTACATGTGGTACCTATCTAAAAACTTATATTGGATTAAGAAATTCCGGAAATTTATTTATGATCAGTCCAAGTTATCTAGTTCACCACTTTTAAGTTTATTCCTGTAAGGATCTGGTCTTTTTCCAAAAGTAATAAAAATGTTACTGTACTCTCAAAACTGAATATATTTAAATATTGTATGTTACCAACTTTTTGACAAGTTGTTTAAATGCATTTGAAAAAGTTGCAATGTAATGAAAAGTACCATGAGTTCAAATTTAAAAAAATGAATATAAAGCAACATATATGTTTATTTATAAGAAGTATGAGCTATGGTAATGGAACAGTGCAACATACATCTGTAAAAGAGTTTAAAAACTCAAATAAGCCTGAATAGGTTTTGCTGACCGCTGTAACATAAACAACAGACATCCACATTTTTCGAAGCTGATTGGCTCCAATCATCTGTGCACTGTAATGTCCAACGAATACAAATCATCCACGGACCTATATTTGCCCTACACAGGAACACTAATGTTTCATCAAACACCATTGATGAAAATAAACTACTAACGCCATCTGTATTCAAGAATGTCTGTTGTTTGTCATCAAAAATAAAAAATACTTTGAAGAGAAAACCATCACAAGATATAACACAAGAACAACTACATTGAAATACTGAAAACATAGATTGACTCTAACTGAATGCAATGCAGAGTACTGCTTCACGATGTTTTTCAATAAACTGTCACTTGAAATATGAGCAGAGACGACCTTGAACAGTTTCAAGAAGCGGATTTTTCAGCTGCTACTCAAAATAGAATCATATTCAGTAAAGGACTTTCTGGATATTGAATAATATATACTTTTGGCACTGTTTCATTATGAGGTATGTATGCATACCTTCTATTTTGAAATTTGAAAGACTATTTCTATTCTATTCCTCTCTACTTCTTTACCTACCAAAATATTTATTACTGCGTTTGTTTCTGACTTTACTAATATGAAACTTATGTCATTTTTTAGCTTATCATTACTGTGATGAGTTGCCTCGATTGGAGAATTATAGAATTACTTTATTATTTAGATATTATTTTAGGCTCTTCCTGTGACAACAGTGAGTCTATAATACATAAGAAAATGTTTTGGTTATGAGCCTATTTATTACTAACCTGTACGATCTTGCCCACGGTTTCCGATCTAATTTTCTACAAAGGTTGACCCAAAATGACTTTTTGGCCTTTTCCGTTTCAACCCTCAAAGTTGCTCTTGCCTTACGGAATTCTTGTGAGAGTTCGTCGACATTCTCGTTATTTCTCATTCGTGCGGTTTGGAAAACTTTACGCGATTTTTGCATCTTTTTACGTAGTTTCGTAAGCTTATGTGACCACCAGCAACCTATTTCCAGATGTGGAAGTTTTACATATGGTGACTCCTGACATTTTTGACAAGATTGAATGGGAACAGCAAGATATTTGAGAAATTTTCTGAAAATATAATCCTTCCTATTCGGTTATGTAGTTAGAGCTGATTTATAATTTGGAATTGATAACACCCACATTAAATAAATGAATAGTTTTAATAGTTGGCAAAATTAGGATTACATTTCTTCATTAGTAATAGAGCGTTGAATAAGTTATTAATGCTTTCCACGAATAATTGATACTTTATTTGTTGTACGAAACATCTTCGTCCATGGCTAAAATGCATATTATCTAAATGGATTAGAAAATGGTTCCCTTCTTGAGCATTGTGTAGACTTCATTAAAGGTGAGAACCATTTATTCACATCCATAATACATTTTATTTGTTTATTAGCTCTTAATTTCTCATCTTACCAAATCATTATTGCTTTGTCTGAAGATTCTACGCCTTATCTGTTGGCAACCTGTTCCTGTTTATGGAACTTTATAGTTTTAGTGGACTGTAGAAAATTGGTTAAATCACAACTTCAATTTGCACAGATATACAAGACCTCCTCTAAAAGTCAATGTCAAGAAGGTACTGGGCGCAATTCTATAACAGTTGTGGCAAAAATAAAAATCAATTCATGTGAAAATTAACATGTTTGCAATGGCCGGTCCAATGAACACAATTGAACTTGTCCATGATTTATTAATTTATTAGTCCAGTATAATTATTTAAGACTATTAGTGGCTCAAAATTAAAAAAAAAAAATTAAATAGTAGAGGCTCTGAAACATTTGAATAGCACGTCCGACAAACAACATGTCTTCTGAAAATGGGGCTAAAGTTTGACATCTCCATGAGATTTTGTAAGTGCTCCTCAGCCAGATCGGATTTTATCAATCATATTAGATGTGACTTGTATTAGATAGCGATTTTTCGCGATGGTTTTGTTTAGTTTGAACAGTATGTAATAAATTATCGCATAACTGGAACTAAATGAAGTTTTACCAACGATCTTTATGTTTGGCTAGGATTACCCATATTCCTTTACGATTTGGGTTATTAATATTAGGAGTACAAATAAGTTTCCGCCGTTTTTTGACACAAATTAAATATTTATTATAGAAGAACGGTAGAAGACTTCTTGCTGAGTGACTTCTAATGTTAGAGCAAGTTCTTTTTGTGTTTGAGATGAATATTCCTCCAATAATTTCTCCAATTCTGCATCCTCGTAAATTTTTGGCCTTCCACTGCGATCTTTGTCTTCTACGTCGAAATCACCGTTTTTAAACTTTTGAAACCACTCTCGACACGTTCTCTCAAAGCACCCTCACCATATGCTTCTACGAGCAATTGATGCGCCTAGCAGCAGATTTCTTTAAATTAAAGAAGTAAACTAATATTTCCCGCAAATGCCGCTTACTTGGCTCAAATTTTGACATTTTCAACTTATAAAAATTATATTTTAGCAATATAAAATCAATGATATTAATAGGTTATGTTGTTCTTGAATGTCCAAACTATTTTTTAAGCCGGTTATCATCTGCAAAAGCTAACCGAAACTCCGTGCCGCGCCATCTACAATAAAACGGCGGAAACTTATTTGTACTCCTAATAGTTATTATTATTATTATCAGTTACGCAATATGATCCAAAAATTCTTCCATTTTCTCTCATTATAGCAACTGATTATTCAAGAAAAAATGTGAGGTGCTCACTTTTGAATAATTTCTTGATTTTATTTCAAACGAGGGAAGTTATTTGTCTTCAAACTGTTCAGGTACACTAGAGCGTCCACGGCGTGTATTTGAGAATGCTAAGAGAACGCCCACTATTAAGCCTACTGTAGAAGTAGAACTCTAAATTATTAGACTTAAGTATGAATTCCTTTCATTATAAAATTAATAAACCATTTCCTTGACCCTTAAAAAAAGTGCGTCACGAAAATTAATGTAAAACACACCAAGTTAATTGGAACATAAAAATTCATTATTATTCACAATTACGAAAATAAATTATAAAACAAACTACTAAACTAAAACATAACAGAAAGAATATGAATTATATAAACAGACATCATTAATATTTAGGGACACTAAATCTGCAATAGCCTCACTTCATGATATTTTTTATTAGCTTTAAGTTGATAAACTACTTTAATTTCTGGCAATATTATCCGATATTCTACTCACGTAAGAAGTAGAAATGTATCTTCTAGTTAAATCTTTTATAACAGAGGACATTAGATTCTATGCAATTTTCTTTTGTTTTTTGATCGAATATATGAGATGTTTCTTTCTTAGAGTTAGTTCAAAATGTAAGTCTGAAAAAAGATAGTGTTTGTTGTTCGTTCAATTAATCTGTGGAAATATTCTTCATTATTTTATCCAACATTCAAATTATATTTCGGATAAGGGATGCCAATTTTTAATGCAAAAATCACCAAATGTTTCATTTTCAAAAGATCATTTATTTGAAATATAAACGAATTGACTCGAACATGAATCATAAAGTGTTTCTCACAACAATATTTGAGAGTAGATTCCTGAATTGCACTGAAGTCTATTGCTTGTCCAATTAGACATTAAAGGAATCGTTGTCCACCCTAAAGTAAATCATGCACTTCAGAACACAGGGTGAGGAACGGCAGTCAGCTAAGAGTGGCGGTAGAAATGGTAGAGGTGTAAAACAACGGTACGCGGTATTAAAAAGGCTTAAAGACGGAAACTTCAGAGACTTCGTTAAGACATTTGGTTATTTCTGTAAATATACCCATATATAGTACATAAGGTACTTTAATTGATAGAAGAGAGAATACAGAAGAAGAGTTAGGCATTTAAAAATCAATCAAACCTCTAGGTATTGATAAACAAGCCTACATTTTGACACTAAATTCTCATACAGTAGGTCAGTTCTCACAATCTACCATTCGAAAACTCACTACAAAGTAAACTGTATTTGAATTTTGGGCTAGTGTAAAAATACTTATGCACTTCAGCACAAGTAATTATGTAAAAATTATTTATATTCTACTTTATACCTCCAAAAAACTAATTTTTCATTAATCACACATATAATTAAATATTCTGCAGGTGTCTTATTATGAACAAGTACTCACTTCAACAGTTTATAACAGACCAAGTGAAAAATAAAACATAAAAGCCAACAAAAAATGTTACACATGATTTAAAATAGCAAGTTATCTGATACAGAAAGTCTCCTACCAAGTTAAAGAAGGCAGGATTGAATAAATATTCAAAAAATTATATTTTTCATATAAGTTTTTAAACCTTTCAATGAAGAATACTTGTCTTACCAGGTCCAGATCATACTTTGAATCATTAATGACTTGACTGATGTCACCGTTTCTTATTTTCATGGCCTTCTTTGTTTCATTTTTCACTGTAATAGGTAGTGTTGATTAAGTATATTTTGGTTTTGTTTCAACAGAGCCCAAGTTGAAATTAAAATTCGATTTTGTATGAGAAAAAAATTAATAACAAATCATAGGCATACAAATTAATAAAACAAACTTAAATATTCTTCAACACCAATGCCAAAATATAAAAATGTACATCTTTGTTGGAAGTCAGTTGAAAAATCAATTCAGAACTATATTTGATGATAACAAGGAATATCAAATGAGAGTATTTAGGTTTTGGATAGAGTAATTACGTTTTTTTACTCTCTCGAGGTGACAAAAAATATTGTGTAACATAGTTGACGATTATTTTCATCATACAAGGGTGGATCAGATATAAATTGGACCTTCTTTTTACTGGTCTCTGCCTTAAGACACGCACGTGGTACTATGGTATGTAACAGATGGAATTGTCTTAGAAATGGGAGGACAATGCTCCGTCAGTAGCATCATGTCTAAGTAAAAGGTATATACGTCTGTATGAAGTGAAATTTAGTATGACTAAAGTAAAAATCACAGCCTTATGCTTATTTAATATAACCTACATAACTATTTTGCTTCAAAACCCATTAAACTTTATTTTCATTTATGTCCTAAACTCTCTCATTTGATAACCTTGTTTTATGCCACTTGGATTTTGAGTTAACTAAGCAATCTTATGATTTGAAAAGAGAAAGTTAATATATTGAGGTCCTTACTTGAGTACAGGTTCCGGTGTTAAAATAGCAGCATCAACTTCCAGCATTTGTTCTTCCATCACAAAATGTTGTCTCCAGGTTTGTAATATATTGGACTTAAAGGCACATCCCATAGGACCAAAATCATATTGTCCGGTTATACCACCATATATGGCAAATGATTGGTCATAGAAAAATCTACGTTTCAATAAATCTTCCATTCGAGCTCTATCAAAAGTTTCATTAGGCGACAAACTCAATTCCTTATCTTCCAGAGTTTTCTTTCGAGCTTTTAATTCAACAACTGCTTTTCTAACATCAATATCAGGCGCTCCAGAATTTTTCAAGCTACGTACCAAATCACCCTAAAATTTATGAAATTAATGTAGGAGCTATTCTCATAATTACAAAACATATAAAAGAGAGTTGTTAAACTTAAAATTTGTTAGCATTTACTTGATAGAAATCCGTTATACACGTAATTAAATAATGCACATGTGTTTATTTCTATTTATCATTATATGTTGAACAAATGACAAGTTTTGCTACGTTGAAGTTTCTTCAAATGCTTTTAAACAACTAATCAAAGTTCTTGTAACATGTTTGATTGAAGAATGAAGATATATATGATGATATCTATTGATTGAGTTGAACAAATGCCGTGTTTCATTACAAAGTGACTTTTTCAAATGCTTTTAAAGAACTATAGCCGAAATTCTGTAACATACAATATTTAAATGCATTCAGTTTTGATATACGGGTACAATAAAGTTTTTTATTTCTATTGGAAAAACCGCTGGTTCCTAAGAGACTAGACCAAATAGAGGTGAATTAGATAACTAGGTAAATTTTCCAATTTTCATAAATCTACTCATACAGATATAAAAAATCCCTAAAAATTCATTTCATCCAATTAAAGTTATCCGTATATCATAATATGAAACAAAAATTATTTTTTAATATTATTTATTTCCGAAAAATGTGTATCATGAATTAAATTGAATCAAATAAATAGCAACTAATGATGGTTATTCCCCATCAATATTATTGTCAGAAAACAGTATAAAAATGCTATTTACAAGTTAAAAACCGAAAAAACATTCAATTATCTCATGGTAAACCATCCCTACAAATAAAGAGATTCTTTAATAACATAAACATAAAGATATCTTTCAGAACCAATCATTCATTAGAAAAAATTTTAAAAACTCTAAACCTAAACTAAATAAATCAAAGTTATCATGTGGTACCTGCCCAAAAGCTTATATTGGACAAACCAGAAGGTCCTTTAATACTAGAATAAGCTTAAAGAAGCTACAATATAGCAAAACAGTCAATCATGTATTCAACTCAAAATAATACATTGAAATCATATATGTATATTATTTAAGTGAAAGTTGTTAAGTTATCAAATTTGAGACTTAAAGTTTTATTTTCATGAACCAACACATGGAAATCGTAAATCCATGAAGAGACTTTTTATGTACATTAATTGTTCATTGGTTATTTCTTGTAATTAACTCAACAGCAATGTTCAATATATCTTAGTGTCTACTCACTTGTTCTTTTACTAGCGCCCGCAAAGGCGCAAGTATTTGTTCAATTTCTGGATCAGCCATTTCTTGTAAAATAAACTTTTTTAATTTGATGTTTCTATTCTTCTTTGTGGAACCCCACTGAGGATTGTACTTAAAGTGAAAGGTACTAGTATGAAACGGTAATGCAGAAGCGAATTGATTTAATTTAGTCACATTCAGCGTTATTGCATATAACTTTCTGAAGGCATTAATAGCTTCCATACAATTAGCCTTTCAGTTTCAAGAAATAATCCCCACATATGTTAATCCCCTTCCAAATTACATCAGTGGCCAGGTAAAAGGAACCTAACCTAATTTCGATTGCTTTTGACATTTCATTGTTACAAGAGTAACAGCGAGAATCCTTCTAGTTATTTGGCTTTTTGTGTAGATGGTTTAGCCAGCGAGATCAGTGGTGTAGCTCAATTCGGTGAAACACTCTATACGTCATAAATGTATAATTAAAATTTGAATACCAAAAATCTGAAAAACTTCCACTATATATGTATATATTGGAATTACAAATTAATTGGGTCCTTTTTTTGAACTTAAATAATACTTTTATTTCACATCGTCTACATTATGAATAGGTTTGTATATTTGATCTTGGAATTCGTCGCAGAAACAATACTTGATGATAGTATGTATAAAATAAGTTTGAACTTGAATTAGTTCCTCCTTCAACATTGCCAAAATTTCTTCCTCCAGTTCCAGGCAATTCCGATTTTACAAGTCTTCTCACATAGTTATTATCCATATAACTTTTCTCTACACCAAATTCACGAGTGCTCACAGTATTCAGTAAGAAATTCACGTAAAGTAAAATAAAAACAGAAAACCGATAACATTTCCCGTTCATATTGTTCTGATGTAGATCTTAAGAGCAAAATCAGATCTGTGATTGGAATACATGACAAATAAAACTGATAATATTGCAGCGACCTACCTTCCTTATTCTAAATTTTGCTCTGCTCTACTTTCCGGCGTAGCATATAGAGGACACGTATCAGCAATACCTAACTGACCCTTCACCGCTGGGTTCAAGTAGGACAAGAAACACAGCGTTCAACGACCGTTCCGACGTGGAACACAAGGTCACTGGCGTCATAGGCAGATATGCGCACCACGCCTGTCTGAAGAGTTCAGGTGCGCATTCTCAGAACGAAACCCCGCCTCCCAAATTGAGAGTTAGAAGCTCCTTCACAACACCCTTAAGATCATATCATCATTGGTGAGCCCGATGTGATTGGCGGGTTTGCTTCAAGAGCGAACCAATTCATTCATTTGGAGGCCCTAATTGCCCCATCTATCATTCCGAGGAAATCTATCCTTTCGTTCCACACTATCCCCGCTGGAGATGGTACCATGTCCAGTCCAGCAGCGGACTGTTTCCTTGTTTGATTCCAACGCCCTATTCCGTGATCCTATCGACGCTCACTGGGAGGGGAGTGTGTGGCGTTCCCGCTTCTCTAACAGAATTCTACTCTGCTCTGCTGCAGCTTCCCGATGTAGCATATAAGGGGGCGCGACTGGTAGGCAGAGATGCGCAACAGGTCTGTCTGGAGAATTCAGGTGCACATGCTCAGAACGAAACGCCGTCTTCTCGAATAAACAGATAGAACCTCCCTCACAACACCGCATTTCCTTCAGAGCTTCAATATAAATGATAAATATAATATGAAGCAATTTAAAAAGGCACTTAAATGCTTCAATAATCTCTTACATTAATAGTCGTACAGGTTTGGAAAATCACGTTTATGATATTCAGTCATAAGAAAGAGAGCTCCGACTATCCAGTCGAAAATTGGAATAATCGAAGGGTATGCAGCCGTAAAACGTGACTTTCTAAACCTGTATAAGATTTATTCTTGTGAATAATTATATGATCATTAGAAATTTAATCGATTTTTGTTTTGAGCAATTTCACTCAATAATTTCGATAAATAAATTCCAGAAAATTTTTAATTCTTATAGCTAAAACAGCTAATTTTTTAGATACCTTTCTTTATGACATCTCATACGTAAGAACAAATTTTAAGCTAAATCCAATGAATGGCTATTATGATATACTCAGTGACATTAAAATTTTACACCCAGAAAGAATAATTTCTACAAATTAATTTTTTGGTAAGAGAATTACTATATTTGAAGCATGCTATGGTAATAATATATCAACGCTTTGTTTTTGATAATTTTTTTGCTGAAACAAAAATTTAGTTCCTAATTTTTTATAATAAAAAAATCGCTTTATGATTGCTGACTAGTACAAATATTTTTGTTATTGCGCTTCATAACTTCATGTCATTATTACAGTCCTAAATATCAAATTTGATTTCGATCAGATCAGTAGTTTCAGAACTATTGGAAAAATAAGAAAAAGTTTTAAAGGAATAACTACAGAACTATCGGACTGATTTTGCCCCGGAACGATCTTAACCAAGATATTTAGACCCCAAACCTACTCTGAAAGTTTCAAGTGTATTAGCTCTTTCTGTTCGAAAGAATCAAACTACAGCACAACATGTCAAAACTATAATTAATTTAATTATTAAATAAAATCTAATGGCCACATACAACTGTTATTACACATCAAGATATAATCTAGAAAAATCAATTGTAGTATTGAAATAACAGATTGATTATGCTGGGTAGCAACTTTCGTCTATCTCAACAACTAAAAATTCAAGAAAAGCAGTAATGTGAAGTCAGTAGGTTTTGCAGGCTTGTTCATATCACTTACGATCTTCATGAAATTTTACATTAGCGTTGTTGTCGTTATTTTAATCTAAATTTTAAATTTAAATTCGGATTTATAATTTGTAGAATATTTCAAAAATAAAATTTTAAGTGAGAATAACTTAGGAACGGATTTGGCCTTTTAATGATCTCAATTGAGATATTGAGGTCTAAGACCTACTACGAATCTCTAGCTTTGATAGCACAATATACTCTAGAACAAGCGCACAAAAACAATCTTAATACTCTTTGGGAAATTAGCACTGGGAATGAAAATGAAATATACATCAAATTATTTATATTAACATTTTACGTACAATTCAATCAATATATAAATAGTATCATTTTTCAACATTCCCAAAGTGTTTGTAGTACCACATCTGGTGCTACAATATAAATGCAAAATAAACATAGAATACTAAAGGAATTATTCTTAACATTAAATATCATATAAATAGATGTCCCAATGGATCTTTCCAGATATTCTATTAAATGCTTAATATTTTAACATATATAATATACTGATTTTTCCTGACATATTCTACACAACACCATGTAAGGGTAAGAAAAGGCAACATATATACAGTAATTACCAACACTCTTCTAGAATATTTCTATATATCACTAACTTCATAATTTATTCAGCAATTTCTACTCAGAATAGAATATTCCTTAGGAGCATGTGATTGCAAAAACGAAAACGAAATTAGCACCCTTTCAGAAATACTTTAGTATATAGATAGGTAAGAAAAATAAAGATATCTAGGTGCTGAAATTTATAGATGATTTTCATATGAGTAACTATATTTCTTTGGTAAATAATAATGCTTTGATTGAAGGTAAGGTGTCTAAAAAATACTGGAATATTTACTAATTAAATATTGTTTGAAATTTGTTGGAGACATCACATATTGCTTTAGATAAAACTTTTTTCATCTTTCATGGAGGGCATTGTTCAGAAATGTTCTTAATTATAATATCGGTGAAAATTCTCATTTATGTATTTTAGTTATACTTTTACGGCTAAGAATAGGAAAAAGGTATATGATAACAAAAGATTTCAACACTGTAGGTATTTGTTCCTGAAGAATTACTCACAGCTTTCATAAAAATTCATCACCTCTTCACAAAGCAGAACATTTCTTCTAACTTTCATTAACATACTGAATTCTGTTGATTTCAGCTGTAAACGTCCAATTCACTAAATAATAACTAGAAATCAGTTGGACTTCATCCAAAACCTAGTCATTATTCTTTATCAAGTAGATTTGACTACCTAGATGTCAACTATCTTGTTCCAAATTTTTTCGTGTATGGTGACCAGTATTTTTTGACATCTCAATTAAAGGCTAGATAGATGTAAGATTAGGAAAAATGATTAGAAGTTAAAAATTCAGTCTGAATAATCTTATCAATTAATTCTATTTAATGGGTAACTATGTGTATATAAAAAAAGACAAAATACAGATGAAAACTGTAAATAAAAATATGTTTAAATTATTGATAAACATTATAAACAGAATATATATAACCAACCATTTATCTCATTAAATGTAATTTTTTATACAGGTATAGAAGGTAAAGTTTAGAAGCCTATTTAGCATCATCGTACTGTACTACAGTTCAACTAACTATGTATGCGATTTTTGGTAGTTTACTAAGTAGTATTTTTTAAATGATTTTTTATTAAATTTTGCCTAATATTTCCTTGCCATGTTCATGCTAAAATAAAAAGTCGAAACTGATATGGGGCAAAACTATGGATGAGAATTTACCTCCCAAATTACTAAAAATTGCTGAAGTAGTAAGTTCAACTTCCCAATATGATGTATCTATATTTTTCTTTCGAGGACTCTCTTCCAGGCCACAAAGACTGCTTTAAAATGATCTTCAGATTTTAAAACTGTTTAGATTTTAAAACCAATACTTCAAATATTTTTTTCCCTTGTTATTTCAAAAAACTATTTTCTGATAAAATGGAATTTTCAATCTCCTTTATTGCACTTGAACTTGTTGTGAGAGTGTAAACATATAATCATTTGAAATTTGAAGAAGGAACACGGGAATATTTATCAGTATCAAATTAATATGTCAACAAAAATTATACTAGAATTAAGTCCGTATCACCATAAAACTCTTATTTAATATTTACAAAACAATAAAATAAATAATCAAACTTAATATTTAAGATCAAACAAAAATTTGATAAAAATAATATATAACATGTATCAATCAGACAATATATACTCATTTGCATTATTTCAGGAAATGTGCATCACAACAGATAACTCTTCATTCGATAATTGATTATATTTTGAAACTCCTTAGTTTAAGTTGTCATATTCTCACTCAATGTGAAGTTTCATTATTTATAATTTAGATTTTTAAACCATTCAATAACTAATACATTCGTAACTAATAGAAAATACTTCCTACCTGTCAAAACTAAGTATATATGACTTAAAATATACAAATTTAGGAATGTTGTTCTGAACATAAAATTAACGGAATGGCATGCTTACAAAGTATTAAATATAGATTCTCTTTAATTTTCAAATACATTAGGATACAGTATTACATCCATTTCTTGAATAAAAATTGTTTAATGTCTCAATAACTATTAATTTTGAACTTTTGTAGCATCTACAAGAGATCTCATTAATGAAATTCAAATATCAACATAATCTCAAACAATAGGTGAAATTTAAAACAAGTTAGAAGAGATTGTATAAGATATGAATGGCTCAAAAATATGTAACTCATTGAATACTCTTTTTCAAAATAAATAATTATGTTTATAAATAGAATTAATCTAATTGATGATAGGAGCTGAGTCTAGGATGCTACGATTTTCCAGGGACTCTTTCAATAAATTGAAAAGTTGAAGTTGTTGTTCAGGTTTTAGATACAAAACTTGAGCTAGGAGTTTCTGAGGGCTATCAGTTTGTATGAAACTACTTATGTAAACATTTACAAAAGTTGCCATCAGGAACTGACAATCAAATCGATCCATAATACCACCATGGCCAGGAATCACATCTCCAAAGTCCTTGAACAAAATTCAATATTAAAGTCAACTAAAATTATTTAAATGAAATTAGAATAAAGAAAAATTTATCAAATGAATTAGGATTAATTTCTAATTCAAATATATAGCCGTATGTTTGCCACTAAAAGGTTTAGCTAATCGTTGAATGTAAATAATATTCCAGTTACGCCACTGGAATGCGGTATTCCAAAGAGTGATTATTCTATGGTTCATACTTTGACCTTTGTAATTCTGATTGAAATATAACAACATAATCCTTAGCAAATATTGATAATTCCTTCTCTAGTCTGCGATATTAATAAACTGTCGCAATTTGAGAGATTAAAGTTTAGTGGGCGATTTTTATAGAATCATTCGGGTCGCCGCCTACCTTATTCGTGTTCCAATTAAGTTTCATATATTCAAACTGAACTAACCCAAGAAAATATGAACCCAGGATTGAAAGGAAACTCTGTTTTGTGTATGGGACCAGGAACTCATCCGGTTCCCTTAAAACTGTTTGAAACGAACAGAAGAAGGCTTGTGGAAAGACTAAGATCAAAAAACGCCCCAAAAGGAAGCATAGTATTACTACAAGGTGGAGAAGATGTTCCATTCAATGATACGGATACGACTTACTTATTTCGCCAGGAGTCTTATTTCATGTGGGCATTCGGAATCACTGATCCAGGATGCTATGGAGCTATTGAAGTCGATACAGGTATTGCTCATATTTTCATACCCAAATTTCCTGCAGAATATGGAGTATGGATGGGAAGAATTTTAGAGAAACATGAATGGGGTGAAAAATATGGAACTGAAAATGTGCACTATGTTGACGATATTAATAGAGTACTAACAGATTTGAAATCTAGCACTATTTTAACTTTGAAAGGGACAAATACCGATAGTGGACTGTGTTCTAAAGAGGCTACTTTTACTGGTATTGAAAATTTTAAAGTGAATAATACATTGCTGTTTAATGAGATCGCAGACCTGAGAGTCTACAAGACTGATTTGGAACTGGAAGTTTTGAAATATGTGATAGAAGTATCCTCTACAGCACATCGAAAGGTAATGAGATATGTAGCAGTTGGGAAAACTGAGTATCAATGTGAATCTGAATTTTTGAATTATTGTTATCAAGTAGGGGGATGCAGGCATGTTTCATATACATGCATTTGTGGAACTGGTCATAACGCTTCTATTCTTCATTATGGTCATGCTGGTGCTCCAAACGATAGAAGAATTAAGGAAGGAGATATGTGTCTCTTCGATATGGGAGCAAATTATTTTGGATATGCATCTGACATAACTTGTTCATATCCCGTAAGTGGCATTTTCACCGAAGATCAAAAAATGATATACAATGCTGTATTAAAAGCTAACTTAGCAGTATTATCATCTGCTAAACCAGGAGTTTCCTGGACAGACATGCATGTACTTGCTGTAACATCCCTTCTAGAAGATTTGAAAAAGGGGGGCTTAATTAAAGGAGATGTTCAAGAAATGTTAAACGCTGGAGTAGGTGCAATATTCCAACCTCACGGTCTTGGACATCTAATGGGTTTAGATGTTCATGATGTTGGAGGTTATTTATCTAATAATCCACCAAGACCAAAACATATACCAGGTGTTAATAAATTGAGAACAGCTAGGATTTTAGAAGAACGTATGGTTTTAACCATCGAACCTGGATGTTATTTTATTGATCATTTATTGGATAAGGCTCTGAAGGATCCTAATCTGTCTAAATATTTTGAAGCTGATATTGTGAATAAGTTCAGAAGTTTTGGAGGTGTTAGAATTGAAGATGATGTTCTGATTACTAAAGACGGAGCTGTAAATTTGACCAAAGTGCCAAGAACTGTTGAAGAAATTGAGAGATGGATGGCAGGTAAAGATGATGGGAAATATTAGATAAGCAAAGAAGAATGGATGTCATTTTTATGCATTTAGATAAGATAAATATTTTATTGATATTATAATCGCCATAATCTAACTCAATACTTGAGATAATAGATGAGTTTTTATCTACATTATAGTATCGGCTAATGCAGTATTGTTTACCTAAATAACAGATGTTATATATGTATATATTTTATATTGGTACTTGAGGTTATGAACTTTATATAGGTACTGAGGATGTGTAAATAATAAAATAAATCACTTACCTTTATTTTGAAAGCTCTTTTGAATCCCGATGCAAAAAACCCACCAAACGGCCCGATTACACTACTAAAGAGCGAAAGGGACAGAGAATGGAGTACAAAAGGATATGCTGTTATAGTTGTAGGAATTCCAATCTGAAAGTTGAAAAATTATACTTACAGGTTGAAGTATTTTATAATTAAGGCATTAATAAAACTTGCATTAATGTGAGAAAATTCAAAAAAATTGGTTGTCTGTTAAAATAAAATGAAGTTCGATTTCCCCAAATTTTCTTTGTCATTTTCATCTTCAGACAACTGAAAAATTAACAAAGGGTTCTGAGTACTTAATTCAGGTAGGTTCAAGGTACAAACTTGCATTTTTGATCGGCTATAAATAAAAAAACCAATGAATATTTTTTCAAAGTTATGACTTTATTAAAGAAGTTGAACCTTGACATTTACGAATGAAAAATATTATCATTCAAATGACCGCCACGACTGGCTACAGTACCCCATCTGATCAATCCAATTTTTCAGAACATTGTCAATTATTTGGGGCTCAATCTCATAAATGGCAACTTCGATTTCGTGTTTCAAGACATCAATCATTACTGGATGTCAGCATAACACTTATCTTTAATGAATCCCCACAAAAAGTAGTCATTCAATTCAGTTTCACAAATTGCCATTTCATTTCTATCGAATTTTCTACGTAAATTTCTAACAGTTTGGATAGAAGTTTAATCACTTTGGAAATAAATTTTTAATATTTTCCAGTTTTGTTCAAGCGTAAATTGACCCATTTTGTTAATATCAAATATTAAACTGACTTCCTGTCAAAACACGAACGACCAAATGCAAACTCTAGATGGCCCACTCTTTAGCTCTTGTAATATACAATATTATTATTGTTTATTAGACATTAAACTATCAAATAGTAACGGCTGAAACAATATTCCAAATTATTCACTTAATAATTCACTACTGATAGTATCTTACAAATAATATATACTTACCAAACCTAGCCCAGAAAAACAACCTGGTAAACTATACTCTGCTGGTCTGAATAAAGCACTTGGTTCACACTCCATGGTGATTCGTCCCAAACTCTCACTGTATTCGATGGGACACACAAAGTAAGGGAACTGACACATGAAATAAGAAATCTGGAAGTGTAAAAGTGGAATCAGAAACATATTAGAAATTAATCGTAACCACTTACCAAACATCCAAAAACCACTGTTGCAAAGCCACCTCCAATGAATCCCTCCCAAGTCTTTTTGGGAGATAATTTGATCAATGGAGTTTTTCCGAAGAAAAATCCAAATACATATGCCATTATATCGTTGCAAATAATCATGGATACAGGTACAATGAACCAGATAAGTCCTTCAAAAATATTTTTTATTATCAAGTATGATTGTGTGACCACAATTAGAAGTGCTACGTGGGTCCAAGCAAACAAAGAGAATTGCTTCATGTAGTACTTCTTGACTAGACTGAGTACAAACCAGACAAATCCTCCGCAATACAGGCAGAAGGAGATGAAACGATGGTAAGTTACCAACCAACGGAGCAAATCCTGAAAGGAAATCAAATATAAAATAAGCATTCAAGTGTCATCATACTGTACTGTTGTAGTCTGAAGATGTCGTTGAAAAAAAAATTTAACCTAACCTTGTTGGAAGCACTAGAAATATTATTATTATTATTTTATAGTGAGCGGGCGTCTGTCCACCCTACCACTTCATCCGCACGGACTATTGTGGTTCACCCCTAATTTATCTCTCCCCGACGAGATCCAGTTTTTGGATAAAACCGATAATCTTGTTCAGGGGTAATTTTTTCAGTTTGCAGTAGGCTATAAAAGCCACTAATAGAAATATTTTTTGATTGTCTCGGTCTTTATTTGACGGAAATTCATCTTCAATATAAGAAAAACAAATGTTAACTTCCGCTATTTTATTGATTTTCACAACAATTGTTTCGTCATACCATGACTTCATCAGGTGAGTATTTAAACTGAGGTATACAATGCAAAACATGACCTTAAATACACAGCTCTGGTACAAAAAATAGAGGGGTGTAAAGAGAGGTATACAATTAATGAAAAATATTAAATAGGGGGGATCTATTTAAATCTATTTGATCATTCAATAAAATTTGTCTTTTATTATATCTATTGATTTCTAAAGTTTCTAACAGATTTAGTTTCTGACTTTTGTTTTCAATATGTAATATTTCATAGTTCATATTAAAATTATGGCCAGTCTCTAACAAATGGTTGGCATAAGTTGAATTCGGTTTATTATTAATGTAACATTTTTCATGTTCTCGTATCCTTGTTTGGAATGAACGGCCTGTCTGTCCCACATATACACATGGGCAATCACTACATGTTAACTTGTAAACTCCTGATTTTTTGTTTTTAGGAATGACGTCTTTATTATTTTTTATTAAGCTGCCTAAAGAATCAACAGTTTTAAAAGAGATGTTATATTTTTCTTTTTTCTTTAAATATCTAGCAATCTTTTCAGATTTTTGGCCTATGTAAGTTAATGAAATAAATTTGGTTTCGCTTGAATTTTGAAATTTTGGATATACAAGTGATATTGTTCTCTTGTAATTTATTTTATCAAGTAAATTGTCTACAATTAACGGATTGAAATCATTATTTAAAGCTATTCGTTGAGAGAGATAGCACATGATCTTAAGATATCCCACGAGTGCGCACGTACAATTTTGATTGATATTTTGGGCATGAGAAAGGTGGCCTCACGACTCGTACCGAAAGACCTGAATTTTCTTCAAAAACGTCATCGCGAACAGGTTGCTTCAGACATGCTGGATCGCTGTAATTCCGATTCTACATTCATGGAACGCATTATAACTGGTGATGAGACCTGGGTCTACGAGTACGATATGCAAACAAGCCAGCAATCATCGGAATGGGTGGCAAAAAATGAGCCGAAACCGAAAAAACCACGCCAAAGCCGCTCGAAAATGAAGGTGATGCTCATTGTTTTCTTCGATATCCGTGGCGTGGTGCACTACGAATTCGTTCCAGAGGGTCAGACGGTAAACAAGGAGTATTACCTAGGCGTTATGAAACGTTTGCGTGAGCGTATCCGTAAGAAGCGGCCAAATTTGTGGGTGAACAACTCATGGATTTTGCATGACGATAACGCGCCTTCTCACCGAGCTACGATTGTGACTGACTTTCTCGCCAAAAACTCAACAAACGTGCTTCAGCAACCACCGTATTCGCCGGATTTGGCTCCCTGCGACTTTTTCTTCTTCCCAAAACTAAAATTACCCCTTCGTGGCACCCGTTTTGAGTCGATTGAAGCCATAAAACCAAATTCGGCGCGAGAGCTAAAGTCCATCCCGGAAAGCGCCTATAAAAAATGTTTCGATAATTGGAAGTGCCGTTGGCATAGATGTATTGGAGCAAATGGAGCCTATTTTGAAGGCGACCTAATAAATTTTGACGATTAAATGTAAAAATGTTGTTTTAATTGAAAATTCCCGGTACTTTCTTGACAGAGTAGTATTGTGCCGTCTGTGTGTGTTGGTTTGCGGTAAATCGAAAAATTATGTCTATTGTTAATTTTAATTATTTTCAAGTCTAAAAAATTTATGCTGTCATTTTGTTCTTCTTCGTGAGTAAATTTTATCGTAGGGTATACCTGGTTGATAAATTCTAAGAATAACGAAAGTTGTCTAGACGTACCGACGAACAAGCAAATAATGTCATCTACAAAACGGTACCAATAAATAAATTGCTTACAAAGCGGGTGCTCTTGTACTTTGTCTTCTAGGAAATCCATAAATGTTTCAGCTAATATAGGACTTAGTGGATTTCCCATCGTGAGACTTTCGTTATCCTCATAAAATATTCCATTAAACAAGAAATAGTTTTGTGCAATACATATGTTGAGGATATCCATTATTTCTTGTTTAATTACCGGGTTTGTATGATTTTTCAATAGTAGTCTTTCTACTAATTTTATTGTTAGTTTTACAGGTACGCTAGGAAACAGGTTTTTGACGTCAAAAGACATTAGTTTAGCATTGTCTGGGATATGAATATTCTTTATTTTATTTATTAGATCATATGAATTTTTTATCGATAATTTTGCCTGAAAATTGGTTTCTTTTTGAATAATTTTAATTAATTCTTTAGACAATTTATATGACGGAGCTGTAACAAAGGAAACTACTGGTCTTATTGGTTTGTTCTCTTTATGTAACTTGATGTGTGTGAATATAGAATTGGTGGTTGAGGGTTCATTTGCAATAATTTAAAATTTGGAGTTTTTTCAAATAGTGCTGTTGAATGTTTTATTACTGTTTTCACTTGGTTTTGGTATTTAGTAGTAGGATCTTTCTTAATAGTTATGTATTTATTAGGATCTAAAAATGAGGTTGTTTTGGTTATATAATCATTTCTATTGATTGCAATAACTGTATTTCGTTTGTCAGCTCTAGTACAAACTACATTGTTTTCTAAAGTTTTTTTTCCGTATTGTTCCTACCGTAGTATTAAATGTGTTTTTATATAGTGTTGTTCTATTTTTCAAGATACTAGTTAAATTATACCTATCTATATCAGAATTTTGATAACCTTTTATTGCATTTTCTGCATCTACAGCTAGATATTCTGAGAATTTCTGCTTATTACTATTTAAATTAAATTTAAAACCTTTTTCCAATAATTCAATTTCATCTTTAGTGAATTTAGCATTAGATAAATTCCTGAATTTAGGATAAAAAATGTGATTCGAAAATATTGTTTTTGTTTGCAAATTAGAGCTTTGATATTTCTTTTTAGTTACTAAATTCTTTAATTTTTTCTTTTGCGTCAAATATTTTTTGTGAATGATGCTGTTGATATGTCTAATATTTCTATCTAGATCATCGAACAAGATATCAACAATTGTCGTTGAAAAATAAAAATAAGCGGAAATAAAGTGTTTTACTTCAAATCATTTACGATGAATTTCCGTCAAAACGTAGAGACCGAAACAATCAAGAATAAAAAATTAATGTTTTCAGAGCCATCTTTTGAAAACGGACAGAACTAATTTATACTCCCAATATAAACTTTTCAAGGATGAAACGTACATATTATATTGATTGTTAATACCATTTCTGTTGTTTCAAAATATTCTTGAAGTTTTTGTTTTTCAAAAGTGTATGATTGTTTCAATTTCGAATAATTCATTTTTTCCTTCAGTTCAAAGCATTAGCGTCTAAAAAGTATCCGGAAAAAACAAAGCTCAATTGTGATTATTTGGTATATATTTTTAATACTTTAATTAGAAAATTACAAACAAATATTCATCTTATATACTTATACAACCTCCATTTAACACTTGACTAAACAGATACACAACTGTTTCAGCCATTACTATTTGGTAGTTTGTCATAATTAAAACAAGTTGAAAAAATTACTATGTTTTACTAACAATAAATTGATATTTTACACATTAAATTGTGACTAGAGTTTCGGGAATTAACTATCCCATCTTCAGACAACTGAAGACTCAACAAGCAGAACAGGGTATTTATGAATATACAGAGGTAGAAGAGGTAATAAAAACAGGTTAACAAAGGTTTAAAATGAGAGGACGCTTAACAACTACTAGAACGTCGGCACGTCAAAGAAGATTGGTAAACAGATGTTATTTATTTAAATATCTCAAAAATTTTGGATTTACATAGATCCGTACAGTCATTCATTATTTTTATTGTGAAATAATTTGAAAATTTCAACAGATTCTAAATAATCAAGTTTCTTTCCTTTTGATTCTACATGTAAAATTTTAAGTTTATCTATTGTCGGAAAAGGATGGCCGTTTTCTAAACAATGAGTGGCAAAAGTAGATGTTTGTTTATTTTTAATGAAATTCATTTTATGTTCGTTGAACCTCGTCTTGAAGGAACGTCCCGTTTGTCCTATATATTTATTACTGCACGTCGAACAAGATAACTCATAAACTCCGGATTTATGTATATTTGGAGTTGGGTCCTTTGCATTAAATAATACGAATGATAATTTATTTTGTGTTTTGAAAGCAATATTAACATATAATTTTGAAAAACTTTTGGCCACTTTTTGACTTATGCTACCGAAGTACGATAAAGAAATGAATTTCTTGTTTTCTTCAGTTTTTATTATGAGATAAATTTCGTTTATAACTATTTTAGATTGTTTCTGTCGAATTAGATTATCTATTTATTATATTGGGGTTGAAACCGTTGTTCGCGGCTATGGATTCAATAGTTTGGACTTCAGCTTCGCGGTTATTTTTTGATAAGGATAATGCGAAAGCTCTATGGATCATCGATTGATATGCTGACATTTTCTGTGAATATGGGTGATTGGAGTCAATAGGAATACATATATCAGTGGATGTGGGTTTTCTGAATACCTTAAATTCTAATTTACTATTCGAGTGTGATATCGAGAGGTCTGAAAATGCAATTTTTTTGTTTGATTCTTTTTCCAATTTAAATTTAATTTTTGGGTGAATATTATTTAAGGTTTTAAAAAATTAATTAAGTTGTCTGGATTTTCGGGAAATACACGTGAGTATGTCGTCTACGTATCTGTACCAGAAATGAATATTGACGGGTAATTTTGAATTGAAGATTTTATTTACACCCCAATGTTACAAAAAAGAGGTATATTAAAATTATTGAAAATAATAAATTCCGGATACTTTCAAGATATATATTTCAATAAATTGAAACTGTACAAAATAAAATATGTTAAATATCCTCACTTTCAAGTATATAGAAATTCTGTTTTTCTTTTTATTTCAATTCTATTGAAGGCCTTTTCCAAATAAACTCGCTCATAATTTAATTTAATTTGAATAATTAATTAGTCACAGATCAGTTATTATAAGGTTTCTAAAATTTTCATAAAGTTCATTATTCAGTATGAAATGAATGTAGTTCCGAAATAAATGATGTGGTAGCGGAATAATTGCTATATTTATAAAATATGAATATGTGGAAATTAATCTTATTTGAAATATCATTTTAAATCATTGAATCTAAAATCGAAGAAATATTATTTTGGAATTCAAAATGAAACCGAAAAATTTAATTTTCAATTGCATTCTCACGTTTCACAGTTGGATCAATATGGAAACCTGAATTGTTCGTCTTGTCGATAATCGAGTAATTGCATTAGCCCTAATTCGTCCAGTACTTACCGTTCTATTTATAGCTACTCCAAAATAGTCGACTAGATTTTCTCCATAGAAAAAGTAATTCGAAGTTAGTAGAAAATACCAGGACAGTGAACGGAACCATGGTAGGCCGTGTATCCTGTAGACTGCATAACCAATGTTGATGATTTCTTGAAAGCATTTAACTTGAACTATCAAAGTCTGAAAAAGAAAGGTACGGTTGGAATAAATTTCGCATAATGTTAAATATTTCCAATACACGATGTGGCAGAGATACAGAGGTTCAATTCTAGAGTTCATACTACACGCAATGTACACGCATGTTAGCGTATTGGGCACAATAAGCCAGTTCATGAAAACCATCTCAAACAGGGGCGGTTTCTACCCATGTGCTGCAGAGTTGCAATTTTTTTTAGCAAAATAGGTAATTTCTCTGGGAAAAAGTGAAAAATTTAACTGCGTCGATATTGTTAAAATACGTTTAAAATCGCCTGAAACCTTCCGTGTGTGAACAACTTTAGCCCCTTCAGCATTCGCGCAAGACCGTACTGCATGTTTGGTAAAGACGATGATGCATTTAAACTGCATTTTCATACCGGGTGTTCAAATCTTCGATAACAGGGAAAAATTACTTACCGTGATCATCAATGCCAAAGGTCCACCGTAAATAACCAGACCGAAAAACACTATCATTATGAGGGTAAAGACAAAGCGCACTATCCAGTTCTTCCATTTGTCCGGCAAATCTTGGAGGACCCATTCTAGGGTGGTTGGTGCCTTATCTGTGCCTGTTGGAATTGTGTGAGACAAGTCCACCTGTGCCTTGAGTTCCAACTTGTCATCCTCGCTGTCTATCTGTAATAAAATATAAAAAATTAACATCAGAATACATTCTGCATCTGAATGAAACATTTGCAAACATTTTTACGCCAAATCTAATTCTTTATTTCGAGTCTACCAACACTTGTCATTAGTGTTTTAACCGAAAGTTAGTTTGATATTTGACATTAACGAAACCGGTCGATTTACGCTTCCACCAAATTGGGAAAATGGAAAAACTTATTTCCAATGTGGTAAGTACATCTTCTATCCAAACGTGAGAAATTTACGTGGAAAATTCAATAGAAATGAAATGCCCTCAAGGTAATTTGTGGATCAATTTTTTCTTGAAAACTGGATCGTTATTTGATAAAACAATCCGTTCACGTTCTCGTCCAGTGAGCACACCTGAAATCATTGCTACTGTAGCTCAGAATGTCGCTGAACATTCATCAACATCAACTTGTCTACGTGCTCAAGAACTGTGATCAATTCTCGCACTTCTCTGAAGAGAATTTTGCATAAAGACTATTTTTGTGGAATATAATAAGGTTTTTATTACTTTTGGAAAAACCACTGGGTCCCTATAATAATAATAACCCAAAATATTGCGTGCTTGAGCTATTTAATAATTAATCGTGGGAAGATAAACGTTTATGAGTTTTTCTTGATTGATTGATCAAAATTTTTCAAAACGGTTACAAGAGGTGTGTTGATTTTGAAGATTGTGTTATTATCTGCTCAGAAATGAGCTGAAGAAAAGGCAAACGGCTGGAGAGGCGAACCTGAGAATCAGGTATCGGGTGTTTTTTTTTAGAGTGATAGAACTTTCGATAGGAATAACTGCGATTTGACAGAAAGTAGAAGCCATGTTGTTTTGACATTTCTGTTCAGTAAGCGTTGACAAATTATCAAGGAAAGACTCACGTCGCAACAAAGATTAAAATTGTTGAAATTTATTTTTAAAATCAGAGTTCTATTCGCCAAACTTATAGAGCACTTCGTAAAATTTATGGTTCATAATCGTCCATCAGAGCAGCTTATTCGTCGAAGTATCGATAGATTTCGGACAACATTTTCTCTACTCGATTCAACAACAACAAGACAAATAACTGTACGTACAGAAGAAAATATGGCTGTTGTAAGTCATAGTGTTAATGATGATCCACATTTGTCTATTCGTCGACGTTCACAAGAAGTTGGACTCTGTGCATCCACCACATGGAAAGTTTTGCGTAAAGATCTTGGTCTACACCCATACAAGATCCAACTAGTTCAAGAACTAAAGCTACTTGATCACAATGAGCGTCGTTTGTTTGTTGAGTGGACCCTACAACAGCTTGAAGTTGATCCATTTTTTTATCGTAAAATTGTGTTTAGTGATGAAGCTCATTTCTGGTTGAACGGCTATGTAAACAAGCAAAATTGCCGTATATGGAGTGAAAACAGTTCTCAAGAAGTTCTGCAGGTTCCATTGAAAAGAAGTTCATCGGTCCATATTTCTTTAAAAACGATGCTGGAGCTAATGTTACAGTATTAATGGTGCTCGTTACAGATCGATGATTATTTGTTTCAAAATTTGAACAGTATCGACCCAGAAGTGTTTTGGTTCCAACAAGATGGTGCTACACCTCATGCTGCTACCGTAACAATTGATTGATTGAAAGAAAGATTTGGCGATAACATTATTTCGAGAAATGGTCCAATTAATTGGCCTCCAAGATCATGCGACATAACTCCACTGAATTATTTTCTTTGGGGTTATGTCAAGTCATTGATTTATGCTGATAAACCAGAAACAATAGACGCTTTGGATGCCAACATAACTCGTGTTATTGATGAAATAAGGCCTGAATTACTCGAAAAATTGGTCTAAAATTGGTCTGGCCGAATATGGTTTCTCAGAGCTATTTAATTTTGGAAAAATTCTATTTTTCAATGTAATCCCATAGAAATTAAATACATTTGGTTGAGATGGTCATGAAGGATACCATGTATGGTACCCACGGATAGGTTTGTCATCTCTGCTAACATCTTAATTGTTATTCTGGCATCTTCAAGTACCAGCTTTTCCACTTTCTCATATTTTCTTCAGTGGTGTCGCTAACGAGCCCGCCCGAGCGAGGATCGTCTTTAATGCGTCAATGCCTGTTTTGAATTCACTTGACCACTTTTGAACCATGGATAACGACGGGGCACAGTCTTGGTAAACAGCATCTCTTCATAAATGATTTTTTGACTTTTTCCCTGCTTAGTGAGGAAGTTTATAACGGCGATGCTCGACTTTCTTCATCATTGTAACGTTAGTCATTCTGTTCGTCTTTCACTGAGGATACCTGGAAAACTAATGATCATAAATTAGGGAAATTTTATATTTATACCCTCAGATTGTGTCATTAGTAAATGAGATAATTGATACCTGATACCAAGAATACATTGAACACCCTTCGTAGACATATGTATGTTGTACTGTCCAGATTCGAAGAACTTTCTGTAATCATCGCGTATAAGGCATATCTCTCTGGTTTAAAATCCTAAATGACAGGACCGGACTTATTTTTTCTGAAATTTGAAGATTTTGAATTGAGTTTGGTTTGGTTGACTTTGTCCCCTTGAATGTTTTAAAGACCTACGCGATTTCTAATGAAATGGTTTATTTTGAGTTCTATCTGCTGTTAAAAAAATCCGAACTCTGCAAACACCCTGTATTTTGCTTTTCTACTTCACTTAAGTGAAACTAATACCTTCTTTCTGTAAAATATAGAGGGATTCCACACAAGTTTGACGGAAATTTCCATTAATGCACCACTTTATCCCGAAAATTACAGGAAAGCAAATTAGGAAAATTTCCTTTCGAAAAAAAAAAGTAATACGTAACAATACTATCTCTGTACGTCTTTTAATCTACGCACATTATGTAGAAAGAGCAGTTTATATCACATGTCTCGAACTCAAATTGCATTAAGTGGCTAATTTAGAAGCGTTAGCGCTTCCGCTTAATTATATTTACTGTCTATAGAAAATGTGCCATAAACTTTGCACCGTTCATGGGATTGAAGTTCGTCAATCCAGTACCAGTTGGCTAGAACGGACAATTGAAACTCATGAAAATTAATATCCGATTGTTGAAGATCTTTAACAATTGACCCGTTCTTTAATTGAGTGTTATTTGTCAGTGAACTCTAATTTTTTCAACTTTCTAAATTGAAATTCCCTCTTTGAAAAATAACAGAGACTAAATTCGAAAGCGAAGGATAACTTTGAAATGAATATATGACAAATGAAATAAATAAACTCAAAAATCCCGCTATAAAATAAAGGATAATTGAAAGTATTTCAATTACTTCTAACACGTGAAACTAAAGGATTTTCAATAAGTTTTTCATTTTGGTTTTTTTTCAATATCAAAATGACACCTCGCATTGGAAAACACCTTAGTTAATCAATCAAGAATTCAGGCGAGATTGAAGAAAAAGTATAGAGTAAAACTCCTGTCGAGTTCAAACCTGATTGGCAACTATTGATTTCAATCAAGTGGCCATATTCATATCATTATTTTACAATGAACTATATGATTTCAATTCGATTAGATGCGTACTTTTGAGATAATAAGAAAACAAGTTTGAAATGAGTTTATTTCTGAAGTCCATAGACGTGCTTCCGTCAACGAAAATGATCTCTATATTGAAGAGCGAAATTTATAACGTTTCAAAATGTAAACTTGAAAAAATTACAGTATTGGCGAAACAATTGTCGTTAATTAATGAATTGTGAAATATACTTCATTATTTTATTTAATTAAAATGAATTTCCATCAACTAAAGACCGATTCAATTAAAAATAAAGATATACGAGGGGCGTTCAATGTATTCTCGGTATCAGGGTGATTTGCTGATAATGTGAGTAATCTAATTATCTCATTCACTAATGACACAATCTGAGTGTACAAATATAAAATTTCACTAATTTACGATCATTCGTTTTCTAGGTATGCTCAGTGAAAGACGACCAGAATGACTGACGCTACAATGATGAAGAAAATCGAGCATCGCGCCGTTACAAAGTTCCTCACTAAGCAGGGAAAAAGTCAAAAAATCATTTATGATCGGTGGATAACGACGGGGCACAGTCGTTATCCACCGATCATAAATGATTTTTTGACTTTTCCCTGCTTAGTGAGGAACTTTGTAACGGCCGTTCAAAAGTGGCCAAGTGGATTCAAAAGAGGCATCGACGCATTGAAGACGATCCTCGCTCGGGCGGGCTCGTTAGCGACACCACTGAAGAAAATGTGAAAAAGTGGAAAAGCTGGTACAGTCGACTCTCGTTAATTCGAAACTCGAGGGACTCTTGAAATATAACGAATTATCGAGTGTTTGAAATATCAAATGGTTTGAAATTTGTGAGAGAAAATAAATAAAACTTCGAATTATTAAGTGTTGGTTAATTTTTATTTATTAATATAAAAATGACAAGAATTAAGAGGTACATTCGTGTATATACATGTATTCGTAATGTGAATTAATTAATCTTTCGAAAGAACTTTGTTATACTGGTTTGCTTTAAAGCACAATTCTGCTGCTCACACTGCTCAATAAAGTTCGAACTTGTCGCAAAATGTACTTACAATCTTTCCGCCTCTTCTCTCTGCAACTTTGAATTGTCGAGTGTTGGACGCTGATGAGTTCGAATTAACGCGTCGTTTTGTTAAATAGCAATGATTTTTTCGTTCGAATTACCAAGTGTATGAAAATGTATTGATTTAGTTCGAAATATAAAGAGATTTAGTAGGGAACTCGTGATAACTTTGAATTATAGAGAGTTTCGAATTATCGCAGGTTTGAATTAACGAGAGTCGACTGTACTTGAAGATGCCGGAATAAAAATCAAGATGTTAGCAGAGATGACAAACATATTCATGGGTACCATAGGTGCTATCCTTCATGACCATCTTAACCTCCCAAAGGTCAGTGCAAGATGGGTACCGAGAATGCTCACCGAACATCCGAAGTAAGTGCGAGTCGACTGCTGTACTGACCCTGAGAGTAAACAAGAGTTCAAAGGGTGCAAAGAAGAAGTTCAAAGTCAACCCATCCGCTGGAAACATATCGGCTACGGCGTTTTAGGATTCTAAAGGTATTTTATTGATAGAATACATTAGAAAGGGTGAAAGCACCACAGCAGCATCATACGCAACCACAAAGGAGAAGAAAACTCACAGCGGGGGTGTTGCTGCTTAACGAAAACGTGCTGGTTCACAAGGCTCGCGTGGCGAAGGCTGCTGTGCGAGAATGTGAATTCAAAGAAATTACTCATCCCCATACAGTTCAATATTGGCCTCTAGTGACTACTACCTATTCCCAAATGTGAAAAAATATCTTCGAGGAAATCGATTTTTCAACAATAAAGAACTGAAGCTCGCAATTAATACCCATTTTGAAGAGAAACAGGAAGAATATTTTTTACAAGGTTTAGGGAAGCTTATTTCTCGATCTAACATATATCGAGTGTTTTTTTTAGAGTGATAGAACTTTAAATTGAAATAAAGCACATTTAAACAATTTTTTTATTTGAAAGATAATTTCATGACATTTATGTTTTAAAAATAATTTTCGGCATATATCCACCACGACTAGCTCTGAGGAACCGCATTCGACCAGCCCAATTTTGGACCACTTTCTTGAGTAATTCAGGCCTTATTTCATCAATAGCACGATTTATGTTGGCTTCCAAAGCGTCTATTGTTTCTGGTTTATCAGCATAAACCAATGACTTGACATAACACCAAAGAAAATAATCCAGTGTGGTTATGTCGCATGATCTTGGAGGCCAATTAATTGGACCACTTCTCGAAATAAAATTATCTCCAAATCTTTATTTCAACAAATCAATTGTTACGATAGCAGCATGTGTAGCACTATCTTGTTGGAACCAAAACACTTCTGGGTCGATACCATTCAAATTTTGAAACAAATAATCATTGATCATCGATCTGTAACGAGCACCATTTACTATAACATTAGTTCCAACATCGTTTTTAAAGAAATATGGACCGATGATGCCTCCAGCGTATAAAGCACACCATACAGTGCATTTTTCAGGATGCAATGTAACCTGCAGAACTTCTTGAGGATTGTTTTCACTCCATATACGGCAATTTTGCTTGTGTACATAGCCGTTCAACCAGAAATGAGCTTCATCACTAAACACAATTTTACGATAAAAAAGTGGATCAACTTCAAGCTGTTCTACGGCCCAATCAGCAAATAAGCGACGCTTACTATGGTCAAATGGCTTTAGTCCTTGAACCAGTTGGATCTTGTATAGGTGTAGACCAAGATCTTTACGCAAAATTTTCCATGTGGTGGATGCACAGAGTCCAACTTGTTGTGAACGTCGACGAATAGACAAATCTGGATCATCATTAACATTATGACTTACAGCAGCGATATTGGAGCTCAGGGTGTGTGCTAAACAATACAAAAGTTTGGAGTCGCTGAAGCAATCCCTGCGCCTGGAATCGGACCGATTAACGCCCGAAGAGCTGCGGTCCATTACCGAAAATTTGAAGAAGTTTCTGAAGCTATGTATCGCCGCCAAAGGAAGCCACTTCGAAACCGCTTAAATATATTATTACCAAATGTTTATGTTATTATTATTCCTTGTTTTTGTTTAATCTCTTTTGTTTAATAAAGTTAAATGAAAAAAAGTTTGTCCGAGGTTTTTCTTGTCACCCTGTATTCCTGATTGTCAGCTTTGCCTCTTCAGCCGTTTGCCTTTTCTTCAGCTCGTTTCTGAGCGGATTAAGATAATAACACAATCTTCAAAATAAATAAACCTCTTGCAACCGTTTTGAAAAATTTTGATCAATCAATCAAGAAAAATTCACAAACGTTTATCTTCCCACCATTAATTATCAAATAGGTCAAGGACGCAATATTTTGGCAACATTCTGATTTAATCTTTAACGTTATATCAGTAATATGTACAATAAAAACAAACTTTTCCTTTCAATATTTCACTTTCGTACGAAACAGTTGAGAGGAATGGTTCACAATTTTACTGCAAATAAGAGATAAGATACGCGTTAATTGAGGATAAAATACAGAAACCGCGATTCATTGATGATAACCTCCAGGAAATTCTAAGAAATGAATTAAAATTCTATATATAAAGTGTGAAAAAATATTGTATGTTGTATTAACATTTTATTAATAAACATGTTCATATCAGCGGATCAGAATTAAGGATGATTCATGCTACAAGTCCAGATTAGGCCCCACGTTCACTGGCTCGGCGTCAACGAGTTGAACATGAGCTGATAAGTAGCCAGTTAAATGAAGAGAAGAAAACAACTTTTGATCAAATATTGGATGTGATAATTCATTTGAAAAATTTGAATAAATAAGAAATTACTTTTTTATTACTGAGGAAACAGTGACTCGAGTTTCGTAGTTTTTACTACATTTACCTGAATAACAAGTTGTATAAGGGGGAACGGAAAGTAATGTCGTTTTCTTGAATTAAATTCAAACGAATAAATTATTCAGATACTGAACTGTTTCAGCCGTTACAATTTGGTTGTTGATCATAATTAAAACAAGTTGTAGAAATTACTATGTTTTACTACCAATAAATTGATATTTTACACATTTAATTGCGGCTTGAGTTTCGGGAATTAACTATCCCATCTTGTTGTGTAAAGATGGGATAGTAAATTCCCGAAACTCCAGTCACAATTAAATGTGTAAAATATCAATTTATTGGTAGTAAAAGAATAAATTATTAACAAGTTTTTATTTTTAATCGATAATGCAATCACCTTCGTTCTCAACAACCTTTTGCCATCTTGTGTAAAATTTCGATGCCACACCGATAAAAATTAATTGGTTTTTGGGTGAAATATCTCGAGGTGGCATTTTGAGCATCATCCAAATTTGCCACCAAGAAAATGTTATAGCGATCGGAATAAGTGGAAATCCGAGGGTGCGATATCGGTCGAGTAAGGTGGGTGACTCGTACCTCCCACCCCAATTCATTAATTTTTTCGAAGGTTCGTCTTGCACAGTGCTTTGCCGTATTACAGAATTGCGCCTTTTCTGTTGACAATCACTGGATACTTTTCGATTAAAGATTGTTCGAACTAATTGTTCACTATAAAGCGCCCCCCGGGCTTTAGAACTTGACGAGATGGGGGCGTTTGTCAGGACTAGGACCCTAGTTTCGTCCCGGCGAAATGGAGCGTTAAGTCTTGGTGCCTAACATAATGCCATTCGCGCCAGTCACTGGACCTGTATGGTGGAAGATCTCCGAATGGGGCCCTAGTTTTGCCATTCTGGCAAAGGGAGTCTGTCACAGCACAGGGCCTCTCTCTTAAAACTGGCGTACCCTATCGCCGTATAAATCTCCGGATTCTGTGGGGGGGTTTGCCCTCAGGTGTTACTTGTACCACCTGGCCACCCCATTGGTGTTGGACTCGAGGGGGCAGTGGTTGAAAGTCCGCATGCTGGACTAGGAAGGTATTTTATTTATCTGTTCGCAGACCCCCATGTTCGGGATATTCTCATGAAATGACCCGGGGTTTAACGGGACTTGACGGTTCGACCAGCTTGTCCTGGCCCCGGATCAATGCGTAACAATTTAGGGTTTGTGGATCTCGACGAAATGGCTTTGCCGTTAGTGCTTGACGCCAGGATCAATCAAATTACTTCACATGGGTTCGGTGAGTCAGGACGTACAGGCCGTTAGACAGTGCTAGTACCAGGATCAATAGCCATCAATCTTCAGATTATCTTAGTTCAAGGGACTGCGTTCGAATGCTTGGATAAGAATTCCTTCCGGCGGGTTAGTTGCGTCACAAACCAACTCGGGTACTGACCTGCAGAGCCAGTAGAGGTTGAATAGTGCTTCGCTGCTACCAGTCAGACGGTTCTGCCTTTCGAATCAGGGCCCAAACTGGAAGCTGGTGGGTTCATCTCTTCGGAGGGGTTCTTGCTTCGCGCGATGATATGGCGTAATCCTTATCACACTTTCTACCTCTTGGGGTGGAATGTGGAGACTGCTGAGTAGTCACTTGGTGAAAGCGCTATGCTCGTATGCCAATACGAAAACCTGGTAGAATTCACGTGTTCACTAAAAAGCCGCCCTCTATGGCATTAGAGCATGGTGGGCTGGGGATGCTTGTCAAGACCAGGACTCTAGTTTCATCCCGGTAAAATGGAGGGTTAAGTCTTGGTGCCTAACGTAATGCTACTTGCGCCAGTCACTGGAACCCATGTGGTGGAAGATCGACCGAATGGGGCTCTAGTTTCACCGTAAGGTGATCAACTCAGTGACAAGGAAGTCCATCGCAGCACAGGGCCTCTCCCTTAAAAATAGCGTACTCTAGCCTATTGCAGTAAATCTCCGGATTTTTCCTAGTGCGTTACCTAGGGAGGGTGAATTCCCACAGGTGATACTTGTACCAACTGGTCATCCGATTGGTGTTGGACTCGAGGGAGTGGTGGTTGAAAGTCCGCATGCTGGACTAGGGAGGTATTTCGTTTATCTGTTCGCAGACTCTCATGTTCGGAATATTCGTCCTGAACCTGGATCTATTGTGAGACGTTTCAGGGTTTGTGGATCTCGACGAAACGGCTAGTCCGTTGGTGCTTGACGCCAGGATCAATCGAAAGACTTCACATGGGTTCGTGGGTCTTGACGTAAAGGCCGGATCGTACCAGGATCAATTGAGGCATCAATCTTGAGATTATCTTAGTTCATGGGACTGCGTTCGGGTGGGTGGATAAGAAGCTCCTTCGGCGAGTGAGTTGCGTCACAAAACAAGTCGAGTACAGACACTGCAGAGCCAGTAGAGGTTGGATAGTGCTTCGCTGCTACCAGTCACGGTGTAGGTTTTCGGACTGAAACCAAAACTGGAAGCTTGGCGAGTTCAACTTTTCGGAGTGGTTCTCGCTAATACGCGATGATGAGGTGTATACTTATCACACTATCTGCTAACTGGGCAGATTGTGGAGACTGCTGAGTAGTCACCTGGTGAAAGAGGTACGCACATGCCAGTAACCTAACCAGAAGAATTCACGATGGTCACTATAAAGACTGCATTAAAACAGTTTGTCCAAGTTTTAGCACTTCAAAATGAACAATTCCGCGTAAAGTCTGTAAAATATACAGAACCGCCTTTTTGGGATGCAAACCCTGCGTCGCAGTACTTCGTGGTGATTCATTTGGACAGAGCCACTGCCTTTTTGATTATCATATAGGACCCATTTTTCGTCTCCAGTGATCAAGCGGTCAAAAAACGGTTTTGTATGGTGCTGTTGAAGCAATATGTTGCATGTGATGGATCGGTTGGCTTTGCTCTCTTCCGACAGATTATAGGGGACCCAAACACCTGCTTTGCTTATTTTTCCAATCGGATGCAAATGTTCTTGAATGATCGTCCAAAGTTGGTTAAGAGTGTTTAAGAGTTCCTCGATAGTCTGACGTGGATTTGCTTCCACTTCTGCCGTTAGCATGTCGTTGTCCAATGTTGTTGGTCTTCCTGATCGATAGGAGTCAGAGAGATCAGAATTAGCGGATCTGAACCTACAGAAACATCTTTGGCATTTACGAACATCTAATGCACTTGAATAAACCGTTTTTGGTCGCAACTGTTGCGTTACTATTCTTGCGAAACTCAAAAAGCATACAATGCCGGATATGCTCTTCTGGTATTTGGCTGGCCATCTCACCCCAAATTGCCAAAAAGTCTAATATTCAATTATTCAGGAGTGAACAAGTCACAATAACCTTAAAATGTCTTTGACACGACTTCGAAGTACGCAATGAGCTGACAAATGACAATCAAATATCTACATGCGCATAAACGACATTACTTTCCGGTTCTACTATTATTTCAAAGGTTTTATAAATTATAATTAATAAACTCCACTCAAAAATCAAATTCACAATCGAAGAAGAAATGAACCACATTATTAATTTTCTTGACCTCACAATAACAAGACTAGATAATTTACAAGATTTTAGTATTTTTCACAAACCCACACATAAAGATATTACAATACATAAAACTTCAAATCACTCCACCAACCAAAAGATGTCAGCATATAATATTTTTATTCATAGACTATTGAATGTCCCTTTGGATTCATGTAATTTTTTTAAAAGAATTAAATATTATTAAATAGATAGCGTCAAGCAACGGTTACAACCCTTTTTTTATAGACAAATGGTATCCAATAAACAAAAAAACAATACTTTTCGTTATTTTATGTTAATAGATTATCTGAAAATATTGCTGAATATATCATATCATAAATCAAAATAGTTTCAATTACAACGCAGCTTTTAAAACCATTAATAACCTTAGTACTTACATAAAAAACAATAAGGATCGAAAAAATAAAGAAAATAAATCTGAAGTCTACAAGTTGACTTGCAACGATTGCCCTTTAGTATATATTGACCAGACAGGTAGATCATTCAAGAAAAGAATCCAAGAACACCAAAGGAGTTAGATATCGAATTCCTTACATTCGACATATGTAAATCATCTTAAGGAATTCAGGCATAATTTCAACATTAACCATGAAATTATCCACGTGGAAAGCAAAAGTTGTAGATTAACACTTTTAGAACTTCTTAAAATCAATAGGTCAGTCACGTACTTAACACTGTATTTAAACTCGGTTACACTGGTCACCATCAGCCAGTAGAATGTAGATACCTGAAGAAGCCACATCGTGATGAAACAGTTGTTGTATTATAAACATTTTTGTGGAAATTAAAATACTGTCTCATATATTTTTTAATTAAAATGAGTTTCCACCAAGTAAAGACCGAATCAATCAAACACATTATATAAATTTATGGAAGGCTTCGGCTTGGGAAAGACTTCGAGAAGTGGGAAATAGCAAAGACTCGTCTACTTGTTCAATAGTTTTATTGCGAAATTGTGTTTAATCTTGAAAACCCCTATCGATTCCAGGATGTCTAGTTTCTTGCCTTTTTTGTCCTACATATTGACAAACTCAATAAGAACTCGCGGATCAATATTGGATATTTGATACGATTTCATGACTTTTGGAAGTATTTATTAAGTGTATAAATAAGTTCGTGCGGTTTTTTCGAAAATTGAAGATTTATTGTGAAAAATTAATTATACATTCAAAGTTTACAGTATTGTCCATAGCTAGCCATTATTTCTCCCATCATTCTAACAATTGACGGATCCATATCGAAGTAAAACGCACCGCAAAAAAACACTATTGGGTACAAAAGTTGATTTTCAGAGCACACAGAAACTATGTTGTTTACACTTCAGCTGAAAAGAAAGCCTAATGATGACACTTCAAAATGAAGGTGTTGCCAGCTGAAACAATGGAATAATAAACTAGTAAGCGACATTGTTATCAAAACCGCACGAACCTATTTTTACTCTTAATATCTGAATGAAGAACAGATTGCATTTTGATAGATAGTTTATTTGAATATATATGTCAGTATATTAAAATTAATTGTTTCAAAACAATATCAAACTTCTGCAAAAATGTACCGGAAAAACTTATGCTGGATTGAGTGATTTTCACCTTGAATACTGTATACATTATAATGCATAATTAATAAGGTACCACCAATACCAACATTTTGTAACACTGAGATTTCAGATGAGAATTGCCATAATTAATTACATCAGGATTTAATCTAATCATAGAAATTAATTTGAAACTTTCATTCCCCATTTCCTGATAGATAAGGACAGGTAGTAGTTATATTGAATTTGATGAGAAAATTGAAGTGTAATTTCCTGTAGATTAATCTTACTCCACATCAATTTTAACTTCTGAAATTTACTGTATTCAGTTTCTTTTTTAACTGTTTTTTGACAAAGTACCTTGTTATTTTTCATAATTAATAAAGAACATTCTTGATTTTTGATGACAGTAAATAATAAAAAAAATGGTTTAAACTTACAAAATAAATATCTTCAAGGAGATTAAGTCTACGCATAATTCACATCATGAAATTATAAAGGAATTCAGCTTTCAAAATTGGAATGAATGAATTAAACACTTCATAAAACAACAAACTTGCGTATAATTTTTGGTTTTTACAACTTACATGATCACTTTCTGCACTTTCCAATGGTTTAGGATCAGATTCTCTTCGTTTCCTCACTTCAGACATGGCATATATTAAATGTAACCGAAACCGAACGCACTGACTGTTAAATTTTTATACCGAATTGCACCAAAATCTGTTTATAAATAATAAAATCAATACATGACAAGACTGATGTATAAGCTTTAGATGTCTGTGAAATGACAATTCATTTTAAGGTTATAATCTACAAACGTAACGAAGTTCCTAGTGAACTATTGGACGGGTATTGGTAACGCACCAGACGAGTTGCATAATGAATATCATAATCCGTCTATAGAGTTAAACATGAAGGATGCTGTATACTTGGTAATCAATCAGAAAAACAAAATTCTTTTTTTAGTGTTTTAAATGTATTACAAAACTTTCCGCATACTGTAGGGAAGCATATTCTGTGGAATAAAAAATGATTCCATAATGTTAGGTGTCATAGTCACAGAGTAGTTAATCTAAAATAAAAAGTGCAGATCCAAAACAATATCAATTATCATTTCAAAATCGTTAGATCCAAAGCACAATGTCACATTAAACGGGGAATAAATGATTGAAATAATTAGCATTCCAACATTTTAAAAATGCTACTTTTGATAATATCAACTTTATTGAGTTTCTTGAGTGTTCACACAAAAATTGTAACAGAACCAGTAAGTGATTCTATTTACGTTTCACCTTAATGGTAAATTATAAACTTTTAGGTAATTCGATGGCTGAATAGGACAACTAAAGAAGAAATATCTAAACAAAATGAGATAAAAGAACTTCAGGCTGCTCAACAAAAACTTAGCATGGTCGACAACTTTGTTGAATATTCTAAAATTCAAAGGAAAATCAATAGATTAACTGAAAATTTAAAAGAATCACAGTCGAGGAACACAAATAATGCATACATTAAACTAGGAATTCCTTATGGACTAAGAGTTATAATTATCACTTTGCTTGTCATATTATCTTTATATTACCGAGGTAGTCCATTATTTTATTTGGATAGTTCTGTGAATTTATTTCCATTTGGATATTTTATTTCTATTCCTAATGGAAAAAACAGTGTTTCATTTCACTTTTGGGTGATGTGTTGTACAGCTATATCAAGACTGATTAAATTATGAAACTGAAACTATAAAATATATTTTCTGGTTATTAAACAATTAGTTTTTGTTAAGTTTTAAGATTCATTTAGAATCCGATAATCAAAAATTTCCTGCTCTCAATTTCATGATTCATAGGGTACTCATAACACCTATGTCTCAGGAAACCTATTCTACAGGAATCGATAAATCGTATAGCCAGAACTAATAAATTTTCTTTACATTTGATTATTAGAATGATTTAAAAAAACACCCTTCTATATCCAATTTTAAAAAAATCTGGATGATAAATATGTATCCTCTGGTTATTTTGGACATTTATACACTAAAAATCAAAGACTATTTAAATGAATTTAATTTTAAAAAGCCTTCTCAGTTTGTCCCAAACTGTATTTTTATTATTTATGATGAGCGGGCGTCTGTCCACACTACCACTGCGTCCGCATGGACTATTGTGGTTCACCCCTAATTTATATCTCCCCGACTCCCAAACTGTAACTCTACTTACATGAGTTAAACAGGTAGGAACTTTGAAACAAGATTGAAAGAGCATCTGACTATAGATCAAAATAGCCTTTGAACATATTGATGCTGTAAATCTCCATATAGACATTATTAACCTCAAAATCCTCCATAATGTCACAAAGGTTAGAAAATGAATTTATCAGAATGCTTTGAAATAAACAAAGTCTGAAAAGACCCCGATCTTCAAACACTTAACCAAATATAAAATGAACCATTCCCCACTCCTTCCTCACAATAATACGATACCTTATATTTCTCAATGCATTTCTATATTCCGTAACAATGATGGACCAGTCCAAACACCTCAAATGTATCCCATTTTGTAGTGAATAATTTGTGAAATTTTTTTAGTGTTTTTCCAATATACAATAGATTTTCATGAAATAAAAAAGCTATCAATATTATATACTTATGTCTTCCCGATTACATTTAATGCCCTTCAATTGTTGTTGTACTTTCTTCTTCTTGACCCTTTGCTAGTGAAGGCCAAGTTATTCTTGATTGAGTTTGGGAAAGATGATTGAAAAAAATTGTTGATTAAATTTATTTATTAAAATATTCATTCGATAATTTACAAATATAGAATGTATATCATATATTTAATTTTCGAATTTGAGGCCAGAAGTAATGAAATAAAAAGTTACATAAAATATCTGTTACGGATTAGAAACTGCCAAAAAGAATAACAAATATTTAGGTCTCTGATTCTAAAAAGAAAGCATTCTATAATCAAATACAGAAGAGTACTTGAGGAAGTATTTTATCGATAGGATTTCAGTTATTTTAACGCCATAAAATTTATTATGAGATATTAACTATAACTTGATTCATTAATATCAGTGTCATGCTCTGTATTTATTCCTATTCAGCAAACAAATGATGAAGATTCGTACTGAAATCGATTTACTGAATATAAATAACACTCCTGTATACTACAACAATAAATTGAACCATACAAAACAAGTTCATACATAAAATATATTTTCCTCATGACAATAAATTGATATGACTAGTTTTTATTTGATGATAACAAATTAGTTACCGTGAAATAATTTCAGAAACGGTTTAGAGGACTCAAAACTTTGGTTATATGTAATAATTCCTTGCCTTTGCTTTTAAGTTTGATAGAATAACTGAAGTACTAGTTTTAAATATATATACTATAATTTTTCAAAATGAGAACAGCTTGAAGGGGAACACGATTCTGTTATTACAGACAAAAAGTTGTGCATGATTTACAAAAAAAGTAGATATGGATAACATGTTCATTCTAAACACGTGCTGTAAACATTCCCAAACCATTTCAGTTATACAAGTAAAAGTTAGCTGCCCTATATTGAGAGTTAACGATATCACTCTCAGGTCCCCTGTTTTTACTAGCTCAACAGATATATTTTTTTATGATGTGTAATATATAGCCCGCCTGAAATTTTTCTCTTATTTTTTTGGTCTTTCTATGGCCAAATGTGGCGTTTTTTCAATTTACAAGTATCCCCTAAAAATGAGGGCTTACTTAGGACTTAAAACACAGTTGAACTAAACCAGATTATATTTTTAAGAAAACTCGAAAAAAGTATTGTAATTTTAGTTTTTATTTAAATTTAATTAGTAATGGAAACTTCTCGGATACAACAATTTAAGATCTCTGTGAATTTTCTGGCTTAAAAATGGATACAGAATTGGGCAAGATGTATCAATTTCGGAAAACTAATTCTAGTTTCCACATAAACGACTAGAGTGCTTTTAAAAACTTATTTCAGAATTAAGTCATGGTAAATAATTTTTTTTGATTATTCTGATTTCGGATGTCAATTGCCTGAATTGTACACCCTATAGCTTAATGTGGACGAAACCTAAAAAAAATTAAAATGCAGGATTATGAAAAGTTGTTCGACTATCTCCTGGAACAGAAACAATAATACTTATGGATTGAATCTGAAACTAGAAAATTATTAAACATAACTAAGATATTATTGACATGAGTTTCATAGTAGAAATTGTCAAAAAAAGAAACTATATTGTGTGTTTCATTCAGTAAGATATCTCTGATGGAAACATTGTGAAATATACAATATAACTAATTTTTTTTTACAATTTCGTCAAATTCAAGTGAATCAGTATTTCACTTGACAACAGTCAGCCTCTAAATGAAACGCACAAAATAATTTTTTTTAACAAATCTTCTGTAGTCAGATTCAATATATAATAATTGTTTCTACTTCAGGATATATTCTAACATTTTTGACTTTTTTACAACAATTTTGTATTCCATTTCGTAATTTTTATCCCAATCCATTTTTTATAATTTTTTTCTTTTAGATTTTCTTCTCATTAAGATATTTTTTGAGCAAAAATTCAGTCAAAAGATGTCTAAAATCAAAATAATTAAGTGACTTTGCCAATAACATTTAAATCGTCATCAAGTTCAATTTAAATCAAAATTCGATACAATATTCATTTCCAGTTTTCAAAAATAAATTCAGGAGTTCATTTTTTAAGTTAACATAAGTTTTTGTATTATTTAAATTTTTGATGGCAGAGCAACTGGCTATTTCAATATCAATTTATAATAAATAAATCATATTTAAAGAGAGTAAAATGAAATAAATACTCTAAATATAATTTAAGAAAGAATTATACTGTTTACTTTAAGTCAAGCAACTTTAAGTAAACCTCTGAGTTTTTTTGTTAAAGATCCAGATGTCTTAAAAAATTGCCAATGACTTCAAAATCATTGGCAATAACTTGGAACTTTTTCATTATTGCTTTCGTACATTAATTTGGATCGGATTTCCCTAAACTCTAGGTGAACCATAATGTTTAGGTGTTGTAGTAGTTAATGATCATCTAAAACAATATCCACAAAAGCCCATAGGCTGAGAAAATTTTTTAATCAAGCGCAAGTGACAATTATAAAAAAATATACCTCCTAAACTACTAAGTCATGGAATAAACAAGATGATTATCAGAAATTCGCATATTTTTGATGTGTGTAATACACGGAGAGTATTGAGTGATGGGAGTTATTCATATTATATTATATATGGAGAGGAGAGTATGAAATTTCAGTTGTAGCAGTGATATGGAACTAAACATCATAGTCTGTCTTGTGAATTTTCAAGCAAACAATGACCAAAGAGAATTTCATTAAGGTTGAGTGGAACAGTTCAATTCCAACAGAATATTGAGTTTAGTATACAATGTTAACAAGACAGAATCACTATTAAAAAAAATCTGCAGGACCCACCATCCCTTAAGAACACAGTTAACAACTCTCAGACTTCCCCTATCCAGGGTGGAGCTATAAGATTGCAGTATATCAATTGAGCTATTCAAATAAGACTTTTGTCATGCCTTTACTAATAATCATCTTGTGTGGTGGTTTGAGTACTCCCCCCAATATAAGACATTTAAATTTTACTTTTGGATATCTTTTTTCCTTTTACCTTTAAAGGTATGTTTTCAGGCCACCCCATATATATGTCATGATTGAATTTTCAAGGTTCTCATAAGCTATTTCACCTTGAATATTACATATAAGATAAGCATTCATAAGTTTTATTCTAATCCATTATTTTCCCACTTATTAGCAGTCCCATTCGTCATCATTTGAGTCTTCATCGTCAGTATCATCATCTTCTGAGTGAATAGCTTTACTCCTTTCGGCCAAGGCTTTGGCTAATGCTCCAGCTAAATCTGTAGGTCCTATTTCTGTTGGTTGATTTAACTGTTTAACTTCTCTATCCTGAAATTCATATTTACAATGAAAGATCGGATAGAAAATGTACCAGAAGTAGGAAATTACCTGTACGGGTTTAAGTGAAAATCCTTTCCTTATTTCACACAGGAGGTCATTTCTTGCTTCAGTAGGTGCAGCAATTTTTCTGTCTTCAATAGGCTGAAAAGTTAAAATCGTTTGAATAAAAATGCTGAAAAATTAAAATATTATTTGTACTCTGTAGTTTTTTCAATGACATGAAAGGTTCTGAGAAGTTAATTAATTTCTAAAAAATTGATTTACATTTAGAACCTGGTGTCAGGCTATATATATAGCCTGACGATCTAGATAATATATATCATCTAGAGGATTCATGTGAATCTTGATCCCTTTCTTTTTTTATTTATCCATACAAATCTTAAGGGGTGTCAGATCCTGGTAAAGTAGATTATTTGTCGAATTTTAGATTTAAAACAATTATGTATGATATTCAACAGTCCATCACTCCTGAAACTTTCAAATCGGTGCAATACTTCTTTAAGAAGTTACATATGATGAATGAACAGACAGTCTGAGTTCTACCTAAGTTTTTTTTTAATTTGACACTTTATTAGCAATCAGAATATATTTATTCTATAGGTGAATAAGATGGCTTAAAAACTGCGTGCTCTCAGATGACGTGATGGGGGTTTCTCCAGTGAAGTAGTCCTCTTCAATCCTCCATCAGATCTGCTGACCAGTTCCTTTAGAATTTTCTGCCATCTTGTGGAAGTAATGGTTGGAGAGAATTATTTTTGTGATCATGTAATTTTTCATGGTGATTTATATTTTTTCTTCTAGTCTTCCTATAAGGTCTGATAAGTAACATACCATGGAGCATTTGCTATCATATGTAGCATCTTCGACTGGCTACTCTGTATAATAGCAATGTTTGACTTGCTTGTGCAGCCACACAATTCTATTCCACATACCCATACTGGTCTAATGACAGTTTTTCATATTAAAATTTTGCTCTCCAGCTATAAATTGGACTTTCTTTCTATTATACCGTATAGATCTTTTACTCTCAAATCAATTTTTCTTCTGTCCAAATGCATTCCTAAGTACTTGGTAGATGTGGACTCTGGTATCTGTACATTTTTAATGAAAACCTGTGGTCATCTCTTCTTAGTGTGAAGTCCATTTTTGTAGACTTAGTCTCATTAATTTTGATTCTCCACTTCTGCAGCCATTTTTCAATTTCATTTAGATGATCTTGGAGGTGGCTAGATGCCAATGCTGGATCTTTACATCTGGCAAGAATAGCTGTATCATCAGAAAATGTTCCATGTTTGTAGGAAGATCTACAGTATAAAGCAGATACGAGAAATGGACCCAGCACACTACCCTATGATAATCCAGATGTTATCGGATACTTTTCAGATGCTTATGTAATTTCTCCTGATCCTAAACTCTCTGTCACTCAGATACGAATCCAGAAGTTGGAAATAGGCTTATCAGTGAGTCCAACCTAGACGTTTTAGTTTTTTTAGATCATGTTTGGCCCAAAATTCGAAAATTACAGACATTTGGACAAAGTGATAGCACGCTGTTCCATATAATAAGCGCGCAAAAAGTAAACATAAAATTCAAAACAACCTCCAGTTGTCACTTGTTAAGACAATTCAAATTACCAATGCCCAATTTGCTTACCTTGAGAGTTGTTCCATCTCTTATACTTTGTAGAAGAGCAGCATTCATATCTACTGAAGGAGGAGCTGAAGGTCTGGAATTGGAATTCAATAATGCCTCATTCAAAGAAGGTGCTGGTGGTATTAAATTCATTGGAAGAGGTGGTGGCGGAGGAGCTGATGGAGGCGCTACTATGTTTGTTGGAAGACTCGGTTTTTCTAAAAATGTCAAATCAATTTTAACTTTATTCAACATAAATACAAGTAAATGGATAAATAAATTTACATATTTTGTTTTACTTCACTTAATTTTCAAGTAATAACCATTACCATTAACAAAATTTTAGTTTATGTTGTTCAATATTTTCAGTTGTAAACCTCTATTTTATTGAGATTTGCCTTAAATGTGGTTAAATGATCTACTACATGTGGATTAAAGTAAAACATTCGATTTCCGCTAATAGCGTTTTACTTTAATCGACATTAATATGAATTTTCATCAAGTAAAGACAGAAGCAATGAAAAATTTACTGTTACATACCCGGTTGAAGTTTGGCTGGTGGTCTTCCGGGAGGTCCACTGGGAGGAGGTGGTGGAGCAGCTCTCTAAAGAAAATATAATTGAAAACTCAGCTATACTCTATTAGGTGTACAACTCTGCATCCTCTGTTTTCCTATAGATGGCTTTCATTGTAAGTACTCGACGACATAAATAGGTCACAGTAATGCAAGAAACTTGACATCTGTCAACATAATTTCATAGAAATATTGGTAGATTTGTATCTATATCATAAAGTTATTCTTGAAGATGTCATTTAGTAACCATTTTGTCGTCATTAGAGGAAGGTTTTAATTTTCTGCTTCAATATAAAAAATATGCAGCTGATACGCATTGACCACACTCAAATATTTATTGTAAAATCTTATTAGAGAACAAACGTGTCTTGAATAGTTTGAAGCCTTCAAGATCTTTTATATTCATGTCGATGATTGGCAAAGCAGTGAAAGAAAGCGAGTTTTTAAAGATGCAGAAATGTGAGCATTACTTGATCAACACTCGTCTCAAAGTCAAGAACAATTGGCACTATTATTTGAAGTGACACGAAAATCAAATTGAAAACGCCTCAAAGGCATGGAAATTATTCAAAGGCAGGGTAATTGAGAATCGTAGTAGTTGACAGTGAAGGATGAAGGACAGACAGTGTTTATTCTATTAACAGTTGCTTGAAATGTAAATGTGGTAAGGATTTATGCATTACATTTTGACTGACGACGAAAGATGGGTTCTTTATAATATTTATTTATTAATTTTAATTACTTTCGTATATCTGTTGGGTTATTTATTCCATTTGACATTATATATTGAGTTTTGATTATATACGTCTATTAAATGTAAGCGGTGCTTGTGTAGACATAAAATTTCTAAAAGTTTTTTGAATAAAAATTTTTTTGAAATTAAAATTGTAGAAGATAAACATATTTCAATTTGTTTTAATATTCAAATTTTGTTATATTTCTTCTATCAAGTAAAAGGCCTTTCTATTTTATTTTCTAAATATTAAAAATCCCAGCCATGTCGAAGCTGAAAATGACAAACAGCACTGTTCTACGTAGTGAATTAAAAACTGTTAAAACTGAGTGAAACAATCACAAATGTTAGTAAACATAATTAATAGCATGAACCGAGCATGAAGAGACCAACGGTCGAAATACAAAGGATAAATTGATTTTGCACCATGATAATGCTCAACCCCTTGGTAAGAAAATAGTTAATATATTCTTGGAAACACTGGAATGGGAAGTCTTTCCATACTCACTGAATTCCCCAAATCAATGGCACACAGCTTAACTAACTAGCACCAAATATAAAAAACTAGTAAAAAATTCGATCAATTTGGGGTGTGTTCCAAAAGATGACCAGTATTTTCAACATGGAAATCATAAGTTGCCCCAAAGATAGAAGAAAGTAGAGGACAGCAATGAATAATAAATGTATAACCACTCTTTTACCATAAAGTCTCAATATTCAGAAGAAACAGTCAAAACAATGTTGCATCTACTCTTGACTTACCACATGAGGCTTCCCAGGACCTCTAGGAGGTACTGGTGGTACTGGAAGTGGTGGAGCCATTATGTTGTTATTCACTTTATTTGGTTGGCTAGACTCTGTATTTTCTTTCTTCACAGCGTCAAACCCACCTCTTGCATTTATAAATCCATAAATGAATTCCCTTGTTTCTTTATCCTGCAATTCTTTTTCAGATACACCAGCCTAAAATAATAGCATAAGAGAGAGTGTAAGCTTTCCACGTCATATTACCTTTTCGAAAAATTTTTTTAATTGATCATTTATCCCATCCAGATCAAACCCAGAATCAGGGTTCCAACCGACATGTGAAAGATGCTTAAAATCCTGAGGACTTCCTATGTCTGCTTTGGTGATGTTACGTTTCCTCTTTGCTTGCTTCGCAGCTTTAAAAAAAATTAGTAGTGAAATATAAATGAATAATGAAACTTTGTTGAAACGTTGGTTGATAGTTTCCCATATGACACATAGATGGCGCCACAAATAAAAAATCAATAATTTTTTTAGAAAGGACTAACCTTCAGAAGAAAGTTGTCAAAATTTCCTGACGATTTGATCTTTTGTTCCAAAGTTACATAATTGCATTATTTTTGAATATTTCGTTACTCATTAAGTTAAGTTTTTGACACCAAAAATGAACGGAAAATGTTTCATATCTAGACACAACCCAAATCTGATTTATTTTATTTTTCAGATTGAGAATCATTCAATTTGGTCTAAGTAAAATTTTTACATCAATTTTTTATTTTTTGTAGATGAAACTTTTGTTTTTCATTTGAATATATTTTTATCAGCTGTTCATTTTCCTTATCAAACATTTTCAAGCATTTAGACTGTTATAGTTACGATAAGAAATCTCATGAATCAACTACTTGTATTTTTAGGATTACTGATAATGAATTATATAATTATGTAACTGAACTTATATTGGCTAAATAATCATATAATCTTATACTCAATACAGAATGTTTTGAGTATTAAATCAGAAATTTAAATATTCATTCACTGCTTCAAATAATATAAGATAGATTTATAATGAGATTTCAGAATGAGTTCATAAGCACCAATATATGATATATTACGCTGATACTCCTAGATGTTCTGTAAAGATCCCTCAGAAGCTTTTTCAGCTTGTACGAGTTAAGAGTTCAGTTGTGTTCTAGTTAGGCTTTGTAACTGCAATCTTACTCCACTTTAGGTCACACCAGATATGCTAATACATGTCTAAAAATTTCATTAATATCTAATGAATTCACAGATTCATTTAGCAATCTGAAGTACAGGGTTATCCATTTTGTTGTTCCGAAAGTAAACGTAAATAAAACACTTTCATTTAGTAAAATAAAATAGAAAAAGGCTTTTTACTTGATAGAAGACATATAACAAAATTTGAATATCAAAACAGATATAATCTGTTAGTCTTCTACAATTTTAATTAAAAAAAAAATTTTATTCAAAAAACTTTTAGAATTAAATTAATGTCTACAATAAGCACCGCTTATATTTAATAGACGTATAAAATCAAAACTCAATACACCATGTCAAATGGAATAAATAAACCAACAAATATAAAAAAGGCAATTGAAATTAATGAATAAATATTTGGTTTATTTATTCCATTTGACATTGTATATTGAGTTTTGATTTTATACGTCTATTAAATATAAGCGGTGCTTATTGTAGACATTAATTTAATTCTAAAAGTTTTTTGAATAAAAAATTTTTTTTTTAAATTAAAATTGTAGAAGACTAACAGATTAAATCTGTTTTGATATTCAAACTTTCATTTAGAATATGGATCAAATTTTTATTTCAATATAATGCTTGGACCTTGCCATTATGTGTGTAATACAACATCATTTAAATGTGCTCCGCGTGATCTCTTACAGGACTCCATCCTTGTGAGGTAATTTTCGATGACTCACCGGCACATTTCGGGCAATATCTCACCAATAACTTGATGGTTCTCGCCGAAACGAGAAATTACGCGTTCAGGGAATGTTTCTTGCAATAATGCCAAAGCGGGTCGCGTTGTGAGGCTTGTTGCACCATCTTGCTGGAACCACAATCTTCCAATATCATTCATTTTAGGCCAAAAAAATCGGTAATCATTTGGCTATAGCGATGAGAATTGACGGTTTGAATGACACCTCCATTTTCAAAGAAGGGCCAATCACTCCACCAGACCAAATTGCACTCCATACAGTGACTTTTTATGGACGTAATGGTCTCTTAGCAGTTACATGAAGATTTTCACTGCTCCAGATGCGGCAATATTGTTTGTTTACATAGCCGCCGAGTGAAAAATGTGCTTCATCGCTAAAGAAAATTCGATGCAAAAAATCGTCATCCAAATGTTGCTCAAGCACCCAATCGGCATATGTTCTACTCATTCTATGGTCAACTCGCTTTAGTTCTTGTGTCAATTGAACCTTATAAGGACGGAGATGCAAATCCACTTTCTACCGAATCATTGTTTTTGTAGTATGTTTTCACAATTTTCACATGTTCAGCAGTAGATAAACCATCCATATTGTTAAATGGCTAACCTTCAACTAAACATATGAAGCTTCGGATCACAATTCTATTTGATGATCATCTTGGCAAACATGAACTATCTTTTCAGGGTCATTCTGAATCTGAGAGCTCAACAAATAAAGGAAATAATGTAGGTATCATAAGTCTTGAGGCAAAATATGATGAGACCTTAAAGCATCATTTAGAAAATTCGACAAAGTTTAAAGGAACATCAAACTTGATTCAGAATGACCTAATTTTAAGTGTTGTATGAACTGTCTTGAAAAAAATCAAGAATGAAATGAACGAAGCAACATTTGTTGCTATTATCTTAGATGAGACAACTTACATATCCAATACTAGTCAGTTAACAAAGATTATTCATTGTTACAAAGGGAGGCAAATAAAAGAAAGATTTTTTGGTTTTGCTCATATCTCTATGCAATGAACAGCTCAGTCCTTAAATATTCAGTTAGCTATTGAACTGGATTATGGCTCTAAATTAGTAAGTTAATGTTACAATGGAGTAGTCATGATGACAGGAACTTAGGAAGACCAAAATTAAATTAAACATCCATTAGCACATGGTACATAGACAGAAAAATGTGTAGATTAATCTTCAGTATACTATAAACTTAAATGCTCTCTTGTTTAAATAAATTTTAACCATTAATCTTGGTCAAAACAGCCTGAATTAAAAGTAGAACTTAATATACGTTTCTATTTTAAACGTTACAACTGAAAGGGTTGTGTGATAATTACACCGACAAAGAAAACTAAAATCCTACCAATTATAATCAAGTAATATTACTCAGAAAGGTAATCTTATTAGTCATTCGGCCATAATCAACAACGACTGTTTTCAATAATTATAAGGCAATATCATCGAGTTATAATTGGTGAAAAACAGATAAAATACAGATACCATTGTTATAGAATAATCACACATTTTAATACAGTTTACAAATTCAATAGATTTAAAATTTCTACAATAATTAAAAACTTACCTAGATCTGGAACTTTTCTGACTACAAAGTCTTGTGGGTTTGTAGGCTTCAAATTATTGATATTGCTATTAACTACATTATTACAATTTCGATTATATTGTCTTCTCCTTTCTAAAAATTAAGAAGTAAATATTCACATATTATAAATGTTAAAAACCCACCTTCTTTCTTTCTCTTTGCATATATTTTAAGGTCTACAATTCTTTTCATTTCTTTAGCCTCCTCGTTGCTTGCAAAGTTGAAGGCAATCAAACAATCCTAAAGAATTTTGAAATAATGTTTTTTATATAAGTATTATGAATTACCCACCTGGCCTTCAAATATGTGGAAAAAAGCTGTTGTTTCATTATATTCTAAATTATTATACATCTCATGTTCCCAAATCATATTGTTCCTTCTTAAGCAAAATAGTCTAAAAAAATAGTTCTTTCTGATATTGTCCTTTACGAAACATAATACTCCTGTATCTTTTCTTATCCAACAAGAATGGTTTGGAGCTTCAGTGAAGAATAGCTGAATGATAGCAGTTGAGAGTGTCTGAAAAGATATCATTTGCTGTATGATGTAAAAATGGTACAAGAGTACAACTCTTGAAAATAGTATTAATACATATTAGCTTGTTGATGATTTATACAATTTCGAGTTATTTAATAATCATTAAAAGAAATGGTGTTCTTCATCTAGGAGACATCGGAAATTTTCTACAAATTTGGAATACTCACTTGACATCTATTTCCCAATAGTCTGAAAATTTGACTATTTTCTTCTAAATTCAGAAGCTTGGAGGGCTTATTTTCGACTTCTACAGTAGGAGGCATTCTCATGTTTTGACTCAGCTCTTGAATAACAACGATAAGGAAATAAAAATTTGGAAAATATTAACCTCAATTTCTTCACTGTTATGTACTTCCTCTACTATTTATGTACGGTGAAACATAATTAAATATTTCATCTTAAAATTATTAATCCTAATTAGCACATCCTCTTTCAAAGGTTTAAAATAAAAATAGAACAAATACAAAATGATGATAACATATCGTTATCAGTGACATTTTCACTTTTCCTGGATTTACTAAATAGTGAATGACATATATGTGAAGTTTCTGCAGGGAAATCCAACGTACGAAAAATAATTTTCTGTTGATCATGATCGATTTGTGCTACATATATTTAAAACTTACCATGATGATATTTGAAACAATTGAAATATTCGTTCAAAGATATTACATAGCTTAACATTTCCAAATTGAAAAATTAAGAAATTTTTCAGCAAAAACGTATTAACTACAAGAGGAGTATAACATTTCATATTCAAATAAAACAAACTACCACAACTACACATTCCCTGAAGAATCATTAAAAATATATTATTTGGACATTATCGATGCTTCAAAATAATGGTTTTCGAAAACTGACACAGATGCAATAAACATATTGCAGTTTTGTGAATTCTTTTGAAATATAGTATAAAGTTTGAAGTCATAAATATTATTCATTATTTTTATAAGTATAGTAATTTCTTTCAATATTTATCGGAAAACCCTACTAAAAATTCAAATTATTGCTTGTATTCTCTATGACTTCAATATGGATAATGCTAAGATTGGATTACTTTCCTAACATCTAGAAAAATTCATGGTATTCTGTGATTACTTAGGGTCCGTATCCATGTCAAAAGCTCATCCAATGAACCAGTTACTGTCATAGATAAAAGAGTCTTGTTAATCTATGGTTACTGTGCAGTTACTTGACTTAGAATATAGCCCTGATATCATGAACAGGTTTGATCTTCTACAAATAACTTTTCAGTTGATAAAATTTTATTTTCTGAAGACAAAATAAAGATTTCTATTACAGGGAATATTTTATATCTTGGTGTGTGGGTGCTAAAATAAACTTAAAAGGGCGATCAATTATTTAATAATTTCATTTTTAAATCATCTCATTTGAAAGAAAACAGTGTATGAAATGGAGTTACGATCTAAGTACACAATTTTGTATGCACTTTCCAAGAATTCTAACGATTAAAAAATGATAAATTGTGACTCATAAATACTCGATAGAAGAGTATTTTAACATAATTATAAGGAAATAAAGTGGATTATCATGTCTTCAGAATCATAAAGAAATGAACAGTGTTTCCAGGATATAATATTTACAGAATTCAAATTCAAATTTTCAAGAATTTACCTCTAATAGAAAAATTATACACTTTTTGCGCGTTTAACGCTCTGGGGCTAGCAGAGTAATATTTCGATTCCCTTACTACTTAATCAATTCCTATAACATGTGGGCGAACATTGTAATGCATCAGGTGGAAGTTTTCACCAACTGCACAAGGAAAGAGGCGTACAATATGTTGTAGAATCCTATTTAAATATTGCTTAGGCACAAAACCCCGTGTATAAACGTCAATAATGACTCCTGCCTATACCAGAGAGTAGAACAGGTACGCATGCAAACACTTTCTGGACGTGCCTCCATCCATAGTCTAAGTAGAGACAAATTACTCTCTGTGTAATTTGTTTATGCCTCAATTTCTAAATTCCCAATCTACACTCATTTGACTCAGTCGTTTGCAGCCCGATTTGAGATCTTCTAACACCAATTCAAACAAGTTGTTCCATTACCCTTAGCAAAAGGTGAATATTTGATAGAACTTCGAAAAGACAGTCAGATTTTTGTGAAGGCAATTTCTAACAGCATTTCAGATTATGCTGCGATGAGCTTTTGTAGCTTATTTTCTAGCAGTAAAGAATGAAAATCTGTCTCGACTTCCAGTAGTGCAAAATCTAGACCCAGAACATTATTAGGTGGCGTCCCAATTTTCTTAAAACGTCTTCAAAAGCAACTGATGTCACTCTGAAAAACACCCATTTGCTCACCTTTATTCTCTTTTCTCGTTCTAGCTTGAAGTGGTCCTATAATCCGGTTCATCTCATCTAGAGATAAATGTCGGAGATCAATTTTGAACTTTAAATCAGCTTCAATCGATTTTGATCTGATTACCCCAAAATATCTCAAAATAATGTTAGAAATCAAAGAACTTACCCTACTGTGCATCCACCATTTTTACATATCTCGTGTTTAACATTTCAAACGTATATTTTATGTAAAAACGATTTAGCATGCAGATCTCAATTTTTTTATATGAAAAATGTAGGTACCATGATGCAAAAAAAAGTTGAAATCCATCGACACAAGCTGATTAATGTTTGATTGATTCGATCTTTACTAGGTGGAAACTCAAATATATAAAAGACAGTATTTCAATTTCCTCAAAAATGTTTATAATGCAACAATTGTTTTACCACGATGTGGCTTCTTTATTTTCATGGTTGAAATAAGACAAAGAATGAAACGCTTAACCGCCTCCACTTTCTTGTTAGATTTCATTCACTTTGAAATGCGTATTTAGATTTATCCTATGATTACTTTCCGAAATAAAATTTACAAGTTACACGTCTCTCATGTGGAACAAAGCAAAAACTAATGTGGGTTTCATAAAACGACCTTGCTGACCATTCAACACTTTTCCTGCATCCCATTCTCCTCCACAAGAGCATGTTTTATTCAAATATTCTTCAACACATGTACATAGGAAGTGCGTTGCTCATAGAATATGAAATGAGAGCAAGTATAAAAATGTAGGAGTTTTATATGAGTAGTATTTTACGACTGTTTAATTTCCTAACGAATAGATGGATCACACGCGTCTCAAACGTGTAGAAAGTGCAAAGGAAGTTTAAACTTCAACAAAAGAAAATATTATAAATTTCAATATTGAGTGCGTTAACCACGGATGTAGCATATATTGGGTTGTTCGGAAAGTAATTTCGTTTTTTTTTTGCGGAAAATGAAAGAGAATTTTCGTGTAAAAAAAAAAAAATTTTATTGACCATTCTGGTCCAAAACCTTTTGCCATCTTTCTGACAGTAGTGTAGCTCTGAAGGAAATGTGGGTGTTATGAGGGAGCTTCTACCTCTTAACTTGGGAGGCGGCGTTTGGTTCTGAGCATGCGCACCTGAACTCTTCAGACAGGCGAGGTGGACATCTCTGCCTGTGACGCCCGTGAGCATATGTTCCACGTCGAAACGGTCGTCAAACGCTGTGTACCTTTCCCTACCTGAACTCGGCGGGGACGCTCAGTCATGTATTGTTAGATTAGTCGTGTCCTCTATATGATACACCTGCAAGCTGGAGCAGAACAAAGCAGAATTCTAGACGAGGGGCGAAGAAGGTAGTCGCTTCACACTCCTCCTCCAGTGAGCGTCGATAGGGTCACGGAATAGGGCGTTGGGATCAGGCAAGGAAAAAGTCCGCCGCTGGACTGGACGTGGTGCCATCTCCAGAGGAGTTACTGTAAAACGAAAAAAAAGCTTGCCTCGGAATGATGGATGGAGCAATTAGGCCCCATCACGTTGGGGTCACCAATGAAGTTCTGAAGGAAATGCGGCTGTTATGAGGGAGCTTCTACCTTTTAACTTGGGAGGCGGTGTTTCGTTCTAAGCATGCGCACCTGAACTCTTCAGATAGTCGTAGTAGGCATGTCTGCGTGTGACGTCAGTGACCTTGTGTTGCACGTCAGAACGGTTGTTGAAAGCTGTGTGCCATGCCCTATTCGAACTTGGCAGGAACGGTCAGTCATGTATTGTTAGACTAGTCGTGTCTAATCACCGGCAAGTTGCAGCAGAGCAAAGCAGAATTCTGGACGAGGAGCGAAGAAGGTGGTCGATACAGTAGCATGGTCTTTGCTGGCAGAAAACTGGTCCAGGTAATTTTTGACCTCTTCATTTGAAGTAAAGGTTTTACCGTCCAAAAAATTTTGCAATGACCGGAACACATAATAATCCAAAGGCGTCAGATCTGGAGAATATGGTGGATATGGCAATCCCATTCAAGGTGTAAAAGCTTTTGGCTTGTAGCGAACGACTTCTTCGCTCCCCGTCCAGAAACCTGCCTTGCTCTATCGTAGTTTGACCGGCGTACCGATACAGGACCCGACCAGTCATAAGAATCGTGACTAACCGTCCCTGCTAGGTTCAAATAGAGTAAGGCAATGCGTTTGAAAGTCAGCGTTCCAAGCGGACGCATGGTCACCGGCGTAACAGGCAGAGCCTGCGCATCACGCTTTGTCTGATGAGTTTCAGATGCGCAAGCTCGGAAACGAAACGCCGTCTCCCGAACTAAGAGGTGGAAGCTCCCTCGCAAAATCCGCATTCACCCGAGAGCTTCATTGGTGACCCCGACGTGATTGGGAGGGTTTGCTTCAAGAGCGAACCAGCTCATTCATTAGGTGGCCCTTTCCTTTCGTTCCACAAATCCCCGCTGGAGATGGCACCGCGACCAGCCCAGCGGCGGACTGTATCCTTGCCTGCACCCAATGTCCTATCCCGTGACCTTTGCGACGCTCACTGGAGGGGGAGTGTGTAGCGAACGACTTCTTCGCTCCCCGTCCAGAAACCTGCCTTGTTCTATTGTAGTTTCCCGCAGTCTCCCTAACTAAGAGGTGGAAGCTCCCTCGCAACATCCGCATTCATTCGAGAGCTTCAGGCTAGTGACTAAACTTATATGAGGTCTCGCATTGTCTTGGTAAAACACTAAAACTTTTCTGTTTATTAATTCTGTTGAAGTGCATAATCATTCAGTTTGTCCAGCTGATGACAGTAGATTTCCTAATAATTATTGTGTTATCCGGTAAAAGCTTAAAAAACAGACATTCGATTCCTTTAAAATCCCACCAAACCGACAGCATCACTTTTTTTTGATGGATATTGGTTTTCGAAATGTTTTGAGCAGGTTCATCTTTTTTGCCCCATGATCACTTGCATTTGACATTGTTATATACAACCCATTTTTCGTTCCTAGTAGTGATGCGCTTCAAAAATAGATCATTTTCGTGACATTTGAGAACACAGACGTCAACACGACGACACAAATTTCTCTCCAGGAGAACAAGGGAAACTCATAAATCGAGCTTCGAATTTAAACCCAGGCCTTTCAATTGGTCATAAACAGTTTAATTCGATAAATTTAACCTCTAACCGATCTCACGTGTTGTTATTCGCCGATTTGCATCAACTAATGCCTTTATCATATCTTGATCAGCTTTAACCGGCCTTCCAGAACATGGTGCATCTTCGACATCAAAATTAGCGGATCGAAATTTTGCAAACTAGCTCTGGCACTGGCCTGCTGTCAACACATCTTCTAGTTAATTTATTTCTGGCTTAAACAGCATTGAACACCTTTTTTATAGTAAAAAAGTAAAATATAACGAAAATGCCCCTTATTGCATTCCATATTTAAAAGGACACCAACCAAAAACTACTGCGTAGAATTAATTGAACTTTTTCACACACGAACCTTGGCATATCAGCGTTCAAAGCATATAATGATTATGCGGCTTAAGTGTGAAGTTAAGTTCGAGAAAATATAATTAAATCCTCTGTCGGGAAAAAACAAAATTACTTTCCGAACAACCTTATAATTTCAGTATTGTGCGAATTTTGAACCTAAAACTATTTTTATTCTTCTTTCAGAATAGAGGTTTAGGATAAACATTACGAAATGAAATACCAAATTGTTGTAAAAAATTTGTAGAAGGCACTGACTTGAGCTTTTGCGAGCTTGTTCTCGATCCTCCCGAAATTTTCCATTAGCCTTCTTGTCGTTATTTTACATCTAAGTGCTTAATTCAAACCCAATCGTACGACTATTGCTATGGTTTCGGTAGCACTTAACGCTGCTCTGTGCACAAAATAATAATTTTTTTAGTCTTCTAATTAAATTGTAATACACAGGGTCGTTTACCCTTAATATATAAGGGTTTTACCCTCAATATAATAAGGGTAACTGTGTAAAACTTTTTATATTTCCTTCTTCTAAGAAAAATATAGTTAAATTCACTTTTCAAATAATGAAACATTCCTTCCCAAAAATTTCGAAAAGATGGAAAAACGAAATAATACATTTTTTTCCATGAAATATACTTCTTCTAACTATTATATCTCACCACTGTCATCATTTTGTACATTCTACTCACAAGTCCTGGATCTAATTCCCAAATCGAAAATATATCAAATCACATACTTACTTTACTAAACTCTCTTTTTGGAAAGAACTTGGGTTCGTGCTCGTCGCAAGTCTTTTGTTTCAAAAGTATTTTCTGAGTAGATGGATGGAGCAAAAAATAAAACATTTAAAAAATATATCACATATAATGAATTGAATGTTGTCGAAATGAATTTCAATATTTACAATTTTTCACAATCATTTGAAAAGCAATTAATGTAAAACGATATTCTTAAATCAAATCATAGTGAGTATTTAAATCAATTTTTGGAAGGCTACAGGACCCTGGACTGTTAATTTCCAAAAGTCATATTGTCTTTCTCAATCATAAACAATTTCCATTTAAAGCAAAGAAAAACAATATCCCTTCAAAAACAAACACAAACTCTCTATTTATCCAGAAGAATTAAATTAAACTATATCGACCACGAAACGATTAGTGTCTGTCTGTTACTAGTACTCAACGACGACTTACATTCTGTATGAGAAGCGTTTCAGCAATAGATTTCACTCTAAATTTCAAATAAGTTTTGAATTGTTAGTGCCTATAAAAATGATCTCATCTTAACATTTGCCAAATAAAAAATCTAGAAAAGCATCGACCTGTAGTCAGAAGTTTTGGGCGCTTCTTCAACAGTCGATTTCTCCTGAAAACTTCAAATCTCTGAATGGCTTCTTGAAGAAGATACATTCTGTCAAGAAAGTATCGGGAATTATCGATTTAAATCTGGCGGGGCAATGAGGCAGGTAAAATTTTTTTTTCCTAGGTTGGTACCACTGTCCTTAATTACTATGCCAAGCTTGAGCGGGATCTGTCAACTAGTGTGTTTGCAACAGCTGATTAAGTCAGTCGATGTCAGAGTGCGTGCCGATTTTTACTATGGGTGATTACGTTGAGCAAAGACGCGCCTTCTCACCGAGCTACGATTGTGACTGACTTTCTCGCCAAAAACTCAACAAACGTGCTTCAGCAACCACCGTATTCGACGGATTTGGCTCCCTACGACTTTTTCCTCTTCCCAAAACTAAAATTGCCCCTTCGTGGCACCCGTTTTGAGTCGATTGAAGCCATAAAACAAAATTCGGCGCGAGAGCTAAAGTCCATGCCGGAAAGCGCTTATAAAAAATGTTTCGATAATTGGAAGTGCCGTTGGCATAGATGTATTGGAGCAAATGGAGCCTATTTTGAAGGCAACCCAATAAATTTTGACGATTAAATGTAAAAATGTTGTTTTAATTGAAAATTCCCGGTACTTTCTTGACAGAGTAGTACTTTCCTTTTTCCCAACTTGCAAAACGTTGGGTTCTTTCTTCCTACTCAAAATTTTCCTACGTCGACTTTTTCGAAGTTCCCAACGTTCCAAAGCACAACACAAGAACGAGTTTTATAGGAGGCTGTGTTATTGCCAAGAACAAGGTGGAGAACATTTTGAGAGTTCATTTTAATGTATTAAAATCAAAAGCATCATGTATTGTGAGTATTCAGTTTCTTGTGTAGAGACCTTCCTCATCCGGAATTCTGCTCTGCTCTACTTTTCGGCGTAGCATACATTAGACAATACCTGACTCACCGTCACCGCCCGCCCCCCTAATATTGTAGCTTGACGCGAACTAAGAAGTAGAAGCTCCCTCACAACACCGTATTTCTTTAAGAGCTTTACTTAAAACCAATTATAAATACTTTCGAAATTTCATCCGGTATTATTCATAATAGACCATACATGATATAGTTCGTTGAAATCAGGATATTAAGGATCTTTAAAAAATATAAAAATATACAGGCTGTTCCGTTTAAAATAAAGAAGACGGACTTAAGCGTATATATTCAAATTTATGTTTATAAAGCGCACTATTGAATTTGAAAGTTGACGTGTCCCACTGTTTTTTATAATCTTCTAACACAAATAATTTTATTCCATAAGTGGTTTCCAACTGTATATCTTTTTATCATACCGTCGTATATCGAGAAAGATCAGCTGAAAGATATGAGATCTATGGCTTCGAACAGGATATCTATTTGATCTATATAACTATAATAATAATGTTAATTGTCCAGCCACATGTCCAACATCTACTAGCCTGTGGTGAAAAGTTGATCCCTATAACAAAACTAGATTGAATTTTCAATATAGAATGACCTCCACATGAAGGAACTATTGATAGAAATGACAATATCTACCTACTACACATAATGGATACATGAAATATTTCTTGGTATGAGGTGCATAATTTATGCGTTGATATAATGATACGAATCGTAAAAATGATAACGAACGATCGTTGTTACATCAACAAGTGGAGGGCTGGTGCTTTGAATTGTTTTCTTACACCTGTAATTTATAACTACCCACCTACGTGTGAGAAGTTGCTGATTTTGCATAATGGTTCATTATTTCATAGCTTAGCCAGGTTTACCTTTCTTCATTCATTCGAACCAAGAGCGTAGACATTGGAGGGCAGAGGAAGTAGATGTCCAGTCGCTTTTTTTGTCGGAACTCTCAATGAAATATATAAGGATGTATAAATATCTAGTTAACCTAGACCGGTTCCATAGATAAAAAAAAAATATGACGATACCGTAACAACCAACAATAACTTATATAAATTATGAATATGAGATTGATGAAAGCTCTAATTTAGAATTTAAAATATCAGAAGTTTGAAAAACTTTTACTATACTACTCTGTCAAGAAAGTACCGGGAAAGTACCGGGGGTCGCCTTCAAAATAGGCTCCATTTGCTCCAATACATCTATGCCAACGGCACTTCCAATTATCGAAACATTTTTTATAGGCGCTTTCCGGGATGGACTTTAGCTCTCGCGCCGAATTTTGTTTTATGGCTTCAATCGACTCAAAACGGGTGCCACGAAGGGGCAATTTTAGTTTTGGGAAGAGGAAAAAGTCGCAGGGAGCCAAATCCGGCGAATACGGTGGTTGCTGAAGCACGTTTGTTGAGTTTTTGGCGAGAAAGTCAGTCACAATCGTAGCTCGGTGAGAAGGCGCGTTATCGTCATGCAAAATCCATGAGTTGTTCGCCCACAAATTTGGCCGCTTCTTACGGATACGCTCACGCAAACGTTTCATAACGCCTAGGTAATACTCCTTGTTTACCGTCTGACCCTCTGAAACGAATTCGTAGTGCACCACGCCACGGATATCGAATAAAACAATGAGCATCACCTTCATTTTCGAGCGGATTTGGCGTAGTTTTTTCGGTTTCGGCTCATTTTTTGCCACCCATTCCGATGATTGCTGGCTTGTTTGCATATCGTACTCGTAGACCCAGGTCTCATCACCAGTTATAACGCGTTCCATGAATGTAGAATCGGAATTACAGCGATCCAGCATGTCTGAAGCAACCTGTTCGCGATGACGTTTTTGAAGAAAATTCAGGTCTTTCGGTACGAGTCGTGCGACCACCTTTCTCATGCCCAAAATATCAATCAAAATCGTACGTGCGGACTCGTGGGATATCTTAAGATCATGTGCTATCTCTCTCAAGCTGGTACGACGGTTTTCCAGCACCCTTTCCTTAATTTTATCGACGTTATCTTCGATCGAAGCCGTCGATGGGCGACCACTTCACGACCGTCCTTGAAGGCTCTGTACCACTGATATGCACGAGTTTTCGATAGAGCATTATCACCAAAGGCCTTTTGCAACATTTTCAATGCATCGGCACACGAAAATTCATTTGCAACACAAGACTTTGAACAAATTCTTTGCTCAACGTAATCACCCATAGTAAAAATCGGCACGCACTCTGACATCGACTGACTTAATCAGCTGTTGCAAACACACTAGTTGACAGATCCCGCTCAAGCTTGGCATAGTAATTAAGGACAGTGGTACCAACCTAGGAAAAAAAATTTTCACCTGCCTCATTGCCCCGCCAGATTTAAATCGATAATTCCCGGTACTTTCTTGACAGAATGTATACAGTCCCTGTACTCACCCAGAAAAATTTTCGAATGTTGCATTGAAACGTTAATTATTTGAATTTACGTTAACATACACAACGCAACCAAATTTGTAATATGGGTCGCTGTTGGACTTTATAACATCGGTAATATATGTTTATTATGCAATAAGTAGAAAACAACGGTTGAAAGTGTTTGATGCTGTATTTAGATAGACGACGAAGTGATTTTCAGCATTTTGAACTCAATTATTTCTGTTTTATACATCTTAATTGAGAAAGTGAGTATTCAATAGCTATTAGCAATGAAGTTTTTATGATTATTTCCTGAAAATTATAATAATTCGAAAAAGACATTACTCAACAAATAAAAAAAATACATTTCTTCACTTTTTTATAGAATGGGAGGATAAAAGATCTCAGTGAGCAAAAAATCGTGGAAATTGATAACATGCTCAAACATTGGGAATATAGCCAAAGAAAATCGCCAATATTTGCAACGTTTCACAATACTCTGTGACGCGGATTAGCCAAAAATTGCTAACCGGTGAGTATGCAATAGCCCTAAGAAAAAAGCTACCAAGAAGTCAGAATGTGCTCAAGAATATTGTGATGGCAAATAGAAGTCTGTCCCATCATGACATAAAAAAAATTTGAAGAGGTAGGATGCAATGTTTCCGTAAGAACAGTTCGCAGAAATTTGTTTGAGATGGGCTGCAGGGGAAGAAGACCTGTGAAAAAACCAAAACTGACCCCCAAAATTGTGAAAGATAGATTTCTCTTTGCTAAATCATAAAGGCATTTCACAGAGAAAGATTGGAATTTCTCTTTTGTCCGAAAATTTATTTTGTTTTTTTTTCAGGTTTGCTTCAGCGACGAAACAGCGATCCAAATTCTTGATGACAAGCCACAGTTTGTGAAATAGAGAGTTGGTGAAAAGTATCATCTAGACGGTACTATAAAAACACTAAAACACCCCACCTCAGTAATGATAAAATCAGTTATTAGAGCTAAAGAGCCGCCTTTATATTGTGGAAGGAATCATGCGGTAAGACCAATACATAAAGATATTGGAGAGCACGTTGTTACGCCAAGTTGCATTACCATTTGGTTCCCAAATGGTAAAGAAATATTTATGCAAGATTCTGCACCATGCCATAAAGCTAAGAGAATGATAACATTTCTTGAGGACAAGAATATTCCACTGCTCCGATGGCCTGGAAATTCGCCCCATATGAATCATATCGAAAATGTTTGGGAGTGCTTGAAAAGGGAATTTGGAAAAGAAAAAATCACAACAAGGCTTCAACTGATAGAAAGAATCATTTACCATTGGAACCACAATGATAATTTAAAAAAATATCAGAAAACAGCATCAAAAGCATGCAACGTAGGATACTGTACTTTATAGCTGCTAAGGGAGGACCAACAAAATACTGATTTTTTTTAATATCATGAAAATGTTTCAATTTTTCTTCAAAAAGCAATGTTCTTTCCAACTCTTGCTAAAACCAACCAAAAATTCAAAGTGATTATGTCTTTTATTCACGAAAATTAAGGGATAACTCGAAAAATCGTAGAGAGACTAATAAAGTAGACAGAGACTGCATATTGAAAATATGTATTATAATAATATAACATTAATTCTTATTTAGAAAAAGATTTATTTTTCATTATCTTAAATATCAACCAGAGTAATTCTGTTCTGTCTGACTACAAATTTTAATTTTATTCCTCATAAACTTTTTAAACTTGAATCAAATGCCTTAGAAGACACTGTGTTAATTTTAATAGGCCTATAGAACTAACACTAATCACAGGAGATAAAAGAATCCTAAGAAAAAATGGAATATTGTTCGAACTTACCAAACAAATATCTAGTCGAGACAGCACTGTTAATAAATTCCACTCTAAAAATGCCCAACAAAGAATTAAAAAATTCTTCGAAACAACCTCTCTTTGAAAAAGCTCTTTCAAAAACTCCTCAAAACTATGTAACACATCTTCAAAAAGGCATTTTAAAAGACTAACCGATAATCCTCAGTCGACTTTCATGTCATCAAAATAAAAACAATCAATAAAAATCTCATATCTATACGACCACGTATATCCTTAAACAAAGACAGAAAGAACGCAAATAGTCTCTTAGTGGTTACTATAAACAACCATTTACATTCTATATTTGTCCACAGAATAACCACAGAGGTTGAATAAAATATTTTTGAAGAATCCAAAAAAATACTGTGTGGATATAACCGATTCTTGAAAAATAATTTATTCATCCTGTGTGTACTTCAAGTTTACATTTTGAACTAACTCTGAAAATTACACCTTCGCTTCTTATATAGTTGAAAACTTGATTAAAGGGGAGGTACAAATAACCATAAACTTTTGAAAAAGAGATAAGGAAACATGCAAAAAGTGATACAAATAATCATAAAACATATTGAGCCATTTATTGGAAATACCTCCTCACTAAGTAAAAATATTCATCAATGGAGATATGGCGAGATCTGTTTGGTTGTTGAGATGAATTTTAAGGTACCTTCTAATTTATATTGCTTCCAAAAATGTGAGTCTTGTACTCTTAAGTACATTATGAACATCGTGAATTTTACCGGTTAGGTTACTGGCATGTGAGCGTGGCTCTTTTACCAGGTGATTACTCAACAGTCTCCACAATCTACCCAAGAAGCAGAAAGTTTGATAAGGGTGACGCTTTATCATCGCGCATAGCGAGAACCACTCCGAATAGTTGAACCCACCAAGCTTCCAGTTTCGGCTTCAGTCCGAAAACCAACACCGTGACTGGTAGCAGCGAAGCACTATCCAACCTCTACTGGCTCTGCAGTGTTGTTTGGGACGAAACTCACACGCCGAAGAGGCTTTTTATCCACAACCCGAACGAAGTCCCATGAACCAAGATAGTCTCAAGATTGATGGCTTAATTGATCCTGGTACCGTCAATCCGGCCTGTACGTCAAGACCCACGAAACCTTGTGAAGTCTTTCAATTGATACTGGCTTCAAGCACTTACGGTCTAGCCGTATCGTAGAGATCCACAAACCCCAGAAACGTCTTGCAATCGATCTTGGTTCAGGACGAGGCCGGTCGAACCGTCAAGTCCCGCAAAACCCTGAAGCACCTCTCGAGATATCCTGAACATGAGTTTCTGGGAATAGATAGATGGAATACCCTTCTAGTTCAGCATGCGGACTTTCAACCATTGCCCCCTCGAGTCCAACACCAATTGGGTGGACTGGTCGTATGAATACTTCCCGAGGGCCTCTATGCTCCCGAGGTAACGCCGAGTATGCACTCGGCCATTGGACAGAAAAATCAGGAGATATACTGCAATAGGGTAGAGTACGTTAGTTTTACGGGTGAAGCCCTGTGCTGAGACACCCTTAAAGAACGCGGCTCAGCCCTCCATTTCACCATCCGGTCGAACTTCTACCACACGAGTCCAGTGACTGGCGCGACATCAAGACTTAATTCTTCATGTCACCGGGATAAAATTGGGATCCTAGTCATGGCAAGAGCGCCTAGCGCGTCAAGCTACAATGCCATGGGGTGCGGATTCGTTATGGACAGTTTCATAGTCGTTGTTGAAATTATGTCCAAATTCTTTCAAATGATTGGCATATATTGAGTGCGAAATGTCTGCCGTGTAACTCCTTCGTTGTTCATGAATTCTTTTCTTAAGAATTTACCTGTTTGACCAATATACACCATAGGTCAATCATTGCAAATCAACTTATAGACTCCAGATTTAATGTCAACAAAGATCAAACAAAGACAATAAACCTGAAGTCTATAAGTTGACTTTCATTAATTGCCCTACGGTACCCTATTTGTACCCTTTTTTGCATAATTTTACTTATTTTTATTTCCGAAAATTGATAGTTATTTGTACCTCCTCTTTTTTCAAGGTTTTTGGCTATATAAGAGAGTTAGTTCAAAATTTAAACTTGAAGGAACCACAGTGTTGGTGCAACAATTTTCGTTAATTAATAACTTGTGGAAATATTCTTTATTATTCTATTTAATTAAAATAAATTACCATCAAACAAAGACCGATTGGAAAAAAATGGTATCATTGTATATTTTACGAATCAAGAAGTTTGAATGAATAATTTTCTTGTGCAAATAACTTTTTTCAGTGAAAAAACGTGGTGTTTATGCTGATTTCAGTTTGGTTATGCAAAGGGAAAGAAAGATTCAATGGCTGAAAAGTAGGTGTTTCAACTCATACATTACTACAGAGTGGAACCTATGATTCATTAAAAGAATATTTAACACCATTAGACCGAATCTAGATCCTGTTTGTAGTGACCCCCGAAGTCAACGAAGAAACGTTTAAATATTCAACCGAGTAGGACGAAACTTTTATAGGATGAATGCTCTATTCATATGAAATTGAAATAAAGGTGGCAAGGTGGAGGAATGAAGACCTCTCTCTTGTTCCGAAGATTCTTCTTATTGGGTTACTTCCGTTGAGAAATTACGTTTCCTATCGGTACTGAACCCAACGTAAAAGTAAAAGTAAAAAGTAACAATTATGACATCGAATGTGTGAGTGAAGTTCATTCGATAGAAACTTTACCTGTCCACTGTCAGTAGGTCGAAGAATAGTAAATGCGGAATCCCCACCTACTATTATTACTCTAGACACATTCGATTCACTATACCAGCCAGTGATGGTCCAATGCACATAAGGAAATCACAAATAATTAAGCGAGCTCACTGTTAATTACAAATGAATGAGAATTTCGGAGAAGCGAAGAGGCACGGCGCTATCTTATCAAAAAAATGCGAATTTTGGTTTGAAAATGACGACCAGAAGAACGTGTTGATTGTGAACATTTGCACCGGTCAGTGATTAGTGATATACATTTGAGATGAATGTGTTGGGGAGGATACTGATAACAGAATTGGTGAGAAATTAATTTAAGTCAAGAAATAACCAACACGTTTCAATATAAGTACTGTATTTCATGAGTCAGATCAAAAGTTTTCAAGAATTTTTTCCATTATCCACAACAAACTTGTATATTATTTTTGGGTTTTTCCAATTAACCGAAATAAAGCTCAAACGTGATAGAAGCTGTTGAAAATTTTCATTCAAATTGCAACATATTTCTTCCAAATATAACGATTATTTTACTCATACTGTTACCTTTTCAGATTTACTTTAAATTTTGAATAAATAAATTTGTCTCATAATCTTCTCTTGAAAAAATGATTTACCTATCAGAAGAAACAACAAGATTAGCAGAAAATTTAAAATAAATATGTGAAAATTTGATACTGCATTTGCATCGACTAAACACCTATTTAACTAAATACTGTTTAAGGGGAATAAAAATAAATATTAATGATAATTATAACTGTTTAACACAATTCGAACGTTTTGAGAATAAATCTTCTATATAAAATTGATGATTTAATTATTTTATGAAAACCCATTGTATATTGGTGAATGAATATTATATATATTGCTTCATCAAATTTTAAAAAAAGCACATTAGACGTAATAGAAATAAATATCCGGTAATACATATTCTAAACAGATCGAAAAAAAATATTCTATAATATAATATAATTTAATTTAATATTTTATAGTTTTCTCATTAATCAAAGTAATGCTCAATGGTGATAGAAATTGTTGAAAAATTTCATTCAAATCGCAACAAATTTCTTCCAAATATAACAATTATTTTGCTTATACTGCAGCCGTTTCAGATTAATATTACATTTCAAATAAATATAATTATGTCTTGAATAAATAATGTACCTATCAGAAGAAACAAGATAAGCAAAACATTTATTATATTTAGAATAAATATGTGGAAATTTGAATACTGGGTCTACATCAGTTAAAGACCTATTCAATTCAATACCTTTTAAGGCATTTCGAACAAAAATAATGAATGAATGAATAATAATCATATGTAATTAGTGTTAAACGCAATTCGAATATTTGGAGAATAAATCTTTCATATAATATTGATGATTTATTAATTTTCTGAAAACCCATAATATATTAAAGAATAAATACTATCTTTTATAAAATTTTCAGAAAACAGAAGATGTAATCAGCATATAAGACATAATAGAAATAAATAAGCATCCAATGAATGCATACATCTAATGAAAAACCTTTTAGAAAGAAGACAACTTCCATCCACTATAGCTTCAGAATTCCAAAACTTATTCAAAATTTGCCTCACACAGAAATATTTCAAATTCAAATCTAAATTATTTCTCCAAAAATTTGGCCAACGATGGGATCATCATGAATATTGAATATTATTCATTTTCGGAGTGAACTAAAAAAAAGATGAAAAGCACGATTCCCCACGAAATTTGTATTAGTCTTCATGTCATTATTCCACATGTAATGTAGATTGATAAACATTTCCAAATATGCCACGCACTCATATTCGCTCTGCATAGCAACAACAATGTATTTACACTAGCTCCATCCAGTGCACTAAATTTATGTCTTTGTTTTGAATCTTCTAATTATACGGTCCTAATTAAATTTTGCAGGAACATGCGCGTTACCAGTATTTTAGTTTGGAAAATATTGATGAAAATAAGAGAAATTGCATATATGAATAAGTGCGACACCATTGAACTGTAGGTCCTCGATAACTTCACCAATATCATCTTTAAGGTTCATAATCGGTTTTTGAGCATTGGCATAGGCGTTATCTTACACACGGCCCCAAAAAAATTCTAAAGGTGTTAAATCACAAGATCTCGGTGGCCAATTGTGATCACCTATGATATATAACTTTAAAATCCTTAAAATCTAAGTCTTTATGTAAAATACGGTGTACTGTCGTTTGTGGAATGCCTAATTACAATGATCGACGAGAAATCGACAAACCTGGGTTTTCGTCAACGCCCGTTTCACTATTGCAGCCCAAGGTGCTTCACGACGAATCAAAAGTGGTATAGTTTTGCGAACCGTGACAGCAAAATTTTCACCATTTTTGTACTGAATTTTAACAATTGCAATGCGTTGTTGAAAAATGTATCGTTCCATTTTCAGTGATGGTGTAGTTTTTACTTGTCAAATGTCAAAAAATGACAGCTTCGAAAGTGAAAGCTGCCCTGATAGCGGGCTATTCCAAATGAAACCTCGTATTGGAAAACCCCTTTATTTTAAGTAGTGCTCAACACTGATCCGCTCACAAAATGTATTATTATGAAAAAATTCTTCACGAAATTTTGGACAAACATGCGCGTTGTTATTCTACTTCTAAATGCTAAATTTCAGATCGATCGAATTTATACGTTCGAAAATATTAGCAAAAATATGACAAAATTTCAAACGTGAATAACTGCAAAACTGTTGACCTAATTTTGCCCATTAACGAACCTAGCCGCGGCATTTAGACGCCAAACCTTCCCTGAAAGTTTCAACTCAAAGCTCTAACTCTTTCTGTTCGAAAACTAGCGGCCACGGACGGCTGGACAGGATTAGTTTTGACCTCGGATTCTTCATCAATATGTCTAATCTAGTCGTTTTTGACCATTTTCGACTCAAAATCCGAAAATTACAGACAGTTGGGCGAAACGATAGCACGCTGTTTCCTTTTTGCCAAAAAAATATCCAACCTGAATATTGTTGATATTGAAGTTTAAAATTCTCAAATCTAAGAATCAACCTTTTACATGATAATATTAAATTTCAGGGTTAATGGCAGTCCGTCACCTTCAGAACGAAAGTTTTTTTGGGGTTAAATAAATAAAGTAGAATCATAAAGACTGGATTGTGAACATAGTTTTCTGAACTCTTAATTGAGTTTATCACTCTTAAAGAACGCTAAATCTATTCGGATATGATAAATTCATAATCGATTAATTAGAGACAATACAATAGTTACTGAAATGTCCTATAAAATCTGAAGGACGACGGTTATTGACAATCAATAGATAGAAAAAATAGTATCGTTAATTCTTTGGAATTTGTCGCTGAGACATTCCATCAAATTCCTGAAATGAAACAATAGCAGTATCTAAGAAGGAGTAAGAAGTAGAACCTTATAATTATCATTGAAATTATTTTATTACTTTTGCTTGCTCGTCGTAGAAAGCCAGTTATTTCGTCATAATGTCTATACATTGGCAGTATAAATAGTTTGATGCGGTTTTTTGTCGAACATCTTTTGCCATCTTTCTGGTAGTAGCATAATTTCACGGTCATAAAATGTCTGGTCTTTGTTCGCAAAAAACTGATCCAGGTAATTTTTGACCTCTTCATTTGAAGTAAAGGTTTTACCGTCCAAAATATTTTGCAATGACCGGAACAAATAATAATCCGAAGGCGCCAGACCTGGAGAATATGGTGGATGTGGCAGTGTATCCCATTCAAGCTGTAAAAGCTTTTGGCGAGTGACCAAACTTGTATGAGGTCTCGTATTATCTTGGTGGAACACACCTTTTCTGTTGATTAATTCTGGCCTTTTCTGTTGGAGTGCATACTTCAGTTAGTCCAGGTGATGACAGTACACTTCCGAATTAATTGTTGTGTTTCCAGGAAAAGCTAAAAAAAAACGATTCCTTCAAAATCCCACCAAACAGACAGCATCACCTTTTTTGATGGATATTGGCTTTCGAAATGCATGGAGCCGGTTCATCTTTTTTGCTCCATAATTTCTTGCGTTTGACATTGTTATATACAACCCATTTTTCGTCCCCAGTAATGATGCGCTTTGAAAATGGATCATTTTCGTGACGTTTGAGAAGCGAATCACAGACGTTAACGTGACGACACAAATTTCTTTACGCGAGAACATGAGGAACCCATATATTGTGCTTCGGGGTTAAACCCAGGCCTTTCAAGTGGTCATAAACAGTTGAAGTAGATAAAGTTAACCTCTCACCGATCTCACGTGTTGTTACTCGCCGATTTGCATCAACTAATGCCTTCATCATGTCTTTATCAGCTTCAACCGGCCTTCTGGAACGTGGTGCATCTTCGACATCAAATTTCCATATCGAAATTTTGCACATCAATTCTGGCACTGGTGTACTGTTAACACATCTTCTCCATATACATCGGTTAATTTTTTTCTGGCTTAAACAGCATTTTTAACCTTTCGATAGTAAAAAAGTAAAATATGACGAAAATGCTGCTTATTGCTCTCCATATTTAAAAGGGCCAAACAAAAACTACTACTTAATTGAACTGTTTCACACACAAGCCTTGCTATATCAGCTCTCAAAACATATAATGATTATGCGGCTTAAGTGTGAAGTTAAGTTCGAAAAAATACAATTAAATCTTCTGTCGGGAGAAAACAAAATTAATATAGATATACCTGTCTACATTGTAAAATATAGTCCGTCTAGCAAGTATCCGTAAAAAGCAAAGCTCAATTGCAATTAATCAGTATATATTTTTAATTCTTGAATTTGAAAATTATAACAAAATATTCATCTTATTTACTTATACAACCTACATTTGACTGTAAACTCTTGACTAAACGTCGAGGTACACCCGAAAATAAATCACCTCCATTATTTTCGGTGATGGTAGTCCAGGACTGTAAAACTGACTGAATTAAATAATCTTTATTTCGTGGCGCTGCTCGTTCATCTTCAATCTTCATTAGTCTCCAAATTTTTTCAATGGGAGTAAGATCTGGTGAAGCTGCTGGCCATGAAATGGTTGTCACTTGGTGTTCTTGCATCCAAGCATTATCCTGCTGAGAACGTCACCCATCTGGATTTAAAGCATGCGACGTTTCAAGGAGAAAATCGTTTAGAATGGTACAATACTTTTCACTATTAATGGTACCATAAACTATAAAGAGAGGCGAAGCACCACGCTGAGATATTGCTCCCCAAACAATTATTTTGATGGGAAATTTGGAAATTTCAACAGGAATAGGTTGTTTTGATAGGATTTTCCAACAAGTTGGAATCAATGTTCATCAGATATAAAGACCTTATTAAAATTATCTTCTTGAAAACGTTGGCAAAATACTATCCTTCGTTCCTTTTGTAAAGGTGTCATTATAGAGATTTTTTTGGTTTCCTTGATATGTAGCCTCGTCTTTTCAGTGACATACAGACGGTTTCTGGACGTACTTTTATATTTCGTTAATTATCAGATCTGTTAGACAATTTGCGGAACTCCAGGCGTGGATTGTGTCATCGTAAGGTCAATATTGCGTTTAAATTGTTTCCTTTAATCTTACGCGGTCTTCTTGAAACAGGTTTATGCCTCATATCCATGCAATTTTTTATCCTCTTTATTGTCTCATATACAGCACTTTTTCCCAGTTCAGTCAATTGCACTAATATTTTAACGTTTCGAAAACCTTTTCAATACAAATATTTTACCTGTTTTCTTTTTTCTAGTTGCGAGATTATTTCATAAATCGTATATCTGTTGACAATCAAAAATATTTGATAAATAGTGTTGCTATGCAACTTTGGTCTAAGCCGACTATCTGCACAACCTATTTTATACATTAGTTTTGCCTTAGAATGTTACAAAAAAGAAGTATGTTGAAGTTATGGAAAATATTAAATTCCGGATACTTTCTAGACGGACTTTATAATGATTATGCGGTTTAAGTGTGGAGTTTAGATCGAAAAAATACAATTAAGTCCTCTGTCAGGAAAAAACGAAATTACTTTCCGAACAACCTTATAGTTGAGTCAAATGAAATCAAAACTAAAATATATTATTTACTCATCATATTCTATCCTTCTGAAACGTTCTGGTTATTCTTCAATTTCAAATAGAAAGCCCCAAAGCAGTTTTGTTTTGATCAGTGTAGGTGTATTGTAGGTAGGCAGTACCTCTTTTCATTGTTTTTGTGAAACCAAAAAAAATACTGACGAGAAATGTGACAGGTCTTTGCTCGCTCAATCATATTAGTCCAGTTCTTCCTCCGTTCAGTAACATATTTTTATATTGTAACGTATCCATTATTTAATGTTTATTTATATTCGTGTCGTATTTGTGTTGTTTGTGAAGACATGACTGACTTTTGCAAGCTGGTAAGGCAAAAATAATAATTTTCGTGGATTTTTATTTCACACATTTATCTATCTTGTTTAATCGTAAAAAATGAAAATAAAACCTCACAAGTAATTATGGGAATTATAAAAGAAATTTCTTGATTTTGTGTCAGAACTTGTAATTGCATGAAAATATTTGTTTAATACAGTTTTTTTTTAATGAGGGTTAAACTAAAATTGAAGTCTGAAAAAATCCTCTATATAAAAGTTGCAAAATTTCGCACTTAGTGGATGAACAAGTGCGCAAAATATCCTGACTTCAAATCAGTGTTTTTCACCATTATTTTTTAAATTTAAATCTTTAATTTTCTGCCCTTGAAATGAATTGAGGCTAATTATTTACACAGGATATTTGTATTAAATTTCAGAATTTCTGTTTGACAGTTTCAGAGCAATGGGGTTTAAATTCGGTTTTCAATTGTGAAATTTGCAGGAAAGCTCACAATTTATTTTAATTGATCCTAAAGTTCTGTTATATCATTAAGGAAAAATTAGGCGGAAATAATGTATATTTCATTCATTATTCATTATTTTACCATTAAAAAATTATTTTTCCCCGATTTTCATGAAAATACCATAATGGGTTTTTGAGTCAAGATCATTTTAACTTACAACACTCAGTTTTTAACTCTTAGAATAAAATAATTTCACTTGAAAGATCTCATCTCATCTCATATGTACTAGGGTACATATTGAGTTTCACGGATATTTGTCAAATTTATTCAAGAAATAGATATTATACCTTTGTATTAGAAAGAAAAATTTTACAGTGCCTGAAAATTTCACAGATTTCATTTCAATAAAGGGTGGACCATCTAAAGTTTGCATTTTGAAGAAGTGGTTATTTCGAGTCTGGTATTCATGAGATTGAGCCCCAAACAATCGACAATGTACTGAAAAATTATGTCGGAAAGGGTACTGTAGCCAGTCGTGGCAGTCATTTGAATTACATTGTTTTTCATTCGTAAATGTCGGGGTTAAACCTTCCTAATAAACTTACGAATAATATTATAAATAAATACTTAAAGGAGACAAAATTTCATTTCTAATATTGTATTTATAAAAATCAAATCTTTTTCAAAAATGCAAAACATAATTTTAAGAACTTCTCCCAAACTGATTAATTTTAAATATTTTATATATTTCAATAAGTTACTTCAAAAATCTCTCAAAACATGTAGTACATCCTCAAAAAACAATTTGAAATCAAATAAAATCTTCATCAGTCCTACTCCACATTTAAAAAATAAAATCAATTAACAAAAAATATCTCACTTTTATTTTTTAATGTGAAGTAGGACTGATGTAGATCTTATTTAATTTCAAATTGTTTTTTGAGGATGAACTACATGTTTTCAGAGATTTTTTAAGTAACTTATATAAACAATTAAAATAAATTAGTTTTGGAGAAGTACTTAAAATTACGTTTTGGATTTCTGAAAAAGATTTGGTTTTCATAAATATAAGATTAGAGGCAAAATTTGGTCTCCCTCTTGAGGGAGACAAAATTTAAAAAAATTTAAATTATAATATCAATTGATAAAATAATAAATAATAATAAATAAATACTTGTATTTATTTAGTAATTTTAATTGATAATTTGTATTTCGTTGGGTATTTATATTCCATTTGATATTATATAATGAGTTTTCATTTTATGTGTACTAAATTTAAGCAGTGCTTATAAGACATTAATTTAATTTTAAAGGTTTTTGAATAAAATTTTTTTAAATTGAAATTTGCAGGAGGCTAACAGAATGAATCTGTTGTGATATTTAAATTTTATAATAATCCTTCTATCAAGTAAAAGACCTCTTCTTATTATTTTATTGAAAGTTATAGTGTTTGAGGAGGACCGTCCGGATATACTTTTGACCTCGAATTCTTCATCATCGAGTCCAACCTAGTCATTTTGGACCATTTTCAGCTCAAAATTCGAAAATTACAGATATTTGGGCAAAACGATAGCACGCTGTTCCATAGAACAAACCTGTAAAAACATAAAAGAGAATACGCGACCTAAATTATGAAAGGTTGAATTTTTTCTTCTTTTATCACAAAGTCCGATTATTTGAGAGAATAATAACCCCAAGGGACTCTCCTTCACATACGTCACTTTTATGAAAATGCACCTCCCATCATGGGCTTCAGAAGAATGTGATATCTTTAACTCAGATATGTTACAACTAAGGATATCTGTGTCACGATGTGTCGGTTCGAAAAATCAATAAAAATGAGCGAACAATAACATTCATAACAAGCTGAATAAAAAATCGTATCACATTCCAAGCATAATAACTCAATAGCACTCTACATAAACCTACGATAGATCATAAATCGTACTTTCACTCCTTCATTTATTGGCACTTATTGTTTCTATTAATTAGTTACCAATTGCTAACCTGTCGAAGCGTTATGGTAGTACTGCACGCACTGAAGACTTCCAAGAAGCTTCTGCATTATCAATAGATTGTAGGTTGCGTGCTACTTATTATGTAGTCAATTATATGCCGATATGGTACCATACTGGCCTGTATGGATATGCTGGACTACATAACTGTATGGCAACTCTTTTCCAGTTCATAGTTCACGGTGACAATTTAAAATAATTGGGATGGTAGCGTCTGAATACGCATAGTAGTTTTTGTTCGCATCGGATTCATTACTGGAAACACTGCAAAGTATAGTCCGTCTAGAAAGTTTCCGGAATTTATTATTTTTCATATTTTTAAATTGACATTACTCACGCATGACAGCCATTGTTTATGTGTGACATTGACAGTTGTATATTTGTCCATGTCTACCATTTAATCACACTCCAACAACGTTTACAAATAATCCAAATTTATTATGAAAAATTGCGATCTGTTACTCTAACTTTACGTCCTTTAACTCCAATTTTTGTTCGTTATAATCGTCCGGATAAAATGACAGTTGAACGTTTAGTGAAGAAGTTTGAAACAAATTATACACTTCATGATGTTTTAGTGCCAGTGAGACAGGGAAATGCAAGAAGTGAAGAGAATATTGCTGCCGTACGTGAAAGTGTTCGTGAAGACTAAAATTTATCGATTTCTCGACGTTCACAAGAACTAGGCATCTCTCAGACGTCTTTGTGGCGAATTTTACGAAATGACCTTGGTTTACATCCATACAAAATTGTTTGAACCCAGGAACTCAAACCAACAGATCACTTAAAGCGTCGTGTATTCGGCGATTCGGTTGTTTCACGAAATGGTCCGATAAATTATCCGCCTCGTTCCTACGATTTAACTACATTGAACTTCTTTCTCTGGGGTTACATTAAGTCATTGGATTACACGAATCTTCAGCAAATTTAGACATTTAACAGATCAATATTGAACGAGTAATTGCTAACATACGACCTGATTTGTGCGAGAGAGTCATGGTAAATTGGGTTCAAAGACTTGAAAAGAAACAAAAATTTCAATAATTTTCAAAGAATAATGTGTTCTTTTTACAAAGCGCTGTTAATAAAAGACCCTTTACTTCTTTTTTGTAATATTATAAGACAAAATTAATGTATAAAATAGGTTGTGCAGATAATGGGCAATGGCCAAAGTTGCATGGCAACACTATTTATCAAATATTGTTGATAAACAATACAGGTATACGTACAATTTAATAAATAATCTCGCAACTAGAAAAAAGAAAACAGGTAGAATATGTTTATAGAAAAGTTTTTCGAAACGTTAAAAAAAAGTGCAATTGACTGAACTGGAATAAATACGTTTTAATTCAGTCAGTTTTACAGTCCTGTTCTACCATCACCGAAAATTATGGACATGATCTAGTTTCGGGTGTACCTCGACGTTTAGTCAAGTGTTTACAGTTAATTGGAGGTTGTATAAGTAAAAAAGATTAATATTTTTTTATAATTTTCTAATTCAAGAATTAAAAATATATACTAAATAATTACTTGCATACATATATTTTAAGGAAATGTATTTAAAATTTTCTTTTATTTTGGAATATACCATATTTAAAGATATTTTATTAATAGCTATTTATTTAATGATGTTGAGTCCAGAAATATAATTTTCCCGATTCATGGGGATGATAACTAATCTATGGATTATACATACAATTAAATGCTGATAATTTTTGGTTTATAGGATGATTTGTTAAATTGTTGGAATTTACAGAGACCCCCTTTTTTGTGATATAGTGCTCAATAAAAATTATTGTACCTTCTCTAATATAAATAGAAACCGATTTCGAAAACAAGTTTAGTTTTTCAAAATGTGAGAAACCACCTACCTGAAGATACTATTGTGATAGCCAAACTATTGTTGTGTTATAATAACAATACAAATTTGTGAAAATCAGAATAACCATATTTAATATTATTTCATTTGAATGTTTTTGATGGATTAATAAATATAATCGAAGATCGAGTGTGATTAGGACACAAGAGTTGGATCATTTTAGGAAGTTTCTCTAGTATTACATTCAGAATGTATATTCTTGACATATTCAAGTTAGTTCAGTCCTTTCGAGATGATCCTCATGAAATTGGATAATACGTTCAAAGAATACAGAGCACAACTTTCTTCCCATTTAAAATTCGTATATGGTACCGTTCTTCAATTTCTAATGCGTTCGAGGATTCTGAAAATACATAAAATATTGGTTTTACACACATACAATCTAAATAACATGTGAAACGTGGACGTGTTAGAAATACCAAATTGTGAAATATGGAAGTGCAAACCAATGTCATTTCATTTCTTGCATCTTCTATCGATGATTCTGCTAACAATAATAACCACGATTGGTATTCACCACTCAAGTTAACAAGAAAGCAAATAACAAGAAAACGTGAAGACCTGGTTGCTGCAATGCTTGTGTGTCAATATAAAAGAGAAGTTGAACGATCGTCAAGTGGAAAAAGTCTCTACCTGTTAAGTCTCAAAGAAGTATGAGAAGCGTTTCAGCAATAGATTTCACTCTAAATTTCAAATAAGTTTTGAATTGTTAGTGCCTATAAAAATGATCTCATCTTAATATTTGCCAAATAAAAAATCTAGAAAAGCATCGACCTGTAGTCAGAAGTTTTGGGCGCTTCTTCAACAGTCGATTTCTCGATACGATGAAAAAGAATTTTGCATAAGCCTTTGTGTCGTTATTTTACATCTAAATGATAGATTTAAACTCTCTGAAACTAGAATTCACAAAAATCCCGTTATGAAAAATTTTTAAAAATTTCAAATATCATACAGATTTATTCTGTTAACCTTCTGAAAATTTTAATTTCAAAAAAATTTTTATTCAAAAGCTCTAAGAATTAAATCAAATAAATGTCTTAGAATCAGTGTTTCAATTTACTAGATAGCATAAAATGGGAATCAAAGAATTCAAAGAAATATAAATTATTAATTAAAAGGACTAAATCATCGATCTGTAACGAGCACCATTCACTGTAACATTAGCTCCAGCATCGTTTTTAATGAAATATGAACCGATGATGCCTTCAGCGTGTAAAGCACATCATACAGTGCACTTTTCAGGATGCAATGGAACCTGCAGAACTTCTTGAGAATTGTTTTCACTCTATATATGGTAATTTTGCTTGTTTACGTAGCCGTTCAACCAGAAATGAGCTTCATCACTAAACACAATTTTACGATAAAAAAGTGGATCAACTTCAAGCTGTTCTAGGGCCCAATCAGCAAACAAACGACGCTTATTATGGTCAAGTGGCTTTAGTTCTTGAATCAGTTGATCTTGTATGGATATAGACCAAGTTCTTTGCGCAAAATTTTCCATGTGGTGGATAAACAGAGTCCAACATTTTGTGAACGTCGACGAATAGACAAATTTGGATCATCATTAACACTATGACTTATGAGCTGCTCTGATGGACGATTATGTAAACCATAAATTTCACGAAGTGCTCTATAAGTTTGGCGAATAGAACACCGATTTTGAAAATAAATTTCAACAATTTGTAAACGTTGTTGCGGCGTGAGTCTTTCCATGATATCTTGTCAATGCTTACTGAACAGAAATGTCAAAACAACATGACTTCTTTCTTCTCTCAAATCATGTTGTTATTCGAAAGTGTCAAGGTTCAACCTTTCTAATAAACTCATAACTTTGAAAAAATATTCCTTAGTTTTTTATTTATAACCGATTAAAAATGCAAATTTTAAATGGCCCACATCTTACATAAGAGGTGTAGATAAAATGGAATGAAATATTAAAAAATCAGTAAAATCTGTTTTACAACCAAAGTAAAAGATATTTTTCTAAAAATTGCGATGATTATGAATATATCTCAAATATCAAACAAATTAATTTTGCTAACCTCACTAAACATTTCAATTTTTCAAGTACAAACCCCTTTCTTATTATGTTATAGACATAAATAGAATATGGGGATGAGGTTTATTGGAAAAATTGAACGAAACAATCAACAACGAAATATAAAGTCAACGTCAATGAACTTGTAATAAGTATTACATATCATTAATATTCAATTTAACTATTAATGCATGTAGGCTATACAGCGTCTGACGCCAAGTAAGTTCAATTGTTGATTTTTTTATATAATGAACCAAGGTATATTCAAATCAATTTCGTTTGAACGGATTTCCACTTTTAGAATTTATTTCCTTTTAATTTCACGCCCTTGGAAAAGAGATATGATTTTCGTTCATTCACCTTGACTACCAAACCCAAGACAATTCTGTAGCAAACCGGAAACTCATAAAAAATCAATGGAGTAATTAAGCATCGAAGCACATTCGACTCAATTCTTATGTTGCAAAATTTTGAATAATTAGTTGGATATTATTATTCTCTATCCTTCCTTCTTTATCACTTTTCTTTGAATCTGTATATTAATGAGTTTTCCGTAAATACATACCGGGTGAGCCACATAATAATCTAGCCGGATATTTCCTAAGTATGAGTTTTTAGGAAACTGCCGAAACGGATCAGTTTTTGCGCTCTAATTCCAGGGGAAGAGTTACCAAATGTACCGGTCTCCAGACACATAGAACAAAGAAAATATAGTCCGTCTAGAAAGTATCCGGAATTTATTATTTTTCATAATTTTAATATGTCGGGTGTTTTTTTTAGAGTGAGAACTTTCGATATGAATAACTGTGGTTTAACAGAAGGTAGAAGCCATTGTGTTTTGACATTTCTGTTCAGTGAGCATTGACAAATTATCATGGAACGACTCACACCGCAACAACGTTTACAAATTGTTGAAATTTATTTTCAAAATCAGTGTTCTATTCGCCAAACTTATAGAGCACTTCGTGAAATTTATGGTGAGCAGCTTATTCGTCGAACTATCGATAGATTTCGGACATTTTCTCTACTCGATGCAACAACAACAACAAGACAAAGAACTGTGCGTACAGAGGAAAATATCGCTGTTGTAAGTCATGGTGTTAATGATGATCCAGATTTGTCTATTCGTCGACGTTCACAACAAGTTGGACTCTGTCTATCCACCACATGGAAAATTTTGCGTCAAGATCTTGGTCTACACCTATACAAGATCCAACTGGTTCAAGAACTAAAGCCACTTGATAATAATAAGCGTCGTTTTTGTGCTGATTGGGTTCTATAACAGCTTGAAGTTGGTGCAGTTTTTTATCGTAAAATTGTGTTTAGTGATGAAGCTCATTTCTGGTTGAACGGCTACGTAAACAAGCAAAATTGCCGTATATGAAGTGAAAACAATTCTCAAGAAGTTCTGAAGGTTCCATTGCATCCTGAAAAATGCACTGTATGGTATGCTTTACATGCTAGAGGCATCATCTGTCCATATTTCTTTTAAAACGATGCTGGTGCTAATGTTATAGTGAATGGTGCTCGTTACAGATCGATGCTCAATGATTATTTGTTTCAAAATTTGAATGTGTGTTTTGGTTCCAACAAGATGGCGTTACACCTCATGCTGCTACCGTAACAATTGATTTATTGAAAGAAAGATTTGGCGATACCATTATTTCGAGAAATGCTCCAATTAATTGGCCTCCAAGATCATGCGACATAACTCCACTGGATTATTTTCTTTGGGGTTAGGTCAAGTCATTGGTTTATGCTGATAAACCAGAAATAATAGACGATTTTGTAAGCTAACATAACTCGTGTTATTGATTAAATAAGGCCTGAATTACTCGAAAAAGTGGTCCAAAATTGGTCTGGTCGAATGCAGTTCCTCAGAGCTTGTCGTGGTGGACATATGACGGAAATTATTTTTAAAATATAAATGTCATAAAATTATCTTTCAAATAAAAAAAAAATTGGCTTCAATCTTAATTTAAATATGTTTTATTTCAATTTAAAGTAACAATCTAAAAAAACACCCGAAAATTCTTTTTTGCCACATTCTAAGACAAAAGTAATGTATAAAATAGGTTGCGCAGATAGTCGGCTATAGCCAAAGTTGCATGGCAACACTATTTGTTAAATATTGTTGATTGTCAACAGGTATACAATTAATGAAATAATGTAGCAACTAGAAAAAAGAAAACCGGTAGAATATTTTTATAGAAAAGGTTTTCGAAACGTTAAAAAATTAGTGCAGTTGACTGAACTGGAAAAAATCATATATGAAACAATAAAGATGATAAAAAATGACATGGATATGAGGCATAGATCAGTTTCAGTAAGATCAAAGCAAACAATTTAAACGCTTTATTGGTCTTAGGACGACACAATCTGCGCCTGGTGTCTCGCAAATTGGCTAACAGATTTGGAAATCAACGAAATATAAAAGTATTAAGAAATATATAAGAGACAGTATTTAAATTTTCACAAAATGTTTATAATACAACCATTGTTTCTCCACGATGTGACTTCTCCAGGTATCCACATTTTTCTGTTTTATATATTTCTTAATTAAAATGTGTTTCCACCAAGTAAAGACTGAATCAAACATATATAAAAGCATGTCCAGAAACCGTCCGTATGTCACTGAAAAGACAAGGCTACATATCAAGGAAACCAAAAAAAATCCCTATAATGACACCTTTACAAAAGGTACGAAGGATAGAATTTTGTCAACGTTTTCAAAAAGATAATTTTAATAATGTCTTTATATCTGATGAAAGTTGTTTCCAACTTGATGGAAATCACTTAAAAATCCCATCAAAACAACCTGTAACCTTTCGAATTATCAAATTTCCCGACCAAATAATGGTTTGCGGAGCAATATCTCAGCGTAGTGCTACGCCTCTCTGTATAGTTGATGGTACCATTGAAACTCTCGAAGGGAATGCAGTGTTGCGAGGGAGCTTCCAACTCTTAATTCGGGAGACGGCGTTTCGTTCTGAGTCTGCGCACCTAAAACTCTTCAGACAGGTGTGGTACCCAGCTCTGCCCGTGACGCCAGCCACCATGTGTTCCGCATGGAAGGGTCGTCAATCGCCTTGACCTATTTGAACTCGGAATCTTTATTCTGGTCCTGTCCTCTATTGATACGCCGGTCAAGCTGCAACAGAGCAAGTCAGGTTTCTGGACGAGGAGCGAAGAAGTTGTTCGCTACACCATTAATAGTGAAAAGTATTGTGGCATTCTAAACGATTTTTTCCTTGAAACGGCGCATGCTTTATATCCAGAGGAGTGGCGTTTTCAGCAGGATAATGCAAGATGCCATACTTCGGCCTATACTAAAACTTGCATGCAAGAATACCAAGTGACAACCATTTTATGGCCAGCAGCTTCACTAGATCTTAGTCCCACTGAAAACATATGGGCACTCATGAAGATTGAAGTTGAACGAGCATTGAGACGAAATAAATATGAATTAATTCAGTCAGTCTCACAGTCCTGGACTACTATACCGAAAATTATGGAGGTGATCTAGTTAACTACGTTTAGTCAAGTGTTTACAGTTAAATGGAGGTTGTGTAAGTAAATAAAATGAATATTTTGTTATAATTTTCTAATTCAAGAATTAAAAATATACACTAAATAATTACAATTGAGCTTTATTTCTTCCGGATACTTTCTAGACGGGCTATATTTTATAATAGAGTCAGGGATGTATCTAAATAATACCTAACACTCTCCAAATAAACTTTCATCCAGATGAAAACATTTGTTGTATTGAGAAATCATTAACTAATTTCCCTTTTCAGGTAATTATATTATTTTTGGAATCAGCAATTTCTAATTATGGTGATTGTTCCTACCAATATGGAAGAACGTGCCCCTTTCTACCAGCACCAGCTGGAAAAACCCCACAATGTGCGAGGCCAGGACTAACATTTTGTGAATATCCTGACGGCTATCCAGCGTAAGAACAGCAAGTACAAAATTTTCAAAAGATTTAAAAATCTAGCATTAGGTTTTATATGACAACTGAAGTGATTAAGACAGTGCTTTCATAATACATAGTGCGAAATGCGGTGCTCAAAAATTGCAATGGTCGAGAGGAAACTAACTTTTAGCTCTTGATTCAAATTTTCAGGATTGCTGTACATACCATGTGGAAAGGCGTATTACACACATACACATAAAGTAGTGTTCTCATGACATGTGTCTCAATTTGTACGATTTTCTTTATTTGGGGTCCGTATGTGATATAATGTTCTATTTTAATCGATCTGGTGTTGTGTAGTATCAGTTGTGGATTAATTGTCGCAAGTTTAACATGCCGTTTAGAAGCCGTCCAACTTGAACACTTAGTCTGTTGGTTAACGAAGGCTAGATAGTAGAGCGTGAAATCACTATCTTATTAGTGAAAGAGTGAGAGCTACAAGATCGGTTAATATGGTTAATTGCACGACGGAATCCCTTATTCACAGCATTCCGATTTAATAGCCTATTCCGTCAAGCTACCAGCAGGATAGTTTCTGATAAAAAAAATCCGGAATAGGTTGCACAGTTTCAATTTTAGGGCAAAAAGATCCGTCAGGCACACGCGATTGAGTAGAGAGCACCGGGCCCTAAGATACGAATATCGTTGGGTTCTTGAACATAAGAACTGGAACGCGCACAGATGGAGATCCTGGCTGTTCACGGATGAGTCTAGACTTCGTCTGTATCAGTCTAATGGGCGAATGTTTGTTTAGCGAGAACGGAGTCAACGGTATAATGAACATTTCATGACGCTAACAACTCTTTTCAGTGACGGCTCAGTGTGCGTTTGGGAAGGCATTTGTTTTAATGGGCGCACAGATCTCATTATCCTCATTAAAACAATCATAACAGCGATGAGGTATCGTGATATGATTGTAGAACCAATTATTGTTGTCTTAGTGTCAGCCATTGGCGACAATTTTACGTTAATCGACGATAATGCTCTCCACACCGGGCAAGAATTATCAACTACAGCATAGAAATGCATAGCATTAACCGAATGGATTTGTCCGCTGACTCTCCATACCAAAATTGTATTGAGCATATTTGATTTGCAATGTCACAGCAATTACACCGCAAACATTACAACAGCTTGTCAACGCTTTAACGGATATTTGGCAAAACATTCTCCAAACTTTCGTTAATAACCTCATTGACACAATGTCGAATAGATTAAGAGCACTACGAAGAGCTAGAGGAGGCCTCATACAATATTAAACCGTGATTTCAATGTGTTTCTAGCAGAAGGAACCTTTTTTAAGGTTCCTTTTTTAAGCCTCCAGACTCCATCAGATCAGAATTTTCATTTCGTTTATTTCTCTACTATCTTGTCGCTCTATGCTAGTCTTGTTTACTGTTGCCATTTCAGGCAGGTTAACTTAATACATCAGTACACATACAAAATCGCTTTTTCAATTCACTTTATGTTCTATCATATGTACGCAAATTATCCCCTTCAATTTTTGAGCAGTGTTCAATCTAGTTTTTATCGAAGTTATCTACGCTCTTTATATCAGAGAAGAAAAACGTTCTGTTTATTTCAATATTACAGCAATATTAATGAGAATAAGTAATTTTGTTTCCATTTCATTAATTAACTCAAGAGCGTTCTTGACTTTCTTGATTTTTCACTACATCTCGTTTTTATCCTGTTCGCATCTTCTGTAGGGTCATAATCTACAAGTTTTTAATCTCGCCTTTTCAAATGCTTTCTCAGCTTTTCTTATCATAAAATCGGTGATCGGTTCCCATTTCAGATCTTTATGAATCTGCTTGTTTCTCATAAACTATGGCACGTTCATTGGCGATCGTAGTATTTTATCTTCTTCGGCTTGTATTCGTTTGATGTGACTTTTGGCTGCAAAACCCTATGCCCATAAGTGAGCTATGGTACATAAGTGAGCGATTGTCTTAATCATGGTCAATTCCATGGTTTTGTTCATATGGCTTCCTGCCTTTTAGTAGATAAACTCTGCTCATTGCTGAGTTCGTTTTATCTACTGCTTATTTAATGTGTCTTTTCCATATTAGTTACTTATCTAGAATTACTCCTTGATATTTTGCTTCATTTTGCCATTTTATCTTAGTGCTATCTACTTTTAAATTAGACGACATTTGCAGTTGTCTCTTCTGCAAAAGGATGGATTGTGTCTTTGATGTATTTATTTGGATTTTCCATTTCATAAACCAATAATTTATCTCTTGAATAGTCTCTTGTAGTCTTTCTTGTATTACATTTGTGTTTTTATGTCTCATGGCTATACCTGCGTCATCTACATTGAGGGTTAATAATGTCCTAGGGTTTTTTGATATATCGTGTATGTAGATATTTTAGAGTAAAGGGCCTAGGACGGATCCTTGCTTCTAAGTATCTCAGATTGGAAAATTCATCATCTAGTTTCACGTAGAGATTATCCAGCAATTTTCATTTTGTAGGCCAATCCCGCATGCCAGACTCTATCAAAGGCTCTTTTTACGTCCAGTAGAACAAGTCCTGCGGCTTGTTTGTTTCGAAAACCTTCTGTGATATACTGCGTTAGTCTGAATAATTGCTATTCTATTGAATGTTCACTTCTGAATCTGAATTGTTCACTCGGAATTATTTTAAGAGTTTCAGTTTCTTCTTTCAATCTTCTTGCTGTTACTCTTTCAACTACTTTTCCTTAGGCTAGTAATAAGTATATGGTTCTGTAATTTTGTGGAAGATTTCTGTCTTTACCAGGTTTATTGAATACTATTATTTCGGCTGTTTTTCATCTCTTCGGGTAGTATTGCATGCGCATCACTCCATTTACTGTATAAGTGAGGGCAGTTATACCTTTTCTGGTCATCTTCTTCAGCATCAGATGAATAATTTTGTATTTACCCGGTGTTACAATTTGAATTCCCTCGTCTTTTTCGTTTTGCGATCGGTTAGGAAGCACTTGCTTGTTGAGGAGGTAGTTTATTTGGGTATCCCAGCACAGGCTCTAGTATACCATATTTGAAGTAGAAACAGAATGTATGTCTTTTTCTCATGTTATCACAAGAATCAGCATCTAGGTTTCTTAAATAATACCAGCAATATCTTTTCAGGGAGTTAATCACGTCGTTAGCAAAACAGGAGCGATACAACCATCGAAGTCTGGTCACCGACGAAACCAGGGATGAATACTCTAAATCAACAGGGCCCTATCCTGCGGCGAAATATCCCTATTCCTATAAAGGGATCGATTTAACCACATCAGCGCCATATTACAGAGGCGAACAAAACCCATGGCATAACAGGGACCTCAACGCCCAATATTTGAATAAGCCAACAAATCTATCAGATCACTTATTCAATGGTTTCATTGACCACCAAGATGGTTCTGTTTCACCCAATGGAGGACAATTCCTCACGTACAAATACACATCGAATATTGCCCATCCACATCAATACCATCGAGATTTATCCTCGAGATTTTTGGGAACGGTGCCGGATTTTTCTCATTTTCGCAACAATTATTTATGGAAAAGGTAAATAAAGACATGATATACCAGAAGTCGAGTCAAACCAGAAGCCGGTGATAGACCAAGTCATAATAGTTGAAAAAATATTTTAAAAATCTACACTTAAATAATACACATGTATGTTGATTTCTATTTATTCTTGTGAGTTGCGCGTTTCTTTACATAGTAATTTCTTCTTGTTAATAAGCATTTGTAGAAGTTACTATGTAATGAAACGCGTCATGTGAGAAACTCAGAAGAATAATCAGAAATCAACATATATACTGTATAATGGTTTCTATCAAGTAAAGGCCAGCACGATTCGAAGTTTAAAAAATTCTAAGTTACGTATTTTTCAAATTATAGACAAAAATTCATAAAACTGAAATATTGAACCCGTAAATTAAAAAGTTTGCCCCGGGTGAGGATCGAACTCACGACCTTAAGATTATGAGACTTACGCGCTGCCTACTGCGCTACCGAGGCTACATACGTGTTAAGCATAATCCAGATTATCCCTGAAAAATAAGTAGATTATTTCAATCATCGATTGTAATAAAATTTCCATAAATACATATACAATATTCTAATAATATAAATTAATCAAAATAGAATATACAATTACTAGTAAACAAGAATTATTTAAAACCTCTAAAATTCATTTTTTGGGAAAATTTTTTACACCCTTATCTTTTCTAATCCATATTCATTTTTTTCTCTTTCAGAGATCTGAATAAATATACTCACGCTCATGAAAGAGTGAAACGTAGTGAATTATTGAGACGTTACATGAAAGAAATCAGAGAGTCTCCCTATAAGAAAAATTCCACGGGGGAGGTAAACTACAAAAGATTCAAAAGACAAGATGACGGCCTTACAGGAGAAACTCTTTGTAGAGCTAGATCCACTTTTATTATGCCCAGAGCTGCCATGAACGCAAATGGAAATTGGATGTACGTGGTGAATATGGAAGACAGTAACGAAAAATATACTCAGTTAGTTAGGAGCGAAGTTTGTGCGTGAGTATCCATTTTATATAAAGTTAGAAGCTTTTCCGCTTATATACCCTTATTTCAAAATTAAACAGTTTTCGAGATAAACTATTGAAAAAATAAAACCTTCAAATTTAACATAATTTTATCATTATAACTTATTTAATATTTTTTTTGAAGAGTCCCAAATTAATTGAATTGAAATGTTCTTTAGTACAAGATATCTCCTGATGTATCCAAAAATGTACGAAATGTTCCCTACCATACAGAATTGAATTCCAGTATTTATAAACTTTGGAAAATTTAGAATTTTAGATTTTGATTACAATTATCCTAAAATATCAAAGAATAGGTAACAGTAAGGAAGATTTCTTGAATTTATTGATTTTTTGTTAAGAGGTCAATAGAATTGCAAATAGAGCATGTGAAGTATTTCTTGAGATACCCAATATCCAGAGTGCAATAAAAATACCATAAAATAGACTTCTAGTTTATCTTATTTTATGTTTCAGCAATAATATTCCAATTTTGATTTTGACTGAATTTTCGAGATTTCTTCCTTTCTGTGATCCTCTCTCTTTAACTCGGTTTATGCACCCTGCAATTTGATTTTTGATACTTCTTTCAGGGAAATTTTAATCTTTCGTAGAAAAAGAACCTTTTTTTATTATCTATATCTCATCAATCAATGAATAATGCTACAAATTCAAGACTTAACTCTTATGTTTTTTTGGTAAATCTATTGAAACTTATGAAGACTTTAGTCAAACAAAATATTTTTATTTGTCTAATAGATATAATATGGATTGTTAAAAGGTGAGAAAATATTTTTTGTTGATTGATGTTGTATTTTATTGAATATGATTGAGTACTGACGAAGCAAAGTCTCTCTTAAAACTTGTTTTTTAGTAATGTTTTCACATATCTTGAGATTTCCCAAAAAGTTAGATATCCAATAATATTGAATATTCTAAGTAAGATAGTTTTATGATGAAATTCTTAAGATTATGTTAAACATTTTCGGAAGATATCTGTTTTCATAAGAGGGATGAGCAGAAACAAAATTTTGTCTACTCAAAATATTTAATTTATAGGATATTTGTTAACAATTTATATTTATTGGATTTTTAATATCATTTGGATGTCTTATAATGAATGTTTATTTTATATGTCGTTTGATATAAGTGGTAATTATATGACATTAATTTAATTCCTGAAGTTATATTAAATATATTTTTTTGAAATTAAATATGTAGAAGGCTAACAAAATATATCTGTAAATAACGTAAATAGAGGTCATTCTTGATAGAAGGTATATAAAATAATATAAATATTTTAAAAAATTTTAAACAATTTTAAAATTTCTGTCTGTATTGGATACCTATTTAAGATTCTCATTTTTAAATAGAACTTTTTCTCGAAGACGAAGGGTAAGTTTAAATATGTGTTATTAATTGATTTTATATTTATTGAATATGAATATTTGAATACTGATGAGCAAAGTCGATTTTAAAACTTGTTTTTCAATAATGTTTTGCATATCTTGAGTTTTTGTATAAAGTACCTTGGTTAGATATCCAATAATATTGAATAGTCTAAGTAAGATAGTTTTGTGATAAAATTCCCAGGATTATGTTGGATATTCTTGAAAGATATTGGTTTTCATAGGATTGATAAGCAGAAACAAAATTTTGTCTATTCAAAATGTTTAATTTATAGGATTTTAGTTAATAATTTTTATTTTATTGGATTTTGTTATACCATTTGGATATCTTATAATGAATGTTTATTTTATGTCATGATATAAGTGGTACTTATACGACATTAGTTTAATTTATTTTCAGAAGTTATAATCATTGAATATAATCTTTTGGAGTTAAATATTGTTGGAGTTGGTGAATTAAGAAACAAGGATTCGTCTTCAATAATCTTTATTTACTCGTACAATCTTAAAAACCTCTAAGCGTCGTTAAAAACAACTCTAACATCTATATGTGCTACCGGTTAAGGTTAACAACGAACAGAACTTCTTAAGTGGGGTTAACCTCTGTCATCCCCTTCATCCATAGAATCGCTTGAGTCTTCTTTAGTGATACCGTCTTAATGTCCGTCATGCAACATAAGTTACATGCGGTTGTATCTTGGGTTGTCGTCCGGCAGAGCGAACTTCCAACACTCCCTCCCTCTGCGGGACATCTATCATATCATCTTAGTTGTCTGAAAAGAAACATAAATAAAAATCTTAAATACATCTTAATTTAATATCTTATCTCTAAGATATTTATGAGCATCTAAAGGTAAAGGTTTTGTCATGATATCTGCAATATTCTCTTTAGTTGCAATCCATCCAACTATGACCCTTTTTTCTTCCACACACTGTTTTATAAAATCTCCATGTGTGTCAGCCATATGTCTTTTTGATCCAGTCCTTTCTCTCTCTAATAAGGTTTCATGGATCACATCTAATTGATCATCGAACATCTTTAGTTTGTGACTACCATCTTTCTTAGTGCAATCTCCAGCAGATTTATTGTCGCAATAAACTGTTATAGGAAATAAAGTTTTACCGATCATAAATCGGGTAGCTTTATCCAAAGAGATTACTTCCTGGCATGCGTCACTCATGGCTAGATATTCCGCCTGACAGGTGGACAGAGTAACATAGGATTGTTTGTGACTTCTCCATGCTATAACATCACCAAACAATTTTATAACATAACCTCCAGTGGAAGTTGAGTCAATATGGTCTCTAAAACTGGCATCGGTGTAAGCTTCCAGATTGTCTGTTTCAGTGGTATATTTCAACCCTGAATCAACAGTTCCTCTTAAGTATCTGAAAATTCTTTTCACCTCTTTCCAATCATCTTCAGTGGGAGCTAGTTGTTTTCTTGCCAAATAGTTCACAGCGAATGCTATATCCGGCCGTGTTCCATTTGCCAAGTACATCAAGCTTCCTATCGCTTCTCTGTATGGGACCTTCATCTTAATATCATCTTTGTTGTCATCATCTAATACATCTAAATTATTTCTCTTCTTTCTATTTTGAACCTGTCTTGTCACCATCGGTGTATTTTGTGGGTTGCATTCGATCATGTTGAATCTCTCTAAAATACTCATCGTATATGTGGATTGATTTAACATCGTATACTTCTTAAGTTTGTTTCTTTCAACATTAATGCCTAGAAAACTTTTCGGTTCTCCAAGATCTTTCATATCGAATGCATTACCCAAGTGACTCTTAATTTCCTGGAGTTTATTTTCATCGTTAGTGGCTACTAGAATATCGTCTACGTATATAACTAGTATTGCCATTTTCCCATTTTTCCTCCAGGTATATAGACATGGTTCGTGTAGGTCATTTTCTAATCCAAGCTTTTTGGCTTCTTCTGTGAACCTCTGATTCCATCTTTTTGGGCTTATTTTCAAGCCATATAATGCTTTCTCTAATTTGCATACCTTCGAATTTTTTATTTCCAAATCTACCTCTAAACCATCTGGAATTTCCATGAATATTTCTTCATCTAAAGTTCCATTAAGGAACGCTGTCTTAACATCTAATTGACAGGCATACAAGTCAAACTTGTTTATTATTGCAAACACAGCTCTAATGACTGGAAGTCTAGAGACTGGTGCGTAAGTATCTTTTAAATCATACTTATTCTTATCTTTGAAGCCTCTAATAACTAGTCGTGCTTTATATCGAGTTGCACCATCTAATTCTAGTTTCCTTTTAAATACCCACTTCGAATCTATGATATTCGCTCTTTTATTTGCTGCTTGAATTTTATTTTTATCGACTAATTTCCACACATTATTTTGTATCATTGAGTTGATTTCCTCTTGGACCGCCATCTTCCACAGATTACCTTCTCTTGAGTTTATAGCATCTTTATAATTTAATGGTTCTCTGTTCAAAGTGGCCAAGAGGCATCTCCTCAATTCGTCTTCTTTTTCAGCATCTCTAAAGTTTTCATCTAAAGTGTTATCTAAAACATATAAGTATTTAGCATAACTAATATCATCTACAACCTTTTTGTTTTCTTCTAATGGTCTCTTTAGTGAGCTTCTAGTGCATGGTTTTTCGAAAACCTTGTCGACTATACCTTTCGGTAACTCTAACTGTTTGGATTCTTTTCTTGGTCTACCTCTTTTTCTCATCTTTATGTTTGGTGCTTCTATATTCTCTTTAGTTTCACCTCTACAATCTTTCATCCAATCCCAATCTGTTTTGTCATCTAAAGTTGGAGAGTTGTTTAATTCTTCTAAAGGATCTCTTTTATAAACATCTTTATAGACAAGTTTCTCGTTAAATCTAACATGTCTTGACTCAAAGAATTTCTTTGAGCTTGGGTGCCATATCAAGTATCCCGTGGAAGTATACCCCACGAGGACAGCTTTCAATGCACGTTCTCCAAATTTCAGATTGGGCTTGGGAATTTTGATGTATGTTATACATCCAAACCTTCTGATTTGATCAAAATGACATCTAGAATTTGATGCAAATCTTGTTAAAGGTGTTTCATACTCTATAGATTTATGTGGTGTTCTGTTGTATGCGTGCACAGCAGCATCGACAGCTAACTCCCACATACTCTTGGGTAGTCCAGAATCAAACATGTAAGCTCTCACTTTTCTTTGTATGGTTGCATTAAATCTTTCAGATACCCCGTTATGTTCAGGTGTATAAGGTGGTGTGAAATCAGTTTCGATATTTTCTCTCTTTAATACATCTAAGAATTTTCTTCCAGTAAATTCAGTGCCTTGATCAGATCTGATATAACATACCTTCTCGTTATGGCCTAATAGATTACGAGTGGATATTAGGAATTTTTCTAATGCTTCGCCTGATTCATCTTTAGTTCTCAAACAATAAGCTCTAGCTAATCTTGAGTAATCATCTACATAGACATTAATGAACCTCTTTTGTCCAGGGTGAGATTTTTGTGTAATCGGACCCATAATGTCAGTATGTATGACCTGAAGTGGTCTTTCGGCTCTTTTACGAGTCTCTTTGAAAGGCAGTTTTTGCATCTTTGACATGATACAAACTTCGCATTCTAATATGGAATCGTCAAATATGACTTTTTCCAACCTCTTATCTAGCTTTTGCAGCTTTTTCAGATAGTTCACAGAAGCATGACCTAATCTTAAGTGCCATAGCATGGCTTCGTTGAAACTCTTAGTTCGATTAATATCGTCTTCTAAAGGATTATTAATGAATAGTTCCTCTAAGTTTTGTAGTTCATCTAAGTCATCTAATTTTACTACATTTCTATTCTTCGAACTACAATCCCAATTCTTTATTTCATCTAGAGGTTTTTCCGATTCTACTTCTTCAGTTGAGGTTTTGAGAACCTTCTCGTCTAAGAGAGAAATGAGATGTTCGTCTTCCTCCCTCCCAATCACAGAATGGGATACTTCTATTTCAGGTTCTCCCTCCGAATTTAATAACTCTACCTCTTTATTGGATTTCTGTGATTGTCCAGACGTCTCATTCTCTTTGAACATTACTGCTCTGCAGCAATAATGGTCATATTCTACTTCATCGTTCAGCTGAATCTGGTTCGGCTTTTTCACTTTGAAGTTTAGAATCCAATTAGGTTTTTCATATTCTCCCTCTAAAACAATCTTATTGGTTCGTCCATCATGAACTTTCAAAACTCTATCATCTAAATAAATTTTAAGTCCCGAATCTGCTAACCTTCGAAGTGACAGCAGATTCTCGGACACATCTTTAGCAGAAAGTACATTTAACAATCTTAAACTCTTACTCTTAATTGGATCTGTATATAAAATAAGATCTCCTTTACCATCTATTTCAATGTCAGCTATTTGATTTTTATTTGCACTCTTAATTGTTTTGTTCTCTAACCTCTTAAAATTACTCAGAAACAATTGATCATTTACTATATGATCAGTAGCTCCAGAGTCAGCAACAAAACTAATAAAATCATTGGAATAGCACTCACCTGGGGTTTTTTGAACAGTCCCTGAAGCTCTTCGAGCCTTCATTTGTGTTCTTACCACCTCCCTCCTGTTAACCCGGTTGTGCTCAAACCTCTTCTTTTTCAAGTTCCCGTTTCGCTTAGATGAGGCATTGGACGTCTTCTTAGAAATTGTGTTGGTGCACTCATCACCTCTATGGCTCTTGATGGACTGGCACCTATAGCAGAACCACTTATTCTGCTGCTTCAGGAAGCATTCGTTGGACCTATGACCTTCTTTATTACATCTAAAACATCTTAATTTAGGTCCAACTACTCTCTGAAGTTTCGGAGATGACTCTTTCTTCTCAGAGTTTTTCTCTGCTTCTAATTGGGAGATAAATGATTTTATCTCCTCTAGAGTCATCTCCATTGAAGTGGTCTGCCTCTTTATCAGATCAGCATTCCTTAGTTCCGGTATCACCGGGGAAACTGCCTGATAAAATGCTGATCTGATCTCTTGAGTGGTCAATGCAATAACATCCTCACAGGTTTCATACTCCCTCACGATGGAGTCGAACCTATCGCAGAAGTCATTAACCGTTTCGCCCTTATTCATCTTAATGGCATATAGCCGAGATCTCACAGAAGTGTGAGTGATATTACTCTCACACTTTCTGGAGCTTCTCAAGATTTTAATAATCTCCATGGGCTCTCTAACATTAACCACCTTCTTATGGTAATTTTCATCTAAACGGTTAATGATGATGTCTCGAACCCAATTCTTCCTCTTTAGTGTGCTTGCCTCCGATCTAGAGCAAGCACCATCGTTGCTGGGTTCGATGACATCAAGGATATCATTACATGTTAATTCTGACCTGAGATAGTCCATCCAGATATCGAAATTGCTTTCTTTAGAGAGCTTATAGTCTCTCTTGATGACTATTTTGGTAGAAAGCAATTCCTGTTCCACCACCTTCTTCAAGTGCTCTACCTCTTTATTTTCTTTCGAAACATCTTTATTTGCCAACGCAATTTTCTTTCCAGAAGAGCCCTCTTCCTCATCTATTTTCCTCTTTAGCGGGCTGGTTTGAGCAGAACCACGGTTTTTTTCAGTCAGGATTTTCAGGCGAGTCCTCTCCGCTTCTACGTTGTCTCTGGCTATTTGACCTAATGTTTCCACCATCGACTTAGCCCCTTCCATGACATCTTTCAGCATTTTTGCTGCCTCTAAAATTTTGGTAGCGGCTTCACTAACCATATTCCTCTCATTAGCTTCTCTTAGTAACACATCATTGATGATGTTCAAGCCTTCTCTTGATCGTACTGTAAAAATGAAAATTTGTAATACCTGGATTTCATCTAAACTCTAATTTGTAAGGCCTTCATCTTAAGTTTTCATCTAAATCATCTAACATCTTATTCTATGAATTATATTCTACCATCTATCCTCTAAATAATTCATAATTCTTAAGTATCATCTAAACTCTTAAAATTTTACAGTACTCTTCCTCTCTAAATTTTGATAGCAGAAAGAGGTACCTTTGGTATGATCGAGAAGAACAGTATATATTTTTCTCTCTTCAGTCTCAAGTATTGGAAAATTCTTACCTCGGGACGTATCATTATTGTCATCTAAAAATTGTCTTTCTCGTGCATCATCCATGGTATAGTCTGTAGAATTACCTTCACATACCTGACATACTGTCATATTCGACTAATCTTCCAAATTCTGCCATCTATTTCGGGATTATGAAACAAAAATATTTATATCATGTATTTCAACAAAATACGTGCATTATGCACATTCTTAACTCTTTGTGTCATCTAAAACCAGGTATTAGATATAAACATTTGTTTCGTGCTTCTGAATTGCCTCGGACGCACAGCAATCTTTGGCAATTCGAAACAGGAAGTCAAGTCCTCAAACAGCACCACCTCGCAAATGTGCACCATTCAACTGTGGCATCACGTACTACAATGAATACCTGTCGATAGGTTTGGCCAATAGCACATGTACGGGATGCATGTTGATTCCTATGATATCCCTAGCTCAAGAACAAACAATACCGTACAACAAGTTTTGTATGAACCAAGCCCCGAAATAATTTTTTTATGAAATTTTTACTGAACTTATAGATAGTTCAAGTAAAAAAGTATAATTTTTATCTCTAAGCTTCTAAAATTTTAACATCTTTACTTCTAATATTTCAACATCTTAACCTCTTAATTCATCTTTAGTGTGCCTAAACACTTTTTATGGATCAAACATCTAACAATCCATCATCTTATCATCTGAACTCTTAATCACATCATTCAATTTAATTAAGTGATGTTTTAATGAATCATTCATCTAATAATGCATCAAATAAATATAAAAACTCTAAAGTATTTCATCTAGAATGAACAATGCATTATACTTCTAAAAATGCATCGTAGAAACATCTTAATTGATCGATTTCATCTATAATGGGCAATGCATTATACTTCTAGATATGCATCTATAAACATCTAAACTCCTAAGTGTTTCAATTAAAATGAAACATATAGAAATGTATCTATAAACATCTAAAGTCTTAAGTGTTTCAATTGAGATGAAACATTTATAAACATCTAAACTCTTAAGTGTTTCAATTAAAATGAAACATTTATAAACATCTAAACTCTTAAGTGTTTCAATTAAAATGAAACATTTATAAACATCTAAACTCTTAAGTGTTTCAATTGAAATGAAACTTTTAGAAATGCATCTAACATCTTAATTGTTTATTCTAAATCATCTTAAGTTGAAGTACAAACTTACCTCGAATATTTGTTACTTCCTTTTCTATTTACACGTGGTAAACAAAATAAACAATCACTTGTTCTCACCAATTTAATCACAATCGCAGTGTAAACGTGCACTGGGCTACCATAACCTGTTGGAGTTGGTGAATTAAGAAACAAGGATTCGTCTTCAATAATCTTTATTTACTCGTACAATCTTAAAAACCTCTAAGCGTCGTTAAAAACAACTCTAACATCTATATGTGCTACCGGTTAAGGTTAACAACGAACAGAACTTCTTAAGTGGGGTTAACCTCTGTCATCCCCTTCATCCATAGAATCGCTTGAGTCTTCTTTAGTGATACCGTCTTAATGTCCGTCATGCAACATAAGTTACATGCGGTTGTATCTTGGGTTGTCGTCCGGCAGAGCGAACTTCCAACAAATATGTAGAAGGCTAATTTTTTAAAATTGTTTAAAATTTTTTAAAATATTTATATTATATCTGTAAATATTAAAATAATTAAACAACAAAAAATATTTAAATAGTTATAATGGCTTTAGCCTTACTGACATTTTATGTTTTTATCCTGTACTTGTTTCTTTTTTTAATTTGTTAAAATATTTTATTATTTTCTGTTGAATAGTTCATCTTCATAATTTGTTCATAACTAGACTAATGTATTTTCAAAGAAATTAATACTATATCTACAAAACCTGTGAAAATGTAGTCCAAAAACTTTCCAAATATATTACGTACTTTGCAACAATACCCATAGAAATTTTAATTGAGATTATCAATTTTCAGATCCCAAACTTGCAGCTCCCTCTGTGGGCTACCACTTGGATATACTTCCAGATGCGAACAGAAATATATACAGAAAAGGTTGATAGCACTCCAGGGTCAAGGAGACCAACTATACACAGATATTTTTTGGATACCAAGTTGTTGTGTTTGTACAATTCGACAAAACTGAGAATTCAGAAACAGACAAAATTCCAAAGATGGAGTATTACTACTGTTAATATTCGAATATCGAATGAACTGATATGAATTAAGCATAATTAGAAAATGACCTATTTGACAAAATAAGATATATATTACTGGCAAAATGTTGATTTGTTATTAAACAGTTTATCATGAAATCAAAGTGATTGTATGATACAACTCAAATTATTTTGAGAAACAAATAGGATGTATCATGAAATGTTAAGTTCCTTGAGAATCGTCTGTATATCTATATAAGTTATGCATGTTTTCAAACTTTTATATATGTAATTGACTCATAAATATATCAGTATACATGACAGTTATTTCCGATTTAATGAACCACCAAGATGTAACTCAAAATATGAACATTATAATAGTATTGAGTGGATTTTATAATTTGTGAATTAAGTGGAACATCGGCCATTTTTTTACTTTGTAACCTATAACTACTAAAAAAGACCAGGAGTTGAGTTTTTAATTTCAAGTGCGTGTAATTAATTAAATACACACATCATTTTGATACAAACAGTTGGCACTCTTGTTTCGAGACAAATAAAAATTATAATTTATAATTAAAAATGGCAAACTTTATGATGACAATGTCAGTTTCACATCAGTATTATCATATCTCAAAACTCAAGAAGCAATTCTTGTATTATAACATGTATTCAAGTTATGTCAAATTACAAATTCCATTAAATATAGGGGTTATCAAGGTCATTATGATAACTGGATATTGATTACAAAAATATCGTCCGAGGAAAGAATGAAATGAAAAACAGGAGGAAATTCTTCATAACATACGCAGGTTCAATATAAAAATTTTATTTTCATTTCAATTATATTAGTTATAGTAACATTAAGAAGGCACTTAGAATTATCACTGCATTTAAAATTATATAGAAATATTTATATAGAAACTTATGAATATAAAAATATTCATTCATATACAACAAATACAGAATAGCAAAATATACAACATTAAAATTTAAATAAAAAAATAAAGCAATCATTCCAATTCCATAGAAGAAATTATTTTGAAGCAAAATTAATTACAGCCCCAATCAAAGATAGCTTGAGCAAATTCGGAAAGCTGAAGAATTCAAAATACAATGAAGATTTTGTCAATTTTATTTTACAGTATTTTGACTTAGGTTTGAAGGAAACACATTTTTCTAAATTTCTTATTGTAATCCAGTAAACTATAATTTTTGTTGTAAAAATATTTCGACATTTTGACAAAAATCAGTTTTAAAAACCAAATCATTGACAGCGTATATTTTTTATCCATTCCCAATTCTTAAGAGGTTATAAATAATGGAAATCACTAAAGGAATTTTTAAACATCTTAAAAATGAATTGATGTCAGTCAAAAAATGCCAAATATTCATAATAAATCAACTTATAAGTGAATAACCTGGCAACAAAAGATGCTGAAAACACAAAGAAGATATATTTGGTTCTTGTGAAATGTAAGACTTAAGAGCTATTTCGAGATGCCACAACAATGAATTGGACGGAATATAGCAAATCAAATAAACCTTTGTCTTATTACATCATCATTGTATTTTAGAATCTTCAGACAGTCTTAAATCAATGGAAATATTAATGATTCTTCTTTCTCTGTTAAATATCAAATATCACGCTATTTTCGAAACGAAACATGTTTCTTAAAGACTCGTCATAGCCGGTGGCCTTGCATAAGCTTTGGGTATAAAACCATATTTACGTGTTTTTGGAGCATAAGCCCACAGCCACCCATCAACAGTCTGGTTATTGAGGTCAGCATAGATCCAGTCTCCACGTCTAACAGTCAGGTCATCAGGCGCCTGCGCCTTATAATCATATAACATAACTAATTCAGTTCCATGATATCTGAGATCATCACCCCCTTGAGTTTGATGATGATGAGTATTACTACCGGTGGCGAAATTTGTGTTTTGATTTTGACTGGTTACAGAGTTGAGATGGCCTGTAAAAAACGGGTATTAAAATGATTAGATTTCTGTTGGTTTGGATAACATTTTAGAAAAAAAAAACTTGATTGCCATTTTTTAATTCTTTATTGTTGTTTGGAAAGTTTCAGATACGTTTGTAGAGCTTATTTGATATTTAATTATAAAAAAAATGTTTCTATGGTAAAAAGTACCAAGTATTTTTTTTCTCAAGGTTCAAGTCAGCCACAGAGTTATCTGGTGGTTCTGAATTACAAAGCCAAATTTATTCTTAGTTATTTCTAATTGGCCGTTCATAAACACAAACATTTTTGAAAAAAATTTGTGAATTCTCAGGCATATTTTGAGCTCAAATTCTAAGATCAAGTTAGTAATTTAGTTAAATCAGCTTACCGAATCCAAAATATATCAGTGTCAAATTTTGTTTGATCAATATCTGAATAGTTAAACAGTATTATGTATTGAAAAAAAATAGAGAGGATATAAGAAAGATTAATCTTAATTTTTTGCTTATTTGTTCTAGAGTGCCTTAACTTCTTCATAATATTTGTATTTTGCAAACTTTGAGCCAAAAATGGTTCCAAACGATTGCATGAGACTCACTGATGAAGAATTCAGTTCTAAGAGTTTGTGTGCAATATAACTTTCAAAAGAAGTAATTTAGAGATTTAACATTTGCAAGGTAGATTGATTATAAGCTAGAATGAAAAAGTTAAATTTGTAAACGAGCATAATTTTAGGTAAGCAAAACACCCATTTGAAATGACAAATGATAAATAACAGATTATATATTTCTATTTTATTTTCATCTGTCAAAAAATAATAAATTTAGACTATTATGACTTATATCTGCTACAAATACCAAAAAACGATATCAATCAAATAATTATCTAACAAGATAAAGATTTTTTCCTCACCTTGTATCACATTATCAGCTGGGTAAACAAAACCTGATGGTATAAAACCTTCTTGACCATCACTTCGGACTATCCAATACCAATCAGGATCTTCTCTATTTAATACTGCAAATTGGAATGAAAATAAATAACTATTATTTATAGGTTAAAGAAATTAGAGTATTCAGGTTTTGATATTATATAGCTGCTATAATTTTTCTTCTATTATATTTGACGCAAGTGTACAGAAAATTTCAATGCAATTTCCTTAGCACTTTTGAATAAATAAACAAATTCACGTAAAAACAAGTTCAAATCTTGCTCTTAGCACATCTGAATTATTGTATCAGATCAGAGAAAAATAAAAGAAGCATTATAGACCTGTAAACCTATACCAGGTGTAGAAGTATGAAACTGGAATTTTTCTCTAGATGGAGCTAGCCATCAGTTTAGGGCCCTCATCTGCAGCGTCATCACCTCCATTTAACAGCTGATGAAAATTTTCAACACATAACAATCGAAGATCCATCCATATACTGGTATATTTTTCTATAATCCCAAACATGTCGAGTTTTGTGCCTAGGAATTATGCTTTAGGGACAGCTATCGTTTTCTGTTATCATTTGAAGAAAAGGACTGCAAAATAACATTGAATGCTTGTCGAAGCTTACAGCTCTTTATAAAACAGTGTTTTGAGTAGTTCAAAATGTACAAAGTGGTGATTTTGATACAGAAACAAAGAATGTGGGACTATCGAAAAAGTTTGTGGACAAAGAATTGCAAGCCTTATTGGATAAAGATGATACTTAGACCCAACAAGATTTCGCGAATCAATGTGACGTAGAAAGCCATCTCTCTTCAGTTGAAAGCAATGGGAAAGATTCAAAAAGTGGGAAAATAGGTTCCGCATGAACTGAATAAAAGACAGGAAGAAAATCGAAAAAGCATTTCTGCAATGCTACTTGACAGACATAAAAGAAAGTTATATCTTCATTCAATCTTGACAGCTGCCGAACTATCTACATCCACTGCAAGAGCTTCATGCTAATGCCCCACCACACTTCTACACCTAGTAGATGTGCGAGCAAATTTATTATTGTTCCAAAAAAATTCATTTCTTTCGTATTAAAAAAAAAACCAATATAAATACAAATATGAGAAACCATCAATTTTTTCATGTAAACTAATTTTATCTCCAAACTTGTGTATCTTCAAATGATTGAATGTTCAATTACAGCAATAGTTTCAATGACACATCAGTTATACTTGAACCAAGGATGTTGTGTTATATACCAACAAATATTATACTTTCAATTCTACTGATATTTATGAGGGACACTAACTACTCCAGGATCCATACCTCCTCAGATATTTAGTTATAGAAGGGATACAAGTTATTTATGAAATATATCCTACAAATTGAATTTTATTTTGTTAGAAGGCACGAATGGAGTTAAAAATCAAATGAAACTAAACTGAGTGAATTAATTCAATCAATAAACAGTTTCTTAAGAGAGGACATGAGTAGACTGAATTTTCTGTATTTTATTGTAGAATCTAAGAACTCACAAAAACTCTTTAAATTTTGAAGAATTCATCTATTGGGTCCTGTTCACCTTGACAAGTGACTCACTTTATGAGGACAAGTGCCAACTTTTTTGATATTTCGCATACTAATGTCAGGCAGTTATCATTTGATCCTAATTTCTCTGGTAAAATTCAATTATTTAATTAAATCCATTTCCAAAAAGGACCACATTTGAAAAAGAACTTATAGACATTAAATTTGAAGTTCAAATTAAATGACCAGATGTAAAATAACCCTAACAATGTTTATGCAGAGTTTTATTGAGCAAGAAAAAATAATTTGAAGAAATTTTTAATATTTCGAGGACACTACACTAAACTAGAAGTTATCATTTCTATATATACATAAGCCATAAGTAGGATTATAAAACATCCTAAGAGACAAAAAATGAGTTGGAGGAATTGAAAAATGGAATTTTTGTACAAAAAAAAGTTTCACCATCACATAAGCAAGAAAAATTTGTTAATCCTATAGCCTGAACTGCTCCCGTCCAGGGAAGCTTTACTTAAATGGCAATTTTACAGCATATTAAACAATGTAATATTGTAACCAAGGAAATATTCAATTCTTGCATCAAGCTTTTGTAACTTTTTATTTAATTCTTCACTTAGAGTACTATAGTTGAATGTATACAGTTCAACAATAATTGAGGCAACTTTGAATTCATTGATAATTGAATCAAGAAAACAGTTTGAAGTATTTCAAGAATTTCCTTTAGGCGCCAAAATAATAGAAACATGACAGGTAATGGGAGAAACTATTCTTTTAGCATATTTTCACAACTGTGTGAAAGTTTATTATCGATTTCAATGAAATACTCAAAAATCCAAATACTCTTATTTCTTATTTTATTATTGATAAATATACAAAATTTCAAGTACCTGTAACAAATTCTCCTCTTTCAACTGACACATCGTTTTCATCTCGAGCTATGAACGTATATAATACAATATAACGACCCGAAGGGTCTTTGGAAAATGGCTCAGAGTTTAAACTAATTGGTGAACTCGCAGTCTGTTTTTTAACCACTGATTCACAATCACTGGTATCGATTCCTACTACATCACTAAAAAATTTAAGAAATTACCTAAGAAGTTTGTTTTAGTCAACATTCTCAAGTTAATTCATGGCACTAGAACCAATAGAAAGTACATGTAAAATCATAATTGGTCACTTACCAGTCATGGTTGGCATCAGAACTTTCTCCAGAAGTTGGTTGTCTTTCTCTAGGCAATTTTTTCTTTACAGAATGATCAGCTAAATCACTATTATACGGAGTACAATAAGAATATGGAATAAAACCTTCCTGTCTCGAGTCCATTCCAATCACATAAACCCAGTCATTTTCTCTATAGAGTATATTAACAATCTGAAAAAGTGGGTATTAAATTATTCAAATTCAGAGAATAACCAATTTTCATAACATGGATTATGGATCCTTGAAAAATATTACTTGTCCTCTTTTCACTTCCAGTTCATCATCTACACAAGGGGTAAAATCATGCAGTACTATCATTTTACTATCAGGGGAAAGACCATGTTCCTTTTCAATTCCTACCCTCACTAAAGTTTCAATACTAGCAGAACCTGTTATTCTTCCCATTCCAGGGCTCAAACCAGTGCTAGATCTTGAAATTTCCTTATCCAAATCTACAGAAGAGGCTGCAATTATGAATATTAGAAGTAGTTCATGTTGCACTCATTACTGAGATCCAGTTTAAGAATTTCCTAATTATTTAGGAATAATTAGCGGTTATCGAACTCACGTTTTTTCTTTTTCCCTCTCCGAATTCTAACTGGGCACAAAAATGCCATTTTTATTTTCACATTACAACCACAAATTTCACATAATGAGGTTGATAAAACTTGTTAGGCAAAATTTTAACTGTACTTATGCCATAAAACAATGACCTGTTAGCTGTTATTTTGACATAAACGTGTATCTGGCACGGAAAAAGAAAACAAACAAAACTTGATCACAGAAAGTTCGCACTCCATTGGGTAGGAGAACAATTATCAAATTCAAACTATTCGTTCCATTTTCAAAAAGCCGCAAAATTGCAGAATCATTTTGATTTATGAACCTAGCAAAATGTACGGAAAATCGTAATATTTGTAATCTTGAGCGTCCAGTGTCTGAGGATACAGTAGATAGATCTTTTCAATGATTCCAAATAAATCATAAAGCAACTGATTACGACAATATCAATTAAATTCTAAAGGAGAATTTAATATATTTCACTAACCTTTAACTCAAATAAGTTCACTTTTAAGTTGAATAGTATAAAAAGATGGTTTTCTGTTTTGCTACAAGGAAAAAGTTATAGTCGGTAGCTCAAATCATCGTAGTTTGAAAAGCTCACGGTTGGTGTCAGATAGTTGACTGTAATGTATTTGTCAAACAATAAATAGTTCTATTTATAATTATTTATAAATCATCACACTGAAAGCCAATAATTTCGAAGTTGTGATGTTGAAAAGTTCTGTAATTTCTTCCTAATTAGTTATGGTGTGAAATAATTTAGCTACTTAATTATCTTTGTAATGCCAAAGCAATTCATAAAAGTGAAAATTAACTGTGATGTGAATCCTAGTGGTATGCCTCCCGAAAAACAAGATTGTACCAAATATGATTCGTCTTCTAATATATCCAATTCGAATGGAGACATTTGTAGAATATGCCATTGTGAAGCTGACCTCGATAATCCTTTGTTGTCCCCTTGCTATTGCTCTGGTAGTTTAAAATATGTGCACCAGTCGTGTCTTAGACAATGGTTAGCTGCTTCCGATACAAGATCTTGTGAATTATGCAAGTTCAACTTTATTCTACATACTAAAATTAAGCCATTGTCAGAAGTAAGTATGTAATTAAATTTCAGTAATTGTCTTAGCCTAAATATACATTTCTTTTTTCATTTTGTACGCAACACATATGTATGCTAGAATCTCATGAATGTATTACAATATTTCAAGAAACAGAAGGAAGTAATGAAAATTTCTTCAATGAAACAATATGACAATTTTTATATGTCCACAGATACATAAAACAATATTCTTTCGTTTAAATGTTGATCGAAAGCAATATTAATAAAAATTAAAGACTTCAGTCTTTTAAAATTTTTATTCAATTTTCTGCCTTTTTCACTACATTTAGTATATCATTAATCAAAGATTTCACTAAGTTATTTATATACTTAATGATTGTATCTCTAGCAATATTGTCATATCATCAAGAAGAAAACAATAACTAAGATATCTGAAAGTTTAAGAGTTTGCCTTATCTTAGGATTGTATACAAAAGCTCTAATAGAAATCTTTCTATAAGGTCTTTATGCAATGTAGAAACAAATCATCTGTCACAAGTGTTTACCTAATAATTAAGTAGGGGATGTGGTAGTATGAGCTGTACTTATATTTCAATAGAAATTTAAATATACTTGATTTTCAAATTCTGGTATAATTAGAACCGAGCTTGAATACAAGTTTTTAAGACGAAATCTCATTTCAACTTTCATTATTTCAGTGTTCATATTCCAAATATATATTTTGATGAATACAAAATATGATGTACTTGTAAACTTATACAAACATATTAACATCAATAACAGTCCTAAATTAAGTACGATTTCAGTTATTATTTTATAAAATAATGAACTAAACTTAAGTGTATGAAGGTACAAAGAATTAACCAAAACAATAGAAGAGCAGTGATAAACATTCTTATATTTAATTAAATTACATTTTGATGACTAATGGTAAAGCTCAGTGCCAAAATATGACTCACTAAAGTTCGAAAAACGTTTTTCTTTTTGAAACACAAAGGAAATTTTGCTCAGTAGTGTATGATACAATATTTTATGAAAATATATAAATATTCCCTTTAATCTTTGATAATTAATAAAATTTGTATATTTGGAACGAGAATTGCCTTTGAACAAACAAATTGATAATAAAATTTTGAATCTCTTGTGGACTTTTAATTTTCATTAATCAGAGATTAGTGTAATTACATACTGTTGCTTGTTAAATTTTGCTGTTTAACTTGCCAGAAAATTATTTTTAACAATTTGATATTATACCTTTAATACGTGTGGATATTTTTCCATTCGATAACAATTTTCAACTTAGGTTCTTAGTAACTAAAAATTTAGTTTTAAATGCAGCTAGATTCTATGATAATTTTGCTGGTTTGTTTATTAATGTTCCATAATATTTTCATTTTAATTAATAAACATTTTATTTGAAATTATATAGGTTGAATAATTTGATTGAAAATGGATTGAATTCTAATCTGTATTTTAAATTGATAGTATTGCGGCATTTAAAATAATTCTTATCATTGCATTGGTTTGGCCAATGCATGATAGTAATTGTTTATAATTGACATAATTAAATTCCAATCATTCTAATTTTTTTAAATCATAACTATAACTTATAATGCGATTACTTATTGATCCATTTAAATTGTTGTATTCATCTTTTCAGCTTAATATATCTGAATTTTATATTGGTATATTAACAGAGCATTCGAAGTTCATCGACAATAATTCAAATAATTCTCTCAGCCTCATCTTAACCCATAACATTATAAAACATAAAGTCACATGTAATGTCTGAAATAGTACATTCACCATTTTTTAAATTAAATAAATTTAAATATGCATTAAATAATAATATCACCAGGTGTAGAAGTATGAAAGCGGAATTTCCCTATAGATGATGCTAGCTATCAATTCCGTAAAACCTGTTCTGCAACTATATCATATCCCTCTAACAGCTGGTGCAGATTTTTAACACACCGCAACCCAAGTTCCATACACCTATATATTTTTCTATAATCTCAAAACAGGTTGAGTTTTATGCCTACGAACTACAATTTGGGGACAGCATTGGTTTTCTGAAGAAAAGCATTGGTTTGAAGAAAACTGCAGCAAAATTGCATTGAATGCTTGTTGAAGCTTATGGTGAACATGCTCGTGGTAAAACACAGAATTCCTAGTGGTTCAACATATTTAAAAGTGGTGAGAAACCACCGAAAAAGTTCGCAGACAATGAATTGCAAGCTTTATTGGATGAAGATGATACTCAAATTCAACAAGAACTCGCAAATCAATTGAATATGAGGCAGAAAATCCTCTCCATCTTTTGAAAACTATGGGAAAAATTCAGAAAGTGGAATGTTCCATAAGAAATAAAGGAAAGCTATCAAGAAAATTGTGAAAATTGTGAAGTCCTGCTTGACAGATACAAAAGAAAGTCATTTCTCCATCGGATCATGACAGGTGATGAAAAATGGATATATTTTGAAAATCCCAAGCGTCATAAATCCTGGGCGAATCCAGGTAAACCTTTAAAATCCACTGCAAAACCAAATCACTTTGCAAAGAAGACAATGCTCTGTTTTTGTGGCATCAGAAGGGTATAATCTATTAGGAGCTGCTGTAACCTGGTGAAATCGTTATCATAGACCACTGACAATAGCATATGATGGATTTAAATCGAACATTACGTAAAAGACGATTGGAAAATGGAAAAAGGCAACACAAAGTTAGGGAAACAATCGGGGAAATACTAGCGCATGGGACTTATTCACCAGATTTGGCTCTGTCTGATTATCATCTGTTCACATCAGTGTGACGTGCTGAATAATGCTTCGGGATGAATGAAAATGTACAAAAATGGCTCGATCACTGGTAAGCTTCAAAAGAAGAAATGTATTTTGACGTGGCTTTCATAAACTGTCCCAGAGATGAGAAAAAAGTATAAAAAGGAAAACAACAGACACATGCTATATTTCCAAAAATATTGCGGTTTCTTACTTCCACATCTGGTATATTGAAAATCTTGCTATTATTATTGATTTGAAACAAGAATACCTTTTTATGCAAAACTCCTTTCAAAAAAAAAAGATTTAATTTGTTAAACATTTACTATCTATTTAAAATTATTTTTTATTATGTGTTGCGAGTGAAAAATAAGAAAATATATTATAGATTAAAGAAAAATGCTTTAAAAGGAAACCGAACTAAAACATATGAAGAATTTGTTCCATATCGTTAGTTCACTAATTCATTGTGATTGAATAATTTTTTAAAATGGGTAAGAAGCTGGAATTCATCAAAATAAACCATTTTCGCAAGAAATATTCCAAATTGGGGAAATATTTAATAATTAAAACGTAAAGTAGTTATTTTCCAGTAACAGAAGTGTGTTGCTGTATACTAAATCACCTTCAGAACAATGGAGATTTTATGAAATACATTTTGATTATAAACTCGCTACATTTACAATAATATCTGGATAACAGAAAAATTTTGTTACTTCGTTAAATTCTACATTCTGTTAAAAAGACTCTCCTTTAAGAATTTCGGAAAGCCTGTTTGAGTAATCTAGTTGATTAATTGAAATCTAACAATTTAATAAAATTGTTAGATGCTACTTCTTTTAAAAGAAGTATTGTTATCTGTTAATTTTCCCATTTAAACCTATCACATGCTTCATGGATTCAGAAAGAAAGTATTGATATAACCTCGTCTTTTGTTTATAGGATTTTAAGAACTGAATTTTTTTTCAATTTATAAAAAATATGTATGATATAATAATATTCTTTTCCAGTGGAGACGATTGGAGATGAGTGGAGTGGAAAGAAGAAGATTATTATGTGCAATATTATTTCATTTTGTTGCAGCTATATGTGTTATCTGGTCATTATTTGTTTTAATTGATAGAGCAGCTGAAGAGGTTCAGAAAGGCCTGATAGGTGAGTTTACATTTTCGAAATATTAATCTTTGTCTATTATTAGTTTTTGAATAATGTTCGAAAAATAATCATAATATTGATTATTATCGTATATATATATATATATATATATATATATACGAATTCACTGTCAAAGTTTATTGCTGATATTTTGAAAAACGCTTACAACACAGACAACCAATATTATGTCAAAGACTCATTCCAGTTAGCACATGAAATTAATGACTTAGAAATACCTGAAAACTATAGACTCATTTCGCTTGATGTCATAAACCTTTTTGGAAACTTGGAGAAAAGTGAAATAGTTGATATTCTGAAGCTAAAATGGAACACCATCAAAGAATATACAACTGTGGGCATGGAGCTATTCATGGAGATTGTTAAATTCGTGCTGGATAACAACTACTGTACCTTCAAAGAAAAATTTTATTTACAAGTATTTGGGTGTGCAATGGGTTCAAAACTATCCCCCATCCTAGCACAATACGCAATGGATCATCTGTTAGATTCCTGCTTGATCAAATTACCGTACGTGTTGTTTATGAAAAAGTTTGTTGACGATATTATAACTGCAGTACCTGAAGAACATATTCAAACGATACTAACATGCTTCAATTCCCATTCAAAAAATCTTCAATTCACCCTTGAGACAGAAAATTATGAACAAGCAGTACCTTTTTTAGATGTCAAAGCACACAGAAATAACAACAAAATACAACTTGGATGGTACAGAAAGGATACACATTCGAATAAAATCATCCATTTCAACTCCGAACATAGCTTGAATGTGAAAATAAACACTATAAAACAGATGAAAAATAGAATAAATAAAATATGCCATCATTCATTCAGACAGGAGGGAATAAGAAAATTACATCAAATCTTGAAACAGAATGCATATCCCAACAATATGCTGAATAAACTTTTATATGCAGATAATGAAGCAGCACCCCCAATTACCGAGAATCAAAATACAACAAGTCGAGTACATATGGCATCATATCCAAATATTCACGGCCTAACTACAAAGCTAAAAAATATATTCAAGGAAGAAAATGTGAAAATTGCCACATATAATAAAAAAACAGTCAAGAACCTATATAGCAAAATAAAAGACCCCATACCAACTCAATATAGAAGCAATGTAGTCTACAAAATTGAGTGTGCGGATTGTGTGCGGAGTTACATTGGACAAACATCCCAATGGGTAAAAAATAGAATAGCACTTCATAAATCAGATGTCACTAAATACCATCATAGATGTGCCCTAGCATTGCATGCACATCAGTCGAATCATACAGTAGACTTTGACAGTGTCACGGTGTTGAAGACAGAAAATAATTACATGAAGAGATTAGTGCATGAGATGATAGAGATAAACAAAAATGAAGAAACGCTGAATAAAAAAACTGATACCAACAATCTGAGCTCTATATATAGTTACCTGTTGAATGTGTCGAAATATAAGCACTTTTACGACGGCCCTGTAGATGAGTAATGCACCCAGAAAGATCCCAAAGGAGTAAATCGGAACTACAGATCATAGACGACAGAAACATAACCTACGATTCCTAACTAAACAATGAAATTAATAATTTATAAATGTAAATATGGTAACGTGATAAGGTGAAAAAGTTTTTCATGAATTTTGATGTTTTAATGTGTGTAATTTTTAATGGAATGTAACGTCTCTACTAATATTTTACGAATAACGGATGACTTGTTGCTGAATGTCGATTATTTGAAAAATCTAACATTCGGTAAGTTTTGGAACAAAACGAAAATAATTTTTATTGTCTGTTATTATTATTGTACCTTTTATAGAAGCCCTGAGGATGCATTAAATAAAGATGCGAAAGCTTGGCAAAGAATAAATAGTATTCATTAACTTATTCTCCACCTTTGAGTCGTCAAACCCTTATTCAATTCAAAAAAAAAAATATATATATATATATATATATAAACAACATTTTTACATTTAATCGTCAAAATTTATTGGGTCGCCTTCAAAATAGCCGAATTTTGTTTTATGGCTTCAATCGACTCAAAACGGGTGCCACGAAGGGGCAATTTTAGTTTTGGGAAGAGGAAAAAGTCGCAGGGAGCCAAATCCGGCGAATACGGTGGTTGCAGAAGCACGTTTGTTGAGTTTTTGGCGAGAAAGTCAGTCACAATCGTAGCTCGGTGAGAAGGCGCGTTATTGTCATGCAAAATCCATGAGTTGTTCGCCCACAAATTTGGCCGCTTCTTACGGATACGCTCACGCAAACGTTTCATAACGCCTAGGTAATACTCCTTGTTTACCGTCTGACCCTCTGGAACGAATTCGTAGTGCACCACGCCACGGATATCGAAGAAAACAATGAGCATCACCTTCATTTTCGAGCGGCTTTGGCGTGGTTTTTTCAATTTCGGCTCATTTTTTGCCACCCATTCCGATGATTGCTGGCTTGTTTGCATATCGTACTCGTAGACCCAGGTCTCATCACCAGTTATAATGCATTCCATGAATGTAGAATCGGAATTACAGCGATCCAGCATATCTGAAGCAACCTGTTCGCGATGACGTTTTTGAAGAAAATTCAGGTCTTTCGGTACGAGTCGTGCAGCCACCTTTCTCATGCCCAAAATATCAATCAAAATCGTACGTGCGGACTCGTGGGATATCTTAAGATCATGTGCTATCTCTCTCAAGCTGGTACGACGGTTTTCCAGCACCCTTTCCTTAATTTTATCGACGTTATCTTCGATTGAAGCCGTCGATGGGCGACCACTTCACGACCGTCCTTGAAGGCTCTGTACCACTGATATGCACGAGTTTTCGATAGAGCATTATCACCAAAGGCCTTTTGCAACATTTTCAATGCATCGGCACACAAAAATTCATTTGCAACACAAAACTTTAAACAAATTCTTTGCTCAACGTAATGACCCATAGTAAAAATCGGCACGCACTCTGACATCGACTGACTTAATCAGCTGTTGCAAACACACTAGTTGACAGATCCCGCTCAAGCTTGGCATAGTAATTAAGGACAGTGGTACCAACCTAGGAAAAAAATTTTTTACCTGCCTCATTGCCCCGCCAGATTTAAATCGATAATTCCCGGTACTTTCTTGACAGAATGTATATATATATATATATATATATATATATATATATATATATATATATATATATATATATATATATATATATATATATATATATATATATATATATATATATATATATATATATATATATATATATATATATATGTGTGAAAAATATTATTGATCAGTTTAAACTTATTATTTTACAAACCAATTACAATTAAACAAAGCGCAACAACTGTTAAAATGGTGAACTGTCTGCCATGTTATAATAAAAAATATGAATTTGCAAGTCCTGTTATATGCTTTTTTGCACTCATACCAAGTCACTATTATATTCTTCAAATGTCCGTATTATGCGAGTTTAAAACAGAAAATGAATATTCGATCTACAGATGAAAAAATTCTACATCTTTCAAAGGGCAAAAAACTTCATATTTGCAGATATGGTTGTAATCTTAAATAGAAAGATGAAGTATAGGAATAGACACAAATCATCCAATTTGGTCCATTTGAAATTAAATTTCCTTAATAACATCCGAAAACATTTAATTCCAATGATTTTGAAATCGAGTTATTTGTGGTAAAATAACGATTTGAATGTTTACCATAAGCAACATTTCCTGGAGGTCAGTAAGCACTAGAAGTATAGAAAAACTCATTGCAAGAAATCTTAAATATCTCGAGAATAATTTTGCTGGTGGAGATTTGTTTAAACATATAGTTTTTCTACAATGAGTCATTAAAAATAATTCATTTTTTTGTAGAATAACTTTAACAGTCGATATAATGTTCAACTTCAACAAAAAAAAAGGTCCCAATATGCCAGGTGTAGTATGAAAGTATGAAACAAGAATGCTTTTATAGAAATAACACATCTGTTGTTTGAATATGATGAAAAATTTTTTACTCAAAATAATCTCCATTGAATTTAATTGATTTAATTCATTTTAATTAAATATAAAATAATAAGGAATATTTCCATAATTCATTAATCCATAACAATTGTTTAGCCAACATTGTGGCTTGTTCAGGTTTATGTTTTGAACCAAGCCCAAAAATTACAAATTGTAATTTTTTGCATTTTTCAGTAATTTTCATTGACGAAATTTTTAAAGTTTTCCATTTTACTTCACCGGAAAACTGAATTACGTGGCTGGAATAAGCGGTAGCAGAATTTCCAAACGCATAATTTTCTACGAAGGCTATTGTGATAAGAGATGATAAGATAGTTCCCTCACTTAACAATATGGTATTGAAGAATAATTGAATCGATACACCAAGGATAATTTGTTATGCAAATTTAAATCCTATCACTTAATCAATTTAAAACAAAAATAGTTGGAAAGGAATTCCACATCAAGATTACTAAAACAAAAGGACCTGATGACAAATAGTAAAACACATTTTCTATTAATGTTACAATAAATTTAAGTAGTTTTAACAGACTGCATTGAGCTCATGGTAATTTTTTTAACGAAATCATATAATCGGTTTATTTTTTCAAATAATAAATTTAAACAATATACTTCTTGCAGTACCTAGAAAAGAAATACGAGAAAATTTTTTTCATACTAGAATAAAGGAACATTAGGGAATTTTTCCTCAACAACAACGCGTGCAGAACGTTTAATAACGGAAAAACACGATTTTGATGTGTGTTTTAAAATTCCGCATGAAGGAATTTAAGGATATAAACAGCCACGCACCTATATTCGCCGTTATTATTCTGTGAGGCTAGAAGTAATTGGGAATGCAGTTCGCTTCTTGATTTAGCCTGGGGTTGTATGCTGCGTCTTTGTGTTCGCGTGCATATTAGATGATGCCATTGTTTGGCAAAACGGTAGGGTCGCTATGCAGGGCGAATATACGACGGGCGTTCAATGTATTCTCGGTATAGGCATGAAAGAAAGCTCAGAAATTTTTGGCAAAATACAAAATACATTGGTTAGATCGAGAAATAAGCATCTCTAAATCTTGTAAAAAATATTCTTCTGGCTTCTCAAAATAAGAAGTAATTGCTACCTTCAGCTCTTCATCGTCGGTAAATCGCTTTCCACAAAGATATTTCTTTTGAGATTAGGTGGGGGGCCAAGTCTGGACTGTACGGAGAATGAGTAATTTCTTCGAAGTCACATTCCCGCACAGCAGCCTTCGCCACGCAGGCCTTGTGAACCGGCGCGTTGTCGTTAAGCAGCAACACCCCCGCTATGAGTTTTCCTCAGGGTCAGGGGATGAACCCACGTCCCAACCCCAGTAACCAACCGGTTGAAAATAGTCGATGGGTCTTCTCCACAGAGCTCTATAAACTCCTTACAGCACTCGATTCGCACTTGCTTCTAAGAGTTTGAAGGTGCGGTGAGTATTCTCGGTACTCGTCTTGCACTGACCTTTGAGAGGTTAAAATGGTCATGAAGGATAGCATGTATGGTACCCACAGATAGGTTTGCCATCTCTGTTAACGTTTTGATTTTTATACTGACATCTTCAAGTACCGACTTTTCCACTTTTTCTTCAGTGGTGCTGCTAACGGGCACGCCTGAGCGAGGGTCGTCTTCAATGGTTTCTCTGCCTCTTTTGAATTCACTTGACAACTTTTGAACTGTGGATAACGACGCTGCATAGTCTTGGTAAATAGCGACCATTTCTTAATGAATGCTTATTTGACTTTTTCCCTGCTTAGTGAGGAACTTTATAACGGCGATGCTCGATTTTCCTCATCATTGTGGCGTCAGTCATTCTGGTCGTCTTTCACTGAGGATACCTGGAAAATTAATTATTGTAAATTAGTGAAATTTTATATTTATAGCCTCAGATAGTGTCATTAGTAAATGAGACAATTAGACTACTCGCATTATTAGCAAATCACCCCGATAACGAGAATATATTGAACGCCCCTCGTATACAAATAACAAAAAACATTTTTAAACATTTCGCCCGATATCAGCGCCTGCTTTGACATACTCCAATGAAGATCCTACAAATTACCGAGATTGGTTCGAAGTGAATATCGTAGAGACTGGAGATGTAATTATATTTAGAGCACATTAATTTCAATGGCGACATCAATATTATGTTTGTTCTGGGAACTGCAAGATCGAACAAGCGCATAGATCTGGAACCACATTAATACACTGGCGAGGAGAAAAAACGGGTCACTTGATCATTACTGTTCAGTAAAATTTTTACGAAAATCATGAAATTTCTGAAATGGTAGGAAAAAGAGAATTGTCCAAAGAAAACTGAAACTTTTTATTCGATTTGTATGAAAAGAATAAGCTTTTTTTGAAAAAATCAGAAACTTCGAAATTGGAAAAAGTATCGTAACTGAAAATTTCAGCATCAGTATGGTATTTTCGGTCGAGCATGCATTTCTGATGTATGGACCTTAAGACATCAATAACAGATCCAGCCTCTTCGAATTTTTCACTGTGCTACTAATTGTACTCTTAGATGAGATGGACGATTATGCCGACCATAATCTGCCCGTAATGCACGAAACGCATTTACAACAGAATCATTGTTTTTGTAGTAAGTTTTCACACGTTCTGCAGTAGATAAACGATCCATATTGTTAAATGGCTAACCTTTAGCTAAACATATGAGGCTTCGGGTCACAGTTTTGTTTGACATATGTCGTTGAAACAGGGCTGTGAAATCCGGACCATGAAATGGATAACCCGTTATTAAGTTTATTGGTTATTTCTTTCGAAAGCAGAATGCTTACAGATTCACGCCGGACTGATGGATACAATTGCATTTTAAAAATTATTTTCCATCTGTCTCAGAAATATTTCATCAGTCAAATACGGCTAATAATAAAAATAATAATAATCTACTTAAACTAGCAAATCATTCTTCGATTTCAAATTAATGAATCTTAACATCCTGTATTCGCAATAGACAGTAAGTGGTCAAATTATATTTTTTATGATGAAAGCAGACATTCAATTTGTAATGGTTTCAACAATGTTTGGGCAATCTACGTCGGAAATCATTGGTGTCAATTATTTCAGTGGTAGATCACTTTATTTGAAAGAAGAATTAATTCTTATCCTGTTTTTAAACAAATCAATATCAATGAAAATAAATCGATATTCAATGTCAGTAAAATATCAGTTCATTGAATGACAATATCTAATCCACAAAGGAAACCTCAGATAAGAATTTTGATAGTTATATCTATCCTTGGAAATGATCGATTTGAAGTTCAAGTGGATAGTTGACGTAGGGTGTGTAAAATCGAAATTAACATTGATTGAACGGAATGCATCTCAATAACACTTTAAAGCCGAGGACGCAATAACAACGAGATGAAAACGATCTTCATTGATGTACAATTATTTTAAATGTTTATTGAATAAAATGATTAAAAATTGTATGTGTAGTATATGTTTATTCAAATTGTGTCGCTGTACGGCTTCACATATAAGATTGGGGAAGAAGAAATCCATTATTTTTTCGGTAGATGGCTGTAGTCATCGATGTCTTGTAAAGTATCGATCAAACAATCTCAGATTTATCCTCGTTGACATTTCACACTAAAAAAATTCTTTTGCTGTTTTGTGTTTGGTCCATACAGTGGCGAGCCGAAAATGTTGATAAAATCAAGAAATAATCGAAGTTGACCGGCATGTTAATAGTTATAGCATCGATCAGAAGCTAAACATAGACCATAAAACAGTTTTAAACCATTTGTGCAAAGCTGGAATGACATATCAACTTTTGTGCTAGCTGCTTGTCCTCTGCCATAATAACATGGCTAAGAAGATAACAACGAAAAATTGAAATACTTCAAATCTAAATTTCCTCTATCTTGAAGCTCTTTATGATTGAATATTAAAGTAAATCTCATGGAAATCCCAAATTTATCTGTCGAATCACAATAATTCAAACGTATAACTAAATTTTAATAATACAGATTTTATGAAAAAAATGTAAAGAGATCAGACTACTACTATTCATAACAATTGTTCGAAATGTCCACCACTTTATTTAGTACATTTCACATATCGTTTTCGCACTGAATCTAAACCCTTGCGAAGTTCACAACGTTTCTGACGCATTTCTGCACAACAAAATTTTATTTTTTGGATCAGATCCTCTCGAGTCTGGGAGCGAATTTGATATACTTTTTATTTCAAGCTGTTCCAGACATAAAAATCCAAAGGCATAAGGTCGGGGCTCCTTGGTGGCCATCTTACCGGACCGTACCTTCCAATCCATTACATCCCATAATATTCATTCATCAAGCCCCGTACATTTCGGCTATTATGAGCTGGGCAGCCATCCATTTGAAGCCAGACATTTTGTCTGTTAGCCAGGGGCATTTCATCCAATATGTCTGTTAAGCTGCTTTGAATTAATGTTATGAATTCTTTAGCGTTGAGGTGATCGGGAATTATTACTGGTTCGAAAAGTTAATCTCTCATGACTAGCAACCACACGTTGATCCTTAACTCATGGTGGAAAAGAGACAGTAGTCGCATGGGGGTTTTCTCTTTTCCATACATGGCTATTTCGCAAATTTATCATACCCGATTTCGAGAAAGTGGCCTCATCAGTCCATAATATCCTATCGCCTCCTCACTCTCCTAACTTATTCAGGTACCACCTACAAAATGAAACGGCCAGTTTCATAAACGAAATTAAAGCCTCCTTTTTCCCAAAAAGTCTCCTTTAATGATAAAACGTGTTTCATAAGCAAATTTTAAGGTTAAAGGGAACTTAAAAGCGTCCTTTATCTTAAAGTAAGAAAATCGGCCCTTTACGGCTGGAAAAGGATCCTTTAACGAGAAGCTCGACACTGCGCAGGTGCTCGATAAACACGAAAACAGTGGACATAACCTTCCTCCGTCACATTAGCCCATTTTGTTTGATTTTAGCGTACTACGAAATATGTTAACGTTCAAACCATGTGTAATTCAGACTTGAGAATCAGAATTATTGTAGCTAGATGACCTGGCTCAACACATGATCAAACCATCTTCAATAACAGTGTCTTGAAGAGACAATTTGAGTAAATTTGGACGATATTAGTTACTTGGTGATAGTGGTTATAGTTTGCAGACTTATCTTATGACAAAGTTAGTGGAACCTATAACTGCAGCTGAAAATTTATATAAGCAGTCAATTATACGAACTAGAAAAGTGGAGAGAAAGTATGGAGTTTGGAAACGTCCTTTTCCTATCCTTTCTAAAAGAATGGTGTTAAGTTAACGACCATAAGGGTAATTATTAATTATTGTTGCTACCGCTGTTTTGCACAATATGTAGATATGAACGAAATATTTCCAAATGAATGATTGCAGGAGGAAGAGGACTTTCAAGCAAATTCAACTAATGTTAATGCAGCTCGTCAAGTGAGAGTCTATTATTAATAAACATTTTGCTAATTTAAAATTTATATTTGTGTGATAATTGAAAATAAATTTGCTTGTCACTTGTGAAACTATTCTTCATATTCAATTTGTATCTTCAACATGACAAGATTTCATATAATTTTCATAAGATTTTACAAGGTCTGTATTTAGATAAGTTTCTATGTTTGTATTCCTGATTCATTGTTTTACTTTAGGTAACATCTGAAAAAGTTTCAGGTGAGAATAAAGAAATAAAAATATTATGTGTTATTGAAATTTCTGTTTTTAATTCAAAATTGAGGGGATTTCATAGTCTGCAGCAATGCTGATAGAATTCTAATATCGCTTTTTCCAGAAAGTGCATTCAAAATAAAAAAGATTCAATTATTATTATTTAATTTTCTCTTCATCTCCATAATTTGCAAATCTAATATTTTGAGCTTCGAATGCTCCTCTTCTTTTCTTCTATTCTCTTCCTTGATAGCCAATATCTGAGCTTCTACTAGAGATGTTTTTTTATAATACATCTCTTTCGCTTCGGTAAGTGGGTTCGTAACAGTTGGGCTCAACTGTTTGGAAATTGGCTCCCTGAATTTCAATGGAGCCCCAGCACCATTCCCTTTAATATGACTGGGTTAAGCAGTTACCACTTTTCTAGTTTAAGTTTTTATATTGTCATATTTGGATTTAGCTGGATCTCTCGAATGGAGAACTGTTCCATTAAAAGCAGTTGCTATTCTCTGCCAGACTTTATCCTATAACATTAAAATTCTCTTTTTCAATCAATTCCAAGAGACGTAGTTCCTCCTCTGGTTTTAAAGTAATACTTTTTTTTCTTCTCTTCCATATTCATTCATATACCTCACGTTTACTGAAATATAGCAATTCGCACGTAAAATGATATAAATTCCAATATACATTCTGCACATAACCATGTTTATGCAAAGACTGAGTTATGCTTCTTTTCTTTTTTTTTTTTACTGACGCATAACTCACAATTTTTACAGAATATCACCAACTATATTCGTAAAATCACTAGTTCTCAGGATAGCCAACAGTAGGAAACATATGACCAGCGCATTAAAGGAAACTTTAAGTAAAGGACGGTCGATGTGCGTTTATGAAACTGATGATCCCATTTAAAGGATCCTTTTTCATAAAGTGACTTCATCATAAAGAAGCCTTCTGATGTTGTTTATGAAACTGGCCGTAAGTCTCGTCTCAGCATCTATAGGTAACAGATCCTGTACCTTTTTCAAATGATATGGTTGTACCTTTTTTTGAGTTTTCGGTGTACTGTAGAATGATAAATCTTCAATGTACACCCAATTCGACGAGTACTTGTTGTGGGGTCCTCCCGGACAGCTTGAAGTATAGCAAGTGCATGCTGGCCTTGCTGACTATTTCAACCACCTTCTCGGATTCGGAAACCACCAAATGAGCCTGTTTCACCTAATTGCCTGAACACTTATACAAATGTCTTTCTATTTGGTTGTCTTCTGTTGGGAAAAGGCAAACCATATTCTCGAACCGCTACGCGAGCATTTCCATTCGCAAATCCATAAATGAACAACATATCGCGATATTCTATGTTACAGGCATAATTTTCTCGGTATTTTCTAGAATTCTTATTATAAATTGGGTTAATTCATTAGATTCAAGAAAACGTACTAATACCCAAAAATTATTAAGCGACAGAAACTTTCAGATTTTAAATTCAATGTTTACTTTAATATTTAATCACAAGGAGCTTCAAGATAGAGCAAATTTAGGTTTACAATATTTCTACTTTTCGTAGTTATCTCCATTATATTATGGCAGAGGACAAGCAGCTAGCACAAAACTTGATGTCAGTTTGGCTGAAAAGAAAAAATGTCCATAATTATAATAGTAATTTTCCATCGATAAAACCATTGGAAAAATATGACTGATTTTGTTCACTTCAGAATCGTTATATTCATCACCTTACCATGCCTGAAATAAAAAATTTTTGGCACACAGAACTTCTTATCGGCAAATTTAATGCCGTTTCCAGATATGTGGTCAAATTTGATGAGGCTACGAGGATAACTGAAGTATAATTGATTATATGAAAAACTTGAAATATTTCGTGAAATCAAGAAATGTTAAATTGAAGAACAACCATCAATATTTCGACCATGTGTTATATGATAATTTTTGTCGCAAATATCTTCTATGATCTCCCCTTGAATTTTGGCCCTTTAAGAGTAGACATCCTGTATATAAGTGAATACAGTATTCACTTGAAAACAGTCAGAGATTCCTGACTGACCGAAACGTCGTGAAACACACGATACAATTCCCTTTTTTGACAACCTCTGTTAATTGTGGCATTGTTGTCTTTAATTTCGCATTTTTATATCGCATTTTTTGTCTTAATAATTGTTCTCAAGATATATTTATTTATGTATTACATTTCGCAATTTTTGTAACATTTTTGTCTTTGAAGATTTTGTTTCAAGTTTTTTGTCAGCATTAAGGAACAGTATATACCGAAATAATTCAGGCAATGAAAGTCCGAAATCATAATAATACATTAGAATATGCTTACGTGAATTCCCCAACAAGTGAAATACTATCGAGGGAGACGAAATCTCCCAAATTATTGGTGACATAAAATTTGTAATGGATCTACACTACAATACACCTACACAAGAATATATATACATTTAGTTTATTTTGCCATTTAGAATGGGACTTCAATTTGTATAAACAGCTATACATAGTTTTCTCACCCTCCACAGTGAATAACTGCGCAGTTTTTTGAGTTTATTTAACTTAATTGTAATTAACTGTTCAACAAACTCTATTATTATTATTTTAATTAATACTATCTACTATGTGAGTTTATTATATTTTCAATAAATGAGTACTAATACTTCATAAAATATCTGTACGATTAGTGTTACATCCTGTACAGTAATTGCACATGACTTTTGTTTCAATAAAATATAGGAGCTTGTTAATAATCTCGAATAATAACAATTGTCGTTCATGTAATTCTTTTGTTTGGTTGGATAATTCGCTTTGAAATCGAATACTATGAAAATTATCATTGTAAAATAAATCGTTTTTAACGGACATTCGAATTTTTTGACTCTATGGTATGGGAAATCCGAGCTGCATTGAAGTCAAATTGGAATTCGAGCTAAAATTAATAATTCGTTGAATTTTTCATTCACGCTATCATTATAGTAGGATCATAAATTATTGCTTTAATAATGAACTGGGATTTTTCAATATAAACCAGTTCCTCGGCATTCACTAACAACTTTTTCTCATACCTTCAATGTTTTTCTGTTGTAATGTGTAACCATCATTTTATGTGCATTATTCAAATGAAATGAAGCCCTATTATTAAATATTTAGTAAACTGTACCAGAAATTATACAAGTTTTGTATTTCCGCTACTCGTGGACTAAAGGGAACATAGACGATCAAATTAGCTGGTAACTTGCCGTATTGAACTATGTACAGGTGACTGAAACTCAAGGTCCATAATTGGTATTTTGGAAGCGGTTAAATTATGACAAAGTCATTTAATTTGATGTAATGGATTCCGTTTTAATTGGAAATTTTCAGAATTTCATATTTTTCTGACCTTATTTGAACAATTGACATTATTATTGAAATACATGTTTCTATATCTGCTATATTTTACAACATATTCCAGTGACGGATCGCGAATATTTATGTGTTGACAAATTTTGCAGGCTCTTACAGTACCATGAGGTAGTTTTTTATTTTCGAGCAGAAAATGGTCTTAAACGACTAGGTTGGGCTAACTGATGAAGAATCCTGGTTTGAAAGTGATTATTTCCGACCGGCCGTCCGTAAACACGGTAATTTAGAAAGAGCTATATACTTGAAACATCCAGGGTAGGTTTGGAGTCTAAATATCTCTGTTAAGTTTTCGTTAATGGTCAAAATCGGACCAATATCTTCGAAACTACCAATGAGATCGATCTGAAATTACGTATTTAGAAGTAGTGATTGAAAAAATATACAGGATGAATCATAACTATTGGGACTGGGGATGAGACGTGGATTCATCATTATGACCCTGAGAGTAAACAAGAGTCCATGCAGTGGATTGAAAAGTATTTCAAAGTTTTCTGCTGGAAAAATAATGGCTACGGTCTTTTGGGACCCTAAAGGTACTTTATTGATAGAATACACTGAAAAGGGTGAAAGCATCACAGCAGCATCATATGCAACAAATTTGCGTAATTTAAGAGAAGTTTATTTCCCGATCTAACAAATGTATTGTTCCAGGGGACTACATTGAAAAATATAATTTTTCCAAAATATTCTGAGTTTTCTTTCATGTCTATACCGAGAATACATTGGACGCCCCTCGTATTTAAAAGAAGAATAATGATGCGCATTTTCGTGAGCATCCTATCATTATAAGATAAAAAACAACCGTCAAAAGCTCCCGACTTCACAACTGTTCTTTTACAATTTTCAAATACGGCCGGGGATTTTCAATTTTATTTTTGTGTCCTCGGGGTACTTTTACTGATATAGCCAATATAAACTTTAGATATGTCCAATCTTTCAATGACAAATTTGACAGTTTCTGCATTTTGACAATTTTTTCAAGAATGAAATTTTAAAAATATTTTATCAGTTGATAACCACTATAACTTTAAGAGAAACGAAATGAGAACCCAAACTAATGCTCAAATAATCGTCCTTATTAAAAGCATTTTCATATTTGTCTTGTTGACGTGTATTTTGGGATAAATTAGCTCCTGAACTGAGTAATCTAAAATTGGCTCGCAAGGATGGTTTCAAGTCTGGAATACAGATTTGATAGGTTCTCTAATTGACAGCCTTTACATACGCGAATTTTGTGAAGTTATTTTAGTGTGTTCACCTGCCAAAATACCTTGTACATGTGATTTTCAGCCAGATCGATGTTTTAATTTCTAAACAGCCTGTATGTTTGATAAAACTGCTTTGTTGCACTAATCTCTTGGTTGTTTGTTTTCAGCCTGGCCTTTTTGGACGAAATTGGTAGTAGTTGCTGTAGGATTTACTGGTGGGGCCGTGTTCATGTATATACAATGCAGGCAGTACTTACATTTATTTAGCAGATGGAAGGCGTATAATAGGTAATAATAAATAAATTATCAATTGGTTGTGAGACAAAGAAAAATTATGCCGAAATCATTAAAAAAAATTAAAAATTCTTTGTTTCCAAAAAGGGAAACGTCACGATAGCTATATTTAAAATGGTAGAAATCTGACTACATTATGTTTAATTTAGTTCAACAAATCATCATTCCAAAAAGCACTCTATCATAACGTTATTAATAAATAATTTATAACAATTAAGTTCAAATGCATATGATTTTCACCAATGTTAAATGTTAAAATTGTCCTCTCAGAAACAATTTCTTTTTGTGAGGCTCTTTGAGGTTGTTGGTTTATACCAACAAGCCTCGAACCACAGACGTTCAGATTTTGAACATAAAATGCCTCTTGAATAAAATTACATCTGATTCATTGCAAAAAGTTACAGAAACTTGGATTCATTGAATTTAATTCTGCAAACAGCATTTGAATGAAGTGGGTAATTGTCACAAGTTCTACTTAAAAATTGATATATTTTTTATTCTTTTATTCAATTTCAGTTTATCTTAACTATTTGAAAATAATTCCATCTAGTAAGCTACTCTGTAATAAGCATGCCGAGATAATTGATAGTAAGATACTTCAAGCATGTCAAAGCAAAGTACACTAGGATAAACCTTAATAAGTTGTATCCATCACAGTGAGTGGAGAAGAAAATGAAAATGAGAGAATCAAGGATAAAGATTCTCTGACCAAATATAGCTCCTCTGTAGATCTTACTAGTGATGAAACTAGATTTAGCTTTGAAAGCTAATTTACTATGACGCTGGGAGGAAAATAGGCAGGACAAGAGAGTCCATCAATCTTACTAGTGATGAAACTAAGACAGATTTAGTTCTGAAAGCTAATTTACCATGACGGTGGGCAGAAAAAAGGCAGGACAAGGGAGTCCATCAACCTCACAAAGAAAAAAACGATAAAATGGTATACAGATGATTTGAAAACCACTAAGGAGCTGGGATATTCAGTCTCGGAACAAGATGGCCAAAATCAATGTATTCTCACTTCAGTAACTTTCAGACGATATTCCCAATTTCGCAAAGAAAAATTGGGAATTGTGTACAATTTTAAGACATATACAATTTTATGTCGCGTTCAATTTAACCTAGAAAGGGACTACCAGAGACGAGAGATGGCGGTTCATTTTGAAGGTCACATTGCCATCAGAACTCTGAGTTGTAACGTTATGAATATAAAGGTGGCATGGATGAACTCAATGAAGAAGTATGCTGAAGAATGAACACACGGATTTCTTGCATTTGTTTAGAGCAATATTCACATAAAAACTTTCTCGGGGTATATTTTGTATAACTTAGTTTTTCAATTATCATTATTTTCAAAGTCTTTTAACGAAAAATGTGATTATATTCAAAATGTTTACTTTTCTAGAATCATTTTAGTGCAAAATGCACCAGAAAAGCCTAATCCGATGCCACCATCTACAAGTTTTACCTATGACCAAGCCTTAGTGCAACAATTTCCACCCCAAATCCAGGCCCATGTGGAGTACAATGTGCCATCAACATATTCAGATAATTCACATAATGATCACCAGCTCTGCTATACTTTCCAAAAAGAAGATATTGTAGACAAAGCCAAAATGGATGAGAATAGTAGTACTTCATCAATACCCAAGGATGATATTCAGGTAAGAAAATAAAGTTGAAAACCAAGTTTAAGAACATACATTAGTAATAATAAATAATCTGAATGCACGATAAATGGCGTTAATGTCTGCGTAATCACTTGTCACCTTATCTTCAGCTTTGAATATGTCAAAATTCCTTCGTGTTACAATGCTCTGCAAAACTTGTAGATTTTTGGCTTTGGAAGATAGACATATTGTGTTCCTTGATCTTCTCTTATAAACAAAGACACCCTATATAGTTTGCATTACATCCTAATTTATATACACTCCATTCAGAAATGTGGGTATTCTGGTCTTTATTGTTTTACCTAAATATTTAAAAATACCTAAAAGAAATAAAGAAAGGAACCTCTGCATTTCCAAATTGATTATAGGTATATCGATAAAATGCCATGACAATGCAACCTTTATAGGGTTTACAGTATAAAATCGAAGAACATAACATGTCTATCTTGAAAGTCAAAAATCAACCAGTTTTGCAATACATTGTACAGAAAATGATGAAATTTCACTATAATAAATGTTAATCTATGATAAAACAATTTATAGTTTTCCTGAAGCGCAAATATATTTGTAGGTTGAAGATCTCTGTGAAAGGACTCCGGAAAAAAAAGAACAATCAATGTCTAATGATGGTCTTGGTTGGAGAGACCCCAGAATGAAAGATCGTGAAATTCTAGCTCTAGATATCCAGCATCCTTCAGTAAGCCCTAATGTAGAGCATTCAAAGACTGAAAATATTATGAAAAAAAGTAATTCTGTTTTTATATCGCTACCTAATCTAAATGCTAGCAGTGAAAGTTTATTGCTGTGAAAAAAAATTTTGTTTTATTATTATCCCTGAATAAGTTTTCCATAATATAAATTTTTTTTAATCAGTTCGAATTGTTTCCTAATAGGAAATTGCCGCCCTACAATTATACACTCATAAAGTGTTGAAATAAACTGAAGTACACCGAAAACGGCAGACTTCTGAAAAACGATTACCATCGATAATCATAGTTTTAAACCAGACCATGTATTGTATAAACGTTTAATTCCTCATTGAATTTTCCAGAGACAACTTGATTTTAAAATTTAGAACATACTGTTTTCCATTTACATCCTCAAAGTTTAAAATAAAAACTTATAAAGTGAGGTGGTCATTACTTCGAATCTCAGACAGTTGAAAATGTGTAACATATTATACAGAAGGTTTATAGCTAAAACTTGTAAGTTGATGTGAAGTTATTCAAGGTATACATCGAAGTATCGATGACTTATGATTTATAATTTTTATATTTAACATATAATTTTTAAGACATAGTGAGTAAATACTTAAAGGTAACACAAAAAATATGATTGGAGCATGTGCATTGTATGTTTTTTCTACCATTTTTTTAAATATATTTCACATAACATGAAATGTAACTTATAATCAGGTAAGTCAGAACCAAGTTCTATGAGAATTTTGGTGAATAAAGAGATTCTAGATGCAATTATTCAGCAGAAATTAATTTATTACATTTTCTGTGGTAGATGCATCCAAAAATATTTTTTTTCTCACACATTGGGACTAGAATGATTCATTTCGATCAACCTTATAGGTTGTAAACCATATCTCATCTCTGGGTAAACTAGTGACATTTTTGAATTTTACTTAAACATTCTTTGGATGATCAACTATAATTAATTTCCTAGACTTTCAGTTTTTCTTTGGTTCTACAACATGTGACTGAGTTTTACCATGCAAAAAATTTTGTTTGTCATGCCTGTGTTCGTATAGCGGATCTTTTTCCATCAATATTAAAACGTATCTCGAATTGGTTATTCAGCTTCAAGGATGATGTTTATACATGGTTCTGCTTGTCCCATGATCTTCTATATTTAGGGTTATCATAGTGTATTTATTCAGTTCTCGTCAATATGATGCATATCCTTTTGGCCATAAATAAAGTTTTTGAGTAATTCCTGAAGTTTTGGAATTGTTGTGTAATCAACTCATCATGATTCTGTAAATTATGCTGGTGCAAAACGTTCTTCATCTTCAATATTAATATGAAAACCCATTTCATCAATGAAATTGAAGATTCTTTTTGACCTTCAAATGCATAGTTTTGTGGTGCTTGTTGTAATAATAATAGGGAGGTAAAATGTAATAAAAAACTTATTTTGTTCTGATCACTTTGTGTGTTGATGGGTAATTACGTGACATCTTGCCCAGTCACAATCCTATTTCATTTAAACAACTTTCAGAAATTACATAAATTATTTTCAATATATATTATGAAAATTTTTCAGATTTCCGATATTAATTTTTAATTCTATATTTTCAGTGAGGTTCGAGAAATTCCATATTTCGAAAAATGACAAATGATAGAATTTTTCTAAATTTTATATAAATTAAAATTTTTAATATCAACTATAAAACTGAAGTGTTTTAGAGTGACATCAGAGTTGATTTGTACTAACATTAACGATAAATTGAGTTAGTCAAATTAGTTTGGCTGAAATTTGAATTTGTGTTGAACTTGATAGAAGTATTTTTGTCATTTTCACTGAATCCATGTCATAGTAAAATTCAAGGTCAATTAATAATGGTAACAATAAGCTTTGTCAAAGTGTGTTCCTACATTATGTTACATTTTTAAATTAATCAAGCTTCCACAGAGTACTCTGTAGTACAATAAAACTAAAAAATTTTCCCATAAAACTTACGCAGTCTGTAGGAAAAGAACAAATTTTACCACAACATGAAGAATCACTTTGAATACATAACATGAGTGAAGGAAGGTAAGTTACCTCACTATATAAACCAATTTACTTACAGTACACCAATGAACAAATAGGGGTCAACCAGGAAAAGCTTGTCCACTACAGACTACACTACAATTCCTCAATAAATAGCCTAGAAGACTCGCTGCCTCTTTTCATTGATATTATTATTGTAATGTCCATGACTTTTTATTCGTTTTTTATGGAAAATTTCTTATTCCTCTTATAAAATCAGATAATCTATACACTCTGCTTATATTTACCATATATGACAATCCGTGATTATATCTTCTTTTGAGAGAGAATAGTTATTTATTTAAGAAATATGTGAAGTGTTTTTTCACAAATAGAAAGTATACCTATATAACCAGAAGGACTTTACAAACAAGTTATATACAAATATTTTTTCAACAATCAAAAAAATCTTGGAGAAATCAAAATGTAGCTTAAAATAAAAATTTTCTCAATAATTGATTACCTTAAACGAATGCACAATGTATTGTTTCCATGACCATAGAGTTTCTGCAAATTCAGTATGTATTCTAATTTTAACAGTTACACAAAAATTCGAAATAACTTTGCATTTAGCAATATTACATCACTGTTTTTCGCATTAAGTGCGTACTTCAAAGAATCTTCTACTACCTCAAATAAACAACATGTATTCTTCCATGTCTATTCTTATGCAATTTTCAATAAGCATGATTACTTATATGGAGACAAATCAAGAATGTTTTCATTCATTTCAGCAATAAGATTTTAGATACAGTTTTTTGCCCCTATGAAACATCTTCCATATGGAAGGGAGTGCCAAACCAAAATAACTGCTTTTGTAGCAATAATTCAACTTTTCTTTTGAAGTTTTTACTTAAAGTTTATGGTTAAAATATTGCAAGCTACTAAGACCTCATATCTTAAATGTGATTTTTTTTGGGAATTCTTACATGTTCTGTTGTTATCAAAGCACAACCAAAGAACATTCAACAGACAAAGAAGTAATGTATGATAAAATGAAAATACAATTTTTTAGTTTCCTCTGATGAAAAACAGTTAATAATTTCTCCCTACAAAAGCCATAGCTAAGCTAAGGCCAATATCACCAGGACATATTTCTATGTGGACCTCCAAAGAGATCTATCATAATGATCATTCGTCATATTAGAAATCTAAGTATTATATTAATATTATAATATTTCATTCTCTCAGGCTTGAATGGGCTTTCATAAATTTTCTAATTCTTTATGTATTTTTGAGTTTTTTGTCACTGTACTTATCAAACACTATTTAAAAAAAAATAGTCAAAAATTTCCCATAAACAATACCTTTTTATAGTTTGATTATGTTGTTACCAAGTTTCAGCTATACCTTGAAGAATGTGAAGAGGTCTCAAATTTAGTATTGTCATTATTCTATCTATTTCTTGTAAACCAATCAGTTGTTTTATACTAGAGAACCAAAGCAAAATTTTCATTTAGTTATCAGTTCAGGGCGAAGTTGAAATAATAGTGACTAAAAAAAATATTGCATGCATGGAAAATTCGACAAATTTCCATTCTTAAAATGTGATTTCTAAAACTTCATATGCTGTCGATTGATTATGACTTTATAAATGTTATATAATCTGTGATTTATGATTACTTAGTAATTTAATGTGTTGCATCATTGTGTTTATATATATATAAATATATGTATATATTATAGGGCACCATATTGGTATGTGATAATTAAAATCGATTTTGACTGATTACTTTTTGGTTTTATTCTTTACAGTCACATTTAACAAGGTTCAAGGCAACAATACAGATCATTTTGCGGAAAGATTGGCATATTATTATGTTTACCCTAATCTCTATTCTTTTAAAATGATTTGAATGCAATTGAAGCATTTTATGTTATATATAGTTTCAAGAAGTAAACTTTCGTCGCCAAGAAGCTGCTATTACTCAGCGTCCACTTGATCATGCTATATGGTGTCGAAATATGGAAAAGACAGTCGGAAAGATACGAAATTCAATGTTAATCAAGACGGCGAGCAGGGAGCAGTGGAAGAATAAAAACCTCAGCGCGATGCGTTGACGAATAAACAACTGTACTCTCTCAATAGCAGTGTGAAGTAGGGATGCTTCGATCGAAAGGCTCTGCAGTCTGATTTCACCACCACCGAGTCATTCGCACTTGAAACATGAGATGCATCAGACCATATAGGTTGAAAAATACAGTAAATCGAAATGTCTCAATGTAGAAGAAAAAATTCAGATCATAAAATGGTACTTTAGTGGTCAATCAATCCAAGAGATAATGCATTCATTTATTGTTGCCTTTGAAGATAGATAAATTATAAAAAAATCAAGAAATGTCAATGAAGTATTTTCTTTTTCCATCATAGTTACAAATTCTATTCGTTTAATATGGTCTTCTGGAAAAAATTTCTTGGTTTGTTTGAACCTTATAGCATCGGTAACCACTCCTTTTCAAAAATTTTTACTTACATTTATATCGTTCATATCGACTTGTTCAGCAATTTCGTTTCAGTAGCAGCACACACATCTACTTCTTTGGTACTAATCGTTTTGGTGGATTATCAATCTTGCAATGCCTACATGTTCGTAAACACCCACATTTCCCAAATTTTTTAATTATTTTATAAATGGCCGATCTTCAAAGGCAACAATAAAAGAATTTATTGTCTCTTGAATTGATTGATCACCAAAGTACCATTTTATGATGATTTTTTTCTTTTGCACAGAACATTTGATTTACTTTATTTTCAACCAATGTATCGTATTCTTTGTCCATATTCCGGTCATAATGCTGGGTTTAAATCGATCATTTTCTGTTGGTAGAGATCAGTCTTAATGTTAACCAAACACAGAACATTGTCTTCTTTCCAAAGCAATTTGGACTTGCAGTGGATGTCGATGGCTCAACTTCACCTATAATTTACTACACTTAGGATTCTCAAAATACATTCTGTCAAGAAAGTATCGGGAATTATCCATTTAAATCTGGCGGGGCAATGAGGCAGGTAAAATTTTTTTTCCTAGGTTGGTACCACTGTCCTTAATTACTATGCCAAGCTTGAGCGGGATCTGTCAACTAGTGTGTTTGCAACAGCTGATTAAGTCAGTCGATGTCAGAGTGCGTGCCGATTTTTACTATGGGTGATTACGTTGAGCAAAGAATTTGTTTAAAGTTTTGTGTTGCAAATGAATTTTCGTGTGCCGATGCATTGAAAATGTTGCAAAAGGCCTTTCTTTGGTGATAATGCTCTATCGAAAACTCGTGCATATCAGTGGTACAGAGCCTTCAAGGACGGTCGTGAAGTGGTCACCCATCGACGGCTTCGATCGAAGATAACGTCGATAAAATTAAGGAAAGGGTGCTGGAAAACCGTCGTACCAGCTTGAGAGAGATAGCACATGATCTTAAGATATCCCACGAGTCCGCACGTACGATTTTGATTGATATTTTGGGCATGAGAAAGGTAGCCGCACGACTCGTACCGAAAGACCTGAATTTTCTTCAAAAACGTCATCGCGAACAGGTTGCTTCAGATATGCTGGATCGCTGTAATTCCGATTCTACATTCATGGAACGCATTATAACTGGTGATGAGACCTGGGTCTACGAGTACGATATGCAAACAAGCCAGCAATCATCGGAATGGGTGGCAAAAAATGAGCCGAAACCGAAAAAACCACGCCAAAGCCGCTCGAAAATGAAGGTGATGCTCATTGTTTTCTTCGATATCCGTGGCGTGGTGCACTACGAATTCGTTCCAGAGGGTCAGACGGTAAACAAGGAGTATTACCTAGGCGTTATGAAACGTTTGCGTGAGCGTATCCGTAAGAAGCGGCCAAATTTGTGGGCGAACAACTCATGGATTTTGCATGACGATAACGCGCCTTCTCACGGAGCTACGATTGTGACTGACTTTCTCGCCAAAAACTCAACAAACGTGCTTCAGCAACCATCGTATTCGCCGGATTTGGCTCCCTGCGACTTTTTCCTCTTCCCAAAACTAAAATTGCCCCTTCGTGGCACCCGTTTTGGGTCGATTGAAGCCATAAAACAAAATTCGGCGCGAGAGCTAAAGTCCATCCCGGAAAGCGCCTATAAAAAATGTTTCGATAATTGGAAGTGCCGTTGGCATAGATGTATTGGAGCAAATGGAGCCTATTTTGAAGACGACCCAAATGTAAAAATGTTGTTTTAATTGAAAATTCCCGGTACTTTCTTGACAGAGTAGTATTTCTAGCAGCATTTCACAAGTTGATTTTCGATTTTTTTGCTGCTTTTCATTCGGTTCATGTGGAACCCATTTTTCCCACTTTTTGAATCTTTCTAATAGTTTTCAAGCGAATGGATACTGCTTTCTACATCACTTTAAATTGATTCGAGAGTTCTTGTTTAATTTGAGTATTATCTCCATCCAATAATTGACATTGAAAATGAGGATGGAGGATGGAAAATTACAAATGATTGAAAATCCCTATATATGGAATTGCTGAAACACATTCAGAAGGTGAGTGATTTGATTAAAATTTATTTACAAAATTTATTGTTATCGTCAGATTAAAATTAAATAATAATTCATTTTTTCCTTCAGTTTCACATTTCTAATATACATAGTTATCATTTAATGACAAAATTGCATTATACTCATTGACAACAACATACAAAAAGTTATCCTTCATATTTCACTTAAAACAGCATTTAATCAATTTTTACAGCTGCATATATTTTTCTCACAAATGCATAGGCTGCCAGAAAGCCTATAGATCCAGTGAGAATCGAAAAAGTGAGTACCATAAGTGTGGTATACCCAAAGTATAGAAGTGTGGGTACAAATTCAGTTATGTTCAAGTTTGTTTCGAAGTAGAATATTGAGTAGAAGATTATATAAATAGCAGACCCTCCGGATACAATGAAACTTCTCCACCACCAGTGGTAATCCTGAAAAAAATATTAGTTAGACCAAAGGAATTAAAACTTTTATTATTCATAAGAGATAATTTAATGAATTATTACAATGCAATCTGGTAGCTATCAATGTTTACGAGAGTTAATTTCAGCAAATCCTGTATTTCATGTTTTCATTGATGTCTAAATTCATGGTTTGTTTTAGTTATATGTGGATTTTATTAGTTCTCTTTTTTCTTGTACATAGTATCCATTGAAAAGTGAAGGTGGAATAATGTTTTAACAATAGATCGTGATGAATTCGTATACTAGTCCAGTCAAATAAGACATTGAAGGTTACAAAAATTTCTATGAGGTAGTGAGTTTGGTGCTTTTTTTTAAACGTGGTTTCCCCAGTAGGCCTATTCCATGATCTATTGCGATCTTATTGAATTTAAAAGCATTCTATGCAATACAAATGGAGTATCGAAAATGATGAAAGCTGTGTAAATAATGTAGTTTATTTATGAAAAAATAATTACGAAAAATTATTCGCCCGATTCATAATTATCAACTGGAGCTTCTAAGGTAAGCTCTTCATTTTCTTCACCTTCTTCCTCCTGGATACAAATATTCTTATATCACTTATATCATAACAATCCTCAATTTCATTTAAAAAAATTCACACAGTTTTATTCAGAATCCTGACACGTGATTTGGTCTTTTGACCATCTTCAAAGGAGTCCAAAAAGTAAGTCAGTTAATTGTGAATTTTTTTGAATAAAATTGTAGTAATGTTTCACCTAGAGCCAACCGCATACTCCATTCATTCAGTAAAATATTAAACTAACTTCCTCTGAAAACACGAATGACAGAATTGTTGTTAAATAACCATTACTTCAAAATGCAAACTCTAGATGGTCCACCTTTACATTATGTACTTTTTTGATAAGTTATTGTGATACTTACTTCCTCGCAAAGTTGGAAATATACCATGACGATCGAAATTTGTGAACAAGAGACGATTAATATGATGAAAACTAAAAACAAAAACCCAAAGAGGTAATAGAATTGATTCTCCCAAATTGCAGTGAAAATGAAGAACAATTCTATAAATACAGCTCCGAATGGAAGTATACCAGCCATCAGGGTACTGAAAAAGAAGGTAATCATCACTAATATTTGCAATAGATGTGACCACTTAAAATGAATAGTTATATTGTAAAAATTCAAGAACTGATATGGCAATAATTTAGACCGGTGATGAGAAAAATGATATCTAAAAGTAATATTTATATGGAGGGGTATACAGGTTCTCCCAAGACATTAAGCCGGAAGCAAGTGATAGGTCAGGTCATAATAGAAGCAAAATATAAAAGGAAATCAAAGTTATGGATTTTTTAAAATTACAGCCATTAAAAAAAAATGTATTACGCTAGTTTGGCAATTAACTTTAAAAGTTGGCGCATTTAATAAAGATTTCAAAATGGTATAACACTTGTTAGTAATTTAGCAATTTTTTTTGGATATTGTTTTTTTTTGTAAAGAAACCCACTTTTGAAAAAATTTATTGAGGATTACATTATATGAATAAAATTAAAAATAAACTGAAGATTTATAGTAAGAGGATTTAAAACACCTGTCATAGGGTCAAGATTTTTTTGATATGGCTATAATTTTTAAAATATGTCACTTAGATTTTTCTAATTTCTTATATGACTTGGCCATTAGTCGTTTCCGGTTTGACGTTGATTTCTGGGACACCTGTATAATATTCTAAATATTAAGCAGAAACCTCTACTAAATTCAGTTAAATGTCTATGTCTACTTAAAAAGAAACTATGACGTTTTGATTTAATTTTTAAGGATTTTTTTTAGGTTGGTGTATGATCTTTGATAATTCTGTATGTGTACTGAAAAAGAAACAGAAAATTAATTTTTAAGAAATGACAAAATCCTCTTCCAAGTAATATACTCTCTCAATTGAAACCATTGAAAAAAATTTACATATGTGTATCCAAAAATGAATGGAAATCTTTCCATTCCAAATTATTCAATGTAAAAGAATGTGCAAAATAGTACTCACCATAAAATCGGATTCATATACCAATTTTGTTCTGGAACTTGCCTAGGAATTTGATTTGTTCTGACAGGATGACTATAAGGTTGCTTTCTATATCCAAAGTAATATCCTAAATAAACCAACGGCAAAGAAATGAACACCCATATCAGCAGTAAAGAGATCATAGTTGAAAACGGCACTGCTCCACTACTTGCTTTTCCCCAAATAAGGAAATTGAGGAAAAAACAAACACCAGCTACTGACCCCGGATATAGTGCACCAGTTAAGAAAGCAGCCTTTTTCCAATCACGACCTTTCAATGTTTTATAAAGACGTGCAGAATAATATCCTGCTACTACTCCCATAAAAGTGTAGAAGAAGATAACGGCAGAAGTCAAGGCTCCACGAGAAGCTGGCGATAGCATACCAAGCATTGCGAAAACTATAAACAAAAGAGAATTATAAAAATTATTTCGGTCCATTTTCAAAAGATTACTCTAAAAACATTGAATTTTTAAATAGTAACTGCTGATTGCCGCGGCTTTAGACAGCTTGGACATCTGCCGATAACATCCAGTTCGAATTGTTTTGAGTTTCATACAAAATGTTTTTTGTTTCGCTGCTGAAAATGTCATATTTTTTGATGTGAAGTTTTCATCTTTTATTTTTATTGGAAAAAAGTGCAAGTGAAGCTCATTGTACGCTTGTGGAATTTTACGGTGACAACTGACAAGTCATGCAGAGAATGGTTTGGGTGCTTCAAAACTGATGATTTCAGCGTTAGTGGATTAGCAATGTTGCAATTTTTACAGGTAAATATCGACATTTCTCAAACTTTTTAAAATAATAAGAAATAGTGGAACTTGAAAGGAATTCAATATAAGAAAAACAAATGTTAACTTCTTTTACTTTTTCTACACTTGCAGTAATGTGCTCTCATTATCTTCAAATGTCGTAATTTTTGTCTTTCGAATGGATACTTTAGGACAAGTTAGATTTTAAAATGGAAATATCAAATGACATTATTATTTTCTTAATCAATTCATTTTACACACAAACTATTATTCTTGTTCTTATACCCTTTCCATAATCACCCAAACATTGTTCAACTCAATAGAAACATTGTTTGCTTCTTACCCTTTATTTAATAGAATTTTCAAAATATTTTATCATTTTCTCGTAATAGTTTTTCAAATTTACATTCTATGAAGGTTATCAGTATACAGGGAGACGTTTAAAATATTTCATGAATATGTATGATATTATTATAGAAGATTCTATTGTTGAAGAATTTACGAGTGCCAACCTGTTTGAAAAAACACCTGTAATATTCTTTGGATAACGCCTACCAGAGCTATTCTCGCAAGTTCAAGAAATACCGAAAATCGTAACTTGCTTTCGGCATTACTCCGTTATCTAAAGGAGTATTGTAAAAAGTAGTAAAGACCATGATTTGCACAGCATGAGTTACACCCTATATAATACCAACTGCAATAAAATTTAACCTCATTCCCTACTGAATGAAATAATTTCCCACGATAATAGAAAATTTGTTTCACTTATGCTTTTCATTTAGTATATCTTATGATTCCTTGAAATATTTTTTGATGAATGTCCGATTTTATTCACATCTTCTACATGCCAAAGTCGAATATGTAAATCTCGTGTACCCAATCATAAAAGAGGACAATACACAGAAATATTTTTCGTTGTCTTATGTCAATGGATTATCTGAAAATATTGCTAAATATTTCAAAAGTTGTTTCAATTATAACGCGGCTTTTAAGACAATTAATAACCTTAGTACCTACATAAAAAACAATAAAGATCGTACAAATAAAGAAAATAAATCCGGAGTCTACAAGTTAACTTGCAAAGATTGCCCTTTAGTATACATTGGCCAGACTGGTAGTTCAAGAAACGTATCCAAGAACACCAAAGGGGTTATATATACAATTCTGTACATTCGACATATGCTAATCATCTTAAGGAATTCAGGCATAATTTCAACAATAATTATGAAATTATCCACCTTGAAAGCAAAAGTTCTAGATTAACACTTTTAGAATTTCTTGAAATCAACAGGTATAATGCCCGTAAAATCCTTTTGAACGAACAAGCAGATGTCGATCATTCCCCATTACTGAATATTTTTCCTTAATGGCATTTTTAGCGGCAAACTCCAATAAACACCTAGAGTTTTTATGACTTGTGCTTCTATTATTTGGTCACGTACCTAAAAATGTATATAAACTCGGTTACACTCAATACCATCAGACAGTATAATGTAATACCTGAAGAAGCCACATCGTGGTGAAACAGTTGTTGTATTAGTACAAACATTTTTGTGGAAATAAATTACTGTCTTATATACATTTTTTTAATTAAATGTTAACTTCCGTTATTTTATTGATTTACACGACAATTGTTTCGTCATACCATGACTTCATCAGGTGAGTATTTAAACTAGATGAACTCATGGTATGACAAAACAATTGTCGTGTAAATCAATAAAATAGCGGAAGTTAACATTCGTTTCTCTTATGTTGAAGATGAATTTCCGTCAAGTAAAGACCGATCTTTAAATGCAACAATAAATAAATGTATTGTTTCTTCAATTGAGTGACCACCAAAGTACCATTTTATAATTTGAATTTTTTCTTCTACAGAAGAGTATTTGATTTTCAACTGTTATGGACTTACACACCAGCACTTCTGAGTTCTATGCGCCAACTGAATTTGTGCAAGAAATGAGGTGTCCAACTCCCCACAAGGGCTGTGTGAGAGAGAAGAGCATTCTTTTCGAGTAATATACTGAATTATTGATTATCATAAGGCGCATGTCTTTCGATTATTCCAATGTTCAACTGGGCAGTTGGAGTTCTCTTTCTTATGCATTGAATATCCTAACCGTAAAACGTGATTTTCCAAACCTGTATATGTTTACATACAGCTCCCCAGCTAAATGCTTTCTTGATGAATCACTACGCTATCAGTCCTATGAGGTAATGCACAGGTCTCATATTTCATTAAATAAAAATATACATATGATGAAAAAACACTACAAAAAAGAACTTACATAGTGTTACAAGTGACATGAAGAATATCTGTATTCCAGAACCAATTATGACAGAGAATAATCTCGCATGTTTAGGCGGCCGAAATACATCCCCATGCACCAATTTCCAGCCGGTTTCTTCCATTGCATCATCGTAATTTTCATCTGCGTTATATTTTGCAATATCTCGTCTCAGAGTTCTTACCATGATCATGGTGAGAATACCTGGAAACGATTCGAAAAGAAGCTTGGTTTAGAAAACATCCAATTTAATTCTCACCTGATAAGAAAAATATGACGACTATCGAGTTGATTATGGAAAACCAATGAATTTGAGCATCTCCTACAGACAGATAAGTGTCCCATCTTGATGCCCAGCTCACCATTGATTCCTCCCATTCAACTTCGTAAGTGAAGTATAATTTTGTGCCTGTCGTTGGATCCACAAGTTGGGGTCTGGGCTTATCTGGGAAGCTACACGAGTTTCCCACAAATTTAAGGTCATCTTTATGCACTGAAATGGCTTCAACATGGAAACCTACCACTCTATAAACATCTCTGAAATAAATAAGAAGATAGCATTAAACTTCTTGTAGACCAGAACCCCTAGACTACATCTTATTATCTGTTTATGTAGGTTATTTGACTTTGAACCTATTTTTGCGCGCTTGTTCTAGGGAACAACATGCTATCATTTTGCCCAAATGTCTGTAATTTCCGAATTTTAAACTGAAGATAATTTTAAATGACTAAATTGAACTCACTGATGAAGAATCCAAGTTCAAAAGCAATTCTGGTCAGTCTGTAAACACTTTAACTTTTGAACGAAAAGAGCTAGAGGTTTTAAATTTTCAGGGTAGGTTATAGGCTTAAATATCTAGGTTGAGTATGTTAATGGGCCTATCTAATCAGTCCAATAGTCCTGGAATAATTCTTAATTGAAATTTTATTTTTTAAATATTTCTGAAAGTAGAAATTTGATTGAATTTAGTATTACCAATGAAAAGAGTAGATATGAAATAACGACATAAAAGTTAATGTATAATTTCGTGAAGATAAATTAAGAGAATTGTTTTAACACTCAAATCTTTTCAAATGGATATTTGAAACTAAAAGTCCAAATTACTGCAAAATGTTTAAATTTTGATGATTTTCAACACGTATAAGAAAACGAAGTCGAAGTAAGCACTGCAAAGATATACATATTTCACAATCTCACCTGAAAATGATGACCTATGTTTATTATGTCTACCAAACAGTAAGATGTCATTGCAAATAGAATATTTATAATTTTATAGACTAATAAAACTAATTGACTTTAGTTTTTTAATATTTGATACTTACGGAGTAGGATTATGGTAAAGTAATTTCAGTTTCAGATGATTGTTGATATAATTTCTGTCTCCAACTGATGTACCCAAAGCATATCCTAATTGATATTGATAACCATTGTCTGTTTTTGATTTTATAGTTGCAGCTGGTAAATTATCAACAATTCTGAAATCAAAAGAGTAGTCTTAACTGTATTATTCTAAAGAAGCATTATAAATAACAAATTGTAAAATTAAGAAACAAATCTACAAGTTAGATTCGATTCACCTAACGATTTTTGTTCAGCAATTTTTCTCTTAGAACATATCTGAAAATTCTAATAGGCAACAAGGACATTCTGACTCATCTTGCCTCAGCAATATTATTTGTATAATTTAATCATAGTTAATTGATTTGTCTCTATGACTCCATAGATAATGTTTTATAATTATACAAAGGAACTATCCCATTTTAAATGAATAGAAATGAGTTCTTAAGGAGTTGCTACTTACAAATGAACATAATAATCATGTTGAATTCGGTCAACAACTGTCCGTGATTGACTAGGGTTCCAGTTTATTGGATGATCTTTAGAATTACACAGTAGATTACATGGTGTATTCTCGGCCATTTTAACTACATAAGGAGTATTAACTATTCGATCTCCTCTCAATACTTCTCCTAAATTTTCAGATTTATAATGAATACCTACAGCCCCTCCTTTTGGTAAGCATAGTGGCAATGAGTAATATTCAAAAGGCAGTTGGGTGTGAATACTTGTCATTTTAACTGCTTTCAATTCCACTAGCTCTCCCTTCTTGAAATCCGTAGGAGCCATGCCAGGGACGTAAAATTGTAAAGAACATTGTACAAAACATAGGAAAAAACCGAAACGTATAAGTAATTTATCCTGAAAATATCATTATTTAGTTAACATCAATTGAATATTTTCTTCTAAACTCACTTACCATTATGAGCTAACTAAATTAATAATTGGGCTTATTAAATTTTATTCAGATCATTGAAAGGTACCAACTAATCCTTTATACAACGGTAAAACATTTTTTTACTTCAGCCAATAAAACCCATTCTTGCTTATATTTTACGATACAAAATAGATAACCTTAAAATTTTTGAAATGTCAACATTAATTAATTTAGGAGTGTGAATGCCTATCGACACTATCGACAGCAATAATTCAGATCATAGACTTATTAAATAATAATAAGTGTATGATACATATACTAATCAGATTCTCTCCGATGCGGATATTTTTAAATTAAAAAGAATTTATATAATTTCCTTTATTTCATAACTTTTTCAGTAATATTAATCATTCAGAATTTGGTTTTATCCATCCAATGAAAATATTTTTAGGTGTTCCACCCCTGACAGTGACAATTGATGACTATTCTGTCAAATTTAACGGTTTCCTACATACCAGGCGTTGGGCATGTACGATATATAGATTATCTATGGTCTCTTTTGAAAAGCTCTTTATTCGATTTCAAAAAATAACGTTTTGCTCTACTTCCTGCCTGTGATTTATATAAAATTTTAAAGCACCTTATTATTAAGAATATTATTATGGCTACATCTCAAAAATCTAAATCTGCTATTACTTTGAAAGGGTCTGCGGAAATCATTTGTGATTATTTAAGTGAGAATATTCTAAAATTGTCATAATTTTTTTTACAATATTTATGTTTTAGATTATGGTATCAATTCCATACTTTATCAAAGGGGAATATATCCACAAGAATCATTTGACACTGTAGAAAATTATGAATTGACTATGTTTATGTCCAGGGATAAGAAAATAAAAGAATTTTTAGAGAAAACATTGACACAGTTGAAAGGTGAGATCCTAATTAAAATTTGGAAGATCGTAGATTACATTTTGGTTTGCAGATTGGTTAATCCAAAGGTATGTGAATAAAATAGCTTTAATTATCACTAATGTTAGAACAAGCGAAGTTCTGGAAAGATGGGATTTCAAAGTGGAGTACGAAGGGGATACTGGTAGTGGTGAACAAGTTTCACAAAAACCCTTGTCAACAATCAAAAAAGAAATTCGAGATGTTGTGAGGCAAATTACTGCATCTGTTACATATCTTCCACTCTTAGATTGCCTCTGCAGTTTTGATGTCCAAATTTACACTAAAGACAATATAGATTTACCTGATGAATGGACTGAATCCGAACCAGCTAATATTAAAAATGCTCACAGTGTAAGGATGAAATCATTTTCTACTAAACTTCATAAAATGGAAACTGTAGTTACATACAAGAATACAGAACTGTGAGATAATTTATTATTAGGTTTAGAATTTGTTTGAAATCCATTTAATATTTTTGCTATTTCTAGAAAAGTGAAAGCAATGTGTGTTATATTAACATGTACTATTTTTTAAGTATAAAATAATGTTGATTGCATGTGTTGTTTTTATGTGAAATCGATTGAACATTATTAGACTATGAGTCATTTTTGTGAGAAATCAATTTAAAATTAAAAATAGAAAATAAAATTTCTGAAAAAACTTTCACTTTGTATATTAGATTAATATAAAATTAATACTTGTCTAGAAAAATATTTATATGATATTGTATAGAAAAAATTTATCTGTTGGTATAAAAAGCCCATAGAAAAGTATAGAAATGAAAATACGTATCTAAAATTATAAGCTCTAATACTTATTTCATATTTTTTGACAATCTTTAAATGGCCCCTTATATTTGAAATTAAACATAATAAAAAGATTAAAAAACTCAAGTTGAGAATGTTCCCAAAAAAAACCAGAACAGTTTATCTGTAAAGATATAATTTGGCTTTTTGTTCAGAAAATGATTGAATTGTGGGTTTTTTAATCTTGTTATGTGTAATTTTAAATGAGGGCTATCTGAAAATTGTCAAAAAACATGAAATACTGATAATAGCATATATTTCAAATTGAGATTTTGTCATTTCTATAGTCTTTTTTTGGCTTTTTGCACCAATGGATAAATTTACATATACACGTATGTATACATCATAAAATAAAAAATAAATTTTCTCCTAGACAAGTATTTATTTTATATTAATATGATATACATGTATCTGGTGCAATTCCAATTCAATGCCTTGAAGACCCAAACGACAACTTTTTTCTCGAAAAACTCAGTTTGCGGCTTCTAACTTGATGGAAAACCAGGTGCTTCGGCATACTATCTTGTTTGTTAAGAGATTGACAAAAAGGTTTTAGGAGTTCCCCAAAACTAAACTTTTATGTTTTTTGAAAATGTAGCTCTTCTCATTAACTCCAGAAACTTTTATATGGTTCACACTGCATCCTTAACTTGTTTGTCAATTGTGATTATTCCTTGAGAAAATTTTTCATATGAATATGTAATGTTTGCGCTCAAAAAATTACGAAGAAATCACCAAATTTTGAGTAGGGTAAATTAAGTAAGATTTCATATCATGCTTATTCTATTTGTTTTGATCCCTCGAAGAATCAATTGTTATCCATGAAAACATTGCTAAGTGCTACTTGGCTTTAGTTGCAATATCGATTGGTTGAAAATTTATCGATGGGCTGAACAAGAACCTTTTTGGATGTCTTCTTGTATTCAAAAGAACAATAAACTCATTGATAATCGATATTTGGAATACCGATAAAATACTGATGTATTGGTTGAATACACATGTGATCAATATGTGGTGCTTATTTGGAAAACCACTATCTTTTTTATGTTGATGCTCAGTGGTTGGATTTTGGGAATGTTTTAAAGTTCAATGAAAATAATTTAATGGCTTGGAGTAGTTTTCAATGGATTTTAAAAGATATTTTAGCAGAAATTCCGAGAAATCATTCATTGATCCAGTAATGCTTAACCGAATATTACCTGAATAATTTACACTGCGGGTTTCATTGTTTCAACTATTTTTAATATTCGTTAGTTACTATGTTCATTACTCAAATAAAATATTCAGTTTTGACGTCATTTTTTGTATCTGTTGAACGCAGGAGTTTATTTGGTTATTTATAACAGACACCCTGTGTATGACTGGTTGATCATTTAAATGATAACTAGGCAAATATTTTAGTTAGAGAAAATTGTGATTGAATTCATTTTAGGATTGCAATCAGTAGAGGACTTTTAGCGAAGTATTGTTCCCTCAACTTTTTTCATTGTCTCTGAATAAGATCTGTACCGTTGGAATTAGTTATTGAAGGCCATTGAAAATATTTATATATTTATAAATATATAATATATTATATGTTATATATAATATATAAACATATAAGAAGAATTGAGTTTGCGGTTGGTTCTAGGTGAAACATTATAATATTTATATTAAAAATAACACTCGGTTTATATTTCACAGTTTATTCAGAAATCTGACACGTGTTTCGGTATTTCAACCATCTTCAGAGGAGTACAAAAAGTAACTGTTACTTTTTGTACTCCTCTGAAGATGGTTGAAATACCGAAACACGTGTCAGATTTCTGAATAAACTGTGAAATATAAACCGAGTGTTATTTTTAATATAAATATAAACATATTAAATATTTATGTGGTGATTCATTTAAAAAAAATCAATCATTTGTTGAATAATTTTTTTGGGAATATCCTGTGTATCAGAAAATAATGAAATGCAGAAATGAATGCACAAAGTGCTTTCGAACGAAATTTCAGTGATGTGTGGTTTGGCTGCTATGAAAGCACAATGCATCATTGCAGGCCATGTATAATAACTAATGCACTCAATGATATATTTTCATTAAAAAAACAACATTTTCACATTGATTGTATATATAATATATTTAAATAATACTCTTTTTTGCTAATTTGACCGTTATGACAATACATAAATTTTTAAGGCTATCAGAATATTTAATATTCAGATGTGAATATTATCTGTAGCATCATTTCTTCATCCTATAAACATTCTTATACTATAATTTCTTTGGTATCGTTTGTTCAAAGTTGCTGGCCTCCTTGTTACCTGAAAAAGACGAAAAAAATTAATTCACATAGAAAAATTTTGCGTGGTCAGCATATCAGAAAAATTTATTATTTCTTGAGTCCACTAAAGTCGTCTAAGAATTCAAATAACATTACATTTTTGTATTTATCCTCAGTCATTTGGAATTGCTACTAGATAGCTGGACTTATTGGACTCGACGGAAGGTTCCATCATAGTTTAATTGAAATTTAATTTCATGAGATCTATAGAGGTATGTAGTCAAAGAACTTTGGAATTAAATTAAGAAAGATTTACTTAGTGGCAGTGGATCACTGTAAATAGCAGATGTCCAATTATCAAGTTATTGCTGTTTTTGTTTACCTATAGCAGTGCGACATGAGTTTTTTATCGATAAGGCGATATTCCACATTCAAAGGTTAAACCGAAAGTAATTGAACAGTAAAGAGGTTAAATATTAGCTTGACTGATGAAGCACTCTTTGGAAAACGAAAGATCATTGACATTATCAAGTTGTAAAGGCAAATCGTCTTAAAAAAAACCCTTAACGTACAAATTATCAAAAACATCGGGCAAAGCTTCTAGAAAAGTTATTTCTGTGGTAATCAATGGATGGTTGCAAGCATTTTATTTGAAAGAAAGTATACACGTTACAAAGCTATGGTTGATGGCAAAGCAGCATGCATCAATGAGTAGTAGTCAACGGAATTTCCAAGATTGGAGCCATTGACTATGAATGATAGTCAAATATTAAATAGAATCTAGAGAGAAAGAGGACAACAATATATTCTATTCAGCAGTGGCGGCTTGTTCTATGAGGCGGGTGATGCAGTGCCTCACCAAATAAATTCTGAAAATCACAAGTATTAATCGAATATTTTATTAATCCATTTCATCCTCAAATTCACATTATACGGTACGGCACTGGGTCTATGTTCCTTAATATCTATGCTCAATCTCACGATTCTTGTATATTAATCTCATTTCCTCTTTAAGAAGCAAATGGTTCGAGAATTGCCTCACGCTCTTTCTTCTCTGGCGCGTTATCTTCATCGACGCGACGAGAAATCCAGAATATTCCTACGCCTTTGAAGGCGGCTTCTAAAGACAGATTCGAGGCATGCCTCGGCGAATGGCGAACCGCAATTATTCTGCACCATTCGGGTTAATCGGGAAATCTGGTTTGTTTCGCTCTGTTGTAATTTGGTGGTAGCGTTTGCTGTGTCTAGAGCATAGACGTATTAAAATTAGGATAATAAATCTATGGTCTCAACTGTCTCCTGTAAGTTTGTCTCCGTGGTCGTGTGAACTTTTTTCAAAAAGACTTTTCATTTTGTTAAGTGACTTAATTACTAGCAGAAGGCGAAATGGATTTAACAGGACCGAGTGAGTCGTCTCAAATTCCCAAGGTAAATGAAAGTATTCGAAGTACTTGTGATTTTGTAAATTTTTTAATGAGTCAGCAACATCTTTCGAGTCATTCTTATGAGGATAAATTATACATAATTAAAGAAGTAAACCGACCTGTTCCAGATCTACGTAAATATGTTGTGACTATGGGTGGGGTCGGAAAATCAGATCGGGTGTTTCAAAATACATGCACGATTGGCTTACTGACAGTATAACTTTAACTCAATTATTTTGTTGGCCGTGCATTTTATTCGCAGCAACTAATACAAATTCCAACAGAGTTTGGTCAAAAAGTGGTTATAGCGATTTGAAAAATTTGTCTCGGGTTCTATTGCTACACAATAAAAGTGCTCAACATATTTCATCGAATTGCAAGCTTACCCTTATGAGGAAACAAAAACAAAATATCGCCCCAGCAATAGACAATGCGCGTCAAATTGAAATTCACAATTTTAATGCTAGAGTAAAAAAAAATCCACAGATTCTAAAAAGTCTGATAGATATTACGATGCACCTCTAAATGCAAGATTGACCTTTTAGGGGACGATGAATCTAGTGAATTTAAATCGCGGGAATTTCAAAGTATTGGTTATTCTTGTTAGTGAATTTGACACTTATTTAAAAACCTTTTTAGAAAGTTATATAAACAGTAGATCAGTTTTTTATGGTATATCTAAAACCATACAAAATAAATTAATCGATTCGGTTGCTTTTGTTGTGAATAAAAAAATTGAGGACGAAATTTCAAAATGTTTGTTTTTCCAGCAAGTTGATGAAACAACTGACATAAGCTGCCATTCACAATTATCCGTCATTTTCCGTTATGTAATAAATGACCAGCTTGTTGAACGATTCATTGGATTTTATGATGTAAGTTCTGGGCGTTCTGCTGAAGATTTATTTCAATTTTTATCTGCCAACTTCTGAAAATTTGACTTACATTCTAAGTTAGTGGCGCAAACATACGATTGGGCTAGTGTAATGTCGGAAGAAGTAAACGGTTCACAGGCAAAAATCAAATCTATAGCACCATAAGCAATGTTTACTGATTGCTATGTACACTTATTTAATTTGGTTTTAAGTAATGCGTTCAGTGCAATTCAACAGGTTTTAGTTTTTTTTCTCAAACCTTTTAGGATTTTCATCATATTTTTCAAAATCAACAAAGCGTACCCAAGTGTTAGAGTAAATTGGAGGAAATCGTATACCTACAAATGTAGCAACTCATTGGAATTTTACTTCACGTGCCGTTCTGACAATATTCAATAATAGAGATAAATTACTCGAAACCTTTCATTTTATTATCGATAGTAATAGTCGCGATTTTGATCAAAAATCAATTACAGAAGCAGTAGATTTAAAAAATTTTTTAGAGGATGTTCAGAATATATTCTTTTTAGAAATATTTGTGTTAATTTTTATTCAAACCGATACTGGTTTTTCTATTTTGCAAAATAGAAACATAGATATTCTGAAGGCGGGAAATTTACTGCACACAACACTGAGTAAAATACTTGAATTTAGGAGTAGCAGTACTCATTTTGATACAATTTATAAAAAACTGGATATCGCAGATTTACATTCAAAATGTCGCAAGGGTTGAAATGGCAGATAAAACACAACAATTGAGACCAATTTTTTTTTTTTTGATATTCCAGACATTATAACAACTGAAATAGAGGTTAGGTTTTGCGACACTGAAAAACTACATTTCTTCGATCTTTTAAAATAATTCAAAATTCTCCATTTATGAAAAAGAATTTCCTCATGAGCTTTTGAAAGACTTGACAAAGTAATATAATATTTTTGATATAAATCAACTAAAAAGTGAATTGACGTGAATATACGGAAACGATATAATAAAAAATTGCAGAAACCCTTATGAAATTTAATTTTTTTTTACGACAATAACTTAAAATTTTCTATGCCAGAACTCTTTAAATTATTATGTCTTGTTGTTGTTTTGCCAGTGACAACTGTTTCTGTACAGAAAAAAGTTTCTCCGCATTGAAAAGAATTAAAAACGGGTCATGGAAACGATTGAGGCGTTTAGTTGGGAATTATTAGTTTATGCGGCTTATTCTCCAGACCTGGATCCGTCCGATTATCATCTATACGCATCACTGATACAGCAATCGCTGAACAACGCTTCAATTTATATGAAAATGTTCGGAAATAGCTCAATAAATGGTTCGCTTCAAAAAAGAACCCTTTTTTATGGCGTACCATTCATAAACTGTCGGAGAGGTGGAAAAATCTATAAATAGCAATGGATATTATATTGGATAAACTATTTTTCATCATTTTCAAACGACAAACGTGTAATTTTTACCAACAGATTTCGTTTTCATACTTCTACACCTCAAAAGACATTATTTCTTATATAATAAGATTATTAATTTATTTCATTGAAATTATTTTATTTTCGCTGTCAAATAATGTCAATTTAAAAACCTTTTGTTTAACTTATTTGACTCTTCAGTTCGAGTTCAATTATTAACGTCAAAAAGTTAATATTCTTACAATTATTGTGCTGTTTCTTTTGAGGACCCATTAATTGTCCACTCACTTAATTAGTTTAACAGTAAAATACATTAATCATCTTACCCTGTAAATGGAACATCCCTTTCAATATACTCCTTCTATTCCGGAATAGAGTTCACCTTTAACAAAAATTTTTGCATCAATAAAAAACCAGAAAACTATTTCATATACAGAATGTCCAAGAAGTTGAACTCAAGCCAGTATCGGGTAACAGGCTGAGTCATAGTAGTCATCAGAAAAATATTAAAAAAAATCTAAGACGTGTACTTTTCTAGTTGCTAGAATTTTTTACTTTCTTCAAATTTTATTTTTCCTATGTTATCCCGAATACTGCTTCTGTAACCTGTGATCTTCAATTCGAAGCCAGCTCCAGCTTGGAAAATAATGTCACTTTTTGCCGAACCAAGTATTCACAATTAATATTTCGCACAACTTTAACTGACTGTACTGAAAGAAAAAGTGTACTACATCAGTTTGGCAAATTACATTAAAAGTTAGCGCATTTATTAGGGATTCTAAAATGGTATAACACTTACTACATTATTTCCTAGATCGGTCTTTCTTAAAGAAACACAGTTTCGAACAATTTCTTCGAACTTTCTAAACATGATTCTAGTTCATCCAATACTTTAAGAATCTGATTTGAACGAGATGGGGTGAGTCCTTCCATAAAGTGTGAGTGAGACAGATAGTGACGCCACTATTTGGTATTGGCACACGCAAGTACGCTATGCCCCTTGGTCTACTGAGCATTTTTCCGTATTTGATCGTGTTATTTGTGTACTTACGACTTTTGGCTTCGTTTATTAGATTTGTTGGCTTGTGATTTGGATAGTTTTGATCTCTTTACGACGAACTTTGATTTTACCTAGACACACAGGAATATGCCAACATGCACCTCATTTATGTGGAATGCAGATGTAACGCTTGTCCAGCTTCGAGAATGTATCGCGAGAGATATCCTTATGCTGATCGTTTTCCAGATCATCGTGTTTTTACGAATATGCATCGTCTACTCTTCACTTCTTCTCTGCGGGACGACTTCCAAACAAAGTGCATGAAGAAAAAAGAATTTCCCTTACGACGATATTGTGCTTCAAGCAGTTGAGGAAGATTCAGGTACTTCGCTACGTGAAATTCAGCGAAGCACAGGAGTGCCTAAAAGTACAGCTCACCGACTGTTGAAAAAACAAAAGCCCCACTTATATCATGTACAGCGAGTACAAGCTCTGTTACCTCGGGATTATGAACCTCGGGTTGCGTTTTGCCAAACCATGCTACAAAAGAATCACAATTCTTAGAATCAACATTTAAATAAGATGATTACATGAACCTACACAATTTACACGAGTAGCACGTAGAAAACCCGAATTTAATGAGACAAGATAAATCTCAATATCGTTTTAAAGTGAACACGTGGACTAGAATTTTAAACGGAAGAGTCATAGGACCTTTTGAGTTGCCAGAGGTTTTAAATGCTGAAATTTATTTAGATTTTTTTACAAAATCAGTTGCTAAATTTACTTGAAGACGTGCCATTTAGTATTTTTAGAGAAATATCAGCAAGATGGCTGCCCAGAAGACTATTCCCTCTCAGTTAGAGAATATCTAAATGAAGAATATCCGGGCATGTGGATTAGGCGATCTGGTACAATCTCGTGGCCAGCCCGTTCACATCATTTGAATCCCTTAAATTTTTTTCACTGAGGAGCAGTGAAGGAAAAAATTTATTCAAAATAAATTGAAAATGTAACTGAGTTTCCGGAGAGAATTAGGGAAGCAATGCAATTCGTCAATACCGGAAGATTCACCTGTCTGATATCCCGATCTTTTTTAAGAAGATGTCGTGCATGTATTGCGGCTTAAGGAGGGCAGTTTGAACATCTTTTGTGAATTAATTAAATCTTGTCATAAAACGGAACTGAATTTCTTTAAGAAAAACCTCTTTTTTGGCCAATCTAAAAAAGAATGTAGTTACTGTAATAGCATTTTAGAATCCTTATTAAATGTGCTAACTTTAGAAGTAACTTACTAAACTGATGTAGTACAATTTTTTTTCAGTACAGTCAATTGAAGTTGGGCGAAATTTTAATTTTGAATACTTGGTCCGCAAAAAGTGACATTATTTTCCAAGCTGGGGCAATTGGCTTAGAACTGAAGACTACAGGTTACAGAAGCACTATTCGGGATAACATAAAATAATATTTGAGAAAAGTAAAAAATTGTACCAACCAGAGTTCAAAAATCATTACAGGGTGTGCATTTTATTGAATAAAAGAAAGTGCAATATAATTTGAAAAATAAAGGACTTTAATTTTCTTTTATATTTTTCTGATGACTATTATGGCTTAACCTGTTACCTGATTCTGGCTTGACGTCGACTTCTGCGACACATTTATGAAATAACATCACGTTATTAGTGTTATCGCTTAAATTTCACTAATTTTCGTTTATTCCTCTACAATGTAGATATCAAGAGTGGTAATTTTTCCAAATAAATCATCACAATTATTTATCCAAGAGTATTTTGTCCAGTAATGTACATGTTTGAAATTTAGTAGTAGTAAAACTATCACCTCATTAAATTCGAATTACTTTAAATATTCTGCTGAGTTTTTGAGAAATAACAATAGATATAATTACTTTGTTGAAGTCTCATAAAAGTGGATTCAGCATGTATAAATTTTGGATACATATAACACACTCACCGACACAATTAACCACCCCCCAAGTGAACAAGATATATTGTGAGTACTGCTGAAGTCTTCAAAGTTTTTACAACATTTATTTAATGAAATTTATTCATTGATCCAACTCGTCTTTTGTGATCGTTCCATATATGTTCTATAGGATTGTGATCAGAACTGCACGCTGGCAATAGTAAAATTAGAATTTCGTGATAATCGGTGGCTATTCTGGAGACATGGCAACCTGCGTTATCATGCATTAACATGAAATTTTCGCCAATGAAGAGCGGAAAAACTTGGGGTTGTTCTTGAACAACTTATGCTACGTATTTCTATGCAGTCAAATTTCCTCTATTGAAGAAAATGAGTTCAGAGCGAGCCTCGTAAATACCCATATCATTATCGGTCTTCCATGATAGCTCACGGTCTAGACCATGGCACATGAAATAGATCTATTGTTAGGTAGTTGTTAGGGACGCTGACGACCATTCAAACCTCTTTAGTATCCTAAAGCTCTCCTCTGAAAACAAGACGTTTTTTCAATGATCTACTGTTCAAGCTACTCTATGGACGGGCAAAACAAAGTCTAGCTAACTGATGATTGATAAAAAGTTCAGATGGCCGAGTTAAGCGAAAGGTTCTTATTATTTTCCGCTAGTATTCTTCTTATCGCTCGTTCGCTGACACAAACATTTTTCACTTCCAAAGGGTAGGTACGAGTTTCAGTAGCTATACATAAATGGTCTCTCAGCACACTATTGACAATTAAACGGTCATCTCGAGCAGATTTGTATCCATGTCTGGCTTTACGTATCCTTCTGAGGATGAGGTAAGAACCAGTCTCCTTGTATCGTTTGGTGGTATCTCGGACAGTGGTTCAAGGCACTCCAAGTGTCTGACTAATCTGACGTTGACCCAGTATCGGCTAAAGTGGCACCCTAGCTGCTCCAATTAAGTTCAGTGGCATTCTTCCTCACAAACGACTGCCATAGATTCTAATTGCATACTATTAAATGTCCAGCCACAAAGAGAAGTATAATTGAATGGGGGTAAGAAAATAGCCAACAGCATCGATCACTGCTCAAAGAAAACAAACGTTGTTCAACAAAATATTGGTGGGCAGTTAATTGTTCCGAAATATTATACTTCAAATAGAATTGAGTTGCGAATTGTATGAATATTTAAATGAAATAATATTCAGTATAACAAATCAGTGAAATTTATCTATGTATTAATGTAACGTGCCTTTACAAATGTTTAAGTTCTTTTTGAACTCTAGGTGTCTACAAGGGAAATACACAACCAAACTTACATGGATCTCACAGGAAGAAAGTGGATATTTATTATGGAAATATAGTTGGGTATCAAAATATATTTCACTCAAACTTACAATCCTCGGAGTATAGCTTGGCTAGATCGAAGTGGATACAGTAAGGTATGGCGTCTACCAGTTCATGCTTTCATAAGTATGTACTACCTCCAGATGATATATTCCATCGTAAACATTTCCTGAAGATCTGACCTTTGTTCAAGTTAAAATTGTTTTAATGTAACAACTGATTTTCAAAATATTAAGAAAGAATTTGGTGTATTGATAAAACAATGCGTTTTGATAGAAAAAACACCGTGCATACGAATGCCTGGCTTGATAAATGTTATCTGCACTCTACACAAGGAAAATCGACCAGTTTTGACTGGTTTGTTGAATATAAACATTGTTATTATTATCCTGATACTCCTACATCTTCTGTGAAGATCCCTCAGAAGCTTTTTAAGCTTGTGCGAGTTAGGAGTTCAGTTGTGTTCTGGGTAGGCTTTGTTACTGCGATCTTGAGCCACTTTAGGTCACAGCACTCTTAGTTTTTGACCTAACAGTGAAATGGTGGCAGACACCTGTCCAACTAGAACATTTCTTTTCCACCTGAACTGGAATCCGGACCTTCCGGTCACGAGCCTAATGTTCTCCCACTGAGCTGTTCACACTCATAACACATGGTAGTATAAATACCGATAATTCACCACGCCCTGGTCACTCAGTAGAGATGGCTATATCGGAAAACACAAAAAAACCCACAAAATCGTTTTGGCCAACCATAAAGTAAAAATGTAGGAGATAGCCGAGATTCTGAATGAATCAAAATAACTTATAGACTTTATTTTTTCTGCGAGGAAGCTGGTTTAGGAGTGAGTGTCGCGTTTGTTAATGGTGAACCACGAACAACAAAGAGCCGATTATTCCGAATGAAGTTTGGGGTTGTTACCTGTGCGCAGAGTTATAAATGAGATTTGACTCGAATGGATCGCCGAAACAAATTCCTATTTTGAGCCAAATATAAATTGTTCTTCAAGAAAGGTATCGAGAGGTTAAAAAAGACCATGTTGATGAATAAAGTCTAATTTGTTTGTATTTTCTTCATTAATCCCAGAACTTCTTAGCCGATAGTGCGTAGATTGTCGCCGTATTTTATTTTAAAAATTGACAAACAAGAAATAAAACTGCTCACATAATATCATAAGTGAAGTAGGGTTTCAAAATTTATGAAAGGACCTTCATGAAGAATTGGAAATTCTAGGTAAAATGCAGCTTTATTGAGAGTTCATATCCTAATCTGAATTCAAGTACAAATTCGTCAAGAAGTGTTTATTATGAGACGTCGATTTTATTCTTCAAGATTTGCTTGAATTAGTTATTCTGTAATAACTTTTTTTTATTATTTCCAACAAATATTCAATGGGAACAATTTGTCCTACAATACTATCCCTTCCCAATCTCCAAAACATTTTCGGCAACTTGCGGTAGGACATAGTAGAGCGTGGACAGCTCAGTGGTAGAGCATCGGGCTCGTGACTGGAAAGTCCGGATTTGAATCCTGTTCAGGTGGAAAAGAAATTTTCTAGTTGGACGGGTGTCGGTCACCATTTCACTGTTGGGTCAAAAATTAACAGTGCTGTGACCTGAAATGGCGCAAGATCGCAGTAACAAAGCCTACCCAGAACACAGTTGAACTCCTAACTCGCACAAGCTGAAAAAGCTTCTGAGGGATCTTCACAGAAGATCTAGGAGTATCAGGATAATAATAATAATAAATAGAAAATCTCCAAAAGCTATACAACGTCTTTTTATATGATCTACAATTGAATACATACCTCTACTCAACTTTGTTCCATGTAAATTAAGGGAGTTCTTTCCCATAGCATGATGCCGCGTCTAATTGTGCCAACAATGCCATTGTTCCTTCCTTAAATTTTGGAGTCGATCCGACAGCTTGAACTCGGTCTATCTTCAGATGAAGACCGATCCAGGTGCTAAAATTTATCGATTGATTTCCTTTTGTGTGGACAACTACAGGAATTTTAATTGTGTCCTAAATAATCCTCCGGTACGAAATTATGTGCTGAGCATTTACACTGATAAATTTATTCCTGTCGCTAGCAATAACTGTCTTCTTGGATCAGTTTCATGTCTTCTACCTACATAAGCATAGCTAACGATATTACTTACTGCTTAGTAGTAATTATTCAGCGATTTTTTCTTTTCTTTCCTAGATTTTCTTTGAAATCATCTATTGTGAAGCACTCATTGTCTTGCAATTATTCTTTGGAATGCACCGTCCTTCACTAACTGGGTGGCCGTTGCAACACAGGACACCTTCCCGCAAAATTATACCGTGATTCTACCCAATTGTAGGTAATCTGTCCTACAGGCGTCAGTACTAGATCTCTGCTAGATTGAGGGGAGGAAAACAATGACGTTTTGGATTCCTCAAGTTCGTGGTTTCTAGTATAAAGTTGAACTCTTCTTGGCGACCGTCAGTTAGCCTTCAAAGGTTCCGTATAGTAACAAGGCTACCACAGGGGAGGATGAAGGAGGTAGCCCATAAGAGTATTCATACTCTTATCTGTCGAAATGAGGTTGCATTTGTGGGAGCAGAAAGTCTGCATGCTAGGCTAGAAGGCTATTATATTTACCCTGGTTCGTGGCTCTTGGAACTGGATTAATCGCGACATCTCTCGTAGGTTTAGGATTTTGACCATATGGATGATAGTCCATTTGATTCGAACCCGGCTCAACGTAGATTGTCCACGGTAGTTATAAGGCCTTGAACCTGCGACTGGGTGGTGTAAGTTGCGTCAACTCGGGCACTGCAGAACCAGTAAAAGTCAGGTAGTGCTTCGAAGATACCAGTCTAACCTAGGTTCGAAAGGCATGAAGCCTACTGAAAGAAAGAGGCGACTCCTTTTGCGCCCATGGGAGCAGTGATCGTATACCTTAGGGTAGGAAAATTGCATAAACTGCAATCGCAATCATGCTCTACTAAAGCAATTCTTCCTCCTCTAATGAACCCACAAAAGTTATTCTCTCCAATTTTGACCATCTAGCCTTTGCATTTTGAAGTTGTGGTTATTTCGAGTCTGGCAACACTTTTGTCATTCGTGTTTTGATAGAAAGTTAGTTTGATATTTGAAATTAATGAAATGGGTCGATTCACTCTTGAACAAAGGTGGGAAATATTAAAAACTTATTTCCAAACTGTAAGGAATTCACGTGGGAAATTCAATAGAAATGAAATTCCCTCACGGCGATTTGTGGATCAATTTGTGAAACTGGATCGCTTTTTGATAAAACAACCCATATCTTCATATTTTGTATAACCAGCAATTCTTATCGATATAATGACTAATATAATTAAAAATTTCACATGTTCATTTGAATAAAAAAAATTGTTTCGCTACAGTGTAACTTCTTCACGTATTACATTCTGACGATATCATTATGATTTTATTTCTTATCGGTAAAAGCAATATTTTTTATATTCGAGTGAACTTTTTTAATGATTAATTATTCATTTAAAATACTGCGTGATTTCATGTAACTTTGGTTGTGTAGGTTTTTACTTTAATAGTTATTCATTCATGAATTTCGATACAAATTTTTTACAACAACAATTAAATGAAAGTAGAGGATAATAAGTGTTAGTTTAAATGGTAAGTGTTAGAAATGAGATGCATAATGAGAACGTACAAAAAATTGTAACATCTCAAAACTCACAACAAATTGATGTTCATGAGAAAACACAACTTGGAATATTTTTGTATGTACATGGATTAGTACTAAATGATCTACTTTATTCTACTTAGATTAAGGAAGAGTGTTAATATTTTATTAAGAAGAAGAAACATTCAAAGGAAGTTACGTACCTATTCACAAAATCCATCTAATTCTCCTGTCCACCTTATCGATCGGAATGAAAGAAAAGCAAATTCAAACGATTTGTTCGTAATAATTTATTATCAAGTTTTACAACTATTCTTTTAGGTTGTGTTATAAACAATTCAGAATTTGTTGTGAGTGATAGATGTAATAAATAAATATATCTACATAGCTTTATACAAAAATCAAGTAAAATCGGTCCCTGACATTATAGGTATTTATTACCAGAATTCAATTTCGGTTTCCCTATAAAAAACGATATCATCAAGAAAAATTTCATAAATAGCTTAGTTTATGGAGATATCAATCAAGGAATAAAGTGATCCACCACCTCAAGAAAATATTTCGATTGGCAGTAAAATCGAGGAGGTATCAAATAAAGTTATTTTAGAACAAATAGACATTTACTTCTATAATGAAGTTAACAAATAAATAATCGTCTTATTCTTTAAAAAAACTCGAAATCATCACTGAAAAAGATCGTTATTCAGTATCGGAATTCTCCACAACTGCAAAAAATTTTGTAACCCCATAACGGTAATTCACAAACGATATCAAAAAAATATTGAATTCAGGTAAGGATACTAATAAAATTAGTAGAGTGACTGTTTTCTTCCTTAAACGATTATATCTATTAACAGTCTTATAAATTAGGATAGTGTACAAATATACAATTTGATCACGTTAGTTGTAGAATGCATATGTACATCGGTAACGAAAATTAGAAATGATTAACATTATCCGCGATACTTGGGAGGGGGGTCAGTTGGCCAAACCCGGCCCTGTACTCGTATAACGGATAACAGGGCCGGCGCTAACAGAAATATCTTGTCGAGAGGCCCATTTTACAGGTGTACAAAGATGGCGTTGAGGGATACATACTGGATTGACTGGGCAGTTTGCTGTCACATCTCAGGCCCGTGTAACCATCAGGACACCTGAAAAAATAGCATTTTGAGAAATTCATCGAGCATTAAAATACCAAAAAGGAATTGTACACATAATGTATGAAAGTATCCGGAAAAACAAAGCTCAATTGTAATTTTTAAGTATACATTTGTAATTCTTGAATTAAAAAATTATAACAAAATATTCATCTTATTTACTTATACAACTTCCATTTAACTGTAAACACTTGACTAAACGTGAGGTATACCTGAAAGCAGATCACTTCCGTAATTTTCGGTGATGGTAGTCCAGGACTGAAAAGCTGATTGAATTAAATCATCTTAATTTCGTGCTCGTTCAATTCAATCTTTATTAGTCCCCATATGTTTTCAATGGTACTAAGATCTGGTGAAGCTGCTGGCCATGAAATGGTTCTCACTTGATGTTCTTGCATCCAAGCTTGAGTATAGGCCAAAGTATGGCATCTTGCATTATCCTACTGAAAATGCCCCCCTCTGGATATAAAGCATGCGCCGTTTCAAGGAGAAAATCATTTAGAATATCACAATATTTTTCAGTATTAATGGTACCATCAACTATACAGAGAGGCGCTGAGATATTTCTCCACAAACCATTATTTTGTTGTGAAATTTGGAAATTTGAACGGTAACATGTTGCTTTGATAGGATTTTTAAGTGATCCATCAAGATTTGAATATCAAAACAAATTGAAATATGTTTATCTTCTACAATTTTAATTTCCAAAAGAATTTTTTTATTCAAAAACTTTTAGAATTAAATTAATGTCTAAAACAAGCACCGCTTACATTTAATAGACGTATATAATCAAAACTCAATATACAATGTCAAATGAAATAAATAACCCAGCAGATATACGAAAGTAATTAAAATTAATAAATAAATATTCAAACGAGACAAAATTTTGTTTCTGGTTTTATCTTAAGAAATACTACTTGCCTTATAAAAACATGAACACACTTGAAGGACTTCCCAAAGAATATAATTTATTTGAAATATTTAATACATTTAAATATTCGAACAAATTATTTCAAAAAACTCTAAAAAATGTGCACTATATTTTCAAAAAACAAATATAATTCTAGATAATCCCTTCATCAGCCGTTTTTAATAATCCAAATATCAAAATCAAAAAACATAACCTACATCACTCACGTGTTAAAAGACTTAAGCTTCGAACTACAGATCAACTATATATTCAAGATTGATCTATGTTCTAACAAAATCAAAGAACAAAGTGAGTTATTTTAAGGTTTACCTAAATCCATTGACACCGTATAAAGAGATTCATTGAAGCCAAAATATAATTATATATTATATATAAAATAAAATAGAAAGGCTTTTTACTTGATAGAAGAAATATAACAAAATTTGAATATCAAAACAAATTTGTTTTGATATTCAAATTTTGTTATATTTCTTCTATCAAGTAAAAAGCCTTTCTATTTTATTTTATTTGATCCATCAAGTTTGAAACAACTTTCATCAGATATAAAGACTAGACTGGGCCAAAAAAGTCAATTTTTTTTAACGATACTGTGAAAATATCATTCATGATGATAAAAAAAAATTATGGTGAAAGTTTGAGCCCTTAATAATAGTATAAGGGGTGTATCGTTACGATTATTGGTTTTTTAACAGTAATAGCATTTTTTTACTCAAAACTCGTCAATTATTAATCTGACAAATTCGAGCGATGCGTATTCTTAAAGGAAATGAGATTCTCTAGAAATGCTATCTCTGTGAATTTACGTAAAACTAGCCGTTTGCTTGTAATCGTGCCTTAAACATTGATTTATTTTTTCAATTTTGCGTTTCGATTTTGCGTTTTTGTAACTATCAGAAATATCAATATTTTTATGGTTCAAAATACTTATTTCTGAAGGAAATTTAATACCCTACAAAAAAAGTATCTCAACATTTTTAATTAAGTTCACTCCTTCCAAAGTTATTGGACGTTGAAGGTAAATTCAAAAGTAATTTATCGTTTTTTTTCATTTATTTGTGTAGAGACAGAGTTTCATTTCCAGAAAAAAATTGAATAATGAGTCAAAACAAATAGAAGTAATAAAAGAGATAAAAAATCATTTTATTTTCACTTAGAATTTATATTTCACAAAAAAAATAGCTTATATTTCTTTAATTATTATCAAATCATGAAGAATGATCAATTGAAAAAATAATTATTCGTTCAAATTACTTTTATTACAATTTGGAAACTTTTTTCGATGTTCACTAATGGGTAGCATCAAACATTGAAGTTGTGCTTCGTTTTTAGTGAGACACTTATTGTAATCTTCAATCAATGTATAAGGCACGATTACAATCAAATGGCTAGTTTTACATAAATTGACAAAGATAGTTTTTTTCTAGGGAATTTAATTTCCTTTAAGAATACGCATCGCCCGAATTTTTCAGATCAATAATTGACGAGTTTTGAGTGAAAAAATGCAATTACTGTTAAAAAACCAATAGTAGTAACGATACACCCCTCAATACTATTATTAAGGGCTCAAATTTTCACGATATTTTTTTTTATTATCATGAATGATATTTTCAAAGAATCGTTAAAAAAAATAGTCGTTTTTTTGGCCCAGTCTAATAAAGACATTATTAAAATCATCTTCTTGAAAAAGTTGACATAATTTTATCCTTCGTTTTTTTTGTAAAAATGTCATTAAAAGAATTTTTTTGGTTTCCTTGACATCTAGCCTTGTCTTTTCAGTGACATATGAACGGTTTCTGGACATACTTTTATATTTTGTTGATTTCTAAATCTATTAGCAAATTTGCGAAATCCAAGCCGCGGATTGTGTCGTCCTAAAGCCAATAAAGGGTGCAAATTGTTTCCTTCAATCTTACGCGGTCTTCCTGAAACTGGTCTATGCCTCATATCCATACCATTTTTCATCCTCTTTATTGTTTCATATACAACACTTTTTCCAAGTTCAGTCCAATGCACTAAATTTTTAACGTTTCGAAAACCTGTCCTATATAAATATTCTACCTATTTTCTTTTTTCTAGTTACGACATTATTTCATAAATTGTATACCCGTTGACAATCAACAATATTTAACAAATAGTTTTGCCATGCAACTTTGGCCATAGCCGACTATCTGCACAACCTATTTTATACATTAATTTTGTCTTAGAATGTTACAAAAAAGAAGTACATTAAAATTATGAAAAATAATAAATTTCGGATATTTTCTAGATGGACTATATAATTAATAAGTTGAATAAATACACTTGGCTTAAGTTTCCCAAAAGTTTAATTTTTGTTGTTGACATATATGTATTTTCAAAACTAAGAACAATTTACTTAACATTACAATTTATATATTTTTCGGGCAACAGTTGGAAGTGACGGGATTATTTCATTTGAGGTTGTTAACAGTTACACCTGTTGACGGTATTTGCTTATTTTCAAAGGAACTTGTTATTAACAGATGTCAGCAATGGGGATAAATGAAATTCCAACTTATCGTTTGTTATCGTCTGATGTTTTTTATGAATCGAAGAGATCTCCAGATATTCGAATAGGTCCCTTTTTTTTGCTTTTGTTACCTGAGTTTAGAATTTCGGTTTTACCGAAGTCTATGAAGTGGTTTTCTTTTATACAATGAGCAGAAAAACCACTAGTTTCATTTTGCAGATTTTTTATGTTCGTCTACTCTAATGTTGATTGAACGACCAGTTTGGCCTATGTAAAAAGCAGGGCACTCACTACAATGCAATTTGTATATGCCACTTTTTCTCCAATATAAAGACAATCTTTGTTTTTAACCAAAATTGACCCTCGATTTTTCTCATTTGTACAAATAGTGTTGATGTTGTTGGGAAATGAACTATCCCATCATCAGACAAGTTGTCTGATGATGGGATAGTTCATTTTCCGAAACTCGAGTCACAAGAAAATGTGTAATATATTTTTTTTTGGTAGTAAAACATAGTAATTTCTACAATTTGTTTTAATTATGATCGACTACCAAATAGTAACGGCTGAAACAATTCAATATCAGAATAAAACTGTATGATATTTAAGTCATTTTATGTTTATTGAAAATAGTCTTTATTGATTTATAAGTATACTTACACGCAATACAATTCTTGCATTTTCATTACGTAGTGACATGTACCACCATTGAAACAGTAATGCTTATCCATTTCGGGTTCGCAAGGTCGATCTGAAAAACAGAATTATAATGAAGAATGTCATAAGAAATGGACGAAAAACTTGTCAGTACTCATGGAAAAGCTTGTTAGTGAACAGGAACATAATTTTATACTGGAAGTTTACATTTTATTTCCTAATTTGTGTTTGATAATGAAACGGAATTGTAAGAAAAGACAATACCTAAATACTATGTGAGCGGTCTATTTGAATTTGGTTGAATTTGATGCAATATCATTCCAGTGTTTTCATTGTGGAATGTTTTCCAATAAGATGTTTCATTTTGAATAGCCCGCTATCTGGCCAGCTGTCACTTTTGAAGCTGTCATCTTTTGACAGTTGACATAAAAAACTACGTCATTACTAAAAAGGGAAGGATACACGCTTCAACAATGCGTTGAAATTTTTGAAATTCATTATGAAAATGGAGAAACAGTCACAGTTTCCAAAATTAAAGCACTTTTGGGTCGTCGTGAAGCAACTTCTCGGCCGGCAATAGTGAAACTGGTGGAAAAATTTGAGTTGTTGGAACAAGTTAGTGATGTGAAGAATCGAAACCGTGTGCGTCGCTCAAGTACTACTACGGATATTGCTCCTGTAGCTCGTAGTGTTGAAGAATACCCAGGTTTGTCGATCTTTGGAATTAGGCATTCCACCAACGATATTGCACCGTATTTTACATGAAGACTTAGGTCTTAAGGCTTTCAATGTGCAGTTAACATAAGAACCAGCAATGTCTTATCTTCACTGATTGGGTCCTTGAAATGTATCAAAATGATCTGGATTTTCATCGGAAAATCATCTTCAGTGGTGAGGCCTATTTTCACCTTCTTTCTTCGGGGCTACGTGAAAGATAAGTTTTTAATTTCAAAATGAAATCACTTATTGGAAAACCTTTTAGAACCAACAATTAAGAAATATCTGTCTCAATTGAACAGGCCATCTTTGATAACAACTAGTCCCAATTCTCGTATCATTTCAAAGATCTTATCAATATGAGTACGATCATGCCTGTGGCTTTAAACGTTGATTGAAAATAATGATTTTAACTGCAGAAAAATCTTTGAACTCTAGGTGGATGAAAAGTTAAAACACGTTCACTTTCAGATTGTACGAAGGTTTTTGGAAAAATTAAATGATTACTTATAAAGATTGGCTTATTTTTGTTGGACACCCTGTATAAAATTTAGAATCTCTTAGTGAACGGAATACTCAAGGCTCTCAAATAAAATCGAATTAGGTAATGAAATGAAATATCACTAAGAAATTCGTGCGATCATGACCGACGCATTCGCCATTTTGTAACGCGCCCCTCTGACATCGCTATGCTTGAGAAATTGTGAAAATGATATTGTGATGAACATATTTTAAGACATACTCGATATATTGAATTTCAGGAGGAATTTTTCTCGAATCCGCTAGTTTTTTGTTCTGAGTTTCTGTGTGTTAACATTTTGAAACTAATTGAATTATGCATTTCTTACAAAAATTATTATTGTGTTACTAATGCAAGCTGAAAGAATATTTGATGATGAGTTAAATGGATGTTTTGTATATGTCAATTTCGGCTGGTATAGGAACACTTGACAGTTATTTAAAAGAAATATTTCATAATACAGATAATTATATTTTAAGAAGATTTTGTATGTATGAAATTTAGGTTGTTATGTTAATGGCATAAAACTATTGGATTATTATTAAGTTATTAGAAAAACATTATTTTTTATGTAATAATGAAATGAAAATAACAAATGTTCTATATTTTCTAAATATTCCAAAGAAATACATCAAAAAGTGCTAATAAAATAAAGATCTCCATGCTGATGCAAAATTTGCCGAGAACCCTTCAATTTTGATGATAAGATACTTTACGTTGATCCATAATAAATTTTATAGAATTATAAAAGGTTTTTAATGCCGATTTTTCAAAACAATCTTTCCTTTCTAGTTGAACCACTTTGTGAGCGAAGAAATTTGTCATTATTGTCAGGAAAATGGCCTTTGCATTTAAAAAATATTTGATGATATCATCCTTTTTTTCTTGAAAATGTATACGAAGATTAACTGCAAATGAATATTAATTTAATACGATATTGTCTAGATGCCATTATAGAGTTTTTTGAAGAAAAGTTTGACGAGTTTGTAATCTTCCAAAATTGAATTTCCAATTAGCCTTTGGATTCACTCTTTTAGAGATACCTGAAGTCGTTGGTCTATCAAACAAATCTAGAACTGTAGAAGTTTTGAATTTGAATATTCACGGCTTCAGTAATGAAATTACAACTGATTCGCTGCTGAAAATTGGGTCCTTCGAAGTCAATTCAATGAACGAAACACAAAAAAATTTCTCTTTTAACTGAAGGATTTTATTTTTAATTAATTGAAGAAATGCCGTCCTAAATGTGAATTCAATTCGGGATTTCCAAATGTGAACTGTAGAAATATACATTCATTCAAATTTTTCGACTAAAACCTTACCTATAAAAAGAGCAAGGGGTTAGATAATATGATAATAAGTCAATTTGGATATTTTGAAAACTAGAAAAATCCACAGTAAATACGTTTAGTAATGGTTCTGTGAAGTCTATACCCAAATATGCAAACAATTTATTTCGTTAAAATTGGACTCAAATATATATTTGCAAGTTTTAGCACTCGTAATTAATTTCAATTAAAGTAGAATACCTTCAGTGAAAAGGTAATAAATAAGATATTTAGCCATCAGGAATATTCATTTGAATAGAAAAAAATGATCGGTGAGAATGGAGTTTATTTTAAAGTTGAAGGAAAGAGTCTTTTTCTACTGAAGAAAGAGAAGACTAGGAGTATAGAGAACACAGACCACGAATGGCAGAGTAGAGAGTATAGGTACCAGTTGCTTCAGAATTCTCACTATGTACACTGAAATCACGGAAGTCGAAGTGCGCTGTTGCAGGCTTGCCACTAACACCTCGCGCCGTGCACACGTACCGCCCATGGTCACCTACGGAAGGATCCGTAACAAGTAACGTACTACTCCTCCTGAAACAAAAAAAAATTATTGACAATATTACTAAAATAAAAAATTAATTATGAATATTTGTTTTTGTGCGCTTATTCTAGGAAACAGCGTGCTATTGTTTTGCCCAAATGTGCAATTTTCGAATTTTGAGCCGAAAATGGTCTTGAACAACTAGGATGGACGGCTCACTGATGAAGAATACAACGTCGAAAGTTCTTCTGGCCGGTCGATCAAGTGCATCCGTAAACACTCTCAGTTAGATTCTTGAAACTTTCAGGATAGGTTTGAGGTCTAAATATCTCGGCTAAGTTAATGGGCATAATCGGTCCAACGGTTAACCAACATTAAAACCTTTTTGTTAGTTTTCCAATAGTTGCGAAACTACTGATCCGATCGCATTGAAATTGAGTATTTCGATGCTATTTGCATTTTTATCGGCTTTAAATAAAAAATAATGGATATTTTTTCAAAAGTTATGATCTAGGGTTGAACCTAGATATTTACGAATGAGAATCAGTCTCATTCAAATTAGCGCCACGACTGATTACAGTATCCCATCCGATCAATTTTTCAGTACATTGTCGATTGTTTGAGACTCAATCTCAAGAATGGCAACTTAGATATCGTGTTTCAAAGCATAAATTGTTTTTGGATGGTTAGCGTAACACTTATTTTTAACGGATCCCCACAAAAATAGTCATCCGAGGTGAAAATGAGCTTCTCTGCTAAATATGATTTTTCTGGGAAAATGCTCATTTTCGGCCATGCGACTATAGGCCCATTGAGCTCAGTGGAAACCGATGGCCACTTCTTACACTTATTGAATTTTGTAAGCATTCATACTGATGTCTTTATTCGAAATTCTCCTCAGACTTCAGTTCTTGAGCACGATGACGAGTTGTATTTATTTATGTTTGCCATATTCTGGATTATAGCAGCAATGTTTTCAGGTGTGCTTACTGGACGAGAACCTGAAGAGCGGATGACTGGAGGTAAAAATGCTAATTTCCGATCGAAAAGACCCAGAGACTTAATTTTGAAGGTAGGTTTGGACTCTGAATATATGTTCGAAAATATAGAATCGGATCAATGGTTCCTGATCAGGATTTCCTAATCGTTACATATTGAAAACGGTCTCGATTTCAAAATCTGGTTTTGGGAAGAGTTCTCCATTCTGTATCTTCTTCAGAAATTGAGTGTGCAGTATACGAACTACGCAACTAATAACCTGAATATCTACAGCTAAAAATGTGCTTTCTTCCTTCAAAGATGAAATATTATGACTTTGACAAGTGTTCCTGCATATAAATGAATACCTTTCTACACGGTCCACCTCAAAAAATTTAGATGGAGGAAAATTTTCTTCGCGCTTGAATGTATCTGCTGGTGTACCTAAAGGACCAATTTTAGGCCCATTATAATGAATTATCATATTTACAGCGGACATCATCAATTCAATTATTATTAACTTTAGAGTTCAAGCGTATGCCGTTGACATTCAGTTGTACATACATTTCGATCTGCGTAATATAAACTGAATGAACTGTTATGTAAGTAATGAATATCTCAAAGTCGCGGGTGTTTTTTTAGAATGATAGAATTTTAAATTGAAATAAAACACATTTAAGTTAAGATTGTAGCAAAAAAAAGATACTTTTATGAAATTTATGTTTTGAAAATAATTTCCGGCATATGTCCACCACGACTAGCTCTGAGAAACCGCATTCGACCAGACCAATTTTGGACCACTTTTCGAGTAATTCAGGCCTTATTTCATCAATAACACGAGTTATATTGGCGTCCAAAGCGTCTATTGTTTCTGGTTTATCAGCATAAATCAATGACTTGACATAACCCCAAAAAAAATAATCCAGTGGAGTTATGTCGCATGATCTTGGAGGCCAATTAATTGGACCATTTCTCGAAATAATGTTATCGCCAAATCTTTCTTTCAATCAATCAATTGTTACGGTAGCAGCATGAGGTGTAGCACCATCTTGTTGGAACCAAAACACTTCTGGGTCGATACTATTCCAATTTTGAAACAAATAATCATCGATCATTGATCTGTAACGAGCACCATTAATACTGCAACCTTAGCTCCAGCATCGTTTTTAAAGAAATATGGACCGATGATGCCTCCAGCGTGTAAAGCACACCACACAGTGCATTTTCAGGATGCAATGGAACCTGCAGAACTTCTTGAGGATTGTTTCCAGTCCATATACGGCAATTTTGCTTGCTTAAATAGCCGTTAAACCAGAAATGAACTTCATTACTAAACAAAATTTTACGATAAAAAAGTGGATCAACTTCAAGCTGTTCAAGGGCCCAATCAGTAAACAAACGACGCTTATTATGGTCAAGTGGCTTTAGTTCTTGAACCAGTTGGATCTTGTATGGTTGTAGATCAAGATCTTTACGCAAAATTTTCCATGTGGTGGATGTACAGAGTCCAACTTGTTGTGAACGTCGACGAATAGACAAATCTGGTTCATTATTAACACTATGACTTACAGCAGCGATATTTTCTTCTTTACGTACAGTTCTTTGTCTTGTTGTTGTTGTTGCATCGAGTAGAGAAAATGTTGTCCGAAATCTATCGATAGTTCGACGAATAAGCTGCTCTGATGGAGGATTATGTCAACCATAAATTTCACGAAGTGTTCTATAAGTTTGGCGAATATAACACTGATTTTGAAAATAAACAACATGGCTTCTACCTTCTGTCAAATTTTGCTTTTTAACGATTAGTTATCTACATTAATTCATTTTTAATATATTTGAGCAACTCCAATAATAAAAGAAATTGGTTTCTTAATCATAAGTTGTTTATTTGTGTAAAGATACAGAGTTTCATTTCCAGAAAAAAATTTAATAATAAGTCAAAACAAATAGAAGTAATTAAAGAGATAAAAAATCATTTTATTTTCACTTATGATTTATATTTCACAAAAAAACCTTATATTGCTTTAACTATTATCAAATCATGAAGAATGATCAATTGGAAAAATAATTATTCAATCAAATTACTTTTATTACAATTTGGAAACTTTTTTCGATGTTCACTAACGGCTAGCAACAAATATTGAAGTTGTTCTTCGTTTTTAGTGAGACACTCAGTGTAATCTTCAATCAATGTTTAAGGCACGATTACAAGCAAACAGCTAGTTTTACATAAATTCACAAAGACAGCTTTTTTCTAGGGAATTTAATTTCCTTTAAGAATAAGCATCGCTCGAATTTTTCAGACTAATAATTGACGAGTTTTGAGTGAAAAAATGCAATTAGTGTTGAAAAACCAATAGTCGATACACCCCTTAATACTATCATTAAGGCCTCAAACTTTCACGATAATTTTTTTTTATCATCATGAATAATATTTTCAAAGTATCGTTAAAAAAATAATCGTAATATCCGTCTTTATCTATCTGAAAGCCAGGCCAATCATTAAACATTAAGAAATCGTCCTTGCATTTGATTTTAAAGAAATATTGGCATTTAAAAGCCTATAAAATTCAATTGCTCCAAGAATTGAAGGATACAGACTATACATACCCTTCAGTGATAAAGCAAACTTTCATCTGAATGGTCAAGTCAATAAACAGAATTGTCGATACTGAGCAGAGAGGAAAATCCGGGACGCGAGCATGAAGGACCCCTGCACAGCGCAAAGGTCTGCTAGAGGCATAATCGGTACTTATTTTCATGAAAATCAACGAGGCCGACCACTCAATGTGAATAGTGACCGTTATTGCGATATGCTGCGAAACTTTTTGGGTCCAGAGTTGCAGGAATTTCAAGGTTCCAACTCAAGAACATGATTTCAAAAAGATGAGGCCACTTGCCATACATTAAATCAAGCAATGGAAGCTGTTAACGAATTATTACCTAATAAGATAACATAAACTGGCCTCCCAGAAGCCCCGACCTTATTACACGTGACTATTTTGCATGGGGATACCTTAAAAGTAAGGTGTATAAGAATAATCAGATGAACCAAACGAAATTGAAGCAAAACATCAGGTCGGAAATGGCAGCCATATCGAGAGCTATGTGTCAGCGTGTGGTCGCCAATCTTCGTTCCCGATTATAAGAGTGTCAGCAGCGTAACGGTCTCTATTTAGATAACATCAACGTTTCCAAATAATTTTCTACCTTATATTGTAATAATTAACAATAAACTTCTCTTTTATTTCAAGTAGTTTTTGTTTTATCGAAGTAACAAATACTCGATACCCTTTTTGGACACCTTGTAGTTCCGTACTTCAACGCCAGGAGCGCTGACTCGCGTCGAATTACTGCGTAATTATGTTTTTCTTATCGACGATGTCCATTTTTGAACATCTTAGTTAAATCCGATTGATTAACATGGTGAAATTGAACGAGTTGAAAAAGTTGAATTGCCGGACTCTTTTTCGAAGTATAAAGCATCAATTGATTTTGGATTATGATGATTGTTTATACCTGGAGGAACTCGAAATTAACTTTTACTTCTTTATTTGAAGTCACAATTTCGTATCATATAAGTTATTATCGGATCTAGTATCTGATTCGTAACATTTTCATTGAAGATTGAGGTTTAATCACTTGACAATTTAATATCAAGGTCAGTGTATTTTCGAGTTCATGCATTGAAGTCTGGGTGATATATAACAGCTATTGGATAATCGATTTAGTTCTAAATTATATTGCAAATTTATGTGAATAGCCATCCAGGTTTCTTTTTTTTATTATTTGCTTGCTGTATATTTTTAATAGAGTGTCTGATGAATGAAAAAATATCATCAAATATTATAGTCTAGTCTGCAATAGTGAACCTACTTTAAAAAGCACACAATCATTCCCTCTTCCCCTTTTAATGACCATACAGTTTGTAACAATTCGATAAATCATTTAGGTGGCTTTATTTCCTTCTTTGATTTATAAATCTCCCACATCTTGAATTTAGTATATTATATTGACATCCTGCTTAAGGAAGGTGGCGCCCATTTGTAAACTAGCTAGCCGGTGATACTGAAAACTCTAAAACTGTATGTGACAACAAGTTTTTTTTGTGTGTATATCTGTGCGATCAAAATGAAATCAAAAATCGATTTTACCTACTTTTTGTACGTTATTCTGATCCTATGGTTTGGGTGGATATCAGTGCCGTTGCGGGACCAACTTAACGTTGGAATGGGCAATCCTCTACTTCTACAGATCAATTTCAGGCGTCGCTTTCGACCACCATTCGGATTAACTGACTTATCCTCAATCTCCATTACCCGTGGCGGTCGTATTCCTATAAAAAAAGCAGAATTTCATTATTGTTGCAAAAATAATAATACCAACTATTTTCATAATTTAGTTTTTTTTTTAACATAAAACAGAACCAGCTAGAATGAACCATAATACAAAAATTCGCCTTGATAAAAGTGTAAAAATGACAATTTATAAAAGCACCGACCTGTTAATAGGAATTCTAGCCCAACATTGATAATGAAACGAATTTTATCAATTTGTTGCACTCCAAGAACTTCAAGATGATGAATTAAATAAGAACGGCGTTTTCCAGAAAAACTAACACTTACATAAATATCCAGCTGGACTGTTTTATTTGAGCCACCTGTATAGTCGATTGCGAAATGTTGACAAATTCATTACATTTATTCCTAGTGTAATAGACATACTCTTAGCTTGGTATCATATACAGTGACCCAAGAAATATATTATTATTATTTATAGTCAGCGAGCGTCTGTCCACCCTACCACTGCGTCCGCACGGACTATTATGGTTCACCCCTAATTTATATTTTACCGAAGAGATTCAGTTTTTAGATAAAACTGATAATCTTGTTCGTGGGTGATCATTTCAGTTCGCAACGGGCTATAAAAGCCTGACCAAAGACGAAGAACTGTACGTACAAAAGAAAATATCGCTGCCGTAAGTCATAGTGTTAATGATGATCCAGATTTGTCTATTCGTCGACGTTCACAACAAGTTGGACTCTGTGCATCCACCACATGAAAAATTTTGCATAAAGATCTTGGTCTACGCCCATACAAGATCCAACTGGTTCAAGAACTAAAGCCACTTGACCATAATAAGCCTCGCTTGTTTGCTGATTGAGTCCTTGAACAGCTTGAAGTTGATTAACTTTTTATCGTAAAATTGTGTTTAGTGCTGAAGCTCATTTCTGGTTGAATTGCCGTATATGTAGTGAAAACAAGCCTCAAGAAGTTCTGCAGGTTCCATTGCATCCTGAAAAATGCACCATATTTCTTTAAAAACGATGCTGGAGCTAATGTTACAGTGAATGATGCTCGTTACAGATCGATGATCTATGATTATTTGTTACAAAATTTGAATGGTATCGACCAAGAAGTGTTTTGGTTACAACAATATGGTGCTACACTTCATGCTGTTACCGTAACAATTGATTTATTGAAAGAAAGATTTGGCCATAACATTATTTCGAGAAATGGTCCAATTAAATGGCCTCCAAGATCATGTGACATAACTCCACTGGATTATTTTCTTTGGGGTTATGTCAAGTCATTGGTTTATGCTGATAAACCAGAAACAATAGACGCTTTGGAAGCCAACATAACTCGTGATATTAATTAAATAAGGCCTGAATTACTCCGCAGTTCGATGTTTTATTGACATTTGTGAGCTCAAAATCGGAGACAATCGAGGAACTCTCAAACACCCTTTGTAGACCAAGAAAGTGATAAGAATATTTGCAGCAGATTGAAAAATGAGCAGAGCAGGTGTTTGGGTCCCCTATAATGTGTCCGAACAGAACAAAATCAACCGATCCATCACATGCAACGTATTGCTTCAACGGCACCATACAGAACCGTTTTTTGATCGCTTGATCACTGGAGACGAAAATAGGCCCTATATGATAATCCAAAATGCAAAAGGCTGTGGCTATTTCCAAATGAATCACCACGAAGTACTGCGAAGGCGCTTCTGTGTGATTGGTGGAGTATACGCGGAATTGTTCATTTTGAAGTACTGAATCATGGGCAAACTGTTAATGCAGATCTTTATTGTGAACAATTGGATGGAGTGAACCAATCTTTAATCGAAAAGTATCCGGCGATAGTAGACAGAAAAGGCGTTATTCTGCAACACGACAATGCAAGACTGTACTTTGCAAGACGAATCTTAGAATAAATTAATGAACTGGGGTGGAGGTACTGCCTCACTCACCCTATATCGCATCCTCGGATTTGCATTTATTCCGATCGCTACAACATTTTCTAAGTGGTAAAAAATTTTAAAATTTGGATGATGTCATCTACATATATTTCGCTCAAAAACCAATTGATTTTAACCGGTCCGGCATTGAAAATTTGTACACTAGATGCCAAAAAATTGACATAAACGACAGTTATTGTCATTTTTACGATTTGAAACAAGCTACCAATCTTTCAGAGGTATTCTTATAAGGGGAGTATGATTCCAATGATGAACCTTCTTTTGTTCGCCAAAATGCACCTAATGAAGGCAGTCATTTTTCATCCTCCATAAAAAGAAGTTTTTCTGTCGGATCGCCTGCCCGCTGTCCAGACCTGCATACTGGTATGCGCTATCAGACGAATACGCGTTGGCCCCCTCATCTAACACGATTCCGCCGGAATCAAAATCGATGTATTTCTCGGATAGACACCAGCGTCGAAGCGGTTTTTTGGCGGTTCCCACATTATGGTGATCTCGGTCGGCGTAGAAATACGAAAAATGGTCACATAGATTCCATCGAAATTAAAATACAATCGGTATGGCGGCTTCGGCCGTGCAGCGGCGACATTGTTACATATTTGGTCCTGGGACTATTAGCGAATTCCGTGGCATTGTTCTCTCATTCGCATTCAGCACGCGTTTTACGTTACAACGCCACACCGGCCCGCCCGTTATTCTCTGACTGATGGAATTCCTCGTCTGCCGAACGAATAATCAACTGATTTTGACACATCCACTGGAATTCGTCTCCTAGAGTGACCCTAAGTTGCTTTACCACTGTCAAAAAAATACCGGTCGAAGAAACACAAAATATGCATTATTCATCATTATTCAAGTTCATTGTTAAGGGTTTTTCAATAAGAGGTCTCATTTTTAATCTCCCGCTCTCTGTACAGCTGTCATATTTTGACATTTGACACGTAAAAACTACGCCATTACTGAAAATGGAACGATACACGCTTAAACAACGCACTGAAATGGTTAAAATTCACTGCAAAAAATTTTTTCAGTCACAGTTCGCAAAACTAAAACACTATTGGATCTTCGTGAAGCACCTTCTCGTCCGGCAATAGTGAAATTGGTGGAAAAATTTGAGCTGTTGGGACAAGTTGATGATGTGAAGAATCGAAACCTTGAGCATCGCTCAAGAACAACTGAAAATACTGCTGCTATAGCCCATATTGTTGACGAAAACCCAAGTTTGTGGATTCCTCGTCGATCATTGGAATTAGGCATTCCACAAACGACATTACACCGTATTTTGCATAAAGACTGAGGTCTTAAGGCTTTTAAAGTTCAATTAACACAAGAACTCAAGCCGGTCGATTACCAGCAACTTCGTATCTTCGCTGATTGGGTCCTTGAGATGCATTAAAACGATCCGGATTTTCATCGAAAAATCATCTTCAGTGATGAGGCCGATTTTCACCTTTGAAAAGCCTCTCCATCTTCAAAGTGTCACGGTTTTTCGTCTGGCAGTGTGATTGGACCTTACTTATTCGAAAATAAGGCTGGTTACGGTGAATGAATTGCCGAGCTATGATTAATGATTTTTATGGCCGAAATTGGTGAGGACAACGTTTATTTTCAAAAAGACCATACAAGCAACGAAACAATCGCAATTTTGCAGGAAAAGTCGTGTTATTTCTGGAATAGGTGATCACAATTGTCCGCCGCGATCTTGTGATTTAATACCCTTAGACTTTTTTCTTTGGGGCTACGTGAAAGATAAGGTCTATAAAAATGCTCCACAATTGATTCAAGAACTTGAAGATGGAATTCGTGAAGTTACCGAGAACATACAGCCGCAAATGTGCGAATAGGTCAAGGAACATTTCATGAAAAGAATATGATGCTCCAATCGTAGCTGTGGCGGCCATTTGGCTGATATCGTTTTCCATTGTTAATGGCATACCTTCTTCGTTACAATGAAATAAACATCTATTGATTTCTCTTTGAATATACTCGTTCTTTTTTCAATATTACAATGAAACTTTTTATTAGAAAACCCTTTATTAGTCACCCAAGTTCGCAGTATCGCCCTCAGAGTAAATACTTACGTTAATGGATAATTTAATCATAACATTTTATTACTGATATATTAAGTTAGGTATCTTTATACGATTAACCTGCCTGAAATGGCATCAGTAAGCAAAACTGCTTTAGAACGATAACATAGTAGAGAAATAAACAAAATTAAAATTCCTGTCTGGTGGAGTCTGCAGGTTCCTTCTGTTAGAGTCAAAGTTAGGTCAGAGGTTCCTTCTGTTAGAAACACCTTGAAATCACGGTTTAATATCGAGTGGGGCCACCTCTAGCTCTATGTAGTGCTCCTTCCCTATTCGCCATTGTATAAATCAATGGAAGCTTCAAGAACGTTTTGCCAAATGACCATCAAAGCATTCGTGAGCTGTTTTAATGTCTGCAGTGGGTCAGATAAGCGGTATAAGTGCTGCAACATTGCATACCAGACATGTTCAATACAATCTTGGTCTAGACAGACAGTGGGCTAATCCATTCGGTTAATGCCACGTATTTGTATGCGATCTCTCCAAATACACAATGAGTCGCCACCGAAAAGAGTTGTTGGCATCATGAAATGTTCATTATACCGTTGACCCTGGTCTCGCCATACCAACATTCGGTCATAAGACTGATACAGGCGAAATCTGGACTCATCCGTGAACAGGCAGGATCACCATTTCTGCACGTTCCAGTTCTCAAGAGCCCATATATATCTTACAGGCCGGTGCTCCCTACTCAATCACAGGTATCTGGCGGATCTCCTTGCTCTCAAATTGACTCTGTGCACCCTATTCTGGATTGTTTGACCGGAAGGTCGGTAGCTTACCGGAATAAGGTATTAATTCGGGATGCTGTGAAGAAGGGATTTTATCGTGCAGTTCAACGTATTACCCGATCTTATGCGAAGGTTGTAGCTATTGCTCTTCCACCCTCATGAGTATAGAGCACTCCACTAATACAATAGCGATTCCACGTTCTACTCACTATACTACTTTGCTAAACCCGGAAACGGTTAGCAACTTCTTGTTGAGTTAAACCTTCGTTCAATGAATTATTATTGTTCAAGTTGACCTGCTGAATGCATGTTAAACTCGTGACAATTAATCAACAACTGATACTACAAAACACCAGATCGATTGCAGTAGCACATTATTGCACATACGGATCACAAAAAAAGAAGATCATACACTTACATGAAACGAGTTTTTATAATTTTTTGTAATTAAGTCATGAGGGCCATATTTTGTATGTGCGTTATATGCAAACATACGCCTTTCCACATAGTATGTACAGCAATCCTGAAAATTTAATTCAAATGCAAAAAGTCAGTTGTCTATCGAATAACTACTTCAATTTTTGAGCAGTGTATATTATGTTAGTGTAGCATTAACATTTGTCTGAAAAAACATTTATTTTTCTTTATACGACATTGTATACGTAATTTTTTCTCTAAGTGTGAAACCCAAAAGAAACTACAGATATGATGATCTACTCAATTCACAATATATAGAATTATACGTATTTCATGATTGTTGTCAATCATCAGATAGCTTAAGTATTGCGAATTGAACATAATAACAAGAGCAAAACTTTCCTTTAAGAAAAATTTTGACCAGAGACCCACATGCTGTTTATAGCGAATCATACCTGGTAATAACTTTGAAATTGAAACACGGTTATCAACAGGTATGTCATAAAAGCATCTGAATTCTTCTACTCAACAATGAAAATGCAAGTCTGTACTTTAGTTTCAAAGTTATTACCAGGAATAACTCGTTATAGACATTTTGTGTTGTTGTGCTTTTGTTTAGAAGTTTTTTCTTGAAGGATAAGTATAATCTCGTTATTATGTTCAGTTTTGAATGTTGGAGCTATTTGGTGATTGGAAACAGCCAAGAAGGTGCCTACTTTGAAAGAGGTAAAGTAAATTTGGATAAATACTATATATTTGGTATTGTTTTAACATATTCCTAGTAGGTTTTTGACACTTTTCTAGGTCCAGTCATGAAAATAATCTAACGAATCCAATAAATCTTTTCTGGATCTAAATACCAATTCTTGATTTTCCAACTTCCCCCGGTAGCGAGAAAAACAAGTTGAACTAATGTTCCTATTATTCGACGATCATAACAAATGATGTATTTTTTGGTTTGGTAGTTGTGCCAAATTCGACAAGTTCACCGGTAGTGGAATCATGCCAGGAATATCCGAACTTTTTTACCTAATGTTATGTATGACTCTCTTAGATGATTCATATCGGAATCATTGACTCTAAAATAATTTCCCAAGTAATTGCTCGCCTAGATTTCAGCGGAAAGTCAATTGAATAATTTCGTCTAAAAATACTCCGGCTAAGTAGAGCAAGCATTTTCGATGTAATGGAAAATTAAAGTGGATATCTCGAAAGGATGGTATACAAGACCAAATGTTTCAACTCTGAAGAATGCTATCACACTTATCAGTATGTTATTGTTATGTTATGAATAGTATCTTGCATAACGATGAATTCTTAAAAAATCTATAAAACCACTTGCACGACATGTGAAGCTTATGAACAACATGTTATGTTGAATATCATCATAATGATGACATGAAACTGTAACAGCGAATAGTAAATTTAAATAGTGATAAAAGAAAATAGTGATTTCAAGGTGCTTCTAAAAGAAGGACCTTTTTTAAGCCTGCAGACTCCATCAGGTCAGAATTTTCCTATGTTATCGCTTTCTCTATGTTATCCACTTCATTTTTTGAGCAGTGTATATAGTAAAAGTTTTTCAGATTTCTCATATTTTTAAATCAGTTAGGAAGTCTGCAAGTAAAGGGTTTCATTATGATATTAGAAAAGAAACGAGTATATTGCATGAGAAAACAATGGATGTTTGCTTCACTGTGAAGAGGAAGGTATGCCATTAACAATGGAAAACTATATCAGCTGAATAGCCGCCACAGCTACGGTTGCAGCACCATGTCCTTTTCATGAAATTTTCCATGATCAATTCACATATTTGCGGATGTATGTTTTCGACGTCACGAATTCCGTTTTTAAGCTCTTAAATAGATTGTGAAGCAATGACACCTTATCTTTAACGTGGCCCCATAGAAAAAAGTTTAAAGGTATTAAATCACAAGATCTCGGAGGCCATTTGGCATCACCTATTCGAAAAATAACACTGTCAGGAAACTTTTCTTGTAAAATTGCCATTGATTCGTCGCGTGTGTGGCTCGTAGTGCCGTCTTGTTGAAAATAAACGTCTTTCACATTGAAACCTTCCAATGTCGGCCATAAAATTTACACTAGCCGACAAAAAATTTTTATTTGGTTGTAACATAAAGCTGAATAGCATATTATTGAAGAATGGACGTATCCAAGTACGAAAATGAGAAAAAAAAGTTGTTACACATAAAGTTTTCGTGTAACATTTATAGAGCCACATTTAATGTTACAATATCTGATATGTATTGAAAAAAATGATTTCAGAATTTTTTAACTGTATATATCAACTTTATTTAGTTCAACACTTACTAAACGCACCTTACATTCAAGAAAAACACAAAGATTTAAAGTATTGACTTAAAATACTAATTAAATTCTATTTTTCCATTTCATGAGGGGTCATATCTTCTCTTCAAAAACCAGCAGTAATCACCTCACATTTACTGGATCCCATCGTCCTTGATAGCGAATTTCCATTGTCCTTGTCTTGGTGGAATCTTTCACCCTGCTCGTCCCAATTTTTCAGGAAAAAATGACAGATGTGAATGGAGGAAATGAATTTTTAATGACATTCGGGCACATAGCGATTTGTAGGCATCTAACAGTTCATCAACTAACTGTTGCTAGTTTGCATTCATATTGTTGGCCAAAAATCCTTTTACAATACTAACAAATGAGTTCTATGCTCTGAGTTCTTGCCTGGTAAGGTTCTCTGTAAAATTAACGTCGTCCAGCAATTTTCTGATTTATGGTCCAATAAAAATGCCATCCTTCAATTTGGCACAACTTAACTTGGGAAATACTTGCTTTAGGTGTTTGAATCCATCACCATAGCCTTCACAAATTTTTGTTATATAATACTATAATAATTTACAGCAAGACTGTCCCATAGACAGAGAAAACAGCAATATTTTGTAAATCCTATCTGAATTCCCACTAAAATTCCTATAATGACATATCTGCCATTTATAAGTGTAGTTTATTTTATCCAAAAGAGTGCGCATATGTTCATAACTTTCTTTCATCGTTACTGAATGGGTATCTAGTATAGAGAGTTTTAAATTTTCATTATGCAATAACACAGCTTTTAAACTGTATTTAGATTAATCTATAAATAAACGCCACTCAGAGGGGGAATGCTTTACATCAAGTTCCTGCATTAAATCATCAATATCAGTACACGCACACAATGAATTTTTCAACTGTAGAATGCAGAAAACGGAGCATATCTTTTTCTGAAATTCGTAATTTTCGTTTCGTTGCCTAATAAGCTCCATTCCTTAAGAGCGGAATAAAGAAGTTCTGACTGTTGCTTTGGTAATCCCAAATCACGTATTAAATAATTTAACTCACTTTACACAATAAAATATGGCTTGGCGGAACTGTGACTTGGAGTAAAAGTAGGGTCGGTAAACTGTTCTTCGGAATTGCCTGATGATGCGTTTTCTTCAATATCTCCCAAAACAACATTTTGAGGATCTGAAGGTGCGATTGGCGCTGGTAAATCTGCATTATGAGGAACAGGTCGTATTGCAGACTGCAAATTTGGATAGCTGATCTTGTGCTTTCCCCTTTTGGAATAACCTTCAGTCTTTGTCAGGAAAAAATAACAATCGTCTAAATGATTAGTGGATTCTCGTCATACCATAAGGACTGCAAAAGGCATTCTTTTTCTCTTCCCATTCATCCACTGCACCAATGATAAGCTACAACTAACACAGCATACATAGGGAGCCCACTCACTTGTTCTTGAGCGACGCACACAGTTTCGATTCTTAATATCAGAAACTTGTCCCAACAGCTCAAATATTTCCATTAGTTTCACTATTGCCGGACGAGAAGGTGCTTCACGATGACCCAAAAGTGCTTTAGTTTTGCGAACTGTGACTGTTTCACCACTTTTGTAATGAAATTTAACGATTTTAGTGCGTTTTTAAAGCGTGGATCGTTCCATTTTTAGTAATGGCGTAGTTTTTACTTGTCAAATGTCAAAAGATGCTAGCTTCGAAAGTGTCAGCTACTCTGATAGTGGGCTATTCAAAATGAAACCTTTTAGTTGCTTCTTTAGCTCATTCACTTATATGGAGATATGATTAAAGTAAAACAAATAGTCCTAACCTTGTCTACTTTTCAGTTGTATTTCGCGTAGTCGTACTCATCAAAGTTGAGATGAATGGGAAAACATAATCGCCACCTTGGCAGGTCAATGAGTGATGTAGTGTTGAGAATTTTGCGTCCCGTAAGATTGAGAGTGACCTTATTTCGGAAAAACGTCGAAATACTTCCTAGGCGCATAAAGTGAGCAAGTGCACAGTTCGGCCAATGATACGATTTAAAAATAGACTGAAATAATATCCAGTCTTTAGTGAAGCACCATTCACGCTGAAAACACCTGAAAGTCCTTGACTACCTCTATTTATAAGTTAGATGCCGGCACTCTTCTCGACTTCTATTGCAGTTTGCTACCAAATTAAACGTCTTCGTATTTTGAGTTTCCAACTATTGGTGATATGCTTTCGTCCTATTCTTCGAACGGGCTACGAAAATTTATTAGTTATTTATGATAATCCTTGAACTGTGCAATCAGCTATTATTACACACCAAACTGGTGCTGAGTCACCGGTACTTAACAGAAAAAATATAATTTTATTTAAAATAATTCACAGTTTTTATGTTTCACATTTTATTCAGAATCCTGACACGTGTTTTGGTCTTTCGACCATCTTCAAAGGAGTACAAAAAGGAACTGAACTCAAAATTAAAAGAGGTTCTCTTATAACACTTAGGACATCTGTGTATTTTTATGGCGCATGGAAATAACAGCATCCAATATAGGGGTGTTGCCGAATAGTATTTGGGAATTTGTTAAATTCTCATTTTTCTCAACGGCTTTTTTGATTGAAAGAATCTCCAAATAGTCCATCAATTTACCCTTATGGACAATGGACATTATATAGTAAAGTTACATCTTTCTCATTAAAACATGATTAAACAATGTTCTGCAAAACCGGTTGATTTCCTTTTTTTTTAAATAGACATGTTCTTTGATTCCATGCTGTGAACATCCGGTCTGTCTGTCCTATATATGTAGCATTACAATCATCACATTTAATTTGATATCCCCGATTCGGAAAAATTGGGGTTCCTTTCTTTATTGTTCATCCAAATCTTAGTTAAATTATTTCTATGTACTGCTAAAGAATCAATTCCCATTTTATGAAGACCATTAGATATCCTACTGCTGAAACCTTTTATATAAGCCATTGGAAACCATATTTCCCTTTCTTCATAAGGATCATTTATATTTATATATATATTTTTTTAAATATTGTGGTAAGTTTTCTTATTAATCATTCTGTCAATGATTTCAGTTCTATAGCGATTGTTCACCGCTATAGTTTTAATTATATTTATTTGTTTGGTGAGGTAGTAAATGTAAATTCATCTCATTCGACGTGATAAGCCTATTCACTTCTATTCCAACTGATGAAGTCAAAACAATGTTAAAAACTTCGATCAATAACAGTCATCTCTCAAAAAATAAAAAAGAAAATCTTTTCAAATCTTTAGAAATGTGTTTAGAACAGAATTATTTTAAATTCAATAATAAATTCTTTAAGCAAATCAATGCCTCATTTAATGATTTCAATGCATTAGATGTTCTAATGGCTTGTAAATTATTCCCTCATCATTTTCAATGAAAATTTCAGCTTCCTCCACATCTTGAACGTAATTTCTGTTTCACCCATCAATATCAACTGCTTCAATTTCAACATCAGGATTTACATGAGGTAGCAAATTTTTAATTTCTGTCGTCACATGGTCCATTTCCATTTTACACCATCGCAACTTCAGTACAGATAAGGGAATGTCATCATCATCGGAGTCTGGTGTTTCCTCCAATGGCGATAGTATTTTACCCCTACATTTCTCGATAACATACGGTATCAATGAATTCCATATCAAAATTAAATTAATAATTGCATCTTTTAAAGAGAGGGATTTTAATGCCATTCCAATACTGTCTACGTCGTCATTTAGGATGCCTGACAACAAACTCTTACGGAAGAATAGTTTTGTTAGCCTTATTCATATTCTGGTCCATGGGCTGTATCAGAGGTGTTATATTAAATAGCATGTACATAACGAAAATTAAACCATCAGCACTTCTTAACTTCTCCACTGGCGGATGACCTGATGTATTTTCCAGCAAAAGAATTGTTTTAACAGGAAGCTTTCTGTCTGTCAAAATTCTTGAACCAAGAACAATTAATCCAGGTTAATACCCTTCAATTTTAAACAAATGATGGCAACTCACCTCTGGAATAAACATCTTAAAGAAGCATTCCTTGAATATGAATCCAGTCATCCAAGCTGTTTTGGAATTCCTGTAATGTAATGGACAATTGAAATCAGGGAGCGATCGAGGTTTTCTTGCTTTTCCTCTGAGTAGTGGCTTCAGCTTATTATTGCCGGCTGCATTTATACAGGCTAGAAGGTAAACATTAGCTTTTCTGTTTTTCTTCCTGGAGCTGTCTTCTCCTCAGGAACTACACTGGAAGCAATTTGCAGTATAGGGAAGATTCATCACATTATAAATCTTCTCCTTCAACCATCTGAAGTTCATCAACTTCTTCAAGCAGTCTTTTTAAATGGATTGACCGTCTCACTTGCAGATGACAATTTTTTTCCTGAGATTTTAATATATCGAACACCAAAACGTTTCTTTGCTTTTTCTCTAATCATAAAACCTGTGACTGGCATATGTTCTTCCTGGTCTTATGTAAGTATTGCCAACCTTCTTCAAAATATTTACTCCCCTATTTCGAATTGCACAAATAGTAGAATTTGCCACACCATATATTTTTGCTAAGGCTGTCACTCCAACACTTTTTTCTAATTGTTCAACTATTTCTTAGCTTCAAATGAAACCTGGCCATACAAGTTTACGCGAAACGAGGATAACAATTTGGTACCGCTTCACTAAGGCAAATGACCAAAAGTAAACAAAAGAAAACGTTTAAAAAAAGTCTTCTTGTTATGACTTGTCAAATTCTTTAGACTCACTATTTAGAGGCTTCAGTTTTTCATTGTATAGAGTACCAATGCAATTCATTCACTACTTGGAGTAGTTCATTATAAGCATTGTTCACTATTTCAAGAGTCAAGTTATGCAATAACGCGAACTGAAAATTCTTGTTCTTTTAAATTTTCGTTGAGAAAATATTCCTATAATAATATCTCTGTACTATCATAAAATTCATTATAGCGAATGTCCTTTGTTCTTCAGGCCGTTATCTTTCGTTTAGGAACTTGAGCAACGTGGAAGTCACTATTCGAGTGAATGTGTCGCATGTTGTATGTCGAGCATGAACTCGATATTTGGCGAACGAATCGGCAGTGTACACTTATGAAAGAGCCCCAAGTTAATCTCAAGACCGTTTCATAGTTCTGATGGTGAAGGAAATATAACATATACACCGTCAAGTATTAATAGCTTCTTCAGACTAGGTACTGGAAGAGTGATGACATGGTAGTTGCCGTTGACTTATAAAAATACATATTGAGTATCAAATTACTTTTAATCTTGTAGTTTGAATGAAATTTTTCGAATCTTGGATATGTCGTCAATGGACATTATGGTATTAGGTTTACCAACAGGTTTATTATACTGTTAAAGAGACCCTACAACCATATTTATCACTAACAGCCATTAATGTTCAGTAGAACTTGATCATCGATGAACACATCAATTAAAAAAATCATTAAAATAATAGTTCTCGTCAGACTCAACGTTATTTTCTTGGAGAATAAAGTCCATATTATTTATGGTTGCTATTCGTTAAATCTTTTAAGTATTCGAAACAAGTTTCATTAGGTCTTATTGGTATTATTATTTTTGATGATTAAAGTAAAACAATATAAGAAAAACAAACGTTAACTTCCGCTATTTTCACAACAATTGTTTCGTCATACCATGACTTCATCAGGTGAGTATTTAAACAATTGTGAAAATCAATTAAGTAGCGGAAGTTAACATTTGTTTTTCTTATATTGAAGATGAATTTTCGTCAAGTAAAGACCGAGACAATCAAAAATAAAGTAATGAGTACCATACTCACCTGACGAAGTCATGTTGTCATGACGAAACAATTGTTGTGAAATTAAATGAATTAGCGGAAATTAAGTTGTTTTACTTTAATCATCAAGATGTATTTCCGACAAGTAGAGACCGATACAATCAAACCTATTATTATTTTTGGGGCTCAAGTGTTATAAAACATTCGAAACAACTGTAAATCAAAAGGATTGATGTTTAAAAGGATCTAGTTCAATTCAGCTTCTAATATCACTCGCAAAGTAACAGGTTATACATTTCGTGGTCCGGATTTCATAGCCCTGCTTCAGTGACATATGTCGAACAGAACTGTGATCCTAAGCCTCATATGTTTAGTTGAAGGTTAGCTATTTTACAATATGGATCATATCCACTGCTGAATGTGTGAAAATTGTAAAAACTTACAAAAACAATGATTCTGTAGTAAGTACGTTTCGTGCATTACGGGCAGATTATGGTCAAATTAGGCATATTTTGCATCTGGATTTGCATCTCCATCCTTATAAAGTTCAGTTGATACAAGAACTAAAACCAGCTGAGCATAGAATGCGTAGAACATATGCCGATTGGGTGTTTGAACAACAATGTTTCGATGACGATTATTCGCATCGAATTTTCTTCAGCGACAAAGCACAGACCAGTTTGGTCTGGTGAAGTGATTGGCCTGTACTTATATGAAAATAAGAACGCTGATTCTCATCGCTATAGCCAAATTATTACCGATTTTTTTTTGACCTGAAATTAATGATACAGAATTTGAAAAGATATGGTTCCAGCAAGATGGTGCAACAAGCCACACAACAGGACCCGTTTTGGCTTTATTCCAGGAAAAATTCCCAGGACGCGTAATTTCTCGTTTCAGCGCTGTGAATTGTCCAACAAGATCTTGATTTAACGCCATTGGATTTTTTTTTTTTGAGTTATGCGGAGGATCGTGTTTATGCCGATAATCCTCAGACTATTGACGATCTGACAACCAACATCTGTCGAGTTATTGGTGAGATATTAGCGATTTATCGAAAATTAGCTCACAATGATCGAGTCCTGTAAAAGATCACGCGGAGGACATTCGAATGATGTTGTATTCCATATATAATGGCAAAGTCCAAGCATTATATTGAAATAAAAATTTGATCGATATTCTAAATGAAAGAGTGTTTTAATAACGTTTAATTTCGGAATCACAAGATGGATAACCCAGTATTTGAAGTAGTCATAGACTCTCTTGAAGATCTTGAAGACTCAAGTGGAATATGATGACGTATCGAGATATCTTCGAGACGTTAGATATATTAATCCGCTATTAATTGAAGGTGATTCTTCGGCGAACTACTCAATTAGTTATTTTATTGTTGCTGAGTGTGCAATGACCTCGTTCGGTCAATTAAGCACTTACAGACTTCATCTCGAATCCAGATCCAAATAAATCAGTCAATTAGTTGCGTGTTGGTTTAAAGTCTATTCCAAACCTTCTGTCGGAGTGAGAATTGGTGAAGTTGGGAGGTCGCTGGCAGGTAAAAAGCGAGAAATGCATGCAAAATTAGTATGGCGAATGTTTGAATGGATGTAAGACAACTAGACTAGAGGAATAAGGGAGGATGTTTGACATAGATAGCTACTCCTATCTTCCAGGATATTGGGGGAATTGTACTTGCTGATTTCAAGTGATGAGATTACCACTTATTGCGATAACGTTAATGTTGCAGTTAAAATTATGTCTGAATTCTTTTAAATGGTTAGAATATGTTGAGTATGAGACATCTCATGTAACATTCCTAAAGTGACCACCTATTTTTTCTTGAAGGATTTAGTAGTTTGACAAATACACAATATGAATTGCAAATTAATTCGTAGACTTTGGATTTATTATATAATACTAATTTATTTCGTCGTTTGTTAGAAATTCACGTGAAATATTTTATAGAAATGAAATACCCTTACGGAAATGGATAAATTTGTGCAGCGAGTTCTTGAAACTGGATCGTTATTTGATAAGACAACCCGTTTACGCTCTTGCCCAGTGAGCACATCCCAAAACATTGCTGCTGTAACCCAGAATGTTGCTGAATATCCATCAACATCAACTCCTCATCGTGATCGAGAACTGAAAATTTCTTGCACTTTTCTGAGGAGAATTTTGCATAAGGATTTCGGTATGAAGGCTTACAATACATCAATACATCCGATGCGTTTCCACTTCACTGAACGGGCTAATGATCGCATGGCCGAAGATGAGTATTTTCCCAGAAAAATCATCGATGAGCTCTCATTCTCACCTCATAGGACTACTTTTTGTGTGGATCCGTTAAGGATAAACGTTGCACCAACATCGGATAAGCGTTTGGTGCGGTTTTTGGTCCGGTAGTATATTGGGCCATTTTCGTTCGAAAACGAGTAAAGAGCCATCGTCACAGTCAATGGGGAACGTTACCGTACGCTCAATCAATTTTTGTTTCCCAAAATAAAAAAATAAAAAAACTTGGACGACATGTGGTTTCAACAGAACGAGACCACTTGCCACACAGCCAACGTAAGCAGCGATCTTTTACGCACCGCTTTTGAAAATCGAATAATTAATGGAAATTCTGATGTCAATTGGCCTCTTCAGAACTCTGATTGTACTCCGTTGCACTAGTTTTTTGTAGGGATAAGTGTTACTCTAACCATCCAGAAACGATTGATGCCTTGAAATACGAAATCGAAGTTGCTATTCATGAGGCTAAGTTCCAAACAATCGGCAATGTACTGAAAATTGGGTTGATCGGATGGGATACTGTATGGCAACTCGTGGCGATCATTTGAATGACCGTAAATGTCGAGCTTCAACCTTTCTAATAAACCCATAACTCTGCAGAAATATTAATTAGTTTCTTATTTATCGCCGATTATAAAAGGCAAATTTTAAATGGGCATTCCGCTACATATATAAAATGTATTCCAGGCAAATTGAATCTGTCAATTATGTGCATATTCATTAAAAATTAATAGAAATCAACTTCAAAAATCTTCATCTATAGATTCTGTCTAGAAAGTATCCGGAGTTTATTATTTCTCATAATTTTAATATACTTCTTTTTTGTCACATTCTAAGACAAAAGTAATGTATAAAGTTTGTGGTGCGTTTGTCGGCTATGGCCAAAGTTACATGGCAACACTATTTGTCAAATATTGTTGATAGTCAATAGGTATACAATACATGAAATAATCTCGCAACTAGAAAAAAGAAAACAGGTAGAATATTTCTATAGAAAAGGTTTTCGAAACGTTAAAAAATTAGTGCAATTGACTGAACTGGAAAAAAGTGCTGTATATAAAGAGGATAAAAAATGGCATGGATATGAGGTCCATGCTTCATGCTTCAACTGGTCCATACCAGTTTCAAGAAGACCGCGTAAGATTTAAGGAAACAATTTAAACCCGAGATTTCGCAAATTTGCTAATAAAACACATTTACAAAAGGAACGAAGGATAGAATTTTGTCAAAATTTTCAGGAAGATAATTTTAATAATGCCCTTTATATCTGATGAAAGTTGTTTCCAACTTGGTGGAATTCACTTGAAAGAATCCTATCAAGAGAACCTGTTACCGTTCAAAATTTCCAAATTTTCCACCAAAATAATGGTTTGGGGAGCAATATTTCGCGTGGTGCTACGCCTCTCTGTATAGTTGATGGTACCATTAATGGTGAAAAGTATTGTGAACCATTCCATGGCCAACAATTTCACCAGATCTTAGTCCCAATGAAGATGAAGATTTAAGTTGAACAAGCAGCGCCACGAAATAAACGTGATTTAATTCCGTCAGTTTTACAGTCCGGGAGTACCATCAGCGAAAAGATGTATAAGTAAATATTTTGTTATAATTTTCTAATTCAAGAATCAAAAATATATCTAGATTTCCAGACAGACAATATTATAATATGTCATTTACATATTTCATTTTTCTATTCAACCCCCTTCTCAACTGCAAGAATAGTGTATAACACCTCTGTTGAAAAGTTTTTTATTCTCAATCTATTGCGAATAATAACTGTAACAAAACTGGTATTTAATACTTATTATTCTATATTCCTATGTTATGAACCTTCTGGATTTTGTCACTTTGAATAAGAGACCCATTTTTTAGTAGTATTGCCAAGTTGACAATGATCTGCTGCATATCGGATACAGGAATAGCCGATAACTTCATGGTTGAACGACGACAACTCCATCAACTTCTATTCCGGTGGTTCAGATGACTGAGTCGACAATATGCCCTGATTTCCTGTGAAAAAATCGCTGTGACAAAAGTTCTCGGTAATCGGGCAAATTATCCAGCACCATCAAAAACATCATTGATGTGTATTTCCTTCAATTCGAACCTTTGCCTTCAGTAACGTTTCTTACGATTTTTCTAGGACCATTTCAAAGGGTTTAACGATGCTATTAGTGTCAATGTAATGTAATGATCAGATATCAACAAAAATTATTCACCTGCAACTCATGAGCAATGGTTGGCTGAAATTTTTCCATTATGAACAATCACACTGCTTCTTTGAAATACTATTCAAAGGAAAATGTCTTTTTCACTCTGCGCACGGAGTAGAACTTTTTATGCTTGGAAAACTAAATAGAATCTACTATAAACAAGAACCCCTATATTCAGTATTATCACACGTAATTTAATCAGCTCTATAGGGTGGCTCACACAAAACAATCCAGCCGAAGTTCACCCAGTTAGTGTTTGAACAATTTTTCGAAATTCATTGAATATTTTCAGTTATGACAAGATCTGAAGATATTTACTGTTGGAAAACCAATTCAATCATAATTTCAGCAAGCTAAATGCCGCTTTTTTATTTGTGTAGACAGTGCAGATAGGAATCTAGACAAACATGACGTAATATTTTCTTGACATAATAGTAACCTTGTTCTGCACCTGTTCTACTCGTAAAAATTTCCCTGTGTTTATGAGCCAGGTATCACAAATAGAGTGAATCTAGGTTTAAATGGACCACAAAAACACATGCTTGTGGATTTTACGAATGAAAGTACTACAACGTGTCTTTTTTTATCTTATTACGAAAAAATAGCAAATATGGTATGAATGGCATATTTGTTTCATACCTCTTCTATGTTTGTACCAAACCACCATCATTTATCTTAAACAAAAATGTTCTAAACAATCATTTTGAACCAACTGCTATTGTCGAATTTTGAATTCTGCGGTCCGTCGATTGAGGGCACAATAAGTTATGTCTATTACAAAATTTAAATATCAAAACAGATTCATTCTGTGAGGCTCCTATGAATTTTAATTTCAAAAAATGTAATTCAAAAACTTTTAGAATTAAATAAATGTCTTATAACCACTGCTTAAATTTAGTGCCATAAAAAATCAAAACTCATATAATATGAAATGGAATAAAAAACCCAACGAAATATAAATTGTCAATTAAAATCACTAAATAAATACTTGGAAGAGACATATCCTATATTTATGAAGAAAACCAAATATTTTTCAAAAATGCAAACATAATTTTAGGAACTTCTCCAAAACTAATTTATTTGAAATATTTAATATACTTGGATAAGTAACTTCAAAAATCTCCCAAAACATGTGGCACATCCTCAAAAAACAATTTGAAATTAAATAAGATCTTCGTCAGTGCTACTTAAAAAATAAATTCAATTAACAAAAAATAACTTACCAGACAGACCTTCTTGAATTATTATTTTATGCCTACTAGGTATTTTATGTTCTCATTATCTCAAAAGATAAATAAAACAGGGTTTTTATACTTGATATAAGGTTTTTTCAACATCTTTAAGGATATTAATTCTGCTGTATCTCTGAAGATTATCGGTAAGAATCTCATATCCCCTTTTTGAAAAAATTTAACATATTTTTCAAGAGTTTTTCGAAGGAGTTATTTTAAGGAAGTTAGTTTCGAAGAATTTCGTTAAATTTTAGAGTGGAATTTGGTTTTTCAAATTAGCGGTATGAAACAGCCCTGTTCTACTGAAAGTTTGTTGAGTAAGTTCAATCAATAGCCTATATTATCTTTGGATTTTTATTTCTCTTTGATACTCTGTAATAAGTGTTAATTTTATATGACTACAAAAATTGAAACAGACATTTATTTAATTCATTTCAAAAAGTTTTTAGGAAATTTCCTAAAATTTAAATTTAACTATAGCAGAATTAATCTGTTTGATATTTAAGATATTGGAAACGCCTTATATCAAGTGAAAAAACCCTTCTATTATTTTATTTTATAGATAACAATTATAATTTGTTTTTCCACTCATATTTTTTAATATAACTGAGTCTTTTCAACTACTTTATACAATGTGTATTTGCTGTGGATGAACATAGAATGCGAATGTTAACTCTTAAGAAACCATTTGAATTCCATCTTATTTTTCCAAAAAAACTACGAGGTTGTCGATATATATATATATTATTATTATTGATTGTTTCTATTTTGCAGAAATGAAGATGGATTGAAGATTGTCGGTTGAAATCTCAAATCGTCTTTTTGAAGATGTGCTACATATTTTTGAAGAGTTTTTGAAGGAGCCTTTCAGAGAGAAATTGATTCGAAGAATTTCTTGAGGTTATGTTGGACATTTTTGTAGTGGAATTTGGCTTTAATAATACCGTTATGAAACAGCGCAGTTTCCACTAAATGGTTTTTGATTCAGTACAATCAATATTCTATATTTACTTTGGATTCGTTCATTTCTTTTTGATACTGTATAATGAGTATTCATTCTATATGTCCACTAAAATTGAAACAGTATTTTCAAAATTTCTTTAATTTTATTTTAAAGAGGTTTTAAGGAATTTTATAAAATGAAAATTTTAGCGAGGTGTACTTAAGTTAATCTGTTCGATATTCATCAAAAGATAAAAAATATGTAAACACTATGTATAAATTGAGAAAATTACACTGAAGGGATAAAATAGACATTATCAGCTCAATCGTACTCGAATTATTCTCATTAAAATTTTTTTTTTCAAAAATTTTCGAAAGTACAAATCCGATCGAGTTCGAATTTAGAATAAGAATCTAATATCAGCAAAAAACAAGGAAATTATAAGAAGCTTTGTTCAATATATTCTTTTTCCACTCTTTTTTACCAATATGTGAGGAAAAAGAATCAAGGATCTTAATCATGTATTTTTCGTTTTCATGAGATTTTTCCTTATTTTTAGAAAAATAGTTCTAGAATTGCAAAAAATGACGTTAATTTATTTTCGGATGATAAAACTCACAATTATGTGTTTATATTCTTCATATATAACTTCTTTAAGAATTAATTCACAAATTTTCAGGGACTGTTGAACCAGCGCGAAAAAGACTTTCTGATTTCACGTCAGTGCTTTTATCCATATTTTATTATTTATTTTCAATCATTTTCATGTAAAATATGAATTAATTTCAAAGCGTGCAAATTGAAATACACTAGCTAAGTAAAGGGAAATTCGCAAAAATTTTCCTAACAAGAGTAAAGACAACTTCGAAATATCAAAAACACATACATTATAATAATTTGCGTCCAAAATATAATTCACCTTTTAGTTTTCAACAGGCACCATTTACAGATAAAAGCAATTCTATTGAAATATGATCAAAGTTTTCAAACAGAATTGAACTAGTGTATAATAATGGTTTTAAACATCGTATTGACTACAGAAAAAACATCCTTGCACGAGAATAATGCTTATAATCCCGTCCCTTTATAATTTTAATTCCTTATTTCAGTTTCAGGAAGTTGAAATAATTAATATATTTCATACATGATTAGTTTGAACATTCGTTAATTTTTGAAAAATGGTGTCCCTCATCTCAGGATGTTTATGTTCCATCCCTGATGATTATATGGAAGCTGTTTATTTCTGTAGCGATATAAACCAGAATACTTGTTACCCTCTTAAGAGGTCCTAAAAACTGTTAACCACTCAGCCTAATTTTCATCGTCGTAAACTTTAAATAGGGGTCGATATACGGCACACTCGGAAGTAAAAACTTAAAGGATAGCTACCACTCCAATACTTATTTCGCTCTTTATATATTGAACTATTCAAGAAACTAAAGAATTATGTTTTTTTCGAGCTCGTATCAGAACGTATTCCACATTTCAAAAAATGTCTATTTATTTATTTCGTGGTTTTTACCTAAAAATGATTTCAAACCACTTATTTGAACCAATGATTGAACCTCAGCCTATTCATAGGCACAATAGGATAAAAGCATAAAATTTCCATTTTCAGTAATTAAAAAAAAATTCAATTTCCACGAACCACAAACTTAATATTAATAAAAAACAACCTAACCCTCATAGAAAAAATGATAATTAATAAGTAGAAAAAAGGGCTTAACTCATGTTTATCCTATCATTAAAAATCTCACCTCAAAAAAAAGTACATTCGATTCACCTATTAATTGAATTTCTGAAGATATTGCCAATTTTTTTGAGAAAAGTTTTAATTATACAACATCTGAGAAAAAATTATTATTTCCAACATTCTTTATAATTCATACAAGTTTAAAACTTATCACAAACAGAATCCACAGCTTTCTGCAACTACCCTCGTCGTTGCCTTAGCATATTGCAAAAGTAATATATTCTTTAGATAAGCTGGGCACAAGTATGAATTGAGGTAGTATACACCATATCTTTTAAAACATCTCAAAGCAAGAAGTCTAGATGTGTGAGATCGGGACTTCGAGAAGGTCATCTGATCGGTTGGAAACTTCCTTTCCATTTTCCTTCAAAATGAACCTTCGTCTATTCTTTCACTACTCTACTATTGTGTGCTGAACAACCGTCTATTTGAAACCAAATTGGGAGACGTTGGTTCAAAGGCATGTCTTTCAATGAAAAAACAATTCATTTTCTAAATTTTCTTTCAAATGGACGGCTTTCCAGCACATAATGGTAAAATCGTAACAGAGTGGATGGAGTTTCCTTTTGAAGGAAAATGGATAGGAAGATTTGGACCGATCAGATGGCCTACTCGGAGTCCAAACCTTACACCCCTAGACTTATTCCGTTAGGGTGTCTGGTTTATACTATTCCAATTCATACTCGTAACATAGCTGCCGCAATATGCTATGGCAACGACGGGGGATTTGAGGAAAGCTGTGGATTCTATCCGAAAACGAGGTAGGCTTTGCATTAGAAGAGATGGCAGGCATTTTCAGAATTTTTCATGATAAGTTTTAAACTAAAATGAATAATAAAGAATGTCGTAAATAAAACTTTTTCGTCAGATGATGTACTGTTATTACTTTTACAGTTTAACATCTAGAGTCCAATGAAAACCAAGATTTAATAGAATTTATTATGCGTCGTTGAAACGCCTTATAAATAAGCCAGTTTTTGCACGAAAGTGCCATGAGGGTTTACAGGATAGAATTTAGAGTGAACTTTGACCATAGATTACGGCTAAAGAAATTTTTATAATCAGTTTTTGCTTAACCACCTTATAATAAATAAGTATTTTATGAAAATTCCCATGAAGCCACTTCTGCCTAAGGAAAATTTTTCCGCTTTTTCCAATGATGTACAGTAAGATTTGATTAAGATGATAGTTTTCAAGTTATGCTATGTTTTTAGTGAAGAAATTGTGGAACGTAGCAAAATAGTAGAATCTTGAATAACTTTATAACGAAAGACAACTGGACTATACTCTATAGAAACTTTTTTGTTGCAAATTGCCTATAGAAAATTACCTTGTTAAAAAAATTTGAATATCAAAACAGATTTAATCTGTTAGCCTTCTACAATTTTAATTTCACTGGATGCCGAAGTTATATCTGTTCAAATTTAACAAGGTGATAAAATAGAAAAAGGCTTTTCACTTGATAGAAGAAATATAATAAAATTTGAATATCAAAACAGATTTAATCTTTAAGTCTTCTACAATTTTAATTTCAAAAAAATTTTTATTCAAAAAAGTTATCTCTGTTCAAATTTAACAAGGTGATAACATAGAAAAAGGCTTTTTACTTGATAGAAGAAATATAATAAAATTTGAATATCAAAACAGATGTAATCTTTAAGTCTTCTACAATTTTAATTTCAAAAAAATTTTCATTCAAAAAACTTTTAGAATTAAATTAATGTCTACAATAAGGACCGCTTATATTTTATATACGTATATAATCAAAACTCAATATACAATGTCAAATGAAATAAATGAACCGACAAATATAAAAAAAGCCATTTAAAATTAATAAATAAATATTTGAAGGAGACAAAATTTTGTTTCTGATCTTATCATAATGAACACCAATTCCTTTTCAAAAACATAAAAAAAACAACTTAAGGATTTCTCAAAAAATATAATTTATTTGAAATATTCAATATATTTAAATATTCAAATAAGTTAATTCAAAAATCTCTCAAAACATGCACTATATCTTCAAAAAACAATTAGAATTCAGATGATCTGTTCATCGGCCCTAGATAATGCTTAAAATATCAAAATCAAGTAACAATCAGTATATCATACCATAAAGTGTAACCGGAACTTGTTCAAACAGATTAACTTTAAAAATCCAGTTAGTCTATGTTCGTCACAAAATCACAGAAAATTGTAAGGTATTAATTATAAGCTTTTCTTTAAATTGACATTCCATAATGAGATTTATTCACGCCTAAATATAATTATATATTATGTATAAAATTAAATAGAAAAAGGCTTTTTACTTGATAGAAGAAATATAACAAAATTTGAATATCCAAACAGATTTAATCTGTTAGTCTTCTACAATTTTAATTTCAAAAAAATTGTTATTCAAAAAACTTTTAGAATTAAATTAATGTCTACAATAAGCACTGCTTATATTTAATAGACCTGTATAATCAAAACTCAATATACAATGTCAAATGGAAGAAGTAAACCAAAAAATATAAAAAAAGTAATTTAAAATTAATAAATATTTGAAGGAGAAGTTTAAAGAAAACCTATTTAAATATTTTAATATTAGCCTTCTACATATTTAATTTCAAAAAATTATATTTAATAAATATAACTTCAGGAATTAAATTGAAATAATGGCATATAACGACATATAAAATAAACATTCATTATAAGATGAATTATCACAAGATATAAAACAGAGTTCAGGTGTTCCCCAAGGTAGTGTTTTGGGGCCGTTACTATTTCTTGTATTTGTTAATGGTCTCCCTGCCTGTCTACGATTTTCCACTGCACTCTTGTTTGCGGACGATTTCAAGCTGTCTAGGAAGCTCTCGAGTTTGACTGATTGCTCTCTACTGCAGGAAGACTTGAACAGTGTGGGGAGATGGTTCAAAGATAATAAAATGTCCCTCAACACAAAGAAGTGTCACGTGGTCAGCTTCACTCGAAGATCCAACCCGCTAAATTTCAATTATGTAATTGAATCGGAAATTCTTGAACGCAAGTCGGAAACTAAGGACTTGGGTATAATTTTTCAACAAAATTTTAAATTTAATAGCCACTTTGACTTCATCGCCAACAAAGCTTACAAGTTACTAGGTTTAGTTCTTAGAAATAGCAGAGATTTTGATTGTTCCACTACCATTTCACTCTATAAAGCCCTCGTAAGACCTCAGCTGGAATATGCTTCAGTGGTTTGGATGCCGTCAACCATATCTCATATTGACAGAATTGAAAAAGTGCAGAAAAAATTCCTTCGCTTTTTACACCTGAAAAAATACAATGAGTATCCTTTCATGAAGTCATATATTTCCATGTTGACAGATTTCGATATGTGCACTTTAGTTAATAGACGTAAGTGTAACGCAGTTCTTTTCATTTTTAAAGTTGTGAATAATTTAACATTTCAAGACTGCCAGTTTACTAATCTTTTGAAATTTAAGATTCCTAATTTATATCTGAGACTTAGAGATAGGGAAATTTTTTATGTAACACCAGGTAGTTCATCTCCTATTAATAAAATGATGTCCATATGCAATGAGTTGATTAATAAATCTGATATAGATTTATTCAATACTAGTTTACAAAATGTGAAAAGACTGTTCTCCTAGGTTAAGTGATTGTTGATAGTATTTTGTTGTTCTCCATCTGTAATTACCCATTTGGGTGTTTGTGTAGAAGTAAATAAATAAATAAATAAATAAATAAATAAAATAAATAAATAAGACATCCAAATGATATAGCAAAATCTAATAAATAAAAATTGTTTACCAAAATTCTATAAATTAAATACATAATACCTTACAGTGTTTTGTGATTTTGTGACGAACATAGACTATCTGAATTTTTAAAGTTAGTCAATTTAAACAAGTTCCGGTTACACTTTAAGGTATGATATACTGATTGTTATAATAGTTGATTTTGATATTTTAAATATTATCTAGGGCTGATGAAGAGATTATCCGAATTCTAATTGTTTTTTGAAGATAAAGTGCGTGTTTTGAGAGATTTTTGAATGAACTTATTTGAATATTTAAATATATTAAATATTTCAAATAAATCATATTTTTTAAAAAATCCTTAAGTTGTGTTTTATGTTTTTGAAAAGGAATTGGTGTTCATTATGGTAAGATCAGAAACAAAATTTTGTCTCCTTCAAATATTTATTTATTAATTTCAAATGGCTTTTTTTATATTTGTTGGTTTATTTTTTCCATTTGATATTGTGAATTGAGTTTTGATTATATACGTCTATTAAATATAAGCGGTGCTTATTGTAGACATTAATTTAATTCTAAAAGTTTTTTGAATAAAATTTTTTTGGAAATTAAAATTGTAGAAGACTTAAAGATTAAATCTGTTTTGATAATCAAATTTTGTTATATTTCTCCTATCAAGTAAAAAGCCTTTTTCTATTTTATCACCTTGTTAAATTTGAACAGAGATAACTTCGGCATCCAGTATATGCGTATTATTTAATTATATTTTTAACCCATTTCATAACTCGAACACTACAGTGCATATGTCTTTCCTCAGAAATTGAGGGTTACGCCATTCAACACGTTGTGTTCTTATCTCTTCCTGACCACCATTCACCCCCAAATAGAAGATTTGTCATTCAAGACAACCGTATTCCATTGGTCGTTCCAATATACTGGTTATCACAACAGTTCTTTACGCCAGTGTTTAGTGCTGAAAGGTAATAAGAACTACTGAAGGTATGAACATTCCAAATCTTCGCCTCCCAGATTTAGCCATCTGCGATGTTTTCCTGTGGTGTCAAAATTGTCAATTAAACATGTTTTTAAGTGAAATTTATCGTTTTATAATATATAAAAAACCATCAGTCATATATGCCGCACCCTGTATACTGAAAATGATTAATATTTGCAACTATTACTGGCTGTCCTTATTTGAGTGTCATTTAGTAGCAACGAGTATTTAAATGCTAATTAATTTATCAGGGTTTTCAGATAACAGATCTTCACATCTAAGGGATGCTTTATACCGTACGACAGATTATTTTCTAGTTTAAAGTAAAGTAATGCTAGAGCGCCGGCTGCAATGAAACCCTATTTATAGATTTCTGGAAATATCGCTAGACGAACGCAAGATGGTGAACTGATACTCACTTTGAAGGATTACGGGGTACCTAAGCTACTCAAATGTCAGACTTATTGTGATGAGATAACTCCTGATATATTAATTGTATATTGTGTTTAACAGTGGTTTTCGCCAAGATTTCAACCATAAAATTATCGTATTTACATGTTGATACTTGAGAGTAGATATGATTTCATCAGATATTTAACTGTTTCAGTCCTTACTTGATGGAAATTCATTTTAATTAAATGAAATATGAACTTGAATTATCAAAAAGTTATTAATGATTGAAAACAATTGTCACGTTTTTGTGCCTTCTTCAGGTTTATATTTTGAACTAATGATGAAAACAGCATTAGATCTTGAAACTGAATGGCTGGCCTCGACAAACTTGAAGAAGAAACCAAATGAAATGATATATTATTTTGGAATCACTGTGATTAATTTTATAAGGGGACAGAATAATGCTTTCTTTGATATACGGAAGTCTTTTATTACAAAAATTAGAAAAGGCATAGAAGTCGAAGAAGGCCATGTATAACATTTACTTTAAGTTAGCTCTTTTTATGTTAAAATGTTTTTAATTCTTCTTTACTGTCGAATCAGAAGCCTTACGTTACAAGTTTTTTCATTTTCTGTTATTTGGAATTCTCTTCTGAGACAACGAACTCTTCAACTGATAATATGCAATGAGTGGTGATAAACCAGAATATAATTATAATAATAATATTTTGGTTTATCAGTCATTGTATATTATCACTTGGTTTTTACTGATTACTGTTTTTACTGAGTCCATAAAATACCTTACAAGCTTTGTGTAATTTCTGTGACGAACATAGAATACGTAGGATTTTTAAAAGTTCACTTCAATCTGGTGGTTTGTTCAGGGAAATACTCTCTGCTAATTTGGTGAGATATTTCTTGTTGATTATTTTTATTTTTTAAATATGTATGCTGATGAGTTTTTCGTTGTGGGAATTCTAAATCGCTTTATGGGGACGTTCCGCATGCTTTGGGAATTTTCTGATGAAACTCATTTGAAGTAAGTTGTTTTTGAAGAAGTTCTTGAGGTTATGTTTTGCATTTTTAGAAAAGGATTTGGTTTTCACAATACAAGGTACGAAACAAAATTTTGTCTTCTTCAAGTATTTATTTAGTAATTTTAATAAATAATTTATATGTCTTTGAATTCTTTTATTCCTTTTTTGAACTGTGGAGTGAGTGTTAATTCTATATTTCTAATTTAACAGTGTTTGTCTAAGACATTTATTTAATTTAATTCTAAAATTAAAAAAAAATACATAAAATAACATCTCTCGTCCAAAGTTATGCCTCTGCTCCGATTTTGATAACAATTGAGAGTGAAACAGGGAAATTATTAGCAGAACACAAAAAAATCAACTATAACGCCCTGTATCTTTCTACACAACAATATTTTATTGAGGCATATTTGGTCCTCCTTAATCTATGTCCCAATAGTTATGATTTACCCTGTATTTACATCACTATTTGTAGATAAACATATTTGGTTTGTCAGAATATCTAATAAACTATATTTTCAGAATGTAAAATTTGAAGGAGCGTTTGTTATTAAACTGAATATACGGAAATTTAAATTATATTATTTAATATATCGTTTAAAATGCAGCACTGATCTAGCGCAATTCAGATAAAGATTAAGGAGGCTTTGTATCTATTTATTGTAGTCATGTATCTTTTCGAGCTGAAACATATACTATAGATATTTTATGATTTAATTTCATTCCTTATTTAGTGCAAATGACATGTAAGTAATACCTAGTAAATCTATGCCTTATAGGCGTTTACTGCAAATATCCATATTGCATTTCGATAAATTTTTCTGCAAAACAAATCAAGGTACTGATACAAAGGTTAAAATATGTATGATTACTATGAAACTGAATAGACAGAAGCTGTATAATATGTGAACAGAACATAATAATAGCTTGATCAGTTCTCTGAAACCACTTAAATAACATAAAATATCACTCAAAAACTTTTCATATTTGAATTGGATAAAATGCCTTAGAAACATGTAACATTTCATAGATTAAAAAAGTATCAACACATATGAGTGGCAGTTAATCTATAAAGAATCAAAAGGTAACATAAAATACTGACCGCGATCATCCAGTTCCATCATCCATCACCAAAAATAGGTACATCTCTCTTTTTTATTACCATCTTTAAAAAATATGTAGCAAAATTTCCAGAAAGGGAATCTGAAATTCTTATACATATTCTTCTCAGTTGAAAGTTATTTGGATGCTAAATAAAAATAATCAATAAGAGATATCGGGTTGTTCATACAGTAATTTCCTTTTTTTTTTGGGAAGATGAAAGACAATTTCCGTATAATGAATAAATATTTTATTAAATTATAAATTGGCCATTCTGGTCCAACACCTTTTGCCACCTTTCTGGTAGTAGCATGATTGCAATGACCGGAACAAATAATAATCCGAAGGCGCCAGATCGGGAGAATATGGTGGGCGTGACTGTGTATCCGATTCAAGCTGTAAGAGCGTTTGCTGAGTGACCAAACTTGTATGAGGTTATCTTGGTGGAATACTGAATACTGGAATTCTGTTGATTAATTCTGGCCTTTTCTGTTGAAGTGCATCATTAAGTTTGTACAACTGATGACAGTAGATTTCCGAATTAACTGTTATGTTATCCGGTGCAAGCTCAAATAAATATTTCTTTAAAATCCCACCAAACAGACAGCATCACCTTTTTTTGATGGATATTGGCTTTCGAAATGATTTGAGTTCTGTCACTGGCGTACTGTCAACACATCTTACCCATACACATCAGGTAATTTCTTTCTGGCTTGAACAGCAACTTTTCTATAGTAAAAAAGTAAAATACGACGAAAATGCTGATTATTGCTCTGCATATTTAAAAGGGCACCAACCAAAAACTACTGCGTAGAATTAATTGAACTTTTTGACACACAAGTCTTGCTATATCAGCTCTCAAAACATATAATGAATATGCGGCTTAAGTGTGAAGTTGGGCTCGAAAAAATACAATTAAATCCTCTGTCGGGAAAAAATGAAATTATTTTCCGGACAACCTTATACATTCATATCTTCATTCGCCAAATATTCTGTTTGAAAGCAAACTTTAATAAACGTGGTCAATTATTGAAGCATCATTTGAAAAACTAGCCTATTCCACAGAAAAATGTCGAAAAGAAGATACGATCACAGACATAGACAAATGTGTCATCGAAAAATTTCAATTTTTGCGCATGATTGAAATGAATAAAAAATGATTCGTTTTTTTTTCGAGTTGAACGTACGCATTAAATAACCTCATTTTCCTAAGATTCTGAGACTTTTGAGCATCATAAAATTAATTGATAGTTTTATTTATAGAACAGACTAAATAATACCGACTGGCTTCGAGTTCTAACCAGATGTTTCGAACAATTTTTCCTTGATTCGTGTCATTTTGAACTTTATACGAGACGGAGTATTTGCGGATAATTTGGTTCGTTGAAATACGGATGAACTGAATGTATAATTTTACAAAATGTTTCTTCCACCTTCACTTTTCACTATGTCTAGAACAATATTTCGATTTTATAGTTAGATTTCGAAATCATTTGAATGTTTTCATAATACTTTAAACGCGTTTAGAAGCGTATCTAAAAATTTCACTTGGATAAATTCATGATATTATTATAAAAAGATAGGACACACACTCAGTTCTGATATCAAAATCTGATCTGAACCTTAATAATCATTAATAAGGAATATGAGCTATGGTAATAGAAAGTATTTTATTACAAATCGAGACCGTCTTACATACATCTGTATAATAATTTTATACTCAAACTCGATAAGGTTTTGTTTGAGTATAGAATTATTATACAGATGTATGTTACACTGTCTCGATTTGTAGAACTTTCTATTATCATAGCTCATACTCCTAATTAATACTGAATTGTTTTAGCCGTTACTATTTGGTAGTTGATCATAATTATAATAATACAAATTGTAAAAATTACTATGTTTTATAGTACTACCAATAGTCTTATGATGGGATAGTTCATTTCCCGAAACTCGAGTCACAAGAAAATGTGTAATATATATTTTTATTGGTAGTAAAACATAGTAATTTTTACAATTTGTTTTAATTACTCCTAATTAATGATATTTTGTACAGATCATCCGAATTAACTTATTTGATCTGTAACTGTTAGAATACTTTGAAAATTATTCAATATCCAAAATATTCTGTTAGTTATCACAATCATTTAATATATTCTCAATAAAATTTTTCATTAAGTGACGATCGCTTTGATAAAATAAAAATTGACCGATCATTTTTCTTCAATATTTTATAAAAGAAATTAATACGAATCACACGGTATCAGACGGAGATAGGAGAAACCAAAGAAAATAGATGCGGTGTGATTAGTGTTAATTCTTATATCCATTAAAAAGTGAAAAATGTTCTCTAGGGAATTTATTTAATTTAATTTTGAAAGTTTTTAAGAAATTTCATAAAAATGAATATTTGAAGTAGGTATTTTAGAATTTTTTCGTTTGATATTCGAGATATTGAAAAAATTTTTATCAAGTAAAAAAAAACACTTTTTATTGGGTTTTTCTGGTCAAACAATCCGGCTAGGTTTTAATTTGGGGGCAAGAAGATCCGGTCAGGCATCCGCGATCGTGTAGGGTGCACCGGACTGTAAGATATCGTTGGGCATGAGAACTGGAGCGCCACAGACGGAGATGCTTGTTCATAGATGAGTCTAGATTTCATCTGTTTCAGCCTGATGGGCGAATATTGGTGTGCCGAGAATGGAGTCAACGGTATAATGAGAATTTCATGACATCAACAACTCATTACAGTGGCAGCTCAGTGTGCGTTTGGAAAATCATTTGTTTTAATGGTCACACAGATCTTATTATCCTCATTAACGAAATCATGACATCGGTAAGGTATCGTGATTAGATTGTAGAACCAATTATTGTTCCCCTTGCCATTGGTAACAATTTTACGTTAATCGACGATAATGCTCGGCTAAGAATTATCCACGGTATATTAATGCCTGACATTAACTGAATGGATTGGCCCGCTGTCTCTCCAGACCAAAATTGTATTGAATATGTCTGGTCTGCAATGTCACAGTAATTACACCGCTTAACTGACCCACTAAAGAGATTACAACAGCTCGCCAATGCTTTGGCGGACATTTGGCAAAACATTCCTCAAGCTTTGATTGATAATTTCATCGACACAATGCCGAATAAAGTAAGAGCACCACGAAGAGCTAGAGGAGACCCCACCCGATATTGAGCTGTGATTTCAAGGTGTTTCTAATAAAAGTACATATACAAAATTGCTTTTTATTTCTCTTTATATAGTCCGTTTAAAAAGTATCCGGTATTTATATTTTTCATAATTTTAATATACTTCTTTTTTGTAACATTCTAAGACAAAAGTAATGTATGAAATAGGTTGTGCAGATAGTCGGCAATGGCCAAAGTTGTATGGCAACACTATTTGTCAAATATTGTTGGATGTCAACAGGTATACAATTCATGAAATAATGTCGCAACTAGAAAAAAGACAACATTTGTATAGAAAAGGTTTTCGAAACATTAAAGAATTAATTGACAATTGACTGCAAAGGGAAAAAGTGATGTATATGAGACAATAAAGAGAATAAAAAATGGCATGGATATGAGGTAAAGACCAGTTTCAGGAAGACCGCGTAAGTTTGAAGGAAACAATTTAAACGTTTTATTGGCCTTAGAAAGACACAATCCGCGCCTTGGGTTTCGCAAATTGGCTAACAGATTCGGAAATCAACGAAATATAAAAGTACGTCCAGAAACCATCTGTATGTCACTGAAAAGACAAGGCTACATATCAAGGAAACCAAAAAAAATCCCCATAATGACACGAAAGAAAAGGAACGATGGATAGAATTTGTTCAACGTTTTCAAGAAGATAATTTCAATAATCTCTTTATATTTGATGAAAGTTGTTTCCAAATTGGTGGAAATCAATTAAAATTCCTGTCAAAACAACCTGTTATCGTTCGAATTTCCAGATTTTCCACCAAAATAATGGTTTGGGGAGCAATATCTCAGCGTGGTGCTACGCCTCTCTGTAGAGTTAATAGTACCATTAATAGTGAAAAGTTTTGTGACATTCTAAAAGATTTTCTCCTTGACACGCCGTATGCTTTATATCCAGAGGGGTGGCGTGTTCAGCAGAATAATCCAAGATGCTTCAGTCTTTATTCAAGCTTGGATGCAAGAACACCAAGTGACAACCATTTCATAGTCAGCAGCTCCACCAGATCTTAGTCCCATTGAAAATATATGGGGACTTATGAAGATTGAACTTGAACGAGGAGCGCCACTAAATAAAGATGATTTAATTCAGTCAGTTTTACAGTCCTGGACTACCATCACCGAAAATTATGGAAGTGATCTGGTTTCATGTGTACCTCGAAGTTTAGATGTGTTTACAGTTACATTGAGGTTGTAAAAGTAAATAAGATGAATATTTTGTTATAATTTTCATATTCAAGAATTAAAAATATATATAAAATAATTACAATTGAGGTTTGTTTTTTCCGTATACTTTCAAGACGGACTATATAGTATTATATATACGCAAATTATCCACCTCAATTTTTGAGCAGTGTAGAAGAAATCTTCAATGAAATGAATGATTTTGTCACCACAATACACACCTAATCATTCCATAACTCATGGAAAAACCTCAGCTTGAAAACGTACACACGATTCTCCAGTTTTGGTCAAGCATGCATGTTTAGATCATCGTAAATATTTCGACACACAGCGGAGCCGGTCATGTTTCATTTAATTTTGAGAGATAAAATGAGAATATCACAGTTAATCCTGACATCATATAATTGCGATCCCACATCTTGGCATCAATTATTACAATTTGCAATACATCCATTAAAACATATGTTCCGAAGGTCAGCTAAGTACATTACTCCTCTGTCCGTTTAAAGGATTGGTTTTTGCGAATTTTGGAATCCTATTTTGTATTCGGTCGTATGCATGCTTTCAGATTGCGAAGATAGCATCAAGATTTTCGTTCAATATTCCTCTCGCGTGATATATCTGAAATCCAGCATGGGGATTTGGAAGAATAAGTTCACTTTCGATAATGAGTAATTTTGTGATGTTTTGGTACAGTGGTGTGCCATCCACGAGTTCTGGAGAGAAGAAGAGTCAGCAGAAAACTGAACGTTTCCCTTATACGTTCTTAAATGTTCCCTTAGTCTAAGATCCCGATATAAAACGACCTTCACCGAGATGTTTATTTATTTTAACGTATTTTATATGCCAATTAATATATTGTATATGGGTTGTCTATCAAATTTTAGTGCATAAAATGATTAATTGATTATTAAAAAAAACCTTCTTTTTTATATTTTGCCGGTTTGATTATTAGATAAATTCCATACCAATCGAAAATATGAAGACCATAGAATATGCAAACATAAGGTTTCCTATTCTTATCTTGTCACAACTCTCGAGTAGCCAGGTATGAACAGGTAAATCGATAGTAGCATTTAGCAACTGTTCGATTATTAAATTAAAGTTATATGAAAAAAAAAAGGTTATTTTATTATTAACACGGTGGTATAGGGTTGTCCGAGAAAAATCAGTCTTGAATTCCGGTTGTCGAATTTTGAAAAGTGAAATATTGCTGCGAGTGAATATGTGCGACTGAGAGGTCCTAAAAACTATCCATAACATCAGCATAACAGTTGCTCGAAGTCCGTCCATTTAAAGAAAGAGAGTGCGCAAGCCCTTTGATATTATAAATGAAAATGATAGCGATAGATTCGTATAATAATAATATTAAAATAGTATTAGGCTGTTTTTCTGGAGGAGGCGGGAGTGGGTTTGAACTGGCTCCAAGCAATCATCTGTTAATTTCCAACCCCTTCTTCTGGGTCCAGTTCATTGCCTAGCCACACTTGAACTTGATAAAACACACGATTCAAATGTTGAAAACAGAAGCAGATTTTGGTGACAGACAAAAAAACTGTACTGTTTTATTGTTCTATTCAGTTTTAAGCAACCTTAAATATCTATACGTGTCTATGGAATCAATTTTTTTTTGGAGCACCGAACATTGCAAAAAGAAAACGAATTCGATTTGTGACGATATCAGGTGGAGAAGATTTAATCTTTGTAAATACTTCTGCGCAATCGAATTAATCATTATGTTTTTCGAACAAATGCTGTTTTACTTCTCTCAAAAATTGCTGATAAATCACATGTAAAAATAAAATATGAAATTGACATTTTAGACTTTGTGATGAATATATCTATCGTTGATTGTAATTGAGATTTTCCAGGTTTCAAAAAGTAAATAATTTTATTAATCGGAGTTAGTGAGTCAGTAGTATCAATAAATCACTATCTTCACCAACGACTGCAGTTCTATTTGGTTTTTTGAATTGTTCCATTACTGTTTCAGTTATCATTATTATCGGCTTGTTTTATTGGAATACCATCAGCCGTAAATTCTTCATATTGCATTGAAATGAAGCGGGACATTTTCTGACTATTTTCAAGAAATTTTTTGTTGTAACTTTCATAGTTCAAAAGGATATCAACAGGTGGAGATATTTTTGTAGTCCGACGATGTTGTTCTGCAGTTTTGATATTTTTCTTATGACTAATATAGCCATCAAATACAATCGTACTGTTATGACCAACATGTCTTTGCACATACTGAACATATTTTTCAAAAATAATATGAATATGTTTCATCTCGATCCCACACAACATGATGTAATAGGTACCATATATCGATGATGTAGATATGGCATTTGTGTTATCAATTTCAATGTTTAAAACAGCTGAGTTCATAGTTTCACTCACTTCCATTGCATCGCAATATCTCACGCCAAGGATTCACACCAAAAAAGTATATGAACAATTTTTGTACAGAATTGTACGATCTACAACTTTTGTCCGATCAAACTTACTGTTTCAGAGAATGAAAAAAACTTAATTTTTACCTTTGATCTTGAATAAATGTTTTTGTAGAAGTAGGATCGAAAAGGATTTTCGACATTCTATTTATAATAGTTTATTTGATGTCTATTCCAATTTTCAGCTGTATGCGAATTTTGGTCAAGTTATAACTTTTTTTATCTACTTGGATTGGACTATCATGGAGAAAATGCTTGGAAATATTTCACAGTGCTCTTTGGTAAAATAAAATAAATGGAGGTTTATACTTGATAGAAGGTATATGAAATTATTCAAATATTTTAATATTTACAAATATATTCTGTTAGCCTACTACATATTTGATAAACCACAGAATTATTTATTTGAGTTAACATTACACTCCATTAAAATTTTCAGTATTCATTTACCAGAAGCTTTCTGAATTGTTAAAAGGTGAGAAAATATTTTTTGTTGATTAATGTTATATTTTATTGAATATGAATATGATTGAGTACTGACAAAGCAAAGTCTCTTTTGAAACTTGTTTTTTTAGTAATGTTTTTACATATCTTGAGATTTTCTGAAAAGTAACTTACATAGTTAGATATCCAATAATATTGAATATTCTAAGTAAGATAGTTTTATGATGAAATTCTTAAGATTATGTTGAACATTTTTGAAAGATATCTGTTTTCAAAAGAGGGATGAGCAGAAACAAAATTGTTTCTACTCAAAATATTTAATTTATAGGATTTTTGTTAACAATTTTTATTTATTGGATTTTGTTATAATATATTTGAATGTCTTATAATGAAAGTTCATTTTATATGTCGTTTGATATAAGTGGTACTTTAAAATTAAATATAATTTTTTGGTAAAATAGAAAGGCCTTTTACTTAATAGAAGAAATATAACAAAATTTGAATATTAAAACAAATTAATATAATATATTAATTTAATTCTAAAAGTTTTTTGAATAAAAATCTTTTAAATTAAAATTGTTAATATATTAATTTGTTTTAATATTCAAATTTTGTTATATTTCTTCTATTAAGTAAAAGGCCTTTTTATTTTATTTTATATATAATATATAATTATATTTTGGCTTCAATAAATCTCATTATGCAGTGTCAATGAATTTAGGTAAGCCTTAAAAATAGCTCACACTGTTCTTTGATTCTGTTAGAGCATAGATAAATCTTGAATTATAAAGATGATCTATGTCTCGAAACATTATTCATTTACACGTGGTGAGTTGTTTGGTATGGGTTAGTTTTTTGATTTTGATATTTTGAATATATTTCAGGACTGAAGACGGAATTGCTTAGAATTATATTTGTTTTTTGAAGATATAGTGCATGCTTTGACAGATTTCTGAATTTACTTATTCGAATATTTAAATATATTAAATATTTCAAATAAATTATATTCTTTGAGAGGTCCTTTAAGTGTGTTCATGTTTTTAAGATGCAAATGGCGTTTTGAAGGCAAGACCAGAAACAAATTTTGTCTCCTTTAAATATTTATTTATTAATTTTGGGGACTTTCGTATATCTTTTGGTTTATTTATTCCATTTGACATTGTATATTGAGTTTAGATTATATACGTCTATTAAATATAAGCGGTACTTGTTTTAGACATTAATTTAATTCTAAAAGTTTTTTGAATAAAAATTTTTTAAATTAAAATTGTAGAAGATAAACATATATTAATTTGTTTTAATAATTTTTTGGAATTAAATATGTAGAAGGCTAACAGAATATATCTGTAAATATTAAAATATTTGAATAATGCTCTTTGTTAATTCCGATTTTGATATTAATGGTGTTAATAATAGAACTGAAAATATTGAAATATTTCAATTTTTGCCCTTATATATCCTGTACTAAATAATAAAGGTGTCATCTAAGTAACTTCAATATAAAAATAAAAACAAGAGGATATAATCTATAAAAACTTATGAAAAATATAGAAAATCATGAAATGTTTACTGATTCTATTAATTTATAATTTTCTTCAAGTTAATCTAAATAATATCCTTCTCTTGGTTTGGTATTCAGATGTTTTCATGTCAATTAGTGGCAGTATATAGTGCAGTATAAATTGAAATCCAGTATCGATAGAGATAGCCAATCTCTACCACAGGTGCTTTTCACACAGAAATTTTTTTTTATAAGCACACATTAAAAATCGTTATTTTCATGGTCCCATATTTCTCACAGTCAGTAGTATGATTGGAATCTATGAGAACATGGACTTTGCAGGTGTAACTTCTTCATGACTAACCTATTCTTTCCGAAGATCTTTTGCATATTTGAGTGACAAATTGGATTCTATTTCAGAACGAGGTTCAATAGGAAATATTTTCTATCCACGACTAGTTCTATTCTCGATTGAAGAGGCATTTTCTTTATCCATATAAAGAGAGTTCTTTGTATGGAACTGTGAGAAAGTTTCGTCATGTTCATCTGTTTATAAGTTGCTGTGTTTGTAAACAAAGTGTACCTACATATCATATGGGTACGAAGAATCAGAGACTTACAACAGAGTGCGTAATTTTGTGTTACAAGCAATTATTCCGATGTCGTTTAAGTAATGAATGCGACATGAAAGTTGCATCGAGAAGACTGAAGCTGATTTTGATTAGAAAATGATGGGTTTTTATGGAAATGATCGGGGAAAAAATGAAAGCGGAAGGAATTCCTTACTGAGCGTTGATCTTCTGTATTTTCAATTGCTCAGTCTAAAACCACCACCTTTTGTAACGAGAAATTATTAATCCTGATGTGAGGAAGAGAAATTATGAAAACACTTACTGGATATCAGATGTTTTAGAGCTGTTGTTCATTTATATTTGAACCAAGTTCACTAATATGTGCTGACATAATTTTTACAAAATATTTTATTTTGTAATTTAAAATGCCCTATTAATCCGTTAATGCTGAGATTCTCTTCATTTTTGCGGTATAAATTTTATTTCTGATATTGAATTTTGTTTTGATAAAGAAAACCGATTGAGAATAACAATTTAAATATTATATCATTATTTGACACAAAAAAGAGAATAATCTATGAGCCAATGACAATGAACTCAATCTACACTTCTATGATCTGATGAGTGGATTAAGTTATGAAGAATATTTCCACAATTTAATAATTCAAAATAAATGTTTAGACAACACCGAAAATTACAACGTTACATGGTATATAGCAATGGTTTAGGTGAAAACTTGAAAGGAGTGGGTCCAAATAACGTCAACTTTCGAAAATATAAATAAGTAAATATATGCAAAATAAATGGAATCAATTATCAGAACTACCTCACTATGTTAAAATATTCTACACGGGAGATCTGACGACATCTGTTTGTTCGTTGACAAGAATGTTAAAGTTTTTTAATGGTTATTTGCAACCTTCTTTTTTCAAGTTTTTGCCTAAACCATAGCTATATTAAATGTGAAGTTGTAAAGTAAATTTAAAATGAAATGAGCGAGCGCTGAAACAGAAAATACGACGAATAACTCTTTTCTGAGCTACAAAAACTACACAAAAAGAGCTAAATTCACCCCAGAGCAAAATATTGTAAGGTAGATAGATGGCTGAAGACAACTCTAATGAATATCGATGGAGGAATTACGTGGTAAGGATTCTATTTATGGCAAAAAAACACTATTAGTTTTTTTTACACAAGATGTCGAGATGATTTGACCAGCTCAGATTTAGATCCATGAGAACGCCCAGAAATTAAATACACTCAACTGCGACCAATGTTGTATCTAGGCAATTATATATATATATATATATATATATATATATATATATATATATATATATATATATATATATATATATATAGTTCGTCTAGAAAGTATCCGGAATTTATTATTTTTCATAATTTCAACATACTTCTTTTTGTAACATTCTAAGACAAAAGTAATGTATAAAATAGGTTGTGCAGATAATCGGCTATGGCCAAAGTTGAATGGAAACTTTATTTGTCAAATATTGTTGATTGTCAACAGGTACCTATACAATTTATGAAATAATGTCGCTACTAGAAAAAAAAAACAGTAGGTAGAATATTTGTATAGAAAAGGTTTTCGAAACTTTAAAAAATTAGTGTAATTGACTGAACTGAATGAAGCATAGACCAGCTTCAAGAATACCGCGTCAGATTAAAGAAAATAATTTAAACGCTTTATTGGCCTTAGGACAGCACAATCCGCGCCTGAAATATAAAAGTATGTCCAGAAACCGTCCGTATGTCACTGAAAAGACAAGATTACATATCAAGGAAACCAAAAAAATTTCTATAATGACACCTTTACGAAAGGAACGTAGGATAAAATTTCGTCAACGTTTTCAAGAAGATAATTTTAATAATGCCTTTATATCTGATGAAAGTTATTTCCAACTTGGTGGAAATCACTCTCAGCGTGGTGCTACGCCTCTCTGTATAGTTGATAGTACCATTAATAGTGAAATGTATTGTGGCATTTTAAACGGTTTTGTCCTTGAAACGCGCATGCTTTATATTCAGAGGGATGGCGTTTTCAGCAGGATAATGCAAGATGCCATACTTCGGCTTATACCCAACCTTGGATGCAAGAATACCAAGTGAAAAACAACCATTTGATGGCCAGCAGCTTCACCAGATCTTAGTCCCCTTGAAAACATATGGGGACTTATGAAGATTGAAGTTGAACGAGCAGCGCCACGAAAAAAAAGATGATTTAATTCAGTCAGTTTTACAGTCCTGGACTACTATCACCGAAAATTATGGAAGGGATCTAGTTTCGGGTTTACCTCGACGTTTAGTCAAGTGTTTACAGTTAAATGGAGGTTGTATGAGCTTTGATTTTTCCGGATACTTTCTAGGAGGACTACACTATACTACTGTATAAACAAGTAGAATAAAAAAAAGCCTATTCTGGTGATTTCCAACTGATGCTTAAGACAAAGAGTTTCAACTTTGATAAACTTGATCATAGCAAAAGCAAACCAACTAATGGCAGAATAGAAATTAGATCGATTCATCAGAATAGGGTTTACTGAAATAATTTGATAGCGAACCAGTTTATATTTTTACACTTATATGTTGTCTATATTATAGTGGTCGATGGATAGATGGTATATTTCTTAAGTATCTCGATGACACTTCGATGCAAAAAATAATGATTTGGCAGGCAAGAAATGAGTCACTTGGCTGCGTTCCATATTGGCCAGACGACGCTAGTCAGCAGTCTATCACTTCAGCCTTATCTTTACTACTATTTACTACTCTACTCGTACTACTAGCTTTATGTGTTCGTCGTAATATTATATTTCAAGGCGTATTGGGAGTGGGCAACATGGAATCCCGCTGGAATTTTTCGGGATGAATTATTTCACGTGGCGCTCTTCCAAATTTTTGGCATTGTAAACTGATCCTTTTTTTTATATGATATTTTATAGTTGCTTCTCGCTATCCTCGTTAGTTTCAGACATTGGAAACGTTGCATATTTTATACAAAGACTCATTATTTCCTCAACAAAAGAGACCATTATTTTATTATATAGTCCGTCGAGAAAGTATCCGAATTTAACAATTTCCATAATTTTAATATACTTCTTTTTTCTAACATTCTAAAACAAAAGTAATGTAGAAAATAGGTTGTGCAGATAGTCGGCTATGGCCAATTTTGCATAGCAACACTATTTTTCAAATATTGTTGATTGTCAACGGGTATACAATTCATGAAATAATGTCGCTACTAGAAAAAAAAAACAGTAGGTAGAATATTTGTATAGGAAAGGTTTTCGAAACGTTTGAAACTTAGTGCAATTGACTGAACTGGGAAAGAGTCCTGTATATGAGACAATAAAAAGGATAGAAAATGGCGTGGATATGAAGCATAGACCAGTTTCAGGAAGACCGCGTAAGATGAAAGGAACAATTTAAGCGCTTTATTGGCCTTAGGACGACACAATCCGAGCCTGAGGTTTTGCAAATTAGCTAACAGATTTTGAAATCATGGAATATAAAAGTATGCCAGGAAACCGTCCGTATGTCACTGAAAAGTGGCTACATATCGGGGAAATCAAAACAATCCCTATAATGACACCTTTACAAAAAGAACGAAGGATAGAATTTTGCCAACGTTTTCAAGAAGATAATTTTAATAATGTCCTCATATCTGATGAAAATTGTTCCCTAATTGTTGGAAATCAATTAAAAATCCTATCAAAACAACCTGTTACCGTTCAAATCTCTAAATTTCCCATCAAAATAATGGTTTGGGGAGAATTATCTCAGCGTGGTGCTAAGCTACTATGTATAATTGATGGTACCATTAATAGTAAGAAGTATTGTGGCATTCTCAATGATTTTTTCCTTGAAACGGCGCATTTTTTATATTCAGAGGGGTGGCGTTTTCAGCAGGATAATGCAAGGTGCCATACTTCGGCCTAGACTCAAGCTTGGATGCAAAAACACCAAGTGACAACCATTTCATGGCCAGCAGCTTCACCAAATCTAAGTCCCATTGGGAACATATGTGAACTAATGAAGATTGAAGTTGAACGAGCAGCGGCACGAAAGAAAGATGATTTAATTCAGTCAGTTTTACAGTCCTGGACTACCATCATCGAAAATTATAGAGGTGATCTAGTTTCGGGTGTACCTCAAACTTTAGTCAAGTGTTTACAGTTAAATGGAGGCTGTATAAGTAAATAAGATTAATATTTTGCTATAATTCTCCAATTTAAGAATCAAAAATATATACTAAATAATTACAATTGAGCTCTGTTTTTTCCGGATACTTTTTAGATGGACTATACTATTACTAGATAGAGTAGTTTGTTATTTTCTATAACTAGAAAACAAGCTCATTCCTTATTCGTTTTATATTTCCTATTTTTCCACTTTCATAACCATGTTCTTATACCTCGGGAACTTTAGTGTTAAGCAAAAAATTTGTGCCGAACTAATGTGAAAAAAAAAACGAAAAATGAATTAATATTTTTCCAAAATACTTTCTGGTGTTTATTACTTATAGACTGACAAAAAACACTAACCTTAGTTTTCGATGTAACCAACTTTGAACAATATATTTCTTTCAATCTCTCGAAAAAATCACCGTATGACACCTGGTGGATTTTTGGCCCATTCTCGCTTGAGAGCAGTCTTCAGCCCATCAACTGTAACTTATTTTTTTTTGCTCCTACCTTGCTCTACAAATGCAGCATATAGGGATTTAAGTCTGGGGAATATGGAGAAATGAAGGCTGGAAAATTATTTAGAAACCATTGGGCGGTGTGCTGCTCTCTGTGAACACAGTAGTACAGTTTCGTGCTAGAACACCCAGCGTTATGATTTGAATTGTTTAATTGGCCAAGGCTTCAAGAAAGCTTCCAACACTAACTGTCTATGGAGTGGAGCAATAGGGTCTTAATCCTTTTGGTATGAAATGAAAACCAGTGAAGAACGTCTATTTCCTGTGAAAGCTGCATAAACCATCAACGAAGCCGGCTTTTGATTTTGATACGCTCGCAAAGGGCCTCGATTGAGAGAAGAACGATCACTCAAATAAACATCATCGTTTTTTTCACAACGTGCGCTGAACTGTAAACATTTTTCCACCTGAGAACACCAAATTGTACAACTCTTCATGAGAGGCTATAGCACCCAACTGTCCTGAATTTTTGTATTTTGTAGACCTTAACTTGAAGTTTCTTCTTCAATATGCAACGAATGGATCCTTGCTATACTCCAATATCTTTTGACAATTGATTACCACTTCGACGTGGATTTCGTTCCAATCGTTTCTTCATTTTACTAACGTTTTCAGGAGTACAACCAATCAATAGTCCATTACTTCCACGCTTACGTTCGATAGAGTCGGTTTTATTATAACGTTTGAGGGAACGATAAACAAATTTTCTGTTAACATTTAAATATTTCAACTCCTTCACTATCTTACTTGTCAATTTTTCCTTAAAAAATAAAGCGATTATCGCTGACTTTCTTGCTTTTGAATCCATAACTTCGGTTTTTGTGGATCTATAGATGACCGTTTCACCATTTTTGTAGTGATGTTAACAATTTCAATGCGTTGTTGAATCGTGTATTACACCATTTTTAATAATGACGTAGTTTCTACTTGTTAAATGTCAAAAGATGACAGCTTCAAAAGGGACAACTGCCCAGATAGCGAGCTATTCAAAATGAAAGTTCATATTGGAAAAACATTTATATGAAAATATACTGGGTATCGGTCAATTCAATACCAGGTAATGGATGAAGAATAGTATATCATTTGATGTAAATAATGAGTCTTATTGTGAATTTAACATTATTTTATTATTAGAACACCAGTGTAAAAGTAGATAAATTTCGAAATTGGTAAGTTTCATCATCAATTACGAAATTTTCGTTAATCGACTGTTCGGACATTTCGGCGCTGCAGCAAAACAAATAGTCAATAATCTTAGTCTGGAGGACGCGAGACATTTTACAGTTACGTACAAAGAATGCCAAAAATGCTATTTACATGCATAATTCAGATCAAACACAAAAACTAGCGGCGCCTTTGCAGGAGCCATGCTATAAATTCACAAATGTTGCTCTCAAATCCAATCCGTTTTTTCAGCATCTGCCTCCATAAATTAGAGAACGGCCATATAATTCGATACAGGTAAGTGCCCTGAGTATTTTGGAATTATGTCCGACACTTGCACTGGATATGTGGTATATATGGATGGGCTACACAACCAAACCTAAGGAATCACCTAGTATACTCAATTACATAATATAAATCTTTGTTGATATGAATTCATTATTATAGGGGACACCTTTAGGTCGCGGTTCGAAGTCACCCAATTAACCTTAAATTCAGAAAAATATCTTGAAACTTCTACAAAATACATAATATGAACATAATCAATATAAAATATTTTTCAATGTCTAGGAAAAAACTTTTTTCAATTTACGACATAAAAATGTATTAACACAACATGATCTATAATATATGGGTATGTACATAAACATTAGGGTGATTCAAAAAAAAAAAAAAAATTTTTTTTTCTTGCAAACAAGCTTGAAAGTTTCAATTCAATGTAAAAAGATGCCAGTAAAAAGTTGAGCGCTTAATATTAATATTAAGGACGTCCGCATCGCACCTTTTCATTTCCCATAAGAATAACATAGGAAAATTTCTTTTTGCACATTATGATATTTATTGCTAGCCCAAAGTAAGTCATGAAGAAAATTCCTGCATATATTTTGAACGCTCTACAAAAAAGGTCTCTTATGATTTTTCATCAAACCTAACCGCTTTAAAGTTATTCAAAGTTTAAGTACAATATGCTGAAAATTTGACCGTTTTTATCGCATTGCAGCGGATTAAATGGTTTTATTGGGATTCCTTTTTTTTGAATCACCCTAATAAACTTACATATATAGAAAAATCTACAATTCCAAAAACATAGGATAAATAAAAAATGCTTGAACCAGAATTTGATAATATGACAAATAATTTGTTTCAATTTTCTCATCAGTTATTTTCCAAATTCAAATTCGAAAAATCACAAAAACATATGTATATGTATGCTTATCAACACACTTGTATTAATGCGTTTTTATTTCGCGAAGCGAAAAAAGTATTCTGCTAGACATCGAAAAAAATTTAATATTATGAATGCTCTAATATTATTTTGATATTTTAATATTCAATATATATTGTAGAAGTTTAAAGATATTATTCTGAATTCAAAATTATTTCAATTACTTCTATCACTATCATTTAGTTCTATAAATCTACAATTCATTATTATGAGTTGAACACATACCACGTTCCTTCAAATTGTTATTTATTCAAATGTTTTTAAACAATAAGTCGAAAATTTGGTACAACATACAATATTTAAATATGAATTGAAAATTACTTCCTTAGGTTATTTCAATTATTTCAGGCAATAACTTCTCTGCAACATCTTCAAATTTAAAATAAAATATCTCTTAAAAGCTTTGAATTGAATTGAATTGAATAAAATGTCTTAGAAACACTGTTTTTTTATGGACATAGAATTATCAACACATATGAGCGGCAGTTAACCAATAAAGAATAAAAACAAATAAAGCACTGAGCATGATCATCCAGAAACCATCAATCAAGTCAAGCGATTGTATATTCAGAAATAACTAATTCCATCACCAAAAACGCTCCGCATAGAATTTCGAAAGGGAGTTACTTGGATGCTTAATAAACACACAATCAATAAAAAATATATCTACATACTTTCATTCGATAAATATTCAGTGAATAAACGAATTTAAATAAACGTGGTCAGCTAATAAGGCACTATTTATAAAACTAGGCATTCCACGATTAAAGACTCAGTATCTAAAAATTGCCACGTGCATGTGGGAAAATACAAATTATAATTATTATAATCCAATTTAAATTATCTCGAAGAGTTTTTTATAATAATTTTAATGTTTTTCATTACATGCGCGTGGCAGTTTCTAGATATTGAGCCTATGATCGTATTTCCGTTTCAGCAATTTTCTGTGTAATAGCCTAGTTTTATAAATGGTGCTCAGTTAGCTGACCATGTTCGCTTCTCCTAAGAATATTAGATTAATGAAGGTATTCAGATATATTTTTTATTGATTGTTTTTATTTAGTAACCAAATAACTACTAACAGGTGATGTTATGGGTGAGAATTTCAATTTCTTTTTCTGGCGAATGTGCTATATATTTTTAAGGAAGGAAATAAAAAGATCTTTTGAAATTCTGTGTGGAGCATTTTCTGGTGATGGAATTCGTTATTTCTGAATATCCAATAGAAACAGGCTGTCGTGGATGATTTTTGCTGGATGATCAGGGTAAATTTTTGATATTTTCCTTTGATTTTTTATTGGTTAACTACCACACGTGTTGATAATTCTATATGTATATGAAATGAAACGGAGTCTTAAGATATCTTGAATTTAATTTAAAATTTTTTTTTAACATTTTTCAGATTAAACTTGTAGAGGTTTCAGCGAATTGATCCAGTTATTGTATGAACTATTTGAAAAAAACCTTCAAAATAATTTTCAATTTATATTTGAATCTTGTATGTCACCAAATTTTTGAGTACTTGTTTAAAACCATTTATATAAGTAACAATGTAAAGAAACACTTCATGTGCTCAACTCATAATAATGAAAATTTTTTAAATGAATCGGTCCTGCCACATATATACATGGTGTCTCTGCCAAAATTCCACAAGGTAGAATTGACTTCAAGATAATCTTAAAATTTTGATAACATTCTTTTTGGTAACACCAAAATCTTTCAATTATTTTCAGTACCTTCCAGGAAACAAGATATGCACGAAAGAGAACTTACCACTAAGTAGACAGTTTGTCTACCAGGATTATCTTCATTGTTATTCAGATATGACATGATTATAAAGCAGACAAACCTCAACATGTACGCTGAAATCGGAGAGTATTTAACTTATTTTCGTATTCTTTGCGCGGTCTCCTATTTTCAATATCTTTAATTCCAGTAGCCGTGATCAGAATACGATATTGTTCATTGTTTCCTTCTTGAGAACTTGCCAAATGCGATTCAAAATATCTGGGTATCGTGTATCTCTCTTCTGTAAAATTTTTTCAAATATTTCCTAAGTTTACAAAATAACGTAGTTCTACTCCAGGTTCCTTAATTCGATATGTTCACACTTCTTTACAAATTCTATTTAAAAATTGCCTCGTTCACGGAATATAAATATTAGATTATTTATCTGTCGATATCTAATTGGTGCAATACAAAAATACTGAAATTTAACTTACATTATAAAACACGTGGCCTTATCTCAGCCAAGGGGACAAGACGAAAATATTTAAGACGATAGGATAGCTATAGATGGTAAGACCAAGATAGCTAAGCCTCGCTGGTCAAGCTATCGGGTGTTTTTTTTAGAGTGATAGAACTTTCGATAGGGATAACTGTGATTTGACAGAAGGTAGAAGCCATGTTGTTTTGACATTTCTGTTTAGTAAGCATTGACAAAGTATCATGAAAAGACTCACGCCGCAACAACGTTTAAAAATTGTTGAAATTTATTTTCAAAATCACTGTACTATTCGCCAAACTTATAGAGCACTTAGTGAAATTTATGGTTTACATAATCATCCATCAGAGCAGCTTATTCATCGAACTATCGATAGATTTCTGACAATCCAATGTACAAACTGAGGTTAATAATGGAACACAATATCTGTCAAATGTCTTCCTCGACTGCCATTCTTTTGATGAAAATTTCATCATGTTTTGAAATAATAGCGAACTACAGCTGTTATGCTGTCTTTCAATGCTTAAATCGTTGCAGGAACATTGATAGGAGCTGTTTCGTCTCATTAGACAGGGCTCTGTCTTTCGAAATTATTTATTTATTATATCTGTCGTTCGAAATTATTTTGTCATCGATACTTAGGTCTTTCACATTGATATTTCCTCGGCTGCCATTCTTTTGTTGAAAATTTCATCATGTTTTGGAATAATAGCAAACTACAGCTGTTATGCTGTCTTTCAATGCTTAAATCGTTGCAGGAGCATTGATAGGGACTGTTTCGTCTCATTAGACAGGGCTCTGTCTTTCGAAATTATTTATTTATTATATCTGTCGTTCGAAATTATTTTGTCAACGATACTTAGGTCTATCACATTGATATTTCGATATAGCAGTTTTGAGAATTGTCGTTCGAACTGTTTACGCTTCAGATTATTTGCTTTCTAATAATTATATATGGCCTTAGAAAACAAGGAAAGTCTTTTAGAGATTTTGATACATTTATGCCTTTTAATTTCACATGATACAGCATTCGGAATTATAAACTCTTTCTGTCCTTATTCTACAAGCATTGATCTCATTATTTTTTTGTAACCAATAAGAAGTTTTATTTCGTTCATTCAATCCACCTCCAAATGAACCTTCCAATCAATTAAGGTAATTTCCCTCTCTTTGTTAGAAGGGATGCATCGAGCACCTCCAACGTTCTAACAGTCTTTGAAAAGACTGTAAAATTATTATTCTAGTAATAGGCAAACTTGTCGCATGTAGGCTTTGCTACATTATGCACTATCATTGGGATAGTCAAAATTGTCGTACGTAGCTTGTGACATTTCGATCCAAGCTATTGCGGGAATTATTGGGAATATAGTAATCCAGTCGATTGCTAAAGTATCGGCAATTTAATTACATTTGTTTTTAGTGTAATAATCACACCTTTTGAATTGGTTTATATACCAAGAATTATAGTTCGTTGTTATCATAGTGTATTACGAGTATTTTACTTCAATTCCTTACAATCTTCGTTGGTTTATCTTATTGGATCAACAAAGCTAGTTCATCATCGAGATAACCACATACAAGTGCCCTTGAAGTAAAACTTTTCGCTAAACTACGTCAAAATACAGTCCACTAAACCCATCGAAATTAATCATTGAGATTAATTAATTTGCAATTGTCTGTTATTTCAAAATACTGAAATAATGGGCAAAATATTGCGGTAAACTAACCGTAGTACGTAAGAGGAACCTTATCTTTGACATAGCGCCAAATTTGACCTCATATCTTCATAGGAGTAGAATAATGACGCACATATTCGTGTAACATTTCATGAGAATCGTATAATAATAAGATGGAAAAGATTCTACGATATATACGATAGACTTTAAATTTAACATTTGGATGTCAAGAAGGCTAATGCGAAATTTCGTGGAGGTGAGTGCTACGAATAAGCGCCCAAAAGCTCCTAGCTTCACGTCAGTGCTTTTCGCTACTTTTTCTTGAAAGTACTGGGGCAATTCCAAGTTTTGTTTTGTGTATTTGAACACATATTTTAAATCCGAAATAAGTCATTATTGGAGTACGAGTTTTCGCAAATGGCTCTAAAAACATTAAATTTTCAAATAGTAACAGCTGATTGGCGCGGTTTTAGACAGATTGGACATTAGCGATTAACATCCAGTTTGAATTGTTTTGAGTTTCATACAAAACGTTGCTTGTTACGCTGTTGAAAATGTCAGATTTTGCGATAACTAAACTGCATTTGCTTGAAGTTTAATTTTTTTTGTTTTAAATGAAAAACGTGCAGCTGAAGCTCATCATATGCTTATGGAAGTTTACGGTGACAATGTTCCAATTGACAAGTCATGTAGAGAATGGTTGCGGTGCTTTGAAAGTGGTGATTTCAATGTTGAAGATAGAAATTTTCTGAGAGGTGGGGAAAAGTAATAAGCAGACATTCATTATATTCCGAAATAAATGCATATTTGAATGAATTAATTTTTACTACCAAATCTAAAACATCAAAAACATTGATGGTGTGATTTCCATTTCCGAACAGAATCCACGTTTTATTTTACCTTCAGGAAACGTCCTCTTCGTACACTCAAAAATATTCCCATGGCTCTCAATGAGTGCCGACAAATCGGAAAGCGATATTTTGCAAGCGTTGGCCTTCCATATAAGCGATTCCCATTTAAATAAAATTGACTAAGAGAATATGCGCTTATTCCTCGAATAGTGAAGCAAAAAACCCCGCGACCGGTCCTGCATAATTCCGCACTCGGTGCATGTGCCAGTTTTTGCCGCCATTACCTAAAACTACGAACTGGCCGTCATAGCAATTCGAGTACGTTTACAGGGTGTCTTATTTACATCGAAAAATGGCATGAGGATTGCGGATACCCGCCTGAGATGTTCTTTGAAATTCCTCATTGTCGCAGGTTTTTTGCCAGCGGACGAATTCTTGGCGATCAGAAATTATTGAAATGATATGAATTTATTGTTCATGTGAAAAGTTTCTCACAATATTTGAGACGGAATATTAAAATCCGATGGAATGTTGGTCGACTCGCGACCAAAAGAACTCGTCCCGAGATTCTCGTGCGAGCTTGGACAAGCTTTGACAAACTTCAAGACCTCTCCGAAAAAATATATGACCGAACAAGGTAAGACGTATTGTTTTTATGAGTTCATAGCATCTACAGCTGCCTCGTTATATCGAGCGATTGACACTTATCAAACACATAATGATTTCGCCTTTTTTAGCTCTTGGAAAGAACAATATTTCTCCATATAAATATCGATAAGTACTGAACTGCCCATATCAGATTAATATGACTTCCACAAATGCAAACTGAATGAGTAAACCCTCAAATGGATGGTCTAGCATGAAGATATCACAACTAATGTGTTACGAAAAACAGATTCCACGGTAAAAATGCCCAACATAAACTTAAGAAATTGTTAGAAACAACCACTCTCTAAGAAGCTGTTCCAAAAAACTCTTCAAAAATATGTAGCACATGTAGCGATTTGAGATTTTAACAGAAATTCTTCAGTCCACTTCCCTGCCTGCAAAATTAAAACAACCAATAAAAAAATCTATCATACATAGACGACCTTGTGTTATTTAAAACTAAGATAGAACAGAATAGTTCCTTAACGGTTACCATTAGTATTCTATGTTCGTCCACAGTGTAAATATGATAGATATTTTTTATTGATTATTTTTATTTTGCTGGTATGAAAGTGGACTGAAGATTATCGGTCAAAACCTCAAATCGCCTTTTTGAAGATGCACTACATATTATTGGAAAGTTTTTTGAAAGAGCTTTTCAAAGAGAGGTTGTTCCGAAGAATTTCTGAAGTTAATGTGAGGCATTTTTAGAGGGGATTCTGTTTTTCACAATACCGGTATGAAATACTGTCTTCGCTAAATATTTATTGAGTCATTTCGATCAATATTCTATATTTTCTTTGGATTTTTTCATTTCTTTTTGATGCTGTGTAATGAACGTTAATTCTAAAGGGTCTTTAAATGGGAATGCCCCATTTTTAAATTGACATTACTCACGCAGTGGCAGTCATTGTTTATTTGTGACATTGACGGTTGTATTTCTCAATACCACCATTTAATCATGGAAAGGTACTCACTCCAACAACGTTTACATATACTCCAAATTGTGATCTGTTACTCTAACTTTACGTGCTTTAACTCCAATGTTTGTTCGTTATAATCGTCCGGATAAAAGAACAGTTGAACGTTTAGTGAAGAAGTTTGAGACAAATTTTACACTTCATGATCTCAAAGTGCCAGTGAGACAAAGAAATGCAAAAAGTGAAGGGAATATTGCTGCCGTACGTGAGAATGTTCGTGAAGACCAAAATTTATCGATTTCTCGACCTTCATAAGAACTGGGCATGTCCCAGACGTCTTTGTGGCGAATTTTATGAAAAGACCTTGGTTTACATCCATACAAAATTGTTTTTACCCAAGATCTTAAACCAACAGATCATTTAAAGCGTCGTGTGTTCAGTAATTGGTGCTTAGAAAAAATCGAAAGAAATGTAGCGATAAATTATTCGCCTCGTTCCTACGATTTAACCCCGTTGGACTTCTTTCTTTGGAGTTACATTAGGTCATTGGTTAACAGCAATCATCCAGCAAATTTAGACGATTTACAGATCGATATTGAACGAGTTATTGCTAACATACGATCTTATTTGTGTGAGAGTCATGGAAAATTAGGTTCAACGACTTCATTCCATCCAGCGTTTCCAGGGTGGATTTAAATGATGTTTTATTTCATAACTAATGGTATTCATTGTAGATACTTCATGATTAATTAAAAAAATAGGTCAACTTCTGTTTAGAGGGGAACGAATTTTCATCATGACTTTGTTCCGAAAAAACCACCTCCATGAAGGTGGCCTCAACCCGCAACATTTTTTGAATAGGGAAGAAAGAATAGGGAAAAAAGTTTTATAACCAAAACACATCCACCATCTCTCTCCTATTAAAAAAAATGGGGGGTTTTCCGGAACAATGTCGTCATATGAATTCTTCCTCCCTAATATAGGTCTTGAAAATTATTTTGGATTCTTCAAAACTCTTAGGTTGCTTGAGTTTTGAGCGTCAACTGTCAACATCACCTTTTGACGCTAAATTCAATATTACATCATTTCGTGAATAATGAACCTATTTTGAAAATTTCAACTGGGTTGTGTACATAACCTAAATAGCTTCCAAACTAACCTACACGCGACATCTATTCTCTACTAAAAAAAATGTTGCGGGTTGATGCACACCTTCATGGCAGGGTTTTTTCGGAACAAACTCACGATGTAAATTCGTCCCTCAAAACAGAAGTTGACCTGTTTTTTTAAAGTCTTCTTGTGACACCCCGTATATGTTTATTGAACATAAGTCGCAAATTTAAGTATTCAACTATTCTATGAATATTTCGTCCTCTGATTTTTAAAAAGATGCATTGTGTCGAAGAATAATTTTAGACCATAATATTTCAGTCTTATGTGAAGAGGTTTCTTAATCTAGAAGAACTGTAAAAAACAACTTATTCCAATTAAGAAGCAATAAGTTTATATTTTCCTTCAATCACAAGAAGTATATGAATCAGATCCATTTTTAATTCAATTTTGTTTTAGATATATGTATATACATTTGGCTGATGTTATTGTATGAAGAAGCCGTTCTTAGTAAAGAGTTAGAAGATAAAAACAAATTGAAACTCTTCAGTATACGGCAAATATAGGACAGAACACCATACTTTACAGATACTGAAATGTTTCAGCCGTTACTATTTGGTAGTTGATCATAATTCAACAAGTTGTAGAAATTACAATAATATAATCATCATTCTTTATTTTGGCCCCAATGAAAATTTTAAAATTATCAGTCGATTTAGTTGAAATTTATTTTATTTTTGTATCTTCGAAACAAAATCATCAAGGGATACACACAATATCTGTATGATTCGCACCTTTGTTGATATAAATTCATCTTAACTGATGTTCATATTTTTTATTAAATCTGAAAAAGACTTATTAGAACTTGAATACGTACGGTTGGAATTGACAAAATTACAAAATGAACATTTGGAAACATCGCATTTTTCAGACAATTTAGAGTATAATTAATTGAATCTAAAAAATGCATTAGAAGAACTCAAATACATTTGGGGACTTGACAAAATTGACAAATGAATATTTTAAAACAGTGTGTTTTGCAGACAATCTAGAGTAAAAGTTCGTGCGGTTTTGATAACAGATGTCTCTACTAGTTTATTATTCCAGTGTTTCATCGGGTAACACCTTCATTTTGAAGAGTCATCATTAGGCTTTCTTTACAGTATCTGTCATTTCGCTAAAGTGTAAACAAAATAGTTTCTGTGTTCTCTGAAAATGTTAACTTTTGTAACGACTATTATGTTTTTGCGAGGATTTTCATTTCCTTACTTCAATATGAAGAATAAGGCTGCCGAAAGTCATCGTATTTTAGTGGATGTTTATGATGGCCATGCTCTAGCTGAACAAACGTGTCAGAGGTGCGCCCGGAGAGTCACCAATGTTTAAGGATGAATAATTAGAGGGAATACTCGATGCGCCGCAAACGCAAGAGGAACGCAAAAACTCTTGGAGTCATTCAACCAGCCATTTGCCATGGTTTAAAAGTAGTGGTAAAGTGCATGAGTCCGGAACTCATTTTGGTTTTCGAGACGCGCAAGGAAAACTAGAGGCACTATTTGCGGTATAGGTTTTGATCCAGCGTTGCAGAGATGTCGACAGCCCTGTATATGTTTGCCTCATCGATTACAGCAAAGCCTTTGACATGGTTGAACATGATAAGCTGAAGTCAATATTGGAGAATATGAATCTGGATGATCGAGATCTGAAAATAATCAGTAACCTCTACTACAATCAAAGAGCTAACATTAACATCGGCAACGATTTCACAGAAAGGTAAGAGAGGGCTGTGCGTTGTCTCCCTTATTAGTTAACATCTATTTGGAGGAGATAATGAAGTTGGCACTGGATGGCGCGAATGAAGGAATCCTGTTAAATGGAAAGCGTTTTAACAATCCGAGATACGCAGACGATACAATCATCATTGTAGACAGCTTGGAAAGTCTACAGAGGTTCTGCTACTCGTGGAGTAGCAGAAATAAGTTGAATATGCGGCCTCGACTTCAACACCAAAAAAACAAAATATGGTAGACAGCTAAAATCGCACTCCTAGTGGACAGCTATATGTGAATCAACAACCAATAACCAGAGTTAATAACTACGTCTACCTAGGTACCAATTTAAATGAAAACTGGGATCACTCACTGGAAGTAAGAAGGCCAGAACATCATTCAGCAACATGTTAACGATCTTCAAAAACCATGATTTAAGCACATCAATTAAAATACGCTTGTTGCGATGCTCTCACCTCCTATGGCATTGTAGCTTGACGCGCTGGGGGCGCTTGTCTTGACTAAGATGCTAGTTTTATTCCGATGAAATGGAGGATGCCCAAAGCAATGTCACTGGCGCCAGTCACTGGACCTGTGTGATGGAAGTTCGACCGGATGGAACCCTAGTTTCACCGTAAAGGTGGAATAGAGGGCTGAGCCGCATTGTTCAAGTCAGTGACAAGGGTGTCTGTCGCAGCACAAGGCTTTACCCTTAAAACTAACGTACTCTACCTCATTGCAGTAAATCTCCGGATTTTTCTGTCCAATGGCCGAGTGCGTTATGATGTAGCATACTGCGTTACCTCGGGAGGATGGAGGCCCTCGGGAAGTACTCGTACGATGTGGCCACCCAATTGGTTTTGGACTCGAAGGGGCAGTGGTTGAAAGTCCGCATTCTGGACTAGAAGGGTATTCCATCTATTAGTTCGCAGTAACTCATGTTCAGGATATCTCGAGAAATGCTTCAGGGTTAAGCGGGACTTGACGGTTCGACCAGCCTCGTCTTGAACTAGGACAGATTGCGAGTCGTTTCTGGGGTTTGTGAATCTTCACAATACGTCTAGACCGTAGATGCCTGAAGCCAGGATCAATTGAAAGACTTTGCAAGGGTTAGTTGGCCTTGACGTACAGGCCGGATTGACGGTACTTGTACTAGAATCAATTGAGGCATTAAATCTTGAGACTATCTTAGTTCATGGAACTGCCTTCGGGAGAAAGGATAAGAAGTCCCTTCGGCGAGTGAGTTGGGTCACGAAATAACTCGGGAGCTGACACTGCAGAGCCAGTAGAGGTAGAATAGTGCTTCGCTGCTACCAGTCACGGTGTAGGTTCTCGTACTGAAGCCGAAACTGGAAGCTTGATGGGTTCAAATCTTCGGAATAGTTCATGCCAGTAACCTAACCGGTAGAATTCAAGATGTTGCGATGCTCTATATTCTCAGTTCTCAGTCCTTTTGTACTAAGTTGAATCATGGCCACTGATTGAATCATCGATGAAAAGACTGGAAGCTTTTGAAATGTGGTGCTATAGGAGAACACTACGGATATCCGAGGTAGATCCCATATCATATGTTCTGAAGAAGAACATTCTGGCAGAGAACAGGTACTGTCGACTGAAATCAAACAGCGAAAGCTGGAATACCTACGGCATATAACAAGAAACGAAGATAGATATGGCCTAGATTTATGGAAAACGGGCCCCAGGAAGGAGAAGAAACTCTTGGCTACAAAATCTTAGACAATGGTTCTCTTTAACACAACATTTAATCTTTGAAAAGTTTTCAGGAGATTTTTTAGATAGAAATTGATGACGGTTTCAGAGAATTCATATGGTTAATGTTTGATATATTATTATTACTATGATATACTGAAAATATTAAATGAAAACCTCTGGAATACAAGAAAACTGTTTTGACTTAATAATATTACATCCTGTAGAACAGTCAGTAGCGACCAAGCCTATTCACGGCATCAAACGCATAAGTTCAGCCAAGAAATGATCAATCAAGGAATCATTAACGACTACAGAAGTAGACAATAATTTGTTGTTTGTGTACACCCGGTATGTAGGTCTGCATCGGGTGGCATGTCTCCGGCATGTCTTTGCTACGCATGACCTCAATATATGAGAATTGCGACTCATGAATACTTGTATTAATTGTTCGTGCGAAGCATACCGGAGTAGCGTGCTGCTGTCCGCAGAAGGACGATGCAGTTTGTCTTCTTTCCCAAGGATGAACATCGCACAAGATCTCAATATTGAGTGGATACTCGGAATTTGTGGTCCATGCGACTCGAGTACGGACGTTTTCCATTTTTGTTACGGAAAAAAGGGGTTAATGATTCAACGCAGGTTTTGGGGTTAATTGGAGATGTCTCGATGGTTTTAATTCAGGTCATGCGGAAGGCATGTTCAGGAGTTTGAGTATTGCTTCTAATATTTTCCATAAAAATCAATAAAATGTGAAAAATATTTAGAAGCATTCACATGACGTCAAGAATATTAGCCCTCCTACATTCATGATGGGACTTTCAATGGGAACGCCCCATTTTTAAATTGAAATAACTTACGCATGGCAGTCATTGTTTATTTGTGACATTGACATTTGTATTTGTCAATGTCAACCATTTAATCATGTAAAAGTATACACTCTAACAACGTTTACAAATTATCCAAATTTATTATGAAAAATGACGATCCGTTACTCCATTGCTTTACGTGCTTTAACTCTAATTTTTGGTCGTTATAATCATCCGAATAAGAGAACGTTTAGTGAAGAAGTTTGAAACAAATTTTACAATGCATGATGTAACAGTGCCAGTAAGACAAAGAAATGCAAGAAGTGAAGAGAATATTACTGTTGTACGTGAAAGTGTTCGTGAAGACCAAAATTTATCGATTTCTCGACGTTCACAAGAACTAGCATCTCTCAGATGTCTTTGTGGAACCATTTAACTAAAAGACGTTGGTTTGCATCCATACAAAATTGTTTTAACCCAAGAACTCAAACCACTTGTCATACTGCCAATGATACAATGACTTTATTGAAAACAAAATTCGGTCATTCGATATCTTCAAGAAATGGAACGATAAATTATCTGCCTGGTTCCTGCGATATAACTCCATTAGACTTCTTTCTTTGGGGTTACATTAAGTCAGTGGTTTACAGCAATCATCCAGCAAATTTAGACGATTTACATAAATTATTGAACATGCAATTGCTAAAATACGACCGAATAAAATTGTTGATTTGTTGAGAGTCATGGAAAATTTTGTTCAACGACTTCATTCCTGTTACTGAATTGTTTCAGCCGTTACTTATTGGTAGTTGATCAAAATCAAAACAGATTGTTGAAATTACTATGTTTTACTACCAATAAAAATATATATTACACATTTTCTTGTGACTCGAGTTTCGGGAAATTAACTATCCCATCATCAGACAACTGAAGACCTAACAGTGGTACAGAGGTATCGATAATACCTCTGTTTTTTCAATTGTTCTTGAAAAATGTACTTTCCACTGATAATGATTCATCATTTTATTTGAAAAAGAAACAATCCATTCAGTATCCTAAAAACTCGATGTTTGGACAGGCATTCCTGGAGATGAAAACCTAAATGCTGCCAAATACTTGATATTTAGTTTTTAAAAATTCGAATTCTTTCGATGGTTTGTCAATTTCCTAACTATTTTGAGGACATGGCCGGAAACATTTTAGCACAGAATTTTTTTTTTTGAAGGTGAATTTTTACAAAAGTATGTATAATTATAATAGTGTTTTATCAACTAAGTTATCACAATTATTTGCTTGAAAAAAATGTATTTTAGTAAATTGCCTTATGCTATCATAATTTTTCTTGGATTTGTAGAGAATTTGTTCAAAACTCTCGTTTCAATCCAGTCCTGATTTTCTTAAAAAAATTTACGATGGACGCTCATCAAACTCAACCTAGTCAATCTGTCCTCTCCCATTGTACTCAGCCAGGTCTTTACCCTTCGAAGGGTACTGAAAGAACGTTCAACAGTAGCCGTAGTGGATGTGAAAGCACTTAAAATGAATAGTGCATGCCTTGCTGCAGGGAAAAAATATTAGCCTCCTCCAAAAGTGTAGCCACTTCAATATCCTTCAATTTGTCCTCTGCTAAATCTTTCTTTTTCCACAGATTATACCACAAATCTAATTCTGCAGAGATATCACCCAACTCAAAAAATTTCATTGAAGATTTTGCGTTTTCTTCCAAATCTTTTGAAGGATGTAATTTTCAGCATGATGAATATGGGATAAGACAAAAGCAGGTGTATTCTAGTGTGGGAATCTAATATTCAATAATAAGGTTAAAGAGTAAAGATAAGGGATAATCAACGATCGTCACCAGTATTCAATCACAGTCTCAGATGTCGGATTACTTCTGTGTATTTGCTTTGTAACAATTCGTGGAACTGTTAAATCACCGATTTTCTCCGAGATATCATGTGATTTTTTAAGTTTTTCCTCAGAAACATGTTCAATTTCTTGTCGATCCTTCTTGATGACATCAAGGATTTCACCTATGTGTTTCCTCACCATAATCAAATCCATATTTTTATCTTGTAGAACGTTCACAACGTGTTCCAAAATCGCAGAGTACTTTGCAATCATGACTAAACCTATAATGAAAATTGGTTTAGTGAGTGCACAGTGAAACTGATAGGCAAATTTTCTTGTAGCATAGTTTCCTTCGATCGAGAGATGTTCTAGCGCATTGACGATTTCATGGAAGCTTTTGGAAAATTTTCTGATGCTCTTGTATTTCTCAGACCATCTGGTATCACAGAGCCTTGATAAATTAGGAGCCGAAGTCCTGCGCGTTGGCGACCCACGAAAGAAGGATATTGTATCCTTAACAGTTGCAATCAAGTTTCTTATTTTCGGTAGTTTGCTAGCATCACAAGATTCAGTTTGTGGCTTCAGCAATGAAAAAATAAAGATTTATTGTACTTTTTCCTCAAAATGTCTTTTATTAAGCAATTTTAATCAATATGCTATATTTTCTTCGAATTTCTTTTATGCTGTGTTATGAGTGTTAATTCTGTATATTTACTTAATTATGATTGTGTTTTCTAAGGCACTTATTTAATTTCAAAAACTTCTTGAAAATTTTCATGAGTTAAAATTTTTAGTGAGGTTAGCAGAATTCATCTGTTTGATACTGAAAAACCCCTCCTTTTTATTATTTTATTTTCAGTTCTATTTTTTTCAACTGAAACACCCTTTTTCTAGGATGTGAAGAGAGTTAGAACCCATGTTTGTACGAAATTTGTTTCTATTTAAATTAGTTCTATCTCTCTTATCAGTTTTTTCAGTTTTTCTGAAACACCCAGTATTCACTGTGTTTCTCCTCTTCAAAGGTCTTGATGAAGGATGTAAATCCCCTGTTTAAAATTAAATATTGGGCCGGAACATGTGTGGTTAAGATTAAACTTTCCTTGCATGCAAAGCAGGTTCGTGATGAAAGAACGTAAAGGAAGTAAAAAGCAGAACACCATAACACCAGGATACGACTGGTGCAGACTGCTTGGCTGGCGATCGAACAGGAAGAACTCACCCGTACCCATCTGCCGTGCCTTGTGCATGTCTTCCACTTTCAACATCTGATGGTGTAAATTAGCGAATGCCCCACGTGCCTAGCAAAATCTGTATGTTATTTCGACGTGAATGCGGCAACGGCACGACAGCAGGTCCAAAGGAAGACTAACCGCAGGAATTGCATGCTCCAAATTGCTCGTGTGTTCATTCAGATGCCCGCAATTTCATAACTACCTCAATTTCATTCATTCCACTATCGGGAGCTTCCATTCATTCCCATGATGAGAATTCCTATCATTTTGTATCACATTCATATCAGCATAAGAATCTGAACACTATACAAGGCGTCTACTTTTAAAAGGGCTAAACTTCAAGCGGGAATCATACGAGTAATTTGCTACAAAAAATGTCGTATAACACATGGTCGAAATTTAGATGGTTATTCTCAAATTTAACATTTCTTGATTTCACAAAATATTTCAAGTTTTTCCATAAAATCAACTATACTTCAGTTATCCTTCTAGCATCATCAAATTTTACCACATATCTAGAAACAGTATTAAATTTGCTACAAGATAAAGTCTTGTTTACCAAAAAATTCCTATTGCGGGCGTGTTAAGGAGATGAATATCACGATTCTGAAGTGAACAAAATCAATCGTATTTCTCCAATGGTTTTATTGATGAAAAATTATCAGTTAGGGATTTGTTTTTTTTCAGCAAAAAATACCTAATTTAGTGTGTTTTCGAATGACATAGCTTTGTGCTATAGCTGTTTGTTCTCTAGCATAATATCATGGCTTAGAAGATAAAAACGAGAAGTTGTAATATTCCATACCTCTTGAAGCTCTTTATGATTGAATAATTAAGTAATTATCAAGAAAATCATGAATTTATCTGTCGAATCAAAATTATTCAAATGAATAAACTAAATTTTATTAATGCAGAAAACAGACTACTACTACTGATATGTTATTGAACTTATTTAAATATTTTAATATTAGCCTTCTACATATTTAATTTCAAAAAATCACATTTAATAATTATAACTTCAGGAATTAAATTAAAATAATGTCATTTAAGTACCACTTATATCAAACCACATATAAAATAAACTAATTCCTAAAGTTATGATTATTAAATATAATTTTTTGAAATCAAATATGTAGAAGGCTAATATTAAAATATATTAATCATTTTATATACCTTCTATCAAGTATTAACCTCTATTTATGTTATTTTATTCATAATATATAATTATTTGGTTTCCTTAACATTCTTTATACAGATAGTTTTGTGCTATAACAGAGGCTATTAAATTGTCTTTCAATCTTTTAGATCAAGGGTAAACCACAGAATTATTTATTCGTAGTTAACATCACACTTCATTTATATTTTTCAGTATTCATTTTCTAAATTGTTAAAGGGTGAGTAAATATTTGTTGTTGATTGATGTTATATTTTATCGAATATGAATTAATTGGGTACTGACGAAGCAAAGTCTCTCTTAAAACTTGTTTTTCAGTAATGTTTTTACATATCTTGAGATTTTATAGAAAGTAACTCAGTTAGATATCCAATAATATTGAATATTCTAAGTATGATGAAATTCTTAAGATTATGTTAAACATTTTTTGAAAGATATTTGTTTTCATAAGATTGATCAGCAGAAACAAAATTTTGTCTACTCAAAATATTTAATTTATAGGATTTTGATTAACAATTTTTATTTATTGGATTTTGTTATATCATTTGGATGTCTTATAAGGAATGTTTATTTTATATGTCTTTTGATATAAGTGGTACTTATATGACATTATTTTGATTTAATTCCTGAAGTTATAATTATAAAATATAATGTTTTGAAATTAAATATGTAGAAGGCTCATATTAAAATATTTAAATAATTTGTATATACCTTCTATCAAGTATTAACCTCTATTTATGTTATGTTATTGAACTGTTTCAGCCGTTACTATTTGGTAGTTGATCATAATTAAAACAAATTTTTTATTACTATGTTTTACCACCATTAATTTTTAGATGTTTTACAATATGAAAGGTTTACATTTTTGCAACTGGTTTCAAACTTTCGTTCACCTTCAGGCAACTGACCCCTAAGCACATGGTACAGGGTATTTTATGTAGATTCAGATACAATGTAGTGATAATAAAAAAGTGAGAGTTTTAGTTATAGTTATTTTAGGTAATTATGAGGGTAGGATGTTATTTGAATGCATTGAAAATTTGGGAATTACATAGATCAGTTTGATCATTCATTATCTCAAGAATATTTTTCTACACCAATTTATAAACTTCAATGGACTCCAGATAGTTGAGCTTCATTTCTTTTTATTCCACATGTAATATTTTTAGGTTGTCGATTGTGAGGAATATGTGGCCATTTTCGATGCAATGTGTTGCAACGGTGGAGCTTCTTTTATTTTCGGAGAAATCCATTCGAGCATTACATTTTTTATTGCAAGTTGAACATGTTAACTCATAAACTCCTGATTTTAGTAGATTTGGGGTTGGATCCTTCGCATTGAATAACAGAGACGAAAATGTATTGTCTGGTTTGAGAGCTATTTTGATATCAAGTTTTAATATATTATTGGCTATTTTTTCACTTATGTCACCGAAGTACGAAAGAGAAATGAACTTTTTGGTTTTTTCTGTTTTAATAAAAGGATGAATTTGATTTATGGCTATTTGAGACATTTTGTGTTTAATTATTATTATTAATTGTTTTGATAGTATCAATTTCAACTTCACGGTTGTTCTTGGACAGGGGAAAATAAAAGGCCCTATGGATCATCGATCGGTAGGCTGAAATTTTTTGTGAGTATGGTTGGTTGATGTGAGTTTTCTGAATATTAAATTCAATTTTTCAGTTTGAATATGATAATGATACATCTGAAAATGTTATATGGTTATTCAATTCTTTTTCTAACTTAAATTTTATTTTTGGGCGAATGTTATTTATCAAATTCAGAAATTGTCCAAGTTGTCTAGATGTTCCAGATATGCAGGCAAATACATCATTTGAAAATCGGTACCAAGAGTGTATTATCATAGGTAATTCATGAAAATATCTGCGAGATATGGGCTCAGGCGTAGGCCCATAGCTAGGTCGATTAGTTGTTCAAATATTTTGTTATTGAACTGAAAATAATTCCTCTGTAAACAAAGTTCCAAAAGTATAATGAACTCACAGTGGATAAATGGATTCAGATGTGATTGTTCTAATATTTCCGAAACTAAATCTATATTCTCTTTTCTCGGAATATTTGGAAACATATTCTCTACATAAAGACTCAATAAATATGGTATATTTTTGTGTGAAACCGGTTATTGTTTTGAATATAGTGTTTAATCCTTTTTCTAGTTTATATATGGGACTATTAACATAGGATACTACTGGCCGAATAGGAAAATTTTCTTTGTGGATTTTCATTAGACCGTAAAGTTTTGGCGAACTTATTTTTAGACTACTACTACTTATAACAATTGTTCGAAATGTTCAATACATTTCACACATTGTTTTCGCACTGAATCTACAACAATGCGAAGTTCACAACGTTTCTGACGCATTTCTGCACACAATACAATTTTATTATTTCGATCAGATCCTCTCGAGTCTGAACGCGAATTTGATATATTTTTTCCTTCAAGGTGTGGTAGACATAAAAATCCAAAGCCATAAGGTCGGGGCTTCTTGGTGGCCATCTTACCGGACCGTACCTTTCAATCCATTGCACCCCAAAATATTCATTCATTAACCACCAAATGATCATGTTTCACCTAATCGCCTGAATACTTGTACAAATGTCTTTCTATTTGGTTGTCGTCTGTTGGGAAAACGCAAATCGTACTCTCGAACCGCTGCGCGAGCATTTCCATTCGCAGATCCATAAATGAACAACATATCGCGATATTCGATGTTTGAAAAAACAGGCATAATTTTCTCTATGTTTTCTAGAATACTTATTATAAATTGAGTTAATTCGTTAGATTCAAGAAAATTTACTAATACCCAAAATTATTAATCGACAGAAAGTGTCAGATTTTAAATTCCGTGTTTACTTTGATATTCTATCACAAAGAGCTTCAATATAGAGGAAATTTAGGTTTGGAATATTTCAACTTTTCGTTGTTACCTTTTTAGCCATGATATTATGGCAGACGACAATTAGCTAGCACAAAAGTTGATATGTCATTCGAAAGAACACTAAATGAGGTATTTTTTGCTGAAAAGAAAACATGTCCATATTTAATGATTTTTCATCGATAAAACCATTGAAAAAATATGACTGCTTCTTTTCACTTCAGAATCGTGATATTTATCTCCTTACCACGCTCGCAATAAGAATTTTTTGGCACATAGAAATTCTCATCTTGTAGAAAATTTAATGCTGTTTCCAGATATGTGGTCAAATTTGATGAGGCTACAAGGATAACTAAAGTATAATTGATTTTATAGAAATACTTGAAATATTTCGTGAAATCAACATTTCGACCATACTATGAAATTTTTTGCAAATAACTTGAAGTTTGGCCATTTTAAAAGTAAACACCCTGCATACAGTTGAGGTTATGATAAGTGTTATAATATATTATTACAATTTCCACAAATTTGCCTATTTATACCACATATTTCACTATTTAGTTATACTACATCTGAATGATTTTCAAAAAATGGCGACAAGTCAGAAGTTTCTAAGCGCTATTTCATATCATCCATGATCCTCATAAAATAATAAAAATAAATCTTTAATTGATCTTAAAACCTGAATGTTTCTATCACGTATAAAAACACCTAACTTCAGTTGAATAACAATTCCTAGAAATTAAGATCCATCAAAATCTTTCTTATTTAGAAATATTTCAACACTATATTAGCATTTTCTGATATTTTCACAATTTTCTTTTGTGAAGGGTTTTCGAATAAAAAGTTTCATTTTGATTAGCCCGCTATCTCAGCAGCTGTCACTTTTGAAGCTGTCATTTTTTGACATTAGACGAGTAAAACTACGCCATTACTAAAAATGGAACGACGCACGCTCCAACAAAGCACTGAACATATTAAAATACACTACAAAAATGGTGAAAATTTTACAGCCGACTATAGTGAAACTGAATTTGAGACAAATTAGTGATGCCAAGAATCGAAACCTTGTGCCTTTTTCAAGAACAACTGATAATATTTATGCTGTAGCATAAACTTCAGTTTTAAATTTCTTTATCGAAAGACATGTGGTTTGGTCGGGTGAAATATATTTTTAATAAATGCTTAAATTTTTTAGATACGAAGTTGAACTGATGACTTATCGACTTAGTAATTCCAAATGGCCATTGTGAAAGTGTGCTACATGTTTTTTGGAGTTTTTTGAAGGAAATATTTTGAAGATAGTTATTTTCGAAGAAATTCTTGAGGTTATGTTGCACATTTTCAGAAAAGAATCGTTATGAAACAAAGTTTGTATTCTTCAAGTATTTATTTAGTATTTTTAATCAATATTCTATATTTTCTTTCTATTTTTTTATTCCCTTTAGTGCTGTGTAATGAGTGTTAATTCTATATGTCTACTAAATTGAAACTGTGTTTTCTGAGACATTTACTTAATTCAATTTCAAAAAGTCTCTGAGAATTTTTTTTTATAAAATTGAAATTTGTAGTGAGGTTAGCAGAATGAATATAGCTATTTAAGATATTGTAATAAGTCTTCTATCAGGTAAAAAAACACTTTTTTATTATTTTATTTCAGCGATATTGTCAATTTGCGTTTGTAGTCAATTTGAATTCCCAGGAGAGGTACTGAGTCGTCATCTATGATATTCTCATTATGATATGTTACATTAATTGCATGTTGATTTTTCACTCCAAATAGTTTTATTTTAGTGATGTTCATTACCAGGTCATTAGTTTGGAACCATTTATACAGTTTTTGCAGATTTTCGTTTAGAACCACCACAAATCACTGTTACATCGTCAGCATATATAACGGTTTCGCTGATGTTTTCTGGGTTAGATCGCTGGTATATATAATAATAATAATGTATAACAAGGGACCCATTATTGAGCCCTGAGGCACACTTCTTTCTATAAATAAGGTATCTGGTATTATTTGTTCACCATTCTTAGTCTTTCAGTTGATCCTTGAATTCTTCCACTTAGATAGGATGCAAAAAGTCTTTGAGCTACACCTCATGTCGTATCTTTCCATCGTTTATTATGATCTTGTGATTCACCTTGTCACCTTTTGTTAGATCGAGGTAGAGTGTTGCTATTATATGGTTTTTATTCAGTGATTTCATTACTGAATTATTGTTTTACTAGAATGTTGTAAGCCACAGAAAAGTTGGTAGTTTAATCAAGAACTATTCTCTCGACGATCTTATTGATGTTTGAAAGTAGAAATATTAGTCTCTAATTGCCATAATTGAATATATTTCATTTGGTCTTCTAATTATTGTTACATTTTGACGAATGCAGAATTATCCAATTGAAATGTTGAAGTTTATGAACTCCATATCACTGATTACCGAACTCTTTCAATCCAGCTATCCCTCAAATTAAACATAAAAAACAACACTGTATCGAAGGAGCTTGTCAAAAATCTGAGCCTCCAAAATCTAACTGATTTTGAATATTGTATTTCTAATTGTGATTTTTAGGACATTAATGTTCGTTAAAGCTTTGAAGCATCCATGAATTTAGTTAAGAATATTGTTGAAACTTTTTGTACCCTTATACGGTGTACTAACATGCGAAAACATGATGCAAAATTTCATCAAAACAATAACCTCTGTAGGAACAGCTGGGACGGAAATTTGTTGTTGAAAATTTTTTTTAACGCAAATGTCCATCAAATTAACAGCCAAATGGCTGTTTTGCCACAAGAGATACTATGGTTTTATTATAAACCGCAGAAATAAACTGTAATCTAAAAGCAATATTCTTCATCCTTGATGATAAAAAATTATTTTGTCGACTGAAAGAACTCGATCAATAAACCACCGAAACCTTGATAATGATGATTTAATATTCTAAGTAGTAACTGTTTCTCACATGCATCTCACGTTTAAAAAAATGATGACCTGTCTGGCGATTAATATGCAATTAATTCGAGATCAGGGACATATTACTTCACAATGAGACTATTCAGTTGAATATTTTTCCTATAGTCGTTTTTCACTCCTCTAGAGAGGCGCTATTATTTCGTGTAAATGTCCTTATTTTGCAAATTTTTAGCAGAAAATTATCTTGAACTACCAGATATATTTCTCGACAAGTTTGGCATTTCGCACGCTCAATAACTTTCGCACAAATAACTTAGAGTTTTTCTATTTGTAATTAATATTTCATTCCCAATATCATAAATATCATCAGAATTATTCTGTTAACCGAACTACAGATTTTTAATTTTAATTTTATAAAATTTTTTTCTCAAATACTTCTCAAAATGAAATGAAAGTCTTTAAGAACACAGTTTCAATTTAGTAGACATATGAAATTAACACTCACAGCACCAAAAGATATGAAAGAATACAAAGAAAATATATATTATTAATTAAAAATACTAAATAAATAATCAAAGGATACAAGATTTAAATAAGTAAAAAACCCCTTTTTATTATTTTATTTTATATATTATAATCATATTTTGGTTTTTCATTCATACATATAGTATCATTTGGATACAACTGAATCTATAAAAATACCTGGGGCAAACTTTGCGTAATTTCTGTGGACGAACCGAATACGTAATTTTAATATTTAAAAAATCATTACATTCTTAGTTTGTTTTATGGAAAAACATGTGGTTTTGGTCGGGTGAGATATATTTTTATTAAAAACTTAAATTTTTTGGATACGAAGTTGGACTGACGAGTTATCGAAGTGGTAATTCGAAATGGCCTTTTTGAAGATGTGCTGCATGTTTTTGGTATTTTTTTGAAGGAGCTTTCTTAAATAGGGTTATTTTTGCAGAAATTCTTGAGGCAATGTTGTGCATTTTTGGATAGGAATTTGGTTTTCATAATACATTGATACGAAACAAATTTTGTATACTTCAAGTATTTATTTAATATTATTAATTTATAATTTATATTTTAATTGTTATAATACCCTTTTATGTACCTCAGTGATGTTTTATTTGTTTATTTATCAAATAAACTTTATTATAATCATTATTGTATTCTTTCATACCTTTTGGTGCTGCGTAATGAGTGTTAATTCTATATGTCTACCAAACTGAAACAGTGTTTTCTAATACATTTATTTTATTCAATTTTAAAAAGTTCAAAATTTTTTTTTATGAAATTAAAGTTGAAAAATTTGTAGTGGGGTTAGCAGAATGAATCTGTATGATATTTAAGATATTGTAACTCCTTCTATAAGTGAAAAACCCCCTTTCTATTATTTTATTTCATGCTCATATGAAGGATCAAGTTTTTGTCTGATAATACACCCACATTGAATTTGTTATTGGTAATAACTCAATAATGGAGATCCAATCAAGTGTGAATTGGATAGATAGATGTAATAAAATATAAAAAATGTGAGATCTGGATCTTTTGCGCGCTTGTTCATATCAACTATGATCCTCATTGAAATTGTGTATGTGCATTCTTGCCATCATTTGACACCTAAACACTCAATTTTAACTCGATCGAATTTGTACTTTCGAAACCTATTTGAGAAATAATATTCCAAGTGAAAAAAGTCCGCAATTTTCATAAAATAGAAAAAAAATCTAAATCGCTGAGTAAAATATCAATGTGAATGCAGGGTTTTATGATCATATCAGTTACATTTAGTATGAAACTTCAATTTCCCATATCAGTTAAAAAACCATTTTTCAACTATAATAAGACTGTATTTTGTGAATTTCCACGAGTTTATTAAAAATATACACGAATGTTTCAGATAAGTAAATAATTTTCAAGTGGTCAGATATCAAGTGCGATCACAATACAAATTGAGTAGGGGGTGTGATTAAATTTTAATTTTCTGTTTCTATTTTGAGATCATACTGAAGTATGTTTATTTCTATTAAATGAATTTCCTGACTTTTGTTACATTTGCGAATAAATTTTACGATTTTCCTGATTTAACGAATGAAATAAAATAAAAAGGCCTTTTACTTGATAGAAGAAATATAATAAAGTTTGAATATTGAAACAAATTAATATATGTTTATCTTCTACAGTTTTAATTTAAAAAATTTTTTATTCAAAAAAACTTTTAGACATTAATTTAATTCTAAAAGTTTTTTTTTGAATAAAAATTTTTTAAATTAAAACTGTAGAAGATAAACATATATTAATTTGTTTCAATATTCAAACCTTAACGAATGAACTTCAGATGTATTGTGTTTGAAAAATTTTCATCTGCTAACGCATATACTGTTTGAATCTTGTTTTGATTTTCGATTTTGATTATTATGTGAGTTGATAAACTTCAAATATAATTTTAAATGAGAAATATAAAATTTTAAATTCGTACTTAGATAAGGTATAATTCTCAATGATTGATTTTTTGATTCAGTTGTTCTCAAAAGTGTAAAAAATGGTTCACTTAACCCTTCAATTAATACCTGAAAAACATCTCATTTTTCTTTGGAAATTAAATATAATAATTTCTAACAACTTAAGAGGCAACTTTACTCTGTGATCTACAAAACCTTGTCGAGTTTGTTCAAGTTTAGGATTGTTATACAGATGTATGTTACACTGTCTCAATTTCTAGAACTTTCTATTATCATAGCTCATACTCCTTATTAATGATTCCAACAACTCGTTTTAATTATGATCATCTACCGAATAGTAGCGACTCAAACTGTTTTGAATAAATAATAGATGGATCGGATAGTAATGTCGTTTCTGCGCATGTCGATATTTGATATATTTGATTGTCATTTGTACTCGTGTCAAAGACATTTTAAGGTTATATTGTGACTTGTTAACTTCTAAATAATTGATTATTAGACTTTTTTTGCAATTTGGGGCGAGATGGCCAGCCAAATACCAGAAGAGTATAACTGGCATTGTATGCTTTTTCAGTTTCGCAAAGGCAGTAACGCAATAGTTGCGACCAAAAACATTTGCGATGTTTATCCAAGTGCAATAGACGTTCAGATCAGGTACTTTTGATAATCCCAAAAAGGCGTTTCGCATCTTTATTGCGAACAATTGGATCGGATGAACCAATCTTTAATCGAAAACTATCCGGCGATTGTCAACAGAAAAGGCGTTATTCTGCAACACGACAATGCACGACGAACCTTGGACAAATTAATGAATTGGGGAACAGCCTCACCATACTCGCCAGAAATCACACTCTCGGATTTCCGTTTATTCCGATCGCATAAACATTTTCTTAGTGGCAAAAAATTTGAAAATTTGGATGAAATTGAAATTGCCGTCTCGAGATATTTTACTCAAAAACCAATTGATGTTTATCGAAAATGTTGAAAATTTGCACACTAGATGGCAAAAGGTTGTTGATAACGAAGGTGATTAGATTATTGATCAAAAATAAAAACTTGTTAATGATTTATTCCTTTGAATTTATTTTACAAAAACGATATAACTTTCCGATCCACCTAATATTTCGATATGAAGAAGGAAGATATTGAAGCAACTGTTGAGAAATTCCAGATATTCGTGCCAAAAGAGCAGAGTTAGTGATCCAAGAAAGATGAACATTCCTAGGATAGCTAGATCGAGTCCGCCATACGCACTGATGATGATGTTACCTCGTAGAAGAGTGGCCAGATAAATATTGTATTCAATTTAGTGGGAAAATCCTTGTACCGAGCGGCTCTAAGTGTGGAGATATTTACGATGATCATTATTTTAGTCATCGATTGACATAGAATCGAACAAAGTTGAATAGTGCACCGTCTAGATGATTAGTCTTAGTGGAAAGTAATATAGATGCGACCTTACAAGGTTCCTGGGACAAAACTGCTTTCCAGTATGTTCGAGTGATCGCACATTTGGATCTCAGTCCTATAAAAGAATAAAGATCAAGTATATCATATATGGGAAGAATCACTGTAAATGGAAAATCGGGTAAGACAACGCGACCATAGCTGTACCTCGGCGAGATTCGCAGAGCGAGGATGTCTTGAAGCGAGGGGCCCCGTTTTACTACATACGCTACTATTCGAGAAATTCCGAGATCATCATAAAAACAACGAGGCAAAATTCGCATTTCTTCAACTTATCGGTTCTTTTCTTGTGTCAAACGTAAGATGGGGACCCCACAGGAGTTTCGCCATCTGGGTAGTTGGCGCATTACGCATTCGAGTTCCTCTTGATGGTGCGGATCAAGAGTTGGGAATGAACATTGCCAAAACCATACACGTAATAGTCTAAGATCCGAACCTAAATCGACCTTCACCGAGCTGATAATAGAATAAAACTTATTTTATAATAAATTTAGTATATTAGAAAATATATTCAAAATGGGTTTTCAAAAAAAATCCTGGACATAATATTTTTAATTATTTTTAAAAAAATGATTTTTCATTATATGTTGCAACATCATGATAATAAAAAAATTTTATACTGGACTTGAAGTATTAAACAGATAGAATGTGCTAACGTAGGGTTGTCTATAATTTACCTGGCCAAACTGCTAGGCTGTCAGGTATAAAAAGGTATGACGATGCTAGTTACTTTCATTTGTTATGATCATAGGGTTGTCTGCAAAAAATTTTGTCCTAATAGGGGTTTGCGAATTTTAAAGATTTTAATTCCAACGCGTTTGAAAATGAGTGACAGAGAGATTCGAGGTAAGTATAATGTGTAATAATAAAGGACCGAACATCGCAGTCGTTTCTGATGGGGCCTGGAATATAAGAAAGTGCGCATGCTCGGCACGTAAACCTTTATACTTTTTAAAACTTTTTATATTCCGGGCTCCATCAGAAACGACTGCGGTGTTCGGTCCTTTATTATTCCACATTATACTTACCTCGGATCTCTCTGTCACTCATATTCACACGCGTTGAAATTAAAATCTTTAAAATTCGAAAAGCCCTATTAGGACCAAATTTTTTGCAGACAACCCTATATCAACGTGTTCGTAATAAAACAGCGCTTATGCTGATATAAATTTTTTCTATTATCATAACAGGTAAAAGTAACTAGCATCGTCATACCTGTTTATACCTGACAGCTTAGCAGTTTGTCCAGGTAAATTATAGACAACCCTACGTTAGCACATTCTATATGTTTTATACTTCAAGTCCAGTAAAAAATTTTCTTATTATCTTGATGTTGCTACATATAATGAAAAATCATTTTTAAAAAAATAACTAAAAATATTTTGTCCAGGATTTTTTTTGAAAACCCATTTTTAATATATTTTGTAAAATACTAAATTTATTATAAAATAAGTTTTATTCTATTATCAGCTCGGTGAAGGTCGATTTAGGTTCGGATTTTCAACTATTTTACTTTAATATCAGCTACAAATACTTGAAGAGTAATTTCTGATGAGTTTCCGTAAAAGTATTTCAGATAATTACTGCATGAAATGAATCAATAGTAAATAAAAATCAATTTACAAAAACTATTTATGTATGAACAACAATTTTTCAACACACTGTAGCTTCATCAAGTTTGGCATCTGTACTGGTTAGGTGTGAAGACTTACATAGTATCTTATACAGGGTGTCCCAACAGTGCGCATTTGCTCGATGTATCGATGATGCTGATTCATATGAAAAAAGTCTTATATGAAAGTTACACGGTACCAAAAAGGCCATGTTTTGAAAATAGTTCCAGATGCACAGGGTGTTGTATTTTTCCGTAATAGCAAAAACAATATTTTTTTTAAATAGAACAACCAGTTTATTTTTTTGTCATTTAAATGGTCCTTTTCTATTCAGCACTGAATTTTTTTCAGCCACAATGCGCTAGTACCAAGTTATTAATTTTTTCGACAAAATGGGGGGTGATGCAAGCTCTGAATGAAATAACTGTAATTAAGCTGGTTCTTCAAAGATCTGAATTTTGTCTGGTGAAGTAACGTAGAAAATACCAAAGTAGACGGTATTGCTTTGATCATCATGTATGTTCATACAGAGTGCCTCAAATGTTACGTTCATTTTCGTCCGCTTCGATTTAAGTTTATGCGATTTTTTCGAAGGGAACGCCATGTATATTAGTTTGTTTTCGCATTCTACATGGAATTACCTATCGGAGGATACCGACATGTTATATGTTATTCCTAACAGTTTTTTGATTATTTGTGTTTTTCATGTAATTTTTACACAATAGAAGAAATATCTATCTATATATATATATATATATATTACATTCTGTCAAGAAAGTACCAGGAATTATCGATTTAAATCTGGCGGGGCAATGAGGCAGGTAAAAATGTTTTTTTCCTAGGTTGGTACCACTGTCCTTAATTACTAGGCCCAGCTTGAGCGGGATCTGTCAACTAGTGTGTTTGCAACAGCTGATTGAGTCAGTCGATTTCAGAGTGCGTGCCGATTATTACTATGGGTGATAACGTTGAGCGGGATAGCGCGCCTTCTCACCGAGCTACTATTGTGACTGACTTTCTCGCCAAAAACTCAACAAACATGCTTCAGCAACCACCGTATTCGCCGGATTTGGCTCCCTGCGACTTTTTCCTCTTCCCAAAACTAAAATTGCCCCTTCGTGGCACCCGTTTTGAGTCGATTGAAGCCATAAAACAAAATTCGGCGCGAGAGCTAAAGTCCATCCCGGAAAGCGCCTATAAAAAATGTTTCGATAATTGGAAGTGCCGTTGGCATAGATGTATTGGAGCAAATGAAGCCTATTTTGAAGGCGACCCAATAAATTTTGACGATTAAATGTAAAAATGTTGTTTTAATTGAAAATTCCTGGTACTTTCTTGACAGAGTAGTATATAAACTGAAGTTGGCTATGATTTCAAATATCGCCAAAAACGAAATAATAAATTGTGACATTTGTTCATAGTCTGTTCTATTATTTGCTTGAAAACTATGGTGTATGCATGGGGCGCTGGTAAAGAAAATTATTTGTTGGCTTCCCGTTTGTATGCTGCAAAATATCCTGATAGTTTTGTAATATTGCAGGAACGATTTGAGAAAACAGGCCACATCGAATACGAAAAAATTAATCGTGTTAAAAGAATATGACCAATGAAAACTAATTAGCTATTAGTCTTGCAGTGGTAGAAAATCCTAAGTTGAGTGTTAGAGAAATAAGCAGAGATCTAGAGACATCGAAATCATCAGTTGCCAGGAACTTAAAATCTAATAAATTTCACCCTTACCACGTGCAACTTCACCAGGATTTGCTAGAAGCAAATTTTTTTAAGAGAGTGCAGTTTTGTCAAACGATGCAAAATAAAATTATGGAAAATGCAAGATTTTTGAAGAGCATTACGTTCACCGACGAAAATACCTTCCACAGGAACGGATTCGTTAATAGGCACAACTATCATTAATGTATGGGGCAGTATTGTGGATAATTATGTTGTAGGACCATATTTTTTCGAACGAAAATTGAATGGGCAAGAGTTTCTTCGATTTCTCAGAGAAGACTTTCCCAGATTGACCGAACACGTACCTAATCACATTAAAAATGAAATGTAGTTTCAGCTAGATGGGGCGCCAGCACATTTTTTGGGAGAAGTACGAGAGCAGTTGGATGTTATGTTTCCTGATAAGTGGATAGGACGAGAAGGACCTATTCCTTGGCCGCCGAGATCGCCGGACCTAACATCAATGGATTTTTATCTTTGAAGAACAGTGAAGTCGGAGGTGTATCGTACAGCTGCTACAACACAAGAGGACATGAAAATAAGAATTCGTGAGGCATTTCAAAGAATTATGCCTTTTCATTTGACCAGCGTGAGAACAAACTTCATGAACAGATTGAGAAAATATATGGAACAGGATGGAAGACATTTTGGACATGTATTGTAGTGTAATTATTGTCTTTGCTTATGTTGTACATTTAGGAAATTAAACATATTTCTTCAAAATGTAAAATTAATTTGAAAAACACAAATAATCAAAAAACTGTTAGGAATAACATATAACATGTTGGTATCCTCAGATAGGTAATTTCATGTAAAAACTAAATGTTCCTTCCGAAAAAATCTCATAAACTTAAATCGAAGTGGACGAAAATGAACGTAACATTTGAGGCACCCTGTATGAACATACATGATGATCAAAGCAATACCGACTACTTTGGTATTTTCTACGTCACTTCACCAGACAAAATTCAGATCTTTGAAGAACCAGCTTAATTACAGTTATTTCTTTCAGAGCTTGCATCACTCCCCATTTTGTCGAAAAAATTAATAACTTGGTACCAGCGCATTGTGGCTGAAAAAAATTCAGTGCTAAATAGGAAACGAAGGGACCATTTCAATGACAAAAAAATAAACTGGTTGTTCCATTAAAAAAAAAATATTGTTTTTGCTAATACGGAAAAATGCAACACCCTGTGCATCTGGAACTATTTTCGAAACATAGCATTTTTGGTGCCGTGTAACTTTTATATGAGACTTTTTTTCATATGAATCAGCCTTATCCATATATCGAGCAAATGCGCACTGTTGGGACACCCGGTATATGATTAGGTAATCCAATATATGAGTAGGTACTCCATTTCTAAAATTAAATGAAATAAATTTCAATTTAGTAGACATATAGAATTAACATTCATTATAGAATATTAATCCAAAAAATTTTAAATAAATACTTAAAGGATATGAACTTAGTTTCATAACGATATGTTATGAAATCCAAATTCCTTTTCAAAAATGTACAACATAATCTGAAGAATTTCTTCGGAAATATCTCTTTTTGGAAAAGTTCCTTGAAAAAAACTCCAAAAAGGCTATTTTGAATTACCACGTCGATAACCCGTCAGTTCAACTTCGTATCCAGAAAATGAAAATAATTAATTAAAATATATCTCACCCTATAAACCACGTGATATTCGATAAACAAATATAGAACCTTTCTATCAGTTTATTTCATATATAATAATTATATTTTTCTTTTTCACTCATACACATGGTATCATTTGGATATAACCGAGTTCTCAAAAATACTTCAAAAAGGTTGTGTAATTTCTATGGACGAACTTGAAATACGAGGGTTTAATATTTGGGAAAAATCACTACAATTCTATGTTTGTTTAACTAATAACACGTGAAATTATTTAAATATTTTAATATTAGCCTTCTACATATTTAATTTCAAAAAATTATATTTAATAATTATAACTTCAGGAATTAAATATGTAGAAAGCTAATATTAAAATATTCGAATAATTTTATATACCTTCTAACAAGTATTAACCTTTATTAATTTCATTTTATTCATAATATATATAATAATTATTTGGTTTCCTCAACATTCTTTATACATATAGTCCTTGTGCTATAACAGAGGCCATTAAATTGCCTTTCAATCCTTTAGATCAATGGTAAACCACAGAATTATTTATTTGAGATAATATTACACTCCATTTAAAATTTTCAGTATTCCTTTAACAGAAGCATTCTGAATTGTTAAAAGGTGAATAAATATTTGTTGTCGATTGATGTTATATTTTATTGAATATGAATTAATTGAGTAATGACGAAGCAAAGTCTCTCTTAAAACTTGTTTTTTAGTAATGTTTTTACATATCTTGAGATTTTATAGAAAATAATTTAGTTAGATATCCAATAATATTGAACAGTCTAAGTAAGATAGTTTTATGATGAAATTCTTAAGATTATGTTGAACATTTTTGAAAGATATTTGTTTTCATAATATAGATAAGCAAAAAAAAAATTTTGTCTACTCAAAATGCTTAATTTATAGGATTTTGGTTAACAATTATTATTTATTGGATTTTGTTATATCATTTGGATGTCTTATAATGAATTTTTATTTTATATGTCGTTTGATATAAGTGGTACTTATATGACATTAATTTAATTCCTGAAGTTATAATTATTAAATATAATTTTTGGAAATCAAATATGTAGAAGGCTATCATTAAAATATTCAAATAATTTTATATACCTTCTATCAAGTATTAACCTTTATTTATTTTATTTTAATAACACGTGGTTTGATGGGTGAGATATTTTTTATTAATTATTCTTATTAATAAGGAGTATGAGCTATGGTAATAGCAAATTCTAGAAATCGAGACAGTGTACTCGTACATACATCTGTATAATAATTCTATACCCAAACAAACTCGACAAGGTTTTGTTGAACACAGAGGCAAATTGCAGACATAAGCACGTTTCAAACTGATTGTGCAATATATGCTAGTGATTCCAAATCTGTCAAGTATCTATATTCGCTATACACAGAAACTCTAAGGTATTTATAATACACTAGCGCCATCTAAAGTATGCAAAATACATACAAGACATACTTTTGCGAGTTAATTCAAGTAAAGAAATGTATTCTCGATATTTTCACCTTCTTAACGCAGAATAAACTTTCCTCATGCTCTAATCAGACCATAATTTGCTGTAATTCTCATAATTAGCATATTCATATTCAAATAAATTAATTCGGCTGATCCGTACCAAAAATTATTAATAAGGAATATGAGCTATGGTAAATGCTAATAATGAGCATTATGGCAAATTATGGTCAGATTAGAGCATGAGGAAAGTTTATTCTGCGTTAGTAACGTGAAAATATCGAGAATACATTTCTCTACTGGAATTAACTAGCAAAGGTATGTCTTGTATGTATTATTAATAACTTAGAGCCTCAGTGTATAGCGAATATAGATACTTGACAGATTTGGAGTCACTAGCATACATTGCACAATCAGTTTGAAACGTGCTTAAGTCTGCAATTTGCCTCTGGGATCAACAAAACCTTGTCGAGTTTGTTTGAGTATAGAATTTTCATACAGATGTATGTTACACTGTCTCGATTTCTAGAACTTTCTATTACCATAGCTCATACTCTATATTAAAAATTTTTGGTACAGATCAGCCGAATTAATTTATTTTATTCTTATTTTTTGGATACAAAGTGAGATTGAAGAGTTATCGACGTGGTAATTCCAAATGGCCTCTTTGAAGATGTGCTGCATGTTGTTTGGAGTTTGTTTTGAAAGAACTTTTTTCAAAGAGAGTTATATTTTGAGAAATTCTTGATAATACACTCTTCAGTGATGAAACAAACATTCATCTGAATAGACATGTCAATAAACAGAATTGTCGGTACTGGGCAGAGGAAAATCCCAGACGAAAGCATGAACGACCCATGCACAGCCCAAAGGTTGTTGTTTAGGTCGCTATGTCTGCTAGAGGCATAATCGATCCTTATTTTCATGAAGATCGACGAGGCCGACCACTCAATGAATAGTGACCGTTCTTGCGATATGCTGCGAAAGGTTTTGGGTTCAGAGTTACAGGAGTTTCAAGGTTTCAACTCACGAACATAGTTTCAACAAGCCATACCTGCCGTACATCAAATCAAGCAGTGGAAGTTGTTAACGAATTATTTCCTAATAAGGCCATTTCGCGTAGGGGTAACATCAACTGGCCTCCCAAAAGTCCCGACCGTAGTCTACTTGACTATTTTACATACGAATACCTTAAAAGTAAGGTCTATGAGAATAATCCCACGAACCTGACGCAATTGAAGCAAAACATCAGGTCAGAAATGGCAGCAATATCGAGAGCTATGTGTTAGCGTGTGGTTAGAACAGATTTTCCACTTGTAATGTAATGTTATAACAATTAACAATAAACTTTTTTTAATTTTAAGTTGTTTTTGTTTTATCGAAGTAACAAATACCCGATACTCTTTTTGGACACCTTGTATAATGAATAATCAACCATTCAGTGAAATTTTTAGTGTTTTATGTAAATCTATCTATCTTATCCGATTCAAAGTGCTTGATAGTATTAGTGAGCAAGCAATTCTCATCGGATGGCAATGCTTAAAAGATAGTTGTTCCTACTTCCAATCGATGCTCCGCGATAAGCTCTGCAGGGTCTACTTAATAGGCCTTATTAACTGACAAACAAACACACATGTTGATGTGATAGTGACTCTCTACTTGGGAGAGTCTTCCGTTTGTTATTTCGAACGACAAAAGATTACATTGTTAAGACGTTTTAGGGGCTACTGACAGATTTATACTTTTGCCGACTTGACATAACGCTGCTGGTGCTCAGCCATTAACTCATGTTGTTGTCTCCACGGTTAATTGCGCATCGGCCCACACTCAGACATAATATTGCATTATGGGAGGATAAGAATCCATTGGGAGCATCATTTTGAATGGAATCGATTGATTGAGGCTAATACCATAGATAGAAAATTTTATGATTTAAAAACTTCAGTTGTAGTTTTTCTACAAGGAGAAAAGAGGCACTCGAGCAGTGTCGAGTAGTTTAAGAGGGCGCAAGAACACATGCCCAACCAATCACCCAAGTTAACGTACTGTAATTCCAGAATTATCTATGAACTACCTATGAAAATGATCACATTTCAAAAAAATTTGAATATCGTACATATTTCTTCTGTTAACTTCCTACAAATTTTCATTTGAAAACTTTCAGAATTAAATTAAATACATGTCTAAGAATACACTGTTTCAATTTATTAGACATATAGAATTAAACACTTACCACACAGTGCCAAAGGGAATAAAAGAAATCGAAAGAATATAAATTCTCAATTGAATCAACTGAAAAATAGTTAAAGGGTACAAAATTTTGTTTCGGTCTTTGTTTTATTAAAACCAAATTCCTTTCCAAAAATGCAAAGAACGCAAGAACTTCTTCAAAAACAACTTGCACAAAATAAGTTCCTTCAAAAAAAATCCTAAAACATGCAGAACATTTTCAAAATGCAATTTAGAATTTTTACAACGGAAACTCATCAGCCCTTTTTCACATTCAAAAATCGAAATAATTAAAAAATTATATCTAACCATAAAAGCTGAATGCAGATATCTGAACAAACACTAGAATGAAGTGAACTTTCTGCCACAGAAACTATACAAAGTTGCAAGGTATTTTAGATTTTTAGATATCTGCATTCAGTTTGTATTTGTAGATATAATTTGTTAATTATTTTTTTTAATGTGAGTTTCCATTGTAATAATTCTATAACCCTTTTTGAAGATGTTCTGTATGTTTTAGGAATATTTTTGAAGGAACTTATTTGGAGTAAGTTGTTTTTGAAGAAGTTCTTGAGGTTGGGAACTTGGTTTTAATAAAACAAGGAACGAAATAAAATTTTGTCCCCTTCAAGTATTTATCCGATAGATTTAATTGATAGTTTATATTTCTTTGAATTTTTTTATTCCCTTTGGTACTGTGTGATAAGTTCTAATGAATTGACATAGTGCGTTTTTAGACATTTATTTGATTTAATTCTAAAAGTTTGTGAATAAAAATTTTTTGAAATTAAAATTTGTAAGGCTTAACATTTTTCAAATCATCCTTCTATCAAGTAAAAAACTTCTTTTCATTATTGCAGCGATTGCCCTTTAGTATATATTGGCCAGACAGGTAGATCATTCAAGAAGAGAATCCAAGAACACCGAAGAAGTTTCAAATCGGATTCCGTACATTCGACATGTGCTCATCATCTCAAGAAATTCAGGAATAATTTCAACCATAACTATGAAATTATTCAGATCGAAAGCAAAAGTTCTAGATTAACACTTTTAGAATTTCTTGAAATCAATAGTTACAATGCCCGTAAAATTCTTTTGAATGAACAAACAGATAATGACAGATCCCCATAACCTGATATCTTTCCCTTATGGCGTTTTTTAGCGGTAAACTACAATAAACACCCTAAGTTTTTATGACTTGTTTTTACCATTATTTTGTCACGTACTTAACTAAATTTAAACTCTGTTATACTAGACGCCATCAGTCAGTAGAATATAGATACCCGAAAAAGCCACATCGTGGTGAAACTAATGTTGTATTGTAAACATTTTTGTGAAATCAAAATACTGTCTCTTATAAATTTTTTAACTGAAAAGAAATTATCTCAAATTTACAAAAAATTTTGTTGCAAATTCTTTCACCATATCATATCATTTTCAAAATTGTCGAATCGATGGTGTACTGAAATGTATGATATTTTGTTATCAATTTTCAATCGGAATTGAGAAGTCACTTTCATTCACTTGTTTATTTATAAGTATCAATTTTTGGTGCGAAAAACGATATAATAATTTAATGTTTTGACTGGGAAAAAGTAATTTTGGAGTGGAATGACTCACTTGATAATATTTTATTTTTCTTGGCTCCGAATATGAAAGGCCAACTGACTAGAATATACTCAATACTGAACCGAAAATGAAAGTATAAATTGGGTGACAAAATCGAAATTTGTAACGAAATATCGACTCGCGCTCTGACAACACATTTCTCAAACCTATTTTTTAGTCTGTATTTCGGTGAGTAAAGACGGATTTATTTTTATTTATTTTTTCGTGATAAATCGAATACATGTAAAAAACACTTATAAATTATCTGGTTGGATTATTCGTTCATCAATTCTGATGAGAAATTTAAGGGGACACTCTTGAAGTCGTTCACGTTGCCAGCTTTCCTTGCCAAGTAGACATAACGCTGCTTTCGCTCTTATTATATTAGTCATGAGTGCTTTATGATAGATTCAACAGGATCACTATATCTAGAAGTTGATGATTGATTGTTCCAAGAGGATGGATATAATATTTCACGTTGATCTGACGTGGATTTGCGGTATAATGTACATATTCCTTCACTGTCCTATCATTCCATCGTTACTTTTTTTCGATAAAATAATGAAGAATATTTCACAACTTATTAATTAACAACAACTGTTCCGCCTACACTGTGGCTTCTTTGGGTTCACATTTTGGACTACAGTAGATTCGCGCTAGTTTGAACACAAAAAAATTTTGCTTGTTCATAAATTGTTCACGATAGTGGAAGGTGTGTAAACGACCTGATTTGAGTGTTTATAAGATTAAAAAATTATATGAAACCAAAGCTTTCGCTGTTAAACTTTAATTAAAAAAAAATAAAAATTTGTCATTTGAAATAAGAAGTTATTTTTGTTTGCAATTTCTTGGCTAATAGTTGAGCATTCTCTGCTATTCTGTCAAGAAAGTACCGGGAATTATCGATTTAAATCTGGCGGGGCAATGAGGCAGGTAAAATTTTTTTCCTAGGTTGGTACCAGTGTCCTTAATTACAATGCCAAGCTTGAGCGGGATCTGTCAACTAGTGTGTTTACAACAGCTGATTAAGTCAGTCGATGTCAGAGTGCGTGCCGATTTTTACTATGGGTAATTACGTTGAGCAAAGAATTTGTTCAAAGTTTTGTGTTGCAAATGAATTTTCGTGTGCCGATGCATTGAAAATGTTGCAAAAGGCCTTTGGTGATAATGCTCTATCGAAAACTCGTGCATATCAGTGGTACAGAGCCTTCAAGGACGGTCGTGAAGTGGTCGCCCATCGACGGCTTCGATCGAAGATAACGTCGATAAAATTAAGGAAAGTGTGCTGGAAAACCGTCGTACCAGCTTGAGAGAGATAGCACATGATCTTAAGATATCCCACGAGTCCGCACGTTCGATTTTGATTGATATTTTGGGCATGAGAAAGGTGGCCGCACGACTCGTACCGAAAGACCTGAATTTTCTTCAAAAACGTCATCGCGAACAGGTTGCTTCAGACATGCTGGATCGCTGTAATTCCGATTCCACATTCATGGAACGCATTATAACTGGTGATGAGACCTGGGTCTACGAGTACGATATGCAAACAAGCCAGCAATCATCGAAATGGGTGGCAAAAAATGAGCCGAAACCGAAAAAACCACGCCAAAGCCGCTCGAAAATGAAGGTGATGCTCATTGTTTTCTTCGATATCCGTGGCGTGGTGCACTACGAATTCGTTCCAGAGGGTCAGACGGTAAACAAGGAGTATTACCTAGGCGTTATGAAACGTTTGAGTGAGCGTATCCGTAAGAAGCGGCCAAATTTGTGGGCGAACAACTCATGGATTTTGCATGACGATAACGCGCCTTCTCACCGAGCTACGATTGTGACTGACTTTCTCGCCAAAAACTCAACAAACGTGCTTCAGCAACCACCGTATTCTCCGGATTTGGCTCCCTGCGACTTTTTCCTCTTCCCAAAACTAAAATTGCCCCTTCGTGGCACCCGTTTTGAGTCGATTGAAGCCATAAAACAAAATTCGGCGCGAGAGCTAAAGTCCATCCCGGAAAGCGCCTATAAAAAATGTTTCGATAATTGGAAGTGCCGTTGGCATAGATGTATTGGAGCAAATGTAGCCTATTTTGAAGGCGACCCAATAAATTTTGACGATTAAATGTAAAAATCTTGTTTTAATTGAAAATTCCCGGTACTTTCTTGACAGAGTAGTATACTGAATTATTCGTAGACTTTCCATTTCACTTGTTTATATCAGTATTTTCTTCGGCCCATTGAGAAACCACTTTTAATGTCTTCAAAACCTCTGCAATATGAATCTCCTTAATTTTCTCAGTTTTCACATCAGAATCGTTTCTTTCGGAATCAGTGAGGACATTCGAATCACTATCAATATTAGCCAGACGTTGGTTCACTTCCAGCATATCTCTATTTCAGTTTTTCACATCTTCATAGTTATACTACTCAGCCTAAGAATTGAAAAATATCTTAAGTAGTTACTTAGTATCTTAAATCGAAGTTGATTTGCTCGAATGTTTGATGAGTATGAATTATGTTCAGCAACTCGATAGTTTCCTCTACTATAGGTTCCGTTTTTTTCCTCATCAATATTTCTTGGAGCTTCACAAGAGGAATATCATCTTCATCAATGTCGCTATAGTCAAAAATTTTGTTCCAACACGTTTTGATTACCAGAGGATCAATCGTTTCCATGCACGATGTAAATGTAAAGCAAGCATCCCTCAAGGTGAGGCTGTTGAGCCCATCTCCTATGTTGTGTCCTTGGACCACCAGAAAACTCAAAAGATTTTTTCTGTAATACAGTTTGATTAACTTCAAGGCAATTTGATCCATTGGCTGAATTAAGGGAGCCACATTAAGAGGCAAAAACATCACAAATGTTTTGCCATCTTCTGTTCTCAACTCTTCAGCTGACGGATGTGAGGGTGTATCATCTAGAAGAAGCGTTGCCTTTCCCGGAAGATTTGAACATTGATATTGCTTTATCTAGACAAAATTCTCATTTGCTCACATTTCATTTTTTATATTAACACTTCCCTGTGGTATGAAGCATTCGAAGAACCAGTTTTTGAAAATTTCCTTTGTCATCCAAGCATTTTTTGTATTTTTGTAGATACAGGGATTATGGGAATTCTTTAATGCTCTTGGAGATTTTGCTTTTCCAATAATCAAAGGCGTGAGTTTGTGGGATTCTGATGCGTTTGCAAAACCCAAGAAGGTAATTCGCTGCTTCGATATTTTGAAACCGGGTGCAGTTTTTTCAGAATTATTTACATAGATTTTATAAGGCATAATTTTCCAGAACAATCCAGTCTCATCAGCATTGTATATCTGGTCATGAGTGAACTCAAATTTCTTTATTATCTAATTGAATCAATTAAATTTTGAATGGGCTAATATTATTCACCTCTGATGATATTTTTTCTCCATAAATTTTCAAAACACCATAACGAACTTCGAACTTTTGCAGCCATCCAAACTCGCCGTAAATTTTTCATTTCTGCTTTTCAAGGTTTCATGAAGCTGAAAGCTTTATGCTTCATAATTTCTCCCGTTTGGTCAATCTAATTCCCTCTGTTTAATAAACCACCTGTTTAAGGCTTCATCCATTTTCAAATATTCAGCTTCCCTCAAAGTGCATATTTCAATTTTTTTTTGGCTTAAAACTCTGGTTCACAACACTCATGATTTTGGTCTGTTTTTTAAATCCAGCATACAGTTGGCTTCCCAATTTTATATTTTTTTGAAAGCAATGTTACGCTTATGCTTTTTCGGTGATCTTCCAAGATCTTCGATTTTTCACATAGACTCAAAAATTTCTTGTGTTTAGCCATTTCAACTACATATTTCACATTAAAAGATACTTCTTGCGATGGAAGTTAACTTGTACTAAATAAAATTAGTATCATTCAAATGGTTTTCACGCATGATTTTATCAACAAGTTGAAACAGGAAAGTAGTTAGTTACACAGATCATGAATTGTTCACACTACTGGATATACAATGATAATATTTTCTTGTTCACACTATTCGGTTGTTCACACAGACGTTTGTTCATAATAACGCAAGTCCACTGTATCACATTCACTTACTGTTTAGCTATTAAAACTTGAAAAAAAGAGGAGGTACAAATAAGCAACAATTTTCGGAAATACCGATAGGGAAAAGTATACGAAAAAAGAATACTATGACCGTAAAATATATCGTAACTAAGTAAAATATTCAACAAGGGAGATCTGGCAGATCTTGTACCTAATAATTTCTACTGCTTTCAAAAGTGTAAATTTCATTAACGATAATTTCATAGTTCTTTCAAATGACTGGTATATGTTGAGTATGACATGTCTGACGTATAACTACTCTGGTGTTCATGAAATCTTTGCAAGTCAACTGAGAAACTCCAGATTCATTGTATATATTTGTTTCAATTAATATTTCTGTGGTATTTCAGGGTAAAACAGGATCTTTCGAATGACTGAAATCGCGATGAACAACTTCTTAAAGATTCGTTGCTGATGCAAAGCTGACAACACTGTGTGAAGGACTTAGCCAAGTTGTTGGCAACGATTCCAGACACCCCAAAATAGCAACACATTACCGCCGATCGCAATACCAAACAGTCTGCCCTGCTCTGCGATCGCACACACCTTGGCTATATTTACTTAACTACACTTAAATCAGTCCACTGAGATATCGACACCGCCTCTACAGGGGGAAACCGAAAAACAACGTTGTCTTGAAGTATTCCCTGGAGAGGAATAACGGTTTTGGCATTACTAGCTCCAAAATAAAATCTTTCCAATTTTCCTACTATTCGTCGTTTTAGTCCTGTATTGGTGAATTTTTCAAGGACTTTGTCTATTTCACTTTCTTCCACATTCAAAGTAAAACACAGTTTGGTTTATTATAACCTCAAATTAGGTACACTTACTTTAAATCGAAATATTTTAATAATTTTTGTCATATAGGTATGAAAAAGACAGTCGGAAATATAGGAAATTCAATGTTAATCTAGAGCCCAGTGGAACAGTGGAAGAATCAAAACCTCAGCGCAATGCGATGACGAATAAACGACTATTCTCTCTCAATGGAAGTGAGGAAGTTGCTTCGATCGAAGCCATTGAGAGAGAACAGTCGTTTATTTGTCATCGCTGAGGTTTTGATTCTTCCACGGCTCCACTGGGCTCTAGATTAACACTGAATTTCCTGCGTTTCCAACAGTCTTTTCCATACCTGTATAGTTGTATAAATCCCGAAAAATCAGTACTCCACGATACTTTAGAAACTCGATCACACGTCTGGGCATTGTTTTAATGAGGTGATCAGGTGGACCGATTTCATCCCAAAGTTTAATATATCAAGCCTAGGTTTGCCTAAGTTTGTGAAGAATAAGTAAAATCTAGTAACTTTCTGTCCGAACTATTCCAGACGTGCTTAATGGATGAAAGATCCTGAGATCAGAATGGCGACGACAACTTATTGGGTGGTTCATAAAGTTATTTCGTTTTTTTTTCGGAAAATGAAAGACAATTTTCGTAGAATGAATAAATTATATATTGGCCATTCTGGTCCAACACCATTTGCCATCTTTCTGGTAGTAGCATGATTTCATGCTCATAAAATTTTTGGTTTCTGCTGGCAAAAAACTGATCCAGGTGATTTTTGACCTCTTCATTTGAAGTAAAGGTTTAACCGTCCAAAACGCCAGATTTGGAGAATATGGTGAGTGTGAGAGTGTATCCCATTCAAGCTGTGAAAGCTTTTGGCCAGAGACTAAACCTCGTACAAGGTCTCGCATTATTTTGGTGAAACACTCCACCATTTCTTTTGATGAATTCTGGTCTTTTGTGTTGAAATGCATCATTCAGTTTGTCCAGCGGATGACAGTAGACTTCCGAATAAATTGTTGTCTTATCCGGTGAAAAAAAAGATTCCTTTAAATTTTCACCAAACATACAGCATCACCTTTTTATGGATATTGGCTTTCGAACTGCTTTGAGCCGGTTCATCTTTTTTGCTCCATGATCTGTTGCGTTTAGCATTGTTGTTAGATATTTCTCTCCTACAGAGAATATTGGGAACCCATATATGGAGCTTCGGGGTTAAACCCATGCCTTTCAAGTCGTCATAAACAGTTGAATTGGATAAATTTTACCTTTCACCGATCTCACGTGTTGTTATTTGCCGATTTGCATCAATGCATCAATGCCTTTATCATATCTTTATCAGCTGGTGCATCTTCGACATCAAAAAGAAAAAGAAAATTTTGTAAACCAGTTCTGGCACTGACGTACAGTCAACACGTCTTCTCCATATATATCGGTTAATTTATTTCTGGCTTGAACAGCATTTTTCCCTGTCTGTAGTAAAAACGTGAAATATGATGAAAATGCTGCTTATTGCTCTCCATATTCAAAAAGGCACCAACCAAAACCTACTTAGAATTAATTGAACTTTCTCACACACAACTCTTGCTATATCAGCACTCAAAACATAAAACGATTATGCGGCTTAAGTGTGAAGTAAGTTGGGTTCAAAAAGATATTTGAATCCTCTGTCAGGAAAAAACGAAATTACTTTCCGAACAACCTTATAACTTGGTTGTGTTCAAAGTAGATCAAGGTAATTCTAGCTAAATATGGTCGTAACCATTGAAAGTGGATGGTTGCTAGTACTTCTTACAACCAAAGGTTACCTACTTCCATAAGCAATATGCCTCCACATCATCGCATCTTTCACCACATCTTCTTCTTACACTTGCCCACCATCATCATTCATCTTCAAACAGAATCTGAATTTGTCACTACACAACTGTATTTTGTCACTGTTTATGTAGTCGTCCTCTGTACCACGCCAGTAGGTTAGATCTCTGTTCGGAGATTTATGAGTAGCACAAAAGAAGGATCGTAAAGAAGAAGTAAGGTAAGGATAAGCTTGAATTGCCGAGCACCTTCCATTTAGTGAAGGCGCAAATATGGCATGGGAAAGCATATCTTTTGAAGTCTTTATCCAAAATGGGATTTTCACTGCTCTTAGGTACCTGACAGAGGTTCCAGAGGACCATGTTGTACCGCTCGTGGTTATTCTTGGAGAGGACTCAACTTTTATGCACGATAATGCACGAACACATTCTGGTTGGATAGTTAATGCTTATCTTTACGTGATTAAAAGCACGTAATTTGTTTGGCCTACGTGAAGTCCAGATTTAAATCCGATGGAAATGTTGGGTATGTGATACTCCCAGATCTTCACAAAAGATCTGGGAGTATCAGGATAATATATCATATATCATGTGCGGGCACACAGATATAATAAAGAGTTTCACGATATACAGGTGCAGCAATGGGAAAATTTTTCACAGTATGTGATATAAAATCTTATCCAAAACATGCCCTGTGTTTACAAGCTCTTACTATTAAGAGGAGGAGGACTCGCTATTGAAGTTCTTAAATTTTTGTTCCTATGACCTAAAAGCATTTCGAATTGAATCTTCAGTTTTATATAGAGTAAGTTAACTAAGTTACAACCCACAAAATTCGAAGAAATGAAAGATTTCTAAGATTATTGCGAATACCGGGGTGATTCCTTCTGAATTTTTTTATCGATATATAAGGACATTGAAGATCTTGAAGGCCATTTTGATATTTAGATTTTTTAATAATGATTAGTAAATGAAGCAGTCCATCCTAACATTGGCAAGTAGATAGGAAAAAAACAGAAGTACAACTAAAAACACAAAAGCAAATTTCTCTCGTAGGTTTGACGAAGCCAAATATTTTGATGCATCATTATACTGTGACAAAGTTGACGTAGTTCCAAAGTTATCTTGGAGAGCTTTTATATTTCCGTCTTCCTTCACGAATTCTAGTATCATGACTGATCATTGCATAACGGATACGCCCCCTTTAATGGCGCCACACATTCAAATGATTGTACGCGCAAAACTTGGAAGCAAGTGCATATTTTTGCACACGCCATTTTCGATCGACTTGTTGTTAAGGAAGGTTTAATTTGTTTTGTTGGCGGGTCCAATTCCGAACCAGTTCGGAACTATAAGTTTCCGCACTTTGCAGAATAGCGTTCGCGAGTCTGACAATTCAGAACTGATATAGTTTTACGTCCGATTCGGTTCGGAAACGATTCTGAAATCGTTCAAGTTCCTGGATTGTTGCTGAAAGCAAGCAGTTCGGACTTTTTTGTATGATAATATCGATGTTATAAAATACAGAGAGCATATAAACTCTATTTATATCCAACTTGCGTAACAGACTGATCGAGAAATAAATATATTGTATATACATACATTCTATGGGATTTTTCATGAAATGTTTGAAATTGGTTTTGCTATCAATTGGCTAGAAATGAAGTTTTATCATAATTCAGCGACGACCAAAGCTATATAAGCAAATTGGATGAACTTGAATAATTTAAATATGGACGATAAGAACCCATAGTTAGATTCTCTTAGTTCCGAAAAAATTCACAGTAAATAGATTTTAAAAACGAGTCAAAACCAGAAATTTACACTGACTATTCTGGATAAGAACTGAATTGATTGCACTTGTAAACGAAACCGTCTCCGGGTTTCGCAAAGTAGAGTTAGTTGAACGTGGAATCGCTATCGTATTAGTAGAAGTGCTGCATATACTCATGGGGGTGAAAGAGCAAGAGCTACAGCCGTCGCACAAAATCGGCTAATACGGTTAACTGCACGACGGAGTCCCTTCTTCATAGTATGCCGAATTATAGCTCATATAACTCAATAGCTCATTTCGGAATTCAGGTTATTTTCTGGTCAACAAATCCAGTCAATTTGAAGGCAAGAAAATCCGTCGGGCACCCGCGATTGAGTAGGGAACACCGGGCTGTCAGATATTGTTGGGCTCTTGAACATAAAAACTGAATACGCACAGATGGAGATCCCACCTGTTCACGGATGAGTCCAGATTAAATCTGTATCAGTCTGACGGTCGAATGTTGGTGGGGCTAGAAAGAAGTCAACGGTATAATGAACATTTCATGATGGAAACAACTCTTTTCGGTGGCGGCTCAATGTGTGTTTGGGAAGGCATTTGTTTTGATGGGCGCAGAGATCTTTTTATCCTTATTTATCTTTTTATCCCTGTCAATCATGACAGGAATAAGGTACCGATATTTGATTGTAAAACCAATTATTGCCTTAGAGTATATAACTTCCTACCGAATAACTTCAAATCTGTAAAAGATGAAAAAATTTCCTACAGAAAATTGTATAGACCTCTTTTCGAGCTAGAACCCTACAGTTTGGAGGAATTTCTGAGTTAAATATAATATAATTGTGTCGGGTGATTTAGATGTATTTAAAAAAAATGAATGAAAATAATATTATTTTATAATCTTTATTATTACACTAAAGAACCATTCTTTGCAATAATTTTTTTGAAGATAATTTCTTTCAAATGTTGACCGCGACTACGATTAACAACGTCCATTCTGAAGTTCCAATTTGCAATTACTTTTCTGAGTATTTCTAGTGGTATTTGGCCAATAATACTAGTAATATTTTCCTCCAATGGCTCATTTTTCGCCGGCTTATCCATAAAGGCTTTGGACTTTACATAGCCCCAAAGGAAAAAGTCGAGAGGTGTGATGTCACACGATCTAGCCGGTCAATTCGTTGTTCCAAAGCGTGAGATGATCCGTTCGCCGAATCATTCTCACAGTAAAGCCACGGTTTCACGGGCTGTATGACAACTGGCGCCATCTTGTTGGAACCAAATTTCGTGGATACCACGGGCTTCAATTTCTGGCATCGAATAGTCTGTTATCATTGTACGATGACGGCCTCCGTTATGAAGAAATACGGACCGATTATTCCACCGGTCCATAAATCACACCAAGCAGTTGTTTTTTTCTGGATTAAATCTCTTGAACCTCTTCGGATTGTCCATCGCACGAAATACGCGCATTTTGTTTATTCACGAACCCATTAAGCCAAAAATGGGCCTCATCGGCGAACAAAATTTTTGTCGAAAACAGTGGATTTTCTGCAAGCTTGTCAAGAGCCCAACGACTAAAACGGAAACAATTCGGAAGGTCGGTCGGTTTCAGTTCTTGCATTTGTTGAATTTTGTAAACATTTAGAGAGAGAGAGAGAGAGAGAGAGAGAGAGAGAGAGAGAGAGATCGTTACGTAAAATACGCCAAGTTGTTGAATATGACAGGCGAAGCTGTTGAGAACGGCGATAAATCGACACTTTACGGTCTTCGCGTACACTCTCCGCTACCACCCCTATATTTTCTTCACTACGTACTGGGTGTGGTCTATTTGGTCTATTGGGTCTCAAACTTACGGATGGTAGAGCTAATTGTGCGTTCGGTAAGCTGATTAGATGGACCATAAGTTGCTCTAAGCGCCCGATACACATTACTCGTAGAACGCTCATTTTCGTAATAAAGTTGAACAATTTGTAGACGCTGTGCTGGGCTAAGTCTTTCCAGTATGAATTGTCAAACACTACTGAACAGAAATGGCACTTCAGTTAACACGAGGCATGCGCAAACTGCAATTAAATCCAAATAGCTTTTGTAGTTTACGGATAGGATTTGAAATGGTGATCCAGGTTTGTCTATTCGTCGACGTTCACAACAAGTTGGACTCTGTGCATCCACCACATGGAAAATTTTGTGTAAAGATCTTGGTCTACACCCATACAAGATCCAACTGGTTCACGAACTAAAGCCACTTGACCATAATAAGCGTCGTTTGTTTGCTGATTGGGCCCCAGAACAGCTTGAAGTTGATCCACTTTTTTATCGTGAAATTGTGTTTAGTGATGAAGCTCATTTCTGGTTGAACGGATATGTAAACAAGCAAAATTGCCGTATATGGAGTGAAAACAATCCTCAAGAAGTTTTGCAGGTTCCATTGCATCCTGAAAAATGCACTGTATGGAGTGCTTTATACGCTGGAGGCATCATCCATATTTCTTTAAAAACGATGATGGAGCTAATGTTACAGTGAATGGTGCTCTTTACAGATCGATGATCAATGACTATTTGTTTCAAAATTTGAATGGTATCGAACCAGAAGTGTTTTGGTTCCAACAAGATGGTGCTACACCTCATGCTGCTACCGTAACAATTGATTTATTGAAAGAAGGATTTGGCGATAAAATTATTTCGACAAATAGTCTAATTAATTGGCCTACAAGATAATGCGACATAACTCCACGGGATTATTTTCGTTGGGGTTATGTCAAGTCATTGGTTTATGCTGATAAACCAGAAACAATAGACGCTTTGGAAGCCAACGTAACTCATGTTATTGATTAAATAAGGCCTGAATTACTCGAAAAAGTGGTCCAAAATTGGTCTGGTCGAATGCGGTTCCTCAGAGCTAGTCGTGGTGGACCTATGCCGGAAATTATTTTTTAAATATAAACGTCATAAAATATCTTTTAAAAAAATTGCTTCAACCTTAATTTAAATGCGTTTTATCACAATTTAAAGTTCTATCATTCTAAAAAAACACGCGATATTTGGAATAAATCTATTCACTTGAGCACTAGAGGACAGTAAAATCAGTGCTGTTATGATATATACGCTTCTCTTACGATATCTTGGTGTATGTTTGTATCATTGTAGGTCTTCAATTGTAATGGCTAGGTAATAAGATATTTATAATTTTTTTTTATCGAGCAAAAAATTATCGCGTTAAAACTTAATGGAACAATGGGAATGTAGTAAGTTATTTCCTGTTACGTTAGGTGAAGTCGACATTCCCAAGATGAAATATACTGTTCAGACTTCATCTTACGTAGAGACAGCTTAACAGCCTACATAAGTTAAAATAACGAAACGAAGCAAAGTGCAAGAGGCATGACGATAGTCGCTCATCTGTGTCGCGTTTGCATTATGTGCAAATCTGATAATTGAGATCATTATACCAGATCGCCAAACATGAGCCACCCGACAGTTTGTTTGTTAGACCGTGTGTCTGCGAATGGGATGAATATTCGACCTTCCTAAGATGAATTTACAGAATATACGCAGGATAATTTAGCTGGTCTCGCTCTATATATCCCAGGATAATACTGGCAGTTTTTCTCATACGTACCAAAGCGTTCATTTCGTATATCTACATTTCGCAATTTGAAATGTCATTTCCTCAGAATAAGAGGAAATGTGAGCGGGAAATACCTAGGAGATTCAATATTTCTGCGAATAATTTTAAGTTTGAAGAAAAACTTGATGAAATTGTTCTGCAGGATATGTTTTCGAAGTAAATGGTGCAACAGCACATTTTCCCAATGCTTTAGAGTTATTTGGAGAAAAAATTGGTGAATCTGTAATCACCGGAAGTTGAAATTGGCATCCAAATAAAGTGTGGGCCATCTGGAGTTTGCACTTTGAAGTGGTGGTTATTTAGAGTCTGGCAACATTTCAGTCATTCATTTTGACTGAAAGTTAGTTTAATATTCGACAATAACGAAATGGATCGATTTACGCTTGAACAAAACTGGGAAATATTGAAAACTTATTTCCAAAGTGGTTAATTTTCTATCCAAACTGTTAGGAATTTACGTGAAAAATTCAATAAAAGTCGCATCAGGGCAATTTGTGGATCGTTATTTTATAAAACAACCCGTTCACGTTCTTGTCCGGTGAGCAAACTTGGAAAGATTGCTGCTGTAGCCCATAATGTGGCTGAACATCCATTAACACCGCTTCGTCATCGAGCTAAAGAACTGAACATTTATCGCATTTCTCTGAGGAGAATTTTGCATAAAGACCTCGGTATGAAGGCTTATAAAGTACACCTAGTTCAATAAGTGAAGCCTCGTGACAATCCGATGCGTTTTCACTTCGCTCAATGAAGTTATGATCGCATTACCAAAGATGAGTATTATACCAGAAAAATCATCTTTAGCGATGAAGCTCATTTTCACGAAACTATTTTTGAAATATTTAGCAATATTTTCAGATAATCCATTAACATTAGATAACGAAAAGTATTTCTGTGTATTGTCCTCTTTTGTGATTGGTTAGACGAGATTTAATGCCTTTTTTGCAGCATATAATAGTTTTATTCATAGACTATTGAATGTCCCTCTGAATTCAGATAACTTTTCTAAAGAATTAAACATTATTAAACAGATAGCTTCAAACAACGCTTACAACCCCTTTATTATAGACAAAATGGTATGCAATAAACAAAAGAATAAGGCATTAAATTTCGTGAACCCAATCATGAAAGAGGACAATACAAAGAAATCTTTTCGTTATCTTATGTTAAAAAACGAAAATATTGCTAAATATTTCAAAAATAGTTTCAATTACAACTCAGCTTTTAAAACTATTAATAACCTTAGTACTTACATGAAAAACCAAAAGGATCGAACAAATAAAGAAAATAAATCTGGAATCTACAAACTGATCGCAACGATTGCCCTTTAGTATATATTGACCAGACAGGTAGATCATTAAAGGAAAGAATACAAGTACACCAAAGAAGTTACATATCGGATTCCGTACATTCGACATATGCTAATCATCCTGAGGAATTTAGGCATAATTTCAACAATAACTATGAAATTATCCACGTCGAAAGCAAAAGTTCTAGATTGACTCTTTCAGAATTTCTTGAAATCAATAGGTACAATGTCCGTAAAATTCTTTCGAATGAACATACAGCTGCTACCAAATCTCCATTACTGAATATCTTTCCCAAATGGCATTTTTTAGCGGCTAAGTCCAATAAACACCCTATGTTTTTATGACTTGTTTTTTCATTATTTTGTCACGTACTCAACAGTATTTGAGCTCTATTACACTGGACACCATCAGCCAGTAGAATGTAGATACCTGAAGAAGCCACATAGTGGTGAAACAATTGTTGTATTATAAACATTTTTGCGGAAATTAAAATGCTGTCTCTTATATATTTCTTAAATAAAATGAGCTTCCACCAAGTAAAGATCGAATCAATCAAAATTACATACATATATGGTATTAATTAAATTTCCAAATGATTGGCTATATATACATGTGGCCCTCATGAAACATTCCAGCTGAAGGAATATAAAGAATTAATTTTTCCGGAAAACTCTAAGACATGTAAATTTTCATTTAGACTCGTTGGAAGTGATGGGTGGAGTGCATATTCGTATATATTTCAAGTTTCACCACATGCATGAACAAAGTATAATAATTGTTTACACGAAATGGTACGCGCTCTGGTTCATTTCATAAACAAAGACGAAACATAATGATAATTTTTGGAATTCAATGAAACAAGTTGCCCTAGAGAAAAATATAAAAAATGTTATTCGATATGTATTCAATCAGTGAATTGAAAGAAATACTTATTTCACAAGAACAATAATACAAATTATTTGTTTCAAATTTTCTCCACCAAATGGCGAATGCGCCTTATTATATTTAAATAATCTCAAAATTCTGACTAGGTTTCTCGTGAAATTTGCTGAAAATCAAATGGAAATTTGAATGTTCAATACTATTGGAGATGATATTTTGTGTCTTTTTTAAATGAAACCTTATTAAACTATAAGCTATTAGAAATAGCTGCTAAGTGGTTTTATTAGTTAAACATTTTTTGAAAACTTTGAATATCAAAACAGATTTAATCTGTTAGTCTTTTACAATTTCAATTTCAGAAAAAAATTTGTTAAAAACTTTTAGAATTGAATTAATGTCTTATAAAGCACTGCTTATATTCAATAGACGTATAAAATCAAAATTCTTTATACAATATCAAATGGAATAAAAAAAATATAATTATTCCATTTGATATTTCACAATAAATTTTGATTTTATACGTCTATTAAATATAAGCAGTGCATACAAGACATTAATTTAATTATATTATAAAAGTTTTTAAATTTTTTTTTGAATGAAAATTGTAGAAGACTAACAAATTAAATCTGTTTTGATATTCAAAGTTTGTAATAATCCTTCTTTCAAGTAAAAAACCGCTTCTTATTATTTAATTAAACATTTTTCAGTACAATTATCTTCTCTCTGTATGAGTAATCAAACTATATCAATTTTATGGAGTCAACCATTCCTGGATTACAAAATTCGAATAGATTTTTGATGTACCATAAACCCTCGTATTAAATAAATCACACCAACATATCGACCAAACAGCATTCAGTAGTAGGATCTACAGGCTTGTTAATATTCCAATTCAAGCAAGAAAGTTATATTTTGAGACCCTAATAGCTATAATGACTAAAGGGTTTTCCAATGAGAGGTTCCATTTTGAATAGCCTGCTATCTTGGCAACTGTTACTTTGGAATCTGTCATCTTTTGACATTTGACAAGTGAAAACTACGTCATTACTACAAATGAAACGATACACCCCTGTGTACACAGGGGTGTAGTAATGGCGTAGTTTTCACTTGTCTCTTTTGTTATCTGGCCAAATGTTACATTTGAAGCTGTCATCTTTTGACATTGGACAAGTGAAAACTACGTCATTACTACAAATGAAACGATACACCCCTGTGTACACAGGGGTGTAGTAATGGCGTAGTTTTCACTTGTCCAATGTCAAAAGATGACAGCTTCAAATGTAACATTTGGCCAGATAACGGGCTATTCAAAATGTAACATCTCATTTGAAAACCCTTTAGTCATAATAGCTATTAGGGCCTCAAAATATAACTTTCTTGCTTGGATTGGAATATTAACAGGTCTGTAGATCCTACTACTTGTTAAGGGAACAAGGCATTGAAATTTTAAAATTCACTATAAAAATTTTGCAGTCACAGTTCGCAAAACAAAAGCACTTTTGGGTCGTCGTGAACCACCTTCTCGGCCGGCAATAGTGAAACTGATAAAAAAAACCGTGTGATTTTGCTGCTGTAGAACGTAGTGTTGAAGAAAATTCAGGTTTGTCGATTTCTCGTCGATCTTTGGAATTAGACATTCCACAAACAACATTAAACCGTATTTTGCCTAATGACGTATGTCTTAAGAGGCTTTTAAAATTCAGTTAACACAAGAACTCAAGCCGGTCGATCATCAGCAACGTCGTATCTTCGCTGATTGGGTCTTTGAAATGCATCAAAATGATCCGGATTTTCATCAAAAAATCATCTTCATTGATGAGGCCCATATTCACCTCGGATGCTACGTTAATGAGCAGAACTGTGGAATTTGGGGCTCGGAAAATCCAAGAATGATTGTTGAAAAGCCTCTTCATCCTGAACGCTTCACTATTTGGTGCGGTTTTTAGGGTAGCAGTGTGATTAGACCTTACTTATTCGAAAATGAGTCTGGTGTAACTGTTACGGTGAATGGATTGCGCTACCGAGGTGAGATTAATGATTTTTTATGGCTGGAATTGGAAGATTTTGATGTGGACGACGTTTATTTTCAACAAGATAGCTTCCAATTATGTTCCCGAAATTTCACATTGAAAGTTTCAATTCGAAACTATTGAAATTCTATAGATTCAATAAGATATATAGTAAATCTTACTCAACAATTCATTGAGTTTTTCTTATCACGTATTTGTCTGATTACTTTGAATTCACTCAACATTGGTTTGGGTTTTTTCTCAACCGTTCTCCTGCTTTTTCGACCTTCCATGATTGTACACTATAATGCCTCAATAATTTATTTTTTATAATTTTTCTATTGTAAAATTATCATTTTCTAATTTGAGGACATCGTTTTTGTTAGCAAAACATATTATATCAGTTTGAATCCCGATATCAAATATTTCGTTCATGCACGTTACAAAAAATAACGTTGTACCGTTCCTTGTGGAACTCCACTCGTTATGATTTTTGGTGTATAGTTGTTTTTTCCATTCTTCACACTGCTGTCTTTCTTTCATGTAAGTCCAGTAGTTTATAAGTTTGTTCTCTACATCCATACATTTATGGCGTTTTCATTATTATGGACCGTATCGAAGGCTACTAGCAAGTCCACAAAAATGCATATGGCTTCAGAAATGAGCGAAACTAATCTTTGCAAAAGTTAATGTTAGGGAAACTCGACTACAATTCCTCAACTCATAGGATTTTGAGATTGGTAAAATGATTGCCTTTTTCAATAGAGTAAATACTTCCATTTATGAGTTTGGTCAACGATGTGATTTTATATGGGGCTACTTTTTTCACAGTTTCCGCTTTTATTCCGTCTGGTCCAGGTACTTTGATATTCTTGAGTGATTTAATCTCGTTCAGGACCTTCATCCCATCAGTCTCAAAGAACAGTAGCGAATTTTGTATTTTTCCACAGCTTGTTCTTGTGAAATGTGCATATGTGGTATATTTTCTGCTAGCTTTTGGCTTATTTCAGCAAAGTATTTATTGAAGTCTTCTGCAATCAGATGGTCATTTTTCTGAAATTCTTCACTTTCTTTCGTCTTTTCTCTGTATTTTCCCAATGAACATTTCTGTTTTATATACACTGCATAATATAGTCCATCTAGAAAGTATCCGTAAAAAACATAGCTCAATAGTAATTATTCATTATACATTTGTAATTCTTGAATTAGAAAATTATAACAAAACATTCATCTTATTCACTTATACAACCTCCATTTAACTGTAGTCCAGGACTATAAAACTGACTGAATTAAATCATATTTATTTTGTGGCGCTACTCATTCAACTTCAATATTCATTAGTCCCCATATGTTTTCAATGGGATCAAGATCTGGTAAAGCTGCTGGCCATGAAATGGTTGTCACTTGGTGTTCTTGTATCCAAGCTTAAGTCTAGACCGAAGTATGGCATCTTGCATTATCCTGATAAAAACGCCACCCCTCTGGGTATAAAACATGCGCCGTTTCAAGGAGAAAATCGTTAAGTATGTCACAATACTTTTTATTATTAATGGTACCATCAACTATACATAGAGGCTTAGCACCACGCTGAGATATTGCTCCCCAAATCTTTATTTTGGTGGGAAATTTGGAAATTTGAACGGTAACAGGTTGTATTGATAAGATTTTTAAGTGATTTCCACTAAGTTGGAAACAACTTTCATCAGATATAAAGACATTATTAAAATTATCTTTTTGAAAACGTTAACAAAATTCTATCCTCCGTTTTTTTTGTAAAGGTGTCATTATAGGGATTTATTTTAGTTTCCTTGATATGTAGCCTTGTCTTTTCAATAATATACGGGCGGTTTCTGAACATACTTCTATATTTCTTCTTCTTCTTTACGAAAGCTTGCTAGCTTGTTTCACCCATTTTCCTCCTCTCGTTCTTGAAATGTTGAGGTCCAGCTGTCCTTCCACCTCTTTGGCGGTCTTCCTACGGGTCGTTTGGATGCTGGTCTTCCGTTTCTAGCGATTTTTGCTATTTTGTCGCCTGTCATACGTGAGAAATGTTCATTCCAGAACCTTCTCCTTGCGCGGGTCCATCTAACTACGTCCTCCGTCTGGCATTCCCTTCTGATCTCGTCGCTCCTTCTCTGGTCTCTCAATGTGTTCCCCGTTATTGCCCTCAAAACTCGCATCTCGTTTGTCCGTGCCATTCTTTTAGTTTCAGCTGTATCTACTTTCTATATTTCGTTGATTTCCAAATCTGTTTGCCAATCTGCGAAACCCAAGGCGCGGATTGTGTCGTCCCAAGGCCAATAAAGCGTTTAATTTTTTTCCTTTAATCTTACACGGTCTTCCTGTAACAGGTCTATACTTCATATCCATGGCATTTTTTATCCTCTTTATTGTTTCATATACAGCACTTTTTCTCAGTTCAGTCAATTTCGAAAACCTTTTCTATACAAATATTCCACCTATCTTCTTTTTTTTTTAATTGCGACATTATTTCATAAATTGTATACCACAATATTTCATACAAAAAGCTGTCATGCAACTTAAGCCATAGCCGACAATTTGCACAACCTATTTTATACACTACTTTTGTCTTAGAATATTACAAAAAGAAGTATATGAAAATTATGAAAATAATGAATTCCGGATACTTTCTAGACTGATTATAGTTTGCACAACTTTCATTTTTTTCTTTCTTATTGTTGTGAAAACTCTGTCTAATTATTACTTTACTTTTTTATATTAAGAGTGCCTTATAAGGCTCTTGTGTCGGGCGTTAACTGATTCAGGTGTCTACGCAATTCCAAGACTGTATCATACACACTCAAGTTGGACACGTACGCAATTCGCAATTAATATACATGTAATATTCGCAATTTTGAATTGGACACACAAGCAAATAAGCTTTTAGTGAGTTGATGGTACTACGCAAAAGTTTAGTTTGAGTTTATCTGAATTTTTTCGAATGAGTTTTTTGATTTGAACAACAAACGAACATTTGCGGTAAGTCTCTGGTGCACAAATATTCGACAGCCTAGTATTAACTCGTGTCCATGTTTTCTCTCTCCACTAAAGAGTTTTCGCAACAACTTTAAAATCCTAAAGCACTAATTGGATCAGCCTCTATACACACGTCCCGAACCATGTTTCACAGCAGACAAAAAGTGCGTTATTCAATTATCTGAAATTCGCAAATGATCCATGATGGTTCAGACTTCCTTCCTGGGTAAACCAGCAAAATTCATTCATTGACAATTCTCAACTCTAATTATACAACAATCACTGGCCTTGTCACGTTCATTGGACCGCCAAAACGCTGGTTATGCAAGTGTTTAAAATCAACTAAACGGTCCGACTGATTCTCACAGACGAATTTAACAAAATAATGTCAATTACCTACTATTTCTGCGACTTTTAGTTACAGGGCAATGGCACCGCGTCAAGCGGTAAGGCGTTTCCTCAAGTGGAACAACTTGACAACTGCTCTTCATCGTTGATTTTCACTATTTTTAAAGTAATCTTTCAATTTATCTCCATTAAAGTTAATTCTTGTGTATTCTTCGGTAGAGAATCGCTCATGAATAAAACAGCTGATTCAATGGCGATTAAAACAATTCAGTTTATTGAAATTAAATGGGAGAATACGCGCCTTCCAAACGTTGAGGCTTTATTTCCGTTTGAAATTGTTTTCATTCTGGTTATTCATTTTGAAATATTTAATCGAGAGATTAAAATCTTAAAAGGGAACCATCTGAAATTTAAATGATAATAAAGCCGTCTCCAATGAGAAGTCCCACTTTGATATTAAAAAAAACGAGAATTTTAAAGAAAAATCAATGGATGTTCATTTCATTGTAGAGGGAGGTATGCAAATAAATTAATTCGGCTGATCTGTACCAAATATCATTTGCAATTGAATAAAACAGTTATCAGGAATCGGACTATATATTTTATTCTCTTCTACAGCTTTTTTCGGTCAACGTTTCAAGACAACACTGTCTCTTTCTCAAGGCTACAATTATTAAAAGATGATGAACACACGTTCTAATAGATCTCTACTTAACCTTACTTTCAAAAACTACTTTTACAGAGACATCAAAATAAGTTTACAAAACATCAAGGTGGTGAACAAAACAGTCAAAGACATATTAAAATAGCTATAGCAAATTGAATAAATTAGTTAAAATTGGATAATAATCCTTAATGTATAGATAAAATTAAATGTGTGACAGGCACAATTACAGTCTAAAATCTAAATCAGGACAAAGTGACAATTAATCTGTCAATGTCACCCACACCGGAAACAAAGTACCAACTGTAGTAACAAAACTGGTTAAAATGGACATTCACATAGTATGTAAAATAGAAAGTCAAAACTAGAAGAAAATGGGTTTCAAGTTAAACCTAGTAAACAATCATAAAAACCACTTAAACTCTTAACATCTTCTCTGAAATTGACACTTAATGAGCTTCTAATGTGTATCATTTGCAATGTATGCTAGTGATTCCACATCTGTCAAGTATCTATATTTGCTATACACAGAGACACTAAGGTATCAATAATACACTAGCACCATCTAGAGTATGAAAAATACATACAAGACATACCTTTGCGAGTTAATTCAAGTAAATAAATATATTTTCGATATTTTCACCTTGGTAATGCAGAAAAAACTTTCCTCGTGCTCAAATCAGACTCATAATTAGCATATTCATATTCAAATAAATTAATTCCGCTGATCTGTACCAAAAATCATTAATATGATATTACCATAGCCCATACTCCTTATTAATGATTTTTGGTACAAATCAGCCGAATTAATTTATTTGAATATGTATATGCTAATAATGGGTATTACGGCAAATTATGGTCTGATTTGAGTATGAGGAAAGTTTTTTCTGCGTTAGTAACGTGCAAATATCTAGATTACATTTCTTTGTCTTGTATTTTGCATACTCAAGATGGCGCTAATGTATTATTAATACTTAAGTGTCTCTGTGTATAGCGAATATAGATACTTGACAGATTTGGACTTACTTGCATACATTGCACGAACGAAAACTAAGTTTGAAACGTGAGTATGTCTCCAAATTTCCTCTGTGATCAACAAAACTTTATCGAGTTCGTTTGAGTATACAATTGTTATATAAATGTATGTTACACTGTCTCGATTTCTAGATCTTTCTATTACCATGGCTCATACTCCTTATTAATGATTTTTGGTATAGATTAGCCGAATTAATTTATTTGAATATGTCCCAATGGTTATGATTTACCCTGTACATGCATTAAGCTAGGCAGATTTAGATGTCATGACAAAGTTTCCGGAATATTATTTGTGACGATTAGCAGAGAAAATAATGTTTTTCAGAAATTTTTCTTTTCAATGGTTCATTATTTAATTGAAATTATTAATATGTATTTTAGACTTTTTTAATCTTATACTAATATGTATGTGCCGTACTGGTCGCAATCAGACTTTTTCAAGTGTTTAGATCAAAAATATTTTAATTAGAATCATTTTTTTAGGACTTTGTTCTAATTTACTCGGGATATCGCAGATCGAAGTTCGAACATAATTATTTCGGACAAAACTAATCAAAAATTCCTTCCAAATATAATATCGATAATGATTAAATCGGAATTTCAAACATTTTGCACGAGACATCGAATACCTTCGATAGATTGTGCCCAATATTTTAATTTACGTAAATATCATTTACTCACTACGTAAATGAGCGATTAGCGAGGATCTCATAAAAATTGAGTAAGGTTGATTTTACTATCTTAGAATCGATAAATCCATTGTTTACCGTTCCTGGTGATTCTGTGGCCGATAAATAAATAATTCCTGGACATAGAATGACTTTGAGTTTTAGTGGAAAACTATAATAGTTGCGTTATAAAAAATGAAATTTGAATGAATGATTTATTCTATGAAGAATCGGCTACTTGTAAAAAGGTGATGAAATTAAACAGATATGAAAAAAACTACATATTAATTACATTTCGATTTATTGTGAAATATTTCGATGATTGAATCATTTTCTGATATATATGTATGATATGTTATCCTGATACTTTTAGATCTTCTGTAAAGATTCCTCCGAAGATTTTTCAGCTTGTGCGAGTTAGGAATTCAGTTGTGCTCTGGTTAAGCTTTGTCTTTATATCTGATGAAAGTTGTTTCTAACTTGGTGGAATTCACTTAAAATCCTATCAAAACAACCTGTTCCGGTTCAAATTTCCAAATTTTATATCCAGAGTGGTGGCATTTTCAGCAGGATAATGCAAGATGCCATACTTCGGCCTTGACTCAAGCTTGGATGCAAGAACACCAAGTGACAACCATTTCATGGCCAGCAGCTTCACCAGATCTTAGTCCGATTGAAGAAATATGGAGACTAATGAAGATTGAAGATGAACGAGCAGCTCCACGAAATAAATATGATTTAATTCAATCAGTTGTACAGTCCTGTTCTACCATCACCGAAAATGGAGATGATTCAGTTTCGGGTGTACCTCGAAGCGCGCCCCCCAGGCATTAGATCTTGACGTGATGGGGGCGCTCTCTTGACTAGGACCCTAGATTCGTCCCGGCGAATTGGAGGGTTAAGTCTTGGTGTCTAACGTAATGCCATTTCGCGCCAGTCACTAGACCTGTATGGTGGAAGATCTCCGAATGGGGCCCTAGTTTTACTCAGGTAAAATGGAGGGCTGAGCCGGTTGATTAACTCAGTGACAAGGGAGTCTGTCGCAGCACAGGGCTTCTCCCTTAAAACTGGCGTACTTACCCTATCGCAGTACAAATCTCCGGATTCTGTGTAATGGCCGAGTGCGTTATGTAGCATACTGCGTTACCTCGGGGGGGTGGCCTTGCCCTCAGGTGTTACTTGTACCACCTGGCCACCCCAATTGGTGTTGGACTCGAGGTGGCAGTGGTTGAAAGTCCGCATGCTGGACTAGGGGGGTATTTCATTTATCTGTTCGCAGACCCCCATTTTCGGGATATTCTCATGAAACGACTCGGGGTTTAACGGGACTTGACGGTTCGACCGGCCTGTCCTGGCCCCTGGATCTGTGCGTAACTATTTAGGGTTTGTGGATCTCGACGAAATGGCTCCGCCATTAGTGCTTGACGCCAGGATCAATCAAATGACTTCTCATGGGTTCGGTGGGTCAGGACGTATAGTCCGCTAGACGGTGCTCGTACCAGGATCAATTGTAGTCGTAAATCTTGAGTTTATCTTAGTTTATGGGACTGCGTTCGGGTGGATGGATAAGAATTCCCCCCGGCGGGTGAGTTGCGTCTCAAACCAACTCGGGTACTGACCTGCTGAGCCAGTAGAGGTTGGATAGTGCTTCGCTGCTACCAGTCAGACGGTTCTGGCTTTCGAGTCGGGGCCCAAACTGGAAGCTGGTGGGTTCATCTCTTCGGAGGGGTTCTCGCCGAGCGCGATGATATGGCGTAATCCTTATCACACTTTCTACCTCTGGGTGGACTGTGGAGACTGCTTGGTAGTCACTTGGAAAAGAGGCCTTCCTCAAATAGCCAATAACTATTCTGGTAGAATTCACCTGTACCTCGAAGTTTAGTCAAGTGTTTACAGTTAAATGGAGGTTGTATAAGTAAATAAGATGGATATTTTGTTATAATTTTCTAATTCAACAATTAAAAATATATGCTAAATAATTACAATGGAGCTATATTTTTTCCGGTTCCTTTTTAGACGGACCATATAATATTGCATGAATTCATTGAACCAAATGGCGAATGCGCTCTAAGAACAATAATTTCTCACAAATTTGAAATCTTATTTTCTTAGAAATCAGAAGATTCTTTCGTGCTTTTATTGAAATTCATTGTTTCGTTATTTTGAACATATGTTATTGATACTCATTCACTTAAGGTATCTATTATGCATATTGGTAATGACAAATTCTCTAATGTTTCGATGACAACGATTGGACGGGCAAAGTGTAGTTTCTTCTTTCTTGGCGTTTTTGTAAAAGGTCCACTTTATGTCACCAGTCACTATCTGATTTAATCTTCAACGCTGAAATCATCTCTTTTGAAGATGAATTGTCAGTTGGAGCATTGTTACCGTAAACTTTCACAAGCATATGATGAGCTTCATCTTTTTTTCAATTTAAAAAAACTTAAATTTTCAACAGCTTAGCAAAACACGTCATGACGTTTGCAGGAGAGCAAAAGCTTACTTTGAAATAGTTATGAAGTTAATTAAAACAAGTTTTTAGAAACTACTATGTTTTACTGCTGAAAAATTCAAAGTTCACACATATTTTGGTAGTAACACATAGTAGTTTGTAAAAACTTACTTTAATTACTTTCAACTATTTCATTTTGAATGGTCCGTACTGTATATGGGAGTAAACATTCGAGTTGAACTCGGAACATCTAGTAGGCGATCTTCGTATCTGGTAGAGTGAAGAGAATCATCAAACACTACCGTTCGTCTCCGATGAAATAATTTATTATTTAATTATGTTGATAATGTTTAGTTAGACATTCAACTTACGTTCGTGTGTAGAGTAAAAAAGACTAATTAAGCAGGTTTATCATGATTCTATCACAGACTCAATTACTGTATAAACTCGAGCAAATAAACGGTTGAGTGAATATTCAAAAATGATTTCTTTCATTCACCTTGAATGTTCATCGTTTCAGAAAAAAGTGTGAATTGGAATTTATGTAGCTTTTGGAATATTGTTATGAAATTTTGTAATACTACTGAAAGATTGTTTCTTAATATTTAGGTCTATTATTCAATGTCTTATATATTTCTTTACATTTCTTGAATCTTCCTCCTTAATTTATCTATATATCTAAAGATGGCCCACATAAAAGAGTCTAGCCAAATATTTTCATAAATAAGACTCTTCCCGAAAACCGTCGAGATAGGTTTTTGTTAGTTGCTGCAGAAATGTCTGGTGAAAAAAGGGTATTTTTATATACTTTTTAATGATTATTTTGTTTATTCAAATAACCCCTTACTGAAGAGATTTAGGTCCGAATTTATCAGGTCCTTTTTCTGGAGAATGTGCTATATATTGTTTAAATAGGAAAATAAGAAAAGGCCTTTTTGAATTATTCCAGTTACTATCTGTGATATCAGGTGTTATTTTATTACATGCTAGCGCTATTCTTTGTCGAAGATCTTCTACAGAAGTATCGGGTGTTTTTTCAGAGTGATAGAACTTTAAATTGAAATAAAACACATTCAAATTAAGATTGAAACCAATTTTTTTTATTTTAATTTATGACATTTATGTTTTGAAAATAATTTCCGACATATGTCAACCACGACTAGCTCTTAGGAACCGCATTCGACTAGAACAATTTTGGATCACTTTTTCGAGTAATTCAGTACTTATTTCATCAATAACACGAGTAATGTTGGCTTCTAAAGCGTCTATTGTTTCTGGTTTATCAGCATAAACCAATAACATGACATAACCCCAAAGAAAATAATCCGCTGGAGTTATATAGCATTATCCTGGAGGCCAATTAATTGGACCATTTCTCGAAATAATGTTATCGTCAAATCTTTCTTTCAATAAATCAATTGTTACGGTAGCACCATCTTGTTGGAACCAAAACACTTCTGGGTCGATACCATTCAAAGTTTGAAACAAATAATCATTGATCATCGATCTGTAACGAGCACCATTCACTGTAACATTAGCTCCAGCATCGTTTTTAAAGAAATATGGACCGATGATGCCTCCAGCGTGTAAAGCACACCATACAGTGGTGCATTTTTCAGGATGCAGTGGAACCTGCAGATCTTCTTGAGAATTGTTTTTACTCCATATATGGCAACATTGCTTGTTTACAGGGCCAGTCAACATGAGCTTCATCACTTAACATAATTTTACGATGAAAAAGTGGATCAACTTCAAGCTGTTCTAGGGCCCAATCAGCCAACAAACGATGCTTATTATGTTCAAGTGGCTTTAGTTCTTGAACCATTTGGATCTTGTATGGGTGTAGACCAAGATCTTTACGCAAAATTTTCCATGTGGTGAGTGCACAGAGTCCATCTCATTGTGAACGTCGACGAATAGACAAATCTGGATCATCATTAACACTATGACTTACAGTAGCGATATTTTCTTCTGTACTGTACTTCTTTGTCTTGTTGTTGTTGTTGCATCGAGTAGAGAAAATGTTGTCCGAAATCTATCGAAAGTTCGACGAATAAGCTGCTCTGATGGACGATTATGTAAACCATAAATTTCACGAAGTGCTCTATTAATTTGGCGAATAGAATACTGATTTTGAAAATAAATTTCAACAATTTGTAAACGTTGTTGCGGCGTGAATCTTTCCATGATAATTTGTCAATGCCTACTGAACAGAAATGTCAAAACAATATTGCTTCTACCTTGTGTCAAATCACAGTAATCCCTATCGAAAGTTCTATTACTCTAAAAAAAACACCAGATAGGTACTGTCTTGAACACGCTACTCTGCAAAAAATTGCATAGGTAATAAATCAAGAGATCTTGGAAGCCAGTTTTTAGGACCTCTACTTTCAATACAATTCTCGGGAAAATGATGATTCAGAAAGTCAAGTATTGGGACTGCATAGTCCGATTGTCATTTTCTAGAATTTCCACAATGCGCAGCTAAATGAGATCTTAACGTAGATTGATATAAGGCATCTGTCAAATTGGCAGAAAGGAAAAAGAAACACAAAATGCTATTTCCTGAAATTTCAGCCTAGTCATTCAACTTTCATCAAACCATAGAATTGATTCTACCCAGTAACGAACAAAAACGAGATATTTAGGTCAGAAACGTACCCCAAAAGTTTCAATTCTCTTTCTCTTTCCGTTTGCAAGTTAAAGTGCTCGAGGAAGCGCTTAACGCTTGTCCGCTGCCAGATATATAAATTTTTAATTATATGATCCTCGCGAAGTTTCGCATGAATTTGCGGGTTTTTATTCTACATCCAATTGCCGAATTCAACATTGGTAGAATTTGTAGTTTCGATAACTTGGGAAAAATATGAAACATCTTCAAACGTGAAACTATTGAACCGATTTTGCTCATTAACGAACACAGCCGAGATGCTTTCCTTCCGAAAGTAAGCGTGTTTACGGTCGGACAGACCCGACAAAATTACCTTTCACGGCGGATTCTTCATCGTTTTAGGCCATTTTCGGCTCAAAATTAGGAAATTACAGACATTCAGGCGAAACGATAGCGCGCTGGAACAAGAGCGCAAATATATCAGAGAATGCATACTGAAAAGAAATTAAGATCCTAAAAAATATTTTCATTTGTCTGTCCATAATATTGTTATCGCCGATCAGGATCGTCTAAATTGAGTTTTTGGACAAGATGAATCTTATAGGGATGGAAATGATGTTTCTTCAAGAACTTCTCAATACTTGTTGGTGCAATTTCTGCAGTTTCTGCTAACACTCTGGTACTTGACGAAGGATCCAATTCTGTGGCTTCGTCAGTAACACTGATGCTTTTCATGCTTTTTGTTAGCAACAAACCCAGCGATCAAGATTTTGAATATTAAATAAAACACAACTGAATCACTGATATTCTTGCCATTTAGTTCGTTGAAAATTCTCGCTATTTGTCTAGCATATTTACTGTTAATCACAAATAAACGATTATACGCACTTTCAATATCTGATGAGTATTGAATTCGAGTGAAGAAAACCTGTAAAATCTCAAGAACATATTAAACCTTATCAAGAATTCGATCATCGAAAACACTTCTTGCGATATATGAGTTTGTTATTATTTTCGATTTTTTATCACACCTAAAGAGGTACAGAATGTTGAGAAAAACATTGAAAAGAATGTACTTACTGCCTAGAAGCAAATGATGAACAATTTCAACATCTTAATAGTTGTTCGTTCAGAAATTCGACCAAATAATGCGACAGAATTTTTTAGAATATTCATAAACATAATTGCAAAACCTTCAAGATGGTGGATCACTATTTTTAGAGTGGAGTTTGTTTTTTATAATACCGTTATAAAACAGTGCTAAATGTTCGTTGAGTCAGTTCGATCAATATTTTATATTTTCTTTGGATTCTATTATCTCCTTTTGATACAATGTAATGAGTGTTGCTTCTTTCTATATGTCCATTCAAAAAAAGCAATGTTTTCTGGGGTATTTATTTCATTTTATATTAATTTTTTTGTAGCGAAGTATAACAGAATTACTCTGTTTGATATTTAACATAATTACGGAAATATCCGAATGGACAGTTTTATGTTAGTCACTCGGTATATAAAAGAGTAGTATTGGTATATCTATGCATTGAAGATATTTGCCAGAAATCGACTGAAAATAATGAACGAATAGTAGGAAAACACAAGAAATTTTTTTAAAATTTTGTGTGCCTGTCTGTCTATCTGTTTTTATGGCTTACTTCTGAAACATCTTGACAGATTTCCATGCTGTTTTAACAGGTAGGTTATGAAAAGTTTGGAGCAACAATTATGCCTTGTTTCATCTAAATAGAATAATGGGAAAACAGATATAGTCATTCAACAATAACAGCATAACTGGAATGTATGCACATTGAATTTATTTGTTGGAACTTCAAAAGAAAAGTAACAAAATACGAAAACATGCTTTAAATTTTTATCTGTCTGTGCGCTACGTCTAATCTTCGGTTCAGAAGTTCAATAACATATTTTTCAACCTTTATTTTGAGTTATTTAGATGAGTACTCAAATTATACTGAGTAAAATTTTATAATAAAAAAATAAAAAGAGGTTTTTACTTGATAGCGGGATTATCACAAAATTTTAAATATCTAACAGATTAATTGTGTTCACCTCCTACAGATTTTAATTTTAAAAAAATTAATTCAAAAACTTTTTAGAATGAAATAAAATAAATGTCTTAGAGAACACAGTTTCAATTTAGTAGACATATATAATAAACACTCATTATACAGCACCAAAGGGATAAAAGAATTCAAAGAAATATAAATTATTGATTATTAGTAATTAATTAAATATAAATAATTATAGAAATTTAGTTGGATATAGGTCAAGTAAAATACTCGTTGGAGGTAAATATGTTGTATTTGCCGACGTTTCGACCTAAATTTGGCCATCCTCAGGACCCTAGAAAATATTATATGTACAATAAAATAATAAAATATTTTTCGTTAATTATTTTTATTTTTCAAATACGAGGAAGGACTAAGAGTTTATCATTTTTGATAATACTAAATTGCGTTTTGAAGATGTACTGCAGGTTTTAGGAATTTTTTTTGAAGGAACTCATTCAAAGTAAGTTATTTTTCAAGAAGTTATATAGGTTATCTTTTGCATTTTTAGAAAGGCATTTAGTTTTCACAATACAAGATACGAAACGAAATTTTGTATCCTTCAAGTATTTATTTAGTATTTTTAATCATTTATATTTATTTGAATTCTTTTATTGCTTTTAGTACTGTGTAATGAGTGTTAATTCTATATGTCTATGACATTTAGTCAATTTAATTCTAAAAAGTTTTCAAATAAAAATTTTATTCAAATTTAATCTGTGGGAGGTTAACAGAAGTAATCTATTAGATACTTAAAACATTAAAATTTTATGAATCTTGATAGATGAAGAAGACAATATGAAATGATTCTTACTCTTGAAATGTGCCATTTCTCTACAAAAAAAATCATAAAATCGGTTTAGAACACATCCTGACAATGATATGTGCTACACTTTTCCAATGCTCTCCTAATTTTACGATAAATCGATGTGTTTATATGAACATTAGTAGTATAACGCGATATATTTATCGACATATTTTTTCCTATAAATTTCATCCACAGTTTCACTTCCTATCAACGTTCATTAATGTTTACAAATTACGACTGACAGAAAAACTGCGACCTTTCTGTCACCTTTTGTTAATATCGTAAAGGTTATGATCACAAATGGTGAACATATTCAGAAAACATATCACAGACATTCATTTGATTATATACGTAAATGAACTGATATTCGGTTTGGAATAACAATGCATTTTTTCTGCGAAAAGCTATGGTGAAAATTTTCGAAATTAGTAGATTTTTTATTGTAGGAAATGTTGTGCTGGATAAGAGATTTCTTTATTCCTACTGTAATGATTGAGCATTATTCCAACAAGTATAAAATTGATTAACACTGAAACGATACACTGATAAATTTGGTAAAAAAGTTATGACTAATTGTTTACACATTCACGAACGTGATAAAATAATAGAAAATTCATTTCATTGCTACGATAAAGAAGGTTTTAAAGGAATTTTGAATTGCAATTACCTGTCATTAGCAAACGTACAAAGTGGGTAGATTTCACTGCAGGAAGGTGAAATACAACCTCAATATAATTGGAATAAGAGATTCCAGATGAAAAAGTCAATCATACACAATCAAAATTTAGTTGGAGGCTCGTATTCTCGCCTAAATTTATCCAATTTTCGAATTCTGAGCCGAAAATGACTAGGTTGAACTGATGAAGGGACCGAAGTCCAAAGTAATTCTGTCTGTCCGGTCTTAAGCATGCTAGCTTTCGAACGGAAAGAGCTCGAACCTTATCGCGGCTCATTGATGAGCGAAATCAGTTTAATAGTTTCGCAGTTATTCATACTTCAAAATGTTTCATATCTCTGCCAATATTTTCTAAAGTATAGATAAAATCGATTTGAAATTGGGTATTTGGAAGTAAAATAATAGCGCAGTTGTTCATGTAAAATTTTGTGGCAGAATCGTATGATTAAAAGACCAAAAAAAAAATATTTTGTTATGATCGCGCACAAAACGCGTTGTCATTTTAATTTCGGAAGCCGAATTTCAGATCCATCGACTCTGTAGTTACGAAAATATTGGGAAAATATGAAAAATATCCGAACGTGAACTATTGATCCGATTTCGCCCATTAACGAAATTGATTGGGATATCTTTTCTGAAAGTTTCGAGGCTCTAGCTTTTTCCATTCGAAAGATAGCGTGCTTATAGGATCGGCCGTATTTTTTTTTGATTTTGTATCCGTTGATTGCCGCACATATGTATTGATAATTCTATATGTCTATAAAAAGTAACAGTGTTTCTAAGACATTTAATTTAAGAAATTCCTTAGATTAAATTGATAGAGGTTTTCGGAAAAAAATTCTTATTAATATTTGAAAACTTGACGTGTCTCTGCGTTTTCCGGAAAAACTCACACTCGGTATGTATATGAATCTCCAGATTAATCTAGTGAATTCCTTCGAAATGTTGAAAATTATTTCAAATGAGTTTTTCAGTGTTTCTGGTGCTCTGGTTCTCATAAAGATAAAAATCGTTGCTCCACATCTAATCCCTCGTTTTGAACTTGATCTTTATCTACATTTGTTGAGATATTGAAGAAAAAATTTTAATGGGCATATTTCCGGACGCCATCTCTAGTTTTGCTTATAGAGGAGCTTGAATATTTGGGTTTGAAACCCACAGAAGGCTAGTCAGAGATATACCACATTTTACAAACAATTATGAGAACAAAAGTCAGTTAATAATGAATAAATAGAAAATTTGAATTATATTGTTTATTAAATCGTTTGAAACATCATTAATTTGTTAGGTAGTTGTGAATTTACTTTTGTCAATACTAAAGTGAAAGTAACAAGATAATTATCATACAAGATAAAAAAAATTAAACAACAATTTACATCCTATCACTTCACCCCACATAATCATTTGAAAAAACAATATTTAGAAGCGTATTTCCAAATCTACATTTTTTTGACTTTAAATGCAGAATTACTGATGTAAAAAGGTTTTTTCCGAGACATTGAAAAATATTTCATATTGATTTTATATAAGGATATCAATTTGATAGTTTCTGTATATAGTTTCAATATATATTGTAGAGGTTAGAATATATAATTCTGAATTTAAAGTCATTTAAATTTCACTTCTATCAAGTATTGACTCACATTCAAATTGATACATTTTCTTGCTATACAATTTGAAAAATCATTATTTTTCTGTTTTATATTCAGTAGGTTATTAAGAAATAGGAATATTCAAATTAACCAGGTATACGTCATGTAAAGAAAGTGCCGGTAACTGATCATTTGAAAAGTTTACGCAAAAAGATGTCGACATTTTCTTGTCTTTATCGTTGAGTTTGCACAACTGTCTTCTATATTCACGCAGAGTTTGAGAGTTCTATGTGATTTATTTTGTTTACAGTGCTTCCGTTTGTCGATTTCAAGTGTGTTCTATGATTTTTATAATGAATCCATATATCGAACATGGAATCTGTCTTAAACTGTATTTAAATTGACCAAAAAATTTAAGAGTTGCATTTTTGATCGGTTACAAATGAAAAACTAATGAATATTTTCTTAAAGTTATGAGTTTACTCGAAAGATTGAACCTTAATCTCGACCTTGACATGTACGAATGGAAAACAATATCATCCAAATGACCGTCACGACCTGCTACAGTGCCCCATCCGATCAACCCAATTTTTTAGTACATTATCGATTGTTTAGGGCTCAATCTCTTGAATGGCAACTTCGATTTCGTGTTCCAAGACGTTAATAATTTCTGGATGGTTAACGTAACGGATATCAAAAAAATCCGTGTCTTAACGGATATAAAAAAAATAGTCCTCCGAGATGAAAATGCGCTTCATCGCTAAAGATTCATGCGATCATTAGCCCACTGAGCGAAGTGGAAACGCATCGGATGGTCATGAGGCTTCGCTTCTTGCACTAGTTGAACTTTGTGAGCATTCATGCAAAATTCTCCTCGGAGAAGTACGAAAAATGTTCAGTTCTTGAGCACGATAACGAGTTAATGTTGATGGATGTTCAGCCATATTCTAGGTAACAGCAGCAATGTTTTCAGGTGTGCTCACTGGACGAGAACGTGAACGGGTTTTTTTATCAAATAATAAAAATAAATATAAATAATAAATCTAGCAGATTATAGAATTCGTAGAACATATGCCGATTGGGTGCAACGCTTGGATGACAAAAATATTTAATAGACAGTATTTTAATTTCCTAAAAAATGTCCAATACAACAATTATATCACCACATCGTGGTGAGAGAATTGTTGTATTAAACATTTTTATGGAAATTAAAATACTGTCTCTTATATATTTTTTAATTTAAATGGGTTTCCACTAAGGAAAGACCGAACCAATCAAACAATGTTTTATTTTCAATTTTATTTTTAACCTGAATAGTGTTTATTTTCACCTAATATTTTAAGTCAAATTAACCACTTTTAAAAATTAATACTTTGCTCAATTTTAATTATCTATACTGGAAAAATGTAGTAAGCTAGATTGGCAAGTAAATTTAAAAGTTGGCCGGTTTAATAACGATTTCCATATGGTATAACACTTGCTAGTAGAATAGCAAATTTCTTGGATATTATTTTCATAGAAGCACCCAGTTTTGAACAGATTTTTCTTGCTTACTGTCTTTAGATATTCGCTTTGACCGCTCCCCAATAAAAAAAAATTAAGCGTGTTCATGTCAGGCGAATAGGCTAGCCACTAGATAGTACCTGATCATCCTAGTATATCGGTCAGCCATCTTGCTGGAACGACATATCTATGTAGAGTCATGGTACGTCTTCTAGCAAATTTGAAACTTCGCTTTTCAAGACGTAGAATCCAACCACATGAACACGTCATTGGGCCGAAGAATTGAACTTTTTCTCGCACTTCTTTCAGGATAATTTTCCATAAAGATCTCTGTATGAATGCTTACAAAGTTTGACTAGTGCAAGAAGTGACCATCTCATGCGTTTCCACTTCGCTCAATGAGCTAATGATCGCATGGTCAAAGATGAGTATTTTCCCAGAAAATTCATCTTAAGCGCTCATTTTCACCTCGGAGGACTATTTTTTGTGGGGATCTGTTTAGGATAGGCGTTACGCTATCCGATTGACGTTTTGAAACACGAAATCGAAGTTGCTATTCATGAGATTGAGGAATCAACAATGTATTGAAAAATTGAGTTGATCGGGCTACTGTAGTCAGTCGTGGCGGTTATTTGAATGATTTGAATTGAACATACAAACATTCACTAGTTTTTTATTTATAACCGATCAAAAACGCAAATTTTAAATGGCCCAGCCTTCATTATACAATTTTGAAATCTTTATCGAATGCGCCAACTTTAAAAGTTACTTGTCAAGCTAGGGTAATACTTTTTTCCGTACAGATGTTTAAATTGGGAGAAGTATTAATTTTGAATGCTTTAAATTTATGAATCCTATTAAGGTTACAGAATGTTCTGTTTTTATACTTGAATTAAATATTAACCTCTATCATTTATAAACTCAATTAATTATTTTTTTATTACTTATAGAGAAGAAGTTTTTACTAAAGTTGTTTTTATGTTTGACACAATTCTTTCAAATATGTTATATTACTGGAACATAACCTCAATTTCACATCGTGTTCGTACCTGTGGAGCATAGATTTCATCATCATGTTATTGAATTGTAGTCACATACACTGTGTCCAGCAATTCTCTTGTGATGAGTGGTTTTTGAGAATGTTTATGGTACATTTTTTAAGTACGGTTGATGAATTTTCATAAGGTTGAAAACGTTGTCTGTGTGAAATAGAAACTTTGACTTCTATAAAGGTTACAGAATGTACTCTTTCTATATTTGAATTTATCTTATTTTAAGAAAATGGCAATTGTAGGACGTTGCATTGAAACTTACTGAAATTTGGTTTGATGACCTTCTGCACCACCTTGGGTAGTTTGTGCCTCCTGATAGGTTCTGGAGAACCAATCGCCGTATAGTTGTGGGCACCATAGGAGTTGAGGAAGAGCAGATACTCTCGGGACTGCTGAATATTTGCTCTGACTAGCTTCGAAGGGTTTCGTTCAGAAACGCATCGCTGTTGCGTCCTTTGCGACGAGGTGTCGTTCAAGAAGTAAAGTTGGATGTATTCGTCGATCAGGGGAAAAGCGGAGGGTGATTTGAGTTTTCGTTGCACTTTGAAAAGTACCGAGTATTTATGCGTTCGTGAACGAACACTGACAGCTTCCGTTCTAGCCACGACGACGGTGTTTGCGAGAAACGCTTTCTGGGAAATGTCTTGCTTTGGGCAGGGGGTGCTGGGACGGTTCTTGCGGATTTTCCGCGGACCATCGCTATTTTGCGCACGGACAGCTCTGTGGTGGTGCCTGATGCGGTGACGATGAGCCAGATCGTCGTCCCGTAGACGCGCAGTCGCGTAAATTCCGTTCATGAAGTCGTTTTCAGACGGAATAGATTCGAGAGAAAGGTTCCTTCTGGTAATATCTGTCATGGTCAGGCTATCTATGCGGAAACCAGAACAACAACTTAAAAAAGCTAAGATCACTAAAAATATAAAACATAGGCATTTTTCGTACGATATTCCATACATGTCTAGTGTGGGAATGCGTGGTGATTTCTCACTGACAAATGCAGCGCGGTGGTGGTGATTTGAAACCTTGGCGGAGATCCACCCGTGGTCTCTGATGGTGGCTTGGCCGTCGAAGAAACGTCGTCACGAAGGCCGCGGGGCGGGGATGACGCATCTTTACGCGCACTGGACATCCCTAAGTTATGTCAGCATTGGAGACGTCCGCGGCCGCAAAAACTGACGCCCGCTCACATGGATATAAGCACTTCACTTTTTTCTTAAGAAATTGCCGATTTCACACTTGAGGTGCCACTGAACTTTTTCTCTCGAACTATGGAGCTGTCTTCTTCATTCGCTGCCAGGTCAGGGAGGAAGATCTCGTGGGGAAAAGTGCAAGCGCGCTACGTTTGGATTACGCCGTCGTCGCCGTAGAGTGGTGGTCTAGAGCGTGCCCGTCTAAGTCAGAAGGTTCGCGTTGAACTGAAAACTGAACTCGGTCCTGTGTCATCGGCGCTGGGCGCCCCCCACTTTAGTTCGACCATCTGCCGTCAGACGGTAGAACTTCGTACGCGTCGCGGCGCTGTTCACTCTGCTAAGTAGACGATGACGAGCTGATGCTATGCAGGTGCAACGGTATAAATCTTCCGAAGAACTTAGATAAGCTCGCTAAATTATCATACTTAGAAAAGATTTACACGGCTTATTTATTGGTCCACGAGACTCCAGAAATTCCGATAAATAAATTTGGCACGGGACGATATTCCGCCTAGATAAAATTCCGATGTCGTTGCGATTTTAGATTGGCTTGTACGCATATCTCTAATTGAGATTGTACAGGCTGGCTTAAATTCGCGGCTCATCAATGTTATAGAACAGTAGCGGCTAAAGTATGGCAACATTTTAAATAACAAACTGAGAAATTAAGAAATACCTGCTACAAATTTTAACTTTATAAAACTTTTAAAATTAAATTAAATGAATTCCTTAGAGAACATTGTTCACTTTTGAATAGGCATAAGAAGTATTACTCATCATGAAGTATCAAAAGGAGATAACAGAATCCAACGAAACTAAAAAATTCTGATCGAAATTTGAATATCAAAACAGATTAAATCTGTTAGTCTTCTACAATTTCAATTACAAAAAAATTTTTAATCAAAAAACTTTTAGAATTAACTTAATGTCTACAATAAGCACCGCTTATATTTAATAGACGTATATAATCTAAACTTAATATGCAATGTCAAATAGAATAAATAAACCAACAAATATAAAAAAGTCATTTAAAATCAAAATGTAAATATTTGAAGGAGACAAAATGTTGTTTTTGATCTTACCATAATGAAACCAATTCCTTTTCAAAAACATAAAACACAACTTAAGGATTTCTCAAAAAATATAATTGATTTGAAATATTTAATATTTTTAAATATTCAAATAAGTTAATTCAAAAATTTCTCAGAACATGCACACTATATTTTCAAAAAACAATTAGAATTCGGTTAATCTCCTCATCCGCCCTAGACAATATTTAAAATATCAAAATCAACTAACAATCAGTATATCTTACCTTAGAGTGAAACCGGAACTTCTACAATTTTAATTTCAAAAATTAAAAAAAAATTATTGATTTTAAATGACTTTTTTTATATTTGTTGGTCTATTTATTCTATTTGACATTGTATATTGAATTTTGATTATATACATCTATTAAATATAAGCGGTGCTTATTGCAGACATTAATATAATTCTAAAAGTTTTTCGAATAAAAATTTTTTCGATATTAAAATTGTTGAAGACAGAGTAAATCTGTTTTGATATTCAAATTTTGTTATATTTCATCTATCAAGTAAAAAGCCTTTATCTATATTATTTTTATATTGATCGAACTTTCTAAGACTTTATTTTGTTATTATTATTATTGATGATAATGATTTTCGAAACGGTTACGGAATTAATTTCTATAATATTTTGAGGATAGCTTTAGAATTAATTTCTTTTATTTTTTTTCCATTTTTAAATGTTATCAAGTTAATACTCAAAAAAATTATTTCAGTGTTGATATGAAAGAGATTTTCTAGATTTTGTCGGGAAGTATGCAGGAATTTTCAGATTTCGAAACAGAGTTTTGACATATAGCAATTAAGCCATAAATAAATAATAAAAAGGGATTTTTCATACTTGATAGGAGGTTATCATTAAATTCTATTATCTTCTTGTGATACTGTGTGATTACTGTTAATTCTCATGTCTATGGAAACGTGAACAGTGTTCTCTATGGCATTTATTCAATTTAATTATGAAAGTTTTCAGTAAATTTTATAAAATCAAAATTTGTATTTCAGAATTTCTCTGTTTGATATTTAGGATATTGAAAAAACCTTCTATCCAGTATAAAAAATCCCTTTTTATTATTTATTCTATACGCAAAATTGCTGTATGTCAAAACACTGTTTTGAAATTTGAAAATTGTTCAAATATTATAGAAATTGATTCCGAAACCGCTCAGATAATTATTAATCATTAACAATAATAAAATAAGGCCTAAGAAACAATATTTCTACTGAAAGACAATAAAGGAAATTCAACCATTATACAATATTCCGAAGCAGAAAAAACTCTATGTAACAATTTTTTTTCATTTTTGAATGTTATCAAGTTGATACTCAAAAACATTATTTCAGTCTTAATATGAAAGTGATTTCCTAGATTTTGTCGGGAAGTATGCAGCAATTTTTAAATTTCGAAACAGAGTTTTGACATATAGCAATTTAGCCATATAAAATGAATAATAAAAATGGGTTTTTTTACTTAATAGAAGGTTTTTTCAATATTTTAAATTTCAAACAGAGAATTCTGAATTATCTACTACAAATTTTAATTTTATGAAATTTCTCAAAAATTTTCTGAATTGAATTAAATAGATGCCTTAGGAAACACTGTTCGCTTTTTAATAAATATAAGAATTAACACTATTCGCACAGTATCAAGAGGAGATAACAGAATCCATCGAAAATACAGAATATTGATCAATCTCAACAAACTAAACAAAAATTTTAGGTGGAGACAACGCTGTTTCATATCGATATTATGTCAAAACAAATTCCACTATTAAAATGTCTTAAAATCTTTGAAAAATACTTCAAAACACATCTTCAAAAAGGAATTTAAAAAAACTAACCCGTAATCATCAGTCCATCGTCAATTTCGCCAAATAAAAACAATCCATAAAAATATCTTCAATACCAAACGCAGTACATAAAAAAATAGAAAGGGGATTTTCAAACTTGATAGAAGGATTTTTCAATATCTCAAATAGAGAAATTCTGAAATACTTACTACAAATTTTAATTTTATGAAATTTCTTGAAAACCTTCAAAAAAAAGAAAACACCATTCAATTTAAATAGACATAAGTGAACAGGCATTTATTCAATTTCAAAAGTTTTTAAGAAAATTTATAAAATTAAAATTTGTAGTAGGTATTTCATAATTTCTCTGTTTTATATTTAAGATACTGAAAAAACTTCTATCAAGTATAAAAAACACCTTTTATTATTGATTTTGTATATAATAATTACAATTTGTTTCACTTATGCACACTGTATTGTTTGAATATGACCGAATTTTGAAAAATACTTTTTTCAAAATTTTTTACCGTGTATATAATAATTACAATTTGTTTCACTTATGCACACTGTATTGTTTGAATATGACCGAATTTTGAAAAATACTTTTTTCAAAATTTTTTACCGTGTATATTCTGTGGACAAATCATACAATTATACACGAGGCATATGGTATGGAAGATAATTTTATTTATTGTTTTTATTTGGCGGAATTGAAGATGGACTGATGATTACCGGAGAGTTTTTTCAACTGCCTCTTTGAAGATGTGTTACATAGTTGAAGGATTTTTTGTTAGAACTATTTTAAAGAGAAATTGCTTCGAAGAATTTGTTAATTTTATGTTGGACATTTTTAGAGTGGAATTCGGTTTTATATAATGCCGCTATGAAACAACAGCTTTGTCTTCACCAAAAATTTTTGTTGAATAGGATCAATGAATCTTCTGTATTTTCGCTGAATTCTGTTATCTCCTTTTGATACTGTGTGATTACTGTTAATTCTTATGTCTATGGAAACGTGAACAGTGTTCTGTAAGGCATTTATTAAATTTAATTATAAAAGTTTTCAAGAAATTTTATAAAACCAAAATTCGTAGTAGGTATTTCAGAATTTCTCTGTTTGATATTTAGGATATTGAAAAAACCTTCTATCCAGTATAAAAAATCCCTTTTTATAATTTATTTTATGCGCAAAATTGGTGTATGTCAAAACACTGTTTTGAAAATTGCTGTATACTTCCCGACAAAATTCAAAAAATCTCTTTCATATTCAGACTTAAAAAATATTTTTGGAGTATTTACTTGAAAACAGTTAAAAATTAACAAAAATAATTCAAGAAATTAATTCTAAAGCTATTCTTGATATATTATATAAATTGATTCCGAAATCGTTTCGAAAATTATTAATCAATAACAATAATAAAATAAGGCGTAAGAAACAATATTGATATTGGAAGGCAATAAAGGAAATTCAACCATTACACAAAATTCCGAACCAGAAAAAACTCTATAGAACAATTGAATAAAATAATAAAAATTTTCCACAATTTAATAATTGAGGACAATTGATTCGCCAATACTATCGCTTTTTTAAGTTTACATTTTGAACTTACTGTGAAAATTACAGCTTCACTTCCTATATAGCTAATAACTTGAAAGAACGAAGGTACAAATAACAAACAATTTTCAGAAATAAAGATAAGAAAAACAACTGCGTATATCGAAAACCATCAAATCACAGAAATACCGATGAGGAAAAAGGGATGCAAATAACCATTAAATATATTAGGGCCAATTATCGCAAATACATCTGTTTGATCGTTGAGAAGAATTTTGAGGTTCTTGTATCTATTCATTTCTACTGCTTCCAAAAGTCTTGAACCTTTAATTTCATTATGGATAGTTTCATAATTATCGTTGAAATCATGTCCAAATTCTTTCAAATGACTGGCATATGTTGAGTGTTAGATGTCTGACTGTATTTTTCGTGAGGATTTCCGTTTTTTCAGGAGAATTGTTTCAAAATGCAAAAAAATGCCATTTATTTGACTTTCAGATGACAGAACACAGACGTCTGTGTTATTATTCATCGTATGTAGCTTTTTTGTCATCTTCATCCTATGTAACACATAATCCGAGAAATATTTGATAGATTCGTTCTTTACTTGGTGGAAACTCATTTTAATTAAAAAAATGTATATGAGACAGTAATTTATTTCCACAAAAATATTTGTACTACTACAACAATTGTTTCACCACGATGTGGCTTCTTCAGGTATTACATTGTTCTGTCTGATGGTTTTCAGTGTAATTACACTGAATACCATCAGACAGTACATATACATATACATTTTTTTAATCCGAGAAATAATCCATTGACAATATATGAATGAACTACAGACATCTTAAATACAACGAATGACATATGACCCCTATGATATACACAATGCATGACTGGAAGCTGGGTGCATATCCGATGGGTGAGCCCAAAGTTTCCCTATCAAGAATTCTTCAGAAAATAATTCATAGATTTGAAATAATTTTCGAGAAAAATGGACTGTTTAATAAATGCGCAAAACTTTACAGTTCATGTCAGTGCTTTTCACCACTTTTTATTTTGACCATAAATTTTTGATTAATTCATCATCAAACTGTTTAAAGTGTCACAAAGTAATAAAATTCATCTATTACTGTGAATGGAAGCGATAAAGCACCTGACGTCATATCAGTGCTTAAATAAATTTGTATTTTTTTGTATGAGTACTCTAGAGGATTATACGTGCGATCTATTATCTATGATGGCGAAATCGCAGTTTCTCAAAAAATTTAATAAGCTTCATACTCATTCTTCATTATAGCTAACATTTGAATACAAATTTCGTCCACTTTCTAGATCCGATTGGATAATCCAAATCAAGATAATTCCGATATTCCCCACGAATAAAATATTGTTGTTAATTCCGACATATTGACGACGGAAAAGTTCAATAGGAGATATCCAAAATATATCAAAAGTAATGTTTTGTTCGATTTGATGCACTCGAAAACTAAAAGTGTGTCATCGATATTGAACGTTATGAATGAGTTATCAATTTCCTATGTTTTGTATATTTCTTATCATTATACATATGCTACATGACCTTCTTAAGACAAATTACGAGAGTGCGAAATAATTATATATGTCAGTAACAACATTCAATGTATATATTTGTTTCCAGAAAATAAAGGGTGACATCCAAATAACTTGGCTGTTATAAGACTGATAAGACTCAAGGACGAAGGGGGTCAATTCACATGAAATTTTATTCTAAATGTTTTCAACAGATTTATTTAGATTTAAATCTGTAGAGGAGAATTAATTTTCAGATATTATCTATAATATTCAAAAAACTTCTTCATAGTAAATTTTCAATATATAAATTCACATAAGTATTATTAGTTATAAATCTTTCTCATTCATATGAATACGAAAACAACTTCGCATAGGCTTAATTATTTTAAATCTTAGCTTTCACTCAAAAAAATCAAAAAATCACGTAAAGTCAGAAGCTTTTATGTGCTTTCTCAACAGTACATTTATCTCTCATTTAAAATGTGTGAATAACTTATTAAAGAATCTCACTAACTGAAACTGAAAAATATTTTTATAAATTTATGTTAGTTTCTCGTTGGAAGCTATTTTTATTATGAATTACTTATTAGGAATTTTGTTGGTTTTTATATTGTTGTGAAATGCTTTTGTAAAATTTTTGTTCCACTAATTTTCTGCTTACCCTTCTATACAGTGTATATGAATAGTTGCGAAAAAATTTTGGGGTCGATTCCTTGTCAAAAATAGGGAGGGTCTTTCATATAAAGTTTATTTTTTGAGCTCTCCTTGCTTAGTTACAGCCCCCTAAAGATGGCGCCCGAAAAACAGTTTTTAATTTTTTTCTTAAAAACCAAAAAACTGACAAGAATAAAATTAAGCAGACATTTTATGCGGGCGAGAAGGCACCCAAAAAAATTTTTGATGCTGTTCCTTTATGATTGCAAGGTGTAGAAACAGCCACTCCTTAACCTCCTTTCGCAAGAAACTTTTTTCCATATTCCTATTTTACAATAAAAAAATTAATTTTAGATAGCTTCATCCATTCTTAACAAATGAGTTCTCTTTTAATTTCTTGCTAAAATTCAAGGTTTTTCAGAAAAAAACATTATAAACATGATAGCATGAGTCGTAAAGGCTGGAATTATTTCCGAATTAGAATTTATCTAGTAAGCGGATGTCATTTTGTTATGACAACTGACTAGTTTTGATTAGAATTTATTCAATTACAATTATTGTCAGTTTTTTGGTTTTTTTAAAAAAATAAAAACTGTTTTTCGGGCGCCATCTTCATGGGGCTGTACCTAAGCAGGGCGGGCCCAAAAAATAAAGTTTATATGAAAGACCCACCCTATTTTTCGACAAAGAATTACCATCTAAATTTTTTCGCAACTATTCATATACAGTATATAGGTTGTATCTTAGACTGCCGGCTAAATTAAAGTGTTTTCTGAAAGTTTGTAATTAAATTGAATTTTTGAAATTGATAGTTTCGATTCGATTTAGTAGGGGGTTCTACATTGAATTATTTATTTTCGAAAAATATGTTCTACCATCTTACTTTATATCTAACGATATTTATCATAAGTTAATTAAAATTAAAAATTGACAGAATTTAATGGTTTGTACCTTTTTTAGTATCAATTCCACTGACTAACGTTTATTTATCTTTGTATTCTGTTTCAGGGAATTTCCGCTTATTCTGGAAAAAGTTTCATGGCGTAGAGGACAAACTTTTTTCCTCTACCCCATGAAAATTCTTAATACAATTGCATTAACAAAACATATATAAGTATGTATATAAACATACATATAAAAAACAATAACATTTCAAAATTATATAAAATTCTCAAAATAAAGGATAAAATAGAAATAGCTGAAACAGAACTCCATAATTTTATAAGTATATATGTATAATTATATCGGACTAATCGGTCTCTTCAGAAATGTACTAAATTCCAAATATCTTACAAAATCAATTTCAATTCACCACAAAGATAAAATTTGGAACGTATCAACTCAAAGTTAAATTAATGTATCGTACGAATTAGAGAAATGAATTTTAAAAATAAATTTTAACTCTCAGAACACAGAAAACCACAAGAAAAATTATTCCCCCAAACAATGTCCCATGATGAGAAAAAATATCAGAATTTCAAAAATAATACATAATTGAAGAATATTTTGTACTTGTACTTTGACTCCATATGAAATTAATCCATAATTTACAAAATAAATTGAAATGAGAGTGGATATTTGATATAATTAAATTAACTTTAAATTAAGAATTATATCTTCGAACACCTACAATATAAAAAAACAATTTTAATGTGAGTCAATACTTGATAGAAGTTAAATTTAAATGACATTAAATTCAGAATTATATATTCTAACTTCTACATTATATATTGAAACTATATACAAAAACTATCAAATTGATATCCTTATATATAATCAATATAAAATATTTTTCAATGTCTCGGAAAAACCCTTTTCACATCCCGACTTGAAATGTAGTAACAAAAACTATATAAGTATGTATATTAACATACAAATACAAGAAAATCCACTAGTCCAAAATTATCTAAAATTATCAAAATAAAGGATCAAATCGAGTTCTCGTTCAATTATTTTTATTTGATCCTTTATTTTGATAATTTTAGATAATTTTGGAATAGTGGAGATTTTCTTGTATTTGTATGTTTGTATGAGTCGAGTTCTCGTTTAATTATTTTTATTTGAACCTTTATTTTGATAATTTTAGATAATTTTGGAATGTGGATTTTCTTGTATTTGTATGTTAATATACATACTTATATAGTTTTTGTTAATATATTTGTATTAATACATTTCAAGTCAGGATGTAAAAAGGTTTTTTCCGAGACATTGAAAAATATTTTATATTGCTTATATATAAGGATATCAATTTGATAGTTTTTGTATATAGTTTCAATATATAATGTAGAAGTTAGAATATATAATTCTGAATTTAATGTCCTACAATATATATTGAATTTATTTATATATACCAAAATATCAACATGATATCACAATATATAATCGATAAAATGTAAAATTATTTTAATACTTTTATCAACCATCGAGTTGCATTTTAACTCATTTGGTAAATTATGGATTAATTCCATATAGTCAAAGATCTACAGACATATTTATCCAAATAAATAATATACTAATGAATCGTTTTTTCAGAAATATGCAACTGTTAAAACCTCAAGGTCCGTGCCTTCGTGAGAGAAAATTCTCTTGATATTTTTCATTTGTTTAATCCTCAAGTATTGAATGTTTCGCTATTGAAATATTAAATATGGAGATAGCTGTAAACAATGTTAATGTAACATATGAATAAAGATCATATTATTATTATCCTGCAACGAAGAACTGCGCGGATTGTAATTTCTTCATCTAAAGAAGCTAGCTTTGTCAATGACAAGAACATAAAAACATATAGTTTCTATAGGGTGTCCAACGTGACTCAGTGATGTAAATATAGCGTTCTATTTCTGTGCACAAGTGACAATCGTTACCTATCTCATTAATATCATTAAATCAATTAGAATGACTACAATTTCTCACGATTATGGAATTCGTTGACGAGTTTTCGAAGTTAATCAAATACCTTAGTTGTACTTAATATATTTTAAGCAATTTATAAACGCGATCGAAACAATTCCTTCAAAGGCTGATTAGTTTGTTCAGGAGGTGTTTTTTAAGATAAGTTATCAGATCTGGCGCCATTATTTTTAATACACTGATGAACGATATAGTTTCAGTCAGTGTATACAGGGTACTGCAATAGTACGTTGCGCTTCCATAGCTGCCGAAGTAGACATCTTAGAAATTTCGTTCAAAAGAAGGCTCCTTGTACTTTTATTTATTCATCTCAGGTCATTATTTTGTAATATAAACGGTGTTCCCCAAAAATTATTCAACAAATTGATTTTTCAAATGGATCTCCCCGTATATTTGCATATATTTTCAATAGTCTTCAATATATCTAACATGACGCAAAATATAAAAGATATTATTCTAACAATAAAATTCTTATTCAGAGAAAACTACAAAAAGTTGAGGGAAGAGTAGTTCGCTTAAAGTCCTCTACCGATTACCGGAAGCAATCTAGTCGATAATGTAGAGAATTGAATGTCCCACATTTTCTCAGATGTATCCTTAGGGGTATTTTCAGTTTTGCATTCAGTAGATAGGAAAAATGACATCGCAACTGAAAATCCATTTCAGTAATGAACACAATAACTACAATAATAAATATTAAAAATGGTTGAAACAAAGAAACCTGCAGTACAAATTATTCAGGTAATATTCGGTACAGCATTACTCGATCAATGAATGATTTCTCGGAATTTGGCTACTTATTCCTGGAAAGTTTGCTAAAATATTTTCGATTATTATATATTTTCAAAACCTAGAAAACACTATTTCAAACCATTAATTATTTTCAGATTAAATTTGTGGGGGTTTCGGAAGATTAATCCAGCTATAAGATATGTCATATTTCAAACAAAATTGTCGAAGTAAATTTCCAATCTATAAAATGAAACACTATATCTAGGACATTTTATTTAATTTTAAAAAATTTCTAAGAGATTTTTTAAATTAAAATTTTCTGAGAATTATTTTGCTTAATATTTAAAAATATATTAATTTTATTTTGGTCAAATATATATGCTTTAAAATATAGTGGAAAATTTCCAGAATTCTGATTTCAATTTTAATTTATTTAAATTGTTTACATAATTTATATCTTTAAATAGAAATATTATACCTAAGACATTATTGACACTCTAATATTATTTTTTTGTATAGGTGAGAGAATATTGTTTACCTAGATTTAAGCCAAATATTTGGTGTTTTACTCAATTTTAGGAATGGTAGCAAGAACTAACACGTTCTTCAATTTCTGAACCAGTCTTTTTATTGTCAATTGAGGGATCATCCCGAAATTGACAAGTTTGTTGACATCCTAAATTCTCCCCATTCTTATGTAAATGAGACACCTGACAGAAAAACATTTCTTCGAACGTCATAATTCTTCTTTTGTGAATATTTCTCAAGCGTAATATTTCCGTAATTCTAGAAAGCACGTGCGTCAGGGAATCATCAGTCGAGCTTGGCTGAATCATGAAGAGTTTGCGCTTGTTACACAGGAAACCAATACCGTTTTCCTTGTTGTAGGTTCTTTCCTTGTAATGATTCGATTTATAGTTCATCGATTCACAATATTATTGTGGATTATTGTGCTGATTTCCTATGTTTCCTTCGTATATATTTTGACTCACGAGATCAAGTGACTAATTGCGAAGATATAATTCTTTATTATGCAAGTCTCTATTTTGGGATAACAATCTGATTACATCATTGATAGGAAACGAGAGCAGATATTTGGTTGGTTCAGATGTTTTGTTTATTTAAGAGTTTAATTCGATACAAGATGAGTGGTCAACTGATATAAAAACTCCCAAATTTTACATAAAATTTTACCATGAAAAAATATGTGTTCTTACAAATTACAATTTTTTCTATTTGTTACTGTTTTTTTTTCGATTTTTAAATTGAATTAATTTGGAAAACCTTGGAGAATCAATGCTGGACAGCATCCAATTTTTGCAGCACAGTTTTACGCATTTCTGTCTAATAACAGTTCTTCCAATAGGGACTTCTGAATTTTGACAGATGAAAATGACCATATTCTTGAAGTTGGCTGTCATTTATTCAGTCTGTTTTGCTAAATCACCATGGCCCATTTTACGGTCGTCATAATCGTCCTACTGAGAGGACTCCTAGCAGTATCGTGAATTCTACCAGTTAGTTTATTGGCATGTGAGCATAGCTCTTTCACCAAGTGACTATTAGGCAGTATCCACAATCTGCCGCAAGAAGCAGAAATTGTGATAAGGAATACGCCTTATCAACGCGCATGGTGAGAACGACTCCGAAGAGTTGAATCCACCAGCTTTCAGTTTCGGCTTCAGTTCAAAAATCTACACCGTGACTGCTAGCAGCGAAGCACTATTCAACCTCTACTGGCTCTGCATGGTCAGTACCCGAGTTTTTGGGACGCAACTCACACGCCGAAGTGGCTTCTTATGCAACCACACGATCACAGTCCCATGAACCAAGATAGTCTCAAGATTGATGCCTCAATTGATCCTGTTACGATCACCGTCAATCCGGCGTGTACGTCAAGAACCACGAACGCTTGTGAAGTCTTTCAATTGATCCTGACTTCAAGCACCAACGGTCTACCGTATCGTCGAGATCCACAAACCCCAGAAACGTCTCGCAATCGATTCTGGTTCAGGACGAGGCCGGGCGAACCGTCAAGTCCCGCTAAACCCTGAAGCAGCTCTCGAGATATTCTGAACATGGGTTGCTGCAAGCAGATAGAAGGAATACCCTCCTAGTCCAGCATGCGAACTGTCAACCACTGCCCCCTCGAGTCCAATACCAATTAGGTGGCCAGGTCATACGAATACTTCCCAAGAGCCTCCAGCCTCCCGAGGTAGCGCAGTATGCTACATAACGCACTCGGCGATTGGACAGACAAATCCGGAGATTTAATGCAATAGGGTGGAGTAGGTGAGTTTTAAGGGAGAGACCCTGTGCTTCGACGGAATCTCTTGTCACTGAGTTGATCAACGCGGCTCAGCCCTCCATTTCACAGGGACAAAACTAGGGTCCTTGTCAAGACAAGCACCGCCAGCGCGTCAAGCTTTAATGCCATGGTTGGCGCCCTAGCAGTATGCTGGATAAATTTAAGTTCACTGGTGGAGTAAACAATGAACCAACACTCGTATGACGACGAAACGCAAGATGTGCCGAAAACATCGCCGCCGTCCTTGAGAGTGTGAAGGAGAATCCGAACGGGTCGATTTCGCGTCGCTCATGAGAATTCAAGCTTTCGCACATCACAACTTGGCGAATTTTGAATCGTGACTTGGGGCTGCACTGGTACAAAATTCAACTGGCCCAGGAGCTGAAGGTAAAGGACAATAGACGTGTGTTCGCTGAATGGGCCAAAAAAAACAAACCAATCCACACGAGATTCAAAAGCGTTCAATGCATACCAAAAAAGTCACTGATTCCGATTTTGGCGCTGGTGGCGTCATCAGTACATATTTTCATGAAAACAACGTTGGCCAAGCCATTATCGTCAACGGCTAGCGCTATAGATCGATGTTAGCCAACTTCTTTTGGCCTGAAGTAGATGATATGGACACAAGTCAGCAGCCATATTCATGGACATCAAGAAAATTTTGGTAATGTATGGCACGATGGTCTTCTGCACAAACTCCAGCAATTGGACACCCCAGTTCACCTATAAAATATTACAGGAAACTTCTTGAGAGATAGAAGTACGAGGGTTAAAATCAACAAGCATTTCTCCGCATCGTTTCACCTCATCAAGGTGGACTACAAGGTTCTGCATTGTCACCACTTGTGAACAATATTACGTACACGATATTTATGAAGTAACAGAACTGAAAAGTTACATCGTCCAATACGCTGATGGCACAGCGCTTATAACACACAGCAATAATCTAAAAGACACAATGGAAAAGCTACCAAATCTATTCAACAAAATCCTGACATGGATGAAAAAATAGAGAATTTCACCAAACCTTAACAAATCTAAATTGATAATATGTGGCCATAAATTATCAGACAATTCAATTTGAATCTGAGTCAATACTTGATAGAAGTAAAATTTAATTGATTTTAGATTCAGAATTATATATTCTAACTTTTACAATATATATTGAAACTATATAAAAAACTATCAAATTAATATCCTCATAATATATAATCCATATAAAATAGTTTTCAATGTCTTGGAAAAAACCTCTTTACATCCCGACATGAAACGTATTAATACAAATGTATTAACAAAAACAATATAGGTATGTATAAATACAAGAAAATCCAGTATTTCAAAATTATCTGAAATTCTCAAAATGAGGGATTAAATAAAAATAATTCAACGAGAATTCCAACATTTGATAGCTACTTCGGTCTCTAGACATCTTTAGAAATGTACTGAATTCATATTCAAATACATAACAAGATCAAAATTTAACTCACCAAATAAGATAAAACCTGGAACGAATAAACTCGAAGTAAGGTTTAAAGTATGCAAAATAAAACAGAAATGATAAACGTGTTGTAACGTATAAACCTATAACTATTTGTACTCGGGACACAGAAAAACATAACAAAATTTATTCAGTCCAAATAATGTCCCATGATGAGAAAAATAACCAGAATTTCAAAAATAATAAATTATAACAGAAAATATTGTGGATATTTAGACCCTATATCAATTTATTTCATAATTTAAAAATCAATTTGAATGGGAGTCAATACTTGAGAATTTAAAAGACTAGATTCAGAATTATATTTTCTAACTTATACAATATATATACTATATACAAAAACTATCAAATTGATATCCTTATGTGTATATAATCAATATAAAATATTTTTCAATGGCTTCCTTTAGTTTGAGAATTTTAGATAATTTTGGAATGGTTGATTTTCTTGTATTTGTATGTGAATATACATACTTATATAATTTTTTGTTAATACATTTGTATTAATACGTTTCATGTCAGGATGTAACAAGGTTTTCTCCGAGACATTGAAAAATATTTTATATTGATTATATATAAGGATATCAATTTGATAGTTTTTGTATATAGTTTCAATATATATTGTTGAAGTTAGCATATATAAATCTGAATCTAAAGTCATATCATACCCATCATAACCCATCAGAATGCTGCAACATCATATAAAACCAGTCCAGCACTAAATATCGGGTGTTTTTTTAGAGTGATAGAACTTTCGATAGGGTAACTGTAATTTGACAGAAGGTAGAAGCTATGTTGTTTTGGCATTTCTGTTCAGTGAGCATTGACAAATTATCAAGGAAAGACTCACGCCGCAACAACATTTACAAATTGTTGAAATTTATTTTCAAAATCAGTGTTCTATTCGCCAAACTTATAGAGCACTTCGTGAAATTTATGGTTTACATAATTGTTCATCAGAGCAGCTTATTCGTCGAACTATCGATAGATTTTCTCTACTCGATGCAACAACAACAAGACAAAGAACTGTACGTACATAAGAAAATATCGCTGCTGTAAGTCGTAGTGTTAATGATGATCCAGATTTGTCTATTCGTCGACGTTCACAATAAGTTGTACTCTGTGCATCCATCACATGGAAAATTTTTTTTGCGTAAAGATCTTGGTCTACACCCATACAAGATCCAACTGAACTAAAGCCACTTGACCATAATAAGCGTCGTTTGTTTGCTGATAGGGCCCTAGAACCGCTTGAAGTTAATCCACTTTTTTATCGTTAAACTGTGTTTAGTGATGAAGCTCATTTCTGGTTGGACGGCTATGTAAACAAGCAAAATTGCCGTATATGGAGTGAAGAAGTTTTGCAGGTTCCATTGCATCCTGAAAAATGCACTGTATGGTGTGCTCTACACGCTGGGGGCATCATCGGTCCATATTTCTTTAAAAACGATGCTGAAGCTAATGTTAGAGTGAATGGAGCTCGTTAAAGATCGATGATCAATGATTATTTGGTTCAAAATTTCAATGTTATCGACCCAGAAGTGTTTTGGTTCCAACAAGATGGTGCTACACCTCATCCTGCTACCGTAATAATTAAAACATTATTTCGAGAAATGGTCCAATTAATTGGCCTCCAAGATCATGCGACATAACTCCACTGGATGATTTTTTTTGGAGTTATGTCAAGTCATTGGTTTATGCCGATAAACCAGAAACAAAAGTCAACATAATTGGTGTTATTGATGGAATAAGGCCTGAATTACTCGAAAAAGTGCTCCAAAATTGGTCTGGTCGAATGCGGTTCTTCAGAGCTAGTCGTGGTGGACATACTACTCTATCAAGAAAGTACCGGGAATTTTCAATTAAAACAACATTTTTACATTTAATCGTCAAAATTTATTGGGTCGCCTTCAATATAGGCTCCATTTGCTCCAATACATCTATGCCAACGGCACTTCCAATTATCGAAACATTTTTTATAGGCGCTTTCCGGGATGGACTTTAGCTCTCGCGCCGAATTTTGTTTTATGGCTTCAATCGACTCAAAACGGGTGCCACGAAGGGGCAATTTTAGTTTTGGGAAGAGGAAAACGTCGCAGGGAGCCAAATCCGGCGAATACGGTGGTTGCTGAAGCACGTTTGTTGAGTTTTTGGCGAGAAAGTCAGTCACAATCGTAGCTCGGTGAGAAGGCGCGTTATCGTCATGCAAAATCCATGAGTTGTTCGCCCACACATTTGGCCGCTTCTTACGGATACGCTCACGCAAACGTTTCATAACGCCTAGGTAATACTCCTTGTTTACCGTCTGACCCTCTGGAACGAATTCGTAGTGCACCACGCCACGGATATCGAAGAAAACAATGAGCATCACCTTCATTTTCGAGCGGCTTTGGCGTGGTTTTTTCGGTTTCGGCTCATTTTTTACCACCCATTCCGATGATTGCTGGCTTGTTTGCATATCGTACTCGTAGACCCAGGTCTCATCACCAGTTATAATGCGTGCCATGAATGTAGAATCGGAATTACAGCGATCCAGCATGTCTGAAGCAACCTGTTCGCGATGACGTTTTTGAAGAAAATTCAGGTCTTTCGGTACGAGTCGTGCGGCCACCTTTCTCATGCCCAAAATATCAATCAAAATCGTACGTACGGACTCGTGGGATATCTTAAGATCATGTGCTATCTCTCTCAAGCTGGTACGACGGTTTTCCAGCACCCTTTCCTTAATTTTATCGACGTTATCTTCGATCGAAGCCGTCGATGGGCGACCACTTCACGACCGTCCTTGAAGGCTCTGTACCACTGATATGCACGAGATTTCGATAGAGCATTATCACCAAAGGCCTTTTGCAACATTTTCAATGCATCGGCACACGAAAATTCATTTGCAACACAAAACTTTAAACAAATTCTTTGCTCAACGTAATCACCCATAGTAAAAATCGGCACGCACTCTGACATCGACTGACTTAATCAGCTGTTGCGAACACACTAGTTGACAGATCCCGCTCAAGCTTGGCATAGTAATTAAGAACAGTGGTACCAACCTAGGAAAAATTTTTTTTACCTGCCTCATTGCCCCGTCAGATTTAAATCGATAATTTTCGGTACTTTCTTGACAGAATGTATGTCGGAAATTATTTTTAAAACATAAATGTCATAAAATTATCTTTCAAAAAAAATTTGTCTTCAATCTTAATTTGAATGTGTTTTATTTCAATTTAAAGTTCTATCACTCTAAAAAAGCAGCCGATACCTAGGAATCACAGTGGATAATAAGACCTTCTTTAAAATACATTCCTATAATAAAAACAAGAAAAATAATTTCTAGATCAAAACACCATCAATCTTCACCTACAAAAACCACAGCATAAACCACACAATAGCTTGAAGAATACCAAACTAAATGCATACTCATATTGGAATATGGTCATCAATGTGAATTTATTTTGAAGTTGAAGGTAAGTTAGCGTCTGCTTCTTAGCAACTTAAATATGGTAGATTTTTCATGAAAGGATCTGTTTTAATAAAATGGTCTTTGATGAGTTCTACCTTCAGTTAAGCAAAGACTTATCTATGAAAACATCCTATGTGATTGTGTATCAAGAAATCCCTTTGTACCCTGAATATTTCTCAATTTCAAGCTCTGTCAATTCTTCATTTCGAATTGCTGTTCGAATATAAAACAAAGTTATGATCAATATCGTGATTCCTATGGATATTGGGTGGAACGCAGAATTGGAGCATGAAGTTGAAGATTTTATTTTTAAACGCGGTACGAGAAAGTAATCATTTCATTTTGTATTCTGAGAATTGAATTTTATTTTTGTTTTTGGAAACTATAAAACTGTACACACTGGGAAATTCGATTTGTAATGTAGATACACTAGCCTTAAATGAGTATCCAGAAGTAAATAAACAAAATACGTTCATTGGTAACTTATATAGATGATAGAAGATTTTAGGTGGAAATGAAACGTGATCGATTTTGGTGCAATAACACTGGAATAATAAACCTTTGAAACCAAATAGTGGAAAAAATCCCATTCCGTTTTTTTTATTTAGGTTTCACGAATAGAATAAAAATAGAGAAGCATTGATTCTGCGTCGAGAAACTTTAGGCATGATTCGATACAAAATTTGACATTTTTTGAGCACACAGAAACTATGTTGTTGACACTGATGATACTAATGATGACACTTCAAAATGTAAGTGTTGCCAGATGAAACAATGGATAATAAACTAGTAGCGACAGCTGTTATCAAAACCGCAGGAAATTATTTTAACTGCTAATAGTTACGCAAAAAACTTTTCATCCCATATTTTAAAAACAAAACGACTTCTCAAATCTTATTGAAAATCGAAATATTTGCTTTTTAGTCCGATGAATAAACTCTCGATTGTTTGATGTATGTTTAGAAATCGTTTTCATCAATAGTTGGAAAATTACCCTTTTAAGTATCGTTTTTTCGGAACAAACTCATGATGGAAATTCGTCCCCCTCAAAACAGAAGTTGACCTGTTTTTCTTTAAATCTTAGAAAATTCTTCGCGTCTGAGTTCTGTGGGGAATCAAATTTTCGTTAGGACACCCTGTATAATGAATTTCTGTCAAGTATCCATATGAAGTTACTCTGTTGATTTAATAGAGTTTCATTGAATATCCTATACTTTCCTCTAAAATGAAATGAACACCCACTGATTTCTCTTAAAATATACTCGTTTTTCAATATCAAAACGAAACTTCTTTTTGGAAAATCTTCACATATGTATTAATACGTTTTTATGTCGTGAAGCGAAAAAAGTTTTTTCCTGAACAAATTTTATTTGATTATCTTTATTCTAATATTAATTTGATATTTCTGAATGCAAACTTCAATATATTTTATAAAAGTTTAAAATATTAGTTTAAAGTTAAAGTTATTTTAATTATTATAGAATAATAGCTGGAACTAATTCACCAGAACCTCTACGGATTTCAATCTAAATAAATCTCATGAAAACATTCAGAATCGAAACATATACTACTCTGTCAAGAAAGTACCGGGAATTTTCAATTAAAACAACATTTTTATATTTAATCGTCAAAATTTATTGGATCGCCTTCAAAATAGGCTCCATTTGCTCCAATACATCTATGCCAACGGCACTTCCAATTATCGAAACATTTTTTATAGGAGCTTTCCTGGATGGACTTTAGCTCTCGCGCCGAATTTTGTTTTATGGCTTCAATCGACTCAAAACGGGTGCCACGACGGGGCAATTTTAGTTTTGGGAAGAGGAAAAAGTCGCAGGGAGCCAAATCCGGCGAATACGGTGGTTGCTGAAGCACGTTTGTTGAGTTTTTGGCGAGAAAGTCAGTCACAATCGTAGCTCGGTGAGAAGGCGCGTTATCGTCATGCAAAATCCATGAGTTGTTCGCCCACAAATTTGGCCGCTTCTTACGGATACGCTCACGCAAAACGTTTCATAACGCCAAGGTAATACTCCTTGTTTACCGTCTGACCCTCTGGAACGAATTCGTAGTGCACCACGCCACGGATATCGAAGAAAACAATGAGCTGTATATGTATAAGATGGTCTCTGAATAATTTCATCTTTATTAGTTAATTTCCAACACATGTCATGATAATCATCATATCATATCATCATATCATGACATATCGGGTGTTTTTTTAAGGAACTTCAAATTGAAATAAAACACATTTAAATTAAGATTAAAGCCAATTTTTTTTTTATTTGAAAGATAATTTCATGACATTTGTCTTAAAAATAATTTCCGGCATATGTCCACCACGACTACCTCTGAGGAACCGTATTTGACCAGACCAATATTGGAACACTTTTTCGAAAAATTCAGCCGTTATTTCATCAATAACACGAGTTATGTTGGCCTCCAAAGCGTCTATTATTTCTGGTTTATCAGCATAAACCAATGGCTTGACATAACCACAAACACAATAATCCAGTGGAGTTATGTCGCATGATCTTATAGGTCAATTAATTGGACCATTTCTCGAAATAACTATATCGCCAAATCTTTCTTTCAATAAATCAATTGTTACGGTAGCAGCATGAGGTGTAGCGCCAAACAAACCTTATTATGGTCAAGTGGCTTTAGTTCTTGAACCAGTTGGAGCTTGTATGGGTGTAGACCAAGATCTTTACGCAAAATTTTTCATGTGATAGATCCAACTTGTTGTGAACGTCGACAAATAGACAAATCTGGATCATCATCAACACTATGACTTACAGCAGCGATATTTTCTTCTGTACGTACAGTTCTTTGTCTTGTTGTTGTTGTTGCATCGATTAGAGAAAATGTTGTCCGAAATCTATCGATAGTTCGACGAATAAGCTGCTCTGATGGACGATTATGTAAACCATAAATGTCACGAAGAGCTCTATAAGTTTCGCGAATAGAACACTGATTTTGAAAATAAATTTCAACAATTTGTGAACGTTGTTGCTGCGTGAGTCTTTCCATGATAATTTGTCAATGCTTTTGAACAGAAATGTCAAAACTATATGGCTTCTACCTTTCTCAAATCACAGTTATCCCTATCGAAAGTTCTATCACTCTAAAAAACCACCCGATATATATGTCTATAAAGTGATACAGTGTATTTAGAACATGTTTTAAAATTCAATTCTAAATGTTTTCATGAGATTTATTTAGAATAAATTCTGTAGAGGTTCTGGTGAATTAATTCCAGCTATTATCCTGTAATATGCAAATACTTCTTCGTAGTAATTTTCAATTCATTTATTTTAATTACTTATGTCAAGTGTTGACTCCCATTTTAATTTATTCTTTACTGATTTCAGTTCGGGAGAAATCGAGCACGAGTAGATAGCTGTATTATTTACAAAAATGCGATGAAATTAAGACTTTTTTGAGAAGTTCCAATCAGAATTGGCTGCCATGGGGAGAAGAAACGGGTAAAATTTTATATAAATTAGCTGTCATAATTTTAAAATTTACAACTTTCCGCATAGCTCCTTTCTTTTCATCTTCTTCGTTCAAATCTGTTCCCGAACACCTCTAACGATCCAAATTTCACCTGAAATTCCCACAGCAATTAACCCTGTTAATACCTGTAGAGGCAAATAGTAGAGCTATTGGCAGATTGTCACGTTTCAACGACAAAGATAATATTTGTTCGTGGTATTAGAGGGGCCCAGAATTATAGGAAAGTCCGCTACATCTTCGGAGCTCAAAACGCCGATATTTTCGTTTTTGTGATCTTTTGTGTCCACTGAAAAGAAGCGCCAAGTGAGAAATCGTGGGAATATTTACATAGGGAGATTGGGCAATAAGATCAACACAAAGCAATTGACCCTCTGTTCATTGTAATGCACCTTGGTGTAACATTTACAGACTTTTTTATTTCGACGCTAGAAGGTTTCCAAATGAGGATAAAATGTTTTCAAAATTAAATAAAGTTAGTTCAAAATGTTACAGATGAAAGCAAAATTTTTTAAACTTCGAATAGTGTTGCATTTACTTGATAGAAATCCATTGTACACTTTAATTGAATAATACACTTAAATACAGGTGTTTACTTTTAAAAGGGCCAAACTTCTAGAGGATATCATACAAGTTATTTTCAACAAAAAATGTCATATAAAACATAGTCGAAATGTTGATGGTTATTCTTCAATTTAATATTTCTTGATTTCACGAAATATTTCAAGTTTTCCCATAAAATCAATTATACTTCAGTTATCCTTGTAGCCTCATCAAATTTGACCGAATATCTGGAAAAGGCGTTAAATTTGCTACATGATAAGAAGTTGCCAAAAATTCTTATTGCATGCATTTTACGGAGATGAATATCACGATTCTGAAGTGAACAAAATCAATCATATTTCTTCAATGGTTTTATCGATGAAAAATTATTATGAATAAAAAACAATATTCTATTTCCGCTCATATTTTATTTCACTACAATCATTATTTAAATATTTTAATATTTACAGATAACTTCTGTTAACCTCCTACATATGTCATATAAGCACTGCTAATATCAAATGACATATAAAATAAAAATTCATTATACGACATCCAAATAAGATAACAAAATCCAATAAATATAAATTGTTAACAAAAATCCTGTAAATTAAATATTTTCAGTAGACAAAATTTATTCCTGAAGTTATAATATTAAATATAATTTTTTGAAATCAAATATGAAGAAAGCTAACAGAATATATCTGTAAATATGAAAATATTTAAATAATTTTATATACCTTCTATCAAGTATAAACCTCCATTTATTTCATATTATTCATAATATATAATTATTTGGTTTCCTTAACATTCTTTATACAAATGGTCCTTGTGCTATAACAGACGCTGTTAAATTGCCTTTCAATCTTTAAGATCAATGGTAAACCATAGAACAATTTATTTCGAGTCAACATTAGACTTCAAGACGCTTTCTGAATTGTTAAAGGAGAGTAAATATTTTTTGTTGATTGATGTTATATTTTATCGAATAATATGTTTGAGTACTGACGAAGCAAAGTTTCTCTTAAAACTTGTTTTTTAGTAATGTTTTTACATATCTTGAGATTTTCTAAAAGGTAACTTAGTTAGATTTCCAATAATATTGAATATTCTAAGTAAGATAGTTTCATGATGAAATTCTTAAGATTATGTTAAAAATTTTTGAAAGATATCTGTTTTCATAAGAAGGATGAGCAGAAACAAAATTTTGTCTACTCAAAATATTTAATTTATAGGATTTTTGTTAACAATTTATATTTATTGGATTTTGTTATCTCATTTGGATGTCTTATAATGAATATTTATTTTATTATCATGGAAAAACTCATGCCGCAACAACGTTTACAAATTGTTGAAATTTATTTTCAAAATCAATGTTCTATTCGCCAAACTTATAGAGCACACCGTGAAATTTATGATTTACATAATTGTTCATCAGAGCAGCTTATTCGTCGAACTATCGATAGATATCGGGCAATATTTTCTCTACTAAATGCAACAACAACAAGACAAAGAACTGTACGTACAGAAGAAAATATTGCTGCGTAAGTCATAGTGTTAATGATGATCCAGATTTGTCTATTCGTCAACGTTCACAACAAGTTGGACTCTGTGAATCCATCACATGGAAAATTTTGCGTAAAGATCTTGGTCTACATCCATACAAGATTCAACTGATTTAAGAACTAAAGCCACTTGATCATAATAAGCGTTGTTTGTTTGCTGATTGGGCCCTAGAACAGATTGAAGTTGATCCACCTTTTTATCGTAAAATTGTGTTTAGTGATGAAGCTCATTTTTGGCTGAACGGCTATGTAAACAAGCAAAATTGCCTTAAATGGAGTGAAAACAATTCTCAAGAAGTTCTGCAGGTTCCATTGCATCATGAAAAATGCACTGTATGGTGTGCTGTACACGCTGGAGGCATCATTGGTCCATATTTCTTCAAAAACGATCCTGGAGCTAATGTTAAAGTGAATGGTGCTCGTTACAGATCGATGATGAATGATTATTTGTTTCAAAATTTGAATGGTATCGACCCAGAAGTTTTTTGGTTACAACAAGATGGTCTTCACCTCATGCTGCTACAGTAACAATTGATTTATTGAAAGAAAGATTTGGCGATTACATTATTACGAGAAATGGTCCAATTAATTGGCCTCCAAGATCATGCGACATAACTCCACTGGATTATTTTCTTTGGGGTTACGTCAAGTCATTGGTTTATGCTGATAAACCAGAAACAATAGACGCTTTGAAAGCCAACGTAACTCGTGTTATTGATGAAATAAGGCCTGAATTACTCGAAAAAGTGGTCCAAAATTGGTGTGGTCGAATGCGGTTACTTGGAACTAGTCGTGGTGGACATATGCCAGAAATTATTTTTAAAACATAAATGTCATAAAATTATCTTTCAAGTAAAAAAAAAATTTGGCTTAAATCTTAATTTGAATGTATTTTATATCAATTTAAAGTTCTATTACTCTAAAAAACACCCGATACCTATGTCACGTGAAAATTTTGACAAAGAATACAATATTATTAAACAGATTGAATTGAACAACGGTTTCAATGTTCTAATTATCGAAAATCTTTTCACAAAAATACAATTAAAACTGGCTCTGTCATTAGTATATTCCAAAATCAATAATTCAACTGAAAGTAAATACGTTTCATTGACATACTTAGGATCAAAAACAGAAAAGGTAGCTAGATATCTAAAGATGAATCACAACTTTGAAATTTATTTCAAAACTAATAATTCATTAGGAAAATTAATAGAATATAATAAAGACAAAATATCTAAGAACAAGAAATCAGGTGTTAATAAGCTAACTCGGGGTACTTGCCATTTTTTATATGTTGGTCAATAGGAAGACCTTTCCAGACTAGACTAGGGGACCATGAAAAATGTTATTGTAACAGGAAAAGAAATTCAACCTATGAAGAACACCTATGGGACAAAGGACATATTTTTAATAGTAATTTTGAAATTTTACACATAGAAAATAAAAGTTTCAGATTAAACCTATTAGAAGCATTAGAAATTAATAGATATCATAAAAAACATATATTGAAACAAATTGTAGAAATTACTATGTTTTACTACCAATAAAAATATATATTACACATTTTCTTGTGACTCGAGTTTCGGGAAATGAACTATCCTATCATCAGACAACTCATCCGACAACTTGGTAGTAAAACATAGTAATTTCTACAATTTGTTTTAATTATGATCAACTACCAAATAATATTTGAATATTAAAACAGATTTAATCTGAAGATGCTGAAACAATTCAGTATCTGAAAAACATATATTGTTGAACAACCAAACAGAGTTGAGTAGCTCCCCCCCTATTGAATCTTTTTTGAATTGTTATTCGAAATTCTCAAAGAATTGTAAAACATTCTTCATCCCCTAAATTTTTGTTATAACCTGCACTATATATAGAAATTCTCGAACATTGTAAAATCAGTATCCGGTAGTACTCATCTGAAGAAGTCATGGTATAACGAAACGATTATAGTGAAATAAAATATTAGAGGAAACTTTCATACTAAATACACATGTTCTCGGAAGAGTTGAGAATTATTTGTTAACCACCATGCAACTGAATGTTGTGGCGTTGCCGATATATAACATTGTGACCACCAACCCATGTGACAACCAGCCCCGGTTTCCCCTACATCCATAAAAATCTGCAATCAAAAGATGTCTCCCTACATAAAAAATCATAGTCACGGAAATATGCGACTGAACTGATTTATGTGGGCCACCCGGTATAATTTCTCACAATCAAGTTCATTGAACTGCTCTGAAAAAGAATAGATAATTCCGTATGCCGCACATTTCATAAAATGAATAGAGTATTCTATGATGTAAAACGCCTTACATTCTTTTCTTTTCATTCAACGACATATCCTCGTAGTTTATTTTCATATTTTTTCGATCTGAAGGAAATCCGTGATTCAATCGATAGCTAAAAATACGTGTCTGCTAGTAAAATTAGTTCGGAGAAATTAAATTAGAAATATTCATCTCGAACACAATATTTAAAGAAAACTAACTTTGGGAATTTTTGTTTATTCATATGTCTCGAGGAATTGGAAGATTCTCGTGTCGGATGACCTCACATTCAGCAACTCATTATTCATTTCGTGATCCGGAATTCACAGCCCTGTTTCAATGACATATGTCGAACAGAACTGTGATTCGAAGCCTCATATGTTTAGTTGAAGGCTAGCCATTTAACAACGTGGATCGTCTATCTACTGCTGAACGTGTGAAAACTTACTGCAAAAACTATGATTGTGTAGTAAAAACGTCTTGTGCATTACGGGCAGATTATGGTCGGCATAATCGCCCATCTGAGCGTACAATTGGTAACACAGTGAAGAAATTCGAAGAGGCTGGATCTGTTACTGATGTCTTAAGGCCCATACATTATCGGAATTCGCGCTGGACCGAAAATATTTCTACTGTAAGTGAAAGTGTTGAAGAAGATCCAAATTTATCAATTCATCGGCACCGCCCACAACCTTTGAGCCTCTTTTATGTCACGCTATAGCGTATTTTGCTTCTCCATCCTTATAAGGTTCAGTTGACACAAGAACTAAAGCAAGGTGACAATAGAATGAGGATATTTAAATGATGTTGTATTACACACATAATGGTTAGGTCCAATCATTATATTGAAATAAAAATTTGATCGAAATTCTAAATGAAAGAGTGTTTTATTTAAGTTTACTTTCGGAGGCACAAAGTGACTATAAATTGATCGATCCTCGACAGTATGATTTTCAGCAGAACAAATCTACCCAGGATGCCAAAACTTATTTAACAACTGAAATAACTCGAAATTTAGATGAGGATAAAAATCAGCTTGTATTTTCCTAGACTAAGCCAAGGCTTTTGACACCGTGTCTCATGCTCAAGCACTCATAATACTCGGCTTCCAAGGTGTAGTTCTGAAGCTTTATAGCTGCTATTTAACTAATAGTAAACAGCGTGTCAGAATTGGTGACTCGTTGATCTCTGAAACAATTATACCCAGTAGAGTACCTCAGGACACTGTGTTGGGTATATTAATTTTCATATAATGCATTAATGGTGTCTTCGAATCGGATCTTGGTATGAACTATAAGCAAGGACATCCTGAATTCTACCGGTTAGGTTACTGGCATGTGAGCATGGCTCTTCCACCAGGTGAATACTCAGCAGTCTCCACAATCTGCCCAGGTAGTATATAGTGTGATAAGATTACGCCTTAACATCGCGCATTAGCGAGAAACATTACGGAGAATTGAATCCATCAAGCTTCCAGTTTCGGCTTCAGTCTGCAGAATACCTGCAGGATTTCCTTGGCGGGGTACATTTAAAGGTGGTCTATGACGAATCATAGACCACTACCAACGAATTGGTAGACTCTAAAATGTCTTATAGAATATATCTTATAGGCTGTGAAAAACATATTCACAACGTAGACGTTTGGGAGTCTGGGCTTCTTGACATAAGAAAAATTTATTTTCTAAGTGTATGTTGCTCTGGGTTCAAACAAAGATCCAACCTTTGAGGAAGAACAAAAAATTATGACACAAGAACGGTAAACTAATATTTCTAACGCCCTATGCGTCGAAATCAGTAGAACAACGAGGATATTCTTACCTGGTTCCACGTTTATTCAACTTCTTGCTGAACGATATTAGACTCTCGAGTAGTTTCAGGAGAAGATTGAAGTCATTTTAGCCACAGACAGTCTCTGACTTTATAGTTTCTCACTTTATTTATGGTAGAATACCCGTAAATTATACTTTTATAGTTATGTTGTTTATGGAATTATTAAGGTTATTATTGTATTAGTTTCTTTCTTTCAAATAAAGAATATATTGGGTTGTTCGGAAAGTAATTCCGTTTTTTTTCGGAATATGATAGACAATTTTCATTTAATGAATAAACATTTTATTAAATTATATATTGGCCATTCTGGTTCAACACTTTTTGTCATCTTTCTGGCAGTAGCATGATTCCACGCTGATGAAATTTTTGGTCTTTTCTGGCAAAAAATTGATCCAGGTGATATTTGACCTCTTCATTTGAAGTTAAGGTTTTATGGTCCAAAAAATTTTGTAATGAGTGGAACAAATAATAATCTGAAGGCGCCAGATTTGAAGAATATGGTGGGTGTGGCAGTATAACCCATTCAAGCTGCAATAGCTTTTGGCGAGTCACCAAACTTGTATGAGGTCTCACATTATCTTAGTGGAACACTGCACCTTTTCTGTTGATTAATCAGTGTTGTCCAGTTTGCTGACAGTAGACTTCCAATTTAATTGTTGTGTTATCCGGTAAAAGCTCGAACAAAACTATTATATTTCTTTAAAATTCCACCTAACAGACAGCATCTTCGGTGGATATTGGCTTTCGGAAAGCTTTGAGCCGGTTCATTTTTTGTTGCTCCATGACCTCTTGCGTTTGACACTGTTATATACAACCCATTTTTCGTCCCCAGTAATGATGCGATTCAAAAATGGATCATTTTCGTGACGTTTGAGTAGCGAATCACAAACGTCAACGCGACGGACAAATTTCATGGGGAACCCATTGATTGAGCTTCAAGGTTGAACCCAGGCCTTTCAAGTAGTCAATAACAGTTGAATTCGATAAATTATACCTCTCACCGATTTCTGTTATTCGCCGATTTGCATCAACTGATGCCTTTATCGTGTCTTTAACAGCATCAACCGACCTTCGGGAACGTGGTACTTCTTCGACATCAAAATTGCCGGATAGAAATTTTGCAGACCAGTTTTGGCACTCGCGTACTATCAACACATCTTCTCCGTACATATCGGTTGATTTCTTTCTGGCTTGAACAGCATTTTCACCTTTTCTATAGTATAAAAGTAAAATATGAGGAAAATGCTGCTTATTGCTCTCCATATTTAAAAGGGCACCAGCCGAAAACTTCTACGTGGAATTAATTGAACTTTTTCACACAAAAACCTTGCCATATCAGCTCTCAACAAAAAGTTGGGCTCGAAAATATACAATTAAATCCTCTGTCGAGAATAAATTGGATTACTTTCCGACCAACCTTATATTATTATATTAAAATTCTTGCTCCATACTTGGAAAGCTTCAATAATGACTGATTTAACTTTGACTGCTAACAGTATAAATTTATTCAACTATAAATGCCCGAGCAGTATTTTTATTTCGCACAATTTTAACACAAACCTCCAATAAGCCGACAAAGTTGATCCCACATCACAATCCAGTTCATCAAACGATCGACAATTCAAATACAAACACATTCATGTGGAATTGTATATTTTCTGATGATGTAGCGAAAAAATTTTGGTATTCGTTCTGATGATCGTTTCAACAATTTGAGCCTCTGGATTGAACCCAATTTATTTATAACCTTTCCACGAAGCTGGAATAAACGCAGTCCGATACGCGTACTTGAATCAATGGTAAACTTTAATTCACACCTAGGCAGTAAACAGTTTCGATTAATTCTGGCGTAGGATCGAGAAACATCAGATCAAAGTTAATTTTACTTTCAGGATCTTTCGTGAATACTTTCTCAATAACTCTCACTATTTTTATAGGTAAATCAGGGTAGGTATGAAAAAGCCGGCGCGTCTTCAGCTCTCGTTTGAAATTTTGGATCTCATCTGCACAGCGTTTTAGTTATATCTCCTTTGATTTACAAAGCAATTGAAATATTTGTTCCGATAATGCTTATATAAAATTATACTAGTAGTAGAAATAAGTTCGTGCGAATTTGATAACAAATGTCGCGACTAGTTTATTCTTGCATTGTTGCACCTGGAAACACCTTCATTTTAATTAAAAGTATGGAATATGCGTTTGGCTCTTGGTGAAACATTATAACAATTTTATTTTTAAAAAAATTCACACATTTTTTTTGTTTCGCAATTTATTCAGAATTCTAACACGTGTTTCTATCTTTCGAACATCTTCAAAGGAGTACAAAAAGGAACCAAACTTAAAATTGAAAAGGTTCTTTTATTACACTTAGGACATCTGTGTATTTTTATGGTGCATGGAAATAACAGCATCCAATATAGAAGTCTTCATGGGCGTATTGTCGATCGAAATAATCGTACCATCATACTTAGTTATTTTCTATAGTAAGAGAGAAAAATAATACTACTAATATATCGAATTATCGATATTTTTTCAGATAATAATCAATAAATATCGTCGATATTTCCAATTCCGATACCCTTAAATGGCCATCAGAAAAAAGTAGGATTTGCTCACAAATCCCTGGGTCTCACCATCAAATTACGATTTTGGTTCTGATGCGAGTGCCATCCATTTGAAAAAAAAATTTAACCGTCGCTGGTTAGATCAATATACTCCTTGGTTGGTCTACTCAAGTCCTTTGAAAGGTGCTTTATATATGCACTGTGTTCTTTTCCCTCCTAGTATTGCTACAGTTAAAGGAGTTTTGGGGTCATTCATGGTAAGGTCATACACGAAGTTTAAAGATATACATGAAGATTTTAGAGAACACGTCGGCAGTCACTACCACAAAACTAAACAGCTGATGCAAAAGCATTCCTTGATAATGTTCCAGTTGATGTATAGTTGCAAAGTAGTCCCCAAAAGATGATTGAAGAAACCAAACAAATATTGTCATCAATTATGTTTTGTATCATATTTTGTGGAACTCATGGTTTGCCACTTAGAGGAAAGGAAGTAGATGAAGGGGATTTCTTTGACCTTTTAAATTTGAGCATTACTTGATAGATGTCGAAAAAATGCAGTCTACACTTCACCAAAAATTCAGAATGAAATTAAAGGATTATGTGGTGAAGTTGTCAAAGAACGAATTATTGATGACTGCAAACAAGCTTACGCTGTAATGGCCGATAAAAGAACAGCTTTCTATCGAATTGCGGTTGTATGATGAGAATCAACAAATAATCAGAGAGTAATTTGTAGGCTTTGTTGAGCTGAAATCTCAAGATGCCCCTACAATCGTTAGCACAATTCAGAGTTTTTTAGTTGATCAAAATCTTTCAGTAGAGAATTGTGTTAGATTTGGATTTGACGGATGTTTTACGATGGCTGGAAAAGAAGGTGTTATACAGACCATTTGGAGGAAAAAGTACAATAAATCTTTATTTTTTCATTGCTCAAGCCACAACTGAATCTTGTGGTCGAAGATACAAGCAAATTCCCGGAAATAAGAAACTTGATTACAACTGTTAAGGATACAATATCCTTATTTCGTCAGGACTTCGGCTCCTAATTGATCAAGGCTCTGTGAGACCTGATAATCAGATGATCAAGAGCATCAGAAAGTTTTCAAACAGCTTTCATGAAATAGTCAATGCGCTAGCACATCTCTCGATCGAAGGAAACTATGCTACGAGAAAATTTGCCTATCAATTGCACTGTGCAGTAACTAAACCAATTTTCATTATAGGTTTAGTCATGATTGCAAAGTACTCTGCCATTTTTAAACCCGTTGTGAACGTTCTACAAGGTAAAAATATGGATTTGATTATGGTGAGGAAACACATTGCTGAAATCCTTGATGTCATCAAGAAGGATCAACAAGAAATTGAACATCTTTCCGAGGAAGTACCTAAAAAAATCACATGATATCGCGGAGAAAATCTTCGTTGAGTTAACTGTTCCACGAATTATTAAAAAGCAAATACACAGAAGTAATTCGCCATCTGAGACTGCGATTGAATACTAGAGACGATCGAGGATACACCTGCTTTTGCCTTATCCCATCTTCATCATTCATACATTCTAAAAAGTACTTCAAAAAATTTGGAAGAAAACGCAAAATCTTTCATGGAATTTTTGGAGTTGGGTGATATCTCTGCAGAATTAGATTTGTGGTATAATCTGTGGAAAAGAAAAGATTTAGCAGAGGACAAATTAAAGGATATTGAAGTGGCTGCACTATTGGAGGAGGCTAATATTTTTTCCCTGCAACAAGGCATGCACTCTTCATTTAAAGTGCTTTCCCATCCACTACGGCTACTGTTGAACGATCTTTCAGTACCCTTCGAAGGGTAAAGACCTGGCTGAGAAGTACAATGGGGGAGGACAGATTGACTTGATGAGAGTTCATCGTAAATTTTTTAAGGAAAATCAGAACTGGATTGAAGCGAGAGTTTTAAACAATTTTTCTACAAATCCAAGAAAAATGATAATAGTATGAGACATGTAACTAGAATTAAATAATTGTAATAACTTAGTTGCTAAAGCACTGTTATAATTAGACATATTTTTATGAAAATTTTAGTCTCATTCACCTTCGAAAAAAAACAAAATTCCGTGATAAAACGTTCCCGACCATGGTTTGCCCCACCCTAGATTTGATCCTGGGTACGCTCTTGGGGGTGTTTGGGAGTATTTGGGAATTTGTTAAATTCTCCTATTTCTCAATGGTTTTCTTTTATTGAAACAATCTCTAAATTGTCCATCAATTTATCCTTATTAATGTTACATAAAGTAAAGTGTCATCTTTCTCATTAAAAAAATGATTATTTTCTATACAATGTTCTGCAAAAACCGATAGATTTCTTGCTTTTTCAAAATAGACATCCTAAGTTCTTTGATCCTATGTTGTAAACATCGGCCTTTCTGTCCCATATATGTATTACAATCGTCGCCTTCAATTTGATTAACCGATTCGGTAAAGTTGGGGTTGATTTATTTATTATTCACCAACATCTTAGCTTAATTATTTCTATTTACTGCTAAACTATTAATTCTCATTTTATGAAGACCATTAGGGATTCTTTTGCTAAAACCTTTTATATAAACCATTAAAAACCGTATTTTCTTTTCTTCATAAGGATAATTTTTTATATTCATATAAAATTATTTTTAAACTATTGTGGTTTTCTGTCAATCATTTTGTCAATGATTTCCTTTCTATAGCCATTGTTCACCGCTATAGTTTTAATTATATTGACTTGTTTTTGGAAATTGACTTCTTTCAACGGGATGCTCAAAAGTCTATGAATGAAACTATGGAATGTTGACATTTAATTTGCCATAATTGATTGGATGGATTTTGAATAGATTATGGTATCAGTAGTGGTAGGTTTTCTAAAAATGTCGAATTCGAACTTATTATTACTATGACTTATATTAAGATCTAAGAAGTTGATTGAAGAATTTTTGTCTATTTCTATTGTGAATTTGATATTTTCATTAAATCTTCTATTCAGATAATTCATAAATTACGATAGCAGTCTGTCAGTTCCAGTCCAAATGCAAAATACGTCATCTACATATCTAGCCCAAAAGTGAACGAGTTTTACCAACTTATCATTTGTAGTGATTTTTCAAAGTAAGACATAGGTAATTCAGCTAAAAGTGGACTTATTGAACTTCCCATTGGTAAGTCATTGATTTGTTTAAAGAATTCATTGTTGAATTTAAAATAATTCTGTTCTAAACACATTTCTAAAGTTTTGAATAAAGTTCCTTTTTGAATAAAAAAATTCTTTTGGAAATTAAAATTGTAGAAGATAAACATATTTCAATTTGTTTTGATATTCAAATTTTGTTATATTTCTTCTATCAAGTAAAAAGCCTTTCTATTTTATTTTATATATAATATATAATTATATTTTGGCTTCAATAAATCTCATTATAGGGTGTCAATGAATTTAGGTAAACCTTAAAATAACTCACTTTGTTCTTTGATTTTGTTAGAACATAGATCAATTTTGAATATATAGTTGATCTGTAGTTCGAAGCTTAAGTCTTTTAACACGTGAGTGATGTAGGTTATGTTTTTGATTTTGATATTTGGATTATTGAAAAACGGCTGATGAAGGGATTATCTAGAATTATATTTGTTTTTTGAAAATATAGTGCACATTTTTTAGAGATTTTTGAAATTATTTGTTCAAATATTTAAATGTATTAAATATTTCGAATAAATTATATTCTTTGGGAAGTCCTTCAAGTGTGTTCATGTTTTTATAAGGCAAGTAGTATTTCTTAAGATAAAACCAGAAACAAAATTTTGTCTCGTTTGAATATTTATTTATTAATTTTAATTACTTTCGTATATCTGTTGGGTTATTTATTTCATTTGACATTGTATATTGAGTTTTGATTATATACGTCTATTAAATGTAAGCGGTGCTTGTTTTAGACATTAATTTAATTCTAAAAGTTTTTGAATAAAAAAATTCTTTTGGAAATTAAAATTGTAGAAGATAAACATATTTCAATTTGTTTTGATATTCAAATTTTGTTATATTTCTTCTATCAAGTAAAAAGCCTTTCTATTTTATTTTATATATAATATATAATTATATTTTGGCTTCAATAAATCTCATTATAGGGTGTCAATGAATTTAGGTAAACCTTAAAATAACTCACTTTGTTCTTTGATTTTGTTAGAACATAGATCAATTTTGAATATATAGTTGATCTGTAGTTCGAAGTTTAAGTCTTTTAACACGTGGGTGATGTAGGTTATGTTTTTGATTTTGATATTTGGATTATTGAAAAACGGCTGATGAAGGGATTATCTAGAATTATATTTGTTTTTTGAAAATATAGTGCACATTTTTTAGAGATTTTTGAAATTATTTGTTCAAATATTTAAATTTATTAAATATTTCGAATAAATTATATTCTTTGGGAAGTCCTTCAAGTGTGTTCATGTTTTTATAAGGCAAGTAGTATTTCTTAAGATAAAACCAGAAACAAAATTTTGTCTGGTTTGAATATTTATTTATTAATTTTAATTACTTTCGTATATCTGTTGGGTTATTTATTTCATTTGACATTGTATATTGAGTTTTGATTATATACGTCTATTAAATGTAAGCGGTGCTTGTTTTAGACATTAATTTAATTCTAAAAGTTTTTGAATAAAAAAATTCTTTTGGAAATTAAAATTGTAGAAGATAAACATATTTCAATTTGTTTTGATATTCAAATTTTGTTAAAGTTCCTTCATTATTTTGTGATAGATGACTGTAATTGATCATAGTTTTTAACATTGTTTTGACTTCATCAGTAGGAATAGAAGTGAATAGGCTTTTCACGTCGAATGAGATCAATTTACATTTGTTTGGTTAGGTAGTATGTTCTAATTTCTTAAAGAATCAAAATAAACATTAAATAATGAACAAATTATTTAATCATCACCTTATACATCTATTTGTTTCGATTGGATGTTAAAGAATCACAAGTTCCATCACCAAAAAATGTTCAACATATAATTCAAAAAGGTCTTTTTTATTTCCCTTTTTCAAAGATTATTCAGCACATTCTCCAGAGAAAGAACCTGATACATTCGGACCCAAAATCTCTTCAGTAGGGAGTTATTTGAATAAACAAAATAATCATTCAAAAATATTTAATAATACCTTTTTTATCACAACACATTTCTGCAACAATTAAACAATTTTGGGATAAGCATGGCCTATACGAAAATAAGGTTATATCATGAAATATACAATTAAAGAGATAAGACTCAGACTCTGTATTAGATAACCGCCACGTTCCTTTTTGAATTATATATTGAACATTTTTTGGTGATGGACCTTGTGAGTCTTTAACATCCAATCAAAATATATATATATATATATATATATATATATATATATATATATATATATGTGTGTGTATAAGGTGATGTCTAAATAATTTGTTCATTATTTTATATTTCTTTTGATCTTTCATTAGTTAATTTCCGCCACATGTGATGATAATATATATATGTCTATAAAGTGTATTTAGGACATGTTTTGAAATTTAATTCTAAATGCCTTTAGGAGATTTATCTAGATTAAAATCGTAGAAGTTCTGGTGAATTAATTGAGGTTATTATTCTGTAATATGCAAATACTTATTCATAGTAATATTCAATTTATATACTCAAATAAACAGCCATTGATTTCTCTTAAAATATATTCGTTTCTTTCTAATATCAAAATGAAACCTCTTATGGGAAAACCTTTTATAACCAATCTTTCACAATAAAGCTTCAATTTTCAAAAAACCACGCACCTCATTTATACAATACTCATATTGCTTTGATTGAAAATGGAATACCCACAAAGTTGTAAAAGGTGGTCTTGAAATAATTTCGTACTGAAAGGTGATGAATTCGCATGCTTTCAATCGCTCTTCAACAAATCAAGACTTCGATAGAAGATCTAAAGGAAGTAGACTTGTTGACTTCACTCCGCCAACAGACGAAAAGAGTGGATGGAAATGAAACAAAACCTCGACATAGCTTTTATCATTATTTCCGAATAAGAACCTATAGTAACAATTTCACGAGTGATACGTCCGGATAGAAGGCAGCCAGCCGCCTAGGAGCGGTTCGACGCTGGCGCCGGCGGTCCGACGCTCGAATTGTTATTTAATGTAAGTTATCGACTGTCTGGGAATAGGAAGAAATAATGAAAAGCAGACAAAAAGATGAATCGGTTTCGTGGAATGGAGTGAAACTATTTTATACAGCATTCTCGGCTCGGCTGTGACCTAAAAAAAAATGTCTGCTTTTAATCGATCATTAGAGCCACGAGATGTATAGAGAAGTATGGATGAGAAAAATTATATCATATCATATTGATCAAAAATTTAAATTCACATTAAACAATATTACAATTTGCTGAGTCATCCTTCTTGGATAATAAGGAGTGAGCCTTTCATTTGCTTTTTTGATCGGCTATAAATAAAAAACTAATGAAATTTTCAGTCTCGGTATTCTCAATATCTTATTCCAACCTTTTTTAATAACCTGGAGGCTCAATTTGTTTCACGCGGAAACTAAATTCATCATTACATCTCTCAGTATGAGAGCAGATCGTACTTGATCATCTCCACTAATGATAGAACTCAGAAGGAGTTTCCTATGGTTTTATGAGCCTTAGCACATTCTGATCCATCGGTTATATGAAAGGCGTGAAATTTGGTTGCATAAACACCACAAAAATATTTCCATCACCGGTTTTCAATTCCTCATCCGATGGATGGTATGGTGCATTGTCTAAAAGAAGCAACGCCTTCTCAGGAAGATTTTGAATTCTTAGGAAGTTTCTAACTCCTGGAACAAACTGTTGGAAAAACCAGTTTCTAAAAATTGTGCATGTCATCCATGCGTTTCTACTGTTTCGGTATACCAGGGGATTGTTGAAGTTCTTGAAACAACTCAGATTCTACGTTTTACCAATGACCAAATGTTCAATTTTGTGCAAACTCGAAGCGTTTGAGCAACCTAAGAATTAAATTCGTTGTTTCTTCATACCAGATATAGTTTTCTCGGCTAAGGACACATAAGTTTCTCGTAGCAATCGCCAGTATAGCCCTGTTTCATTAGCATTGTAAATCTGATGTTACTTGAATTCATGGTCTTAAATGACTGTCTTAAATCTTCATTTAAATGAGGCAATGAGTTTTGACTGGCTTGAAAGCTTCTCCCCTGTTATTTATTGTTACGAAAGTGATAAGAGTAAAGGTAAACCTATAAACTCAAAAACAAAAATAAAATGAAACTGAGAAAATACTCGAGAAGTGAAACAATTAAGTAGTGAAAGTGAATGCAATAGAATTAATTATTGAACTTGTCTAGACCATCCATCCAGAGCGTTCTTGAAAGAATTCACCGATGGCGATGACACTACTTCAGCAGGTAGCCGATTCCACGTCTCGAACACTCTGTTGAGAAGAAACTGGCTCCTCGGTGTCGTCCTGAAGTTCTCTTTGGCAAGCTTAAAACGGTGTCCTCTCAAGGTTCGATACTGGTTTAGTGGAAAAAGGTAAGACATATCTGTACCGAAGAGGGAGTGAAGTGCTCGATAGGTGGTAATCGGATCTCCCCTTCTTCTACGATCCGAAAAGAAGGCCAACTCAAACAACCGTAGCCGCGACTTGTAATCAGGACGAATTGTGCCAAATGGAAGACGAGTGTTCTACCGCTGGACAGATTTCAAAAAATCCCGATCACCCTTCAGATTGGTCCACCAAACAAGGCCCGCATATTCCAGAATAGGATGCACGTAGATTGTAATGTAGTCCTACTTGTAGCTACATCTTGCAAAAGTTTTAGATAATTCGTAGGTGAACTGTCTCGCTCTAAACACAGCACTCGAAATGTGGGTAACCAACTCAAGTCATCCGTGACGGTAACACCCAAGTCACAATGCCCAGAGACACCAGCTAGCTTCTGCCGGTCAACGAAGTAGGGAATCCTGGGATTTTTTTTGCCGATCTGGAGCACGCAACACTTCCCGATATTAAGAGGTGGCAACCACATCCCACACCACTCAGAGAGCCCACTGAGATCTTCCTGGAGGTGCCCCATGTTAACCAAGGGACAGTTGTAGAGCTTCGTGTTGTCTGCGAACATTGCAGAATTAGATGAAAAAAGACAAGGCAGATCATTCTTTGAAGCGCTGGAAGCTTCCGTCGCTTGCACATAAATTCAAGGCTTTCTGTTTCATAATTTCTCCAGAAACCGGCATATTTCTTCCTCATTGTGCATTTTTTGTGTCAATTTGGATGTATTGTCTACTCTTTCGAGAATTTGTCTTCTTTTATTTTTATAGAACAAACCGTGTACTTAGCAATTCTATATTTCTTCACCAGTAAGGTAGCATTCAGGCCTTTATTGATGTCTTCTAGGACTTGAGCTTTCTCATGTAGAGATAAACATCTTAATTTTCTACTTTCATCATTTTCTTAGCTATAGTATTGTCGAAATAACACAGCTAGACAAGTGAAAGAGCGAACCGGTAATGGATAACTGACGATAAATCGTAAAAACCGTTTCATTCCTTTGAATGAAATACTACTCTGTCAAGAAAGTACCGGGAATTTTCAATTAAAACAACATTTTTAGATTTAATCGTCAAAATTTATTGAGTCGCCTTCAAAATAGGCTCCATTTGCTCCAATACATCTATGCCAACGGCACTCCCAATTATCGAAACATTTTTTATAGGCGCTTTCCGGGATGGACTTTAGCTCTCGCGCCGAATTTTGTTTTATGGCTTCAATCGACTCAAAACGGGTGCCACGAAGGGGCAATTTTAGTTTTGGGAAGAGGAAAAAGTCGCAGGGAGCCAAATCCGGCGAATACGGTGGTTGCTGAAGCACGTTTGTTGAGTTTTTGGCGAGAAAGTCAGTCACAATCGTAGCTCGGTGAGAAGGCGCGTTATCGTCATGCAAAATCCATGAGTTGTTCGCCCACAAATTTGGCCGCTTCTTACGGATACGCTCACGCAAACGTTTCATAACGCCTAGGTAATACTCCTTGTTTACCGTCTGACCCTCTGGAACGAATTCGTAGTGCACCACGCCACGGATATCGAAGAAAACAATGAGCATCACCTTCATTTTCGAGCGGCTTTGGCGTGGTTTTTTCGGTTTCGGCTCATTTTTTGCCACCCATTCCGATGATTGCTGGCTTGTTTGCATATCGTACTCGTAGACCCAGGTCTCATCACCAGTTATAATGCGTTCCATGAATGTAGAATCGGAATTACAGCGATCCAGCATGTCTGAAGCAACCTGTTCGCGATGACGTTTTTGAAGAAAATTCAGGTCTTTTGGTACGAGTCGTGCGGCCACCTTTCTCATGCCCAAAATATCAATGAAAATCGTACGTGCGGACTCGTGGGATATCTTAAGATCATGTGCTATCTCTCTCAAGCTGGTACGACGGTTTTCCAGCAACCTTTCCTTAATTTTATCGACATTATCTTCGATCGAAGCCGTCGATGGGCGACCACTTCACGACCGTCCATGAAGGCTCTGTACCACTGATATGCACGAGTTTTCGATAGAGCATTATCACCAAAGGCCTTTTGCAACATTTTCAATGCATCGGCACACGAAAATTCATTTGCAACACAAACTTTAAACAAATTCTTTGCTCAACGTAATCACCCATAGTAAAAATCGGCACGCACTCTGACATCGACTGACTTAATCAGCTGTTGCAAACACACTAGTTGACAGATCCTGCTCAAGCTTGGCATAGTAATTAAGGACAGTGGTACCAACCCAGGAAAAAAAATTTTTACCTGCCTCATTGCCCCGCCAGATTTCAATCGATAATTCCCGGTACTTTCTTGACAGAATGTAGACCAGTTCCAATAAGTTCATACTAGTGAAACTATTCTATGTTCATATTAAAGAGTAGTCAATATAAAAAATTTTGTGTTCACATAACAGAGTAGTTCATTCTAATGCATGTTTATATTACCGCGATTGTACAGTATAAAATGACACTTCTTTGAAAATTTCATTCAAATTACATCTAACCAAGTATTCAAATGAACTTCAATTTGTAATAAGTGTATTATCTCAGTGAATTCCATTTAAATTTTTGATTGATTCGGTCTTTACTTGGTGGAAACTCATTTTAATTGAAAAACATATAAAAGACAGTATTTTAATTTCCACAAAAATGTTTATAAAACAACAATTGTTTCACCTCGATGTGGCTTCTTCAGGTATCTACATACTACTGGCTGATGCTGTCCAGTGTAACCGAATTTAAATACAGTGTTAAGTACGTGACAACAAAATGGAAAAACATAATAACTTGAGATGTTTAACGCTAAAAAATGGAGATTTTTCAACAAAAGTTTGTTCATTCAAAAGGATTTTACGGGCATTGTACCTGTTGATTGCAAGAAATTCTGAAAGTGTTAATCTAGAACTTTGCTTTCGACGTGGATAATTTCACAGTTTTTGTTGAGATTATGCCTGAATTCCTTAAGATGATTAGCATACATTCTGTCAAGAAAGTACCGGGAATTATCGATTTAAATCTGGCGGGGCAATGAGGCAGGTAAAAAAATTTTTGCTAGGTTGGTACCACTGTCCTTAATTACTATGCCAAGCTTGAGCGGGATCTGTCAACTAGTGTGATTAAGTCAGTCGATGTCACAGTGCGTGCCGATTTTTACTATGGGTGATTACGTTGAGCAAAGAATTTGTTTAAAGTTTTGTGTTGCAAATGAATTTTCGTGTGCTGATGCATTGAAAATGTTACAAAAGGCCTTTGGTGATAATGCTCTATCAAAAACTCGTGCATAGCAGTGGTACAGAGCCTTCAAGGACGGTCGTGAAGTGGTCGACCATCGACGGCTTCGATCGAAGATAACGTCGATAAAATTAAGGAAAGGGTGCTGGAAAACCGTCGTACCAGCTTGAGAGAGATAGCACATGATCTTAAGATATCCCACGAGTCCGCACGTACGATTTTGATTGATATTTTGGGCATGAGAAAGGTGGCCGCACGACTCGTACCGAAAGACCTGAATTTTCTTCAAAACGTCATCGCGAACAGGTTGCTTCAGACATGCTGGATCGCTGTAATTCCGATTCTACATTCATGGAACGCATTATAACTGGTGATGAGACCTGGGTCTACGAGTACGATATGCAAACAAGCCAGCAATCATCGGAATGGGTGGCAAAAAATGAGCCGAAACCGAAAAAACCACGCCAAAGCCGCTCGAAAATGAAGGTGATGCTCATTGTTTTCTTCGATATCCGTGACGTGGTGCACTACGAATTCGTTCCAGAGGGTCAGACGGTAAACAAGGAGTATTACCTAGGCGTTATGAAACGTTTGCGTGAGCGTATCCGTAAGAAGCGGCCAAATTTGTGGGCGAACAACTCATGGATTTTGCATGACGATAACGCGCCTTCTCACCGAGCTACGATTGTGACTGACTTTCTCGCCAAAAACTCAACAAACGTGCTTCAGCAACCACCGTATTCGCCGGATTTGGCTCCCTGCGACTTTTTCCTCTTCCCAAAACTAAAATTGCCCCTTCGTGGCACCCGTTTTGGGTCGATTGAAGCCATAAAACAAAATTCGGCGCGAGAGCTAAAGTCCATCCCGGAAAGCGCCTATTAAAAATGTTTCGATAATTGGAAGTGCCGTTGGCATAGATGTATTGGAGCAAATGGAGCCTATTTTGAAGGCGACCCAATAAATTTTGACGATTAAATGTAAAAATGTTGTTTTAATTGAAAATTCCCGGTACTTTCTTGACAGAGTGGTATGTCGAATGCACGGAATCCGATATGTAACTCCTTTGGTGTTCTTGGATTCTTTTCTTGAATGATTTACCTATCTGGCCAATATATAATAAGGGGGAATCGTTCCAAGTCAACTTGTCGACTCCAGATTCATTTTCTTTATTTGTTCGATCCTTTTTGTTTTTAAGTACTGAGATAATTAATGGTTTTAAAAGCTGCGTTGTAATTGAAACTATTTTAAATATTTAGCAATATTTTCAGACAATCCATTAACATAAGAATTTCTGTGTATTGTTCGGTTTTATGATTGGGTACACGAGATTTAATGCCATGTTCTTTTGTTCATTGAATACCATTTGGTCTATAAGAAACAACGGTTACAACCCGTTTGAAGTTGATCCACTTTCTTATAGTAAAATTGTGTTTAGTGATGAAGCTCATTTCTGGTTGAACGGATATGTAAACAAGCAAAATTGCCGTATGTGGAGTGAAAACAATCTTCAAGAAGTTTTGCAGGTTCCATTGCATCCTGAAAAATGCACTGTATGGTGTGCTTTACACGCTGAAGGCATCATCTGTCCATATTACTTTAAAAACGATGCTGGAGCTAAAATTACAGTGAATGGTGCTGTAATAGATCGATGATCAATGATTATTTGTTTCAAAATTTGAATGGTATCGACCCAAAATTGTTTTGGTTCCAACAATATGGTGCTACACCTCATGCTGCTACCGTAACAATTGATTTATTGAAAGATAGATTTGGCGATAACATTATTACGAGAAATGGTCCAATTAATTTGCCTCCAAGATCATGCGGCATAACTCCACTCGATTATTTTCTTTGGGCTTAAATCTTTTATTTATGCTGATAAACCAGAAACAATAGATGCTTTGGGAGCCAACATGACTCGTGTTATTGATGAAATAAGGCCTGAATTACTCGAAAAAGTGGTCCAAAATTGGTCAGGTAGAATGCGGTTCCTCAGAGCTAGTCGTCGTGGACATATGCCGGAAATTATTTTTCAAACATAAATGTCATAAAATTATCTTTCAAATAAAAAAATGGCTTCTATCCTAATCTGAATGTGTTTATGTTTATTTCAATTTAAATTTCTATCACTCTGAAAAAAACACCCGATACAATGCCCGTAAAATCCTTTTGAATGAACAAACGGATGTTGACAAATTTCCATCACTGAATATCTTTCCCTAATGGTGTTTTTTAGCGGCAAACTCCAATAAACATCTCAAGTTTTTATGACTTGTTCTTCCATTATTTTGTCACGTACTCAACACTATTCAAACTCGGTTACACTGGATACCATCGGCCAGGAGAATGTAGATACCTGAAGAAGACACATCGTGGTGCAACAATTGTGGTATTATAAACACTTTTGAGGAAATTCAAATACTGTCTCTTATATATTTTTTTATTTAGTTTCATTTAACAATTTATGCATGAAACTGTTTTCGTAAGTTTGTACTGGAAGAACGTCAATAATCTCATTATGCATCCTCATCCAAAACTGAATGAAAAAGTTGTGAAAGGAACCCTAGATTTGTATAGAACATAATAATTGGTTTCAAAATCTTCCATAGACTTTGGAATAACCTTGAGCTCCAAAATTTTTGCGGCTGAATCCTATTTATTTCATAATACTATTGAAGTTCCTAACAGGAACATTCAGGAAGATACGAAGGGTAGTTCATTCAACACATTTCTAACTTGACGTAGGACAAGTTTCAAATATTTCTCCTTTAAAACTAGATTTAAGATTATTAAGGCGTGATTCTAAGGGGATTTGAAGTTATTAGCAGACAAATTTCAACTTTGTCGGTTGAAAATGAATTGCATAGATCCTCTTACGGTCGACAAAAGCGGCAAAAATGAGGCAGATAATGTTTTGTTCACTAAAGTTGGAACTGACAAGGTAAATCTCCTGAATACTGGAATTGGCACGTCGATGCTGGCGGATAGAAACCACACAGGGCATAAAGGTTAACTTGTCATGTTTTGAGAAAAAAAGATTGTTAGGAACAATCTTGGAACCGTGCAGAAGATTAAATAAGTATAAAAGCACGCTCGTACATAAATAGTTAAATAAATACCGTTGATTAATGGCACTACTTAGTCCGGTCAAATAAGACACTGAAGGTTACAAAAATATAGAGATAAAAAATGGTATGAATGTTAAGAATACTTTTATAAATAAATTTTGAAAAGTCCCCATCGATCCCCCTAGTCCAAAAAATTTTATTAATGGTGAAAGTTTGCAAAAATGTTTTTTTGAGTCTTCCTGCTTATTGGTGAGTTTAAAAGCAAAAATAGTTTTCAGTTCAGACAAAAACTGTAGATCATCTATTTCTCTACAAAAATGTCTTAATACTTTTTTCATAAATATCACCATTTCCGTGACATGGTGATTCGAATAATTGAAAAAAATATTTTAAAATAACGTAAATAGAGGTCATTCTTGATAGAAGGTATATGAAATAATATAAATATTTTAAAAAATTTTTAAACAATTTTGAAAATTAGCCTTCTACATATTTAATTCCAAAAGATCATATTCAATGATTATAACTTCTGAAAATAAATTAAAATAATGTCGTATAAGTACCATTATTATTCATATTCATATAATATTCAATAAATATAACATCAATTAATAACATATATTCAAACTCACCCTTCATTCTCCAGAAAAAGTTCTACTTAAATGAGAGCTTTAAATAGGTATTCACTACACACAGAAATATCTCTGTGGTTTAACCTGATCTAGAAGATTGAAAGACAAATTTAACGGCCTCTGCTATAGCACAAGGACCATCTGTATAAGAATGTTTGAGGAAACCAAATAATTATATATTATGAATAAAATAACGTAAATAGAGGTCATTCTTGATAGAAGGTATATGAAATAATATAAATATTTTAAAAAATTTTTGAACAATTTTAAAAATTAGCCTTCTACATATTTAATTCCAAAAGATTATATTCAATGATTATAACTTCTGAAAATAAATTAAAATAATGTCGTATAAGTACCACTTATATCATGACATAAAATAAACTTTCATTATAAGACATCCAAATGGTATAACAAAATCCAATAATGGATAACCACCTATGAGGTAGTGTGCTTGGCGATTTTTTTTAACGTGGTTTTCCCGTTAGGCCTATTCCACGATCCACTGTGATCTTATTTGAATTAAAAGTATTCTATCAGATATAAATGGAGTATCGAAAATGATGGAAGCTGTGTAAATTATGGATAGTCTGTCTAGAAATTATCCGGAATTTATTAGTTTTCGTAATTTTAATATACTTCTTTTTTTTCACGATGTGCTCTATAAGTTTGGCGAATAGAAAACTGATTTTGAAAATAAATTTCAACAATTCGTAAACGTTGTTGCGGCGTGAGTCTTTCCATGATAATTTGTCAATGCTTACTGAACAGAAATGTCAAAACAACATGGCTTCTACCTTCTGTCAAATCACGGTTATCCCTATCGAAAGTTCTATCACTCTAAAAAAAACACCGGATAGATGCATGTTACACTGTGTCCAGTTGTAGAACTTTCCTGAACCATAACTCACACTCCTTATAAATGCTTTCAGACAGTTTATGAAAGAAAAAATTTAATAAAATTCAAATTTGTTATGAGGTTAGCAGAATAATTCTGTATGATATTTAAGATATTGTAATTTTGACTCAATTTGGTTCACCAAATCCTAGTCATTTTCATCCTGAGAACGAACGAGTTGTTATCTGTCATTTCAACGTGAACCCCATGAATCCAGGATATCCCGGGGAAATTATCCTCGGTTCGTATCCTTCAGGACTGCCGTCTAGCCGTCGTCGTCAGAGACGTCTAGAGCGTCGACGGGTCAACGACTCATGCAAGGAATATTCGCTGAAGTAATCGCCTAATAAAAGTTCGGACATCATCTCTAACATGATTTCCAGGTTATTTCACCCTCATAGAAATAATATATGTGCAACTGTAATAAAATACTTCTTAGGAGCGCTTACTTTAGATCGGGCGCTTTAGCGCTACACTAATGGTAAAATATTACAGACAATAATTGGATCAATTCTCTGAAACCTTCACAAATTGAAAAGCACTTAAGAATTTTTTGAGAATAAAATGTCTTAGAAATACTGTTTCACTTTATAGATATACAGAATTATCAGCACATACGAGAGTCGTCCAATGTATTTTCTGTATAGGCGTGAAAGAATACTCAGCAAGTTTTGGAAAAATTCAATTTTTCAATGAAGTCCCCTAGAACTTCAATACATTTGTAGGATCGAGAAATAAGCTTGTCTTAATCTTGTAGAAAATATTCTTCCGGCTTCTCCTCAAAACAGGTCTGAATTGCTACCTTCAGTTCTTCATCGTCGGAAAATTGCATTCCTCGAAGTTATTTTTTTATGTTTGGGAATAGGTACTAGTCACTGGGGGTCAAGTCTGTACTGTACAGAGGATGAGTAATTTCTTCGACGCCACAATACCACACAGTAGCCTTCGTCACGCGAGCCTTGTGAAACGGCGCGATGTCTTTAAGCAGCAACACCCTCACTGTGAGTTTTCATCGCCTTTTTCCTTTAACTTCTTCTCTTAAATTACGCAGAGTGATTGCGTATGATACTGTTATGATGCTTTCACCCTTTTTAGTGTAATCTCTCAATAAAATACCTTTAGAATCCCAAATGACCGTAGCCATTCTTTTTCCAGCAGATGGTATGACTTTTAACTACTTTGAAGGCTGTGTAACCTTTTCAATCCACTGCACGGACTCTCAGCATCATAGTGATGAACTCCCCAGTAACCAGTCGGTTGAAAATAGTCGATGGGTCTTCACCTCAGAGCTCTAAAAACTTACAGAACCCGACTCGCACTTGCTTCTGAGGTGTGGGAAGCATCCTCGGTACCCATTTTGCACTGACCCTTGAGGAGTTAAGATGGTCATGAAGAATAGAATGTCTGGCACCCACGGATAGGTTTGTCATCTCTGCTAACAACATAATTTTTATTCTGGCATCTTCATGTACCAGCCTTTCCACTTTTTTCACATGTTCTCTAGTGGTGCCGCTAACGGGTCCGCCCGAGCGAGAATCGTCTTCGATGCTTTCTCTGCCTCTTCTGAATTTAGTTGAACGGTGGATAACGACGAGGCACAGACTTCGTAAACAGCAACTATATCTTCATGAATGATTCTTTGACTTGCTTAGTGAGGAACTTTACAGCGGCGCAATGCTAGATTTTCTTAATCATTGTTCCGTCAGTCATTCTGGTCGTCTTTCACTGAGGATACGTCGAAAACTAATGATCGTAAATAAGTGAAATTTTATATTTATACCCTCAGATAGTGTCATTAGTAAATAAGATTATATTGCTCACATTATTAGCAAATTACCCCGATACCGATATCACATTGAACACCTCTCGTATATTTTATTTCTACACAGACCCTTCATGCACATTCTCCAACATCCTGAAGAAACACTAACCCTGAGTTTAACGTCTATGCTGCCAGTGAAAAGATCCATCTCAGAATAGATTCATCACTTGCGTACCAACAACTGTACCAACAAATTTTGATGACAACAACATAATAGCTGAGGAGCAGAAAGAAGAAAATATCAATAATGCAAGAAACAACTCTTCATCTACTCTGTAATAATCAAACAAGCACACGGGAAAATTCGTAATATGCTTTCAGTTTTCCTCGATTACCAGATGATATTCGACAGCACCGCCCATTTTTGGCTCATCGAGGTAATGCAGATTTATAGGATTCATACAGTTTAAGTGCAGTTCTTGAAGAAACCATGATACATTGGCGAACATCAGTGCTAGTCAACATAAAGAATGAGTTACTCAGTCGAAAAAATCTCCATAAGTCGCGGAATTTTTCTAGGAGACTCATTAGGCCCGTTCTGGTTCTGTTTGGCTATGTGTTCGTTGTCTTTAATGCTCTATAGGACGCGGTTTCGAGAATGAAGGAGCTGAGAAAAACCACATTATCTTCCACTTGCTATTTATGAATGACCTCAAACAAAAACCAACTGAATGACTTACTCAAAACTCTCAGTACATTGTACCGGCTGAAGACGGTAATGAAATCACTGTTGAACTCGAGGAACCTTATCAAGGCGATCAAAAATTACACATTACCCGTGTTAGTTTACTATTTGGAGTAATTGAGTGGATTAAGACAGACCTGGAAAATATTCAAAAGCAGACTCGAACAATGCTGACAAAACATCTCTTGAAATCATCCTTGATTAGTGACAACTTCGGCTTTTAAAGGAGGACGTGGTCTAGCAGATATCATCAACCTGCACACTTGGCATATTAAGGACCTCAGAGAGTTTCTCTTCGAGAAGCCTCAAACTTCCAGTCTTCACAGGGTTATGGCGTTTGCTAATGAAGGGTTTACACCTTTTAATCTTGCCACCACGGGCGATTTGCAGGCTTTGCTATTACTCTACTACACTGACAAACAAGAACAATGGTGAAAAATAAAAACTTATGATTTTTATAATTATAATAAAAATAATATTTCTTATTTCCGTTTAAACATCAGTACTTTTATCTCCTGCAAATTCCAGAATAGCCGATCCTCACGATATTTGACACAAACCCTCGCGTAGTTATTATACATCCAAATATCAAATTTGATCTTGATCAGATCAGGAGTTTTGGAAAGGGAAAATAAAAAGAGGGTCGAAGCCATCAGACCAATTTTGTTCATTAACGAACTCAACCAACATATTTAGGCCACAAATCCACCCCTGAAGTTTCTAGCTCTTTCCGTTCGAAAGTAAGAGCGTTTACTGACGGACTAGCCAGAAACATTACCTTTGGCCTCCGATTCTTCACCATTTGGGTACAACGATGGCACACTATTCCTTAGAACAAGCGCGCAAAACTAAAATATAATACGTTGGCAACAGTGTATGCATCAAATGAATTTGATATTCATCGGTTTTTGAATTAGAGCCAGCACAGAGAAATTCAATCGAAGAAATTAAGTAGAGTTTGCTTCGCACATAAGTGAGTTGTAGTGTTTACGAATAGAAATACTTTATGGATACACTTATTGGAATAGTTGACGTACTCACATAAAATAGATACAAATTAAAATCTACACTACACAAGAAAGTTTGATCCGCATTGCAGAAGAAAGTTTGATATAATAAGTTCAAGTTATAGATTAACGCTTACTGACAATAATAGTTCTGACATCAGCATCAAAGCTTTCAATAAGTGGCCAAAAGGAATCAATTGTATCACATATTACAGAAAATTAGTACATTCTGAAAAGAGGTAACATTAACGGCATTTCAATAGTTCTAATTTAAGTATCTGAATTCATTCGAAATAAAAACAGAATTATTATTATTGTATAATTAAAAAATATCACTTTGGAATTTTGTATGATAAGACCCAGCAAAAATATGAAAGTCAACAAGCAGGATTTGCGTAATGAGATTTCCGGTTTAATGGAAAACTATACCTGTAATATTCACAGATGCAGCTGATTCTTATCTCTTCTCTATTCGTCTATTCTTATGAAAAAGATGAGTATCTTAAAGTGACATCTGAAAGCAAAATATGCATCACCAATTCGTCTCATCTCCTTAGTTGAGTAAATATTTTATGTAATACTCAATAATAGAACACAAGTTCCGAGAAAAATAGAAATCATACATTGAATGGAACAACAAGTTCAAGAAATTATTGCTCAGGATCCTAACTTTTCGTTGAAAAAACGAATAATAATAGATGAAATCTGAATAAAATTATATTTCTACTTTCTTGAATTTTATTGCTCTCTTAATTTTTCTCTGATTCATCGATAATACAATTTAATTGTAAACTTCATTCCTATTGTGCACACAGGTTGAAGAAACAAATCACGAAAAAAAAAAGGGAGGAAGAAGCGGGGTGGACTTAATTGTTATTTAACATCTGTCTGTGTTATTCCTTTATCTATATTATTATATTATTTTTTATAATTTCAATATACTTCTTTTTTCTAACATTCTAAGACAGAATTAATGTATAAAATAGATTGTGCAGAAGGTTTGCTATGGCCAAAGTTGGATGGCAACACTATTTATCATTTTTTTTTTTATAATTATTATTATTATTATCCTAGATCTTCTGTGAAGATCCCTCAGAAGCTTTTTTAGCTTGTGCGAGTTAGGAGTTCAGTTGTGTTCTGGGTAGGCTTTGTTACTGCAATCTTGCGCCACTTTAGGTCACAGCACCGTTAATTTTTGACCTAACAGTAAAATGGTGGCCGACACTCGTCCAACTAGAAAATTTCTTTTCTACCTGAAAAGATTCGAGCCCGTACCTTCCGGTCACAACCCCGATGCTCTACCACTGAGCTGTCCACACTTATTTGTCAAATATTGTTGATTTTCAGTAGGTATACAATTTATAAAATAACGCCGCAACTAGAAAAAAGAAAACAGGTAGAATATTTGTATAGAAAAGGTTTTCGAAACGTTGAAAAATTAGTGCAATTGACTGAACTGGAAAAAAGTGTTGTATATGAGACAATAAAGAGGATAAAAATGGCATGGATATGAGGCATAGACCAGTTTCAGAAAGACTGTGTAAGATTAAAGGAAACAATTTAAACGCTTTATTTGCCTTAGGACTACACAATCCGCGCCTGGGTTTCCGTAAATTGGCTAACAGATTTGGAAATATACGAAATATAGAAGTATGTTCAGAAACTGTCCGTATGTCACTGAAAAGACAAGGTTACATATCAAGGAAACCAAGAAAAAATCCCTATGATGACACCTTTACAAAAGGAACGAAGGATATAATTTTTTTAACGTTTTCAAGAATTTAATTTTAATAATGTCTTTACATCTGATGAAAATTGTTTCCACCTTGGTGGAAATCACTCAAAAATCCTATCAAAACAACCTGTTTCCGTCCAATTTTCCAAATTTCTTCCGTTTTGTCGTTGTCGAGATATTTTAGTTTTTATTTTAGAGGTTTAGTGATTTTAAATTGTCTTCGTCTAAATGATGGATAAAAACCAGTTTTGTGTATTAACAAAACACTGTTCTTAAATTGAAAAAATGCCGTTCAAGATCAGCATTGGCTTAAAAAGTGTCACCAGAAATGTGACCATCAAAAACAATCATTTGCCGATGGTATACAGATTTTAAACGGGGTACAACCACCAAAGACTTGGAACATCTAGGTTGTGCACTTGAGGTGGCTAGGCCCGATACATAAAAAATCCTTGAAATTGTTATGTCCGAAGGTAAAGCGAATTTTCCAGAGATAACTGCCATCCTGATGATATCAAAAGGTTGTCAAAATTGTGCAAGAAAAAAGTGTTTCTAAGTTGGTTTTCACATGAACAAAAACAGCAACGAACTGATGATTATGAGCGGTGTTTGAAGGTGTTGACGCTACATAATAGGGGATGAGATTAATAACACGCCGGAGTCGAAAAGAGCGTCAACCGAGTGGAGCAAGAAAGGTCATGGCCTCTGTATTTTGGGACAAGCACGTCGACTTTCTTTCGAAGGGCCAGACGATCAACGGCCACTACTATATTGCGTTATTGGATCGATTAGATGACGCAATCATCAGGCATTAACTGAACAAAATTTATTGCGTCTTGCGTACATTGATTCTTTCTGAAATCAAATTGATGAATTTTAATTCTGAAATTAATATGGTTTAAACGATTCACAAACCTCTCAAACTGAAGTTACTAACGCTTATTCCGAAATAATACTAACAGTCAAAGCTGGAAGCTGTCCCTTCTTACATTCCAACGAAAAGAATGTCCCTTGTCAACTGGAGAGTTTCCGTGGTATTCGAATACTTGAATTTCCGATTCATATTATTCAAGTTGTAAATATGACACCACTTCAGATACTGGCTACGGTCCAAAGCGGAGGAAACTAATAATAAATTTAACCATTATTTTAGATATTCAAAATGATCTTCTGGCACACTTTGTTCCGGTGCTTATTATCGCATGCACACACAGAGTTCTCGGATAAATTATCAACATCGGATTAGCTCATCGTTCATACATGCATGAAGAATGCAATTATTCATTACTGAGATGCGAGGAAAATCCTTTCGACTTCAAGAGTGAAATCTTTCGTCAACGTTTTCCAACGCAAACCGTCCTAAATGAATAGATAAATCAAACTTGTAATGCAAGCTTTGCATAAATTTAATGAAAGATAGGTACAAACACATTTGGCAAAAGCATCCTGAAACTTGAGCGGAACACGAAGGTTAAGGATATTTTGAACGTCCATAGCTCGAGATTCAAGCTGTAAACTTGGGAGTATGTGAGAATTGATCAGAGGAAATTTTCGACATTTTAATTAATCAAATTCCTAATTTCAGAATTATAGAGACAAATTTTCACCTTTTCTGATATTTTCATATATCAAATTGCAAACTAACTGGAATCTGAACACAAATTGAAAAAGCTGAAATATTCACACACACAAAAATTCATTTTTAGTTATGCAAAATTTTTAGATTGTCTATATTTGTTTCTAGTTCATTATAGTGGTGTTATTGATTAGTTATCAACGACACTACTTAAAAATTGAAGTGGATAATTTGCGCACTTATAATAAAGGGAAATATAAAAGCGATTTTGTATATGTCTTAATTTAGGTGTCTACATACGATCAAACCGCTTGGAATGGCAACAGTAAAAAAGACTGAATTAGAATGACAACATGGTTGAAAAATTAACAAAATGGAGATTCTGACCTGGTGGCGTCTGCAGGCTTTAAAAAATGTGCCTTCTCTTGGAAATACCTTGAAATCACGGTTTAATATCATGTGGGACCTACTCTAGTTCTTCGTAGTGCTTTTACTCTATTCGGCATTGTGTCAATGGGGTTATCAATGAGAGCTTGTTCTGCCAAATATCCGTGAAAGCATTGGCGAGCTGTTGTAAAGTCTGCTGTGGGTCAGGTAAGCGGTGTATTTGCTGTGGCATTGGAGACCAGACATGTTCGATAAAATTTTGGTGATACAGCGGGCCACGCCCCCCATGGCATTAGAGCTTGTCACGCCGGGGGCGCTTGTCTTGACAAGGACTCTAGTTTAATCCCGAGGAAATGGAGGGTTAAGTCTTGCTCCTAACCTAATGCCATTCGCGCCAGTCACTGGACCCCCGTATGGTGGAAGATTGACCTAGTTTCACGGTAAAGGTGGAATGGAGGGCTGAGCCGAATTGATCTCAGTGGTAAGGGAGTTCGTCGCAGCACAGGGCCTCGCCCTTAAAACTAACGTACTCTACCGCATTGCAGTAAATCTCCGGATTTTTCTGTCCAATGGTCGAGTGCGTTATTTAGCATACTGCGTTATCTCGGGAGGATGGAGGCCCTCGGGAAGTATTCGTACGATCTGGCCACCCCATTGGTGTTGGACTCGAGGGAACAGTAGTTGAAAGTCCGCATGCTGAACTAGAAGGGTATCCAGTGACTGGCATAAGTGACATTGCTTTAGCCATCTGGACATCCTCCATTTCACCGGGATGAAACTTGGATCCTAGTCAACACAAGCGCCCCCAGCGCATCAAGCTACAATATCATGGGGGGTGACTCTTCTGTGAACAGTTTGGATCTTCATCTGTACGCTTTCCAGTTCTCATGTTCAAGAGCCCAACGATATCTTAGAGCTTGGTGCTGTCTACTCAATCGCGAGTGCCTGACGGATCTTATTGCCCTCAAATTAAAACTGTGCAATATTTTCCGGATTGTTTGACCAGAAATTATCCTAACGGGAGCTTGCCAGAATGAGCTTTTAATTCCAGATGCTGTAAAGAAGGCATTTTTAGTAGAGCATTAACCGTATTAGCCGATCTTGTACGGCGGTTGTAGCTCTTGCTCTTTCACCTAATACGATAGCGATCCACGCTTTACTAATTATACTTTGCAAAACTTCTGCTTCAAATTCCTTATTTTTTCAATGAAAACTCCGTGAATTTTCAAGTATTCTTTTTTTTAATGAGAAATTAAATCTTAAAATATTTAATGCCGATTTTTCCGAAAACGAGGAAGTCTAGAGCTTTCAACAAACGAACCAATTTTGAAGAATTATCTTCAAGAAATTCTTCTTCGTCAAGATTACAAAAACTCCAGTGGCGTTCAAATAAAGGTCGCTGCAATATCACATAACCTCTTTATCCACACCATTGAAAATATTTAAGAAGGACAAGAAACATTGAATTAACCAAAATAATATCTTCAGTCATTTTTGAATTATTGCAAAAAAACGAGCTAGTTTTTCCTATATTAACACCCTGTCCTTCGGAAGTGGAAAGAGTTAGGTCCCATATTTGTCGGAAATTTGTTCATATTTTTATTAGTATCATCTGCAGTTTATCATACCTACCCTAGGACAGACTGTATACCTAAAACATTTTCAAAATTAATACTTCCTTTCTGTTGAATGCTAGCTAGTACTCTGTGATTCCACAAATATTTAATTGTATGTATTCTTTTTTCCCTCAAATAATAATTATTTTCAAGAAGAAGTTAAAAAACTGAATGCCCATTTTCAGTCCTTCTTTCAAATGCAGAAACCACAATAATGGGGAAAATGCATTCACATAAGGTAGATAAACTTTAAGTATTGTTAGGTTTTACTTGCACAGATAAGTGAATTATCTTTCAACTATTGATTTATGATCCAATAAAGCCCGTTACAACTTTAGTGCTTTGGTTTAACATCGTGTCTGGTGCTATCATTTCGCCAAAATATTCTATAATACTAGAATTTTGAGCAGAAAATGGTCTTCAAGGACGTCGTTGGACTCGCTTATGAAATATCCCAGGCCTTGAAACTTTCAGAGAAGGTGTGAGGACTAAATGCCGCAGCTAATTTAATTAATGAGGGAATTCGATTGAAAAGATTCATAGTTATTCATGTTTGTAAATTTTCCATATTTTTCACAATGCTTTCGAAGCTATAGTTCCGATCGATCGGAAAATCGGAAATTAGGTATTTAGGAGAATAGCAATAACATGCACATTTTTACGAAATTTCGTGAGGATCCTTTGAACAGAAGTTAAAAAAACTTGTGAGCGGATCAGCGTTGAGCGCTACCTTAAACACTATAACTTAATGGAAAGAGGTAGAGTCTTGAAACTTTCTCGGTAGGTTTGGGGCTTGAATATTTTTTAAACCACGAATCCATTTGATTTCAAATTTTGGTGTTTGAAATAGAATAAAAACGAACATGAACCTACAAAATTTCATGAGGATCGTTCGATTAAAAGATTCAAAACAAAGACAAAAATTTTTGGCAGCGGAGCAGTGTTGAGCGCTTAAGAAACCATAGCAACAATCCCACGATCGAGTTTAAATTTAGCATTTACATCTAAAAAAATAACAAGAATTGAATGAAATAAGAAATAACTCAGTTTTCTATCACTTTTTATTAACTGAATTTACAGTGACTCAAGTTTCATTGTTTTTACTATAATTTCAAATTTAATAAGCCGACTTATATCTCAACTATTATAGTTCGTTTAGGAAGTATCCGGAATTTATTAATTTTCATCATTTTAATATACTTCTTTTTTGTAACATTCTAAGAGACAAAAGCAATGTATGAAATAGGTTGCGTAGATAGTCGGCTATGGCCAAAGTTGCATGGCAACACTATTTGTCAAATATTGTTGAAGTTTTGCTGAAGCCTTCAACGAATATATATATATATATATATATATATATATATATATATATATATATATATATATTCGTTGAAGGGCTTCAGCCTTCACTTCGAGAAGTGGGGTGTACCAAAGGTCTGCTCATCTAATACTATTATTGCTAAAACGTTTTGGTGCTTAAATATTTCGATGGATTCCAGGATGTTTGGTTTTTTCTTTTCCGTTCCAGGTGTAATATTTCAGGATTGTCCTATTCTGGGAAGATATTATTGGTTTCGAAAAAATTTTTCGCAAAATAAGAGATATCTTTTCGGTTCCTAAATGGAGATTGACGTTCTTTGAATCATTTTTGGAAAGATCTCCCGGTGGTCCTATATATGCTACTGCACTGTTGACAATTTAATTTATAGACTCCAGAATTATTCAGCTGGTTGTTTATGCTTTTTGCATTAAAAGAGAGGTTGGAAATTTTATATGAGGGTGTGAAAGCGTTTTTATGTTAGGGTTTGAAAATATTGGAGAGCTCCTTTCTGTTAGATCAGTACAAAATATGTTAGTTTCACAAATTGTTTGTCATTTTTATCTGTTTTGGAAGTGTGGTATACTACTCTGTCAAGAAAGTACCGGGAATTTTCAATTAAAATAACATTTTTACCTTTAATCGTCAAAACTTATTGGGTCGCCTTCAAAATAGGCTCCATTTACTCCAATACATCTATGCCAACGGCACTTCCAATTATCGAAACGTTTTTTATAGGCGCTTTCCGGGATGGACTTCAGCTCTCGCGCCGAATTTTGTTTTATGGCTTCAATCGACTCAAAACGGGTGCCACGAAGGGGCAATTTTAGTTTTGAGAAGAGGAAAAAGTCGCAGGGAGCCAAATCCGGCGAATACGATGGTTGCTGAAGCACGTTTGTTGAGTTTTTGGCGAGAAAGTCAGTCACAATCGTAGCTCGGTGAGAAGGCGCTTATCGTCATGCAAAATCCTTGAGTTATTCGCCCACAAATTTGGCCGCTTCTTACGGATACGCTCACGCAAACGTTTCATAACGCCTAGGTGATACTCCTTGTTTACCGTCTGACCCTCTGGAACGAATTCGTAGTGCACCACGCCACGGATATCGAAGAAAACAATGAGCATCACCTTCATTTTCGAGCGGCTTTGGCGTGGTTTTTTCGATTTCGGCTCATTTTTTGCCACCCATTCCGATGATTGCTGGCTTGTTTGCATATCGTACTCGTAGACCCAGGTCTCATCACCAGTTATAATGCGTTCCATGAATGTAGAATCAGAATTACACCGATCCAGCATGTCTGAAGCAACCTGTTCGCGATGACGTTTTTGAAGAAAATTCAGGTCTTTCGGTACGAGTCGTGCGGCCACCTTTCTCATGCCCAAAATATCAATCAAAATCGTACGTGCGGACTCGTGAGATATCTTGAGATCATGTGCTATCTCTCTCAAGCTGGTACGACGGTTTTCCAGCACCCTTTCCTTAATTTTATCGACGTTATCTTCGATCGAAGCCGTCGATGGGCGTCCGAACGAGGCAAGCCTTTTGCAACATTTTTAATGCATCGGCACACGAAAATTCATTTGCAACACAAAACTTTAAACAAATTCTTTGCTCAACGTAATCACCCATAGTAAAAATCGGCACGCACTCTGACATCGACTGACTTAATCAGCTGTTGCGAACACACTAGTTGACAGATCCCGCTCAAGCTTGGCATAGTAATTAAGGACAGTGGTACCAACCTAGGAAAAAAAAATTTACCTGCCTCATTGCCCTGCCAGATTTAAATCGATAATTCCCGGTACTTTCTTGACAGAATGTATGTGTTTCAGAATGTGTTGTTTTTCTCTCTACTTATGAGATAATTTATGGTTTTTATTTCGATTTTATTTTTTGTGATTATTTTTAGGAATTAAAAATGCTCTCTATGTATCATTGATCCGTAAGCAGCGACTTTATGAGTTTATTGTTTGAAAAGGTATAGTTGCATCTATCGTTGGAAGTTTTCAGAAAACCCTACCCAGTTTCAAAATGTAGTGAACACTACGAAACTCAAGTTACTTTAGGTTCAGCTAATAAAAAGTGATAGAGAACAAATAATAATTTCTCCTTTCATTCCATTCAAAAATGAACTTACACAAAATAATGGATTACTCCATCCAATATTTGATGAAAAGAAGGCTCATACAAAATTATTTGAAGATGGTATAATTATGGTATAATAATTAATAATAATTATGGTATAAAGATCAGAAAAAATTATTTTGCCCCTATCCTCAAGTCAGTACGTTTCGCCTTTTTTAATGCATTTATTATAAGTCCCTTCTGCATCACTTTTTTCAACAAGGATTATATATTTCACAGAATAATAGCTGGAATTAATTCACTAGAACCTCTACAGGTTTTAATCTAAATGAATCTCATGAAAACATTTGGAATTAAATTTTAAAATTAATTAATTTAGCCTAATTTTCATATAGGCTATCCTTATACCAAAATTGATTTATTGTTGCAGACAAGTGTTTTGTAAAAGAAGGTATTTTTATATATTTTTAAATGTTTATTTTGTTTATTCAAATAATTACTTACTGATGAGATTTTGGGTCCGAATATATCAGGTTCTTTGTCTAGTGAATGTGCTATATATTATTTAAAAAAGGAAAATAAATGAATGCCTTTTTGAACTATATATTCAACATTTTTTGGTGATGGAACTTGTGGTTCTTCAACATCCAATCGAAACATATATACATTCTGTCAAGAATGTACCAGGAATTATTGATTTAAATCTGGCGGGGCAATGAGGCAGGTAAAAAATTTTTTTCCTAGGTTGGTACCACTGTCCTTAATTACTATGCCAAGCTTGAGCGGGATCTGTCAACTAGTGTGTTTGCAACAGCTGATTAAGTCAGTCGATGTCAGAGTGCGTGCCGATTTTTACTATGGGTGATTACGTTGAGCAAAGAATTTGTTTAAAGTTTTGTGTTGCAAATGAATTTTCGTGTGCCGATGCATTGAAAATGTAGCAAAAGGCCTTTGGTGATAATGCTCTATCGAAAACTCGTTCATATCAGTGGTACAGAGCCTTCAAGGACGGTCGTGAAGTGGTCGCCCATCGACGGCTTCGATCGAAGATAACGTCGATAAAATTAAGGAAAGGGTGCTGGAAAACCGTCGTACCAGCTTGAGAGAGATAGCACATGATCTTAAGATATCCCACGAGTCCGCACGTACGATTTTGATTGATATTTTGGGCATGAGAAAGGTGGCCGCACGACTCGTACCGAAAGACCTGAATTTTCTTCAAAAACGTCATCGCGAACAGGTTGCTTCAGACATGCTGGATCGCTGTAATTCCGATTCTACATTCATGGAACGCATTATAACTGGTGATGAGACCTGGGTCTACGAGTACGATATGCAAACAAGCCAGCAATCATCGGAATGGGTGGCAAAAAATGAGCCGAAACCGAAAAAACCACGCCAAAGCCGCTCGAAAATGAAGGTGATGCTCATTGTTTTCTTCGATATCCGTGGCGTGGTGCACTACGAATTCGTTCCAGAGGGTCAGACGGTAAACAAGGAGTATTACCTAGGCGTTATGAAACGTTTGCGTGAGCGTATCCGTAAGACGCGGCCAAATTTGTGGGCGAACAACTCATGGATTTTGCATGACGATAACGCGCCTTCTCACCGAGCTACGATTGTGACTGACTTTCTCGCCAAAAACTCAACAAACGTGCTTCAGCAACCACCGTATTCGCCGGATTTGGCTCCCTGCGACTTTTTCCTCTTCCCAAAACTAAAATTGCCCCTTCGTGACACCCGTTTTGAGTCGATTGAAGCCATAAAACAAAATTCGGCGCGAAAGCTAAAGTCCATCCCGGAAAGCGCCTATAAAAAATGTTTCGATAATTGGAAGTGCCGTTGGCATAGATGTATTGGAGCAAATGGAGCCTATTTTAAAGGCGACCCAATAAATTTTGACGATTAAATGTAAAAATGTTGTTTTAATTGAAAATTCCCGGTACTTCCTTGACAGAGTAGTATGTGTAAGGTGATGTCTGAATAATTTGATTATTTTATATTTCTTTTGATTCTTTATTAGTTAATTTCCACAACATGTGATGATAATATATATGTCTATAAAGTGAAACAGTGTATTTAGGACATGTTTAAAAATTTAATTCTAAATATTTTCATGAGATTTATTTAGATTGAAATCTGTAGAGGTTCTGGTGAATTATTTCCTGCTATTATTCTGTAATATGCAAATACTTCTTCATACAATTTTTTGATTTGTATGATTATATATGTATTTTCCAATTTTTGAACGTTATGAAATATAACATATTTTCAACAACCCATTCTGTATTTTCTCATTTTTAAACGTTAACGAAAATCGATAATTTTCCGGTGGTATCTGGGATGGAATCTACAATACTGGAAAGCAGATCTCGGAGAATCGAACGTAATACTGAACCAGGAAAAACGGGCTGTGAGCTATATTTCACCTCGTCTGTATTTATTATTCCAAGCGAATACAAATTATTCAACGCCGACTTTGTTTGTTTTCCCTCGAGTTCTAATCCAAACAATTTGAGCAGCAATTAAATTTTTTAGAAGACTACTAACTCAATTACAAAATGAAATATGTCTTTAGCTAGGTCGTTCCAAATGATTGAAACATTCGAACGATGGTATTTTTAAGTTGCTGGAAGTTTACTGGATGATATGCTGTCGGCAAAATGATGTTCCTTTGTCTAGATTTCTCGGTAAATCAAGAAATAAATGACTAACTCTGAGTCTGGGAGAAACAACAGTAATTTTTCGGAATAATACCGATCCATGAATAATATTTCAGCAATTAAAAATTAACAACCGTTAAAAATGGCCAATACAGGCATATAAAGGATTTTCCAATAACAGGTTTCATTTTGAATAACCCTCTATCTGGGCAGCTGTCACTTTTGAAGCTGTCATCTTTTGACATTTGAGAAGTAAAAACTACGCCATTAGTAAAAATGGAACGATACACCCTTCATCAATGCACTGAAATTGTTTAAATGCACTACAAAAATGGTAAAAATTCTTCAGTCATTAATTCTTCAGTCACTGTGTGTAAAGCACTTTTGGGTCGTCGTGAAGTACCTTCTCGGCCGTCAATAGTGAAACTGATGGAAAAATTTGAGCTGTTGGGACAAGTTAGTGATGTGAAGTATCGAAACCGTGTGGGTCGCTCAAGAACTAAGGATATTGATGGTGTAGCCCACAGTGTTGACGAAAACCTAGATTTGTCGATTCTTCGTCGATCTTTGGTATGAGGCAAATGACATTATACATTACACAAGTGAATTGCATAAAGACTTTAGTCTTAAGGCTTTTAAAGTTCAGTTAACACAAGAACTCAAGCCGGTCGATCACCAGCAACGTTATATCTTCGCTGATTGGGTCCTTGCAATGGATCAGATTGCTCCATATTTTCATCTAAAAATTATCTTCAGTGATTTCGCATTTGGAGCTCGGAAAATCCAAGAATGATTGTGAAAGCCTCTCCATCCTCAACGTTTTTGGTGCGATTTTTGGGCTGGTGGTGAGATTGGACCTAACTTATTCGAAAATTAGACTGGTGCAGCTGTTACGGTGGTTGGATTGCGCAACAGAATTATGATTAACGATTTTTTATAGCCTCAATTGGAAGATATTGATGTGGACGAGTTTATTTTCAACACGGTACTACCTGCCACACAAGCAAGGAACAATCGAAATTTGGAAGAAAAGTTTCATGACCGTGTTATTTCTTGAAGAGGTAATCACAATTGGCTACCGAGATCTTGTGACTTAACACCATTAGACTTTTTTCTTTGGGACCACGTGAAAGATAAGGTGTATGTCAATACTCCACAATCGACCTTAAAGATGGAATTCGTGAAGTTATTGAAGGCATACAGCCGCTAAAGTGCGAAATGGTAATGGAAAGGATATGGTGCTCCCATGGCGGCCTTTTGGCTGATATCGTTTTCCATTGTTAATGGAATACTTTCCTCTTTACAATGAAATAAAGATCCGTTGATTTCTTTTAAAATATATTCTTTTTTAATATCAAAATAAATCCTCTTATTGGAAAACCCTTTATGTATACACGTGAACTCATTCAGAAGTAAACAGCGTCCGATTGTGGAAGTCAAAAATCTGCATTCAATATTCGGTAAATTACGGTAGTAGGATTTTAACATTATTTTAACAACAAAGTAATTTTCAATTTATATTTGTTCATAATAATTATAATTTGTATTTTTACACATGCGCGAGACAATTTTCATATGGAGTCTATGATCGTATCTTTTTTTCAACATTTTTCTGAAGAGCCTAGTTTTTTAAATAGGCCCAGTTAGCTGAACATGTTTTTTTAAGTTTCGGAGAATTCATTCAGTTACTGTAAGAAATATTTGAAAAAACCCGTCAAAGTAATCTTCAATTCATATTTATCTTTAATAATTTATATTAAAAAAAAAGAATCTCGTTATTTCCCCAAACACTGCTTGTTTAATTCAATTTCGACATTATTGAAAAAAATGTATAATCGTTTTCAAATTTCCCATTATATAGATATTGTGACGGAATGTGAAAGCTTTGAAATGAGCCTACAACATAGGATAATTCGCATCTAAGGGCATTGTTCAAAATTGAGTACAAACTAGAAGTTTATTATTGGTAAAAGCCAACAGGTATAGTAAGATAACAAAACCTGACGAATCTGATAAAAATACTTTCATCGTTAAAGTACTTCCGAGTGGATAGGAAATATCTCGAGCAACTTAAGATGGTATCTGTTGATTTTGTAAAACTCACCTGTAGCTTAACGACGACTGAGTCATTAGGTGGGGATCCTATTTGAAATTTTATGCAATAGAAGCTTCAATGCGCCCTCGTACATTAATATAAAAAGAATCACAATCATTTAATTGTTCAAGACATTCGTAAGTTGACCCACTTTGGATCAAAATAAAATAAATAGATGTTTATACTTGATAGAAGGTATATAAAATTATTTGAATATTTTAATATTAGCCTTTTACATATTTTATATCAAAAAATTATATTTAATAATTATAACTTCAAAAATTGAATTAAATTAGTGTCATATAAGTACCACTTATTTCAAACGACATATAAAATAAATATTCATTAAAAGACATTCAAATGATAAAACAAAATCCAATAAACAAATATTGTTAACCAAAATCCTATAAATTAAATATTTTGAGAAGACAAAATTTTGTTTCTGCTTATCAATCTTATGAAAACAGATATCTTTCAAAAATGTATAACATAATCTTAAGAATTTCATCATAAAACTATCTTACTTAGAATATTCAATATTATTGGATATCTAACTAAGTTACTTTTTATAAGATCTCAAGATATGTAAAAACATTACTGAAAAACAAGTTTTAAGAGAGACTTTGCTTCGTCAGTACTCAATTATATTCATATTCAATAAATTCAATAATATATAACATCAACCAACAAAAATATTTTCTCACCTTCCAACAATTCAGAAAGCTTTTTTTTTTAATATTAAAACAGATTGAAATATGTTTATCTTCTACAATTTTAATTTCAAAAAAATTTTTATTCAAAAAACTTTTAGAAATAAATTTATGTCTACACAAGCACCGCTTACATTTAATAGACGTATATAATCAAAACTCAATATATAATGTCAAATGGAATAAATAACCCAACAGGTATACGAAAGTAATTAAAATTAATAAATAAATATTTAAAGGAGACAAAATTTTGTTTCTGGTCTTACTTTTAAGAACACCAATTGCCTTTTAAAAACATGAACACACTTAAAGGACTTCTCAAAGAATATAATTTAGTTGAAATATTTAATATATTTAAATATTCGAATAAAATATTTCAAAAATCTCTAAAAAATGTGCACTATATCTTCAAAAAACAAATATAATTCTAGACAATCCCGTCTTCAGTCCTCATTTAATATTCCAAATATCAAAATCAAAAACTTAACCTAACCTAACCTCACGTGTTAAAAGACTTAAGCTTCGAAATACAGATCAACTATATAATTCAAGATTGATCTATGTTCTAACAAAATCAAAGAACAGTGTGAGTTATTTTAAGGTTTATTTAAATTCATTGACATTCTATAATGAGATTTATTGAAGCCAAAATATAATTATATATTATATATAAAATAAAATAGAAAGCCTTTTACTTGATAGAAGAAATATAACAAAATTTGAATATCATGTTTTAATATTCAAATTTTGTTATATTTCTTCTATCAAGTAAAAGACCTTTCTATTTTAATTCAGAAAGCTTCTGGTAAATGAATACTGAAAATTTAAATGGAGTGTAATGTTAACTCAAATAATTGATTTTGTGGTTTACCATTGATCTGAAAGATTGAAAGGCAATTTAACGGCCTCTGTTATAGTACAAGGATTAACTGTATAAAGAATGTCTATTTTCATAAGATTGATAAGCAGAAACAAAATTTTGTCTACTCAAAATATTCAATTTATAGGATTTTGTTTAAGAATTTTTATTTATTGGATTTTGTTATATCATTTGGATGTCTAATAATGAATGTTTATTTTATATGTCGTCTGATATAAGTGGTACTTATATGACATTAATTTAATTCAATTTTTGAAGTTATAATTATTAAATATAATTTTTTGAAATTAAATATGTAGAAGGCTAATATTAAAATATTTAAATAATTTTATATACCTTCTATCGAGTATAAACCTCTTTTTATTTTATTTCAAATGACAAAAACTGAGTACTCATTGATCGGACTCTGTACATTTTTTAATAAAACTGACATTTTTAAAACCCAAGTCTCTGGTATAAATTGAAAATTCACTTCAAAGGGTTTTTTTAAATATTACAAATAATAGCTGAATTAATTCTGAGAAACCTCTACAAATTTAATCTAAGAAATCTCTTCAAACTTTTTAGACTTTAATTGAATAAAGTGCGTTAGAAACACTGATTCACTTTAAAGACGATTATATTAGATATTCGAAAATAACAAATTCCATCATCAAAACACGCTGTAACTTAAATTCAAAAATTTCTTTTTTGTTTCCCTCTTTAAATAATATATAGCACACTCTCCAGACGGGAATCTGAAATTTTTACCCATACTTCTCTCAGATGGAAGTTATTTGGATGCTAAATAAAAACAATCAATAAAATATATCTGCATACCTTCATTTAACAAATATTCTGTTGGCAAGTGAACTTTAATGAAAGAGTTGAGCACCATTTAAAAACTAATCTTGAATGGTGGAGGTCCTCACTTGATGGAAATCCATTTTCATTTAATTTAAAAGGGATTAAATAAAAACATATTTAATAAAATTTCCACATTTATTGTGTTTCAACAATATTGTAACACTACATTTGCAACAATTGTTTCGCCAAATTCTTGGCTTCTTCAGGCGAGTGTTTAACAATATTGTAACACTACATTTGCAACAATTGTTTCGCCAAATTCTTGGTTTCTTCAGGCGAGTAGTTTAACATCGAACTCGCCTGAAGAAGCCAAGAATTTGGCGAAACAATTGTTGCAAATGTAGTGTTACAATATTGTTAAACACTCGCCTGAAGAAGCCAAGAATTTGGCGAAACAATTGTTGCAAATGTAGTGTTACAATATTGTTGAAACACAATAAATGTGGAAATTTAATTAAATATGTTTTTATTTAATCCCTTTTAAATTAAATTTAAAAACTAGGTTATTCCATAGAAAAATGTCGAATAGAAGATACGATCATAGACTCGATATTTGAAAAACTGTCACGCGCATGTATGAAAATTAAAATTATCAGTATAATAAAACAAATATAGATAGAAAATTAACTTCGAATTATCAAGATATATATGCGGCAGTTAACCAATAAAGAATCAAAGAAAACATAAAGTTTTGGCCGTAATCATCCAGAACCATCATCCAAGAAAAGCTTGTTTCGAATGGGTATTCGGAATTACAAATTCCGTCACTAAAATATCCTCCACATAGAATTTAAAAAGTTCTTCTTCATTTCCCTCTTTCAAAAAAGATAGCACATTCCCTAGAAAGGGAATGGGTTAGAACAAAATATATATTACTTCAGTAAAACAAAGTGTACATAGAAACATATGTTTCATCAATAAATCAATCAGGTTAAAACAACTGAAGTCTAGTTTCAATTGAAAATCGGGTAAAACCTTAAATCTGTAGATGCAAAAAAATGTTAAACTTTGAATATTTTAGTGATAAAAGAATAATTTCTAAAAACTTATTTTGGTTGCCATTTCCTTAATTTTCATTTCAAAACAAGGTATTTTTCTTACCACGATAAATAATTTTCCACAATACATTAAATTTTATTTTTATAATTCAAATATCAAGGGGTGCCAGACTCCAAAAATGATTAAATTGTATTTGAAATTAATCCGTTATTAACGTTATACAATTCTAATTTTTGCCCGCTTATTCCAGAGAACAGCGCCCGAATGTGTGTAGTTTTCGATTTTTGAGCTGAAAATGGTTTGACTCACTGATAAAGAACTCAAGGTCAAAAGAATTCCTGTCCGAAAACTTTCGAACATATAGAGCTAGAATCTTGAAATTTTCAGGGAAAGTTTGAGATCTAAATGTCGCAGCTAAGTTCGTTAATCAGCAAAATCGGTTCAGTACCTTCGCAGTTATTGAAATTTTTGAAATTTTGAAATTTGAAATTTTTTTATATTTTTCGTAATATTTTCTAAACTACAGATACCATCGATCTGAAATTCACTATTTGGGAATAGAATAGTAATGAGGATGTTCGTGCCAAGTTTTGTGGGGATCATTCAATGAGAAGATGAAAGAAAACTATATTCTGTGAGGATCGTGGGTGATATGAACTAACGCGCAAAAACCTGACTTGACGTCGGTACTTTTTAGTTTTTTTGTGTAGAAAAATAAAATATTCCCAGACAAACAGAAACTATATCACATAACACGTTTGAAATGTCTCATTGTTTACTTAAACAAACTTACATTCATGGAGAAAATACCTAATGGCAAACTTGTTTCGGATTTCAGTTGTTATCTAATGATTTATTAGTATTCTCTATAATTTACAGGGCTACTTTAGGTCATCAATGTGCAGGTAATCATCGACTGACTTATCGAGAGATCACAAAAATCATAACGAAAGGTAATTCAATGCAAAAATGATGGTAAAAATGAACCAAACCGAATGAAACCACAATTAGACCCATTTCATGACCCTTCAGATTTTCTGATTTCAATACCATCCAATAATTCAAATAAAAAGTGTTTGTAAGTACATGTCGAAAATTTCAAAACACCAAATCAGGCAGTGTTGACTGATACGATTATTTATTTATCCTGCATTATTAGAAATCATTATTCATGAGTTACGTCCATAGACTTATTATCCTATCCTTAATACGTCTATGGTTCCGTCAAAGGAAAAGAATAATCCTATGTTTCACCAGATTAATTCTGAGAACATTCTGTTAGTCAATGATTTAAGTACATTGAAGATGTAGGATTGTGCAATATTTTGTAAAATGGAAACTACTTATTATACAAAGATTGAGCACAGGTTTCTATCTAGTTAGTTGCCCAAGTTAGGAGGAAATGTGAAGAATATTGGCGCTAGTGTAATCCGATTTGGAGGCAAAGTTCATTGCGTGGTGTCTACCGATAGATTAATTACGGGTTTCCAATAAGGAATAACTACAATGAGTCACAGCATTTGACAACTAAATCCTTTTATGTGTAGGAGTAGACTATAAGTGAAAACGGATATTATCTTATATGTCCAAACAATTTTTTTATGTTCTTCAAAATCTAACATCTGTAATGTAACCGTTAGTGCCCTCTAAGATGTGCTATCCTATATTATGTAATAAAATCGTCAAAAATCTATGAAAGCAGTAGTAAGTCTTCCCAATGATAGATGGCTCCACAACATCTATTGATTTTTCAGAAGAGTTGCGCCATCCAACGAGCAATTGAATCATCACTGGCTTATACTAGTTTCCTTGAGTTAAAATTAGCACTATCTGCGTGCCACCTAGGGTCCGCTGTGTCAAAATTATTGGTAGAGATAATTTTGGAGTAGATGGCTCTCTTGTCATGATCTTTACGCTTTCCGTGTATGCGTCCATCATAGGAACTGATATACAATGTTTTCAATTTCCATTATTTTATTTATTTATGAAAATCGGGTTTCATTGCTCAGTGACCAATTTTAAGTTTTTGAAATTAGACAAATTAATTTTAAGATATCAAAATTAGTTTATAACGCAGAAAAAAGTTCTCTGGATTTACTTAGAGAACTGAATTTAAACATAATGTGTGTGGATAGCTCAGCGGGAGAGCATCGGACTCGTGACCGGGAGGTCCAGGGTTCGAATCCTATTCAGGTAGAAAAGAAATTTTCTAGTTGGACGGGTATCTGCCACCATTTCACTGTTGGGTCAAAAATTAACAGTGCTGTGACCTAAAGTGGCGCAAGATCGCAGTAACAAAGCCTACACAGAACACAACTGAACTCCTAACTCGTACAAGCTGAAAAAGCTTCTGAGGGATCTTCACAGAAGATCTAGGAGTATCAGGATAATAATAATAATAATAATAATAATAATTTAATTTAAAAAAATTTAATCAAAATTACACTGTTTTTATTTAGCTATTCATAAAGAATTCTCAAATTCTATATGAAATATACTCTTTAAATTTATTTACACACATCTTTGATTGGATCTGAAACATGCTTTAGTTTAATATAAATCTATGGTAGAATTTGACAACTGTTTTGATTTAACCTCAAACATACTGTCTTATATTCTACTACTAACTGAAAAATCTTATTTATAAATAAGGTATGTGATATATTTTTATTAATTGTTCTTATTTATCATCCAAAGATTCGAGTTTAAAACGCTGTTTTGGAAAATATGTGCTAAATTTTTAAAGTTATATAGAGTATTTTCTGGTATAAAATTTGTAGTTGTTTATATGATCGTTAGTGATAAGTGTGTTTGAAGTAGTTTTATTAGTGCATTCAAAGGAGGTTGTAATGTGGTGGACGATTTGCCTCGCTCTGAGCGGTCATCAATGTCTCCAACTCAACTTATCATAGCTAAAGTAAAATAATTGGTGTCTGCAAACGGTCATTAAAGATTTTATTTGTTGTATCTCATGAATATATTCAGACTATTTTAATATAAATTTATGTGTCAGAAAAGATATACTTAACAGTATATATCTCGATAAATTGAAAAAATCAAAGTGTTTTTGTCCCCTTGGTAATATAAAGTTGTTGTAATGACATCTTGCTCATCAACACTTTTTAAGTCAGAGCACCCAAACCTTTATAATTTGAAGTCCCCCCACTTCTGTGATTCGTTTCATCTTGCTCCGACCTGTCCTAATTGAGTCTGCGCAGTCTTCCTTTGAATTGCGTTGAACTGAAACCGTTTTTTCGAATCTTTTGAACAAAAATTAGTGGAAGAAAGAATAAGTGCCTTTCAATTGATAGCAGAATACGTGTTATTGAAGCAGTCGAAAATGGAATATTGAAAAAATATGTTGCGAAACAGTTTGATATTTTACCATCTACATTGTCCATGATTTGACAGAATAAGGAACGACTCACCGGAAGTGTCTTAAGTGTCAGGCTAAATTTCCTCGTCTGGAGGAGTCCTCACTTCAGTGGATTCGTCACAGTGTATAGAAAACAATGTTTCCATTTACGGTTTCAATTTGAAGGTTTCAGGTTCTCGGAATTAAAGAATTTGCAGCAAGTTAGGACTGGCTCTCGAATTTCAAAAACCGGCATGCCATCACGTTTAAAAAATCTGCGGAGAAAGCGCCAGTGTCGACAGCTCCCTTTGTTCGGAATGGATTGATAAAGTTAATAAATTTTTGAACGGTTATGAACCAAGGAACCTATTCAACCTAGACGAGACCAGCCTTTTTTTATAAATGTCTTCCTGATACCCTGGCCTTGAAAGACGAAAAGTGTCATGGTGGTCAACTAAGCAAGGAGATAAGAGTAGAATAACTGTCTTCATAGCCTATAATATAGATGGATCTGAAAGGTTGAAACCACTCATCGTTGGAGAATCAACGAAACCACGCTGCTTCAAAGGAATAAAATCGCTCCCAATAACTTAACGTTCAAACAAACAATCATGGATGAGAGTTGTTCAATGAATGGCTGACCTCGGATAATAGTGATATGAAAAAGGATAAATGCAAAATATTATTGTTTTTGGATAAATGCACCATACATAATAATCTACCACCATTAGACCACATTAAATTGTTTTTTCTCCTCCCAACACGACATCAAGATTGCAACCATTAGACCAAGTCATTATTCATAATTTTAAAACTCTTTACTGCAAAGCATTTGTTCCACTTGTTCTGGATTGCATTGAAAAGGGTGAGAAGATAAATATTACAGTTTTGATCGCTATGAACAAAATTGACAAGACGTGGAAAAATGTTTAACCCTTCATAACTGCTTTAGAATGTGCGGATTTGTTAAGCGAGGAGAAAAGAGCCATCACAGTCCCCCAAAGTTACAAATTCTTCTCCGCCAGACTCAAAATGGAGCCTCCTATAAGAGTTAACGTTTGAGGATTATGTTCAGGTTGATGAAGATATAGATGTCCATGGTATACTAACCGATGCTGAACTTTTGGCCTGTCAAGATGAGGATGAGGAAGAAACTGATTAAGAGCAATTGCCAACTCTGGTCACACTGAGCTAGGCAAGATCTTCTCTGAACACTCTACGCTCCTATGCCCTCTGGGCAGAAATAAATGTTGATTTCTTCTAGGCTCTCAACACTACAGAAAATGCCCTGGACAATGCTAAATGGAAATCATTAACTCAGAAGAAAATTACGGACTTCTTTTCAGAATAAACGTTTACCTACGTTTTATATGTGTATTTATATAATTTTGAATAAAGATTATGTATGTAGAATGTATAGTCCCCATATGTTTTCAATAGGACTAAGATCTGGTGAAGGTGCTGGCCATGAATGGTGGTCATTTGGTGTTCTTGTATCCACGCTTGAGTATAGGCCGAAGTTTGGCATCTTGCATTAACCTGCTGAAAACGCCACCCCTCTGGACATAAAGCATGCGCCGTTTCAATGAGAAAATCGTTTAGAATGCCATAATACTTTTCACTATTAATTGTACCATCAACTATACAGAGAGCACCACACTGAGATTTTGCTCTCTAAATCATTATGTTGGAGGGAAATTTTAATGGTAACAGGTTGTTTTGATAGGATTTTTGAGTGATTTCCACCAAGTTGGAAACAACTTGTATATGAAGACGTTATAAAAATTAGCTTCTTGAAAACGTTGACCAAATTCTATCCTTCGTTCCTTTGGTAAAGGTGTCACTATGGGGTTCTTTTGGTCACCTTGATATGTAGCCTTGTCTTTTAAGTGACATACGGACGGTTTCTGGACATACTTTCATATTTCCACATCTGTTCGCCAATTTGCGAAACCCCAGGCGCGGATTGTGTCGTCCTTAGGCCAATAAAGCGTTCAAATTGTTTCCTTTAATCTTACGCGGTCTTCCTGAAACTGATCTATGCCTCATATTCATGCCATTTTTATCCTCTTTATTGTCTCATACTACACTTTTTCCCAGTTCAGTCAACCTCACTAATTTTTTAACGTTTCTGAAACCTCTTTTATACAGATATTCTACCTGTTTTCTTTTTTCTCGTTGCGACATTATTTCATAAATTGTATACCTGTTGACAATCAACAATATTTGACAAATAGTGTTGCCATGCAACTTTGGCCTTCTGCACAACCTATTTTATACATTCCATTTGTTACAAAAAAAAGTATATCTTTATGGAAAATAATTAATTCCGGATACTTTCAAGACGGACTATACATATGCAATAATATTATTACTTTTAGTCCAACTCTTGTTTATTTGCATTCTCGGTAATTTTCGTTGGTCCCCTGAGATTTAAATTATCGAGAGTCTGTATTAAAAGTAAGGGTATCAGTTGGAGCATTCACTGAAGTGAATTTATATTTCTCAATAACTGATTTGCTTATTATTAAGTAGTCATTATTTAAAAAAGAATCATTGGCGAATGTGCAATAAAGAAGCAAAATATAGGTGCATTCATAATATTCTGGAATGTTTCGGTCAGTACTTGATGGGAATTCATCGTATATGAATTAAAGTAAAACACATTAGGTTTAATAAAGTGTTTTACTTCAAATCATACATTAACGATATATTAGGAGTAGAAATAAGTTCGTGCGGTTTTGATAACATATGTCGCTAGTAGTTTATTATTTCATTGTTTCATCCGGCAATACCTTCATTTTGAAATGCCATCATTAGACTTTCTTTTCGTTATATGTCATTTCGCTGAAGTGTAAACAACATAGATCCTAAAGGTTCGGTGCCGTATGAACTGAAGCCAAGAATCGTCGAACGTCGTTTCTTCACATGTTAACAACTGCTGCAACGGCAAAAAAGAAAGGAGTTTTTGCCTTAAATGGTGACAATTGAGTTGTTTTATTGTTATATCATGGTTATTAATATCATCAATAAAACAAGAACGTTTTTCAGAAACGTAATTGTTCAGGGCGTTTGCGTTCCGTTCACGCAACATCCTGTATGACACTCAAAGATTATCAAATAATTGCGACAACTCCGAACAAAATACATTGAGACAGAGACGAAAGAGGATTGATCGTAACTGCCTCAAATCTCGGATGAACTGGCGACAGATAAACTACACTCGAAGTCCCAATTTATGTCTGTTCTAGGAGAAGGAAAATTGCGAAAATACGCGATAAATAAATGACGGGCGGGGATTATGGGGATTTCTTCGCGTTCATAAGGAATAAAATCGAAAAAACAATTACATTTTATTAGAGAAGTCTGTAGCAACATCCGTCTATCATTTTATGGAACTCGCAATCGTTTTACGACGCCGTTCCCCAGGGGCCAATCATGTTTAAACTAGACCAGTCGCCATATTGAGTCATAAACCAATGACAATTAACAATAAAACGTTTACTACTTCAGTAGTGCGTTCAAAAACAGCTTCGGAAATTCTACAGATCAATGTTGGGCCAAGACAAAAAAGCGGTCCTAATTTTAGTTGTTTTATGTGGAGTGTTCTATGGATTGTATAAATAAAGAATTGTTGTAAAGCACTGACGTAAAGTCAGAAGCTTTATCGCACTTGTTCTACAGTGCATTTTTACTGACATTTTCAAATCTCCGAGTCAATTTTTTACGGAGCTACATACCGTGTGGAAACAACTTATACAAGGTGTCCAAGAAGTGTAAGTGGAAAATTATTTGGAAAAGATGGTGATATCTAAATTGTGACAGTTACGCTGTTGGCACTTTTCTAATCGGGAACGAAGATTGGCGATCACTTACTGACACATAGCTCTCGATATTGCTGCCATTTCTGATCTGATGTTTTGCTTCAATTGCGTCAGGTTTATCGGATTATTCTCATAAAGCTTACTTTTAAGGTATCCCTATGCAAAATAGTCAAGTGAACTAAGGTCGGGGCTTCTGGGAGGCCAGTTGATGTTACACCTACGCGAGATGACCTTATTAGGGAATAATAAGCTTCCATTGCGGAATCTTGTTGAAAACACGTCCTTGAGTTGAAACCTTGAAATTCCTGTAATTCTGGACCCAAAAACTTTCGCAGCATATCGCGATAACGCTCACTATGCACTTTGAGTGTTCGGTCTTCATGAAAATAAGGACCGATTATGCCTCGAGCAGACATACTGACCCAAACAACGACCTTTGGACTGTGAAGGGGTGGTTCATGCTTTCATCTCGGATTTTCCTCTGCCCAGTACCGACAATTCTGTTATTGACATGATCATTCAGATGATCAGATGATTCAGATGCTTCATCACTGAAGAGTATGTTATCAAAATTGTTGAACCGCCGTAACATTTCGCTGGCAAAATTCAATCGGTTAGCATAGCCTGTATCCTTCAAGTCTTGAACTAATTGAATTTTATAGGCTTTTAAAGGCAAATATTTCTTTAATATCAAATGCAATGAAGATTTCTTGATGTTTAATGATTGGCCTCGCTTTCGGATAGATAAGGACGGATTTTGATGAACTGACGCCTCCATTTCTCGAATCATTTCTTCGTCGCGGACTGAACGAGGGCGGCCAGAGTGTTGAGTTTTTACCGTCGCACCTGTATTCTCGAACATCCGGATCTATTTTCTAATGCTGTCGTCACTTGGTACATGGCATGTACAATATTCCGCACGATACAAACGTTGAGAAGCCACTGTTGAATCACCGTTGCGATGACAGGCTCGTACGTAAAAAGCGCGATGCGTTCCCGGATAGTGTGACAGAAAGGCCAGAGACGTCAGAGAATTGGACATTTCAACAGGCACTCTTCAGCGAATTCTCACTAAAGATTTACAGCTGCATGCCTACAGAATCCAACTGACACAACAACTTCTGCCACTAGACCATGAACAGCGAAGAGAATTCACTAGTTGGATTCTTGAGCAACCTGCTGATTTTGCAAACAAAATCATTTTCAGTGATGAGGCTCATTTTCACCTCGACGGCTTCGTTAATATGCAAAAATTATCGCATTTGGGACTTCTACGAATGATTCATAAAAAATCAATGCATTCACAACGGGTCACTGTATGGTGTGCGTTATGTTCTGGAGGAATAATTGGACCGTTTTTCTTCGAAAACGAAGAAGGTGATGCAGTAACAGTGAATGGTGAACGTTATCCTGCTATGATAGCAGAGTTTCTTGTGCCTCATTTGGAAGATACTGATCTTGACGACATGTAGTTTCAGCAGGACGGTGCCACATGTCATACCGCCCGTGAAAGATTGACAATCTTGCACGAGTTTGCTCCTGTTCGTGTCATTCCCCAATTTGCAGACTAGAATTGGCCTCCACGCTCTTGCGATTTAACGCCTTTAGACTTCTGGTTGTGGGTTTATCTGAAGTCACAGGTTTATGTCAATAAGCCTGCAACCATAGAAGCATTGAAAGCCGAAATAAGACGCCGTATCAATGAAATACCACCATAAGTATTTAATAACGTTATTGAAAATTTCGTTGAAAGGGTGCGGATATGCCAGCAATGCTATTTACAAGATATTTTGTTTCATACATAATTCCAAAATGTATATTTTCTGAATCAACTAATATTTCAATACTTTGCTACAGAAAACCATGTTTTATTGAACACTTAAATTATGCGCTATTATTGAAACACCCTTTAGATGCTCATTATGAAAAGTCCTGTGTTGTGCTCATGAAAAATTCCAACACTATTTCACTGAATCCCGAATATTCGATATGAAAAACAATCTTCAGCAATGTCATCCAACTTTACTTTCAATAATCCGTATGCTGGTTCTACCCCAATTTATGCTTCAGTCGTAGACATCCTGAGGTTAGAAAATGATGACGTATGCACGGTGCAATATGGCGGTTTGTGCAGAGATGCGGTGGCGATTCCATTTGCGAGATTAAATTTGTGATTCATCGTGCCGGAATGGAGAGTTGTCACATATGTCCGCCTGCAATCCGCTAGACGACTAAGTGGCTCTCATATTATTTTGCAGCAAAAAACAGCCACTTTAGAGTAGAAAAAATTCTAAAGGATCTGCAGTTTTAAGGACTCAAACGCAATGGATTTCCAATAAGAATGATATATTTTTGAAATGATAGGAAATACGACAACTTTCGGATAATATTCTTTTATTGAAGAAAAATTGAAACTTCTGATTGATGAATTTATTGAATATTATCCTGGCTACATTTGTTGTTTCGAATTGGATTATCACAATTTTGGTGACTTTTCACAGTGACCAAAGAATAGAAAAGTGCATTGTTGAAGAAAGTTTTTTAAATTTCCTATCACTTCATTGCTCTTCACGCTGGATAAACTGAAGAGTATTGTCTAAGGATCATACGAGTGACGCAATCCCTCATAGATTATATAAATTACATCACTACATCTACTCGCTTATTTCTCTATCAAATATTCTATGGTGCTGTAACTTGACGCGTGTGCTCGGTGACAATAACAAAGATAATTATGGCGTTCATATTGTATTTTGAAGCGGCAGAGAGGAAGCTTCTTGGAAATAAACCTCCTGAGCAACTTGAACACATATTCGAGATAATAGCACTTAACAGTTCCTCTTGGTCACTCTTAGTAAGTAAACTTCTTTTAAATGCTTCTGTTTAATTGCATACTTTACGCTTTAAATACTACCTTAGTTTTATTGTAAAATTTATGATTTCACGCTCGTTCATTGTACTTCACTCATGACCTTTCATTTTTATATTTTTGCTTCAGTGTTATTTGATTCGAACGGACTGTTTACTAAAATGTCTTTGTATTGAAGCTGCACGAGCCTCAAAAGTTATCTAATCATATTATATACTTTCTCTCGGTGCCTGGTTATTGTCTGTTGTATTTATTAATAGTGGTTCTTTATTTTTACTGTTCATGGTATTTGCACTGCCTGATATGTAGCTGATTTGCATGTACTCGCTTATTTCTCTATCAAATATTCTATGGTGCTGTAACTTGACGCGTGTGCTCGGTGACAATAACAAAGATAATTATGGCGTTCATATTGTATTTTGGCGGCAGAGAGGAAGCTTCTTGGAAATAAACCTCCTGAGCAACTTGAACACATATTCGAGATAATAGCACTTAACAGTTCCTCTTGGTCACTCTTAGTAAGTAAACTTCTTTTAAATGCTTCTGTTTAATTGCATACTTTACGCTTTAAATACTACCTTAGTTTTATTGTAAAATTAATGATTTCACGCTCGTTCATTGTACTTCACTCATGACCTTTCATTTTTATACTTTTGCTTCAGTGTTATTTAATTCGAACGGACTGTTTACTAAAATGTCTTTGTATATAACTGAAGCTGCACGAGCCTCAAAAGTTATCTATTCATATTATATACTTTCTCTCGGTGCCTGGTTATTGTCTGTTGTATTTATTAATAGTGGTTCTTTATTTTTACTGTTCATGGTATTCGCACTGCCTGATATGTAGCTGATTTACATGTACTCTTGTGTGATCCCCTGTTTACCTATTTCTTCGTTTCTTTTATTGTAACGTTCATTAACACGCCTAGGTGATGGGGTACTGTATCTATTTTATAATATACTAGTTTTTATAATGTTCTAGTCAGTTTGTGTTACATATTTGCCATATGCACGCGTCTGCTTACTTTGAAAGATTGTATTCCTTGTGAACCGGTGGCGTTCTTTAGGGTATATCGCTGAGTAGTCCTGGTAGAGAACGACGTATCGTATAGAGACAGTAAATAGCTCCTGATTTCCAACGCTACTGTGAGAATGTGCTAGCGATTGCTAGATCATTGTTCCGAGGTATTGTGATATTCCCCGGATTAGTTTGCGTGAACCTGCAGGCAGTGTTCAGTTTGTTATTTAGTAATATCTGAGCCTTCCTGGCCCTTGGCCACCCCGTGGAGGCCAGACACAGTCCAAAGTAACTATTCCGGTCGCCTCGAATTATGTTAGATCCCCTATTTAAGGTGATCTCCTGGGCATACTACAGTTACCCTTAACTTATTGTCTGTTTAAACTTACCCCTTTGTAACTGCAGGTTCCGCACTGGTTACCGGAAGTGCAGTTGAAGGTGCATGCTGGCTGTATCCTGTCCTCTATAACCCTTTCCTCTGTATAAGAATGATATCCGATTCATGAGTCATTTAGACCCTGGGCGCTATTGGGTTCATTGTGTAGCTTAACGAACCAGTAAGTAGAGTAGATTTAACAGCAGGCTGATAAATGTTTGTTTCTATTCATTGAGGGTTGGGCCTCTCAATGCTAATTACTAATATAAATATATCATTCCGACGTTACTGTGTTTTGAATATTTGATCCTCCCGTCCATAGATCAACAAGACTAATTATTGTTAATCTATGCTCCCGTCACTGTTTCCTTGATCTCGTTAGGTGTAATTTGGGTTGTCTACACAACGTAACGTCCATTTCTCCCGTCACTAGATTATCACGATAAAAAGGTTAGCGTTCTTTAGAGTACAACGTGTTCTCCCGGAATTTTAGAGTACTCCGTATAATACGGGATAGCTCAGTACCATAGACATAACTTCAAGGTGAGATAAAACTAATGAGAAGTTCTCAGTACAGAAATACGAATAATATCAGCTCTACAATTCCAGAGAACTACAGCAAAATGGATCAACAGAATCCAGAACTGTTTGAATGGGGACCCGGATGTACAAGACAAAGTCATGGTGTCCAAATAACACCAGCCAATAATATCAGCAATGGTGTAAAAGTACAACAAATCTCAAGACTTCATCGAGCAATGCTACAATGAAAATCGAAATAGAACAACTGGATGAGGCTTGAAGTCCTTTATTGTGTTATAAAATTGTGTCATTTCAGCGGCATTCTAGATTTAGTTTCCTCGAAATTGTTTACAATTCACAAGTATGTTATTAATAGTAGAAATAAGCTCGTGCGGTTTTGATGACAGATGCCGCTACTAGTTTATTATTCAATTGTTCCATATGGCAACACCTCCATTTTGAAGTGTCATCATTAGGCTTTCCTTTCAGTATCTGTCATTTCTCTGAAGTGTCAACAACAAAGTTTTTGTGTGCACTGAAAATATCAACCTCTGTACCGAATAATCTTGTTATTACTATGAAGAAAAAGGTTGCCGAAAGTCATCATATTTTAGTGAATACTTATGGTGACCATGATCTAGCCGAACAAACGTGTAATTAGTGATTTGTCCGATTTAAAAGTGGTAATTTTGATTTGGAAGACGAAAAACGATCCGGTGTGCTACCAAAGTTTAAGGATGAAGAATTAGGGGCAAAGCTAAATGAAGATCCACCACAAACGCAAAACAAACTCGCAAAAACTCTTGGAGTTGCCGTGTGTATTGAAGCCAAGAGACGTCGAACACCGATAATTCAAAACGTCGGACAACGTATGGATGTCTATCTCATCATCAACTAACATGCCGAATATTCATGGCGAGAAAATCATGCTGTGTATTTGGTGGGAACAGCTGTGTGTGGTGTATTATGAGCTGCTACAATCGAACGACAATATCGCAGGGGAGGTCTACCTACGGCAGTTGATATGTTCGAGCCGTTCATTTCGCGAAAAACGGTCGCAAAACGCCTACAGATACGACAAAATTGTTTTGTAGCATGACACATGTTGCGTCGCCCGTTAAAACGTACTTAGAAACGCTCAAATGGGAAGTCTCACCCCACCCACCGTACAGCCCAGATATTACTCCTTCCGATTATCATCTCTTACGATTTTTATCTCACCGATCTTCCGATCGATGCAACATGGCCTGGTTGACAAGCACGTCTCTAATGACGATGTAGTAAAAAAATGCATCGATGCATAGATATCGACCAAAGAGCCGGCCTTTTTTCGCGACGGAAAAAGTATTAGCCAGCGGTTTTTCATAATACCAGTATGAAACAGTGTGATCTCCACAAAATGTTTGTTGACTTCGATCAATAATCTATATTTTCTTTGGATTCTTCTATCTTCTTGATGTTGTGTATTATTGAATGTTAATTGTAAGTATTTCTAAGGCCTTTATTTAATTTGATTTCGAAAAGGTTTTCAAAAATTTTATGAAATTAGGATTTGTAGCGAGGTATAACAGAATTGCTTTGTTTGATACAACAAACAATTTCTTTTTTCACTCATGCACATAGTATTTTTGGATATTACTGGGTCTTGAAAAATACTTTATACAAACCTCTGTGTATTTTCTCCGGACGAATGTAGAATGGTAACCATTAAGAAATCATTTGTGTTCTAATGTAGTTTGAAATAACAGGAGTTGGTGTAAGTAGGGTAGATATTTTTATTGAATGTTTTAATTTTGCTGGTACGAAAGTGGACTGAAGATTATCGGTGAGAATTTCAAATCACCTTTTTGAAGATGTGCTTCATATTTTTGAGCAGTTTTTCTGAAAGAACATTTTAAGGAGATGTTGTTTCAAAGAATTTCTTAAGTTTATGTTAGGAATTTTTAGAGTGGAATTTATTTTCCTAATTCCGGTATGCAACAGTGCTTTCTTTCTTCACTTAATGTTTGTCGGGTAAGTTCGATCAAGACACTATAATTTCTTTGGGTTCTTTCATCTCCTTTTGATACAGTGTGAATAGCAAAAAATTTTAAATATGATACAGATTTATTCTGTTAACCTCCTACAAATTTCAATTTAAAAAAAATTTTATTCAAAAACTTTTAGAATTAAATTAAATAAATGTCAATTCAGTAGACATATAGAATTAAATACTTATCGCACAGTACCAAAAGGAAAAAAAGAATTTAAAGAAATATAAATTATCGTTTAAATCTACTTGAAGGGTACAAAATTTTGTTTCGTTCCTTGATTTACTAAAACCAAATTCCTCTGCAAAGATGCAAAACATAACATAAAGAACTTCTTCAAAAACAACTTGCTCAAAATAAATTCCTTCAAAAAAATTCCTAAAACATGCAGAACATCTTCAAAAAGCAATTTAGAATTATTACAACAGAAACTCATCAGCTCTACTTCAGTTTTAAAAAATGAAAATAATTATTATAACAAAATATACCTTACAGACCAACTGAATACAGCTATCTAAACAAACACTAGAATGAAGTGAACTTTTAAAAAATTCTACGTATTCCATGTTCGCTACAGAAACTACACAAAGTTTGCAAGGTATTTATTTCATAGACTCCCTTAAAACTAAATGATAATATGTTATAAGTGTAAACCAGAATATATAATTAATATATATACAATAAAATAATAAGAAGAGGTTTTTTACTGGATAGAAGGATTGCTTAAAAAATTTTAAATGTCATACTGTATTCTGTTAAGCTCCTAAAAATTTTAATTTAAAAAAAATTTCATTCAAAAACTTTAAGAATTAAATTAAATAGATGTCTAAGAACACACTGTGTCAATTTAGTAGACATACAGAATTAAACACTTATCACATAGTGCCAAAGGGAATAAAAAGTATTTATTTAGTAGATTTAATTGGTAATTTATATAATAATAATAATAATAATTTATTAATTACCCTCAAAATTTTACAGGGAATGTCATGCAATATATATGAATAAAATAATAGTTAATTAATAACAATAACCGATATTAGTTCAAATTTAAAACCTCTCAAAGTCAAAATATAAAAATTATTAGATATTAATATAGACACGATTATAAACAATTACAAAAATTAATTGACGACTAGAATTGGTACGTCATAAATTCATCCATTGAATAAAAACTACAATCAGCAAGAATCATCTTAACTTTCCGTTTGAATGCTGTACAATGCAGTGACTTCAGGTGCTGAGGAAGTTTATTATACATTTTCATACCATTGAATATATGTGTGTTTTGTGTTCTCTTCAGTCTATGACGTGGAGCCATGAAATTATTTCTTGATCTTGTTTCATGATTGTGAACCGCTGAGTGTTTTTGGAAAGTGTTCTTATTCTTGTGTATATACATGAGGCATTCAAGGATATAGCAGTATGCAAAGGTAAGTATACCATATTGCTTGAAAAGAGGTCCACAGCTAGTGGTCTGGCCCACTCCTGCTATCAGTCTTATGGCCTTTTTCTGTTTCAGAAAAACTCCTCCAGCATCTGAAGATGCGCCCCATAGGATTATGCCATAGGTTATTCTGCAGTGAAAGTGTGCATAATAAGCAAGTACCGCCTCTTTCTCTGTGAGTATGCTTTTTATTCGCCGTATTGCGAATAACGCCGTAGAGAGCTTATGACACACCTCATTTACATGCTTCTTCCATGTTAAATTTGCGCTAATTGACACTCCGAGCATTGAAATGCTTTCCAGGTTTTGGTACTTTGTGCTCACAAGCAGCTGTTGTGTTTTCTCTGGATTTACTTTCATGTTATTTACATTGAACCACTCTACAGCGCCCTTCACAGTTTCCTCTGACTTATTCAGTAGCAAATTTATATTCTTCGCTTTATTCAAGAATGATGTGTCATCAGCAAAGAGGGTCTCATCATCTACAACAGTATTACACACCAGATCATCTATATAAATTAGGAATAAAGTCGGTCCCAGCACCGATCCCTGGGGCACTCCTGTACTAATTTTCATTCTTGAAGACCGCTTGCGTTCCAAATCTACTATCTGGTAGCGATCCTCAAGGTAGGACCTCATCAGATCCAAAGCTGTGCCTCTTATGCCCATACATTCCAACTTGCGCAGAAGTTTTTCATGATTGACACAATCGAATGCTCTAGTCAAATCCATGCACGTCAACATCACGTCATCTGCATCGTCCAATGCCTCCATGATGAATTCGATAATGTGGACCAAAGCAGTGATAGTTGACCTACCCTCTCTAAAGGCATGCTGGTAATTTCCTAGCAACGAATTGCTCTCCAGAAATAAGTTCAACCTTTTTTTGAGGAGGGACTCGAAAATTTTCGAAACAACTGGCAGTATGGAGATTGGCCTATAGTTTTCATATACCTCTTTATCTCCCTTCTTGTATACAGGTATCACCCTTGCGACCTTCAATTCATCGGGAAAGTAGCCCTGCTGGAAGCAATCATTTATAAGGTCTGAAATAGTATCTGCTAAATGATTGATGACATTTTTCAGCATTTTTACCGTGAAACCATATATATCTTGTGAAGATTTATTTTTCATCTCTGCCATAACCTTCATAACTTCCTCCGGTGTCGTTGGGGTCAAAAAAAAGGAACGTGAAATTTTAATCTTTTTGTTTTTCAACAGTTTCTCACTCAACTCTGGATTGGTGTTAGGTCCAGTTAACTTTTCTCCGATTGTTGAAAAATACACGTTGAATAATTCTTCAGATAATGACGAAGGATATAATGTCCCTTTTTTTGTTTTTATTTTGGAATTTATGATCTGCCATATAGCCCGGCTCTTATTCTCCGCTTCGAATATTTCTTTGTATTCTTTTATTCCCTTTTTATTTGGTACTGTGTGTTAAGTGTTTAATTCTATATGTCTACTAAATTGGCACAGTGTGTTCTTGAACATTTATTAAATTTAATTCTTAAAGTTTTTGAATTAAAATTTTTTTAAATTAGAATTTGTAGGAGTTCAACAATAAATCTGAAAAAAAAACTCTTTTTATTATTTAAGTGTGATTAGTGTTAATTCTATGTCGACTAAAAAAGAAACAGTGTTTCTAAGGCATTCATTTGATTTAATTTCAAAAAGTCTTCAAGAAATTTCATTAAATTTAAATTTATAGCGAGATATAACAGAATTACCCCGTTTGATATTTGAGATATTGAGAAAACCTTCTATCGAGTAAAAATTTCACTTTTTTTATTATTTAATTACTTATTCGCGGACAGAAGGTGACCGGACATCGAACATGGATGTTGTTTTGACGACTCTATCCATAGAATGACTACCGAAAAAATTCCAATCATCTTTATCAATACTCGTTGCACCCCAGAGTGCACATCAAGACTAGGACCATTTAATCAACCTAATAGATCCTCTCGACACTAGAGGATCTAGCCAATAACTCAACACTTCATATATAGGGGTGGCCCAAACGACCCCGCACTATGAGGACATATAAATCTGGAAATATGTCTCGGTCATATATTATCATAAAACGTCATTTAGTATGGATTTATTGGATCGTCTTCTCGAATGAATTTGGTTATGTGCTGGGTAATCAGTTTCGAGAACGGGGCCATTTGCGCTTTTTATAATTCTATTAATTTCGGACCGATGGCTAGGAGGGTTTATAACCGTAATAATATGAATATCGATGGATGCCGTGAACGGTATCGATCTCTAAAATGGTCCTTCAGGAAAGAAAATACAGGTCCGTCACTTAATTTATCTTAGACCGGTAGAAGACTCATTAAAACTAAATTTATATAATAATTGAATTTCAAGTTAGCATTAGAAGAAAACTTTATGTATTAGAAGTAGAAATCTGTTCGTGCGGCTTTGATAACAAATAATAATAATAATAATAAGAGTTTCAGTATCTGTCATTTCGCTGAAGTGCAAACAACATAATTTCTGTGTGCTTTGAAAATGTCAACTAGTAATGTGTTTTTGCTGGAAGTTTTCCTTCATTACATCAATATGAACAATAAGCTGCCAAAAGTCATCATATTTTAGTGAATGTTGACATGCTCTAGGTGAGCGAAGGTGTCAAAAGTAGTTTGCCCGATTTAATGGTGGAAATTTTGATTTGGAAAATGATTGACACTGGGGAGGTCTATCGACGATATTTGATACGCTGACAGACACAACAATATTACTGACAATGCATGACACATGTTTCGTCACCGGTTAAAACTTACTTAGAAACGCTCAAATGGGAAGTCCTACCCTACCTGTCGTGCAGCCCAGACATTGTTCCTTCCAATTACCATCTCTTCCGATCAATGCAACGTGGCCTGACTGACCAGCAGTTCTGTAATTACGATGAAGTCAAAAAAAGGATAAATGCATGGATAGCGGCCAAAGAACCAGCTTTTTTTGCGTTGTCAGTTGCCACAAAGATAAAAAAAAGTAGTGGCTAGCGACGGATAATTCACCTAATTTATTCAGGCACCACCTACAAAATGTTAGTCTCGTCTCAGCATCTACAGGTAACAGTTCCCACACCTTTTTCAAATGATATGGATGTATTTTTTTTTGACTCTCGATGTACTACTGTAGAACGATGAATCCTCAGTGTACAATATAACTCTGTTTGATATTTATGATTTCTATCACTTAAAGACCAACACAATTCGAAACTATGTATAGTTTTAAAAAAATGGCATATTGCTGAGTGCCCACAGGACAAAATGTACGTACAGTATTATATTTGAATTATATTTATTTCGCAATCTTATTTCTTAAGGAAGCAGTAAAGATGTTGAAACTAAGCCAATATATCTAGAATATTTAAATTTCACTTCGAAATGTGAATTGTGACAAATTTGAAGGTTGCAAAAATTTTTCTGGCTGTCAATCTAAAGGTTCACTCTCAGAAATATTATAATTAAAATCGAAAACAAATTTTTTTGCAGATGACTAACAATATTTACCCTGGTGAAATCTCCATAACGTGATGTTCGTATATTAAGCTACATTTCCGTGGAAAGACGGAAGAGAAGCTGAAAGGACCGGCTGAGTGATAATCAGTTGTTTTACATGTTTATTGGCCTGAAACGGGAGCTATTTAAAGTAGCCCTAGGCCATATAACACCGCCTGCGACAGCACGTGCCCCAAGTCGTTATGTTGCGAAACAAGCAGTCTCTACAGGGGTACGCCATCCGCAATTAATAAGTCGTTTTATATTCCACCTTGGATAACTTCGTTCTGGAATCTGGTCTGATGATTTCAACTTGAGAAATTTAATTTACATTCTAAAGTGTTCGGTGGTAAAAGGGGTCCGGGTGAATAATATTTTGGTTTATTATTTTCGATGATACACTGTTTAGCTTCAGTATTTAATGCAATTTTCATATGAGTCATATTAAAATAAAAACATAAATTAAAAGTAACTTTTGGTGTTTAATAATAACAATACATACAAGACATACCTTTGCGAGCTAAGTTAAGTAAAGAAATGTATTCCAGATATTTTCACGTTACAAACGCAGAAAAATATTTCCTCGTGCTCAAGTCAGGCCATAATATGCCATAATGCTCATAATTAGCATATTCATATTCAGATAAATTAATTTGGCTGATCTATACCACATATGAGGAGTGTGAGCTATCAGAATAGAATATTCTACAAATCGAGACAGTGCAACATACATCTGTATAACAACTCTATACTCAAACAAACTCGATAGGTTTCGATTATGATATTTAATTACTAGCCTCACGGTATATTATGGTCTGACTTGAGCATGAGGAGATTTTTTTCTTCGTTTGTAACGTGAAAATATCGAGAATACTTTTCTTTACTTGAATTAGCTTGCAAAGATATGTTTAGTAAAGTAAGTACATATGTGATCTGATATATTTTCGAGTTGGGAACTAGATGCAGGAATTATGGTGACAGTGGTAAGGTTTAATAGTTAGAAAAAGGTTTATATTGGGTATTATTTGTTTTGTTTTTGTTTCATTCAGAAAGTGAAATTAACTATATTTTTTTTTAAATAGAAAATATAAAAAATTCCACACAGTTACTCTTATTATACTGATGTTTCACACAGTTACTCTTATTATACAGAGGGAAAAAGACCCTGAGTGTGTTACAAAGTGTTACCAGACTCGAAATAACCACTTCTTCAAAATGCAAACTCTAGATGGCCCACAGCCAGTTTCAATTAGCAGCTTTCGGGACTTTTCCCAAGTCGCATTCTGTATACATATTCTTATTTAAATATTTTAATATTAGCCTTCTACATATTTAATTTCAAAAAATTATATTTAATGATTATAACTTCTGAAAAAAAATTGAAATAATGTCATATAAGTACCACTTATATCAAATGACATATAAAATAAACATTCCTTATAAGATCCAAATGGTATAACAAAATCCAATAAATAAAAATTGTTAACCAAAATCCTATAAATTAAATATTTTGAATAGACAAAATTTTGTTTCTTCTGATCAATCTTATGAAAACAAATATCTTTCAAAAATGTCTAACATAATCTTAAGAATTTCATCATAAATCTATCTCACTTAGAATATTCAATATTATTGGATATCAAACTAAGTTACTTTATATAAAAACTCAAGATATGTAAAAACATTACTGAAGAACAAAATTTAAGAGAGACTTTGCTTCGTCAGTATTCAAATAATTCATATTCAATAAAATATAACATGAATCAACAACAAATATTTGTATTTATAATTATTTGGTTTCTTAACATTCTTTATACAGATAGTCCTTGTACTACAACAGAGGCCGTTAAATTGTCTTTCAATCTTTTAGATCAAGGGTAAACCACAGAATTATTTATTTGTAAGGTAACCTTACACTACATTTAAATTTTTCAGTATTCATTCACCAGAAGTTTTCTAAATTATTGAAGGGTGAGTAAATATTTGTTGTTGATTGATGTTATATTTTATTGAATATGAATTATTTGAATACTGACGAAGCAAAGTCTCTCTTAAATTTTGTTTTTCAGTAATGTTTTCACATATCTTGAGATTTTATAGAAAGTAACTTAGTTAGATATCCAATAATATTGAATATTCTAAGTAAGATAGTTTATGATGAAATTCTTAAGATTATGTTAAACATTTTTTGAAAGATATTTGTTTTCATAATTTATTAGCAGAAACAAAATTTTGTCTACTCAAAATATTTAATTTATAGGATTTTGGTTAACAATTTTCATTTATTGGATTTTGTTATATGTATCATTTGGATGTCTTATAATGAATGTTTATTTTATATGTCGTTAGATATAAATGGTATTTATATGATATTATTTTAATTCAATTCCTGAAGTTATAATTATTAAATATAATTTTTTGAAATTAAATATGTAGAGGACTAATATTAAAATATTTTAATAATTAAATTAGTTTTAACTAGAAAATATAAAAAATTCCACACAGTTACTCTTATTATACTGAGGGTTAACGACCCTGAGTGTGTTACAAAGTGTTGCCAGACTCGAAATAACCACTTCTTTAAAATGCAAACTCTAGATGGCCCACAGCCCGTTTCAATGATTCAATTAGCAGCTTTCGGGACTTTTCCCAAGTCGCATTCTGTATATTCCAACTGAAGCCGAGGAATATAAGCTGTTTCGCTCCGTTAGAGACAGTAATTCAACCATTCCGAACTAGTCTAAATTCGCCAGCATCCAGAATGATGAAAATCCTACATTTCCTTAACTATCCGCGCCATTATGAATAGGAAGCACGTATGAAGAGTATAAGTTAGGCTGACGCCACACGAAGTTAGGTACTAATTCCAACATGAGGGCGGTTGTGTGGGCGTATTTATTTTACCGCCACCGCGAACAGGATGCGTCGTGATAAAGTGCTCGTACAAGGACCAATTAGTATGTTAATGTTTAGATACGAACAATTAGTGGGAGCAAACGTGGAATCACCGCTTAATAACAAGCCTGAAACCTTATGAAACTGGAGGAAAGATTCAGCTACTACTTGAGGATTCAATTTCGTTCTGGGACATTAAAAGTCATTGAAATTTAATTCTTTGTACGTAGAAGGAGTAGTTGCATCGTTATGTTATATTTTGATGTTTTAATTGGAGATCAAGACAAGCAGTGGGCTACCCATGTGTGAAGTGTTAGTTGTAGCGTATCATTGGTGCTGTGGATGAATGGGAAAAGAAAAAGCATGCCTTTTGCAGTCCCTATGGTATGGCGAGAGCCCACTAATCATTCAGACGATTGCTATTTTTGCCTGGCAAAGACTGAAAGTTATTCAAAAAAGGAAAAGCACAAGATCGACTATCCAAATTTTCAGTCTGCAATACGACCTGTTACTCATAATGCAGATTTAAAAGGGCCGATCGCGCCTTTAGATCCGCAAAATGTTGTTTTGGAAGATATTGAAGATAATGCACCATCAGGCAGCTCCAAAGAATAGTGCACCGACCTTACTTTTACTTCAGGTCCCAGTTCCCAGTTCAAAGTGAGTCAAATGATTTAGTACGTGATCTGGGGTTATCAAAGCAACAGACGGAATTTCTTGGTTCCTGTCTTAAGGAATGGAACTTACTAAGCAACGAAACGAAAATTACGAATTTCAGAAAAAGAAATGCTCCGTTTTCTGCATTCTTCATGGAAAATATGTTGTGTGCGTGTACTGATATTGATGGTTAATGCTAGAACTTGATATTGAGCATTTCCCCTCTGAGTGGCGTTTACTTATAAATTCGTCCAAACACAGTTTTAGAGCTGTCTTACTGCATAATGGAAATTTAAAACCCTCTATACCAGTTGCCCATTCAGTGACGATGAAAGAAAGTCATGAAAATGTGCGCACTCTTTTGGATAAAATGAACTACAACACGTATAAATGGCAGATATGTGGGGAATTGGAAGTTACAGGAATTTTAGCGAGACTTTAGGGAAGATTTACAGAATATTGCTGTTTTCTTTGTCTATGGGGCGGTCGTGCAGTGAATCAGCATTATATAACAAAAATTCGGCCAGAAAAAAGTGTATTTTAAGCGGGATCTCAAAATGTTAAGTTTAGATCTCTTGTAGATCTCAAAAATGTCCTTCTGCCTCTTTTTCACATTAAACTTAGGCTGATGAAAAACTTTGTGAAGGCTATGTATAAAGATGGTGATAGATTTAAATACTTAAAACAAGTCTTTTCCAAGTTAATAATACCAAATTGAAGGAAGGCATTTTTATTGGACCACAAATCAGAAAATTGCTGGACGATGTTAATCTTACAGAGAAGCTTACCAGGAATTCAGAGCATGGAACTCGTTTGTAAGGGGATTTTTTGGGCAACAATATGGATGCGAACTACCAACAGTTAGTTAATGAACTATTAGATGCCAAAAAATCGCCGCTTGGTTCCCGAATGTCATTAAAAATTCATTTCCTCCATTCACATCTCTCATTTTTTCCTAAAAATTTGGGAGCTGTCAGTGAAGAGCAGGGTGAAAGATTCCACCATGATATCGGATGTTTTTTTAGAGTGATAGAACTTTCGATAGGGATAACTGTGATTTGACAGAAGGTAAAAGCCATGTTTTTTTGACATTTCTGTTCAGTATGGATTGACAAATTATCATGGAAATATTCACACCGCAACAACGTTTACAAATTGCTGAGATTTATTTTCAAAATCGCCTATTCGCCTCAAGAAGTTCTGCAGGTTCCATTGCATCCTGAAAAATGCACTGTACGGTGAGCTTTATACGCTGGAGGCATCATCGGTCCATATTTCTTTATCAGAGCAGCTTATTCGTCGAACTATCGATAGATTTCGGACAACATTTTCCCTACTCGTTGCAACAACAACAACAAGACAACGTACAACAAGACATGTACAGAAGAAACTATCGCTGCTGTAAGTCATAGTGTTAATGATGATCCAGATTTTTCTATTCGTCAAGGTTCACAACAAGTTGGGCTCTGTGAATCCACTACATGGAAAATTTTTCGTAAAGATCTTGGTCTACACCCATACAAGATCCAAATGGTTCAAGAACTAAAGCCACTTGGCCATAATAAGCATCGTTTGTTTGCTGATTGGGCCCTAGAACAGCTTGAATCCACTTCCACTTTTTGATCGTAAAATTGTGTTTATTGATGAAGCTCGTAAACAAGCAAAATTGCAAATTATATGGAGTGAAAATCCTCAAGAATTTATGCAGGTTCTGTTGCATCCTGAAAAATTCACTGTATGGCTGCTTAACACGCTGGAGGCATCATCGGTCCATATTTCTTTAAAAACAATGCTGGAGCTAATGTTAGAGTGAATGGTGCTCGTTGCAAATCGATTATCAATGATTATTCATTTCAAAATTTGAACATTGTTGACATCGTGCTATACCTCATGCTGCTACCGTAACAATTGATTTATTGAAAGAAAGATTTGGCGATAACATTATTTCTAGAAATGGTCTAATTAATTGGCCTCCAAGATCATGCAACATACAACTAACTCTACTGGATTATTTTCTTTGGGGTTATGTCAAGTCACTGGTTTATGCTGATAAACCAGAATATGCCGAAAATTATTTTTAGAACATAAATGTCGTAAAATTATCTTTCAATTAAAAAAATTTTCAATCTTGATTTAAATGTGTTTTATTTCAATTTAAAATTCTATCACTCTTCAAAAAACACCCGATATTAGGACAATGGAAATTCGTTGTCAAGGATGATGAGATCCAGACATGATGGATGATTACTGCTAGTTTTTGAAGAGAGAAGATATGACCCGTCATAAAGGGAAAAAGTAGAATTTAATTAGTCAATATTTTTAATCTTTGTGATTTTCTTAAATGTAAGGTATGTTAAGTAAGTGTCAAACAAAATAAAGTCCATTTGTACGTTTGTAAAATTCTGAAATTATTTGTTTTCAATACACATCAGATATTGTTACATTCTATGTGATTCTATAAATGTAACAACAAAACCGTACGTGTAACAACTTTTTTTCCTCTCATTTTCGTATTTGGATACGTCCATTCTGCCACACTATGCTATTCAGCTTTATTTTAGAACCAAAAAATTTTGTTTGTCGGCCAGTGATTATCAATAAACTTATTATTCTTTAGAGCTCAAAGTTACTTTTGAATACGATAAAACAGGATGAATTTTGGAAAGAATGAAATGATTGATATTGAGTCTATGATCGTATCTTATTATCGAATTTTTTCTGTGGACTAGCCTAAGTTTTTAAATAGTGCTCAACTAGGTGACCTTGTTTACTGAAGTACTTTTTCAAATAGAATACTTGGTGAATGAAGGTATGTAGATATATATTTTATTGATTGTTCTTATTAAGCATCGAAATAACTTCCAACTGAGGAGAATATGGGTACGAATTTCAGATTCCTTTTCAGGAGAATGTGCTATCTATTTTGCAAAGAGAGAAATAAGAATTCTATGTGAAGCATTTTTTGGTGATGGAATTAGTTATTTCTGAACATCCAATCGAAACAACCTTGTCTTGGATGATTGTGGTAGTAGTTTGTTTTCTTTTGATTCTTTATTGGTTAACTGCCGCTCATACGTGCTGATAATTCTATATTTTCATAATGTGTTCTGAGGTTTTTCATTCAATTCAATTCTAAAAAGTTTTTGAGAGATTTTTTAGATTAAATTTGTAGAGGTTTCTGAGAATTAATCCATGTATTGTATGTAACTATGAAAGGAAGATATTGTATGAACTCCTTTCAAAAGATTAAACACTGTTCATCTGAATAATTTCTGAAAGAATTGATATTCATTAATCGTAAACTCTCAGACGAAAGCACCGTGCAACTTTCTTATTCAACAGATAAACATATTACGGTAGTAACGATAAAAAGGCAGCAATATCAACTAGAAAACTCAGCGGAACAGACATATCGCATAAAACCCAATTACGCCGTCGGATCCAATATTTGTCGAAGTAAGAAAAAATATAAAACTTATATATGAGAAATAGGGTTGAGACGGTTTTTTGTCCCATTCCTAGAACCGCAAACTGCTCTACGACTGGTAGAAAACAAACGGAACGTAGCGAAATCTTGTTTTTATTCCTGGTGTATCTGCATAATCGAATGATCGCCGACGAATATTTAAAATAACTGCCGTTTCAAACAAATATTTTCATAAATCTGTCATCGGTGATTGCTTGGGACCGCCAACATCCAGGAAATCGTTCGAAAGGAGGGACAGAAATGGAAAATACTGGAGGATTCTATCATTTCTGGAACGCTCCGTTTCTCTTTCTTCATTTATGGTTTTATTTTGAATATCGAAGCGTTGTACATGATCTGAGATTGATGTCCTACATTGCATGTAAAAGGTGAAAGTACTGAAAAGAAATTCTGGAGAGGATTTTCAATGAATTCATTTCCATGTAAAAGATGAAGTATATTCCTCATGAAAGTTTATTATGTTTTCATCAACAGTTTTTCTGTCTAATTATTAACTATATCAAATTTCCAAATGCCCGCCATTTTGTGGAGTTTAAGTCACAATAGAGCAGTATACGGGGACGCATCGAGCTTTTTGCATACCAGCGTAGTATTGCGACGGTGATTAAATAATGGCTTCTCAACGTTTATACTACTCTGTCAAGAAAGTACCGGGAATTTTCAATTAAAACAACATTTTTACATTTAATCGTCAAAATTTATTGGGTCGCCTTCAAAATAGGCTCCATTTGCTCCAATACATCTATGCCAACGGCACTTCCAATTATACCATTATTTTTTATAGGCGCTTTCCGGGATAGACTTTAGCTCTCGCGCTGAATTTTGTTTTATGGCTTCAATCGACTCAAAACGGGTGCCACGAAGGGGCAATTTTAGTTTTGGGAAGAGGAAAAAGTCGCAGGGAGCCAAATCCGGCGAATACGGTGGTTGCTGAAGCACGTTTGTTGAGTTTTTGGCGAGAAAGTCAGTCACAATCGTAGCTCGGTGAGAAGGCGCGTTATCGTCATGCAAAATCCGTGAGATGTTCGCCCACAAATTTGGCCGCTTCTTACGGATACGCTCACGCAAACGTTTCATAACGCCTAGGTAATACTCCTTGTTTACCGTCTGACCCTCTGGAACGAATTCGTAGTGCACCACGCCACGGATATCGAAGAAAACAATGAGCATCACCTTCATTTTCGAGCGGCTTTGGCCTGGTTTTTTCGGTTTCGGCTCATTTTTTGCCACCCATTCCGATGATTGCTGGCTTGTTTGCATCGTACTCGTAGACCCAGGTCTCATCACCAGTTATAATGCGTTCCATGAATGTAGAATCGGAATTACAGCGATCCAGCATGTCTGAAGCAACCTGTTCGGGATGACGTTTTTGAAGAAAATTCAGGTCTTTCGGTACGAGTCGTGCGGCCACCTTTCTCATGCCCAAAATATCAATCAAAATCGTACGTGCGGACTCGTGGGATATCTTAAGATCATGTGCTACCTCTCTCAAGCTGGTACGACGGTTTTCCAGCACCCTTTCCTTAATTTTATCGACGTTATCTTCGATCGAAGCCGTCGATGGGCGACCACTTTACGACCGTCCTTGAAGGCTCTGTACCACTGATATGCACGAGTTTTCGATAGAGCATTATCACCAAAGGCCTTTTGCAACATTTTCAATGCATCGGCACACGAAAATTCATTTGCAACACAAAACTTTAAACAAATTCTTTGCTCAACGTAATCACCCATAGTAAAAATCGGCACGCACTCTGACATCGACTGACTTAATCAGCTGTTGCAAACACACTAGTTGACAGATCCTGCTCAAGCTTGGCATAGTAATTAAGGACAGTGGTACCAACCTAGGAAAAAAAATTTACCTGCCTCATTGCCCCGCCAGATTTAAATCGATAATTCCCGGTACTTTCTTGACAGAATGTATAGTGCGGAATATCGTACACGCCATGCATCAAGTGACGACAGCATTAAAAAATGGATCCGGATGGTCGATAGTACAGTACAAGGGTAAATATTCAATACTCTGGCCGCCCTCGTTCAGTCCGCGACGAAGTGGAGGCGTCAGTTCGTCAAAATCCGCCTTTATCCATCCGAAAGCGAGGTCATTCATTAAACATAAAAAATCGTGCTTGTTTTTGATTTTAAAGAAAGATTTGCTTTTAAAAGCCTATAAAATTCAATTGGTTCAAGAACTGAAGGATACAGACTATTGTAATCGATTGAATTCTGCCAAAGAAATGTTACGGCGTGTCAACAATTTTGATAACATACTCTTCAGTGATAAAGCCAACTTTCATCTGAATGGTCATGTTAATAAACATAATTGTTGGCACGGGGCAAAAAAAAATCCGAGACGAACGCATGAACGACCCCTGAACAGCCTAAAGGTTTGGGCTGCTATGTCTGCTAGAGGCATAATCGGTTCTTATTTTCATGAAGATCGACGAGGCTGTCCAATGAATTTGAATAGTGACCGTTATTGCGATATGCTCCGGAACTTTTTGGGTTCAGAGTTACAGGAATCTCAAGTTTTCAACTCAAGAACGTGGTTTCAACAAGATGGGACCCCTTGCCATACATCAAATCAAGCATTGGAAGCTGTTAACGAATTATTCCCTAATGAGGTCATTCCACGTAGGGGTAACATCAACTGGCCTCCCAGAAGCCCCGACCTTAGTCCACTTGACTATTTTGCATGGGGATACCTTAAAAGTAAGCTCTATGAGAATAATCTGACGAACCTGACTCAATTGAAGTAAAGCATTAGGTCAGAAATGGCAGCAATATCGAGAGCTATGTGTCAGCGTGTGATCGCCAATCTTGGTTCCCGATTAGAAGAGTGCCAACAGTGTAATGGTCACCATTTAGAGAACATAATCTTTTCCAAATAATTTTCCACTTTATATTGTAATAACTAACAATAAACTCTTCTACTATTTTATGTAGTTTTTGTTTTATCGAAGTAACAAATACTCGATACTTTTTTTGAACAGCTTGTATAATACATTGCAGAAAAATTGTATATTTATTGAGACATTAATGGAAATAAAGCCAGAAACCATGAAAAAATGTTTTGCTTTAATGGATGTAGTAGTGAAATATTTGACAATTTATCTCAATTCTGTATATATGTATATAAAGTCTGTTATTCTTATCCAAGAGTATATGACATGTTTATCAGCCATTTTTTACTTACTCTGCCGAATGCCTGACCTAATTTGTTATTTCTCTATTTCGATAAACCAATACCGTGTTGTGTACTACTTTCTGAGTACCGCGATATTTTATTTCTTTATGCCTTTGCGAATGCAAAAGCTCATAAATCTAGGCGAGAATATGCTCGACGATTTCCTAATCGAAGATTACCAAATGAACAAACTTTTAATGAAATTTATGCAAGAGCTGGCAGAACAGGAAAGGTTTAAATAATCCAAAACCTGAAAACGTCATTCCTGTGCAGCGATTTGAATCAAATCCACGAAACAGCACCAGACGAGTAGCTAGAATTGGGTATGAGTGACAAAACCATTCATAAAATTCTGAAGAGCAATCGTCCTCAGCTCTTCCGCCTTATCCCTTTTCAGAATTTGTTAAAATAAGATTATGATTGCAGAGTTGAATTTTGTAGATGGTTTTCAAATCAGCTAGATACTTGGGGACACGAGTAAATATTCTGGACCCATGAGGCGTTCTCTACATGTTCTGGAATATTTAATTTCCACAATTCCCATGTTTGGACCCATATTAATCTAGACATAACTGTTGCGACTCATTACCAACACGAGTTCAGGGTTAATGTATGGCTGGCCATAATAATTCCAGAGCGTTCGAATTCTGCCACTTTCAGAAATCTTATGGAAAATGAAATTTTCGATTTATTGGAATCTCTCGGAACCAACGACCTCAAATTTGGTTTCAAATGGGCAGTTGTGCAGCACATACTAGAAGAATAGTTACAGAATGGATGGAGGTTCATTATGGAGGAAATGGATAGAAAGATCCGGCCGGTCAGATGACCTGCTCGAAGTCCTGATCTAACACTTCTAGACTTCTTCATCTGAGGTGTTTTAAAAGGTATGGTGTATATCACCCCCATTGATATTCGTGACCAGCTTATCGAAAAAATTCATAACTGTTGCATTATGCTGAGGCAACGTCAGCTGGTGGAGTATGACTTCCCATTTGAGCGTTTCTAAGCATTTTTTAAAGTTGCGACGCAACATGTGTCATGCTGCAAAATAGCTTTGTCGTGTTTGAAAGAATTGCTTGGTATGTAGATACATTTTTAAATTCTTCCTAAGTCATTGATTAAACGTTAACCAATTAGAATGCAAGTTCTAGGATAAATATACTACAAATGAGATTGAGAGACATGTATATTGGACTTAAATGGTTTATTTTCAGCCTAAATGGTATTACAAATGTACAAGTTTGAGTTGTTTTACCCAAACGTTGAGGAAATTGTTTCGGTTTAGTATTTAACTCTAACTGCGGTGAAAATACTATTTTGTTCGCAGAGGAGTGAATCTATGAGCTTCTTAACGTTGTTCACTTTCACTATGCTCACCTTCATTGGATTCACTGTTGGCTTCACTTTTCAATTCACTTTACACAATTACTATCTAATCACAAACAAATAATGTAGATCTAGAAGGTATCCGGAATTTATTATTTTTCATAATTTTAATATACTTCTTTTTTGTAACATTCTAAGACAAAATTGATGTATAAAATGGTTTGTACGGATAATCGGCTATGGCCAAAGTTGCATGGCAACACTATTTGTTGGATAATGTTAATTGTTAACAGATATACCATTCATGAAATAATGTGGCAACTGGAAAAAAGAAAACAAGTTGAATTTTTGCATTGAAAAGGTTTACGAAACTTTAAAAAATTAGTGCAATTGACTGAACAGGAAAAGTGCTGTATATGAGACAATAAAGAGGATGAAAATGGCATGGATATGAGGCATAGACCAGTTTCAGGAAGACCTCTTAAGATTAAAGGAAACAATTTAAACGCTTTATTGGCCATAGAATGGCTCAATCTGCGCCTGAGGTTCCGCAAATTGGCTAACAGATTTGGAAATCAACAAAAAAAAATGTCTAGAAACCGTCCGTATGTCACTGAAAACGCAAGGCTACATATCAAGGAAACAAAAAAAAACCCCTATAATGATACCTTTACAAAAGGAACGAAGGACAAAATTTTGTCAACGTTTGCAAGAAGAATAATTTAATAATGTCTTTAGATCTGATGAAAGTTGTTTCCAACAACGGGAGAGAGTTTATCGATGTTTCTAGGCCGACTACCAACGGGATACTTTTCGGTGCGTCCAGTGCTGAATGGATACGGCCGATGCTTCGCGCGAGCAGGTGGAATTCCGAAACAACATTTGAAGTCAGCAAAACACATTATACGGTACAAAAATTGACATTTTCAGAGCACACAGAAACTATGATTTTTATATTTCAACGGTATGACAGATACTGAAAAGAAAGTCTAATAATGACACTTCAAAATGAAAGTGTTTCCAAATGAAATAAAGGAATAATAAACCTGTAGATAGTTGCATCTGCTATTAAAACCGCACGAACGTACTTCTACTCCTAATAAAAATTTGTATCACGATGATAAAATATCAACGTGATGTGTGATGATATTCATTTCGATAAATAATAGTGTTTTATTTTTCCACAATTAATACATCATATTCAATGTAAAAAGCTTTACAAATTTATATGGTTACTTGACAAAAATTATATTTCAATATATATTGCGCTTACAGCGCCCCATTTTGTTTTGTAAATAAAACATATTACTTATTCGAAAATCATTGAAATTTTCATTTTATTATAAAGTACAATGGATACCATTAGTTATGAAATAAAAAATCATTCAAATGTCAAAATTCAAATTCAAATTCTGGTAGGAATGAAATCGTTGAGCCCATTTTTCCATGACACAAATCTGGTCGTATGTTAGCAATTACTCGTTCAATATTGATTTGTGAATCGTCTAAATTTGCTGGATGATTGCTGTAAACCAATGACTTCATGTTACCCCAAAGAAAGAATTCCAATGGAGTTAAATCGCAGTAACGAGGCGGAAAATTTATCGGTCCATCATTTCCGAATTTTTCTAAGCGCCAATTACTGAATACACGACGCTTTAAATGATCTGTTGGTTTGAGTTTTTGGGTTGAAACAATTTATATGATGTAAACCAAGGTCATCTTCGTAAAATTCACCATAAAGACGTCTGAGAGATGCGTAGTTCTTGTAAACGTCGAGAAATCGATAAATTTTGGTCTTCATGAAAACTTTCACGTACGGCAGCAATATTCTCTTCACTTCTTGCATTTATTTATCTCACTGGCACTGTAACATCATGAAGTGTGAAATTTTTTTCAAACTTCTTTACAGAACGTTCAACTGTTCTTTTATCCGGACTATTATAAAAACTTGGAGTTGAAGCACGTAAAGTTAGAGCAACAGATGGCGATTTTTCATTACAAATTTGGATTATTTGTAAACGTTATTGGATTGTGTACCTTTCCATGATTAAATCGTAAACATTGACAAATACAACTGTCAATGTCACAAATAAATAATGGCTGCCATGCCTAGTAATGTCAATTTAAAAATGGAACGTTCCTATTGAAAGACCCTTTCTCAGTAAAAAATGAGATTATTCAATTTCCCTCAAGAAGCTCACCCCAAACTTCCCGACTTAAAATTCGAAACATGTCATTTAATGGGTTACGTTAGTATTCTCATTTCGGCTGCGTTCGGCAATGAGAAGAGCAATAAGACTGATGTTATCAAGAGAAGATACCGCTATACTGCCGCCATCTTAATTGAGCAATGCTTAATTACCCTCCTTCGTCTCAGGAACGTGAGCTGATGTCACTCCTTTCTTATACTTGTTATCTCGTTTTTCGCTTCAGGGAGGTGGAGGGGTGATAACAGTAATGATGAAATTGTTATGGGGGTGATGGGAAGGTGATGGGGATAAGACACCATTAATTGAATACGCTCGTTTACTTCTTGAATCGGTTTATTTCCTAAATGCTTCTGGGTAAGTTGCTGGCAGAGATTTTTTTATTTAAAAGTCGAAAAAGTTTGATAGAAACATTTCTTTCAATATATAGTTTCATTTAGAGACTTTTGAGCCTTCTGTTTAACCAAGTCAATTTTCGGAAAGAAGTCAATATGAACATATATAGAACTGAAATCATTGACAAAATGATTATACAGAAAACTTACCACAATATTTAAAAAAAAATTGTATCAATATAAATGATCCTTATAAATAAAATATGGTTTACAATGGCTTATATAAAAGGTTTCAGCAGTAGGATCGCTAATGATCTCCATAAAAAAATTTAATATTAAAACAAATTGAAATATATTTATTTTCTACAATTTTAATTTCAAAAAAATTTTTATTCAAAAAGCTTTTAGAAATAAATTTATGTCTAACGAGCACCGCTTACATTTAATAGACGTATATAATCAAAACTCAATATATAATGTCAAATGGAATAAATAACCCAACAGATATACGAAAGTAATTGAAATTAATAAATAAATATTTAAAGGAGACAAAATTTTGTTTCTGGTCTTACCGTAAAGAACACTAATTGCCTTTTAAAAACATAAACACAGTTAAAGGACTTCTCAAAGAATATAATTTATTTGAAATATTTAATATATTTAAATATTCGAATAAATTATTTCAAAAATCTCTAAAAAAAATGTGCACTATATCTTCAAAAAACAAATATAATTCTAGACAATCCCGTCTTCAGTCCTCTTTTAACATTCCAAATATCAAAATCAAAAACATAACCTATATCACTAACGTGTTAAAAGACTTAAGCTTCGAAATACAGATCAACTATATAATTCAAGATTGATCTATGTTCTTACAAAATCAAAGAACAGTGTGAGTTATTTTAAGGTTTATTTAAATTCATTGACATTCTATAATGAGATTTATTGAAGCCAAAATATAATTATATATGATCTGTATTTCGAAGCTTAAGTCTTTTAACACGTGACTGATATAGGTTATGTTTTTGATTTTGATATTTGGAATGTTAAAAGAGGACTGAAGACGGGATTGTCTAGAATTATATTTGTTTTTTGAAGATATAGTGCACATTTTTTTTAGAGATTTTTGAAATAATTTATTCGAATATTTAAATATATTAAATATTTCAAATAAATTATATTCTTTGAGAAGTCCTTTAACTGTGTTTATGTTTTTAAAAGGCAATTAGTGTTCTTTACGGTAAGACCAGAAACAAAATTTTGTCTCCTTTAAATATTTATTTATTAATTTCAATTACTTTCGTATATCTGTTGGGTTATTTATTCCATTTGACATTATATATTGAGTTTTGATTATATACGTCTATTAAATGTAAGCGGTGCTTGTTAGACATAAATTTATTTCTAAAAGTTTTTTGAATAAAAATTTTTTTGAAATTAAAATTGTAGAAGATAAACATATTTCAATTTGCTTTAATATTCAAATTTTGTTATATTTCTTCTATCAAGTAAAAGGCCTTTCTATTTTATCTTCATAAAATAAGAATTAATTCTTTCCCAGCAAATAGAAATAATTCAGCTGAGATGTTGATGAACAATAAAGAAAGGAAACCCAACTTTTTCGGATTGGGGTTTATCAAATTGAATATGTTGATTGTAATTCTACATATATGGGACAGACAAGTCGATGTTTACCACATAGAAACAAAGAACATAGGATGTCTATTTTGGAAAACTAGAAATCAACCGGTTTTGCAGAACATTGTATAGGAACTAATAACTTTTTAATGAGAAAGATGTGACTTTACTTTACTTTGTTGAAAAGGGTAAATTTATGGACTATTTGGAGATTCTTTCCATCAAAAAAGCCATTGAGAAAAAGGATAATTTAAAAAATTTACAAATACTCTTTGGGAACACCCATTTATTGGATGCTGTTATTTACATGCGCCATAATGTCCTAAGTATAATAAAATAACCTTTTCAATTTTAAGTTTAGTTACTTTTTGTACTCCTTTGAAGATGGTCGAAGGACCGAAACATGTGTCAGGATTCTGAATAAACTGTGAAACATAAAAACTTTGTGAATTTCTTTTTAAATGAAATTGTAATAACGTTTCACCTTGAGCCAACCGCATACTCCATTCACTTAACAAATCGAAAATTGTACGAAAGGAGTATTCAACATGTTGAACTTAAGTTAACTTCAATAAGGTCTACGGACCGAATTAATTTGTACACCCAATATCATCAAGTTGTTATTATTTATTTAAATATTTTAATATTAGCCTTCTACATATTTAATTTCAAAAAATTATATTTAATAATTATAACTTCAGGAATTAAATTAAATTAATGTCATATAAGTACCACTTATCAAACCACATATAAAATCAACATTCATTACAAGACAACCCGAATGATATAACAAAATCCAATAAATAAAAATTGTTAACCAAAATCCTATAAAGTAAATATTTTGAGTAGACAAAATTTTGTTTCTGCTGATCAATCTTATGAGAACAAATATCTTTCAAAAATGTTTAACATAATCTTAAGAATATCATCATAAAACTATCTTACTTAGAATATTCAATATTATTGGATATCTAACTAAGTTACTTTCTATAAAATCTCAAGATATGTAAAAACATTACTGAAAAACAAGTTTTAAGAGAGACTTTGCTTCATCAGTATTCAATTAATTCAGATTCAATAAAATATTATATAACATCAATCAACAACAAATATTTACTCACCTTTCAACAATTCAGAAAACTTCTGGTGAATGAATACCGAAGAATTTAAATGGAGTGTAATGTTAACTACAAATAAATAATTCTGTGGTTTACCCTTGATCTAAAAGATTGAAAGATAATTTAACGGCCTCCGTTATAGCACAAGGACTATCTGTATAAAGAATGTTAACGAAACCAAATAATTATAAATTATGAATAAAATAACATAAATAATGGTTAATACTTGATAGAAGGCATATAAAATTATTTGAATATTTCAATATTAGCCTTCTACATCTTTAATTTCACAAAATTATACTCAATAATTATAACTTCAGGAATTAAATTAAATTAATGTCATATAAGTACCACTTATATCAAACGACATATGAAATAAAAATTTATTATAAGACATCCAAATGATTTAACAAAATCCAATAAATAAAAATTGTTAACCAAAATCCTATAAATAGAAGGCTAATATTAAAATATTCAAAAAATTTCATATACCTTCTATTAAGTATTAACCATTATTTATGTTATTTAATTCATAATATATAATTATTTGGTTTCCTTAATATTCTTTATACAGATAGTCCTTGTGCTATAACGGAGGCCGTTAAATTATCTTTCAATCTTTTAGATCAAGGGTAAACCACAGAATTATTTATTTGTAGTTAACATTACACTCCATTTAAATTCTTCAGTATTCATCCACCAGAAGTTTTCTGAATTGTTGAAAGGTGAGTAAATATTTGTTGTTGATTGATGTTATATAATATTTTATTGAATCTGAATTAATTGAATACTGATGAAGCAAAGTCTCTCTTAAAACTTGTTTTTCAGTAATGTTTTTACATATCTTGAGATTTTATAGGAAGTAACTTAGATAATATTGAATATTCTAAGTAATATAGTTTTATGATGAAATTCTTAAGATTACGTTAAACATTTTTGAAAGATATTTGTTTTCATATGATTGATTAGCAGAAACAAAATTTTGTCTACTCAAAATATTTAATTTATAGGATTGTGGTTAAAAATTTTTATTAAATAGAAAAAGGCTTTTTACTTGATAGAATGAATATAACATATTTTGGAACGATGAAGAGATTACCAGAATTATATTTGTTTTTTGAAAGATATAGTGCATGTTTTGAGAGATTTCTGTATTAACTTATTTGAATATTTAAATATATTAAATATTTCAAATAAATTATATTTTTTGAGAAGTCCTTAAGTTATGTTCATGTTTTTAAAAGGCAATTGGTGTTCTTAATGGTAAGATCAGAAACAAAATTTTGTCTCCTTTAAATATTTATTTTCTAATTTTAATGACTTTTTCATATCTGTTGGTTTATTCATTCCATTTGACAGTATATATTGAGTTTTGATTATATACGTCTATTAAATATAAGCGGTGCTTATTGTAGACATTAATTTAATTCTAAAAGTTTTTGAATCAAAATTTTTTCGAAATTAAAATTGTAGAAGACTAAAAGATTAAATCTGTTTTCACATTCAAACAATTCTAATTTTTTGGATTTTGTTATATCATTTGGATGTCTCATAATGAATGTTTATTTTATATGTCGTTTCATATAAGTGGTACTTATATGAAATTAATTTAATTCCTGAAGTTATAATTATTGAATATAATTTTCTGAAATTAAATTTGTAGGAGGCTAATATTAAAATATTTGAGTAAACTTATATACCTCCTATCAAGTATTAACCTCTATTCATGTTATTTCATCAAGTTGTTTCATAATGAAGATAAAAAGAGTTTTGGATATTCGCATTGATTGACAATAAGAAGTTATAAACTCTCAAGTCCTCAGAAACAGAAACACCACCCCTTGAAATTCAAACAAACCGCAGAGAAGAAAGGCAGTATATCTTCTCGTTATCTTATCAACGCAACTATACTCGTCATAATGGAACGCTTCCGTATATCATCATTAGACGGGTGTGGAAAAAGATAGAGAAATCAAGTATTAAAAGAAACCCCAAATTAGCCCCAATTGTCTAGTACAAGCTTGCGAACACACGCGACCCCATTTGTTCGGCATATCTATTTAGCGATGCCCCATTCTTTTTGCAAGGCGGAAGGCATCAAGGGAAGCTGCGAGCAGGGTGCATACATTAAGTTCGCTTACATACATATGTATATCTTCAAATTGATTTGTCACAGTCGAATAAAGTCGTGGTTGTAATGTTTTTCGCCGATAATCATCACTCGGGTTCAGGGTTACTAAAAAGTTGGGCGTTCCAAGTTTACAATTCATTTTAGAATGACTTCCAATTCAGAATTATATATTCCAACTTCCACATATTGAAACTATATACAAAAACTATCAACTTGATATCCTTATGTATAGTCAATATGAAATATTTTTCAATGTCTCGGAAAAAACTGTTTACATCCCGACATGAAACGTATTAATACAAATGTATTAACAAAAACTATATAAGTATGTACTACTCTGTCAAGAAAGTACCGGGAATTTATTGGGTCGCCTTCAAAATAGGCTCCATTTGCTCCAATACATCTATGCCAACGGCACTTCCAATTATCGAAACATTTTTTATAGGCGCTTTCCGGGATGGACTTTAGCTCTCGCGCCGAATTTTGTTTTATGGCTTCAATCGACTCAAAACGGGTGCCACGAAGGGGCAATTTTAGTTTTGGGAAGAGGAAAAAGTCGCAGGGAGCCAAATCCGGCGAATACGGTGGTTGCTGAAGCACGTTTGTTGAGTTTTTGGCGAGAAAGTCAGTCACAATCGTAGCTCGGTGAGAAGGCGCGTTATCGTCATGCAAAATCCATGAGTTGTTCGCCCACAAATTTGGCCGCTTCTTACGGATACGCTCACGCAAACGTTTCATAACGCCTAGGTAATACTCCTTGTTTACCGTCTGACCCTCTGGAACGAATTCGTAGTGCACCACGCCACGGATATCGAAGAAAACAATGAGCATCACCTTCATTTTCGAGCGGCTTTGGCGTGGTTTTTTCGGTTTCGGCTCATTTTTTGCCACCCATTCCGATGATTGCTGGCTTGTTTGCATATCGTACTCGTAGACCCAGGTCTCATCACCAGTTATAATGCGTTCCATGAATGTAGAATCGGAATTACAGCGATCCAGCATGTCTGAAGCAACCTGTTCGCGATGACGTTTTTGAAGAAAATTCAGGTCTTTCGGTACGAGTCGTGCGGCCACCTTTCTCATGCCCAAAATATCAATCAAAATCGTACGTGCGGACTCGTGGGATATCTTAAGATCATGTGCTATCTCTCTCCAGCTGGTACGACGGTTTTCCAGCACCCTTTCCTTAATTTTATCGACGTTATCTTCGATCGAAGCCGTCGATGGGCGACCACTTCACGACCGTCCTTGAAGGCTCTGTACCACGGATATGCACGAGTTTTCGATAGAGCATTATCACCAAAGGCCTTTTGCAACATTTTCAATGCATCGGCACACGAAAATTCATTTGCAACACAAAACTTTAAACAAATTCTTTGCTTAATGTAATCACCCATAGTAAAAATCGGCACGCACTCTGACATCGACTGACTTAATCAGCTGTTGCAAACACACTAGTTGACAGATCCCGCTCAAGCTTGGCATAGTAATTAAGGACAGTGGTACCAAACTAGGAAAAAAAATTTTTACCTGCCTCATTGCCCCGCCAGATTTAAATCGTTAATTCCAGGTACTTTCGTGACAGAATGTATAAAGAACTTTTTCCTAGTGCAGTTAATTCCACTAATTTTTTAACGTTTCGAAAACATTTTCTATATAAATATTCTACCTGTTTTTTTTCAATAATAATTGACAAATAGCAACTTTGGCCATAACTAAGTATCTGTACAACATATTTTATCCATTACTTTTATCTAAGAAGTATCTCAAAATTATGAAAAATAATAAATTCCGGATACTTTCTAGACGGACTATACATCTTGTAGTAAGAGAGAATTAAGAGGGACAAACCAGAGAGAATTTTATGCCTGCTTGTTATTGTCAATGGTAAAGTAATAGTGTATGGCCGCTATAGAACGCCATTGTACATTTTTCAGTAAAACTAAGGGTAGACACGAAGAGAAATCGACTGAGGTGTTCTGAGATATAAATTGTGCTGGTTTGAATTACCTGATGGAAACGTGAGTATTACTTGTATTATGTATTCATTATTCGTTGTTGAATTTTATTGTGTTGATGCTCCAGTTTAGGCGCTCTGTTTACTTTAAACTGAATTGACCTTAAACGTATTTCATACATGAAAGCGTTTTTATCTGAATTCCATTCATTTGAATCTAGAAGGGAATAAAATACAACTTTGTTTGGAAATTCAGAGTGTTCGGAGTGAATGAAGTGTGGATCCACAAATGAATAACTGACACAACAACCCTGTGTCTTTAGAATGTCGCAATAATAAATTCCTGAACAACGATATCATTAGACTCTCTAAAGAGTGGAACAGTACACAGTACACAGTACACTATAAAACTGAGGAAAATGAAAATTTTGGATTATGGAGATATATCGGCTGTCTTTTTCAGACTGATAGAACTTTAAATTGAAATAAAACACATTTAAATCAAGATTGAAGTTAATTTTTTTTATTTTAAAGATAATTTTATGACATTTATGTTTTAAATATGTCCACCACGACTAGCTCTGAGGAACCGCATTCGAGCAGACAAATTTTGGACCACTTTTTCGAGTAATTCAGGTCTTATTTCATCAATAAGACGAGTTATGTTGGCTTCCAAAGCGTCTATTGTTTCTGGCTTATCAGCATAAACCAATGACTTGACATAACCCCAAATAAATAATCTAGTGGAGTTATGTCGCATGATCTTGAAGACCAATTAATTGGCCCATTTCTCGAAATTATGTTATCGCCAAATCTTCCTTTCAATAAATCAATTGTTACGGTAGCAGCATGTGGTGTAGCACCATCTTGTTGGAACCAAACCACTTCTGAGTCGATACCATTCAAATTTTGAAATAAATAATCATTGATCATCGATCTGTAACGAGCACCATTCATTGTAATATTAGCTCCACTATAGTTTTTAAAGAAAAATGGACCGATGATGCCTCCAGCGTGTAAAGCACACCATACTGTACATTTTTCAAGATGCAATGGATCCTGCAGAACTTCTTGAGGATTGTTTTCACTCTATATACGGCAATTTTGCTTGTTTACATAGCCGTTCAACCAGAAATGAGCTTCATCACTAAACACAATTTTACGATAAAAATTTGGATCAACTTCAAGCTGTCCTAGGGCCCAATCAGCAAATAAACGACGCTTATTATAGTTAAGTGGCTTTAGTTCTTGAACCAGGAGGTTCTTGTATGGGTGCAGACCAAGATCTTTACGCAAAATTTTCCATGTGGTTCCAACTTGTGAACGGATCATCATTTCCACTATGATTTACAGGAGCGATATTTTTTTCTATACATACAGTTCTTTGTCTTGTTGTTTTTGCGACGAGTAGAGAGAATGTTGCCCGAAATCTATCGATAGTTGGACGAATAAACTACTGTGATGGACGATTATGTAAACCATAAATTTCACGAAGTGCTCTATAAGTTTGGCGAATAGAAGACTGATTTTGAAAATAAATTTAAACAATTTGTAAACGTTGTTGCGACGTGAGTCTTTCCATGATAATTTGTCAATGCTTTTTGAACAGAAATGTCAAAACAACATGGCTTCTACCTTCTGCCAAATCACGGTTATCCTTATCGAAAGTTCTATCACTCTGAAAAAACACACGAGATTTAATCGAATTTTCACATTGAATGCTTAGGTATTGACTACATTTTTGGAAAGTTATCTCTACTAGATGTATACTAATAGATTCAAGATGCGAATCGCATTCAACTTTTCATTTTATTATCTCAATGGCCCTTTTCTGTTTCGTTTTTCGCCGCTGGCAGCGTCATAATTCACGGCCGTTGAATCGTGCCGTGTTAGCTCAGCACTATTTTCCGGAAAAATTGTCAGGTGACATAAATTCGCGTGAGCGGCGATGAAGCGTCGATCTAAAAGATTGAATTTGTGAAATACGACCCGCACATTCCTGATAACAAATGTGTGATTTAAAGCTTGTCCACTGCGATTCGCGACTAAAGTTTTCGTTTATGTTTTTTTCCCGTTATTCATCCAGTGTAAATTGGAAAAGTTCCATATTTCGGCAGAAACTACACGATCGCTCAATAGTTGATTTTTTTATGACTGCGTGAGGAGAAATTCATATAATATAATATAAAATAGAAAAAGGCTCTTCACTTGATAGAAGAAATATAACAAAATTTGAATATAAAAACAGATTTAATCTGTTAGTCTTCTACAATTTTAATTTCAAAAAAATTTTTATTCAAAAAACTTAGTCTGTTTGAAGCAATCATCCTGCAAACACGTGTAAGTTGAGATATAGTGATAGTTATTTGATTTTGATATTTAGAATATTATTTTGAACAGATGAAGTGATTACCTAGAATTATATTTGTTTTTTGAAGATATAGCGCATGCTTTGAGAGATTTCTGAATTAACTTATTCGAATATTTAAATATATTAAATATTTCAAATAAATTATATTCTTTGAGAACTCCTTAAGTTGTGTCCATGTTTTTAAAAGACAATTGGTGTTCTTAAAGGTAAGATCAGAAACAAAATTTTGTCTCCTTTAAATATTTATTTATTAATTTCAATGACTTTCTTCTATCTGTTGGTTTATTTATTCCATTCGACATTATATATTGAGTTTTGATTGTATACGTCTATTAAATATGAGCGGTGCTTATGTAGACATTAATTTAATTCTAAAAGTCTTTTGAATAAAATTTTTTTGAAATTAAAATTGTAGAAGACTAACAGATTTAATCTGTTTTGATATTCAAATTTTGTTATATTTCTTCTATCAAGAAAAAAGCCTTTTTCTATTTTATTCTATATACAATATATAATTATATAGGCTTCAATAAATCTCATTATGAGATGTCAGTGATTTTAGATATAACCTTAAAAATAACTAACACTGTTCTGTGATTTTGTTAGAACATAGACCATCTTGAATTTTAAAGTTAGTCGGTTTGAAGCATTCATCCTTAACATGTGTGGGTTGTAGTATAGTGATAGTTATTTGATTTTGATTTTTGGAAAATTATTTTGGACCGAGGAAGAGATTATCTAGAATTATATTTGTTTTTTGAAGATATAGTGTATGTTTTGAGAGATTTCTGAATTAACTTATTTGAGTATTTAAATATATAAAATATTTCTAATAAATTATATTTTTTTAGAAGTCCTTAAGTTGTGTTTCATGTTTTTAAAAGGCAATTGGTGTTCTTAAAGGTAAGATCAGAAACAAAATTTTGTCTTCTTTAAATATTTATTTATTAATTTTAATGACTTTTTTATATCTGTTGGTTTATTTATTCCATTTGACATCATATATTGAGTTTTGATTATATACGTCTATTGAATATAAGCGGTGCTTATTGTAAACATTAATTTAATTCTAGAAGTTTTTTGAATAAAAATTCTTTTTTGATTAAAATTATAATATAATAGTTTGCGTATTTTCAGATCAGCTGAATTTAATCCATTTTCATGAATTAAAATCATAAAAATCATTAAAACCCGATAAGATTTATTCTTTACACAACAATTGTTCCGTCAATTACATTTTGACTTCGTCAGGTGAGTATGGTTACTAACCACCTTTACAAAATCGGTCTCCTTAAATACAAGTTTCCAAGTCCACCTGTAAAACAAACAATAAAGTTAGAAGAAACGTAACTATCGAAAAATCATACAAAACCTGTAATTAAATGAGAAATAATGAATATTCTCAACGTATGCTTTGCGCAGAACTATTTCTCCTTTAATGGAATATTTTATGAAGATAACGAAAGTTTCACAATGGGAAATCCGCTCAGTCTAATATTAGCTGAAATATTCATGGATTTCCTTAAAAAAAAAACACAAGAACACCATCTTTTCAAATTAATCATTTATTGGTACCGATTCGTTGGCCCTATTATTTGCCCATTCATCGGTAGATGACGGTAGGCAACTTCCGTTATTCTTAGAATTTATTAACCAATTATACCCCACAATCAAATTTACCCACGAAGAAGAATAAAATGATAGCATAAATTTCTTAGACTCAAACGATTTGCCGCAGACTGCACAATATATTCCTCTTCAAATCACCCCTTATCACATAAATTAGCAAAAATAGCAACCAGTATAGGCTGGTTAACGTACCTATGTCATGAAAGAATCTTCAGATGGAGTTAAATATAATCAAACAAATTTCAGTATCAAAATGATGAAATTTGAATATCAAAACAGATTTAATCTGTTGTCTTCTACAATTTTAATTTAAAAAAATTCTTTGAAGAAACTTTAAGAATTAAATTAATGTCTTTATAAGCACTGCTCATATTTAATAGACGTATAAAGTCAAAATTCATCATACAATATCAAATGGAATTAAGAAAAACCAACGAATATAAATTGTCAATTGAAATTAAAATATAAATAAGCAAACATTTTTTGTTTCGTTCCAGGCATGCGTAATGAACTCTTCAGACAAACTTACGAAGCCCTGTTTGTTACAAAATGTATTGTTTTCTGATCCTATATTAATGAAAAATAACTCTCTCTCAAAAATATAAAACATAATTTCAAGAACTTCTCAAAAACTAATTCATCTGAAATATTCAATATATTTAAATAAATTACTTCAAAAAATCTCTAAACATGTAGCACATCCTCAACAAATAATTAAAGTTACGATAAGATCAGTTCAACTTTACATATAAAAAAAAATAATAAAATCAATTAAACAATGTATAGACTTACCAGTTTTCAATATATTAAATATTTCAAATGAATTAGTTTTTGAGAAGTTCTTGAAATTATGTTTTATATTTTTGAGAGAGAGTTATTTTTCATTAATATAGGATCAGAAAACAATACATTTTGTAACAAACAGGGCTTCGTAAGTTTGTCTGAAGAGTTCATTACGCATGCCTGGAACGAAACAAAAAATGTTTGCTTATTTATATTTTAATTTCAATTGACAATTTATATTCGTTGGTTTTTCTTAATTCCATTTGATATTGTATGATGAATTTTGACTTTATACGTCTATTAAATATGAGCAGTGCTTATAAAGACATTAATTTAATTCTTAAAGTTTCTTCAAAGAATTTTTTGAAATTGAAATTGTAGAAGACAACAGATTAAATCTGTTTTGATTTTCAAATTTTGTAATAATCCTTCTATCAAGTAAAAAACCGTTCCTTCTTATTTTATTCCAAAATGATGAGTATAACCAATCAATTATCGACAAACTACTAAATAAAATTCAACAAAAACAATCCTTGTCATTATTTTACCCACAAATTAGAATAAAAACTATATAACTATATTTGACTATTTATATAGGATGAAAATCTGAACTGATAGCTAGATATTTGAAGAAAAATCGAAATCTCAATATTTCATATAAGACCATAAATTATTCAGGTAAATCAATGAAAAATAATAAGGATATCATCAATAGGTACAAGACATCGGTAGTTTATAGGTTGACCTGCGGTACGTGTCCAGATATATACATTGACCAACCAGACAGAGTTTTCGGGAATAGGATCAAAGAATATCAAAATTCATTCGTTAAAAATAAATCCAATTCTACCTAGGCCAACCACCTATCCGGACATGATTTTGAGCATAATATCATTATTTAAGTGAAACAGGCACTCACTAAATGTACAAACCAAGTAATTCTGTCAAATTTGCCTTTTTTGTAATTCATTGCATAATTTCTAATATTCCGTTAGAATTTAAAGATTTGATGAAGTATTGGGTGTTTTTTTAGAGTGATAGAACTTTTGATAGGGATAACTGTGTTTTGACAGAAGGAAGAAGCCATGTTGTTTTGACATTTCTGTTCAGTAAGCATTGACAACATATCATGGAAAGACTCACGCCGCAACAACGTTTACAAATTATTGAAATTTATTATATTCGCCACACTTATAGAGCACTTCGTGAAATTTATGTTTTACATAATCGTCCACACGAGCAGCTTATTCGTCAAACTATCGATAGATTTCGGACAACATTTTCTCTACTTAATGCAAGAACAACAATAATACAAAGAACTGTACGTACAAAAGAAAATATCGCTGCTGTAAGTCATAGTGTTAATGATAATCCAGATTTGTCTATTCGTCGACGTTCACTTTAACTTGGACTCTGTGCATCCGCCACATGGAAAATTTTGCGTGAAGATCTTAGTCTACACCCATACAAGATCCAACTGATTCAACTGATTCAAGAACTAAAGCCACTTGACCATAATAAGCGTCGTTTGTTTGCTGATTGGGTCCTAGAACAGCTTGAAGTTGATCCACTTTTTTATCGTGAAATTGTGTTTAGTGATGAAGCTCAATTTATTTTTGTTGAATATTTTATTCCATTTGATATTATATAATGAATTTTGATTTTATACGTCTATTGAATATGAGCAGTGCTTATAAGACTTTAACTTAATTCTAAAAGTTTCTTAAAAATTTTTTTGAAATTAAAATTGTAGAAGACTAACAGATTGAATCTGTTTTGATATTCAAAGTTTATAATTCAATTATATGAATCCATAGCAATTGGCGCCCAATGCGAAGCTAACAAAATTCACAATAAAATATCAAACTCGTGAGAATCAATCCATAACTGATACTACTTAACATCAGATCGATTAATAGCACATGAGGACCATATTTTGTGTGTGTATTATATGAAAGCATCCGCATCTTCATTTAATGAGAGAGAAATTGATTCTGTTTGTGTTGCCAGGCAACTTACAAGAAATTTTTGGGTTGATCCAATATTATAATCCTTTCTCGATAAATAAACAAGAAATAATGCTTACTGGAGAAGATATCCTCCTTCATAGTGTGGCTATATTTAATGGGCTCAAATAAGTCCTCGAAGCTCTCTAGTCTGTTTCTTGCAGTTCATTATTCTGAGGTTGCCGGTGGCGACAGAAGGTGAAGGGGATATATTTTCACCCTCAGGATTCTTCATTCTCTCTCGCTAGGGATTTCGTTAAACGGCTTATGATGGAAAAATACAATTTTATCGACGATAGATCGTTGAATATAGAACATCATCAAATCGAAGTGTATCGAGTAGAGAATACTTTAGATGTATCGATTTCGCACGAAGGTTTCTAGCCTGTTTTTTTCAAATAATAAATATTTGTTAGGAAGCAAAAAGCAACTTCAAGCCCTCGGAAGTTTTGATCAATCTATAAACTTATATTTGAGGTTCATCTTGACAAAGTTTTCATTAAAACATATTCTCATAAACATAAACAAACCTGCTTTCATTGATTTGTTTTAAATTATTTAAAAATATAAAAAGCTCTTGGTAACACTTTCAGTGAATCAAAAATTTACCACCTTATGATTAATAAGCAGTATGAGCTATAGTAACAGAAAGTTCTTCGAATTGTGATAGTGCAACATTCATAGCAGTTTTAAACTCAAATAAGCCCAAATAGGTTTTATTGATCGCTAGGACATAAGCAGCTGATATGCTCATGTTTCGAAGTTTATTGGCTTCAGTCGTCAGTGCGTTGTAATGTTCAACGAAGGAGCAATGTATTTATCATACACTAGTGTCTCCTGGGCAGAATGGGTTTCTCGACCTGCAGGCGGATCTATGGTAAAACCTGGGGTTTAAAACCCAGGCAGATGTATTGGCTATACATTATGGTAATCAGAGCACAGATAATGTATGGCGCTCTAGCGTGGTGGAACAAATGGGAGGCTCAGGACTGCTGGACGAGCTTTTAACGAACAGCACCGTATCAATGGCCTCAGATCTAATGTCAGAAGTCACGAGCCAAGGTTCTATTGAGAACCGACCTTGGCTTGTTTACAAACGGCTCGCGAACGATGAAAAGAACGGGAGCTGGAGTATATGGAAGCAAACTTAGAATCAACATCTCATTGAGTCTCGGTCAAAACGCAACCATATTCAAGGCAGAACTATTTGCCATTGAGACCGCGGCAGACTTGGTGTTAAAACGGCAAGACCACCACGGCAAAATCAAAATATTTGTAGCTGTTGTACCTCGAAAACAGTCTAGAGTTGCCGCTCGACTCTAAACAGGCTTGGTATGTATAACAGAATCACTCTTGTTTGGATACTAAGGCGCTCAAACTATTTGGGTAACAAAGAGGCAGATCGGCTTGCATTTGCTGGAGCTGCGCTGCCTCGGGTAGGACCGGAACCATTCCTGGGAATATCACAAGACTTGGCTAAGAGGGCGATAACAGGCAGAATGAACTCAAGACTAGAATCTTTCTGGCGGAGCCATTCTGGCCTGAATCATTCGAAGGTGTTCCTTGGAAAAGCTTCGAACAAAAAGATGGTGGACCTAGCGCTAGGTCTGGATAGGGCCAAACTAAGAACACTTGTCAGAATTTTGACAGATCACTGCAGACTGAAAGCATATTTTCACAAAATCAGTCTGGCTGAAGACGATTAATGCAGGCTGTGTCTTGAGGACACTGGAACGGCCATGCACATCGTCTAAGAGTGCTCAGCGGTGAGTCGCATCAGACTCGAGGTCTTTGGTCAGACTTTTATAGTTCGTGCAGACGCAGTGGTAGGGTGCACAGACGACCGCTCACCATAAAATAATAATAATAATAAACGTTAAAAACGCAGACTACCTTTCTTATGCTCAAGTCAAATCCAATTATGCCGCGATGCTCCTAATTACCATTTTTATTTAGATGAAAATAAATCGGCTGATAATATGTACCAAATATGATAAATAAGGAATATAAGCTATGGTAATAGAAATTTGTTTGGTTCGTGGCATGGTGCAGATTCAGTAACAGTAAATAGTTCATATTATTCTTATCTAAGAAGTATGGATTTTGCATTAGAAAAATTCACTCGATACCACCTATATACATTACCAGTTTGATTCCAGTTTGTTTTTTGAACTACTAAAAGTTCAAAATGGAAACAAATCTTAATCTGGCACGTATATTGCTTTCGACACTGAAAAACGAGTGATAAATCGATACAGGCAATCTAACAAATAGAATTGAATATGAAATTTGCAGAATTCAAGGGCTAAAACTTTTCTGGTAGTAAATTTTACGTGTAGATCTTTCCTCCCATACATTGAACGTGAATTTGGGTGCACAACCATCATACCAAGTAAATAGCTGTACAGAATTTCCCTATAAGGAGAGCCAGGGCAGTTCGTAAAAATGAATTTACGAGTATAAGGTTCATATAACGCATAAACAGTTTCCTGGTCAATATGCATCGAAGAAGGCGGGAAAGAAAACTTATAGAGCTCCATATTTCGCAGGAAGCTATTTTAGGTGAATAACATATTATATTCCATCCCAGGAACAGACCCCATTTACATCGAGGCCCTAGGGAACAGATTTTCAATCTGTTGACCCATTCGATTTCTGATAAAGAGCGGTTCATCTCGAGTCCCTAATAGAATTTCATTCTTTAGCATATTTGCTTGGGTAAAAATTTCGATATCGCTGTATTTTATAAAAGATAAAGTTTCAAGGTGTACGAGATTTTTGTATTCATTAAATGATGCTCATCTTGAAAGCTACTTGAACTTATTCAAGAAAGAGCATTCTATATATGTTTAATATATAGGGTTGTTCGGAAAGTAATTTCGTTTTTCCCAACTTCACACTTAATCCGCATTATCATTAAATGTTCTGAAAGCCGATGTAGCAAGGCTTGTGCGTAAAAAAGTTCAATTAATTCTACGGAGTTTTTGTTGGTGCCCTTTTAAATATGGAGAGCAATAAGCAGCATTTTCGTCTTATTTTATTTTTTTACTATAAAAATATAAAAAAGGAGAAAGTACTGTCCAAGGCAGAAAGTAATTAACCGATGTGTATGGAGAAGATGTGTTGACAGTACGTCAACTGCCAGAACTGGTTTGCAAAATTTCGATCCGGCAATTTTGATGTCAAAGATGCACCACGTTCCGGAAGGCCGTTTGAAGCTGATAAAAATACGAAATACGACACATACGACAAGGATTATTACAAAATTTAAATATCAAAACAGATTTATTCTGTTAGCTTCCTAAAAATTTTAATTTCAAAAGATTTTCATTAAAAACTTTTAGAATTAAATTAATGTCTTATAAGCACAAGATTCATTATATAATATCCAATGGAATAAAAAAACTCAACGAAATATAAATGATCAACTGAAATTACTAAATAAATACTTGAAGCAGACGAAATTTTTTTCTAATCTTATATTTATGAAAATCAAATCTTTTTCAAAAATGCAAAACATAATTTTAGGAACTTCTCCAAAACTTTTTTATTTTGAATATATAATATATTCAAATATTTAAATAAGTTACTTCAAAAAGCTCTCAAAACATGTAGTACATCCTCAAAAAACAATATGAAATTGAATAAGATCGTCATTAGTCCTACTTCACATATATATTATATAATGAGTGTTGATTTTATATGACTACTAAATTGAAGCAATGCTAATAAGACATTAATTTAATTCTAAAAGTTTTTCGATAGAAATTTTTTGAAATTAAAATTAGTGGGAGGCTAACAGAATAAATCTGTTTTGATATTTAAATATTGTAATAACCCTTCTATCAAGAAAAATCCCAGTTTTATTATTTTATTGTATATATAATTATATTTTGGTTTTCAAGACTCATTATATAAAAATCATTTAGTTTTATCTAAGGCCATAAAATGCCTTACAATCTTTATATGATTTTTGTGATGAACATAGAATACGTAGGTTTTTTGAAGTTCTCTAAATTTAGCGTTTGTTCAACAAGGATACCACGAGATCTGTCTGGTAAGATATTTTTTGTTAATTGATTTTATTTTTTAAATGTGAAGTAGGACTGATGGCGAAGTAATTTAATTTAAAATTGTTTTTTGAGGAAGTTCTACATATTCTGAAAGATTTTTGAAGTAACTTAATTAAATATTTAAATGAATGAGTTTTGAAGAAGTTCTCAAAATTATGTTTTGCATTTTTGAAGAAGATTTGGTTTTCATAAATATAAGATTGGAAAAAAATTTTGTCTCCTTCAGTATTTATTTAGACATTTCAATTGATAATTCATATTTTGTTGGGTTTTTTTTATTTCATTTGAAATTAAATAATGAGTGTTGATTTTTTATGTCTACTAAATTGAAGCAGTGCTTATGAAACATTTATTTAATTCTAAATTTTTTTGAATATTAAAATTTGTAGGAGGCTAACAGAATTAATCTGTTTTAATATTGAAATTTTAAATCATATGTTTCTTAACGTTGTTTAAGGGTGTTCCTTTGCATGATTAAATGACATAACCTACTGTACACAAATAACATGGGAAATGTCAGAAATAATATACAGTGTTGCCATTATAATCATTTTAAATTGTATCGTTCCTATTGAAAAACTCGTTATAAATAAAATGTGGAAATATTTTCTATTGTTTTGATTCATTTAACGGGTGAAAGTCTCTGAAAAACAATTCAGACAGCCTATTACCCTATTAGTGTGGTCACCCCTACCTATCATTTATAGAAGAGAAATTTCTAAATGGACGAAGTATCGACGCTTTCAACCAAATACTGAAATACTGATTTATCTTCTCATTACTCAAATTCGAACATACATGTTTTTCTCTCAAATCCACATTGCCGATACAATGGAACAGAATTCAAATGTTTCGCGTAATGAATAGGGCACAGAATCGGGAATGAAATGTACAAATACGCAAGGTTTGGTTCTGTCGAAATGCTGCTCCACCATGGAACTTTGACTAATTGTTTGAGATTTCCATATGAATGAGATAATGAAATATGGTAACATTAATATGGATATATGCCCGAAAGCGAACTGTAAGCAATCTAGCCCCGATTTGACCCGTTAGCTCTCTTGCAGCTCTGCACCCCGCTCATTTTATCGTCATCCATATCTCTCTCAGCATAACCACGAATATTCGTAAGCGGGCAGTGAATTAATTCTATCAGAAAAAATTATTCCATACGTTTGCTTCTCCCCGTATTTGCACTGTGGAAACACATCGCATATTCTTCCGAGCCATGTGTTGATATGCTGCGGTTGGATATATGGAAACTGAAAAAAAAGTTTTAAAAAAGGGATTCATGAATTTGTTAAAAAAATCCAAACTAATTCAAAGGGTTATTGTATTTCCAAAGAAAACATGGCTTTGAATATTACACCTGTTGAAAAATCGGTGCAAACGAGGAATCATTAACCGTTAACTTTATACACATGATCAATCTGTATACTCAGAATTGTACAAGTTAACGTGTGAGCAGAGCTCTCGAATAACATTGAAGTACCATTGTCATCACTGTTGTCCCGGGTTTTTTAAATTAAAATTGTAGAAGACTAACAGATTAAATCTGTTTTGATATTTAAATTTTGTTATATTTCTTCTATCAAGTAAAAAGCCTTTTTCTATTTTATTTTAGATATTACATACACCTGTACCTGTAAAAGACATAAATTCAAGAAATAGACCTGCCTAAATTAAACTTAGAATATTTACATACCTCGCTCCACTTCTAAGGGTTCTCATTCTAATTAAAGGATGGGTCATCAAGACTTTGCATTCTGAAGTAGAGTAAATTTCGAGTCTGGCAACATTTCTGTTATTCATGTATGAACAGAAAGTTAGTTTAATATTTGACATTAACGAAATGGGTCGATTTACGCCTGAACAAAACTGGGGAATATTAAAAACTTGTTATCAGTGTGGTGAATTTTCTATCTTTATCTTATATCAGAACATTGATGAAAATATTCCATCTCTAGCAATTGTTATAGATTCTGCTTAAGTATTTGACACTGTTAACTATAAAATATTGTTGTAGAAACTTTCAAATTACGGCTTCAGAGGAAAGGTGATTACACTGCTTAGCAGCTTTCTTTTAGATAGAAAATAAATAACTACAATAAATGGGAAATTTATTAGAACAAGTGTACTTACTTATGGAGTTCCACAAGGAACGGTTCTCGAGCCTGTAATTTTTGTAATATACCTGTATAATATATTTGATCGGAAAAGTAGTGGAGAAGTTATTAGCTTTGCCCATAAGTTGCTATTTATATACAAATGGTTTGTTTGAAATCAATAAAGTTACCTGCAATGAACAAGAAACCAAATATCTACCTTTTTCATTTAATAAAGTTAGAATTCCAATTTTGGGGATACTTCAAGTTGACTATCAATTGAACATCTTCAATCACAATGCCACAAAATATCTTGGTATGTACATTGATCAGAATTTAAAATGGGATGAACATGTGCATTACTTGATAAAAAAGCTAAGAGGTATCGCGGTTTAAAGTTATAAGAAAGAATATCCAATCCATAAGACATCTCCAAATACTTTATGATGCAATGGTGCAATCATAACTTTCTTATGGGATGGGGAGATGTTATGAACTGCCATAATAAAGGTTTAGATATAATACAGCTTAAAAATCATTAATGGAAAGTGGTAGATATCCCTAGTCGACGGATATACAAGATATCGAAAGTATTAGATATAAGACAGATCTATGCTACTAAAATTATAATGAACGTCCAAAAGAAGAATATACCATTGGTGTTGAAAGAATACAAACGACCAGAAGAAAATAGAAAACTATGAAAGAGAGAAGACGGAAAAGAGACTAAGCTGCTTATATCTTGCTTCTCGACTATACCCAAAGATACCTAGAAAAATAAGTGAATTGAAAAGTAAAGAAAATTCAAAAGGCAATAAGAAACTGAAGATCGATCCTCAATTCATAGAGTGATCAACTCATCATAGAGAGAGAGCAGAAAGCTCTCAGATTACCAATGAAGACAACAAAAAGGGAAAAAATCAATTCTGACGCAAGATACTATAACTGGAACATTTTTTGGATTATTTAAATTTTGTTGTCGTTATAAACAAATTTATTTCTTTTACAACTATAAACAGTTATCGTGAATTCTACCGGTTAGACAACTGGCATGTGAGCATGGCTCTTTCACCAGGTGTCTACTCGGCAGTCTTCACAATCTGCCCAGGAAGCAGATAGTGTGACGTGTATACGCCTTATCATCGCGCATTAGCGAGAACCAATCAAGCATCCAGTTTCGGCTTCAGTCCGAAAACCTACACCGTGACCGGTAGCAGCGAAGTACTATCCAACCTCCACTGGTTCTGCAGTGTCAGTACCTGAGTTGTTTGGGGCTTCTTATCCATCCACTCGACCCACAGTCTAATGATCTAAGATAATCCCAAGATTGATGCCTCAATTGAACCCTTGTGAAGTCTTTCAATTGATCCTGACTTCAAGCACCAACGGTCTAGCCGTATCGTCGAGATCCACAAACCCCAGAAACGTCTCGCAATCGATCCTAGTTCAGGACGAGGTCGGTAGAACCGTCAAGCCCAGCTAACGACTGAAGCATCTCTCAAGATATCTTGAACTTCAGTTTCTACGAACAGATAGATGGAATTTCCTTCTAGTTCAGCATGCGGCCTTTCAACCACGGCCCCCTTGAGTCCAACACCAATTGGGTGGCCAGGTCGTACGAACTTCCCGAGAGCCTCCACTCTGCTGAGGTAACGCAGTATGGCTACATAACGCACTCAGCCATTGGATAGAAAAATCCGGAGATATACTGCAATAGGGTAGAGTATGTTAGTTAAGGGTGAAGTCCTGTGCTGCGTGTTCCTTTTTCAGGCTTCACCTCGATTTATAAATTTACGTGGTCAATTCAATAGAAATGAAATGACCTCCCGCCAGTTTGTGAATCAATTTATTCGTGAAAAGTGGATCGCTATTTGATAAAACAACCCTTTCATGTTCTTGTCCAGTAAGTACACCTGATACATTGCTGCTATAGCCCAGAATGTGGCTGCACATCCATCAACTGGTTATCGTGCCGAAGAACCGAACACTTCTCGCACTTTTCTGAGGAGAATTTTGCTCAGCTAACCTCTCAGAAACGATTGATGCCTTGAAACACGAAATCGAAGTCTGTCAGTCTTTGCCAGTCGTGGCGGTCATTTGAATGATATTTCATTCGTAAATGTCAAGGTGAACCTTTCTAATAAATTCATATCGTTACAAAAATATTCTTTAGCCGATCAAAAATGAAAATTTTAAATTACCCACCTTTTATCATAACACCTTCAGATCTTTGATCCTTTCATCTGGACGATTAAAATCGTAGCCAGGGTTCTCAAAGGCGACAAACTGGTGGATCACTACAACATATTTAATATGTGACATACCCCCAACTAAAATTTCATTTCAATCGTTCAACCCCGACGCACATCCTATTATCTAAACATCGCCATATTTATCATAACTAATTCGAACCGTATCCAATTTTGGATCTCTGCCCTGGTTGATAGTGAAAGCAACGCGATCTCAGCAGGGCGTCAGTTTAACAACGGAGAGCAGGATCGGCAATCTCTATGTATGAGATTTTCGTTAATTTGCATAAAATGTGTCTCAGTGATTCATATATCTTATTGTGCCTGATATACAGCGATCTGTGCTGCGGTTCTGCTTTCGGATTCGCATTTAGCTGCAAAATATGCTAACCAAACAAACAAATTATTATTCTCTCTTCCCGGCCAGAAACTTACATATTTATTCAGAGCCAGACACGGAACGTAGCGTCCTGCCGACTTGACTAATGCTTTTGTTTTCGGGATTTCTGTGTTTGAGACGAGCTGTGGAAGAGTTCTGGTCCTGGGAAGGAGGAATTGTACGAAAATAAGAGTAGGTTGATGCATAATGTTATGTTTTTCTTTTTACCAGTTCAGGATGAATAAAATTCAAAAACCGCATTTAGTATTAGAGCTATCAGGAGAATAACTCAATATCTTTATGTTCCTCAATACCTACCAACAACTGAAAATGAACATTACAAGGTCCTAAATCATGGAAATAATATGACTTCCAGCTCCGACAATATCTCTTGTAAAATACTGAAAAAATTAGACACTTCTATCCATCATGAAATAAAAAGAATATATAACTTCTGCATTACTAACTGTTATTTTGCGAAAAGATGGGAAAAATACTAATAACCAGTCCAAAAGCAAATACAGATCACTCTTGAACAGATAACTGCAGATCTATTACACTGCTTTCTGTATTAGGAAAGAACTTGGAAAAAATTCTTGGAAAGAGGCTCAGAGAGTCACTAGGAAAATCAACTAATAAATAAATATCGGGTGTTTTTTTTAGAGTGATAGAACTTTCGATAGGGATAATTCTGATTTGACAGAAGGTAGAAGCCATGTTGTTTTGACATTTCTGTTCACTAAGCATCGACATATTATCATGAAAAGACTCACGGCGCAACAACGTTTACAAATTGTTGAAATTTATTTTCAAAATCAGTGTTCCATTCGCCAAACTTATAGAGGACTTCTTGAAATTTATGGTTTACATAATCGTCATTCAGAGCAGCTTATTCGTCGAACTATCGATAGATTTCGGACTACTCGATTTAATAACAACAACAGGACAAAGAACTAAGAAGAAAGTATCGCTGCTGTAAGTCATAGTGGTTATTTGGAGTTCTGTTATTCGTGTTTTGACAGAAAATCAGTTGGATATTTGACATTAATGAAATGGGTCGATTTACGCTTGAAAAAAACTGGGAAGTATTAAAAACCTAATTGCAAAGTGGTGAATCTTCTATACAAACTGTTTGAAATTTACGTAGAAAATTCAATAGGAATAAAATACCCTCACGGCAAATTGTTGATCAATTTGTTCGTTGAAACTGGATCCTTATTGGAGCAGCTCAAACGGTGCTTAAATCAGGACTAACGGCCAGGAAGGTTCTACTGTGCATTTGATGGGACAGGAAATTAATCATTCATTATGAGTTGCTTCTATATGGCAAAAAACTAAACTAGTATCTTTAATGTCAACAACTGGACCGTTTGAAACTAGCGATTGAACAGAAACGGTCAGAATTGACCAACAAAAAAGGTATTGTGTCGCATCACGATAACGCAAGGCCACACACGTCTGTAGTGACTCTCCAGAAATTCCGGGAGTTTGATCCGGACTATATAGTCCGGACCTGGCACCAAGCGATTATCAAGATCGGAAAAAACGATTACTAGAGTCTTTCGCCAATAAGGACCAAGATTTCTATGAGACAGGCAATATGAAACTACCTTAAAAATAGCAACTAATTATAGAACAAAACGGTGCATATTTGACCCGAATCAGACAATCCAAGACATGCTAAATAAAGTCTGGAATATTGGATGGAGTAGTCCGTTACTTTGTGATAGTTCATTTTAATGGAATGAAATAAGGAATTACTTTGTTTTCTATCACTTTTTATTATAACTGATATACAGTGACTCGAGTTTCGTAGTGTTTACTACATTTTCAAACTGAACGAACAAATTAGATCTCAACTATTATATATGGGGATTGTAGGCTTCGGCAGAGCTTCGAAGAGAGGGGTTTTCCAAACTTCCGTCTGTTTGTTAAGTAGTTTTATTATTGGTACGTGCTTTTTATATTTTTCAATTTCTATGGATTCCAGGATGTCAAGTTTTTTCCCTTTCGCTTCCACGTGCAAGATAACAAGGTTGTTCAATTCTGGGAAGGTGTGATCTGTAGTGAAGAAATGGTTCGCAAAATTGGAATTATTCTTCCGGTTCCTAAAAGCAGATTCATGCTCTTTGTACCTTTTATGGAAAGGTCGGCCCGTTTGACCTATATACACAATATTACACTCTTGACAACTTAATTTATAGACTCCAGAATTATTCAGTCGGTTCTGTTTGTCTTTCGGATTAAAAAAGAGATTAGAAATTTTATGGGAGGGTGTGAAAGCTGTTACTATGTTAATTTTTGATAAAATTCGAGCTATTTTTTGTGAAATTGGTCCAAAATATGTTAGTTTTATAAATTTATTGTTATTATGATCTGATTTGGAGATGGGGTCGACCTTTCCATAAAAGGTACAAAGAGCATGAATCTGCTTTTAGGAACCGGAAGAATAATTCCAATTTTGCGAACCATTTCTTCACTACAGATCACACCTTCCCAGAATTGAACAACCTTGTTATCTTGCACGTGGAAGCGAAAGGGAAAAAGCTTGACATCCTGGAATCCATAGAAATTGAAAAATATAAAAAGCACGTACCAATAATAAAACTACTTAACGAACAGACGGAACTTTGGAAAACCCCTCTCTTCGAAGCTATGCCGAAGCCTACAATCCCCATATATAATAGTTGAGATCTAATTTGTTCGTTCAGTTTGAAAATGTAGTAAACACTACGAAACTCGAGTCACTGTATATCAGTTATAATAAAAAGTGATAGAAAACAAAGTAATTCCTTATTTCATTCCATTAAAGTCTGGAAGTTCACGCAAACATAATAGACTTTTCCCCAATCTATTTATTCATTATTATTATGAAAGTTTCCAAATATTTGTGGAAAATTCACGAAGTTTGTGGCAAATTTTCACGTGCACACGCTCGAACCCTGAATACCCCTAAAAATTGTCTCATAAATACCAAAGCCGCCACCATAGAGTCATCTTTGGGGGACCCAACTGAGAGGGTCCGACCGCACGCGTACTTCCGTTTGTAGCGTAGAATTTCCGGAAGTTCTGCCATTGACACCATTGTGCCCGATGTAATAATTAATAAACTAAACTTAACATGTGCTTTCCTGTGACCATTGTGCGACCTTAAATTAATGAGTCGTCGCTTTCCTATTTCAATATTACTCGTTCATCAAGTGACCCATGTTGAAGTACGACGATGTTCAGCCATTTTGATTTGTGCCCATGCTTGCTGGATTTTGTATCATTGTTATGGAAATCGCAACAACAAGATATATACGCTTGAATTGACGATAATTTAGAGCCCATTGTGTCCCAAAATACTAACTTTTCTGTTTTGTCTCGTCAATTGGAATTATATTTAATTCTGTTTTTAATTATTATTTTATTCAAATGTATAATATTAAATTGTACCGTTTTATTTATTTTTGTGATAGAATAGTTTTGGAATTCAAATTTCCATTTGTACATATATTCATGTGAAATTTCGCTTTATTTCGATTCATTTGGCGTGATCTATTGGTGCTGCAAATTCTGAAAATCTCGTAGAGAAAAATACAAATGAATACAAGGTGAACATAAAGGTTGAATTTTCTTGAAAAAGTGACGTAGAACTCATAATTCTCATCAAGGTAACGAAATGAGTTCGAGCAATTGTTTATAGTAAAATATGAATATTTTACTATGTGAAAGAATTTCTTTTCATTTTTACTAATTGACTGGACGTTAGTCAATTAGTATACGAATTTTAGGTTAAGCATACTTCTAGGGTAGTAAGGAGATATATTTTAGACTATAATTCATTTATTTATAGCCTGAATATATATTAGAGTTTTTATTTTGAATACCATGCTATCTGGAAAGCTGTCAGTTTTAAAGCTGTCATCTTTTGACACTTGGCAATTAAAAACTACGCCATTACTAAAAACGGAAATACAGGCTTTAACAACGCATTAAAATTGTTAAAATTCACTACAAAACTGGTGAAAACTTTGCAATTCCAGTTCTCAAAATTAAAGCACTTTTGAGTCGTCATGAAGCACCTACTCGGCTGGCAATAGTGAAACTGGGCGGAAAATTTGAGCTGTTGGGACACGTTAGTGATGCGAAGAATCGAAACCATGTGCGTCGCTCAAGATAAACTGAGAATATTGCTGTTGTAACCTGAAGTATTGACGAAAACTCAGCTTTGTCGATCTTTGGAATTAGTTATTCCACAAAGGAAATAACACCGCCTTTTGAATAAAGATAAAGCTTTTAGAGTTCAGTTAGCACAAGAACTCAATCTGGTCGATCGTTGAGAAGTAGATCGCTGAGCTTCTTCACCGATGTTCACTTTCACTGAGTTCACTTAGATTTACTTTATACCTAATTTCAAGTAAATATTGCAGGTAATACATTCACTTCATACGTTCCTTCAGATTGAATTTGGGAAGTTATGAGTGAATGCGAATAGAGTTCTTTCTTTGAATGCATGTATACTCTAAAGTGTAGCTAGAGAGATGAGTTTCTGTGACTTGAGTGAATGTGAACTTGTTGAAGAGCAGAGAGAGAGAGTGTGAATGGAACTGACTTGTTCAAGGAACAAAGAGTAACTGCCTCGTTCCAAATCAGAGAGGTATTGTGTATGTTGCCGTGAGCGCTTCGTATAGGTACAACGAAAGACTGCCGAGAAGTGACTAAGGTAGGTCGCAAATAGAGACTATGAATCAAAATTACTTGTTCAAAGAGCAAAGAGTGACCGCTTGATTGAGGAGCAACGAGAGACTCTGGCGAAGTTACTAGGGTGGGTACCAAAGAGAGACTAAGAGAGACTGAACTCGGAGTTATATTGCGAGGCATGTAAAAATTCTACTGCCTAATGACGAAGCGACATTTGTTTAATTGTCTGGGTGACTATTATCCTATAAGGATTTCTACGAAGAATTATTATTTAGTTTGGGGAGCCGTCCGGAGACGATGTAATAGACAAAGGCCGAAGAAAATGAAGCTTTGTACCCGTCAGGTACAAAGCCCAGAATTCTTATTCGATTTCCAAGAAATAGAACCCTGGGAATAAAATCATGAAAATACCTAACTTCAAGTCGGAAACTTTTTCACTCTTTTTCAGCAGTCCATTTTTCCTGAAATTTCCAGATCTGTGAATTACTTTCTAAAGGAGCTACATATGATGGATAAAAACATAGAGTTGTGTGTTGTCTCATCCGATGGTTAAATAAACCTCATTTCTTTGAATTCAATAAAACGAAAATATCATAAAAATAACAAATGCATGGTCAAAGATTCCATTCTTCTCCCTTCGGTCTGCATGGTTACATATTATATACTGAAAAATAGGTTATGTAGGTTCTTGGAAGCGAAAATGTGGTAGATTTCAGTCATCATGGCTTCATAAAGGGTAGATCCACCGTTACAGCGATGATGGAAATAGTGGATGATATATTGGAGGCGTTAGATAGATGTGAGGAGGTATCAATTACATGTTTGAATCTAACAAGGGCTTTCGACAGTACAGACTATGAAATTCTCCTGAAAAAATTGAAGAGCTGTGGAGTGAGGGGCAGAGTTCTAAAACTTTTTAGGTCTTACCTGAAAGATAGGTACCAGGAAGTTGACTGCTTGGGTAAAAGATCAAGAAGAGAAAAAAATAACGTAGAGAGTACCACTGGGTTCTGTACTTGGTCCAGTGCTCTTCATTATATACCTGAATGGCCTCATGCAGGACAGTCAGCGAGGAAAGATAGTGACGTATGCGTATGATGCGACTATCTTAAACATTAGGGATTGCAACACAAAGGAGATTACAGTTTGGGCCTGATCTCAGGACCCACCACCTGGAAATAAACACTAAAAAAATACAGGAACAGGAAGGACATCGGACTGTTTGTTGTTGCTGAGTTTCACAATGGATGATCTGCTTTCCTGGAGAGAACATATTGAGTCAATATGAGGTAGATTTTCGACAGCTATTTCTATGGTGCGTATGATAAATCAGATAGTTGGACAGCAGGAGGCTGGACTCACATACCATGCACCGTCTCACTCTATCACGACATATGACATCATTATATGGGGAAATGCATGTGATGCTTATAAAGTCTTCCTGCAGCAGAAGAAAGCGCTGAGAGCCATAGCTAGGCTATCTCCTGGCACAAGCTGCAGGAATCTATTAAAACAATATGGCATACTTATAGTCACTTACTGTTACGTGCTCGCTTGCGTATGTCACATTCACCAGAATGGGGATAGTCTGATGAGAGAAAAGGATGTTCACCAACACTGTACCAACATCGTCTCACAAAATTGCAGAATTCATGCAGACGTGAGGTCTATGGAAAACACCAGATTCAAAAAAGAGATGAGGAAGAATCTTGAAGAGAATTCGTTTTATACTCTCACAGAATATTTAGATCACAAATTTTGAATTTTAATTGTATTAATGTAAAGATGTGAAAACTTTATATTTTATTTTTATAATGACATTTCTTGGAAATTTTGAAGGATAATAAACTAATCCGACTATACAATGACTATTGGTTAAAAAGAATGAAAAAATATATTCAACAAAACTAATCAAAAAATAATAAATTATTGTGTCAAATAAGTTTCAAGTGAATAACTGCCGAGATTCCCCATTAACAAACTTGAACGATATATTAAGAGTCTATAACTCTTTCCGTTATCATTACGAGTATGAATAAGTATTTGAACTAACTAAATGAGATTCATTCAGACAGAACTATTATTAATGAACTTATGGAAACACCTACTATTGGGAGTATAAATAAGTTCATGCGGGTTTTTGTCTAAAATTGAATTGTGAAAAATTGGTTATACATTCAAAGTTCAAAGTATTGTTCGTCGTTAGCCCAACTTTCTGGAAATCGACAGATCCCATCGCGAAAAGAGGCCGGTGCTGGGGCCGCTTTACATTTGACTTCACGATCAAAAAAGGTGGCAATCGGAAGGAGCCATGTCTGAGCTGTGAGCGCTTCTTAGTACGTTTTAACGGGTGACGCAATATGTCTCTTGCTGCAAAATAACTTTGTGGTATCTGCTGGCGTATTGTGGCCATTTTTCTAGCAATGATCGTCTCAGACGCATCAATTGTCATCGGTAGATCTCCTCTGTGATCCTTTCGTTCGACTGTAGCAGCTGGTTTGCCCCCCAGGCATTGGATCTTGTCGGGATGGGAATGCTTGCCTTGACTAGGACCCTAGTTTCCTCCCGGCGAAATTGAGGGTTAAGTTTTGGTATCTAACGTAATGCCATTTCGCGCCAGTCACTGGAGCTGTATGGTAGAAGATCTCCGAGTGGGACGCTAGTTTTGCCATTCTGGTGAAATGGAGGGCTGAGCCGGTTGAAATACTTAGTGACAGGGAGTCTGTCGCAGCACAGGGCTTCTTCCTTCAAACTGGCGTACTCTACCCTATCGCAGTATAAATCTCCGGATTTTGAATGGCCGAGTGCGTTATGTAGCATACTGCGTTACCTTGGGGGGAGGGTTTGCCCTCAGGTGTTACTTGTACCACCTGGCCACCCCATTGGTGTTGGACTCGAGGGGGCAGTGGTAAAAGTCCGCATACTGGACTAGGGAGGTATTTCATTTATCTGTTCGCAGACCCCCATGTTCGGGATTCCTCATGAAATGACTCGGGGTTTAACGGTACTTGACGGTTCGACCGGCTTGTTCTGACCCCGGATCAATACGTAACAATTTAGGGTTTGTGGATCTCGACGAAATGGCTTTGCCATGGGTTCGGTGAGTCAGGACGTACAGGCCGTTAGACGGTGCTCATACCAGGATCAATAGAAGTCATCAATCTTAAGATTATCTTAGTTCATGGGACTGCGTTCGGATGCTTGGATAAGAATTCCTTTCGGCGGGTGAGTTGCGTCACAAACCAACTCGGGTACTGATCTGCAGAGCCAGTAGAGGTTGAATAGTGCTTCACTGCTACCAGTCAGTCTGGCTTTCGAGTCGGGGCCCAAACTGGAAGCTGGTGGGTTCATCTCTTCGGAGGGGTTCTCGCTTCGCGCGATGATATGGCGTAATCCTTACCACACTTTTCACCTCTTAGGGTGGACTGTGGAGTTTGCTAAGTAGTCACTTGGTCAAAGAGCTATGCTCGTAGGCCAATAAGAAAACTTGGTAGAATTCACGTGTAGCATGGTCTTCTCATCATGAAAAATCAGCCTGATAGTTGTCCGACGTTTTGGATTATCGTAATCATCGCCAGTCACTATTCGATGCAAAAACTCCTATTTCGTGGTCCACACGTGAAAAAACAGCGTTCGACGTTTCTTGACCTCAGTTCATACGGCACCAAATTTCCTACCTTTCGGATCTTTTCCATTGCTTTTTATCGATAGCAAATGGCTGGTTGATTGATTCCAAGTGTTTTAGCGAGCTCCTCTTGCATTTGTGATAGATCCTAATCGGACCTTGCCTGTAATTCTTCATACAGAACTTTGGTGGCGCTCCGGGTCCTTCTTCGTCTTCCAAATCAAAACTGCCACTTTTGAATCGGACAAATTACTTCTGACACGTTCTTCGTTCAGCTAGAGTATGGTCACCATAAACATTACCTAAAATACGATGACTTTCAGCATCCTTTTTTCTGGTATTGAAGTAATGAAGTAAAACTTTCCGCAAAGACACATTCTATTTTGTTAACTATGTTGTTTACACTGCAGCGAAATGACAGATACTCAAAACAAAGCCAAATAATGACGCTTCAAAATGAAACGATGGAATAATAAACTAGTAGCCACAGAGTATGTTATCAAAACGTCACGAAATTATTTTTACTCCTAATAATTAAGAATTGATATTAGTGAAAAAATGATAAACAACACTAGTCGTGTAATAGACTCCTGTGGCACACCGCTCAGAATGTCCAAACTGAAGACAATCTTTCCCATTCTCCAAAATAAGGACGCCAGATCTTATCGCCAAAAACCGCAACATAATCCATATTGATAAAACCAGTCCGTACGTCCACGACGCAGTTTGCATCTCCCCGACTCCACCCCCGAACAGCGCGCCGCCAGACCGGAAACGGTTGATTCAATTATTTAACCCTCTCTTAAACAATAGGTGGCTGTGAAATGAAGTGATCATTTTATAATGTTTGAATCCCGGTGTAACGTGATTTGGAATTAATGGTCCGCGAATGCCGTGATAAGCGGAGAACGACTGGGCTGCATCCGGTGACGGTGGGCGTCGGGGGCGTCGCGGGGCTGCACGGGGTGTACGATCAGGCAGCACTGATTGCGTGTATTACTGTTAACATTTAAATGCAGTTTTATTTGTGGCGCGCGATAAGGGCTGCTTTTTGTTGGGTTAAATGCGGGACGCGATGAATCCGGGCGAATCGTCGAATCGGATCGTCAGAGCATAACGAGACGTCATCAGCGTTAAACTTGAGTTATGTGTTATCATCCGTTGAGCGTTCCACTCGTCTATGGTTTGCCGTTCGTTGTTTCGAGGTGGAATCGATGATGTTCATTGAAGTATGATTGATGGTTCCATTTAATTAATTCACCTTGTCTATGGACGATCGGGTCGATCGAGTTATCGTTGATGGGGCAAAAAGTCTTACGAACGATGGGTTGAGTGAGGGTTCTCTGTCACAATAGGAATATTGAGGGTTTTCCAATAAGAGGTTTCATTTTAAATATCCCGCTTTCTGGTGGGCTGTGATTTTTTGACATTTGACAAGTGAAAACTACGCCATTAGGAAAAATGGAACGATACACGCTTCAACAACGTACTGAGATTTTTAAAATTCACCACAAAAATGGTGGAAATTTCGCAGCCACAGTTCGCAAAACTTAAGCGTTTTTGGGTCGTCGTGAAGCACCTTCTCGGCCGGCAATAGTGAAACTGGTGGAAAAATTTGAGGCTGTTGGGACAAGTTAGTGATGCGAAGAAACTAAACCATTTGGGTCGCTCAAGAACAACTGAGAATATTGCTGCTGTAGCCCGTAGTGTTGAAAAAAAAAAACAGGTTTGGGGATTCCTCGTCGATCTTTGGAATTTGGCATTCCACAAACGACATCACACCGTATTTTGCATTAGGTCTTGAGGTTTTCAAGGTTCAGTTAACACAAGAACTCAAGCCGTTCACAAGCAACGTCGTATATTCGTTCATTTGGTCCTTGAAATGCAACAAGATCATCCGGATTTTCATCATCTTCGGTGATGAGGCGTATATTTACATGGAAAGCTACGTTAATAAGCGGAATAGTCACATTTAGAGCTCTGAAAATCCAAAATTTATTGTTAAAAAGCCTGTCAACGTGCGGTGTGATTGGACATTACTTATTCGAAAATGAGGCTGGTGCAGCTGTAACGGTGGATGGATTGCGTTACCAAGCTATGATTAACGATTTTTTATGGTCGGAATTGGAAGATATTGATGTGAACGACGTTAATTTTAAACAAGACGGAGCTACGTACTACACAAGTACTATTTCTCGTGAAGGTTTTCACAATTGGCCACCTAGATCTTGTGAATTAACACCTTTAGACTCGTTTCTTTAGGGCCACGTGAAAAATAAGGTCTACGCAATGCAGCTCATGGTAAATTTCATGAAAAGGATATGCTGCAACCCATCAGCCATTTCGTTGATATCGTTTTCCATTGTTAATGGCATACATGCCTCTCTACAATGGAATGAACATCCATAGATTTCTCTCAAAATATACTCTTCTTTTTTACAAAATATAAAAATGAAACTTCATATTGGAAAACCCTTTATCATTTTCAAGAAGTTTGCAATACACGGTGTTGAAAACGTACAGGCAATGGGCCAATGGAACACAAAATAATGATATGGAATCTATAGTCCATCTAGAAAGTATCCGGAAAAAATATAATAGCTCAATTGTAATTATTTAGTATATATTTTCCATTCTTGAATTAGAAAATTATGACAAAAATTCATCTTATTCACTTATACAACCTCCATTTAACTATACATTTGACTAAAAGTTGAGGTACACCCATAATTTTTGGTGATTGTAGTCGAGGACTGTAAAACTGACTGAATTAAATCATCTTTATTTCGTGGCGCTGCTCCATCAACTTAAATCTTCAGTAGTCTCCATATGTTTTCAATGGAACTAAGATCTGGTGAAGATGCTGGCCATGAAATGGTTGTCATCTGGTGTTCTTGCATCCAAGCTTGAATATAGGCCGAAGTATGGCATCTTGAATTATCCTGCTGAAAACGCCACTCCTCTGGGTATAAACCATGCCCCGTTTCGAGGAAAAAATCGTTTAGAATGCCATAATACTTTTCGCGATTAATGGTACCATACATAGAGGCGTAACACCACGCTGAGATATTGCTCCCCAAACCATTATTTTGGTGGGAAATATGGAAATTTGAACGGAAACAGGTTATTTTGATAGGATTTTTAAGTGATCTCCAACTTGGTGGAAACAACTTTCATCAGATATAAAGACATTATTAAAATAATCTTCTTGAAAAAGTTGACGAAATTTTATCGTTCGTTTCTTTTGTGAAGGTGTCATTATAGGGATTTTTTTTGTTTCCTTGATATGTAGCCTTGTCTTTTTAGTGACATACGGACGGTTTCTGGACATACTTTTATATTTCGTTGATTTCCAAAAGTTAGTCAATACGCGAAACTCCAGGCGCGGATTGTGTCATCCTGAGGTCAATAAAGCGTTCAAATGGTTTCCTTTAATCCTACATGGTCTTCCTGAAACTGGTCTAAGCCCCTTATCCATGCCATTTTTATCCTCTTTATTGTCTCATATACAGCACATTTTCCGAGTTCAGTTAAATGCACTAATTTTTTAATGTTTCGAAAATCTTTTCTATACAAATATTCTACCTGTTTTTTTTTCTGGTTGCGACATTATTTCATTAATTGTATACCCGTTGACAATCAACAATATTCGACAAATAGTGTTGCCATGCAACTTTGGCCATAGCCGATTATCTGCACAACCTATATTATACATTACTTTTGTCTTGTATGTTACAAAAAATAAGGATATTAAAATTATGAAAAATAACAAATTCCGAATACTTTCTAGACGGACTATAGTTGTATCGGTAAGTACAGAGTTTCATCCAAATAAATTTTTGTAGTAAGGTTTTCTACAAACGAGGAATGTTGTAGTTTGTAATACCAACTACACTTGTGTCTTTTTTAAATAACTCCATGCAAATGATAGCAGCCACTTTATTATGTCTTTCCATATACGTGTGCTTGCTAAGCATTGGCATTCCGATTTTAATTGTTCCATAGTCTCTCTTTGGTTGTTACATTTCCTGCACGATTATTATTGTTATTAATAATTGTTAATACATCACACCCTGCTGGAGTCATCAAATACAAATCATGACCTTCCCGCCATGAGTATTCGTTTGACAGTTGATGATGAGGAATCCATACGTTTTTTATTATGGTAATGGAACCACTTTTCATCGCCACTTACAATTCGATTAAAAACCCCTTTTTTTTGCTGTTGGAGCAGTTGTTCACATGTGGAAAACGACGTTGGACGTCTTTTGACTTCAGTTCATGCGCCACCCAGTTTTCTACCTTTCGGATCATTCCCATTGCGTTTAAACGATGGCAAATGGCTGGTTGAGCGACTCCAAGTGTTTTTGCGAGTTCTTCTTGCGTTGGTGATGGATCTTCACTGAGCCTTGCCTCTAATTCTTCATATCTAATCATTAGTGGCGCTCCGCGACGTTCTCTGTCTTCCAAATCAAAATTGCCATCTGTTATCAAAACCGTATGAACTTATTTCTACTCCTAATATAATTTGCAACTGAACACTCCACGACACTTCAAAAAGATGTTGATATCGAAACCGAACGTAGGAAGATTGATTGTAGATAAACCTGTGAAAAACTGATAAATTATTTCGTTGATAACTACGCATATTTACCCCTATTCATCGACTTCTCCATTCTTGCCGCATGCTAATTGAAACGAATCTGTTCGTCGGAATCAAAGTGCAATACCACTAATCACAATACAAAAAGAAAACGACCCTTGACGAAGAGATCGTCACAGACACACGGATATACAAACTGATGCCACGTGGCTCGGCGTGACCAATGATGAAAGCAGAGCAACTCGGAATCAATCCGACATGCCTTGTAAGCGGGGCCTAACCAGGATACAGCGTGTCACGCGATTACATGGGAGAACTGGGTTCTCGACGAGCACACAGGCTAATAATGTCATCAAATTCTGGGTGATGTATGAGTGGAGCAATGAAAAAGGGAAGGAAAAGGAAGCTGTGAACTGTGCCATATTTGGTTAGAACAGATTTAGGTGACTTCTGGCCAATTGGATTAGGATCCATTGAGGTTAATGTGAAGGAAATTTTTGACGACGCATGTTGCTAAGCGATGCGGAAGAATACTTGGATTCGTTTGACGTTACTTTGACTCTGCTTAATTAGCGAGTTTCTCAACGAACATGATTAGATGTTATGTTAAGGATTGGCCATCTAGAGTTTGCATTTTAAAATAGTGGTTATTTCGAGTCTGACAACACTTCTGCCGTTCATTTTGTGACAGAAAGTTGGTTTAATATTTGACATTAATGAAATGGGTCGATTTACGCTTGAACAAAACTGGGAAATATTAAAAACTTATCTCCAGGTGGTGAATATTCTATCCGAATTCAAGTTTGAAATTCAATACAAATTAAGTGCCCTTTCGACTCCGTTGGACTATTTTTTGTTAAGGATTGGTATTACGCCAATTATCCAGAAACGATTGAGCCTCAAACAATCGACGATGTTCGACAAAATGGGTTGATATTGTTTTTAATTCGTGAATGTCAAAGTTCAACCTTTCTGATTGATATTAGCTCATAACTTCGAAAAATATTCATTAGTTTTTTATTTATAGCAAAAATACAAATTTTAAATAGCCCACCTTTGTGTACGTGTGTTCGCGTACATAAAATGGCGCTATTTATTTACTTATTAATTTAAATATAGAAAAGAGTCGAGCGCATAAACCCATAAACTCATAAACAAAAAAAAGTAAACTAAAGCAAATAGAATAATTCATTTGGTTATGCTTATGTGTTAAAATTCAATTGTCATAGCGATTCTTGGACCCATTAACAGAAGGCGCATCAGGCGGTTCCAGCGCTCAATATCCTATTGGGTAGGAAATTTTGGCCCACTGAAGTTCTAAATTTTTTCTTGGCAGGCTTATATTCGTGACCTCTTAAGTGATTCCGGTTCCTAGTGAATAAAGATTGTAGACCACCATCGGCACATCCATGGAGTGACCGGTAGGTTATAATAAGGTCACCGCGCTCACGTGGTCGTTCAAATCTAGGGATGCCTAAAAGTTGGAGTCGAGAGTCATAATCGGGGCGGTTGTTACCATATGGCAATCGAGTACAAGTGCGTTGAACAGCCTCCAATGCTTCCGAATCACTCCTGATAGAAGGCCACCAAGCTGGACCATCAAATTCCATTATCGGACGAACATACCTGGTGTACAACAACTTGCAAGTTTTTAAACTGTATACATGGAACGATTTGTATAAATAACAGAACAATTGCTTAGCTGTACTGCATATATTTTCAATATGGCAGGACCAGGATAAATTTGAGGTAACTATAAGTCCCAAATCACAGTGCTTGTCAACACTTTTCAGCAATATCCTTTCTTTTATTTGGTAAACATTAGTGTACCTATGCAGAGTGAACATAGACGTGTGGCTGGGTTGTATTCGTCGGCTTTAGAGCGATACAATGAATATATGGCAAATAACATTGAAACATACCCGGCAATAAACGAAACCTTTTCTGCTACATTTAAGTTTTGAACTGTAACACATATGCAAGTTACACTGTATCTAGTGCTAAAAGGCCTGAGTCTTTCCAACAACCAACGTATTCTCCCGATATGGCTTTCACCGAGATTATTTTCTTTCCAAAACTTAAATCACCGCTTCGCGGTATCAATTTTCAGTCGATAGAAGACTCTAAAGGTAATTCGCTATGTTTATTGAGGTCAATTCTTGAAAATGCTTTCCAGCAATTGTTTTTGCAAATGGATTATTCGTTGGCGTAAGTCGATCTTTTCGATCCATTTGAAATGGATAAGATAAATTTGGATGAAAAATACATACAGTGTGGTCCAACGAAAAGTTAACACCTTGATTTTCCGACTTTAAAATGAAAATGTGGAAAATCGCTAGGACCCGTCAATTTCTGATTCGAGGGGGAACAACTTTTCCGCTCTTCGCATCCCCGTAAGTGCAACTCTCTAACGGGGGTGAGTACAACACCTTGATTTTGAATAGGAATGAGGGGTGTTACGATACTTCATTTTGAAGATCTTATCGAGTACTATCTGATCCTAAAATTTCGCTTCAAAATTTTCATCGGTAACGAAATGACAAGTAAAATAGTGGAAGAGTACTTACTTTTGTGATAAGTTTATTAAATGCTGGAAATAGGCATCATTCACTTGCATGCAGTAATGTAAGTTTTGTTGAAAACGTTCACGTACGCTACTCAAGATTTCTGGTGTAATTTGACGGCATTCATTAATGATCCGAGTTCGCAAATCATCCAGTGACTCAGGCTGGGTAGCGTAAATCCCGGATTTCAGGTGCCCCCATAGAAAAAAGTCCAGTGGAGCCAGATCAGGTGACCTGGGTGGCCACTCACAATATGTCTCCTTTTTCCAATCCAGGCGTTAGGAAAATTTTCATCTAAGAACTGACGCACCGGTTGAACGAAATGAGGTAGTGCGCCATCTTGTTGAAAAATGATCGTTTGATGGTCTTCTGTATTCTTCAATACTTGCATGAGGGCTGGACAAATAGTTTTCTGCAATAGATCTAAATAAATTTGGCCAGTGAAAAAACCGGGTATAAAAAAGGGCGGTAATGTGATTTCCATAGATACCCGCCCAAACATTCAATTTTTGGGGACGCTGAGTATGCAACTCACGAAATAATCACGGATTTTCATCTGACCACTACCGACAGTTATGCCGGTTTACAATGCCGTTAAGGTAAAATGAACACACGTCCGAAAAACAGATATCGAGCATGTAGTTTTGTAGTCGGCGATCGGAATTATCCTCATTCAGTTCCTGAACCAATCGTATCTTATAAGGAATTGATGTTGTTTCAGGATTCTCATGATTGTTGTGCGTGAAACACCAGATACATCGGACAATTTTCTAGTACTCAAGGTCGGATCGCTACATGATCTAACACAGCCACGTCCCTCGCTTTGTCTCTTTCATGCACCCTGTTTTTGCTTCCAGATTGAACCAGTAGCGTTAATTTGGCAACCAGTTGCATAACGTAAGCAGCGGATGCATTTTTTCCAGGATGTCGTTGGTTAAATAAAGCAGAGATCGTTATTTTTAAGAAATAATTTTTTCATTTCCACACTTTCTTTTACGGAATACACCATTTTAATTCTACTACAAATTTACAATCGTTTTGTCACACTTGTAACGTTCTAAAAACATGATCCGTCAACTTTTTGGCCAAGAAATTAATACTTTCTTGGACAAAAATTAACAACATAACTACTAAATACCTTTGAAATGTGTCGGATACGAATAATATTCTCGAGATAAATTCCACATTTCCTCTTTCACTATTTTCGCTGTTATTTCATTATCGATGGATATTTTGAAGGGAAATTTTAGAGTCAAATAGTACTCGATACGATCTTCAAAATTAGTTATCGCAACATCCCTCATCCCTATTCAAAATTAAGGGGTTGTGCTCACCCCCGTTATTAGGTTAAAGTTACGGGGATGAAAAAAGCGGAAAAGTTGTTCCCCTCGAATCAGAAATTGTCGGGTCCGAGCGATTTTCCACATTTTCATTTTAAAGTCGGAAAATCGAGGTGTTAAGTTTTCGTTGGGCCACCATGTATTTTGTGTTTCATTGGCCGATTTCCGGTAGTATCTTGAAACCTTAGTATACAGGGAATACTTTCGGAACAATTTTTCATTTAAAATGTTATGTACCTGAAAAAGCTGATAGTGAAAACAATTATTTTAATTGAAGAAAATTTGAGGTAAGCTATTTGAAATTTGCATTTTTGATTGGCTATAAATGAAAAACTAATGAATACTTTTTCGAAGTCATGAGTTTATTAAAAAGGTTGAACCTTGAAATTTATGAATGGAAAACAATATCTTTCTTGTGACCGCCACGGCTGGCTACAGTACCCCATCTAATTTTTCAGCACATTGCCGATTTTTTGGGGCTCAATCTCATGAATAACAACTTCCGATTTCGTGTTTTAAGACATCAATTGTTTCTAATTTTTGATTGACACGGTCTTTACTTGACGGAAATTCATCTTCAATATAAGAAAAACATATGTTAACTTCCACTATTTTATTGATTTACACTACAATTGCTTCGTCATACCATGACTTCATCAGGTGAGTATTAAAACTGAGGTATACAATGCAAAACATGATCTTAAATACACACCTCTGGTACAAAAAATAGAGGGGTGGAAAGAGATGGTTTACAATCAATGAAAAATATTAAGTAGGGGGGATCTGTTTAAATCTATTTGATCATTCAATAATATTTGTCTTTTATTCTATCTATTGATCTCTGAAGTTTCTAACACATTTAGTTTCTGACTTTTGTTTTCGATATGTAATATTTCATAGTTCATATTAAAATTATGACCAGTCTCTAACAAATGGTTGGCATAAGTTGAATTTGGTTTATTATTAACATCACATTTTTCATGTTCTCGTATCCTTGTTTGGAATGAACGGCCTGTCTGTCCCACATATACACATGGGCAATCACTACTTGTAAACTCCTGATTTTTTGTTTTTGGGAATTGCGTCTTTATTATTTTTTATTAAGCTGCCTAAAGAATTAATGGTTTTAAAGGAAATGTTATAATTTTATTTTTTCTTCAAATATCTAGCATTCTTTTCAGATTTTCGGTCTATGTGAGTTGATGAAATAAATTTTGTTTCGTTTGAATTTTGAAGTTTTCGATATACAAGTTCTTGTTAATTATAGATAATTTACTTGATAAAATAAATTACAAGAAAGCAATATCATTTGCATATCCAAAATTTCAAAATTCAAACGAAACAAAATTTATTTCATTAACCCACATAGGCCAAAAATCTTACAAGATATCTGTTTCAAAACCATTAATTCTTTAGGCAGCTTAATAAAAATAATAAAGCCCTGATTCCTATAAACAAAAACTCAGGAGTTTACAAGTTAACATGTAGTGATTACCCATGTGTATATATGGGACAGATAGGCCGTTCATTCCAAACAAGGATACGAGAACATGAAAAATGTGATGTTAATAATAAACCAAATTCAACTTATGCCAACCATTTGTTAGAGACTGGTCATAATTTTAATATGAACTATGAAATATTACATATCGAAAACAAAAGTCAGAAACTAAATCTGTTAGAAACTTCAGAGATCAATAGATATAATAAAAGACAAATTTTATTGATTGATCAAATAGATTTAAACAGATCCCCCCTACTTAATATTTTTCATTGATTGTAAACCATCTTTTCCCACCCCTCTATTTTTTGTACCAGAGGTGTGTATTTAAGGTCATGTTTTGTATTGTATACCTCAGTTTTAATACTCATCTGATGAAGTCATGGTATGACGAAACAATTGTAGTGTAAATCAATAAACTAGCGAAAGATAATATTTGTTTTTCTGATATTCAATTGTTTCTGGTTGGTTAGAGTAACACTTATCCCTAACGGATCCTCACAAAAGATAGTTCAACGTAGTCAAATCACAGCTTCATCGCTCAATATGTTTTTTCTGGGAAAATGCTCATCTTCGGCCAAGCGATCATCAGCCAGCCCATTGAGCGAAGTGGAAACGCACCATATGGTCTCGATGCTTCACTTCTTGCACTAGTTGAATTTTGTAAGCCTTCATATCGAGGTCGAGGTTAATTTTCCTCAGAAAATTGCGAGAAATGTTCAGTACTTAAGCACAATGATAAATTAATGTTGATGGATGTTCAGCCACATTCTGGGCTACAGCAGCAATGTTTTCAAGTGTGCTCGTTGGACAGGAACGGGAACGGGTTGTTTCATCAAATGACAATTCAGTTTGACGAACACGCTTCATAAATTGATCCACAAATTGCCGTGAGGGCGATTAATTTCTTTTGAATTTTCAACGTAAATTTCTAACAGTTTAAATGGAAGCTTTACCACTTTGGAAATAATATTTTAATATTTCCCAGTTTTGTTTAAGCGTAAATTCATTTCATTAATATCAAATATTAAACTAACTTTCTGTGGAAACACGAATAATAATAATAATAATAATAATAAATGGTCTTTATTTACCAATCCAAAATATACAAATCAAAAAAATTACTTGAATGACAAATTTTTCATATTTTTTCCAATATTTTCCAAACTACAGATTCGATGGACTTTAAATTCAGCATTTAGTAGTAGAATAATAGGATTTTGAGTCACAATGTTATTATTTCTGTCGACATTTGCAGGATATAAAGACAGAATTCAATTTAATTTTCATCCCTAAGTCTTATGTAATTATCTAAGGCTACAGTTTGTGAAATACAGATGGATGGTGATTCGACGAAAGCGTACAAAAATCAGAATTGAATTGGTCCGAATCAACTGCTTGCATAGCTGGAAGTATTTTTGCTTGTTTGGAAAATGGCTATTTTCTTTTAAAAGTTTGATCTAGTTTTTCTACATTGTATTATATTGTGGATCGAAGTTTCTTTCATGATATATTTTTTACCTCAAAAATATTGTTTGATCTAAAAAACCTGTAAAACTTAAATAACTGAATATTTCTCCATTCGCTTCACAACGAAAATCGCATTGAAAAATTATAATTGATCTAAGTTGGAAAAAATGTATATATCCAGAGAGATTAAAACAAAAAAGTCATTCCAATGATTTATTTCATAACAGCCCTCATTACCTATAGTTACAATTAAATATTGCACATATCCAATGGGTACGGTAACATCCAAGAGCAACAATTAGCAGTTACTAACGGACATTAAAGCACCCATTGCCCATTAAATTAACAACTCAACATCATAACCTAATTTTTACATTTTACAACAATCCTACCAATTATATGTATAATATATGTACAAAATGATATTCGTCAGACAGATCTACTTCAAAACGTCTTTCTTCTTGATGATGTCGTCATCTTCTTTATCCTGATGCGCAGTCATATGCCTGGTTAAGTGATGCCGCTCCCTGAAGGATTCTGCGCACACTGGACACTTCAACTTATCTTCCCTTTTTTTCTTGTGCACATCTACCGAGTCATTTTTATGGTGGGATCTCATATGGTAGACTAGATCTGAGGTCATGCGGAAGGAAATGTTACATTTTGCGCAGACATTCTGCGCTGGTAGAGATAAAGCAGCAAGCGATGGAGGTAAGAGAGATGTTAAAATTGCAGCAGCGGGGTTTCTAAGACCCATGTCAGGAGTGGTAGGACTCATTTTCATCATTTCCTGTAAATAAGAGAAGATATGAGAGAATGAAGCAAGCGCGTACATCATGGAACGGAAAGAGCTCAGATTTAGCGATCATAGGCAAAATACATTTTAATTAGACACAGAGAATAATTGGCTATAACTCCAAAAGTTCTATCGGACTGTATTTGGGTATTGTTTTTATGGGATACAAAATATATCTGAATGAAACTCACCGTATGTGTTGGAAATTGTCCATAATTATAGGCTAATTCTGGCCGATACATCGGCCTAACTTTTCCTAGGTTGTTGGCCAGCATATTATCGGTTTTCATGAGAAAATGATGACCTTCCATCATGGGTGCACCGTTGAAACTATCAAAATTTCCAGAATATCCATTTCCTTGAGTCTTGAAGAGGTGATTTTGTGGGATTAAATTGTTTGAGAAGTTCTGATAAGTGCGAATTGGTGGTGAAGGACTTAAGGAATGTTGATAAGTCAAGTCGGGACTGATTGAAAGAGCTGGTGATATGCTAGGAGTTTCCTTATTTACTAAATTGACCTTGGTGAAAGCACTTCTCTGTTCGTGGTTTGGCGAGGTCTTAGCTCTAAGTTCGTCTAAATTCTTAGCCTTTATCAAACCTGGATCATCGAAGATCTGTTGTTTTTGATGATGTGATGATAGGAATTTTTGAATTTTGCATTCGTTCCTTATGATGTCGTGATGATTTCCAACTTCAATTTCTTCATCGTCTTCGTCGGGATCTGGAACGGTTACCTCTATTTTTCTCTCTTGGAACTTGGCTAATTTTTTCTGTTTCAGTTTCTCGTCAGGTAACATAAGAAAGGCGACATCGAAAGGCCGTTTCACTGAAGTCTTGGCGGTCATTTGAATCCTATTACTTGCGTTATCGATATGTGTTTCACTCCGCAAATCCACTTTCCGATTACTAACATCCATGGTCATGTTCGTAAAATAAAGTTTCTCACTAGCCACGCACTGAAGTTGTTCTCTCGTGAAACCCACGTCACTAAATGCCCCGAAACAGACAGTAGCTGTCCCAATATTGCTGGATTCAACCCCCAAAGCCATCTGGGGGCAATGCAATTCCCACCCCTTCAGAAAAGGACGGAATGCACGATCGGCCTCGATGTGAGAGAGTCCGTACTGCACCCGCCGTTTACGGACCGTATTTCGTCTCTATCCTGGCATCCTATAGGGATAAACGTAAGGTTGGAGGAATATACAGACCAATAGCATTTCAGGGAAAGGCGTGGTTCTGGAAATACGTTCGTCCAATACGGTTTTCAACGTTCAACCCTGTGCAATATGACAACGTCACGCTGTCAATGGTTTTCTCGAGTTTTTGCGGTTATCTCGATACATTGAATGTACAACCAACCATCTCAAATTTCAGGAGACACTTTTGAGTTTTCCTCAAATGACTCCATAAAGGGGTTTTTATATGTCATATTGAAATGAAGTATTTTATCGATAACTTATATTTTAAGTTTTACAAGCTGAAGTTTATTCGCTATATGTTTTAGGATCTATTTTCCTTAAATCTTAGTTGAAAATAATGTTGTAAGATGATGTGTTAAAATTATTAAAAAAGCGCGACAAACAATTCCAGAAGTATTTCAACTAATATAAATTTTTCGAAATGGAAAAAGATTTTAAGAAAATGATTCTGAGATGAATAACATGCAAATATAATATTTGTCTATAACAGAAAAATCCTCAGTAATACCCTACACCGCCTAGCATAAAATTAGGGTCATCTCCTAAATTCCATTCACTTCAGAAATAATCCCTATGGTGAATGAAATAAAATTTATATTATTTAAATTTAAAAAACTATATCTAATAATAGGTTATCGGTGGAATTTTTCTAACTAAATAAATTTTTTTTTAACTGATAACCTGTTATCAAGTCAATACTCAATCAATTTCATTATTATGCCATTCACTTGATAACAGGTTATTATTCAAACAAATTTTTAAGTGAATTAAAAAAATATGTACAATACGTGAATTCAACTCAAATTGAAATTATTCTCACAAAAAAAATAAAATGAATTCAATTTATTGAGTATTTATTTGTAACTAATAACAAGTTATTAGTTGAATTTTTTTTTCAAGTTAGTTAAAAATTTGTTTAAATAATAACTGTTATCAAGTGAATGACATAATAATAAAATTGATCAAGTATTTTTTTGTTAACAGGTTATTATTTAAAAAAAATTTATTCAGTTAAAAAAATTCAAGTAATAAAAAAATTTTGAATTTAGTTTAAAAAATTTAATTAATAACAGTTAACAATATCAGTTAAGTTTTTTTTTAATTAAGTTTTGAAATTTTTAACTAATAACGTGGCAAGAAATAAATACTCAATGAATTTTATTTAATTCAATTTTTTTTTGTGAAAATAATTTCACTTTGATTTGAATTCAACTATTATATAATTTTTCGAATTTGTGAAAATCTGAACGCAGCCCCATTTTAAGGCTCTTTGTCACAGAATTTCAGAAACTTTTCTATGTTTACTCGACTTTTACTTTTTCAATTATATAAATCATTTTGAGTATTGATGAAAATTAATTTATCAGAATATACAGTGTCCAATACATGTCTGATTTATACTTTTGTCAAATAGTTATATAGAGTGTTGTTGGTTCGTATTTTTGTAGTGTTTGAATTTCTTTTAATCTCTTCAAATAGAAACAGTGTTTCTCACACATAATTTTTTTATTGTTATTGATAATAATTAACACAAAAAATTCATTTCTGTTGTTGACATATGTTTCGGATTTCAACCCATTCTCAAAACTAAGGAGAATTTATTTAACATCACAATTTATATATTCCTTACAATAGATGGAAATGACGGGATTTTTTATTTTATGTTGTTAACAGTAAGTTATACCTGTTGACGATATTTGCTTATTACTGTTTTATTATTTCAGTAATGGGGATAGATGAAATTACAACTGATTGTTTGTTATCGCCAAATGTTTTTTATGAGCCGAAGAGATGCCCAGATATTCGAGTATCTGGTCCAACTTTTGACATTTGTTACCTGAATGTAGTATTTCGGTTTTACAGAAGTCTATGTGATTTTTTTATGCAATGTGCCGAAAAATCAGTTACTCTTTAATTTTGGAGTGTAGATTTTTTATGTTCGTCTACTCTAATGTTGATTGAAATATCAGTTTGACCTATGTAAAAGACAGGACACTCACTACAATGCAATTTGCATATGCCGTTTTGTTTGAGTCTATTGCAAATTTGGGTACTAATTTTTGGAATATAGTTGATACTGTAAAATTTTTTCTTTTTCTTTTTTTTGAAAAGGCGGATATATGGATGCTATTGATTCAAATGACTTCAAATTCAGAATTATATATTCTTACTTCTACAATATATATATATTGAAACCATATACAAAAACTATCAAATTGATATCCTTATATATAATCAATATAAAATATTTTGCAATGTCTCGGAAAAAAACTTTTTACATCCCGACTTGAAATGTATTAATACAAATATATTAACAAAAACTATATAAGTATGTATTATATATTAACATACAAATACAAAAAATTCTACTATTCCAAAATTATCAAAATAAAGGATCAAATAATAATAATTGAACGAGAATTCATTATTTATTTGATTCTTTATTTTGATAATTTTAGATAATTTTGGAATAGTGGATTTTCTTGTATTTGTATGTTAATATACATACTAACATAGTTTTTGTCAATACATTTGCATTAATACATTTCAATTATTATAAAATTTTGCGTAAATATCTTGATCTACACCCATACAAGATCCAACTTGTTCAAGAACTAAAGCCGCTAATAAGCGTCGTTTGTTTGCTGATCGGGCCCTAGAACAGCTTGAAGTGGATCCACTTTTTAATCGTAAAATTGTGTTTCGTGATGAAGCTCATTTCTGGTTGAACGGCTATGTAAAAAAGCAAAATTGCCATATGTGGAGTGAAAACAATCCTCAAGAAGTTCTGCAGGTTCCACTGCATCCTGAAAAATGAACTGTATTGTGTGCTTTATACGCTGGAGGCATCATAGGTCCATATTTCTTTAAAAACGATGCTGGAGATAATGTTACAGTGACTAGTGCTCGTTACAGATCTATTATCAATGATAATTTGTTTCAAAATTTGAGTGGTATCGACCCAGAAGTGTTTTGGTTCCAACAAGATGGTGTTACACCTCATGCTGTTACCATAACAATTGATTTATTGAAAAAAAGATTTGGCGATAGCAGTATTTCGCGAAATGGTCCAATTAATTGGCCTCCAACATCATGCGACATAACTTCACTGGATTATTTTCTTTGGGGTTTTGTCAAGTTATTGGTTTATGCTGATAAACCAGAAACAATAGACGCTTTGGAAGCCAACATAACTCGTGTTATTGATTAAATAAGGCCTGAATTACTCGAAAAAGGTGTCCAAAATTGGTCTGGTCTTATGCGGTTCCTCAGAGCTAGTTGTGGTGGACATATGCCGAAAATTATTTTTAAAACATAAATCTCATAAAAATTATCTTTCAAATAAAAAAAATTTAGCTTCAATCTTAATTTAAATGTCTTTATTTCAATTCTAAGTTCTATCACTCTAAAAAAACAACCGATATATATATATGTAATGTTAAGTAAGTTCTCCTTAGTTTTGAAAATGGGTTGAAACCCAAAACATATATGTTAACAACATAAATTAAAATATTTGTGAAACTTAAGTCAAGTGTAGATTTGACATTTTCAAGTGGATTGTTGAATAAGCTCACAAGCTTCCGACTTCACGTCAGTCTTTTTCTTAATTTTTTGACACTTTGGTATCATTTACTTCATCATTATGAGACGTAAAGCAGTATCACATATCATTTATCATTATCGTGCACACGTAATGCGCAACTAAAGAAGTTGCATATCAAAGTCATATATGCAAAAGCATAGAAAAACCATTCGTACACATTCGTACTCTACTGAACCCTTTGTCTGCGACCACTTTCGAACGCGTTTTAATGAACACAACGTGTCAAGTAGGCAATATGTTGATGTGGGCATTCGGATCGACCTAAGGGATAGCACCCCAAATTCTGCCATTGAGCCTGCTCTGGACCATATGGTGCATAGTGCATTATCCTACAGAGAATGACAGGTGTCCCTTGAATCGTACCGTACGAGCACAATATGGACTAAATCAGATACGGCTTGTGGATTACCTCGCCTAATCACTATAAATAAAAATCGAACCATTCCATCCATTTAATTCTTTTGATACAGTTTCTGCACACAGATAGAGTGTAGCAATTTAGATATTTTAAACTTTATCTGGATCATTTCTCCAAAACCTCCAAAAACTTTTTTAAATTTAATTAAATTAAATGTCTCAGAAACACTGTTTCCCTTTGTAGACATACTACTCTGTCAAGAACAACAAGAAACAACATTTTTACATTTAATCGTCAAAATTTATTGGGTCGCCTTCAAAATAGGCCCCATTTGCTCCAATACATCTATGCCAACGGCACTTCCAATTATCGAAACATTTTTTATATGCGCTTTCCGGGATGGACTTTAGCTCTCGCGCCGAATTTTGTTTTATGGCTTCAATCGACTCAAAACGGGTGCCACGAAGGGGCAATTTTAGTTTTGGGAAGAGGAAAAAGTCGCAGGGAGCCAAATCCGGCGAATACGGTGGTTGCTGAAGCACGTTTGTTAAGTTTTTGGCGAGAAAGTCAGTCTCAATCGTAGCTCGGTGAGAAGGCGCGTTATCGTCATACAAAATCCATGAGTTGTTCGCCCACAAATTTGGCCGCTTCTTACGGATACGCTCACGCAAACGTTTCATAACGCCTAGGTAATACTCCTTGTTTACCGTCTGACCCTCTGGAACGAATTCGTAGTGCACCACGCCACGGATATCGAAGAAAACAATGAGCATCACCTTCATTTTCGAGCGGCTTTGGCGTGGTTTTTTCGGTTTCGGCTCATTTTTTGCCACCCATTCCGATGATTGCTGGCTTGTTTGCATATCGTACTCGTAGACCCAGGTTTTTACCTGCCTCATTGCCCCGCCAGATTCAAATCGATAATTCCCGGTACTTTCTTGACAGAATGTATAGGATAATCAACACATACTTGAAGCAGTTAACCAATAAAGAGTCAAAAGAAAAAATGCTCCACATAAAATTCAAAAGGTCTTGGTTGTTTCCTTTTTTTTTGAATACATAGTACATTCTCCAGAAAAAGCATTTGAAATTCTTAGCCATGTTTTCGATGCTATAATAAACAAAAACAATCAATAAAAATATATCTGCATACCTTCATTATACAAATATCCTGTTTAGATGTGAACTGAAATAAACGTGTTCAGCTAACTGAGGAGCATTTATGAAACAAGGTTCTTCCACGGAAAAATCATGAAAGGAAGATACGATTATAGACTCAGAATCACAACACTTCAATAATGCGACTTTTCGTCTATATATTTAGACTTCTTCACAGCATAAAATATACAACAAAATATTACAGAATATTCAACACTAGGGATTCAGCCAGAATTAATTGTGGTAGGCTAATGGTGTAAATAAATAATTGAACATACAGTGTTTGCATGAAATTGAGTCAACATTCACAATACCAAATAATAAAATTGTCAAAGAACAATACAACAGATAAAATAAAATTTAAAAAATAATTATATCGAAAGGTGAATGTACTTGAGACACAATAACATAAATAATATAAAATAACAACAGACGTATTCGAATCCGAACACAACATACATATGTTTATGCTATTCCTTCTCTTCGTTGGCCTCTATTGGTCTTATACATATTGAGAAGGTTACGTACTATATGTCGTACTTAAATTTTGTATCTGTTTTATCATTTACTATAAAGTTAATATTTATATAGATCATTTCGGTGATGCATCTTTTATATTAATATCCTCATAATCTAATTCCTCGACGTTTTCAAAATCAAAAAAGTATTACTTATTACAGTGCTTGGTCTGGTAAAGAAAGACCACAGAACAAAAATGGATATAATGAAACAGTAAAATATTGTAGTTTTCCATTTATACCATTATTATCATTAAATCTCGACTTAATGCCGAAGAAAAAAAGTTCCGATAAAGGCGATAAAGGATATTAGCGTACTATAATACGAAAAAAATAGGCGCTATGTTTTCTAAACTGGAAGATAAACCGCCTTTTCTCTAATATAATCTACCAAGTACCCTGGATGCACTGTGATAAAAGTTATATAGAACCGACCGAGCAACATTTGCAAAATAGAATTAGGCAAGACTAGTATAATTGCCAGACCAAGCACTGTAATAAGATGGATAAAACAGCTTTAGTCAAACATCATTTTAATGAATTACATGTTTTTGATTTTAAAAATGTCAATGTGTTAGATTATGTGGATATTTATTATGAAAGCTATATCAGCGAAATGATCTATATAAATATTAACACTACAGTAAATAACAGAACAGATACACAAAATTTAAGTACGACATATAGTAACCTTCTCAATATGTATAAGACCAATAGAGGCCAACGAAGAGAAGGAACAAAATAAACATATTTATTTTGTGTTCGGACTCGGATACGTCTGTTTTTATTTTATATTATTGTATCTCAGGTATCTTCACCTTTTGATATAATCCTTTTTTTAAATTTTATGATCACTGATGTATCGTTCTTTGATAATTCTATTATTTGGGATTGTGAACGTTGACTCAATTTTATGCATACACTGTAGGTATGTTCAATGATTTGTTTACACTATTAGCCTACAACAATGAAATAAACGTGTTCAAGTAACTGAGCAGCATTTATGAAACTAGGCTCTTGATTTCAAAAAGTATTTAAGAAAATTTTTAATTAAATTTGCAGAGGTTTCGGAGAATTTTTCCAGTTAATTCCAGTTAATGTCTGAAAGAATTTCGAACCTTTGTAAGTAATTTTCAATATAAATTTGTTTATAAAGGTTATAAAGGTAACCAAGAATTACAAGATCCATCACCAAAAAATGTTCAACATATAATTAATATATATATTTTCAAATATTTTTCAATGATTATTTTGTTCATTCACATAACTCCTTACTGAAGAGATTTGGGTCCAAATTTATCAGATTCTTTCTCTGGAGAATGTGCCGTTATATATAAAGATAATAAAGAGATATAATAAAGAGTATATAAAGGCACATTCTCCAGAGAAAGAATCTGATAAATTCGGACCTAAATATCTTCAGTAAGGAGTTATTTGAATGAACAAAATAATCATTGAAAAATATTTACAAATACCTTTTTTACCATACATTTCTGCAACAACTAACCAATTTTTGGATAAGCATGGCATTTACGAAAATAAGGTTAAAAGGACCTTTTTGAATTATATGTTTAACAGATTTTGGTGATGGAACTTGTAACAAATGACGCTTATTATGGTCAAGTGGCTTTAGTTCTCGAACCAGTTGGATCTTGTTTGGGTGTAGACCAAGATCTTTACGCAAAATTTTCCATGTGGTGGATGCACAGAGTCCAACTTGTTGTGTGCGTCGACGAATAGAGGAATCTAGATCATCATTAACACTATGACTTACAGCAGTTATATTTTCTTCTGTATGTACAGTTCTTTGTCCGAAATCTATCGATAGTTCGACGAATGAGCTGCTCTGATGGACGATTATGTAAACCATAAATTTCACGAAGTGCTCTTTAAGTTTGACGAATAGAACACTGATTTTGAAAATAAATTTCATTAGTTTGTAAACGTTGTTGCGGCGTGAGTCTTTAAATGATAATTTGTCAATGCTTACTGAACAGAGATGTCAAAACAACATGGCTTCTACCTTCTGTCAAATCACAGTTATCCCTATCGAAAGTTCTATCACTCTAAAAAAACAACCGATACTTCTTCTTCATAGTTAATTTTCAATATACATAGACATATTAAGAAATCTTCATTAGAAACACTCTCACTAATATTGAAAGACGCCATAATCTTACCTCAAATTTGAGAACGCTACAAAAAATGAAACAAATGAATTTCTACTCTTTCATTGGCTCACCGTGGCCAGATCTAAATCAAAACCCTTCAGGGATTCCAGGCAATTATAAGCACATGTGACCTCTACAATCTTTGGGACCAACATCAATCAGAGCTGCCGCCTTAGGAGACAGAAATGAACTCCTGGTTTAGTGACACGTCGATTATTGCTTTGTCGAGAAGAGAAAAATGTGAACGATTGCTTTTTCCATCAATTCCGTTCCAAGCTGAAGATTGAATTGTACTAACACACGCGCTAGTCTCGGGAGAGCGGGATTTAATCGGAATTTGTCAAAATGTAGTGAATTGCTTAACGATGGGAGAAAGAGTGGAAAAGGAAACGATTTTTCCTCTTACTATAAGACGAATAATTCAACCCAAAAAATACTATGATGATGGGTTATATCCCTATGAGTTAGAAATATTTTCATCATGTTTGTTCTTATATTCCTTATATCCTTCGTTTTCTCATAGCGCACGATTCAAACGAAGTAATTGCAGTCTGTACCAATCGCTCGTAATGAAATCACCAGATATTAGCAGTACGTAGTACACAACTGATAATATCAGATACACAACATTCAACTTTCGAACCATCAATATTGGGCTCTGATGTTCATTTTGAGCTCGATGGCTACCATTGGCCAGACAAAGCATAGTGTTTTTTTTGGGGTTGACTTAGAAGATCCACTTTCCGTTACCAGTGTGTACTAGGAGTAAAAAACACTTTATTTCTTGCCTTTGAATCAGCTGCTCGCAATAAAATAATCGCTTCCCTAGATTTATCGGTTTCAGTTCATAAAAAACTCAATTCCCTTGCTTTTGAATTAGGCTCAAAGATTTCAAACATACTTTTTTGGGTCACCCTAAACGTTAGTGTAATCTCTTTTTATGCTACTCGGACTCAGATCCTCATCGAGATCTGAGCGAGATATATCTTCACCGTTGAAACCATCACTTTTGAAGCGCCGAAACCATTCTCTACATAACTTGTTAATTTAAGCTTTTTGACCATAAACTTCCACATGCATACGATGAGCTTCAATTGCAATTTTTCTCCAATTAATACAAAAAAATGAAACTTCCCGCAAATGCTGTTTAGTCATCAAAAAATCTGACATTTTCAACAACGTAACAAAATACTTTTTGTATGAATCTCAACACAATTCAAACTGCATGTTTTCAACAGATGTCCAATCTGTCTAAGACGCAGCATTCAGCTGTTACTGATTAAAAATTTTAATGTTTTTCGAGCTATCTTTTGAAAACGGTTCTCAATATTTTCAATTTTTTATTTACTCACTAACTGGAATAAGAAACTTTATTGTTTTCTCTTACTTTTGATCAAATAGGCCAAGTGAATTATTGATTCTAAAAGATATATTTCTGTCTGTGCTATTGAGGAATTTCTTCATTTGTAGAGATGGTTTACCACAGTGATAATTATAAAGGGTTTTCTAATAGCGATTATGAAAATTAAAAAAAAAATTCGTTGGTGTTATTCAATGAGACCATTCTTTTTTATCTGACAGTTTATATTATATCATTATGTTTGGGAAATAACATCATTCAAATGACCACCACGACTTCTCCGTACGTACTGCAATCTGCAACACAATTTTTCATCACTCTCTCACATAAATTTGGCTGTTCATTTGTTTATTTTTAGTTGCTCAGTTGTTGTTGGATTTTCAGCACAAATATGTGACAGAAGGAATTCAAAGGATGTTAAATCACACGACCTGGGAAGATAATTAACTGGACCATTTCTTGATATAATTTCATCACCAAATTTTATATTCAATAAAAGATGGCTGTGTGGCAGGTAGCAACATCGTGTTTAAACCACATATCCTCCAAATCATTCTCAACAACAGCAGTAAAACAAATCATTTGATAGTGTTCTCCATTAATTGTTATTCTTAGACCATCTTCTTCAAAGAAATATCCAATGACTTCGTCAGCATAAATTCCACACTACACAGTCACTTTATCTGTGTCTGATCAGTTTCATAACCCCAAATTCCGGTTGTTTACACAATTATTAAATTAAAAAAGAGCTTCATCACTGAATAAAATTTTCCGATAAAATTGTTCAAGAGCAAAATCAGAATATAAGCGGTTTTTATGTTGGCCAAATGGCTTCAGTTTTTGAACCAGTTGAATTTTATAAGGATGTAAACCCAAATCTTTTCTTAAAATTCTCCAATTTGTTTGAGAAATTGTTGAGAATGACGTGGAACCGTTAAATTTGGATTAACAATTTCTGAACGTTGTTGAAGAGTGTATCTTTCCGTGATTAAATAGCATAGCCTACTGAACACAAATATTAAACATGGAAAATATGAACTGTTGCCATTCTAATCAGTTTAAATTATATCATTCCTAGTGGGATACCCTTCAGTACATACTCTAAGCTAAAAACACAAAAAATATTAAATTTAAGTGTACAATGGATTTCTAGCAAGTAAAAACCAACTCGATTCGAAGTCGGTCAATAGTCTATATTTTCTTTTGATTCTTTTATCGGTTTAGTGCATATATTTGAAATTCTAAACGTCTACTGAAAAGAAACAGTGTTTCTAAGACATTTTATCTAATATAATTTTCAAAAAACTTTTTGAATTGAAATTTTTGGAGCTTTCAGAGAATTATATGGATTAATATTAAAAAAATTGAGAAAAAGCCTTATAAGTTATATTCAATTTGTTTAAATATTGGATGCAGTAGTCCGTTACTTTGTGATAATTCATTTCATTCCAATTTGTTTAAAAATAAAATAAAGATTTGGAATTAAAATACCATAACAAGGGGAAGATTTTCTGAAATGCCTGTAATTTTAAAATACGTTTTTTCTCTATTTTTCTTATAACATTCATGACTTCTAGAACACTTGGTGTACAAAGCTTAAGGAGAAGATTTCCACGGCAAATATAATTCGAAAAATTTATCCCCATTTTCGGCTATGGTAGCCCTGCTGGTGAATATGTCAATAATTGCACTAGTGCGTTGAACAACATATGCCAAAGTGGGATAATGCCAACCCCACATCCCTAGAGTCCAGTCGACTTGGGGGCTGTACGATATGGCCACGAGAGGGTTTTCAGTAAATCATAAACAACAGCTTCTATTTGAACATAACTTGAATAGTAAAGTCGAGTATATTTCGTGTAATGGTAGAGCCGTCGATGTTTCATGTAGAGGGATGTATGCTTTTCATATTGCCTGTAGTGAAAGAATGATGTGTGGGCCATTTAAAATTTGCATTTTTGATCGGCTATAAATAAAAAAACAATTGACTATTTTTTCAAAGTTATGAGTTTATTAGAATGAGAAGCAATATCTTTCAAATGACCATCACGAAATTTTTCAGTACATTGTCGATTCTTTGGGGCACAACCTGACGAATGGCAACTTCGATTTGGTGTTTCAAGATAGCAATCGTTTCTGGATGGTTAGCATAACATTTATCCTTAAGGGATTGCGGGCGTGGTAAGAAGATGAATATTACGATTCTGAAGTGAACAGAATCAGTCTTATTTCTCCAATGATTATCGATGAAAAATCATGGACATGTTTTCTTTTCAACAAAAAATACCTCATTTAGTGTGCTTGCAAATGACATATCAACTTTTGTGCTAGCTGCTTGTCCTCTGCCACAATATCATGGATAAGAAGATAAGAACGAAAAGATGAAATATTTCAAACCTAAAGTTGCTGTATCTTGAAGCTCTTTATAATTGAATATTGAAGTAATTCTCATGGAAATCATGACCTTATCTGTCGAATCAAAATAAATCAAACGAATAAACTAAATTTTAATAATATAGGTTTTATGAAAAAATGTAAAGAAAACAGACTACTACTGCTTATAACGATGGTTCGAAATGTCCACCGCCTTGTTCAATACATTTCTCACCAACATCTTCTAAAACCATTGAAAAGAGTTTTTTGGCACACAGAACTTCTTATCTTGTAGCAAATATAATGCCGTTTCCAGATATGTGATCACATTTGATGAGACTAGAAGGATAACTGGCAAAATGATTTTATGGAAAAACTTGAAACATTTCGTGAAATCAAGAAACGTTAAATTGAAGAATAACCATCAACATTTCGACCATGTGTTATATATGACATTTTCTGTTGCAAATAACTTGAATGATCTCCCCTTGAAGTTTGGCCCTTTTAAAAGAAAACACCCTATATATTATCAAATGTACGCAAATTATCCACTTCAATACCGGCAGTGCATATTTGATTATAATCTTCTTTAACAATTTTCTTTGTATATTCCTATGATTCTTAATTCTTGTTAGCTCTGAAATATATTTCAGCCCCAATCTGCGCAACCTGTTCGAATATGATGCTTTGCTCCATGTTTTTCACTAGCCAGAGCACTTGTCGTCCTGACTAAGGTCCGGGCATACAATTCTGCTTAATGACTTTTTGGCGTAACAGGCCATCTGTTCAAATGTTCGCGGCCTAGGCCAACATATGGTTGAGCTGGGCATTACCACTCTCAGCGGTGTGCCATTCAAGACTGATCCACTTGTTAAGGGCTCGAGCAGTGGCGTGTATATCCTGGAGGAATAGAGTTTATCTGAAACTAATGAAGAATCAATCGCTGTAACATTTTATGGTGGTGTCGAAATAATTGTTTGCAATGTATAGTTCGCCTAGAAAGTATCCGGAAAAAACAAAGCTCAATTGTAATTATTTAGTATATATTTTCAATTCTTGAATTAGAAAATTATAACAAAATATTCTTCTTATTCACTTATACAACCTTCATTCAACTGTAAACATTTGACTAAACGTCGAAGTACACCCGAAACTAGATCACCTGTCCAGGCCTGTGAAACTGACTGAATAAAATCATCTTTATTTCGTGGCGCTGCTCGTTCAATTTCAGTCTTCATTAGTCCCATATGTTTTCAATGGGACTAAGATCTGATGAAGCTGCTGGCCATGTAATGGTTGTTACTTGGTGTTCTTACCTCCAAGCTTGAGTATAGGCCGAAGTATGACATCTTGCATTATCCAACTGAAAACGCCACCCCTCTGGATATAAAGCATGCGTCGTTTCAAGGAGAAAATAGTTCAGAATGCCACAGTACATTTCTTTATTAATGGTACTATCAACTATACAGAGAGGCGTAGCACCACGCCGAGATATTGCCCCTCAAACCATTATTTTGGTGGTAAATTTGGAAATTTGAACGGTAATGGGTTATTTTGATAGGATTTTTAAGTGATTTCCACCAAGTTGAAAACAACTTTCATCAGATATAAAGACATCATTAAAATTATCTTCTTGAAAACGTTGACAAAATTCTATCCTTCGTTCCTTTTGTAAAGGTGTCATTATAGGGATATTTTTATATTTCGTTAATTACCAAATATCTTAGCCAATTTGCTAAACTACAGGCGCAGATTGTGTCGTCCTAAGGCCAATAGAGCGTTTAAATTATTTCCTTTAATCTTCCTGAAACTGGTCTATGCCTCATATCCATGCCATTTTTTATCCTCTTTATGGTCTCATATACAGCTCTTTTTCCCAGTTCAGTCAATTACACTAATTTTTTTAACGTTTCGAAAACCTTTTCTACTTCAACTGAAACCAATGTTGTGTCTAAACAATTTATTTTGTAAGGGACGTTTTTGGTATTTTCTTAAACCTAAATACAGCATCTTAGTGATGTGAACTATTATATTATTTGAACGAAACATGTAGGAAATTCATCAAGAAGTCTTTCACAAGCTTTCTGGAGCTCTTCACAACTCTGCGCCGAAACAACCACATAATTTTCTTCTGCGATCAATATCGGCAAAATGCAAGTTGAATAGGTAGGTAAGTCACTTAAAATTAACAGATGTAGAGAGATGTAGAGGTCCCAATACTGAGCCGTGAGGAACTCCTATTATTATTATTATTATAATAAGCGAGCGGGCGTCTGTCCACCCTACCACTGCGTCCGCACGGACTATTGAGGTTTACACCTAAATTATATCTCCCCAACGATATCCAGTTTTTGGATAAAACAAATAATCTTGTTCAGGGGTAATTTTTTCAGTTCGTAGTGGGCTATAAAAGCCTGAACAAAGACCTCGAATCCGATGCGACTCACCGCTGGGCACTCTAAGACGATCTGTTTCAGTGTCCCCAAGACACAGCTTGCATTCATCGTCTTCAGCCAGACCGATTTTATGCAAATTCGCAGTCTGCAGTGACCTGTCATAATTCCGACACGTGTTCTTAGTTTGGCCCTATCCAGACCTAGCGCTAGGTTCGCCATATTTTTGTTCGAAGCTGTTCAAGGAACACCTTTGAATGTTTCAGGTCAGAATGGCTCCGCCAGAAAGTCTCTAGCCTTGAGCTCATTCTGCCTGTTATCGCCTGCTTAGCCACGTCATGGGGTATTCCCAGGAATGGTTCCGATCTTACCAGAGGCAGCATATCTCCAGAAAACGCCAGCTGACCTGCCTCCTCGTGAGACCAAGAAGTCTTTCACAAGCTTTCTGGAGCTCTTCACAACTCTGCGCCGAAACAAACAAAAAATCGTCTTCAGCGACCAATATCGGCAAAATGCAAGTTAAATAGGTAGGTAAGTCATCAACAGAAATTGTAGAGTTTCAAACATGGAGCCGTGAGGAACTCCTAGTTTCATATTGTATTCATTGGAATAGCATTTATCGATTCTGATATCGTTTCATCTTGAAAAAAGCTATACAACCAATAAAAAACACCTCTTAAACCCAAATTATAGCATTTGTCTATGATTAGCGACATATCATAGAAGAACATTCTTGACAGGGCATTTCTGACAGGAACTAGTCTGTTCCTCAAGCTCCTAATGAGGTTTCTTCCGGCTCATTTTATATTCGCAAAACTTATTGTTCACTGCAATAAGAATGAAATCTGGAAAAGCACCAAGCGCTTAAAGAAGTATCTAAAAGCGGAATTATTTGACGACATTATCTACGCTACTGAATTTCCACACCCCCCATTTAAACTGGTTCTCCCTGAAGCGCACTGAATGAATAAATACCCCAGGCTTAGCGGAATTAGCGATCCCTCATTGAGAAGAATCACTGAAGGGTAGTAAGTTTCGATGGCTCACCCCCGTATCTTTCAGGGATGAAATGTGGATGTGTAGCTTAGTATTCGATGGTGTTATCCAAAACTTACTTCTTTCCTTACATGAACATATGTGCAGGTTATGCGATTCGCAATGAAAAGAATTCGCCGACTGGTACACTATACTGCACTCTATTTTGGCTTGTTTCATAGGGTGTCTGATGAAAGATGAGCTGAATGTTTGAGGTCGAGAGAGATGGAAGACTGACAACACATTTTACCTATCAGATGAGTGTTCGCTCTAACATGTCCTTTTGACCAAAACTGCCCCTATCCAAGGTTTTGTGAACTATAAAAGGATATCAACATTTTGCAATAAAGCTCTATTTTCTCTTGAAATTATATCAATATTTGTGAACTTTTTAGCTTTCAGCCTATCCTTCGAGTTCCTTATTGATAAACATTAGATTCAGAGGTATATTTTTGACATAGATACACTCTTATCTGGAAAGGAAAACTATAATGGTCAAGGTAAATGAGTGATTTTCGCAAGAATATACTATTTATGCATACCTCGGGGATCTGTGCTGTGGCCACTTCTTTTTATGTTAATCATTGAAAATTTGAAAAAAATCCCTTTTTTATATCTAGTTACACAGATTTGTTCTTTTTTTGAAACAATTGAGATTGGTCTTTATCGCTGATGATATTTCAGTTATGATTAGCGTTTGAAGAATTTCAACTGCTGTTGCGGTGTTTTGTGGACACATAACATCATGATTGATATCAACAAAACAGAATACATTCACTCAATGAAATAATATACATATGAAGGGTTGGCCATATATCTTTTACATTTTGAATTACACTTCTGTCATTCGTGTTTTGACGGAAAGTTAGTTCAATATTTGACGTTAAGGAAATGTATCGATTTACGCTGGAATGTTGTTTTAACATTTCTGTTCAGTAATATCATTGACAAATTATCATGGGAAGACTCAAACCGCAACAACGTTTACAAATTGTTGGAATTTAGTTTCAAAATCAGTGTTCTATTCGCCAAGCTTATAGAGCACTTCTTGAAATTTATGGTTTACATAATCGTCCATCAGAGCAGCTTATTCGTCGAACTATCGATAGATTTCGGACAACATTTTCTCTACTCAATGCAACAACAACAAGACAAAGAACTGTACGTACAGAAGAAAATATCGCTGATGTAAGTCATAGTGTTAATGAGGATCCAGATTTGTCTATTCGTTGACGTTCACAACAAGTTGGACTCTGTGCATCAACCACATGGAAAATTTTGCCTAAAGATCTTGGTCTACACCCATACAAGATCCAACTGGTTCAAGAACTAAAGCCACTTGACCATAATAACCGTCGTTTGTTTGCTGATTGGTCTCTAGAACAGTTTGAAGTTGATCGAATTTTTTATCGTAAAATTGTGGTGTTCAGTGATGAAGCTCATTTCTGGTTAAACGGCTATGTAAACAAAAAAAATTGCCGTATATGGAGTGAAAACAATCTTCAAGAAGTTCTGCAGGTTCCATTGCATCCTGAAAAATGTACTGTATGATGTGCTTTACACGCTGGAGGCATCATCGGTCCATATTTATTTAAAAACGATGCTGGAGCTAATACAAGGGTGAATGGTGCTCGTTACAGACCGATGATCAATGATTATTTGTTTCAAAATTTGAATGGTATCAACCCAGAAGTGTTTTGGTTCCAACAAGATGGTCCTACACCTAATGCTGCTACCGTAACAATTGATTTATTGAAAGAAAGATTTGGTGATAGCATTATTTCGAAAAATGGCCCAATTAATTGGCCTCCAAGATCATGCGACATGATCTGGATTATTTTCTTTGGGGTTATGTCAGTTCGTTCAATGAGCTATAGATCGCATGGCCGAAGATGAGCATTTTCCCAGATCATATTTTGCGATGAAGCTCATTTACACCTCCGCTGACCATTTTTTGTGAGGATTCGGTAAGGATAAGTGTTAAACTAACCATCCAGAAACAATTGATGCCTTGAAACACGAAATCGAAGTTGCAATCCATGAGATTGAGCCCCAAACAATCGACAATTTACTGTAAAATTTAATTTTAATTAATTTTAAATAACATTTGAATGATATTGTTTTTCATTCGTAAATATCAAAGTTGAATCCTCCAGTAAACTCATTAATTTGAAAAAATATTCATAAGTTTTTTGGATATTGAACTATTTCAGCTGGTACTATTTGGTAGTTGATCCGAATTAAAACAAATTTTTTATTACTTTGTTTTACTACCAACAATTTTTAGATGTTTTACAATATGTGAGGTTTATATTTTTGCAACTAGTTTCGAACTTTCGTTCATCTTCAGGCAGCTGACCCCTAAGCATATGGTAGAGGGCATTTTATGTAGATTTAGGTACAAAGTAGTGATAATAAAAAAGTGAGAGTTACAGGAATTTCGTCTCGACCAGATGTTAGAAAAAATAAAAGTTTTTGGGTAATTATGAGGGTAGGATGTTATTTGAATGCATTGAAAATTTGGGAATTACATAGATCAGTTTGATCATTCGTTACCTCAAAAATATTTTTCTGCACCATTAAGCTCAACTATCTGGAGTCTGAATATCGAACCAGATTAAATCTGTAAGTCTTCTACAATTTTGATTCAAAAAAAAATTTAATTCAAAAAACTTTTAGAATTGAATTAATGTGTAAAATAAGCACCGCGTACGTTTAATAGACGTATATAATCAAAACTCAATATATAATGGAAATGGAATAAATAAACCAACAGATATAAAAAAAGTCATTAAAATTAATAAATAAATATTTAAAGGAGACAAAATTTTGTTTCTGATCTTACCTTTAAGAACACCAATTGCCTTTTAAAAAACATGAACACAAGTTAAGGACTTCTCAAAGAATATAATTTATTTGAAATATTTAATATATTTAAATATTCGAATAAGTTAATTCAGAAGTCTCTCAAAATATGCACTATATCTTCAAAAAACAAATATAATTCTAGGTAATTTCTTCTTCGGTCCTAGATAATATTCCAAATATCAAAATCAAATAACTATAACTATATCACAACTCACACGTGTTAAGGATGGATGCTTTAAGCAGACCAACTTTAGAATTCAAGATTGGTCTATGTTCTAACAAAATCACAGAACACTGTAAGTTATTTTTAAGGTTATATTTAAAATTATTGACATTCCTTGATGAGATTTATTGGAGCCTAAATATAATTATATATTATATATAAAATAAAATAGAAAAAGGCTTTCTACTTGATAGATGAAATATAACAACATTTGAATATCAAAACAGATTAAATCTGTTATTCTTCTACAATTTTAATTTCAAAAAAATTTTTATTCAAAAAACTTTTAGAATTAAATTAATGTCTAAAATAAGCACCGCGTACGTTTAATAGATGTATATAATCAAAACTCAATATATAATGTCAAATGGAATAAATAAACCAACAAATATAAGAAAGTAATTGAAATTAATAAATAAATATTAAAGGAGACAAAATTTTGTTTCTGATCTTACCTTTAAGAACACCAATTGCCTCTTAAAAATATGAACACAACTTAAGGACTTCTCAAAGAATATAATTTATTTGAAATATTCAATATATTTAAATATTCGAATAAGTTAATTCGAAAATCTCTCAAAACATGCACTATATCTTCAAAAAAAAAACGAATATAATTCTAGGTAATCTCTTCTTCGGTCCTAGATAATATTCCAAATATTAAAATCAAATAACTATAACTATATCACAACTCACACGTGTTAAGGATGGATGCTTGAAACAGACCAACTTTAAAATTCAAGATTGGTCTATGTTCTAACAAAATCAATGATTTTAAATATAACCTTAAAAATAACTTACACTGTTCTGTGATTTTCTTAGAACATAAATTTTTTTGAAATTAAAATTGTAGAAGACAAACAGAGTTAATCTGTTTTGATATTAAAATTTTGTTATATTTCTTCTATCAAGTAAAAAGCCTTTTCCTATTTTATCTTAAACATAATATATAATTAAATTTAGGCTCCAATAAATCTCATTATGGAATGTCAATGATTTTAAATATAACCTTAAAACTAACTCACACTGTTCTGTGATTTTGTTAGAACATAGACCAATCTTGAATTTTAAAGTTGGTCTGTTTGAAGCATCCACCCTTAACACGTGTGAGTTGTGATATAGTTATAGTTATTTGATTTTAATATTTGGAATATTATCTAGGACCGAAGAAGAGATTACCTAGAATTATATTTGTTTTTTGAAGATATAATGCATGTTTTGGGAGACTTCTGAATTAACTTATTCGAATATTTAAATATATTGAATATTTCAAATAAATTATATTCTTTGAGAAGTCCTTGAGTTGTGTTCATGTTTTTAAAAGGCAAGTGGTGTTCTTAAAGGTAAGATCAGAAACAAAATTTTGTCTCCTTTAATATTTATTTATTAATTTTAATGACTTTCTCATATTTGTTGGTTTATTTATTCCATTTGACATTATATATTGAGTTTTGATTATATACGTTTTGTTATATTTCTTCTATCAAGTAAAAAGCCTTTTTCTATTTTATCTGGAGTCTATTGAAGTTTATAAATTGGTGCAGAAAAATATTCTTAAGATAATGAATTATGAAACTGATCTATGTTATTCGAAATCAAAAGTTTTTTCTGACTATGATTGCAATTTTATAATAGACTTTTCAGTGTTTATGTCATTCTATCTTCTTTTTTATTTAACCAAGTGTTACTGTTAATGTCCAATATTCTCTATACTCTAGGTTCATCATCTTTGTTTCACTAAATGAACTTGGTAAGGAAATATTTTAAACTTTGACTATGTTACTTTTTTTAAAATTTATACATGTGTTACTTCAAGTTATGACTATTTCGTTTGTTTTTCTCTGTAGCCTTGATAAAGTCTAAATATATAGACGAAAAGTTGGATCAGTCCAACCTGTTCACCTGATTTCAATAGTCCTAACCCTGTATATTGAACTTCAACTTTTAGATATCTTAGATAAGAGCTCCAAGATGGAGAAAGAGGAAAAAAGACACATAAACATCGTCACAAGGTCATCTTCACGCCAATAAAAAAAACATACAAACCGCAAAGCTCATAAACAGGAAAAAAGAAATGAGGACAATATGCGGATATCCAGGTTCATTCGCATAAAACGGATCATAGAGCGCGCATGGTGATCGCATAACAAAAGGACGATGTAGAGCAAAAGAAATAATTCTCACTCTGCTGGAGATGCCCGAATCGATCCGAAAGACCGCAGAAGTTTGCTTTCTTCGTGCCGTATGAAATACGATTTTTATCCATACGGATACAGTCCATATAATAATTTCGGGAATCAAATAAAAATAACCATAAATTTCGGACATTAGCATAAAACCATGACGGTCTATGTAAATCGGGCCATCGTTGGGACGCCATTTTGGGGTGACGTATGGGATGAACGCCGCTCTTCGATTGCGAAAAGGAGAACTTTATTACTTCTTTTCGACTGTAATGATTTATTCATCGTCGAAGCACTTCTGCCGTTGCGAGAACTTCCATGATCACCCATGCCATCTGAACGTTTATCGTTCCGTTTTTAAATTTTAGGGAAAGCGGAATGAGACACTTGCTATTCGTTCGTCTTAACTCAACTCTGGAGATTTGTTATCCATTAGGTTTGAATCTAAACGGATTTCATCTGTTCATTTGATCAATAAAGATTTCTATAACTTTAGATTTACATGTTTACTATAGAAAACAATCACCAAGGTTTTCAGCAAATCCATGGACAGAGGGCAATACTTAATTATAACTTCAATTACTAGGCATCAACATAGAGAGGCATCATACTCGTATGTTCATCAATTGGGTTTTCCAGTAGGGATGATACAAGTTGAAAATTTAAAAAAAAAACAAACTATTCAGTAATACAATTTTTATTTTATGAAAGATATGCGGTTTCAACAAGATGGGTGGCTATCTGCCATACAACCACGCCAATAATCAACTAAATGAAAAAAAAAAATTTGGCGATGAAATTATGTCAAGAAATGGCCCAGTTAATTATCCTCCCAGGTCATGTGATTCAACCACTTGTGATTTCTTTCTTTGGGAATATTTTAAGTCACTTGTTTATCCGATAATTCAGCAACAACTGAGCAGTTCAAAATAAACATTGAACGTACCACTAATGAAATACTGCCAAATTTATGTGAGATACTGATGAAATATTGAGTTGACAAAAAGCAGTACGTATAGGGAAGTCTTATATATATTTTTGATGTTATTTTCCATACATAATGGTATAAGGTAACCTTTCAAATAAAACAAAAATGTGCCTCACTGAATAACTTATGTGTTTCATTTAATTTTCAACTCGTAGTATCATCGCTATTGGAAAAATCTTCTTACATAATATACTACTCTGTCAAGAAAGTACCGGGAATTTTCAATTAAAACAACATTTTTACATTTAATCGTCAAAATTTATTGGGTCGCCTTCAAAATAGGCTCCATTTGCTCCAATACATCTATGCCAACGGCACTTCCAATTATCCAAACATTTTTTATAGGCGCTTTCCGGGATGGACTTTAGCTCTCGCGCCGAATTTTGTTTTATGGCTTCAATTGACTCAAAACGGGTGCTACGAAGGGGCAATTTTAGTTTTGGGAAGAGGAAAAAGTCGCAGGGAGCCAAATCCGGCGAATACGGTGGTTGCTGAAGCACGTTTGTTGAGTTTTTGGCGAGAAAGTCAGTCACAATGGTAGCTCGGTGAGAAGGCGCGTTATCGTCATGCAAAATCCATGAGTTTTTCGCCACAAATTTGGCCGCTTCTTACGGATACGCTCACGCAAACGTTTCATAACGCCTAGGTAATACTCCTTGTTTACCGTCTGACCCTCTGGAACGAATTCGTAGTGCACCACACCACGGATATCGAAGAAAACAATGAGCATCACCTTCATTTTCGAGCGGCTTTGGCGTGGTTTTTTCGGTTTCGGCTCACACTGTTAAAAATTTCTATGGTAATTTTACAACAAAAGCGTAGGAAGTATATTTGCAAAGCAGCTCTGTAATTTCTAAGTCAGATGTTGTAATTTTACAAATCATTTCTTACTTTTCCTGTTTTAGAAATTTACAAAACGAGAGTACTGATATGACTAAACAAGTAATAAAATGTTTATAATTTTTTTATGCTAATCATTGTAATTTAAAATATCATTTTAACTAGAAATTCTTCCTAAAATTACAACCGGTAAATTTAATAATACAACTCATTTTTGTGATTATCGTTACATGTTTCGAAAAATTACTTGAAATGTTATATAATTCGTTATTGGTATACATTGGTTTGTAATTATACTCAACCAAGGTTTTGTAAAAATATTGTGATTTCACAAATAATTTTAACAGTGCATTTTTTTGCCACCCATTCCGATGATTGCTGGCTTGTTTGCATATCGTACTCGTAGACCCAGGTCTCATCACCAGTTATAATGCGTTTCATGAATGTAGAATCGGAATCACAGCGATCCAGCATGTCTGAAGCAACCTGTTCGCGATGACGTTTTTGAAGAAAATTCAGGTCTTTCGGTACGAGTCGTGCGGCCACCTTTCTCATGCCCAAAAAATATCAATCAAAATCGTACGTGCGGACTCGTGGGATATCTTAAGATCATGTGCTATCTCTCTCAAGCTGGTACGACGGTTTTCCAGCACCCTTTCCTTAATTTTATCGACGTTATCTTCGATCGAAGCCGTCGATGGGCGACCACTTCACGACCGTCCTTGAAGGCTCTGTACCACTGATATGCACGAGTTTTCGATAGAGCATTATCACCAAAGGCCTTTTGCAACATTTTCAATGCATCGGCACACGAAAATTCATTTGCAACACAAAGTTTTAAACAAATTCTTTGCTCAACGTAATCACCCATAGTAAAAATCGGCACGGACTCTGACATCGACTGACTTAATCAGCTGTTGCAAACACACTAGTTGACAGATCCCGCTCAAGCTTGGCATAGTAATTAAGGACAGTGGTACCAACCTAGGAAAAAAAAATTTCACCTGCCTCATTGCCCCGCCAGATTTAAATCGATAATTCCCGGTACTTTCTTGACAGAATGTATAGAGCTGTAGAGATATGTAGGAAAATGTGGCATCTGAGAGGGAAAGCAAAATGATCGGAGTACCCCAAGGATCTATTCTCGGCCACTTCTTTTTTATATGTCGATGATTTTTTTGACAATTGGATTCAAGTTAAACGTCGATAAAACACAGAGGTTTTAAAATAAATATTTATTTTTCATTCTATGACAGTGTTTTCATATGTCATATGTTTCATTTATACTAAAAATTATCAATTGGTGAAAGAAATTCAGAAAAGAAATGATAAAATACTTTTTTCATATTTCTTGACAGTCTTCAAATGGTCCTAATAATTAAAATAAAACATTATGACCAGATTATTGGAAAATTTTGCATGTAGAATTGAACAGAAGGAAGTTTAACTATTTGGAGTTGAAATTTTCAATTAAGTTCAATTTATAATATTCTGAAAACAGTGAATGAACATCTATGTAAATCTAAAACCTTTAATATAATTAAATAACACCTGTTAACCACTTTTCTCTAACGAGCTGACCCTTATAACACTTATAATAAATGTTGTTATTATTCTTTTTTTGAACCTGTCGTTTAATTTTATAAAGTTTTCAGTTTTCTAAATACAAAGTAACATTTCGAAACTCTCGTAACAAAAATGAGAACCCTTAATTAATACTTTATCTCAATTTTTGGGAGTAAAACATATTACCTTCTGAAAACTTACTTGATAGAAGGATTATTTACAAATTTGAAATATCATACAGATTTATTATGTTAACCTTCTAGAAATTTCAATTTGAAAAAAAATTTATTAGAAAATTTTTGGAATTAAATTAAATAAATGTCTTAGAAAAATACTGTTTCAATTCAGTAGACATATAGAATTAACACTCATTACAAAGCACCGAAAGGAATAAAACAATTCAAAGAAATATAAATTATTAATTAAAATTACTAAATAAATACTTGAAGAATACAAAATTTCGTATAATTTCTGTGACGATCATATAATACATAGGATTTTTGAAACTTCACTTCATTCTAGCGTTCTGTTCAGATGAATACACTCAGCTGGTCTACTAAGAGATCTTTTGTTAATTATTTTTATTTTTCGAATATGAAGTAGGGCTGATGAGTTTTCCGTTGTGCGAATTCTAAATTGCTTTTTGAAGATGTTCTGCATGTTTTAGGAATTCCCTTGAAGGAACTTACTTGAAGAAAGTTGTTTTTGAATAAATTCTTGAAGTTATGTTTTGCATTTTTGGAAAGGGATTTGGTTTTCATAATGCAAAGTACGAAACAAAATTTTGTATCTTTCAAATATTTATTTAGTAACTTTAATTAATAATTTATATTTTCTTGAATTGTTTTATTCCCTTTTGCTACTGTGTAATAAGTGTTAATTAATAATAATGTCTAGTAAATTGAAACAGTGTTTTTCTAACATATTCATTTAATTCAATTCTAAAAGTTTTCGAATAAAAAATAATTTTGCTTAAAATTTGTGGGAGGTTAACAGAATGAATCTGTATGATTTTTAAAATTTTGTAATAATCCTCTATCAATAAAAAACTTTTTTTTATTATTTTACAACATTTTGAATTACGAGTATCTTATAGATAGACATTGCACATTGCCACCGTGACATGTACCTAAAACTGGTCTTCTTGACGTGATAAATTTTCTCTTTGAGATCAAAAACCTCAACAGAGAACTGAAGAAAGGCATATTTCTTTAATCGCCAGCTTCACTTTTTGTACAGGGTACTACAAATTTAATTTTCCGGGTGGTGAGCTTATCCGTAGACTGGAGCGGACAATATCAGATTACAGGGCTGAAAAACATTAACCCCCTCCTTCCTCAGGCATGACGTGCTCTTTTCGGGCAAGGGAAATACGACACTTGTTCCAGATTACTCTACTCGAATATTATTTATTTACCCCGGGGATTATTATCTTAATCTGTTTTTTAAAGATTACCGGAAAATGGCCAATTGTTGTAGATATTGAGTTCAGACAAGAAGTATATTTCATTTGAATAAAAATTGGCTCAATGAACCACTGAAACAAAAATATATAAAATAATGATTTGATATTCACCGTCGATGACAACGACAATTAGTCAAAGTGAATTGTCATGGTCTATTTGACGTAAAATACTTAAACGTAGTTATTTTTTTCATTTTAACGTACTCCTAAGTTAGCAACAATTATTCCTATTCGGTTTGTTCGTTCAAAAGTTTGTTTTATTTTTACGTTCATTTGTTTCATATATTTCCAATAAATTTTATTTCAGATCTCTTTTCTCAACATTTCCCCTAATTTTTATTGTTATTATAATACAAAAATTGTTTCGCTGTCACAGTAGGCGGAATCTTACAGTTAAAATAAGATACCACCTACCTGAAGATGATTCTTTTGTATTCGAGTATACCACGTTTAAGGCTATTTTATTATTATATTTTTATTCACCAACAACTTATTTACATCCTACAATATTATTCACGATAGAAACTAAGCATAATAACTCTATTAAAATTCTTCAGTTAACAGTTACCAGAATCAATAATTCACATGAATTTTCAATATTTCATAAACCAATACATACAGATGCTATTATACATAATAAATCAAATCATTCTATTAACCAAAAATTATCAGCATTTAATTGTATGATTTACAGGTTAGTTAACATACCCATGAATCGAGAAAATTATATTTTAGAGCTCAACATCATTAAACAAATAGCTTTTTATGATGACTACGATCCTACATTGATGGATAAGTTATTGATCAATAAAAATAATAAAAAAGCTTTGAATAAAGTATGTGAGAATACAAAAGAAAATTTGAAATAATTCACCTTAAAATATACTAAAGGTAATTCTGAGAAAAATGCTACATACCTCACAAATGAATATGATTTACACATAGTTAATCGTTACACTACATTTAAAGATTTTTCAGTTTACCAGAAGTTTTCTAAATGGTTGTAAGGTGGGTAAATATTTGTTGTTGATCGATGTTATATTTATTGAATATGAAGTATTTGAATACTGACGAAGCAAAGTCTCTCTTAAAACTTGTTTTTCAGTAATGTTTTTACATATCTTGAGTTTCTATATAAAGTAACTTAATTAGATATCCAATAATATTGAATATTCTAAGTAAGATAGTTTTATGATGAAATTCTTAAGATTATGTTAGACATTTTTGAAGGATATTTGTTTGCATAAGATTGATCAGCAGAAACAAAATTTCGTCTATTCAAAATATTTAATTTATAGGATTTTGGTTAACAATTTTTATTTATTGGATTTTGTTATACCATTTGGATGTCTTATAATGAATGTTTATTTTATATGTCATTTGATATAAGTGGTACTTATATGACATTATTTTAATTTATTTTCAGAAGTTCTAATCATTAAATATAATTTTTTGAAATTAAATATGTAGAAGGCTAATATTAAGATATTTAAATAATTTTATATACCTTCTATCAAGAATTAACCTCTATTTATGTTACACTTAGGACATTTGTGTATTTTTATGGTGCATGGAAATAACAGCATCCAATATAAGGCTGTTACCAAAGAGTATTTGGGAATTTGTTAAATTTTCTTTTTTCTCAATGGCTTTTTTGATTGAAAAAAATCTCCGAATAGTCCATCAATTTACCCTTTTAAACATAATATAGTGAAGTGACATCTTTCTTTTTAAAGAAATTATTATTTTCTACACAATTTTCTGCAAAACTGGTTGATTTCTGGTTTTTCAAAATAGACATCCGATGTTCTATTCTATGTTGTTAACATCGGCCATTCGGAAACAAATGTAGTTATTCAAAAATGTAAGATATACCACCTACCTGACGATGCTACTGTGTTAGCGAAACGTTCGTTGCATCATATTGATAAAATTTGTGAAAATCAGAATAAATTTATTTACTATTAGTTAAACGAGTTCTAGTTCATTACATCTTCATATTTACCTTGAAATATGCTCTTCCTAGAATTTGAATACTAACTGATTAGCGTTCAATCAATTACTATTGAAGAATTCGAAATGGTATCCTGTGTTTTTTTTAGAGTGATAGAACTTTTGATAGGGATAACTGTGATTTGACAGAAGGTAGAAGCCATGTTGTTTCGACATTTCTCTTCAGAATGGATACGGATAAGTCGTTATCATCTGGGATTGTGAATATTGACTCAATTTCATGCAAAGACTGTATGTTCAATTATTTGTTTAGAGCAATAACCTACAACAATGAAATAAACGTGTTCCGCTAACTGAGCAGCATTTATAAAACTAGGCTCTTGATTTCAAAAAGTATTCAAGAAATTTTTTAGATTAAATTTGCAGAGGTTTTGGAGAATTTTTCCAGTTAATGTCTTTAATAATTTCGAATCCTTGTATTATTAATAAGTAATTTTCAATATATATTTGTTTATAAAAGAAACCAAGAATCACAAGTTCCATCACCAAAAAATGTTCAACATATAATTCAAAAAGACCTTTTGTTGATTTTCGTTTTTAAAGAGTATATAAAGACACATTTTCCAGAGAAAGCTGATAAATTCGGACCCATAATTCTTCAGTAAGGAGTTATTTGAATAAACAAAATAATCATTGAAAATATATAAAAATACCTTTTTTTCACCATACATTTCTACAACAACTAACCAATTTCTGGATAAGCATGGCCTATACGAAAATTAGGTTAAAAAGACCTTTTTGAATTATATGTTGTACAGTTTTTGGTGATGGAACTTGTGATTCTTTAACATCCAATCGAAACATATATGTAACCTGTATGTATAAGAGATGTCTAAATATTTTGGTCATTATATTTTATTTCTTTTTATTCTTTATTAGTTAATTTCCACCACATGTGATGATAATATATATATATATATATGTCTATAAAGTGATACAGTATTATCTAGGACATGTTTTCTAAAAATTTAATTCTAAATATTTTCATGAGATTTATTTAGATTTAAATCTGTAGAGATTCCCGAGAATTAATTACAACTATCGGGTGTTCTTTTTAGAGTGAAGGAACTTTCGATAAAGATAACTGTGATTTGACAGAAGGTAGAAGCCATGTTGTTTCGACATTTCTGTTCAGTAAGCATTGACAAAATATCATGGAAAGACTCACGCCCCAACAACGTTAACTAATTGTTGAAATTTATTTTCAAAATCAATGCTCGATTCGCCAAACTCATAGAGCAATAGTGAAATTTATGGTTTACATAATCGTCCATCAGAGCAGCTTATTCGTCGAACTATCGATAGATTAGGTACTACATATTCTCTACTCGATGCAACAACAACAACAAAACAAAGTTCTGTACGTACAGAAGAAAATATCGCTGCTGTAAGTCAAAGTGTTAATAATGATCCAGATTTGTCTATTCGTCGACGTTCACAATTAGTTGCACTCTGTACATCCACCACATGGAAATTTTTTTTTGCGTAAAGATCTTGGTCTACACCCATATAAGATCCAACTGGTTCAAGAACTAAAGCCACCTGACCATAATAAGAGTCGTTTGTTTGCTGATTGGGCCCTAGAACAGCTTGAAGTTGATCCACCTTTCTATCGTAAAATTGTGTTTAGTGATATAGCTCATAGCTCATGTCGTACTTGGAGTGAAAATAATCCCCAAGAAGTTTTGCAGGTTTCATTGCATCCTGAAAAATGCACTGTATGGGGTGCTTTACACGCTGGAGGCATCATCGGTCCATGTTTCTTCAAAAACGATGCTGAAGCTAATGTTACAGTAAGTCGTGCTCGTTACAGATTGATGATCAATGATTATTTGTTTCAAAATTTGAATGATATCGACCCAGAAGTGTTTTGGTGGTGCTACAATTCATGCTGCTACCGTAACATTTGATTTATTGAAAGAAAGATTTGGCGATAACATTATTTTGAGAAGCGGTACAATTAATTGGCCTCCAAGATCATGCAACATAACTCCACTGGATTTTTCTTAGGGGTTAAATAATTGTTTTATGCTGATAACACTAGACGCTTTAGAAGCCAACATAACTCGTGTTAGTGATATTTTGAAAACATTAATTTCATAAAATTACCTCAAAATAAAAAATTTGGCTTCAAACTTAATTTAAATGTGTTTTATTTCAATTTAAAGTTCTATCACTCTAAAAAAACAACCGAAACATCATCATACCAGGGAATGCTCCATAGTAAAAGACCTAAGAAACATTCATGTGAAATTTGCTATACTGTGTGAAAATCATTTTTATAAATCCGACAGTCCTTTTGTAAATGATTGGATGTGATAAAGACATAAATCAGTTTCTTAAAACTTGTAGGATATCTGTTCCACAATGGAAACGATATTTTATTCGATCTTTTTAATATATCCGACCATTGTTTGAATATGCCATTGTCGGAACATAACGGCATACAAGGAACTCCCAGGATAATATAAAAATGAATTAATTCGGTGTGATGGTAACAGAAGTCGAGTTGGAAAGAATAAGTGCCCTGGAATTTTTCCGGCCTAAAGGAAGGGACTGAAACAAACTGCAGGAAACGGAAGTCGAAATGTTCTTCGAGCGAACATTTTTACAATACCGCTTTAAATTCGGAACAATATACTTTGAATTTTCTGTAGGCGAGGTAGGATGGTAATTAAATTCGAAAAAACTACTTTATGCCCATTTAGAATAACACAGTAGAAAATCCTCGGGGACTACGAATGAAATGCCAAATTATGAGGTTGAACAAGTACTATACCTAAAACAGGCACTAATACTTCATCGTACTCGTAAATTATTGGTACAATAAGAATAGAAACTGGTTGTTCTGCAAGATGAATATCAAACCATGTCAATCATACGTAAAATGAATAAATTGCTGCAGCATGTTGAATTTCGGCACATAAAAATTAAGGATGATAACCACCCTCTTCAACAAAGATATTTGAACGAATTTAGGGAGGAGCCAGGAGAATGATCAGGTTGTGCGTGAAAAAAATATCTTATATTTTTCAGCCGCCCAATCGTCTTGGTAGGTGACTATGAAGTGGTCTTCGCTCAGTTCTGAAACCCACATAATTCTGCAACTTGTTTTTGTAATATGATTGCAAACTCAAACCTATCACTATTCGTAACAGAACCATATCACTTTAGACAGGTTTAACTCCCTTCGGCATTTGATTTGATCTTTTCCAACGACTAGCATCTCATTCCAATGCCTAATTTCCATCCTCCGTCTCACGTTGTAATAAACACCTGCTTTCAAGCAACTGCTAATTCAAGACCAGTAGCAAAGAAGCTCACTTACAAGATTGCAGACTTTAAAGCTGTTTCAACTGATCTGAGTGTTGTAGACTGGGATCAATTGCCCAGTAGTGAGGATTCAGAAACCATATAGAATATATTTCATCACAAAGTCTCCCTCTGCATATCTAGACATAAACATTTAAGACCGTGCTTTATAAAAAATGCAGACCCTGGATTGTTGGCCTCTGCTGGGAATGATTAATCATAAGAACAATCTTTAGATAAGTTTCCGCTGCAGTCATAAATCCGACCACTTTCGAGCACACACATAATTTTCTAATATCTCATTAATACTACCCAGACTAAAGTATGAGGAGAGGATTGTGGGTGATAACAACAAAAAGCTCCTATACAAATATATCAAAAAAGATCTCAAGTATAAGGCAGCAACTCCAATACAACAGCAATAACTAGGAGGTGAGTGATGTATTGGAACAATTTTTTGCTACTACTTTCACCAATGAACCTGTAAACGATATGCAATCTCCACGAGCATCCAAGACATTGCCGTGCATAAATTTAGATATGTCTTATATGGAAATATTTATCAATGGTCTCCTGACCTCATCTTCGAAGCTGCTGCCCCTCAGCCATGTTTCTCTAACTAATGGTTACATCCAAGCAGAGGCTCAAGCCTTGTTTAATAGCTAGCGTAATTCAAATTTATAAAAGAGGTGATAAGTTAGACCATATAATTAATTACTAATTACTGCCATTCCATGACTGAATTTCTTCTGAAGCACAATGTGATTCCCAAGCAACAACATGGGTTTATTGGTCAATCATTTATAACCAATCTCCTACAGTGTGTTAACGATTAGACTTTTCTGTTGATAATGGGGGATGCGTGGGTGTTTTATACCTGCGAAAGCTTGAACGTGCTGGGATCGGGGACTATCTGCTTCGTTAGATTTCCTCCTTTCTGATTGGCTGTTCACTTTGTGTACGTGTTGACAGCTCTTAATCGTCCGCTTACTAATCAGTGGAGCACCTCAGGGATCAGTGCTTGGACCGTTAATTTTCCTGGTTGACGTTGCTGACATTCCCCTTCGTTTAGTATCTACGTGTTCCTTCTTCACAGATTCTGCCAAAGTTTACGCAGATTCCCTCTTACGATATCAACAGCTTTAACAAGATCTCGACATACTTCACCAGTGGTGCTGCGCATGGTTCCTGAGCTTGAATATATAAGTATTGACTCACATCTTTACTTGGGTGTAATAGTCACGAGTGACTAAGCTAGTCGGAGCATATAACTACCATCTGCAGGAAATCTAGATCCTCAATAGATCTTCTACAGAGATCGTTAGCCAAACTTTCATTTTCCAGGCTCAGTGGTGACTAAACGATCAATATTAAAATATGCAAAATCTCAAACTGAACATATATAGTCTCGGATGACAGTTCGATTTGACTCATCTGATTGAAACAAGAATATCAAATCCAAACCACGAATTTGAGGAAAAAATGTTATTTTTTACCAACAACTTGCATAGGTAGTCCCATAATTGAACAATTTTATATTGCTTTATCACATCGTCCAAATGATTAACGGACTTCACTTAATCAAATTCAACAATACTCCAATTTATATTTCACCCTTTCCACCTTACACAGCCCTCTAGATCTCCAGCAAAGACGAATCGAAATGATGTCTTGCCTATCGGATGATGTTGATTAATCGAGGTATCAGAGCGGTCCGAACTGAGAACAAAACAGAATCAACGAGACCACTTTGATCCTCTTAGCGGTGACGCGATTAGCCCGATATGCGGCAAAAGCGGTCGGCTGCGAAATCTCAGCTTACCCCGATATTATTATCATTTAAATCACAACGAACTGACGTTTGTTCCCGTAGAAGGGGAATGATGGTACGCCTATAGAGGCAAAGAGGCAATTGATTGGTGTTCAACGATATTCGGTGATCAAATGGCATTGTTTCACAAGAAGCACTCATAAAAAATGGTGATTTTAATTACTGTTAACAACTTACTGTATAATGCTTGTTGATTGTGAGGATATAGAGCCAACCCATTTCATATTCTGTATCTTAAAGAAGATGCAAGCAGAATGATCAAAAAATATCACAATCCTTCAAAAAACAAGTAGAAGTGAACCTTGTAACCTGATTGCCAGTAAGGACGAACCATAGACGTATTCAAAGAGATTCAATTACTTACGTAAGCCAACATAAAGGTGGATCATCTAGCGTTTGCTTTTTGAAGTAGAGGTTATTATGATTTTGGTAATACTTCTGTCATTCGAAAATTAGTTTAATATTTGACATTAACGAAATTAATCGATTCACGCCCGAATATTTACGGAAAATATTAAAAACTTATTCCCAAACTGGTGAATTTTCCAACCAAACTGAAATTTGCGTAAAGATCTCAATAGAAAGGCTCTTCATGGATCAATTTGTGAAGCGTTTTTGGATCGTTATTTGATCAAACAACACGTTCACGCTCTCGTCCTGTGAGCACACCTGAAAAAATTGCTGCTGTAGACCAGAATGTTGCTAAACATCCATCAACATCAACTTGTCGTCATGCTCAATAGCTGAATATTTCTCGCACTTCTCTGAAGACGATTTTGCTTAAAGACTTCCGTATGACTTGTGCATGAGGGCCTGGGTATGAAGGCATGCAAAGTTCAAATAGTGCAAGAAATGAAGCCTCGTGACCATCCGATGCGTTTCCACTTCGCTCAATGGGCTAATGATTGAATGAACATGATCATATCTTTATGATATTTGACAATTAGTGATCACATGTGGTCATTCATCATATTGAAATGTTTGCTATCCTTCATGTGATTGAATTACATCAAGAACATGCAGATGGTTCAACGAAAAGTATGCCCACTTAACATGAACAATCTTTTTGAATATTTTCAAAATTCTTATACCTATCAAGTTATTGCACCATTATTGAGTATTGAAGTCTGGGTAATATAAAACAGCCCTTGAATAATTTATTTAGTTCTCAACTTACCTTAAGAAACACACAATAATTCCCTATTCCCCTTTTAATTACCATACAGTTTATAATACTTCAATAAATCATTTTAAATGGCTAAACTTCCTTCTTTAAATTATAAATCTCCCAACCCACACCCTGAGTTCAGTATATTACCCTGACATCCTGCTTAAAGAAGGTCAATAAGCTAGCGGGTGATACTGAAAATCTGATGAAGCTATTTGTGATAAAGGCTAATGCAAAGTTTCGTAAGAATCGTGGGTGACATGAATAAGTCCGAAAAAGCTCTTGACTCCTAACGTTCCAATGCTTTCACCATTGTTTTCCACGAAATACGTTCCGATGACCTACAATCAAAATATAAAGCAAATATTTCTATATCCTTTATAAGTTACAGATATATTTCAAATATTTTAGGCGTTGTCAACGAGAACCTTTTTTCTGTCTAAGGACTTTTGAAGTACACCTAAAACGAAAATTGATTTCTGTGATATAATAGAAAATAGGGTTTTTTATAGACATAGAATGAACATTCATTACAAAGCAGCAAAAAAAAATAAAAGAATTCAAAGAAAATATATAATATTAATTAAAAATATTAAATAAATACTTGAGGGATACAAACTTTGTTTCGTACTAATGTATTATGAAAAGCAAATTCATTTCCAAAGATGCACAACATGACTTCAAGAATCTCGTCTAAAATAACTCTTTTCAAAAAGTTTCTTCGAATATAACTCTAAAAACATGCAGTACATCTTCAAGGAGGCCATTTGGAACTACCACATAGATCATCAGTCCAACTTTGTATCAAAAATAAAAGTTATTAATAAAGATATATCTCACCCGACCAAAACCACAGGTCTTTCGATGAACAAACTTAAAACTATGGTGCATTTTTCGGAATATAAAAAAACACTATGTTCGTCTACAGAAATTACAAAAAGTGGAAAGTGAAGATCTTTGATACGAAGTTCGACTGATGAGTTATCGATGTGGTCATTCCAAATGGCCTTTTTGAAGATCTGCTGAATGCTTTTGGAGTTTGAAGGAACTATTTTAAAGAGTTATTTTTGAAGAAATACTTGAGGTTATGTTGTGTATTTTTGGAAAGGAATTTGATTTTTATAATACATTGTACGAAACAAATTTTGCATTCTTCAAATATTTATTGAATATTTATAATTAATATTTCATATTTTTTTCGTATTCTTTCAATCCTTTTGGTGCTGTGTAATGAGAGTTAATTCTATATGTCTAATAGATTGAAACTGTCTTTTCTAAGATATTCATTTAATTTAATTTGAAAAAGTTTTTGAGAAAAAAATTTCATGAAATTAAAACTTGTAGTGAGGTTAGCAGCATAAATCTGTATGATATTTATGATATGATTTCTGTAAACTCACAATTCGTCAATAAATTTCCTAAATTTCCCCATCAATCTTAACCATCTCAGGCACTTAAGTCATTTCAATTCTTGATAGTGTTTAGAGGACAAGGCAAATTCCGACATATCTCCCTCATATTGTTGATTTTAACAAGTGATTTTGTGAAATATTCTCTTTTCGTTATTTCTACATATTATCCGGAAAAACTTATCATCGAAAACACCCTGTGTTAAGAATCAACTTAACCCGGAAGAAAAATGTTACAAGCGGAGCCAAAAGTGTAAAAAATAGCGCACAAATCCAATTAGGAAAGGGTCGGAGTAAGCTGATTTACTGTTGAAAATCGAACAACGGACATATAGGGTCACTCAGCTTGGGGGACAAAATCACCCATAGTTCATTTTTTCTTTACCAATTCTCTGCGAGTTGAACTCTTGTTCATATCTGAACTTACATAATTAAAGAAAAATCAGTTGGGATCCTTTATCCATTATTTAAGGATTACTTTGTTAAGTGAAAATCATAAAACCCCACATGGTATAACATAACAAAACATTTCTCAAAATAAATTTCCATGAAGTATACAAATGTTATTTTGAATTCGTTCAAACAAAAATAATACAGAAAATTCATACCAAACTAATTCAGATCTATTGGGATGAGTCGGGAGTTTCTACCAAAATATTTATGAAGAGTACCTAACAGATTTACTTCAAATGTACGGATAACTTCACCAATTTAAATCACTTATGAGAAACAGCACATACTTTCAATCATAATTTAAAAGTCTTCCATATTCAAAATAAAAATTATGAACTTCAAATATGTTGAATTGCCTAGAGAAAAATAATTAAATATGATTGAATGAACAAATGCGAACTAGTCTGAAAGATTTTTGACACCCTTATTGATTTATATTGACATTTATGATAAACTGAAATTCTCTGAGAAACTTGACACATAACTATTATATAAAAATAATTTAATATAAAAAAAAATGTTATTCAAAATATTTCAAAAAATGCTATCGTGAAGGGAAACAGTTTTTTGTATAATAAAATAGAAAAAGGCTTTTTACTTGATAGAAGAAATATAACAAAATTTTAATATCAAAACAGATTTAATCTGTTAATCTTCTACAGTTTTAATTTCAAAAAAAATTTTGTTCAAAAAACTTTTAGAATTAAATTAATCTCTACAATAAGCACCGCTTATATGTAATAGACGTATATAATCAAAACTCAATATACAATGCCAAATGGAAAAATAAACCAACCAATATAAAAAGGCAATCAAAATTAATAAATAAATATTTGAAGGAGACAAAATTTTGTTTCTGATCTTACCATAATGAAACCAATTCCTTTTCAAAAACATAAAACACAACTTAAGGATTTCTCAAAAAATATAATTAATTTGAAATATTTAATATATTTAAATATTCAAATAAGTTAATTCAAAAATCTCTCAAAACATGCACTACACTTCAAAAAACAATTAGATTTCGGATAATCTCTTCATCGGCCATAGATAATATTTAAAATATCAAAATCAACTAACAATCAGTATATCATACCTTAGAGTGTAACACGGAACTTGTTTTAAACAGACTGTTTTGATATTCAAATTTTGTTATATTTCTTCTATCAAGTAAAAAGCCTTTTTTTATTTTATACATAACATATAATTATATTTAGGCTTGAATAAATCAAATTCTGGAATGTCAATGGTTTAAAGAAAACCTTATAATACCTTACAGTTTTCTGTTATTTTGTGACGAAGTGACTACCTGGATGTTTAAAGTTAGTCTGTTTTAAACAAGTTCCGTATTACACTCTAAGGTATGATATACTGATTGTTAGTTAATTTTGATATTTTAAATATTATCTAGGGCCGATGAAGAGATTATCCGAATTGTAATTGTTTTTTGAAGATATAGTGCATGTTTTGAGAGATTTTTGAATTAACTTATTTAAATATTTGAATATATGAAATATTTCAAATAAATTATATTTTTTGAGAAATCCTCAAGTTGTGTTTTATGTTTTTGAAAAGGAATTGGTTTCATTATGGTAAGATCAGAAACAAAATTTTGTCGCCTTCAAACATTTATTTATTAATTTTAATTGCCTTTTTTTTATTGGTTGGTTTATTTATTCCATTTGACATTGTATATTGAGTTTTGATTATATACGTCTATTAAATATAAGCGGCGCTTATTGTAGACATTAATTTAATTCTAAAAGATTTTTGAATAAAAATTTTTTTGAAATTAAAATTGTAGAAGACTAACAGATTAAATCTGTTTTGATATTCAAATTTAGTTTTTTATATATTAATATTTTTTTTAGCTTATTTAATCAGCTAAAATATAGGAATACAATTTGTAATTCACGGTTCAAGTAGATTTTCAAACTTCTAGATTGAAGGAGAAGGATGCTAAATGCCTATCCGTCTGCATTTCTGGCGGTAGCGTTTTTAAACGTCAGCAAGCATATAGCCCACCCGCTTCCAGAATATGGACCCCGATATCCTTTTCGCTGCTATCACCAGAGCCAGACGGGTGTCAGGGATCACATTTGGAGAATCCCTTAATTTACGAGCGTTCGTTTTTTGAACAGCCACGGGAGCTGGGAGAAATAGGCATTCCGCCATTTTCACAAATTGAAGGTATAGAATGGAGGTTAAAGTTAATATTTAATATTCTCATTCAGCAATGTATTATTTGTGATACTACAAATGACGAAACATTCGACAAATAGGGTAATTTCTTAACGTATACTATTTATATTTGTTGATATTGATTTCTGTTCATCTCTGAACCAATTTATAATATTTCGCAGTTTTATGGAACATTTGTTTTAATATACCGAAGACGAATTTTTATTGCTATTATAATACAACAATTAACAAGCTAACAGAATAAATAGTTCACATGAATTTACAATATTTTATAAATCACCATATTCTGATACTATCATACACGATAAATCAAATTATACTACAAAAGAAAAATTGTATGATCCACAGTTCAGTTAATATCCCCATTAATTGAGAAAATTATATTTCTGAACTCAACATCATCAAACAAATAATAATGACTACAATCCTACGTTGATGTATAAATTGTTGATGAATAAAAATAATAGAAAAGCGTTAAATGGTATATCCCAATACAAAAGAAAATTTTTAATACATTTCCTTAAAATATATTAAACTTAATTCTGAGAAAATTGCTACATACCTCAAAAATAAATATGATTTTAAAACTTTAGTAAAAACTTATTCAAACCTGAGTAAATTCATTAAAAATAATGAAGACAATGCACATACAGATGATAAATCGGGAACAATAAAAAGAGGTTTTTTGAAACAATAAGTAGAGGTTTTTTACTTGATAAAAGGATTTTCACAAAATTTAAATATCAAAACAAATTTATCCTGTTAGCCTCCTATAAATTTTTATGTGTGAAGACCTTATTCGATTTCAAATTGTTTTTTGAGAATGTGCTACATATTTCGAGAGATTTTTTAAGAAGTAACTTATTCAAATATATGAAATGTTTCAAATAATTTAATTTTGGAGTTCTTGAAATTATGTTTTGCATTTTTGAAAAAGATTTGGTTTTCACAAATATAAGATCAGAAACAAAATGCTGTCTCCTTCAAATACTTATTCATTAATTTTAATTGACAATTTATGTTTGTTGGGTTTTTTATTCCATTTGATATTATATAATGAGTTCTGATTTTATATGTCAACTAAATTCAAGCAGTGCTTATAAGACAATATTTTAATTCTAATAGTTTTAAGTTTTTCACTTAATAGATAAGTTTATTTTGTTAACCTCCTACAAAATTTAATTTAAAAAACATTTTATTCGAAAACTTTTAGAATTAAACAAAATAAATGTCTGAGAACACACCGTGTCAAATTAGTAGACATATAGAATTAAATAAAGAAAGGAATCAAAAGAATTGAAGGAAATATTAATTATGAATTAAATCCACTAAATAAATACTTGAAGGGTATAAAATTTTGTTTCGTACAAAAACCAAATTATATATATACTCATGAGTACTCCCATATACGGAAGAAATTTGGTATCCTTCGACAAATGATTGATGTTGTGCTTTTATTCGAAATACTCAATGCATTTTTAGATGCACCTAGTATTTTGGTGTTTATTCCATTCAAAGTTCCCGATATCAGACTTCGAAATGATTATACTTTTCATACCTCTTTCCGGAGAACAAACAGTGCACAAAATGCTCCTATCTTAGAATGATTAAACCTTCAAAATTTTAATATCAAAACAGATTTAATCTGTTAGTCTACTATAATTTTAATTTCAAAAAATTTTATTCAAAAACTTTTGGAATCAAATTAATGTCTTATAAGCGCAGTTTATATTTAATAGACATATAAAATCAAAACTCAAAATATTATATCAAATGGAATAAATAACCCAACAAATATAAACATTCAATTAAAATTAATGAATGAATATTTGAAGGAGACAAAATTTTGTTTATGATCTTACAATTATGAAAACTGAATCCGTTTCAAAAATACAAAACAAATTTTAAAAACTTCTCAAAAAAATAATTTATTTGAAATATTTAATATATTATATTTAAATAAGTTACTTCAAAATTCTCTTAAAACATGTCTCACATCCTCAAAAAACAATTAGAATTCAGATAAGGTCTTCATCGGCCCTACTTCACTTTTAAAAAATAAAATAAATTAACAACAAATAACTCACCTCAAAGACCTCGTGGTATCCTCGCTTGAACACACTAACCTTAAAATACAAGGTATTCTATGTTCGTCATAAAAATCACCCAAAGCTTATAAGATATTATACGGTCTTATTTAAACCAGTTGATATTTATACCATGAGATTTTTTTAAACCTGAATATAATTATTTATTATATATAGAATAATAAGAAGAGGTTTTTACTTGATGGAAGGAATATTACAAAATTCGAATATCAAAAGATTTAATCTGTTAGTCCCCTATAATTTCAATTTCAAAAAATTTTATTCGAGAACTTTTAGAATTAATTTTGTCTTATAAGCACAGCTTATATTTAATAGACATATAAAATCAAAACTCAATATATAATATCAAATGGAATAAATAACCCAACAAATATAAATTGTCAATTAAAATTAATAAATAAATATTTGAAGGACACAAAATTTTGTTTCTGGTCTTACAATTATGAAAACTAAATCCTTTTCTAAAATAAAAAACATAATTTACAAACTTCTCAAAAAAATTATTTATTTGAAATATTTAATATATTTATATATTTGAATAAGTTACTTCAAAAACCTCTTAAAACATGTCTCACATTCTCAAAAGACAATCAGAATTTAGATAAGGTGTTCATCGGTCCTACTTCACATTTAAAAAATGAAATCAATTAACAAGAAATAACCTGAATCGTGGAGGTGACTTATTTGTTGTTAATTGATTTTATTTTTTAAGTGTGAAGTAGAACCGATGAAGACCTTATCTGAATTCTAATTGTTTCTTAAGCATGTGAGACATGTTTTGAGAGATTTTTGAAGTAACTTATTTAAATATATTAAATATTTCAAATAAAAAATTTTTTGAGGAGTTTTTAAAATTATGTTTTGTATTTTTGAAAAGGATTTGGTTTTCATAATTGTAAGATCAGAAACCAAATTTTGCCCCCTTCAAATATCTATTTATTAATTTTAATTGACAATTTATATTTGTTGGGTAATTTTCTCCATTTGATTTTATATATTGTGTTTTGATTTTATATGTCTATTAAATATTAGCTGTGCTTATAAGAAATTAATTTAATTCTGAAAGTTTTTGAATAAAATTTCTTGCAATTAAAATTAGGAGACTATTAGATTAAATCTATTTTGATATTCAAATATTGTAATATTCCTCCTATCAAGTAAAAACCTCTTCTTATTATTTTATTTAGATTATACCTACAATAATCACTGCACTGATTAGATCTTTTCAATGTATCAATGTATCTTAGGAGTTTACCTGTGTGTTCCTATTGTATATGTATAAGTGTATATTTTGTTTTCAAATATTTGTATCATTCGCATCTGTTGTAGACTAACGATTTATTCGTTTTAGGTGAACAAGGTGAATATTGTATTCTGGGCTTGACACGTTGTATTCCACACCGAGTCTTTAAATAAAAAAAGGTCTGGCGTATGTTGAATGCGAGCTCTCTGGTTTGTAACTCAGGTGGTGTTCATGAATTCTTTTCTTCCTGTTCAACCAATATATACCACAAAGCAATCACTACAAGTCAACTTATAGACTACAGATTCATTGTCTTCAAAAAAATGTATATGAGACAGTAATTTATTTCCACAAAAGTGTTTGTACTACTACAACAATTGTTTCACCACGATGTGGCTTCTTCAGGTATTACATTCTACTGTCTGTACATTGTACTGTCTGTAGACAGTACAATATAATACCTGAAGAAGCCACATCGTGGTGAAACAATTGTTGTAGTAGTACAAACATTTTTGTGGAAATAAATTACTGTCTCATATACATTTTTTTAATTAAAATGAGTTTCCACCAAGTAAAGACCGAATCTATCAAATATTCATTGTCTTTATTTATAAATAAGAAAAGAATTCACGAACACCAGCGGAGTTACACGAAACTAAGGAAGACATGTGAATTAAATATTATATAAAACATAAATTCTCATGTTATGCTTCAGAATGAAAAAACGATCAGCCTTTATCACAAATGTTTCGTGATGTTCTAAACTGAATTGAAATCATATCATCTCTATTGAAACTCCCATTACCACAGAAGTGAATCTGAATCAGAACTAAATAAAATTAACACAACCGTCCGAGAAACGAGAATTGCAAGGGAATTCCATAAAACCAATGAAACAGATTTACAAGTTCCGAGTGCTTGGGAAAACAAACGGTCAGAATAATAATGAAAGAAAATCATTGGACACATTCTGCTATGCATTCGCGCTTGAAAGAGTATTTGCTACAGGCAAGACAAGAATACCTAATGTAATCAGGAACACTTGAAGACCAATCGGTTGCCCCTAAGATGACCACTGGAGGAATCTGTTAAGACACTAGGATGAGGATGATTATTTCCTACTCGATTGATGGGAAATTGAGTCTGTCGTATTATTATGGGCGACTGTCTGGAAAGTTTTATCGGTGTTAGGGTTCTGTTGAACTGAAACTTGGGGTCTTTTAAAGACACATTCTTGTCCTTCTGTCCACTAAACTAGTGCCCAATAGGCGTGAAGACGTGCAGAAATAGGTTTTAATGATAGCAAAGAACGAATTTATTCTCAAATATTAACGGAGCATAAAGACGTTTTTGGCAACATTAAATAATGAAATTAAAAATGGTGAAAAGCACTGACATAAATTCAGAAGCTTCTGTGTTAATATTAAAAAATGTTATTCTGATTTTCACAAATTTTTATTGTTTTTTAATCCAGCCTGTTTCGGAAAATGCCAAAAAATAAATTAATTTTAATGAACTCACAACCTCCAAAAATGTATTCTTTGATTAAATTACATAGGGTAGATTATCCTATTAGACCGATTGTTTCTTTCGTTAGTGCACCTTCATTTAATTTTTCTAAAGAATTGATTCAGATTATTTTAAAAGAAACTAAATTCAAAGCTAAATACTCATTAAAAAATTTACTACAACTAATGAATAAAATAAAAAATATCCACTTACCACATAACGCTAAATTCATTTCATTCGATATCCAAAATTTATTTCCGACTATCCCACCAAACAAAGCAATTGAACTAGTAGATAATTTATTAATGAACAACAGATGAAATACAAATATCAAAGAGGATATTTTAGAATGCCCAAATATTTGCACCAAGCAAAATTATTTTCAATTTAAAAATAAAATTTATAAGTCTAAAAAAGGTTTGATTGTGGGAAATTTTTCAAGTTCTTTATTAGCAGAAATATTAATGAAAAATATTGAAACTAAATTTCACCAACATCCCCTTATGAAATATTTTTTATATTAGTTTAGATATGTACGATATTTTTTGTATGAGTATACGATATTTTCTGTTGCTTCACAGGTACAGGCAGACTTAAAATAATTCTTTTTATTTATCAATATCATTAATTCACTATGAGAACCGAACATAATAATTCTATTAATTTTCTTGATTTAACAGTTACTAGCATGAATAATTCACACGAATTTTCAATATTTCACAAAACAACATATACGGATATTATTATACACAATAAATCAAACCATCCTTTAAATAAAAAAATATCAGAATTCAATTGTGTGATCCACAGATAAGTTCATGTTCCCATGAAGGGAGAAAATTATATTTCTGAACTCAACATCATTAAACAGATAGATATTAATAATGACTATCATCCTACGTTGATAGATAAATTGTTGATGAATAAAAATAATAAAATAGCTTTAAATATGGTATACCCCAATATAAAAAAAAAATTTCAATACATTTCCTCAAAATATACTAAAGTCATTTCTGAGAAAATTGCTACATACCTCAAGAATAAATATGATTTAAGAACTCCATTCAAAACTGGGTAAATTCAATAAAAATAATAAAGACATTACACATAAAGGTGATAAATCTGGAGTTCATAAGTTAACCTGCGGTGATTAACCAAAAGTTTACATAGGGCAGACTGGAAGAACTTTCCAACATAGAATCTGTGAACATTCGAAGAGTTTCCTCAATAACAAAAGTAATTCCACATACTCGAACCATTTGTTAGAAACAGGACATACTTTCAAAAATAAATTTGAAATTTTACATCAGAAAGTAAAAGTTATGCCTTAAACCTGTTAGAGTCCCTTGAGATAAATAAACACAACAAAATTGGAATATTACTTAACGAACAATTAGATTTAAATAATTCACCCCTATTAAACATATTCAGATAAGCTGGAATTTACAGAGACCTTTTTGGGTTTTAGTGCTCAAAAAAAATTTTTTGTAGCTAATGTATAATAAATAACAACCGATATTGAAAACAAATTTAGTTATTCAAAATGTAAACCTACCTTAAGATGCTACTGTGCTAGCGAAACGATTGTTCTATAAAATAACAATAAAAATTAGTGAAAATCAGAATAACCTTATTTAATATGGATTTTCATCAAATAAATGCATTAGCCTTCCTCTTGTTATTTTAAATATAAATGCTTAATCGTAGTACTACTGCTGTTGTTTCGGTAGCGCTCAAAACTGCTCAGTGAGTTAAACCTAGTCGTTTAAGAAGAATACAAGGTCAAAAGTTATTCTGTCCGGCCGTTTTTGCTAGCCGTTCGACTGTAAACACTAACTATTTTCGAAGCTACAGATTCGATCGATATGAAAGTCAGCTTTCAAAAGTAGGATAATAACACGCATATTTGTGCAGAAGTTTGTGGAGATCGTTCAATAAGATAAAGAAAACATTTCATGAGGATCGTTTGAAAATTTTCGATATTTTTCCAATCAAAACTACAATTCGATCAATATGAAATTCAACATTTGGAAGTGGAATAATACCGCACATGGACGTGCAAAATTTCGTGAGGATCATATAAATATAAGACCAAAAAAAATTATTTTGTGAGGATCGTGGGTGACATAAACTAGCACGCAAAAACTCTTGACTTAACGCCGGTACTCCCATTTTTTTCAATTGAAATATAACATGGTTTCTAAAAGAAAATATGAAATAAAAACTGTTTTATTACATTTGCGTCTCAAAAAGATTTTAAATATAGTTAATTAACTAATTATATTCTATCAATAAAAAAATTAATTCAAGAGAATGTAACGTGTAACAAATGAATATTTTTTCACCCAAATGAAATTCTCTCCACTATGTTGTTGAATCCGGGCTGTTGCAATCACATCCAATTGATAGCTTTTTCGATTCAACATGATCGACTCTTAAAAATTCGTGGACGATCCATTAGTGATGAATGTAAACACCCTGTTCCAGCGTTCATCAAATTATTTCATCATCGATACAGAGATTAATGAATGAATCAGCCTGACTTCTCCCTCCAGTTTGTGCTCATTCATCATAGAAAACATATTATGAATTTTCCTTTTTAAGAGGCATATTTCTGATCAAATATACACAGTGAACACCACATGAACCAGAGATTCGTCAAAAAGTAAATACATAAAAATTTGAAATAAAAAACTATTTACGGAGTGAGGGGAAATTAAAAACGTTGTGGTTTTAACAAAATCCATTGACGATAAATCTACGTATGTGGAACAAAACGTAGATTTCAGCTTATTATTGAGAAAAAATATTCGGTGTGCCTTTGTTCTAGTGCCAAAGAACCTTCCGCTTTGTCCAATATAAGTTTTTGGGCAGGTACCGCATTGGTAAACACTTTTTGTCTTTGTGTTTTTTTATTATCCCCAAATTCATCATACAGTACTTAGTATCATCTGTGAAACCTATGATTTAACCCTGGCTTTTCACTTCAAATAAGCTATTTAATGAGTATAGAACTCACGTCCTTTTAAAATTAATCAAATAAGGAATAATGGGATTAGGACAGCCTTTTCAGAATCACAACACTTTAATAATGCGACGTTTCGTCTATACATTCAGACTTCTTCAAAGTTAAAAATAGACAACAAAATATTAAAGAATATTCAACACATACTAGAGTCTCACCCAGAGTTAATTGTTGTAGGCTAATCACGAGCCTAGTTTCATCAATGCTGCTCAGTTAGTTGAACACGTTTATTTCATTGTTGAAATCCCAAATAATAAAATTGTCAAAAAATAATACATCAAAGATCATAAAATTTTAAAAATAATTATATCGAAAGGTGAAGATACTTGAGATGAAATAACCTAAAATTAAATAAATTAACGACAGAAGTATTGGAATCCGAACACTAAATAGATATATGTTATTCCTTCTCTTCGTTGATCTCTATTGATCTTATACATATTGAAAAGGTTACTATATGTCGTACTTAAATTTTGTGTGTCTGTTCTATCATTTACTGTAGAAATAACATTTATATAGATCATTTCACTGATACATCTTTCATAATAAATAACCTCATATTCTAACACCTTTTCCTTTTCAGAATCAAAAACATGTAATTCATTAAAATGATATTTGGCTAGAGCTGTTTTATCCATCTAATTACAGTGCATAGTCTGGCAATCATACTTGTGTTGTCAAATACTCTGTTTCAAATATTGCTTAGTCTGTCCTATATAACTTTATATAGTTTCCGTGTATACGACCATTATCATGAAAGCTCGACCTAATGCTTAAGAAAACTAAAGTTTCGATTAAATTAGCGTTTTATAACACGAAAAAGATGCTTTCGAAACAAAGATAAACCGCCTTTTCTCTAACGTTCCAATGTAATCTATCAAGTATTAGTTTATTTTTCTTAAGTATTAAGTCAAGCTTTAATGATAATGATGGTATAAATGGAAAAGTATATGAAGATATAGGACAGACTAAGCAATATTTGAAAAATAGAATTAGACAACACAAGTATGATTGCCAGAGTAAGCACTGTAATAAGATCGATTAAACATCATTTTAAAGAATTAGTCAAACATCATTTTAATGAATTACATGTTTTTGATTTTGGAAATGTCAAGGTGTTAGATTATGAAGCTATTTATTATAAAAGATGTATCAGCGAAATGATCTATATAAAGATTAATTCTACAGTAAATGATAGAACAGACGTACAAAATTGAAGTATACATTTAGTAACCTTCTCAACATGTATCGGATGTTTTTCTTAGAGTGATAGAACTTTCGATAGGGATAACTGTGATTTGATAGAAGGTAGAAGCCATGTTGTTTTGACATTTCTGTTCAGTAAGCATTGAAAAATTATCATGGAAAGACTCACGCTGCAACAACGTTTACAAATTATTGAAATTTAATTTTTTTCAAAATCAGTGTTCTATTCGCCAAACTTATAGAGCAGTTGTGAAATTTATGGTTTACATAATCGTCCATCTGAGCAGCTTATTCGTCGAACTATCGATGGATTTCGGACAACATTTTCTCTACTCGATGCAACAACAACAAGATAAAGAACTGTACGTACAAGAACTAAAGCCACTTGACCATAATATATTATTGTAAAATTTTATTTAATGATGAAGCTCATTTCTGGTTGAATGGCTATGTAAAAAATCAATGATTATTTGTTTCAAAATTTGAATGGTATCGACCCAGAAGTGTTTTTGGTTCCTACAAGATAGTGCTACTCCTCATGCTGCTACCGTAACAATTGACTTATTGAAAGGAAGATTGGCGATAACATTATTTCGAGAAATGGTCCAATTAATTGTTCCCCAAGAGCATGCGACATAACTCCACTGGATTATTTTCTTTGGGGTTATATCAAGTCATTGGTTTATGCTGATAAACCAGAAACAATAGACGCTTTGGAAGCCATCATAACTCGTGTTAGTGATGAAATAAGGCCTGAATTACTGGAAAAAGTGGTCCTAAATTGGTCTGGTCGAATGCGGTTCCTCAGATCTAGTCGTGGTGATGTCATAAAATTATCTTTCAAATAAAAAAAAAATTTGGCTTCAATCTTAATTTAAATGTGTTTTATTTCGATTTAAAGTTCTATCCCTCCAAAAAAAAACACTCGGTATAAGACCAATAGAGGCCGACGAAGAGAAGGAATAACATAAACATATGTATTTTATGTTAGGATCCGAATAATGTTGTTAATTTTCATTATTTTAGCTTATTGTATTTCAAGTATCTTCACGTTTCGATATAAATATTTTTTTAAATTTTATGATCTCTGATGTATTGTTCTTTGACAATTTTATTATTTGAGATTGTGAATGTTGACTAAATTTCATGCATACACTGTACGTTTAATGATTCGTTTACACTATTAGCCTACAATTATAATATTAACTCTGGGTGGGTCTCTGTTATGGTTGAATATTCTGTAATATTTTGTTGTATATTCTTAGGTGTGAGGAAGTCTAAATATATAGATGAAACGTCGCATTATTAAAGTGTTGTGATTCTGAAAAGGCTGTCCTAACCCCACTATCTTTTATTTGATAAGCTATTTATGTACAAATTGGACAACAGGCCCGAGCACAGTGCCCTGTGGTACTCCATGTAACGAAGAAAGCAGAACAAGCAGTTAAATACCCCCAAAATGTTGTTTACAACTCCAATGTACATATTTTCACAAACAAAAATCCTCATAAAAATATCAATAAAAAACTAAAATTCAAACGGAAATCGTTGCAACTACAGTCGTTGCTTGGTTGATTAGGATACTTTGATCCTAAAAGATTTAATTTTTTTTCAATAAATCAAACAGTATAAAGGAGGTCAAAATAAAAACTTAGAATATCTGGATTAATCGCGGAGCCTTTTCACTCATTTTCTGAGAAGGAACTCCTTAAGATGCCCCATCCTGAAGGCGAAGAGGGGAAAATTCCTTCTGGAGGCGACCGTCGGACAGACGGAAGCAACCCCGATCGAACTTATGAATATAACATGCCTATTTGGCACCCTCAAAGTGTTACATACCCAAGGCTGAATATCTCCCTGATTTGCACTTGGCTATGTTCTGTGAACCGTGAACGAGCCGATAATTTGTGGTCGTTTCCATATTCTCATATGATGGAAAATATTCCTTTGAGTTTCTGATGTTAAAGAAATGACGCAAGTATATGTGGAATTGTGAGAACAGACATTAAACAGAAAAATTTTCAGTGAGCTTTTCGCTTGCATGTTCATTGATTCATTATTAATAAGAAAACCTCTGAAGATCAATGAAATAAATGAGCTCGTAGTTGAATAAATATTTATATATATATATATATATATATATATATATATATATTCACTAATTTAGTAAAATAATAAAGAATGTTTTCAGAATTCATTTATTCACGACATCACTGAGTGAAAATTTCAATAGGGACATCTATTTTCTCGTTGAGAAGAATTATAAGCTTCTTTTAATTTCTACTGCTTCCAAAAGTATGTGTCCGGTACTTTCTATTTCATTATGAATAATTTCATGGTTGTTGTTGAAATTTATGTCCAAATTCTTTTAAATGACCATCATATGTTGAGTGTAAGAGTTCTGACGTATCTGGTGTTCATGAAGTATTTTCTTAAAGGATTTACCCGTTTGGCCAACATATCATAGATCAATCATTGCAAGTCAACTTATAAACTCTAGTTTTATTGTCTTTAGATGTTTTATCTTTTTTATTTTCATATGAATTCCCAAATTACTGACCGTTCTAAAAGCTACATTCGAATCAAATTTTATTTCAAAATACTATATTATTCACGTAAAGAACAGAAACGAATTTTTCAGTCAAGAAAATTTTAAATATCTTACAGATTTAATCTGTTGATCTCCTACAAATTTTAATTTCAACTAATTTCATTCAAAAACTCTAAAAACTAGTATAAATAAATGTCTTTAGAACACTTTGTGTCAATTCAGTATACATTCTGTCAAGAAAGTACCGGGAAAAAACTTTTTACATCCCGACTTGAAACGTATTAATACAAATGAATTAACAAAAACTATACAAGTATGTATTATACATTCTGTCAAGAAAGTACCGGGAATTATCGATTTAAATCTGGCGGGGCAATGAGGCAGGTAAAATTTTTTTTTCCTAGGTTAGTGCCATTGTCCTTAATTACTATGCCAAGCTTGAGCGGGATCTGTCAGTTAGTGTGTTTGCAACAGCTGATTAAGTCAGTCGATGTCAGAGTGCGTGCCGATTTTTACTATGGGTGATTACGTTGAGCAAAGCATTTGTTTAATGTTTTGTGTTGCAAATGAATTTTCGTGTGCCGATGCATTGAAAATGTTGCCAAAGGCCTTTGGTGATAATGCTCTATCGAAAACTCGTGCATATCAGTGGTACAGAGCCTTCAAGGACGGTCGTGAAGTGGTCGCCCATCGACGGCTTCGATCGAAGATAACGTCGATAAAATTAAGGAGAGGGTGCTGGAAAACCGTCGTACCAGCTTGAGAGAGATAGCACATGATCTTAAGATATCCCACGAGTCCGCACGTACGATTTTGATTGATATTTTGGGCATGAGAAAGTTGGCCGCACGACTCGTACCGAAAGACCTGAATTTTCTTCAAAAACGTCATCGCGAACAGGTTGCTTCAGACATGCTGGATCGCTGTAATTCCGATTCTACATTCATGGAACGCATTATAACTGGTGATGAGACCTGGGTCTACGAGTACGATATGCAAACAAGCCAGCAATCATCGGAATGGGTGGCAAAAAATGAGCCGAAAAAACCACGCCAAAGCCGCTCGAAAATGAAGGTGATGCTCATTGTTTTCTTCGATATCCGTGGTGTGGTGCACTACGAATTCGTTCCAGAGGGTCAGACGGTAAACAAGGAGTATTACCTAGGCGTTATGAAACGTTTGCGTGAGCGTATCCGTAAGAAGCAGCCAAATTTGTGGGCGAACAACTCATGGATTTTGCATGACGATAACGCGCCTTCTCACCGAGCTACGATTGTGACTGACTTTCTCGCCAAAAACTCAACAAACGTGCTTCAGCAACCACCGTATTCGCCGGATTTGGCTCCCTGCGACTTTTTCCTCTTCCCAAAACTAAAATTGCCCCTTCGTGGCACCCGTTTTGAGTCGATTGAAGCCATAAAACAAAATTCGGAGCGAGAGCTAAAGTCCATCCCGGAAAGCGCCTATAAAAAATGTTTCGATAATTGGAAGTGCCGTTGGCATAGATGTATTGGAGTAAATGGAGCCTATTTTGAAGGCGACCCAATAAATTTTGACGATTAAATGTAAAAATGTTATTTTAATTGAAAATTCCCGGTACTTTCTTGACAGAGTAGTATATATATATATATATATATACATATATATATATATATATATACATATATATATATATATATATATATATACATATATATATATACATATATATATATATATATATATATATATATTTGAATTGAATAAGGGTTTGACGACTCAAAGGTGGAGAATAAGTTAATGAATACTATTTATTCTTTGCCAAGCTTTCGCATCTTTATTTAATGCATCCTCAGGGCTTCTATAAAAGGTACAATAATAATAACAGACAATAAAAATTATTTTCGTTTTGTTCCAAAACTTACCGAATGTTAGATTTTTCAAATAATCGACATTCAGCAATAAGTCATCCGTTATTCGTAAAATATTAGTAGAGACGTTACATTCCATTAAAAATTATACACATTAAAACATCAAAATTCATGAAAAACTTTTTCACCTTATCACGTTACCATATTTACATTTATAAATTATTAATTTCATTGTTTAGTTAGGAATCGTAGGTTATGTTTCTGTCGTCTATGATCTGTAGTTCCGATTTACTCCTTTGGGATCTTTCTGGGTGCATTACTCATCTACAGGGCCGTCGTAAAAGTGCTTATATTTCGACACATTCAACAGGTAACTATATATAGAGCTCAGATTGTTGGTATCAGTTTTTCTGAGCTCTATATATAGTTACCTGTTGAATGTGTCGAAATATAAGCACTTTTACGACGGCCCTGTAGATGAGTAATGCACCCAGAAAGATCCCAAAGGAGTAAATCGGAACTACAGATCATAGACGACAGAAACATAACCTACGATTCCTAACTAAACAATGAAATTAATAATTTATAAATGTAAATATGGTAACGTGATAAGGTGAAAAAGTTTTTCATGAATTTTGATGTTTTAATGTGTATAATTTTTAATGGAATGTAACGTCTCTACTAATATTTTACGAATAACGGATGACTTATTGCTGAATGTCGATTATTTGAAAAATCTAACATTCGGTAAGTTTTGGAACAAAACGAAAATAATTTTTATTGTCTGTTATTATTATTGTACCTTTTATAGAAGCCCTGAGGATGCATTAAATAAAGATGCGAAAGCTTGGCAAAGAATAAATAGTATTCATTAACTTATTCTCCACCTTTGAGTCGTCAAACCCTTATTCAATTCAAATAATATACCTGGGACTCTTATTAAACTACAATTAATAAAACATGGGTTTTTACGAAGAAATCAGCGCGAAATATGGACCAGAAACAACTAGGGACCTGAAAATATGGAGTACAAATAACAACAAATTGGCATCGGCAATGAACAGACGAATATTTCTTTTAGAATGTAAGAGACGAGAATTAACACCAACACATATCTCAACTAATGTAAAGAATATCATGAGTCTTTTTGAATATAACAACAACAAACTGAATAAAAAGATAAAAGATTTTAATGACAGTATAAGAACAAAAAAAAAAAAAAATTTTAAATATTGAAATATGTCAAATAAACCATAAAATAAACACCTTAAAGAAACAGATTGCTGAATCACAAATAAGACTTCAACATATACCGGAGCATACAATGAGGGAATACAGCAATCGACTGAATATAGCTTACAACAGAAAATTTCACAAGATCAAGGATACCAACAGGAAAAAAATTAATAATCTGAAAAGAAAAAATATCGTGGTTATACAAACTGAAGACAAATGGATGAAAAACTTGACCAACAAAGAAATTCCGAAGACAGTAAATAATCTCTTATCCCTGGGTTCGAAATTCAGTGTGAGAACAACTAAAAAAGATGTAAATATAGAAAACATTATTGCAGACACAGAATACATCCTACAAGGCGTACCGGAAGAAAGAAAAGATATACAGAGAGCAAGAGTCACAAATGCACTGACAAATTACATTCATAAGGATTCGAAAGCTAATTCGCATATCAACGAGTGGTACCAAGAAACTGAAAGATTTTTGAAAGACAACCAAGATATAATTGTGTTAAATAGTGATAAAGGTGCTGTAACAGTTCTAATGGAACGAAAAGAATATGAAGAAAAATTACAACAATTGCTAGATTCTAAGGAATTCAAGAAATTACCAAAGGATCCTACTCAATCCATACAAAACAAATGTAATAAGATTATATCAAAGTTGCAACAACAAAATCATATATCAGAAGAAGAAGCTAAACGAATGAAAACGTACAATTCGGTGGCACCTCGAATTTATGGAAACCCAAAGATTCATAAGGATGGAAACCCAATTAGACCGATCGTGTCCAGCATCAATAGCCCGGTGAATTCACTGTCAAAGTTTATTGCTGATATTTTGAAAAACGCTTACAACACAGACAACCAATATTATGTCAAAGACTCATTCCAGTTAGCACATGAAATTAATGACTTAGAAATACCTGAAAACTATAGACTCATTTCGCTTGATGTCATAAACCTTTTTGGAAACTTGGAGAAAAGTGAAATAGTTGATATTCTGAAGCTAAAATGGAACACCATCAAAGAATATACAACTGTGGGCATGGAGCTATTCATGGAGATTGTTAAATTCGTGCTGGATAACAACTACTGTACCTTCAAAGAAAAATTTTATTTACAAGTATTTGGGTGTGCAATGGGTTCAAAACTATCCCCCATCCTAGCACAATACGCAATGGATCATCTGTTAGATTCCTGCTTGATCAAATTACCGTACGTGTTGTTTATGAAAAAGTTTGTTGACGATATTATAACTGCAGTACCTGAAGAACATATTCAAACGATACTAACATGCTTCAATTCCCATTCAAAAAATCTTCAATTCACCCTTGAGACAGAAAATTATGAACAAGCAGTACCTTTTTTAGATGTCAAAGCACACAGAAATAACAACAAAATACAACTTGGATGGTACAGAAAGGATACACATTCGAATAAAATCATCCATTTCAACTCCGAACATAGCTTGAATGTGAAAGTAAACACTATAAAACAGATGAAAAATAGAATAAATAAAATATGCCATCATTCATTCAGACAGGAGGGAATAAGAAAATTACATCAAATCTTGAAACAGAATGCATATCCCAACAATATGCTGAATAAACTTTTATATGCAGATAATGAAGCAGCACCCCCAATTACCGAGAATCAAAATACAACAAGTCGAGTACATATGGCATCATATCCAAATATTCACGGCCTAACTACAAAGCTAAAAAATATATTCAAGGAAGAAAATGTGAAAATTGCCACATATAATAAAAAAACAGTCAAGAACCTATATAGCAAAATAAAAGACCCCATACCAACTCAATATAGAAGCAATGTAGTCTACAAAATTGAGTGTGCGGATTGTGTGCGGAGTTACATTGGACAAACATCCCAATGGGTAAAAAATAGAATAGCACTTCATAAATCAGATGTCACTAAATACCATCATAGATGTGCCCTAGCATTGCATGCACATCAGTCGAATCATACAGTAGACTTTGACGGTGTCACGGTGTTGAAGACAGAAAATAATTACATGAAGAGATTAGTGCATGAGATGATAGAGATAAACAAAAATGAAGAAACGCTGAATAAAAAAACTGATACCAACAATCTGAGCTCTATATATAGTTACCTGTTGAATGTGTCGAAATATAAGCACTTTTACGACGGCCCTGTAGATGAGTAATGCACCCAGAAAGATCCCAAAGGAGTAAATCGGAACTACAGATCATAGACGACAGAAACATAACCTACGATTCCTAACTAAACAATGAAATTAATAATTTATAAATGTAAATATGGTAACGTGATAAGGTGAAAAAGTTTTTCATGAATTTTGATGTTTTAATGTGTATAATTTTTAATGGAATGTAACGTCTCTACTAATATTTTACGAATAACGGATGACTTATTGCTGAATGTCGATTATTTGAAAAATCTAACATTCGGTAAGTTTTGGAACAAAACGAAAATAATTTTTATTGTCTGTTATTATTATTGTACCTTTTATAGAAGCCCTGAGGATGCATTAAATAAAGATGCGAAAGCTTGGCAAAGAATAAATAGTATTCATTAACTTATTCTCCACCTTTGAGTCGTCAAACCCTTATTCAATTCAAATAATATACCTGGGACTCTTATTAAACTACAATTATATATATATATATATATGGGCTGCTCCAGGATCTGACAAACTCCATAATTACTGGTGGAAAAACTTCAAGGCCACTCACCATAAATTGGCCAAATTTTTTCAGAGAGCGTTGGCGGAACCCTCCATCATACCAGAGTTTTTCACTTTGGGGGTCACCCATATGCTTCCAAAAGGAAACACCAGTCCTGACCCCAAGGCTTATCGACCCATTACATGTCTTCCTACTGTCTATAAGATACTCACAGGAATAATCACCAAACATCTGTGGAAGCATGTAAGCAAGTACAAGATCCTTGCACGAGAGCAGAATGGCTGCAGAAGAGGTGCCCAGGGCTGCAAGGAGTTGTTAACCATCGATCATCTTATAACCAAACAGGCAAGGAAGAAGTTAAGGAATATCTCGGTCGCATGGGTCGACTACAAAAAGGCTTTCGACTCGGTCCCGCACTCCTGGCTTCTTAAAGTTCTGAAACTCTACGGTGTATCTGGAAACATTATAGGCTTACTAGAACATCTGATGACAACCTGGAGGACGAACTTAACATTCGGCAAAATAATAACACCAGAGATAAGAATCTTAACTGGCATCTTCCAAGGGGATAAACTCAGCACCCTCTGGTTTTGTCTAGCTTTAAACCTCCTCAGTAGGCTGCTCAACAACAACCGATACGGATACCTTGTGGACGACAGGTCAAACATCAAAATTACTCATCAACTGTATATAGATGACCTCAAGCTATATGCCGCGAATGAGGAGCAACTGAGGAGCCTTCTTGGGATAGTGACATCTTTCACACAAACCATCAGAATGGAGATGGGGCTGGACAAATGTGCCTCATTACACGTCAAGAGAGGAAAGTTGACACAAGGGGGAGAAATGCTTATTCAAGATGAGGTGACTATACAAGAACTAAGCCCAGAAGAATCATATAAGTACCTGGGTATACAACAAGCATTGGAGATAAGAACATCAAAACAGAAAGAAGATTTCAAAAATAAATTTTTTGCTAGAATAAAAAAAACCCTCCGCAGTAAACTGAACTCCAAGGCAATGTTTACGGCAATCAATACATGGGCAATTCCAAGTATAGCCTACTCTTTCGGCGTGATCAGGTGGTCAAGCACAGAGTTGAAGGCGATTGACACACATGTGCGAGTCCTAATGTCTAAATACGGCATCCACCATCCCCATGCATCGGTGATCAGACTTTACATGCCTAGGCACCAAGGAGGAAGGGGTTTGCGAAATGTTGAAAAGGCCCACAATAAAGCGGTAACTGAACTCAGAGAATATTTCCACTCAAAAAACTTACCGTTCTTTCAATCAATATGCCAGGAAGACCGCAACATCACGGCTTTAAATCTGGCAAGCAGAAATAACCCACCACAGACGCCATCATCTGAACAACTACTGGAGGAATGGCACGGCAAATCCTTACATGGCAGGTATCCGGAGGCACTGAAAGAAAATAGAGTTAATAGAGAGCAGTCACTAACTTACCTTAAATCCGGTTATTTATTCCCAGAAACCGAGGGACGTCTCATCGCAATCCAAGATCAGGTAGTGCCAACAAGAGCGTACCTGAAACATATAGCCAAAAAGAACATACCGACTGACAGATGCCGGAAATGCTGCCAAGCCTTGGAGTCTATACAACATGTGACATCCTCATGCCCCATTCTTGCACCCAGGGAGTACACCCAGCGGCATAATGCTATGGCAAAAATCTTTCACCAAGCCATTGCCATGAAAGTAGGACTTATACTTACCTCTCGAAGGGTACACGAATACTTACCCAAGCCGATACTTGAAAACAGTCAGTTCAAACTCTACTGGGACAACCCGATAATAACGGATAGATCGGTGCCGCACAACAGGCCCGACATCGTGATCTTTGATAAAGGAAACCGCAAAGCAACAATCATTGATATAACCGTCCCGGCAGATGATAACATAAGTAGAGCGTACACGGAGAAACTAACAAAGTACCACGACCTGGCTTTTGAAATAAAAGAGATACACCAGCTAAGAACGGTAAAGATTCTGCCCCTGATAATCTCCACGAATGGATTGGTTGAGAGCCACCTGGCAGAAAATACGGAACTCCTTGAACTGGATCAGGAGTTGATAAGTAAAGCTCAGAAGGAGGTGATCCTCTGGACAACAAGAATTGTTAGAATGTTCCTTACAGCTGCCTAGAAGGTCCTTGGTCGTTAAGACCCGGACCTTCTAGAGGAAACTCCCATAATGGTGATTATTAAAAAAAAAAAAAAAAAAAAAAAAAAAAAAAAAAAAAAAAAAAAAAAAAATATATAGAATCAACACACAGTACCAGAGGGAATAAAAGAATTCAAAGAAATACAAATTGTCAGTTAAAAAATTATTAAATAAATACTTGAAGAGTACAAAATTTTGTTTCGTTACTTGTTTTATGGAAACCAAATTCCTTTCCAAAAATGCAAGACATAACCTCAAAAACTTCTTCAAAAACAACTTACTCAAAATAAGTTCTTCTAAAAAAAATTCCTAAAACATGCAGAACATCTTCGAAAAACAATTTAGAATTATCACAACGGAAACTAATCAGCTCTAGTTCATATTTAAAAAATTAAAATAATTAACAAAAAATATATTAGGAGTACAAATAAGTTTCCGCCGTTTTTTAACACAAATTAAATATTTATTATAGAAGAATGATTTTAAACGATGTGAGACTGCTTGCTGAGTGACTTCCAATGTTAGAGCAGGTCCTTTTGTGTTTGAGATGAATCTTCCTCCAATAATTCCTCCAATTGTGCATCCTCGTAAATTTTTGGCCTTCCACTGCGATCTTTGTCTTCTACGTCGAAATCACCGTTTTTAAACTTTTGAAACCACTCTCGACGACACGTTCTCTCACTCAAAGCACCCTCACCATATGCTTCTACGAGCAATTGATGCGCCTCAGCAGCAGATTTCTTTAAATTAAATAAGTAAACTAATATTTCCCGCAAATGACGCTTACTTGGCTCAAATTTTGACATCTTCAACTTATAAAAATTATATTTTACCCATATAAAATCAATGATATTTAATAGGTTATGTTGTTCTTGAATGTCCAAACTATTTTTTAAGCCAGTTATCATCTGCGAAAGCTAACCGAAACTCCGTGCCGCGCCATCTACAATAAAACGACGGAAACTTATTTGTATTCCTAATTTTACCGGACAAACTGAATATAGTTATCTAGAAACACTAGAATGAAGTGAACTTTTGAAAAATATTTAGTTTAGGTTACACTAGATTCCATGCGTTTTGTTTTTTTTTCAATTGTGTCTATCACAACTGAGCAATAGCCGTTATTGGGTACAATTTGCCTAATAATATTCAATTCTATAAAAAAGTGATCGCGGTTCATAGATACGTTAACCAATTTATGGATCATACTGTGGTATGGTGCCATTTTTTGGTTAGTTGGAAAGTTTGATGTAAACGTATGTTTACGAAAATTATTTCTAAAGGTGTAATATGGAGAAATAAATTCTGTACGTTAAATGAAATTAACGAATTAAGAATTTTTTAGTGATTTGATATTTTCAATTTTGCCCATAAGTTCAAAACTATTTTTAATTGAATATTTAGTAAGAAAGTTTGTTTCTCTTTGAATAATTCAACTTAAAGCCTTGGACAATTTAATGCTAGGCGAAGTGAAAAACTGAGTAAGAAACTACAGGTCTTGTTAGATAAATATCCTTGTAGAGTTTTATCAGAGAATAAAGTTTTGAAGTCTGTGGCGTTCACTGAAGTAAACTTAAATGCTGAAAAATTATCACGGATTGATTTATCACTTTTTTGGCTTGTTCTTGAAAGTATTCCGTAGGATCTTTGGTAATTATTTGAATTTATCTGACTTTAAGAAGTCGGTAGTTTTATCAATAAATTGTGTTCTTGGAATAACTATAATATCGGGTGTTTTTTTTAGAGTGATAGAACTTTCGATAGGGATAACTGTGATTTGACAGAAGGTAGAAGCCAAGTTGTTTTGACATTTCTGTTCAGTAAGCATTTACAAATTATCATGGAAAGACTCACGCCGCAACAACGTTTACAAATTGATGAAATTTAGTTTCAAAATCAGTGTTTTATTCGCCAAACTTATAGAGCACTTCGTGAAATTTATGGTTTATATAATCTTCTATCAGAGCAGCTTATTCGTTGAACTATCGATAAATTTCGGATAACATTTTCTCTACTCGATGCAATGACAACAACAAGACAAAGAACTGTATGTACAGAAGAAAATATCGCTGCTGTAAGTCATAGTGGTAGTGATGATCCAGATTTGTCTATTCGTCGACGTTCACAAGCAAGTTGGACTCTGTGCATCCACCACATGGAAAATTTTGTGTAAAGATGTTGGTCTACACCCATACAAGATCCAACTGGTTCAAGAACAAAAGCCACTCGACCATAATTAGCGTCGTTTGTTTGCTGATTGGGCCCTAGAACAGCTTGAAGTTGATCCACTTTTTTAACGTAAGATTGTGTTTTGTGATAAATACGTTAGTTCTTTAGTTTAAATAATTTACATTTTTTCTGGATGTTCCCTATCATTACTTACAGATCTGGTGTATTTGAACGCATTGGGTTTCTGTTTGAGTTTAGTTTGTGAACTAAAGAACTAACGTATGTATTATTCGAAATGACCACCACCAACCTCCATACAATGATATAGTCTACTTTCAAATCCTTCTCTAACATTTTCGAAAATGTCTGGTGTCAGTAATTCGCATTCCGTGATGATTCTTTGTCGCAGTTCTGCAATATTTTCAGATGGAGTTGTATAGACTTTGGACTTCAAATGTCTTCACAAAAAAATGTTGGGGGTTGTTGTTTTTTCGGAACAATGTCATCATAGGAATTCTTTTTTCCTAATACAGAACTTGAAAATTATTTTTGGATTCTTCAAAACTCTTAGGTTCTTGAGTTTGGGCGATTCAACATCACCTTTTGAAAGTAAGTTCAATATTACATCATTTCGTGAATAATGAACCCATTTTGACAATTTTAACTGGGTTTTATACAGAACATAAATAACTTCCAAACTAACCAACACTAGACATCTCTTCCCTATCCAAAAAATGTTGAGAGTTGATGCTACCTTCATGGGGGTATTTTTTTCGGAACAAACTCGTGTTGAAAATTCGACCCTCACAAAATAGAAGTTAATCTGTTTTTTCAAAGTCTTCGAAAATTCTTCGTTTCTGAGTTCTGGGGGGCGGTAAAATTTTCGTTGGGACACCCTGTATAATGCCACATATCATGTTAATGGTAACAGGACTGTTAATCGAGCATGTCCTAATGTGACTTCCCACAATTCATCCCCTTTTTTCCACAGTTTTCTTGTCGAAACAAAAAATTATACACAGATGGAATAATTCCGCATTAATTTCTTCTTTTAGACGGAGGTGAACTTCAATAATAAAATCTGAGATTTCATAAATCATCCCGTATCTTCGTCTCTCTCGCACCCTATTTGCAAGAAAGGGTTTAATAATTAACTTAATGGTCCCGAAACAAGATTGCGTTCGGTTACCAGTTCAACTGTTGTTCATAAGATAAAATTATTGTTTCTTTATCTGTTCTGAATTCGGTCTGGTTGTTACGCTTTCAGGGATGACTAATGGGCTCTTGGTTAATAGCGTACCAAACGATAGATACGCTAAGTCCATGAATTAAATATAGCGGTAAATGACAAAGAGGAATGTGTTCAGTTTGATAACGGATAAAAAGGGCAAAAATACTCTGAAATATTTTTAAAGATAAAAATAAAAAGCAGGAAAAATACAAGAAAGTAACAAACAAAAATTGTTTGGATGTACTAGTGCGTTACTTTGTGATAGTACTTTTTAAATGAAATGAAATAAGAAATTACTTTGTTTTCTATCACTTTCTATTAACTGAATATACAGTGACTCGAGTTTCGTAGTGCTTACTACATTTTCAAACTGAATAAAACAAATTGTATCTCAAATAATATATATAGCCAGTCTAGAAAGTATCCGGAAAAAACAAAGTTTAATTGTAATTATTTAGTATCGGGTGTTTTTTAGAGTGATAGGGATAACTGTGATTTGACAGAAGGTAGAAGCCATGTTGTTTTGACATTTTTATTCAGTAAGCATTGACAAATTATCATGGAAAGACTCACGCCGCAACAAAGTTTACAAATTGTATATCATGCTTCGCTAATGTCTGCCTTTCAGTCACTTCTTTTTTTTACGCTGATGATAGTCAGCTAAAACTTTCCTTCAAACCTCATGAATGTCTACAGGCAGTGGCGACCCTTAATTTCGATTTGAACGTCATACACGATATCAGTGAAACATTGCCTTCGTTTGAATTCTAATAAATCCACATGCCAACTCTTTGGGAGAAAAAATCAAAGGAAAATGTTCTTGCAAAATTATGGTCAGAGCATTATAATGCATGGAAACGTTGTTCGTTTCGTGGATAGTGCCAAGAATTTGGGTTTGGCAATTGATACTGACTTACGATTCACGAGGCATATATCCAATTCGCTGAGCAGAGCTTACTTGAACCTAAGACTCTTATATCAATGCAGAAACTTTCTCAATAGATCGGACAAGATATTGCTTTGTGAATCCCTAGTACTGTCACATATGAATTTTTGTGATGTTGTATACAGTCCTTGCTTAACAGTCTTTGATAAGAATCGAATACAGATGCTTCAGAATCATTGTTTGAAATTCATTCACGGAATTCGAAAACGAGATCCAATAACACATACCCTCAAGAAAACAGGATGGTTCAACATGAAAGATAGGCGGAATTCTCATTCTTCGGTTTTGTTTTTCAAGATAATCAAGGAAGGAGTATCGATAAGACTTTTCAACAAAGTTTTGTTTCGATCTGGTGTGCATTCTGTGAATATTCGCTCTAAATGTAATGTTTCTATACCGAAACATTCAACTGACTTGTTCACGAAATCATTTTCCTACAAAGTGGCAAAAATTATGAATGAATTAAATTTTGAGTATAGAAATATCATTTGACAAGTTCAAATTACATTTGCTCAACAATTTTCGCAACGATCCCCTGTACGGCTGAACTGTTCATCTCACTCTTTTGGCTTCTGGAGTTCTGTTTACTGAAGTGTCTTATAAAGATATTTTGTGACTATTTCTGGTCTCTGTTTGAGGTGACGTATACATATACATAAACATTTAATTATATAATCTGCGGCATTGTTGAACTTGTTGTTTCTTAGTTGGGTATGCTCGGATTTCTTTAATTTTTGTTTGTGTTTTAATTTGTAATGGGTTAAATGGAAGAACGTATGACGTATGACTTTAGGTGGTTTTCAACCAGTTTCTGTATTATTTTCTGGCCTGGGGTCATGCGAACTAAATCTCGCCCTCAGATAAGTAATTTTTTTTTGCTTTGTATATTTTGGATTGGTAAATAAGGACCATTTATTATTATTATTATTATAATTACATAATCGTCCATCTGAGCAGTTTTTTCGTCGAACTATCGATAGATTAGGTACTACATATTCTCTACTCGATGCAACAACAACAACAAAACAAAGTTCTATACGTACAGAAGAAAATATCGCTGCTGTAAGTCGTAGTGTTAATGATGATCCAGATTTGTCTATTCGTCGATGTTCGCAACAAGTTGGACTCTGTGCATCCACCACATGGAAAATTTTGCCTAAAAATCTTGGTCTACACCCATACAAGATCCAACTGGTTCAAGAACTAAAGCCACTTGACCATAATAAGCGTCGTTTGTTTGCTGATTGGGCCCTAGAACAGATTGAAGTTGATCCACTTTTTATCGTAAAATTGTGTTTACTGATGAAGCTCATTTCTGATCGAACGGCTATGTAAACAAGCAAAATTTCCGTATATGGATGAAAACAATCCTCAAGAAGTTCTGCAGGTTTCATTGCATCCTGAAAAATGAACTGTATGGTGTGCTTTACATGCTGGAGGCATCATCGGTACATATTTCTTTAAAAACCAGGCTGGAGCTAATGTTACAGGGAATGGTGCTCGTTACAGATCGATGATCAATGATTATTTGTTTCAAAATTTGAATGGTATCGACCCAGTTTTGTTTTGGATCCATAAAGATGGTGCTACACCTCACGCTGCTACCGTAACAATTGATTTATTGAAAGAAAGATTTGGCGATAATATTATTTCTAGAAATGGTCCAATTAATTGGCCTCCAAGATCATGCGACATAACTCCACTGGATTATTTTCTTTGGGGTTATGTCAAGTCATTGATTTATGCTGATAAACCAGAAACAATAGACGCTTTGAAAGCCAACATAACTCGTGTTATTAGTGAAATAAGGTCTGAATTACTCGACAAAGTGGTCAAAAATTGGTCTGGCCGAATACGGTTCCTCAGAGCTAGTCGTGGTGGACATATACCGGAAATTATTTTTAAAACATAAATGTCATGAAATTATCTGTCAAATAAAAAAAGAATTTGGATTCAATCTTAATTTAAATCTGTTTTATTTCCATTTAAAGTTCTGTCACTAAAAAAACACCCGATATATATTTTTAATTCTTGAATTAGAAACTTACAACAAAATATTCATTTTATTTACTTATACAACCTCCATTTAACTGTAAACACTAAACTTAACGTCGAGGTCACCCGAAACTAGATCACCTCCATAATTTTCAGTGATGGAATTCCAGGACTGTACAATTGACTGAATCAAATCGTTTTTATTTCGTGACGCTGCTCGTTCAACTTCAATATTCATTAGTCCCCATATGTTTTCAGTGGGACTAAGATCTGGTGAAGCTGCTGGCCATGAAATGGTTGTCAGTTGGTGTTCTTGCATCCAAGCTTGAGTATGGCATCTTGCATTTTCCTGTTGAAACGCAACCCCTCTGGATATAAAGTATACGCCGTTTCTAGGATAAAATCGGTTAGAATGCCACAATAGTTTTCACTATTAATTGTACCAATATTTTGATGGAAACTTTGAAAATTTGAATGATAACAGGTTGTTTTGATAGGATTCTTGACTGATTTCCAACAAGCTGGAAACATCTTTCATCAGATATAAAGACATTATTGAAATTATCTTCTTGAAAACATTAACAAATGTCTATCCTTCGTTTCTTTTGTAAAGGGTATAGGGATTTTTTTGTTTCCTTGATGTGTATGTCTTTTCAGTGATTCGTTGATTTCCAAATCTGTTAGCTAATTTGCGAAACCCCAGGCGCGGATTGTGTCGTCCTAAGGCCCATAAAGCGTTTGAATTGTTTCCTTTAATCTTACGTGGTCTTCCTGAAACTGGTCTAAGCATCATATCCATGCCAGTTTTTATCCTCTTTATTTATTTTTCCCAGTTCAGTCAATTGTACTAATTTTTTAACGTTACGAAAACCCTTCCTATACAAACATTTTACCTGCTTCTCTTTCTTCTAGTTGCGACATTATTTCATAAGTTGTCTACCTGTTGACAATCAACAATATTTGACAAATAGTGTTGCCATGCAAGTTTGGCCATAGCCTATTTTATACAATACTTTTGTCTTAGAATGTTACAAAAGAGAAGTATATTAAAATTATGGAGTATAAAAATTCCGGATACTTTCTAGACAGACTATATATTCATTGAAGGCTTCGGCAAAACTTCCAGAAGTGAGGTGTTCTAAAGGTCCAACAAAATATCTAATTTCACAGTATCTTCAACGAATTGCGGTTTTCTTTTTAACGTTTTGACATATCCAAGTTCTCTGAATTGTGCTTGAATTTTAGACACTGTACCTTGTGAAGTATCAGGCAACTGAGAATACCTCTTATTGAGTAAACTTGCCACTTCAACTTAACTTCCGCAATTATCCCCGTAACCGACCATCATTAAAATCGCCTGACGCTTATTACAGTCAAGTGGCTTTAGTTCTTGAACCAGTTGGATCTTGTATGGGTGTAGACTAAGATCTTTACGCAAAATTTTCTGGTGGTGGATGCACAGAGTCCAACTTGTTGAGAACGTCGACGAATAGACATTAACACTATGACTTATAGCAGCGATATTTTCTTCTGTACGTACAGTTCTTTGTCTTGTTGTTATTGCATCGAGTAGAGAAAAAGTCGTCCGAAAACTATCGATAGTTCGACGAATATGCAGCTCTGATGGACGATTATGTAAACCATAAATTTCACGAAATGCTCTATGGTTTGGCGAATAGAACACTGATTTTGAAAATAAATTTCAACCATTTGTAAACGTTGTTGCGGCGTCAGTCTTTTCATGATAATGTGTCAATGCTTACTGAACAGAAATGTCAAAACAACATGGCTTCTACCTTCTGTCAAATTACAGTTATCCCTATCGAAAGTTCTATCACTCTAAAAAAAAACACCCGATATTTATAATTTTTGAAATTCTGGTTACTGGGACACTATTTGGGGAGAATAATTTTTGTTATGTTTTTCTGTGTTCCGAGTACAAACGGTTATTCGTTAATGGTAACAACACGTTCACCATTTTTGTTTTATTTTGGATTCTTTAAAACTTACCTGGAGTTTATTCATTCCAGGTTTTATCTTATTTGGTGAGTTAAATTTTGATCTCGTGATATCTTTCAATCTGAATTCAACACATATCTGAAGAGATCTAGAGGCCGAAATAGCTATAAAATGTTGGAGTTCTCGTTCAATTATTTTTATTTGATCCTTTATTTTGAGAATTTTAGATAATATTGGAAATGTGTATTTTCTTGTATTTGTATGTTATTATACTAACTTATATAGTTTTTGTTGATACAGTTGTATCAATACGTTTCATGAGGGATGTAAAAAGGTTTTTACGAGAAATTGAAGAATATTTTATATTGATTATATATAAGGATTTCATTTTGATAGTTTCTGTATATAGTTTCAATATACATTGTAGAAGTTAGAATATATAATTCTGCATTTGAAGTCCCGAAAAAGAAATAGTTTCCTAGATATTTAATTTAATCAAATTTAAAAGAGAAATTCAAGATATTCTTCAGATTAAATTGTAGGGGTTTTCAGAAAAATAATATCCAATTTGTATTTGGAATATGTAGCAATTAAAATCACCTCATCAAAAATATTATTTTAAATGGTTTTCACCAAGCGGGTAAACATCGATTGAATAAAAATTCTTGAAATAATGTCTTGCGTTATGCTTTCATATGTAGGAACCTACCGAACTCAGTAGAAAAAACGCCCGGATGCGTCATCCTCAATATTTCGGCACGGAGTGCAAATCCGATTGTGTTATCTTTTTTGCCATTCGCGATTATGGCGGCTCCTTGTACTCATTTCGACCATAAATTTGGGCAGACCCTCGCAGTCGTGATTTCAACCACAAGCTAACGCTTGATCAGATTGTGAATTTATCGTTTTCTTATTTTAAAAAGCTCATTTCGAATCTCCTTCTGCAGCTTGGCTGAACATTGAATTCGAGAAGATGTCTTTTTCTTCGGTGGCGAGAGGGGGTTCGATTCGACCGGATGAGTTTACCCTCTTTGATCTCTCTTTCATTCGGTTCACAGAAAAGATAACCGTTACGCTTATTATTATGTATTCAGAATAATTTTAATAAATTTTTAAATTTATACAATGTTGTGGACACTGTGGCTGAAGTGCAAGGCTCGTCGTATTTCAAAATGGTGTTACATAATAATAATAATAAAATATATTTTTATAGGACATGTTTTCGAACCACTCAAAGTAATAATATAAAGAAGAAACAAAAAAAAATTGCAAATAAATGCAATATATTAATAATTATTATTAATAGTGAGCGGGCGTCTGTCCAGCCTACCACTGCGTCGGCGCGGACTATTGTGGGTTCACTCCTAATTTATATTTCCCCAATAAGATCTAGTTTTTGGATAAAACCGATAATCTTATTTGGGGGTATTTTTCCAGTTTGCAGTGGGCTATAATAGCTTGCTTGACCAAAAACCTCGAATCTGATGCTACTAACCGTTGGACATTCTAAGACGATATGCAGGGCAGTTTCAGTGTCCTCAAGACACAGCCTGTAAGTATCATCTTCAGCCAGACCGATTTTGTTGCAAATGCGCTTTCAGCCTGCAGTGACCTGTTATAATCCGGACAAGTATTCTGAGTTTAGTTTTGTCCAGACCTAGCGCTAGGTCTAGCATCTTTCGGTTCGAATCCAAGGAACGCCTTCGAATGTTTCAGGCCTGTATGGCTCAGCCAGAAAAACTCTAGTCTAGAGTTCATTCTGCCTGTTATTATCCGCCAAGCCACGTCATGTGGTATTCCCACGAATGATTCCGGGCCTACCAGAGGCAGCGTGGCTCCAGCAAACACCACCCGATCTGCCTCTTTGTTACTCAAATTGTTTTAGTGGCTCGGTATCCAAACAAGAGTGGTTCTGTTATACCGAGCCTGTTTAGAGCCGTGCGGTAACTCCAGACTGTTTACGATGTACAACAGCTGGATTCTAGAGATTTTAGTGGTCATAAACTATCGCTTAATATCTAAATTTTGCCGTGGTGGATTTGCCGTCTGATCAGCAGATCCGCCACGGCCTCAAGAGCAAATAGTTTTGCCTGGAATATGGTTGCTTATTAACCGAGACTCAATGAGATGCTGACTCTCGGTTTACTCCCATAGAGTCCCGCTCCCGTTCCATTCATCGTTAGCAAGCCGTCTGTGAACAAGCCAAGGTCGGTCCTCAATAGAACTTCAGCATGCTGGGTCCATTTGTCCCGGTTGGGGATGATTACATTGAAATTCCGTTCATGGCTCGTGACTTTTGACATTAAATCCGAGGACATCGATAGGGTGTTGTTCGTTAGAAGCTTGTCCAACAGTTCCCATCATTATTGTCTCTGGCCTGTCGATCGCCAGTTGTTTGTATGTAGTCAGTTTCGCCTCCCTCTGCTCGAACAGGTGCAGGGATGGTAGATGTATGAAATGTGAGGAAATTTTTCACCCTTCATACTGCATTAAAGCTGCAAATAGGAAAAATACAAACTATCAACATGAAGCAACAGAACCGAATGAAGCTGATGATGAAGTTACGTCAAAAACTGAGAATCGGATTTTTAAAATTGAAGTTCGGTAGTCGAAGTTACTTTGGGAAGAAGTCCAGAGTAAGAATGTGATTTTAATGGAGAATACTAAACTCCTGAATGAAAAGATACAAAATTTGGAACATCGCACAAAAAGTAGTAGATTTAGTAGGACCTCAATGGCTGTTGGAGGTGTGGTGCGAAATGCACCTATAATTGCGAGGCAAGCCTGCCTCGGTAGTCGTGTAAGCTTATGTTGGCCAGTCGTTTGTTAGCCTTTCTTCCACCACGCTACAGTGTCATATGTTATCTGTGCTTTAATTACCATAGTGTATAGCCAATACATCTACCTGGGCTTTAAACCCCAGTTTTTATCGCCGATTGCCTGCAGGTCCCGAATCCCATTCTGGCTTTATGACACACTTTTTCTAGGTGTGCATTCGAACTGAGAGTTTTGTCCAGTACTATTCCCAGGTATTTTACCCCATTAGAGAATTGTCGGCGGTTCTAATCCATCAGCTTCCGTTTCTTGGTGAATGGTACTATAACTACCTTTTGTGGGTTAAGAGACATATCTTCCTTTATTCACCATTTGTCAATAGTGTCCAGTATCTCTTGAAGAATGGCTGATATCGTTACCTCCGATTTACCTTTCACTATGATTGCCAGGTCATCTGAAAATGCTTGAACATGGACTCCACACAGCGAGATGATCGACGAGAAGGGTCCACAGTAAGGGTGGGAGAATACCCCCTGCGGGCAACTATTCGCAGTCTTGAACTCGAACACCTCACACTGGTATGAGGTCGTTGAATTCTGCTACATAGCATTGCTTGTCTCCACCTATAAATCACCGGATCTATTCCCCTCGCAGAGATAGCCTCAGCGATAGAAGTCGGCAACGTATTGTTAAAAGCACCTTCAATGTCGAGAAACACCATTAGTGCTAACTCTCGATTATCGAGAGATTGATTTAATTTTCCGACCAAATTGTGTAATGCAAGTCCTGCTGCTTTTCCGGACTGGTAGGCGTATTGATGAAGGCTGGAAGGACTGTCAATTAGTACCTTTTTCCTGATGTAGACATTAATCACCTTTTCCAGACTATTCAGCAAGAACGATGTCAAACTTATTGGTCTGAACGATGAGGGGTCCGGTTCTGTTCGTCTCACCTTTGGTATGTAGACCACTTTAGTTGATGTCCAGCTTGTAGGGATAACCTCCCAAGCCAGACTTGTTCTAAATAATTTTAGCAGATGCGGAATCAGCAGATCCATGTCCTTTTGAAGAAAATGATTTGGCTATAGCGATGAGAATAGACGTTTTGAGTGACACTTTCTTCATTTTCAAAGAAGTATGGGCCAATCACTCCTTCAGACCAAGATGCACACTATACAGTGACTTTTTGTGGATGTAATAGTCTCTCAGTCTCTCACCGAGTGAAAAATATGCTTCGTCGCTGAAGAAAATTCGATGCTAAAAGTCGTCCTCTAAACGTTGTTGTTCAAGCACCCAATCGGCATAAGTTCTACGCATTCTATGGTCAGCTGGCTTTAGTTCTTGTGTCAACCGAACCTTATAAGGATGAAGATGCAAATCCAGATGCAAAATACATCATAGCGTGCCGTAAGAGACGCACAAATGTTATGCGCGACGATGAATTGATAAATTTTTATGTTCGTCAACACTTTCACTTACAGTAGACATATTTTCGGTCGAGCGTGCATTTCGATGTATGGGCCTTGAGACATTCGTAACAGATCCAGCCTCTTCGAATTTTTTCACTATGTTACCAATTGTACGCCCAGATGGACGATTTTGTAGTAAGTTTTCACAATTTTCACACGTTCAGCAGTAACTAAACGATCCATATTGTTGAATGGTTAACCTTCAACTAAATGAGGCTTCTGATTACAGTTCTGTTCGACATATGTCATTGAAACAGGGCTGTGGAATCCGGACCACGAAATCGATAACACGTTATTTTCAAGAAATGAATTTACAGCAGAGCAATTATTTCCTTATAAACATCTCTGCAATTAATTTATTCAGCTTTAATCATATTACAAATATTAAATACCGTTCAAAAATATCATTTCAAAGTTTTCAATGTACTTATAAACTTGGCGAAACAAGTCCGTAAGTCTAAAGAAGCATTTAGAAGCCTCCGACAGGATTTTTATTATTATCCCTGGAGGACGCTATTTCTAAAGTGGCGATCTAAATTTCATTATACGATCGTCTGAGATAGACAATTTATAAGATGTCATATTGGGCGAGTGACAAAGCCTTAAGGCAAAAAATGTACCGAAAAGATGAAAGATAGTAATATTGAATTTCGTCTGGATATGGTCACGGACAAAAATGGGGGAGAAAAAAGCTATTTAGTTTCGGTTTCTTATCTATTAAATGAAAAGTTATCGATAGTGAAATCTGGGAATCGAAACTAGTAATGTAATTTTAATTATGGAATACATTTTTCGATAATGTTGTATTACCAGTAAAAATAAGTTTGTGCAGTTTTGATAACAAATGTCGCTACTAGTTTATCATTCCATTGTTCCATCTGACAACAGCTACATTTTGAAATGTGATATGTGTTTGTGGACTTCATAAACAAATTGTCCCCAACCATACCATTCACTGATGAATTAGAACAGTTATTCACGTTTGAAGATTTTTCATATTTATCAAAATATTTTCAAAACTACGGAATTGATCGATCTGAAGTTTGATATTTAAAAATAAAATAATAAGACGCAAGTTCGTGAGAAATTACACGAGGATCAGCGTTGAGCGTTACGTCAAGCACTATAACTTTCGAGCGCTCCAAATAGTTTTTTGATTCTACATGTCAAATTTTTAGAATACCTGTTGTAGGAAAAAGGTGGGCTCCTATATATTTGTAAGTTATACATGTTAATTCATTAATTACCGATTTATGTATTTTTCGGGTTTGGTCTTTTGCATTAATAATGGAAGGAAATATTGTATTTTGGGGTTTAAAATAATATTAATATTTGAGTTTGAATGCCTATACATAGTTTTATTACAAGTATTAGTTACTTGAGAATATTTTAAAACGGGTTTCTGGGTCTGTTTTGGCTCCAGATAAGGAAAATTTGTAAAAAGAACAGTTTTGTAGCCGCAAATATATAATTAAAAAAGATTTAATGTATGTTGTATAGATTTCTGCACGGAAGAAATGACTACAATACAGATTTCTTCTCAGTGCTTAAGCAGTTTTATACAGTTTTCTACACGCCAGATTCAATTTAATTCCTTCCTCAACTAGATAACTGTAATCAGTTATCTACTCGACACCACGGATGTCACTAATTGACATGTCAAGATCGCTGTCTAACGCGCAAAACAAAACAATTTTTTGTGGGAATTCATAAAGATTTACAAGAAATGCTATCAGGCTCGTAACCTGAAATTTCAAAGTATTCATCGTGATTTTAGCACTAATTAATCATTTGAAAAATGCCTCGTGTAAAAAGTTCACCGAAAAAATGCATCAAAACAAACATTCAAAATCCAACAAATTCCTGGGTGTTTTTACTAAAAGGTAAGGAGAAAGATGGGATTATGAATTGAAATATCGTTGTCTTGTGTTTAAATACAAACTAATATGTCTTCGTTGCTCACATTATATGCCCTTGCTTTAATGTGGTTTCTTAAATTCTATAATTTCGGGTTTATAGGGGAAGCTTTGGAGTTATCTGACCAATATACCGGCACTGGAACTCCTGATATCGTAACTTTGAGGCATCCAAATACTGGAGAATCTGCTATATTTTTATTTTCACCAGCAAATAATTCAGTACAGGAGATTCTCACATTCAACGAAGGAAAAAGATCTTGGTTCATTGAAGAGACAGTTAAAAGTGATGGCAAAATGCAGCTTTCAACTCCAATTGATCCAATCTTTTTAGGTAAGGGATTGAAACTGGAAATACAGAAAATGTTACCTTCTTTCATATTCTAGTTCTCCCATATCTACGAAAACACTGCATCAATCAAGCAATACCATTGGATCAATTATTAAGAGATGAAGAATATCCCGAGACTGAAAGACTCCTTAAATCTAGTGGGCTTAAATATTTAAACTTGATCGCTGATCGTAAGGTAAGTTAGCAGATGTCTGATTATATATTCAATTTCAAAATGATCAGATCTGTCGCTTAGGAGTATCATGAAATAACATCTTATGTGGATCAACCAAGACCTGTAATTGAATCAAAAATTTATTCGTTGTTAACTTGAAATTGTTTGAAAAAAAACTAAACCAAAAGGTGTGACAAAGTGATTAAACATTTTAATTATTTGTGAAACATAAAATTTTATCACTATTTCTGGTTATATGGTGAATAAAAATATAACCAAATGGTTCTTAGCATTACGGTAAGAAATAAGAAACTGATATTTTTGGATATTATATTGAATTGAATCAGTCCTTACTTGGTGAAAATCCATATTAGATATTATTTAAATAAGGTTATTCTGATTTTCACAAATTTTTATTGTTATGTTTACATTTTGAATACTCAAAATGTAATCTTGCCTGTGATAGAGAAATGATTGTTGTAAACATAACAACAAACATTTGTGAAAATCAGAATAACCTTATTTAAATGTTTTGGATATTATTTCATGTTATTCTAGGAAGTGAAAAGTTTGCAAACATATAAAGTCTTCACCTCAAAAATCTCCCTTATTATTTGAGAAAGAACCAGCTTGAATGCTCTTTGATTGTTCCAGTATTTTTCTGCTGATTTCATCATATATGTGCTCTTATCAATTTTTCAACCCTGACAAATACATGATCAGCAGGGAGATAGGAATATCCACAAACTGAAAAACACACCCCTATGGATTGTTGTATAAGTGGAGTATGCTTGTAATACTAAATCATAAACATGTGAAAAATTTAGCTGTTTTTATTCTAGCCACGGCATATATATTGCCTACTAACGATGGATCCAAACATTTCTTGAGTCTCTAGCCAGAAATAAGAAATTGGTGTTCTGGTCAAAATATATATTAGAGATTCGGAATGAATGAAGGAAGTTCTTGTGCACGAAATGCATCTCCTATCGGGATTTTAGGTAGTCCTGTTTTTGCTATAAATCAAAGCAGAAAGAAGATTCTTCTTCCATCATTTTGTTGAAATGCTTGCTCCTTAATTTTTTTCTTGACACAAATTGAGTAGCCTTTGATTCTTCCATCATTTTGTTAAAATGCTTGCTCCTCAATTTTTTCTTTACACAAGGAATTTCGGGTATTTTTATATTATCCTGATACTTATGGGTGATCCTATGAATATCTCTCAGGAGCTTTTTCAGCTTGTGCAAGTTAGGTGTTCAGTTGTGTTCTGGGAAGGCTCTGTTACTGCGATCTTACGCCACTTTAGGTCACAGCATTGTTATTTTCGACACAACAGTAAAATGGTGGCCAAAACCGATCAACTAGAAAGTTTCTTTCCCACTTGAATAGGCTTTGAACCTGTGACCTTTTGAGTACGAACCCTATGCTTTTACAACTAAGCTATCAACACTCATATACCATATATAAAAAGGTGAATGCATTTATTTTAAAAGATAACGAATTAACAAATTAATCAAAATATAAGGAACCCCATTGCCTTGCTTTTGAATCGGACCCATACATTTCAGACGTACAGATGCTGCCACTGGGCCACCCTCAACATTAAGTGCAAACTCGACTTGCGTTAGACTCGGATCTTCTTCGACTAATGTCTGTTATTCATCTTCTTCGAATTTTTTTGGCTGTCCCGAGCGAGGTCTATCTTCAATGCTGAAATAACCACTTTTGAAGAGCTGAAACCATTCTCCACAGGACTTATCAGTTGGAGCATTGTCATCGTAAACTTCCACAAGGATAAGATGAGCTGAACATTTTCCAATTAAAACCAAAAATTAAAACTTCCCGCAAATGCTGTTTAGTTATCGAAAAATATAACATTTTCAACAGAGTAACAAAAAACATTTTGAATGAAACTCGAAATGATTCAAATTGGATGTAATTGGCAAATGATCAGTCCATGGAAAACCGCGGCAGTCAGCTGTTACTATTTAAAAATTTAATGTTTTTAGAACCATCTTTTGATAACAGACCGAATTAATTTGAACTTCCAATATTTCAGCGAGTTAACAACAAGAAGATAATACCAGTATGCACCTGGTCAAATCTGTGTTTGATATACACTGGTTATGTTGATTCAGGCTTAAAATCAACTCTGAATCTTCAGATGAATAGTGAACTTTCAATTAATTTTTCCAGAATAAAAAGAGTTATTCATTTTGTTATGTAAAAACATTCAGATTGATTGGTGATTATTTAATATACTAAGTACTGAATGTGATATTGGTTACAGGGGGATGAAGAACTGAATGCATTCAAGTACAATGAAGAAAAAACTTTGTCCTGGCTGAAAAAGAAAACAGAACGGGTTGCAGATATTCTGAAACAGAAAAATATAAATGTCGGTGGTGGAGCAGTGTCTGCAACATTCATCAAAGCTAAAGCCGAATCATTCGACAATGATGCATATCTGAAATATGCTCATGGAATCGTGTCAGAATATTTGATGGAAGATCTCAGCTCAAAATTGCTGAAATATTTGAACCTTCCAGAGGAAAGCAGTTTGAAACGTAAGAGTTTGAGTAATCAATCCCAACCAGATCCCAAGAAGGCTAAAATTGAAGATGAAAACAAAAGTAGTACTTCCAATGTTCTAGATTTAAGTAAACCTGAGCCTAAACCTAAAACATCGCTAAGTTCTAAAGAGAAATCTAGACTTAAGGCTGCGAGTGGTAGCAAATCAATAACTTCTTTCTTCAATAAGTGCTGAATGGTCAGAAGGTCAATTTTTAGGTTAATTAAATTTAAAATGCATTAGAGTGATTATGCGGATTGAAAACTATTTAAAACTTAAATGAATGGTCAAGCAATTTCTACAAAAGGATTTTTTTTATTTGAATTACCATCGAAATTTGGTGATGATCTCATCAAATGTTTCTTGTAAAATATTTCCTTTCAAGCATTAAAAGAAAGAACTGTGTGAAGCAACAAAAGTTATGTTAAACTGTGGAATCGAAAAAAATCTTTATATGTTATAAAGAAGTTAATGAAAATGAAATATGAGTTGGGAATAGACTGAGTATTAACTATTTGTTTTATTCTCAAAATTGATTGCAATTTGAAGTAATGAAATAAGGAAATCAAATTATAGTTCGTGTACATTTAGTAAAATAGTTGGAAAGGTTTGATTACTCAATATTTTATAGGTTGACACTTTTGAGGAATGCATGATATTTACCATATTTTATATTTACTCATGATTTTTACATTACATTCTTGATTTTTTCATCAGAGTTTAGATTTGCTTTTTTTGTATAAAGACATTATTGTAATCTCTAATTTCTTTTTATCTGCTACAAGGTACTGCTTTTCATGATGATTTTTGTGAGTTGTAGTTGGGTGAATTGAGAAAAATCTACTTAAGGTAAAATATTCACATTTAGTCCTTATTAATAATAATTTTACATAATATCTGATATTAAGGATTAAAAAAATGATTGCCGTCCATAATTGGAGCATGTACTGCTTGACTAAATCAATAATACAGTATAGGGCAGAGCAATTGGTAGTGCAGATGTACATTTAATTTTTTGAGCAATATCAAGTACAACATTTGAAGTTTATGTTCACAAATAAATAAAGCGGTATAAAACTTTATGATCGACTCTTTTGACTGCCTACTCCCACCCTCTACCGTGCAATCGTCGCTCCAGGGCGCCAAATTCAAATAAACAAGTTGCTCTGCCCCATCCTGTAGAGCATCCAAATGAAATCCTTATAATTAAAGTTTTAAAATCTGGTGGAATACCCTTCATTCCAATATTTTTTCTATATTTATTCATTTAAATTTTTCTAATCTTTAAAGAAATTATGTTCAATCAGGGAGATTATCTGATTTCATTTAATTCGTGTATAGTACACAAAATATTAAATGAAGCATAAAAATGGTAAGTATATCCTTGCTAGAGTGGTGCATAAAGCTTCTACCTCTTTTTGTTGAAACAATTTCTAGTAAATTAGTTTTTCTTATGCTAAACTGACAGTTGAAGTAGTAGATAGTGACTGGACCTCAAATTTCGATTCTTCATGTGTAAAGAGTGATCTGGCAATATATAATTTTGAAGGTTTCGATGAATAATTCATCTTAAATATCAAACAGAAATTCTGAAACTCCTACAAATTTTAATTTTATAACATTTCTTATAAACTTTTAAAACAGAATTAAATGAATGCTTTAAAGAACACTTCACTTTTTAATAGACATATGAATTAAGGCATTTATTTAATTTAATTTTTAAAGTTTTTAAGAAATTTTATAAAATTTAAATTTGGAGTAGGTATTTCCGAATTTCTCTGATCGATATTTGAGATACTGAAAGAACCTTCTATCAAGTATAAAAAACCCCCTTTTATTATTTATTTTATATGAAATAATTTATCAGTTTAGAATACATCGTAATAAATTCTCCAATATAACACGGCTACAAAATTTCTAATATTATAAAAAGGGGTTTTTTTTACTTGATAGAAGGCTTATTGCAAAATCTTAAATATGATAAAGATTTATTCTGCTAACCTCACTACAAATTTTTATTTTATTAAAAATTTTTCTCAAGAACTTTTTGAAATTGAATCAAATATCTTAGAAAAAACAGTTTCAATTCAGTAGACATATAGAATTGAAGCTTATTACACAGTACCAAAAGAAATAACAAAGGAAATATAAATCATCAACTAATAACATTAAATAAATAGTGGAAGGATACAAAATTTTATTTTGTATCAGTATATTATGAAAACCAAATTCATCTCCAAAAATGCACAACATAACCTCCAGAATTTCTTCAAAAATTACTCTCTTCAAATAAGTTCCTTCAAAAAAACTCCAAAAACATGTAGCACACCTTCAAAAAGGCCATTTGGAATTACACAAAGTTTGTAAGGTATTTTTAAGAACAACATTTCTAATTAATTGTTTCAAAACTTGAAATTAGAGGCGATCTTTATGCATTACACTTTGTAAGTAATAATCCTCTCAATGAGAAAAAAAACACATTGACGTGGTCTCAATCTCCCTCTTATATAACTGAATTATTCTTCATTTTATATTTTTATGTAATAATTATCCGTTTTTGTGTTTTGTTTTTTACTAGTTAAACCGTAAGTCACAGATGGTCTCTTAAAAAGCTTCAATTTCATATGTAAATCTTCTAAGAACAGAAATGATGTGTTGTTCCTCAAGAGTGCAAAAGATTGTTCAAAAAAATACTCTGTATAATTTTTGTTTTTTGAGAAATGAAAATTTTTAAGGCAAATCTTGACCAGCTACTTTCTGATCTATTGGGGATGTGAGAAGTCTGGTAGTTCCATGATTAGAGAATCAATTAAAAAGTTTTGGATAACTAATTTCATAGTCCTATTCTATTTTTTAGTTTTGAATATGAATTGGTATTTGTTATTTTGTATATTTGTTTTGAAGTTCATATTAACTGTTTTTTCAAATTCCAAAAGGGAATTACGTTTCTCATCAATTTGTACAACCAAAAACTACTATCTCACCATTTCTAATGATGAACTTCAAGCATATCAAGCAGCCTGTATATGACCATGAAAACCTGATAATGAGCGCTGATTTCTTGCAAATCACAAGATGAAACATTTCTAATGATTGTTAAGAAGAAAAGAAAAGCACTTGAAAAAACATACTTCAAAAAAAAAAGTAATCGATGACTATAAACAAATATGATATATATCGGAGTACTCAAACACTAGAACGAAAGCACAAAACAGTAAATAATATTGACTGAACTTTGCACTTCAGAGGAACAAAGAATCAAAGACATTGTGAATTTTCAATGAGTTATAGGTGAACACCTGAAGCCAATGAAAATCAATTTTTCCGAGTTATTGAATTTTTTCCGAAGGCATTCAATACGTAGCAAATATTTATGTATTTACATATTATTATTTTGGTTTCAGTATTATTTCTGGAATTTAGTAGTGCAATTCGCACAATTTTCGATTAAAATATTGTCTTCTTTCACATTGAAAATTTTTTGTTTGATTATTTGCCATGCAAATTTATAGGATTGCATAAAATTTCATTCGATTTCTTACGAACTTTTCAGATTAATTGTTGCGATTAGATTAAAACTGTAAAATAATAAAATCCTTACAGACTTGAGCAATATGAAGTCCATGAATAGTTCAAACATAATTGTTTACTGTATGTATATTTATTTCATAATTTAAACAAGTGTTTGACTGTTGAAATTGAAATGTATGTGTATATGTAATGATATATAATAAAATTCGTAAAAAAGTTTGTACTAGTTACTCATCTGTTTTTGTGATGGTTTCGGCACTTTGAATATTTTGTTTTATTTATTGGGGGGTACAAATTAATTAGGTTCGTTTTTTAGCTCAAAAATGCATTTATTTCAAAAGCTAATTAACAAATTAATCAAAATATTGTCCATCACTGTTTAGTACTTCTTCCCACCTCTCAGGCAATTTCTGAGTTCCGTCTCGGAAAAACTTCTTGTCTTTTGAGGCGAACCAATTTTCGATTTCTTCGAAGGAGGTGAAGTGGTTAACTGCCAAATCGTCTTGCATCTGTCGAAAAAGCCAGTAGTCGGAAGCACCAATGTCCGGAAAATACGGAGGGTAAGGTAAGATATCCCATTTGATCGTTTCTAAATATTATTTGACAACTTTTACTACGTCATCGAGCGTTGTCATCCAAAAAATAACTTTATCATGTCTGTATTCAGACCGTTTTTTTCGTATTGCACGGTTCAAACGAAGTCATTGCAGTACAGATCACCCGTAATGAAATCACCAGGTTTTAGCTACTCGTTGTACTCAACGCCTCCTTGGTCCCAACAGATACACGATTTAACATAAATGTTAGGCTTTGGTGTTGATGTTGAGGGTCGATGACAACGATTGGCAGGGCAATTGGGGTTCAAAGATCGCGTTCATCCTCAACAGGCTATAAGAAGTTACGGGACATGATGATTGATACTGAACCTGAGGTAGGTGACATTGAATAAGAACCTAAATTTTAGACAGCAAATGGTGGACGTTAGAGACAGGGTAACCAAGCTGACAGGACTGATGCCAAAAATAGGAGACCGATGCGAATCGAAAAGAAAAATCCTGGCAGGGATTGTTCAGTCAATTACCTGCCAGCTCCATGCACGGAGGCTTTAGTTCCAAGAAACATAGAAATAGCCTGGGCGCAGTTCAAAGAAAGATCGGACTGCGTATAATACGAAGAAATCGTATGGTGTCTGAAGAGGTGGTGAACGTACGAGCCGAAATCATCTCCATTAATTTGATGTAGGAAAGCACAGCGTATAACTTGGGGTGGAAAAGAAGGTTGATTCCTGACCTACGAGTGTAGGACGACAGAAAATTCAGCCAAACAGGTTACCATCTCACCCAGTTCGCGAACATGGGGCGTTCCGTTCTTTTCGCAAAAGAATAGGGGGAGATAGGTACTCCAGAACATCTGCTGGTGTGTTCGAAGCAAGAAATGGAGGAGATTGCAAGTAGAATAGGAGAAAGGCTAGAGTTGGAAAACATCGTCAATCCATGTTAGAGAATAAGGGAACTTGGAGGCTCTAAAGGGTTTCCCGGACAAGATCATTGAAGGAAAAGAGAGTGAGGTTAGAGCGGAGGAACGCCAACAGCAGACGGAGTGATCAAAGGTAGTATCTCCCGAGTATTGAATGGAATTCTCCGTCGGTATCTGCGGATTGCCAGAAAGGGATGATTCTAAAGGAGGGTGGCTTTAGTGAGTGAGAGCCACACCATTGCATTGCACCGCCCTGGTATGGAGAAGGCTGGTAAAGCTTATCCTTATCTATTGGATAAAAAAACCGTTTGTTAAAACAACGTGAAAACTCTTGAATTCGCCTGCATCATTCTTCTGTTCTTGGTCTACCTTAAGCTCCAAAATAAGTTAAAAATTGTTTAAATATTTTAATATTTACAGATATATTCTTTTAGCCTTCTAAATAATTAATTTCAAAAAATTATATTTAATATTATAACTGAAATTAATGAAATTAATTTCATATAAGTACTACTTATATCAAACGAAATATCAAATAAACATTCATTCCTGAAGTTATAATATTAAAAATAATTTTTTGAAATTAAATATGTAGAAGGTTAACAGATTATATCTGTAAATATTTAAATAATTTTATATACCTTCTATCAAGTATGAACCTCCATTTATTTCATTTTATTCATAATACATTCTGTCAAGAAAGTACCGGGAATTATCGATTTAAATCTGGCGGGGCAATGAGGCAGGTAAAAATTTTTTTTCCTAGGTTGGTACCACTGTCCTTAATTACTATGCCAAGCTTGAGCGGGATCTGTCAACTAGTGTGTTTGCAACAGCTGATTAAGTCAGTCGATGTCAGAGTGCGTGCCGATTTTTACTATGGGTGATTACGTTGAGCAAAGAATTTGTTTAAAGTTTTGTGTTGCAAATGAATTTTCGTGTGCCGATGCATTGAAAATGTTGCAAAAGGCCTTTGATGATAATGCTCTATCGAAAACTCGTGCATATCAGTGGTACAGAGCCCTCAAGGACGGTCGTGAAGTGGTCGCCCATCGACGGCTTCGATCGAAGATAACGTCGATAAAATTAAGGAAAGGGTGCTGGAAAACCGTCGTACCAGCTTGAGAGAGATAGCACATGATCTTAAGATATCCCACGAGTCCGCACGTACGATTTTGATTGATATTTTGGGCATGAGAAAGGTGGCCGCACGACTCGTACCGAAAGACCTGAATTTTCTTCAAAAACGTCATCGCGAACAGGTTGCTTCAGACATGCTGGATCGCTGTAATTCCGATTCTACATTCATGAAACGCATTATAACTGATGATGAGACCTGGGTCTACGAGTACGATATGCAAACAAGCCAGCAATCATCGGAATGGGTGGCAAAAAATGAGCCGAAACCGAAAAAACCACGCCAAAGCCGCTCGAAAATGAAGGTGATGCTCATTGTTTTCTTCAATATCCGTGGCGTGGTGCACTACGAATTCGTTCCAGAGGGTCAGACGGTGAACAAGGAGTATTATCTAGGCGTTATGAAACGTTTGCGTGAGCGTATCCGTAAGAAGCGGCCAAATTTGTGGGCGAACAACTCATGGATTTTGCATGACGATAACGCCGCCTTCTCACCGAGCTACGATTGTGACTGACTTTCTCGCCAAAAACTCAACAAACGTGCTTCAGCAACCACCGTATTCGCCGGATTTGGCTCCCTGCGACTTTTTCCTCTTCCCAAAACTAAAATTGCCCCTTCGTGGCACCCGTTTTGAGTCGATTGAAGCCATAAAACAAAATTCGGCGCGAGAGCTAAAGTCCATCCCGGAAAGCGCCTATAAAAAATGTTTCGATAATTGGAAGTGCCGTTGGCATAGATGTATTGGAGCAAATGGAGCCTATTTGGAAGGCGACCTAATAAATTTTGACGATTAAATGTAAAAATGTTGTTTTAATTGAAAATTCCCGGTACTTTCTTGACAGAGTAGTATATAATTATTTGGTGTCCTTATCATTCTTAGACAGATGGTTCTTGTGCCATAACAGAGGCCGTTAAATTGCCTTTCAATCTTTTAGATCATTGGTAAACCACAGAATTATTTATTTGAGTTAACATTACACTTCATTTAAATTTTCAGTATTCATTTTACCAGAAGCTTTCTGAATTGAGGTGAGAAAATATTTTTTGTTGATTGATGTTATATTTTATTGAATATGAATATAATTGAGTACTGACGAAGTCTCTCTTAAAATTTGATTTTTAGTAATGTTTTTACATTACTTGAGATTTTCTGAAAAGTAACTTAGATATCCAATAATATTGAATATTCCAAGTGAGCTTTATGATGAAATTCTTAAGATTATGTTAAACATTGTTGAAAGATATCTGTTTTCATATGAGGGATAAGCAGAAACAAAATTTTGTCTACTCAAAATATTTAATTTATAGGATTTTTGTTAACAATTTATATTCATTGGATTTTGTTATATCATTTGGATGTCTTATAATGAATGTTTATTTTATATGTCGTTTGATATGAGCAGTGCTTATATGACATTAATTTAATTCCTGAAGTTATAATATCAAATATAATTTTTGAAATTAAATATGTAGAAGGCTAACAGAATATATCTGTAAATATTAAAATATTCAAATAATTTAAATAACTTCTATCATGTATAAACCTCCTTTTTTATATCAAAAATAACCCTTATTCCCTGGTAAGTTTCTCAAGGGAATACCAACCCTTCTACAAAGACGATTAAGTAGTTCTACACATTTCACCTAATTGAGTTTCCCTCAAGCAGAAGTTCACATAGGATTTTTATTGGATGTTTCTAGTTTTGTAGTAACTTACTTACTAAACTCTTCATTCAGGCAGGACATAAATTTCTAACCGACATATTATTTTCAAGATGTCAAAAATTCACAAAATTCTGCTTAATATTGATCCGACCAAGTGAAATCAAAATCTACCTTAGTGTCAAAGAAGTACCACGAATCGGTCAACGAAACGCACAATATGTATAATTCATCAAAATGTATCGCATTCAAAGTCGGCCGCACGGACTAATGTGGTAATCTTGTTCGGGGGTAATTTTTTCAGTTTACAGTGGGCTATAAAAGCCTGACCAAAAACCTCGAATCTGTTGCGATTCACTGCTGGGCACTCTGAGACGATGTGCATGGCTTTTTCAGTGTCCTCAAGACACAGCCTGCATTCATCGTCTTCAGCCAGACAGATTTTGTGCCATACGTTTTCAGGCTGCAGTGACCTATCATAATTCCGACAAGCGTTCTTAGTTTGGCCCTATCCAGACCTAGCGGTAGGTCCGCCATCTTTTGTTTCTAAGCTGTTCCAAGGAACACCTTCGAATGTTTCAGGCCAGGATGGCTCAGCCAGAAAGACTCTAGTCTTGAGTTCATTCTGCCTGTTATCTTCCGCTTAGCCACGTCATGTGGTATTTCCAGGAATGGTTCCGGACCTACCAGAGGCAGCGCAGCTCCAGCAAACGCCAGCCGATCTACCTCTTCGTTACCCAAATAGTTTGAGTGGCTCGGTATCCAAACAATAGTGATTTTGTTATACATACCGAGTCTGAGATGTGTGTTACACTGACTTGATTTGTAGAACTTTCTATTTCCATAGCTCACACTCCTATTTAATGATATTTGGTACAGACCAGCCAAATTAATTTAGACTCAAAATAACTTCAAAATGCAAACTTTAGGTGAAGCATACTTCAGTTATTGGGGCTGTTAGGCTGTTAGGAAGGATATGTCTGACGTTGAACTATGAGTTTTCATGAAAAATATTCTGTTCTCTGAAAAAAATAATAGGCATTTGTGTGAAACTTGAAGCGTAAGGTGTATAAATCCCTAATTTCCATTAGTGTACGAAAGCGCCAAATCCCCTTCTATCACGTGTCAGTGCTTTGTAATTCTTCCAAGATCTGCCATCCGAAATAAAACACGCCAGTAATCCAATTATCAAGATATTGTTTGAACGCAAGTTTAGGAATCGATTTGAGTATTCGTTTCGAAATGATATTTTGGGTATTGTTAAAGAGGGGGGAGTATCACCATTGTATTTATTGGCATGTGCTTGTGGCACTTCATCAGGTGATCACTAAGTAATCTCCACAATGCTTGACAGCGAAGCACTATCCAGCCGCTATTGGCTATGCAGGTTAGTACTCCAGTTGTTTAGGAAGCAACTCGCGCGCCAACGGGGCTTGATTTCCACCACTCAGCTGCAAATTCAAGAAACAGGAATTGTCTCAAGAATAGATGCTTCAATTGATCCTGATTCGAGCACTAACCACTGATCGTATCTTTTCAATCGATCCTAGTTTGATCAGCAACGGTCTTCAACCGTATCGTCAGAACTCAAAAACCCTAGAAATGTCTCACAAAAAAATCCTGATTCCTGCTTGATTGTACTGGCGCAAGTTCTCTATTATCTTCCTTCAAAAATCCTTTCTTTCTCTTTCAGTTTATCGGGGGTCTGCTGGAGTGTCAAAACTTGAGCAGAAATCCGTGACAGCAATGATGACAATGGTACTTTAACGTCGGTGAAGTTATATACCGACTTGTATGAAGAGTGTAGCCAAGCGAGCCAATTCAAGCGAAGTATTTTCGATTTTTTCTAACGTTACAAATACAGAAAACCTTCCTTATGTTCAAGTCAGATCCAATTACGCCGAATTAATTTATTTGAATAGAAATGCTAATTATTAGCATAACGGCGTAATTGAATCTGAGGAAGGTTTTCTGCGTTTGTAACGTTAGAAAAAATCGGACATTCAGTTCCTTGCCTGAATTATTTCATTATAAAGTACAATGGATACCATTAGTTATGAAACAAAACATCATTTAAATGTCCACCACTGAAACGCTGGCAGGAATAAAGCCGTTGAACCTAATTTTCCATGACTCTCTCACACAAATCAGGTCGTATGTTAGCAATTACTCGTTCAATATTGATCTGTAAATCGTCTAAATTTTCTGGGTGACTGCTGTAAACCAATGACTTAATGTAACCCCAAAGAAAGAAGTCCAATGGAGTTAAATCGCAGGAACGATGCGGATAATTTATCCGTCCATAATTTCCGATTCTTTCTAAGCACCAATTACTGAATACACGACGCCTTAAATGATCTGTTGGTCTGAGTTCTTGGGTTAAAAAAATTTTGTGTGGATAAAGATGTCTGGGAGATGCCTAGTTCTTGTGAACGTCGAGAAATCGATAAATTTTGGTCTTTGCGAACACATTCACATACAGCAGCAATATTCTCTTCACTTATTGCATTTCTTTGTCTCACTGGCACTGTAACACATGAAGTGTGAAATGTGTTTCAACCTTCTTCACTAAACGTTCAACTGTTTATCCGGACGATTATAACGACCAGAAACTGGAGTTAAAGAACGTAAAGTTATAGTAACAGATCGCGATTTTTCATAATACATTTGGATGATTTGTAAACGTTGTTGAAGTGTGTACCTTTCCATTATTAAATGGTAGATATTGACAAATACAACTATCAATGTCACAAATAAACAATGGTTGCCATGCGTGAATAATGTCAATTTAAAAATGAAGCGTTCCCAATGAGAGAGCCTTTATATTTGCGTGCACTATAAGGCGCTGGTGTATGATATTCCTATGTAGAGGAAATATAGGTGTGTGGCTGATTTCTATTCCTTGTACATTACAGCGCACTGACGATTGAAACTAATAAGCTTAGAAATATGCTGCTGCTTATGTCCCAGCGATCAACAAAACCTATTCGGGCTTGTTTGACTTTAGAAATGTTATACAGATGTATGTTGCACTGTCCCGATTCGAAGAACTTTTACCACAACTCATACTACTTCTTACTTATTTTTGTTATTGTGAATACATAATTCCTTTGAAATCTTATTATTGTAACCTGAAACACTCTACATATACATATTTCAAAAGGAAAATAAAAACCAATTCAATTTCCTTAACTTTTGACGCACACATTGTTAAGATGATAGAAGAGATCCATCGAACGACCGACAAAATATGTAAACCACGTAATGTGCAACATTCGGGAATTTTCCTGTTGACCCTGGATTCATAATATAGTCCGTCTAGAAAGTATCCCGAAAAACAAAGCTCAATTGTAATTATATAGTATATATTTTAAATTCTTGAATTAGAAAATTATAACAAAATATTCATCTTATTTACTTAAACAACCTCCATTTAAACACTTGACTAAACGTTGAGGTACACTGGAAACTAGATCACCTCCACAATTTTCGGTGATGGTGGTCCAGGAGTGTGAAACTGATTGAATTAAATCATCTTTAGTTCGTGACGTTGCTCGTTCAACTTCAATCTTCATTAGTCCCCATATGTTTTCAATGGGACTAAGATCTGGTGAAGCTGCTGGTCATGAAATGGTTGTCACTTGGTGTTCTTGCATCCAAGCTTGAGTATAGGCCAAAGTATGGCTTCATGCATTATCCTGCTGAAAATACCACACCTCTGGATATGAAGCATGCGCCATTTCAAGGAGAAAATCGTTTAGAATGGCACAATAATGTTGACTATTAACGGTACCATCAACTATACAGAGAGGCGCAGCGCCACGCTGAGATATTGCTCCCTAAACCATTATTTTGGTGGAAAATTTGGAAATTTTAACGGTAACAGGTTAAAACAAATTGAAATATGTTTATCTTCTGCAATTTTAATTTCAGAAAGATTTTTTATTAAAAAAACTTTTAGAATTAAATTTATGACTAAAACAAGCACCGCTTACATTTAATAGACGTATATTAAATGTAAGCGGTGCTTGTTTTAGACATAAATTTAATTCTAAAAGTTTTTTGAATAAAAAATCTTTTTGAAATTAAAATTGTAGAAGATAAACATTTTTCAATTTGTTTTAATATTCAAATTTTGTTATATTTCTTCTATCAAGTAAAAGGCCTTTCTATTTTATTAGGTAACAGGTTATTTTGATAGGATTTTTATGCGATTTTCACCAAGTTGGAAACAACTTTCATCAGATATAAAGACAATATTAAAATTATCTCCTTGAAAACGTTAACAAAATTCTATCCTCCTTCGTTCCCTTTATAAAGGTGTAATTATAGGGATTTATTTTGGTTTCCTTGATATGTAGCCTTGTCTTTTCAGTGACATGCGGGCGGTTTCCGGACATGCTTTCATATTTCGTTGATTTCCAAATCTGTTAGGCCATTTGCGAAACCCCAGACGCGGGTTCTGTCCTCCTTTGGCCAATAAAGCGTTTAAATTGTTTCCTTTAATCTTGCGCGGTCTTCCTGAAACTGGTCTATGCCTCATATCCATGCCATTTTTTATCCTCTTTATTGTCTCATATACAGAATTTTTTCCCCATTCAGTCAATTGTATTAGGTTTTTAACGTTTAAAAAGCCTTTGCTACACAAATATTCTACCTGTTTTCTTTTTCTAGTTGCTCCAGTATTTCATGAATTGTATACCTGTTGACAATCAACAATATTTGACAAATAGTGTTGCCATCCAACTTTGTCCATAGCTGCACAACCTATTTTATACAGTACTTTTGTCTTAGAATGTTACAAAAAGGAGTATATTAAAATTATGAAAAATAATAAATTCCGGATTCTTTCTAGACGGACTATAGTAAGGCCAGAAAATTGAACAAGCTGGAGATTCCAACGACAGATCAAGAACGAAACACTCATAATAATCGATTGATTGATTCACATCTATCAACAATCGACCAACAAAACGCAATGGTTAACCAAAGTCACTTGCACTCCTTATAAGGAGCTTGTCTACATACTCATCGAGCGAAAATACCCCGGTAAATTAGTAACAATCCGACAACAAATCGTCATCCAATGTCGCTTTTTCGTATTCAATTATTCTCCCACCTATCGCGGCGTTACATCAAAACTATTCTCCGTAACAGAGCTAACCTTACCATACCTGTAGATACACCGTCTCTCAATCTTACATAACCCCACCTTAAACCGACGAAGTTACTCGACCGAAATCAACAACACCCAAGAGACTTGCAGTTCCAATACAAGACGGGAGTTTCCTTCGAAGATTGACAAAAACAGTGCCATTAAAAAAACTCCCAGAAAGTGATAGACTCGCTGACAATTGTGCCAATATTTTCGTGTGTTGTTGAATCCAGTGCGTAGGACCATCTGTGCGTTTTTGAAGTTCTAATGTTGCGAAACCGCGATTTCTGATCGTTGTTGAGTGTAGTTACCGAAAATGGAAGGGAAAATTTCACATAGTGGCCTCTTGGCGCGTAGTCCGGAAGGCCATGCAGCCAGGGGCATGCAAATAAAGGGGAACGAAGACGTCTGGGTGGAGATTCAAGCCAACACATTCAGGAACTGGGTGAACGAATACTTGCCTCAAAACTTGAGGGTTGCAGATTTGTCACAGGATCTTGGTACGGGAGTTAGATTGTGCGCCCTTGTTGAAGCCCTACAAGGACGTCCAATAAAACCTACATGGAATAAAAAACCGGCCAATCAGCATCATTACCTTGAAAACGTTACATGTGCGTTGAATGCTATTGAACAGGATGGTGTCAAATTGGTTAACATAGGTAAGAATAAAAAGATTCAAGTTGTGAATTTCAATTACCTACTTGTTTCTACTGAGGATACAAAACCATAGTAAACCCAAGACTGAAATAGAAAAACATATCTATAAATGAATAGATTTTTGACATTACTTATACACTCCGTTTTGCGTATGATTCTGAAAATTGTTTACACTTCCAACTCGTTAGGTGTTATTTATTTATGATAATCGATTTTAAATTCCTGCTAGCTATTTTAATCTATCTGTCTTTACTTGGAAGAATATGAAAATCGTTTCATTTTCAAATTCGAGATGAATTTACCACAAGTAAAGACCGAAACGTTTAAATAAATATATTATAGGTAACAACAAATGTGACGTTTTAGATTTTAAAACCAGGCATACATATATATTATTACTCACAAAAAATATATTGAGCAATCAAAAAAACTGAAAACCTAATGTGAAAAGAAAATAACAGTAAACAAAATTCAATTTCAAATACTATATCACATAACAGACTTTTAAATCATTCTAATACTACTTTTTCTACAGAAGAAATGCTTTTTGAAAATGGACCAAATTATAATTCCCTTATATCCTCAAAAAATATCATGGAAGCATTAATAGATACACCATACTAAACTCTGATAAACAGAAAATTAGAAAATTACTATTAACCCAAACAAACTATACTGAATCTTAAAGAAAAATCAATAGTAAAATCACTTCAAAACAAAATTCGAAATGATAACTTGATAAGGATTAAAGCTGACAAAGAAAATTCTATTATTACTCTATCCAAAGAAGAATATGACCAGAAAATATACAATTTTTAAGATAAAGAATCCGCATTACAATCAAATATTTACTAAATGAATGGAGTATGCGGTTGGCTCTAGGTGAAACATTATAAGAATTTTATTTAAAAAAAACCTCACACAGTTTTTATGTTTCACAATTTATTCAGAATCCTGATACGTGTTTCGGCCTTTCGACCATCTTCAAAGGAGTACAAAAAGGGACTAAACTTAAAATTGAAAAGGTTCTTTTATTATACCTAGGACATCTGCGTATTTTATGGTGCATGGAAATAACAGCGCATCCAATATAGAGGTGTTGCCAAAGAGTATTTGGGAGTTTGTTAAATTCTCCTTTTTCTCAATGAATGTTTTGATTGAAATAATCTCCAAATTTCCATCAATTTACCCTTATTAACATAATATAGTAAAGTAATATCTTCCTCATTAAAAGAATTATTATTCTCTATACAATGTTCTGCGAAACCGGTTGATTTCTGGTTTTTTAAAATAGACATCCTATGTTCTTTGATTCTATGTTGTAAACATCTACCTGTCTGTCCTATATATATGTAGCATTACAATCATCACATTTAATTCGATGAATCCACGATGCGGAAAAGTTGTTCAACAACATCTAATTCTAAAGAATTAATTCCCAGTTCATGAAGGTTATTAGAGATCGTACTGCTGAAACCTTTTATATAAGCCATTGAAAACCTTATTTTCTTTTTTTCATAAGGATCATTCATATTGATATAAATTTTTTTTATAAATATTGCGGTAAGTTTTCTGATTAATCATTTCGTTAACGATTTCAGTTCTATAGCTATTGTTCTTCGCTATAGTTTAATTATATGGACTTCTTTTCGAAAACTATCTTCGTTCAGGATGCTCAAATGCTTAAATACTGTGAATGAAAATATGGAATGTTGACATTTTAATTTGTCATGACTGATTTGATTTTGAATGGATTATTTTATTAGTACTTAGTATTAGGTTTTCTAAAAATGTCGAATTCGAACGTATTATAACTATGACTTATATTAAGATTTAAGAAGTTGATTGAAGAATTTTTTTCCATTTTTATTGTGAATTTGATATTTTCATTTATGCTAGTGTTGTATTGTGTTAGCGAATAATAATTTTTCAAATATATATAAGGAGTACAAATAAGTTTTCGCCGTTTTTTAACACAAATTAAATATTTATTATAGAAGAACGGTAATATAAATTTATTTAAAATATTGCCCATCACTTGCAACCACTTTTTCCCATCTCTCAGGCAGCATTCGAATCCCACGTCTGAAGAACTCCTTGTCTTTTGAGGCTATCCACGAATCAACCCAATTTTTGGTATCCTCATAAGATGTGAACCGCTGTGCCGTCAAAGCATGTGCCATGGACCGGAACAGGTGATAATCTGACGGTGAAATGTCTGGTGAATACGGCGGATAGGGTAACACTTCCCAATAAAGTGTTTCCAAGTACTTTTTCACGGGAGCCGCAACATGTGGACGAGCATTGTCCTGCAGAAGAATAATTTTTTAATATTTTTTTTGTGAGACTGCTTGCTGAGTGACTTCTAATGTTAGAGCAAGTTATTTTTGTGTTTGAGATGAATCTTCCTCCAATAATTCCTCCAATTCTGCATCCTCGTAAATTTTTGGTCTTCCACTGCGATCTTTGTCTTCTACGTCGAAATCACCGTTTTTAAACTTTTGAAACCACTCTCGACACGTTCTCTCACTCAAAGCACCCTCACCATATGCTTCTACGAGCAATTGATGCTCCTCAGCAGCAGATTTCTGTAAATTAAAGAAGTAAACTAATATTTCCCGCAAATGACGCTTTCTTGGCTCAAATTTTGGCATTTTCAACTTATAAAAATTATATTTTACCAATATAAAATTAATGATATTAATAGGTCATGTTGTACTTGAATGTCCAAACTATTTTTTAAGCCGGTTATCATCTGCGAAAGCTAACCGAAACTCCGTGCCGCGCCATCTACAATAAAAAGGCGGAAACTTATTTGTACTCCTAATATCTTAATGCGGAATTATACATACTCGTACTTCATTATTCACAGATAAATTCGGATCGAATCGAGCTAGTAAAATAATTGCATGAAGGGTATTGAAGCATTGGATTTAATAGCAAGCTAGGTATCCTAATTGGCAGTTCTTTTAACTTATATATTTCAGAATTGAATTTATTAATGTACTTGGTGATTCTTATTGTTCTAAATTTTGCTGAACAAAAGTTTCTGTTTGAGGAAAGAAAGTTTCCTAGCACCAAAAAATAAATTTATATGAGTTGGAGCCATTCTTGTGGGAGAATTTTTGTTAATGGTAATTTTTTTTTATTTTGGTAAACTTATAGTTGGAATAAACAAATTACAATTTCCGAATTCTGCCTTGGAAAAACTTCTTGCCCTTTGAGGCTATCCAATTGTGCAGCCATTTTTCAATGGCTACGAATGGTGGTGACCCGCCAAATCGTGTTGCATCCGTCTAAATGCCAGTAGTCAGAAGGGACAATGTCCAGAGAATACGCCGGGTGCGTTAAGATATTCCATTCCATCGTTTCTAAATGTTTTTTGACAACTTGTGCGACGTAAGAACAAGCGTCATCATGCAAAATAATCACTTTATAATGTCTGTCCTTATATTTCGGCCGTTCTGCTCTTAATGCACGGTTCAAACGAAGTTATTGCAGTCGGTACCGATCAACCGTAACAGAATCACCAGGTTTTAGCAGCTCGTAATATTCTTGGTTCCATCAAATACACAGCATAACTTTCGAACCATGAATATACAGATTTGGTGTTAATGTTACGGTCGCAAAGTGTTTTTTCTCGGGGTTGTCGTAGAAGATTCACTTTTCGTCACCAGTCACTACCCGGTGTGAAAAAAACCCTTTCTTTTTTGCCTTTGAAGAAGCTGCTCGCAAGAAAATAATCGCCTTTCCAGATCTCTTAGTTTTAATTCATAAGGAACCCAATTGTCTTGCTTTTGAATCAGGCCCATAGATTTCAAACGAACCTACACTGATTCTTGGGCAACCCTCAACGTAAGTGCAAACTAGTCTTGCGTTAGACTCGTATCTTCATCGAGTTATGTCTGTAGTTCATCGTCTTCAAATTTTTTTAGCTGTTTATTTATCAAAAAATCTAACATTCTCATCAAAGTACCAAAAAACGATTTGTTTGAAAATCAGAATTGAATATCATCGGCAGATTTCCAATCTGTCTAAAACCTCGGCAATCAACTGTTACTGTTTGAAAATTTGATGTTTTTAGAGTTATCTTTTGAAAACGGACCGAATGAATATGTACTCCTTATATAATACAAACAGAGATTCAAATATTTCGCTTTAAATCATGATCCGAATGAATATTCATCAAGTGAGGACCAAGAAATCACCAGAATTATCACATTGCAAATTTCGACGATGAAGTACCGTCAAGTAAAGACCGAAACAATGAAGAATCACAGCAAAATGTCTGGTCCTTCCAAATGGATATAGATTTTTCCTAAAATTTTTGAGAAATGCATTGCTTCAACTGCAGCAAGTATTAGGTTATAATATATCTAGATAGGTGGAAACATAGATTTGACAGCTTCTTGTAGCTAACTGAGTATACTTATACATATTTGCATCGAACAGTTACCTCTTTCATTGATTCTGACAAATTGAGGTTGAAGTAATCATAGTTATGACTCATCTAGTGAGATACTGACGTGCTAATGAACTGTCGTTAAATAATTATATTCTTATTTTGAACTTAAGAAGTTACGTTATTTGTGCCACATCTACGTTGGTGGTAATGAATTGTATATTTTTCCTGATACTTCTAGTTGCTCAGTGAAGACACCTCAGAAGCTTGGTAGCTCGTGCGAGATCAGTTGTTTTCTTATGATTTAAAACGAGAAGTAATTTTTTCGAATCCATAGTTTTTTTTGTCCAAATATTTGATTGATTTTGCACTTTCTTAATCGAATGAAATAATAAGGAATAATTTGAACGAATTTGTTAATTAGCAACAATTAGTACGCCACCTTGTGTTTTCCATTAGATAACATTCTGAGCTTTTTTGTTTTTCTTTCCTTTCATTACATCGTTGACGTTTTGACTTTTTTTGAAGAATGGAAAATGGCTAAGTGAAGTATATAGAAATAAAAAACAAGAATATTCAATATATAATACAAAAAGGCAGGAAACTTAACTATTCGAAGTGTGTTGGAATTTTCAAATGAGTACATAATAAAAATAATCTATGTTTGATTGATTCGGTCTTTACTTGGTGGAAACTCCTTTGAATTAAAAAATGTATAAGAAACCATGATGTGGCTTCTTCAGATATTTACATTCTAATGGCTGATGGTGTCCAGTGTAATAGAGTTTAAATACTTAAGGACGTGACAAAATAATGGAAAAACAAGTCATAAAAAATTTTGGGTGTTTATTGGAAGTTTTCCGCTTAAGAATGCCACATTAGGGAAAGATATTCAGTAATAGGATTTATCAAGATCTTTTTGTTCATTCAAAAGGATTTTACGGGCATTGTACCTGTTGATTTCAAGAAATTCAAGAAGTGTTAATCTAGAACTTTTGCTTTCGATTTGAATAATTTCATACTTATTGTTAAAATTATGCATGAATTCTTTAAGATGATTAGCATATGTCGAATATACGGAATCCGTTCTGTACCTTTTTTGGTGTTCTTGGATTCTTTTCTTGAATGATCTACCCCTCCGGCCAATATATACTAAAGGTCATCCGGTGCAAGTCAACTTGTAGACTACAGATTTATTTTCTTTATTTGTTCGATCCTTATTGTTTTTTATGTAAGTACTAAGGTTATTATTATTGGTTTCAAAGCTGCGTTGTAATTGAAACTATTTTTGAAATATTTAGCGATATTTTCAGATAATCCATCAACATAAGATAACCAAAAGTATTTCTGTGTATTGTCCTCTTTTATGACTGGGTACACGAGATTAAATGCCATGTCTTTTATTTATTGGATACCATTTTGTCTATAAGAAAGGAATTGTAACCGTGGTTTGAAGCTATCTGTTTAATAATGTTTTATTCTTTGGAAAAGTTATCTGAATTCAGAGGGACATTCAATAGTCTATGAATAAAACTTTTATATGCTGGCATCTTTTGGTTGGTGGGGTGATTTAAAGTTTTAGGTACTGGACACCATCAGCCAGTAGAATATAGATACTCGAAGAAGCCACATCGTGGTGAAACAATTGTATTATAAACATTATTGTGGAAATGGAAATACCGTCTCTTATGTATTTTTTCATTGAAAATAATCTAGTTATAATGAACGAACATACAGATCTATGTAAATCTTAACTTTTCAATAAATTTAAATAAAATTTGTTAAGAACTACTCTGTACTGTGCTGACTGTGTACTACCTTCCCGCCTACTTTAAACACCTTGTAGCTTTTATTCAATTTTCAGTCAGGCGACTAAATGGAAATTGCAATCACGAAAATGTGTGAATTTTTTAATTTTCAGCTAGTAAAACATAGCAATTTCTGAAAACTTGTTTCAATTATAATCGACTATCAAATAGTTGCCGAAACAGTTGATGTAAGTCAGTGCGGTTTTTTCTCGAAAATTGAAGAATATTGAATTTCTTACATCGTTGCCAGCAGAACTATCAGTTTTAGTCATCCTTATCGAACTCGTTAGTTCTGATATATTCGTCTTTATCCAAAAAATCTGAAAGTTGGCCTCATAAAATAAGATTTTAACAAAGGGATGTTTTGTCCCCCTAGGATAATAAGTCTATGGGCTCAACTGTCATGTGGCTGCCCATATTTCAAATAATCATTGATAGTGAAGATACCAGATCTTTAATCTTCACTTACTACAATTCAATTCCAATACCATCTCCAAATTAAACTAAAATGGAATTATGTCAATTTGACAGTCTGCCAAATCTTGTCGCATTCGAATTATGCGAAGAGTAAGTTTCAAAACTTCTCATGAACCTAGAAGATTAACTGAGGAAGATATAGAGGAAACAAAGGAAAAATTTAAAGAGCGCGTGTTCACATTATATGGAACAACAAAAACAGAGGAAGATTATGAATTTCTAACCGCTTTGTACAAAAGGGCAAATTTCAAAAGGTTGGCTCCAATATTTATTCTGTCTTTTCTGCTTGCCATTGTAAGCCATGCACCCATTTTCATGATACTGTTTCAACCTCAAAGAAACGCTAGATGTTACATAGAAGAATTGGAAAATTCTTTCTCCTACGAACAAATTTTAAATATATCTGTACGTGATTATGATCCTGAAAACATTCACTATTGCTACTATGATCTCAGAGACTACAAAGGACTAGTTAAAAAGCATGAAAACAAATATGATGAAATCATGAAAGAAGTGCACAGTTCAAAACCTGTTCCAAGCAAAGAATGTTCTCGATTGGTGACAAAGCCTATTGAAGGTACAGAAGACGATGGCACACATGAAACAATCAGCGACTATTTCAATCTGTACTGTGTATCTCCAATAATGAAACAAATTGTTGAAATAATATTGAAATATGGACAGGTAACAATGAGTTTACCTATAGGAATCTTTGCAGACTACAAAGGAAGAAGACCGGCAGCTTTACTATCTGGAGGTTTGCTTTCTCTTGGGCTTTGTATGATAGTTATAGCACAAATTCCAACGATTATTATAGGAAGATTTTTTCTCGGATCCTTCATGATTTTCTATTACACAGTTTTCGTAATTTACATTGAAAATACCACCAGTGACTCGAGAAGAATTATGGCATGGTTACTGCATTTTGGCTTGAGCATATCTAAATTTATCCAGTGGTTACTGTACAAATATTGTCATAGGTGGAGAACCATCAATATCATAAATGTCGTTTGTTGTGTTCTTATACTGATATTATTGGTCATTATGAAAGAATCACCTAGGTATCTTTACTTTAAAGGGTACAAGAAAAGAGCTTATGCCCTCTTAGGAATCGATAGACCATACCTTTTGGATGTGAATGAAAAAACGGATAGTTTATGGAGTCATATGCTGAACTATTGGAAGCCTGTTTTTCGAAGAAGAATAACTATTCAATTCCTGACGATTTTCTGTGCATCATCGGTCATATACTTGGATAGAAATAAATTCACAAGGGTAATAACTGAAAGGACTTTGTTAGCTTTTCTAGATTCTGGATTTTGTATGGGTTTCGTGACGATAATGACTTATTTCCTTATGTTTATCCTCGGACGCATACCTACTTACAGATGGTATTTTTCCATATCATTCTTCTTATCAGCAATCTTGTTCATCAACCCTGATAGCACATCAGTTTTTACTCAGATAGCATTGGTAGTTCAGTTATCCTTTACCGAAAATTTAGTGTTTTTTAATTTTTATGGTATAACTGAGTTATACCCTAATGAATTCAGGTTTACAACCTATGGAATCTTGTGTTCGGTTCCTGGGTTATCTGAAATTTGTCACTTTCATGCAGGCTCCTATAAAGTACCACAAAAAAGTCTTCAATACATGCCGCTATTTATATTAAGTGGACTTTCAATGTCTTTCACACATTTTCTAAGAGCAGAAACTAAAAATTATCACATACCTGACTATCCGAAAGAAGCTGTACGCCCACAAGATTATAAATATATAGTTGAGTCATTGCTGCATGTTCGAAAAAAGGGCTTATTAGGATAGTAAAAAATTTAAAGAGATTTCATTCATAGGTTATTTCAATTGTAATGTATAGATAGTAATTAGTATAATATTTGAAATCCTAATAAATAATTGTTCCAGGTGAATAAGAGTTTTCAACAATGTTGACAAAAAATTAATAAAAAGCACTGAGTGTCAAGACCTTTTGCGCATTTGTTCATACCACTCGCGATCCTCGCGAAATTTTGTATTTGGCTTTTTGTCGTTATTTTAAATCTGAATATTTTACTTAATTTAAATTCAATTCAATCGTAGAGCCGTAATTTCGATAGCGCTCAGAAAATACTTTTTTTCCATTTTCTAATGATACACAATCTTCACGAAATTCTACACGAATATGCCTGTCAATGTTGTATACCTAAATATCAAATTTCATTTAGATTGGATCACTATTTTTGGAGTTATTGGAAAAATAAGAAAAAAAATAAAATGTGAATAGCTTCGGAACTATTAAGCCGATTGTTTTCATTCACGATCTCAAACGAGATATTTAGGTTTTCAAACCCTGAAAGTTTCAAGTTTTTAACTTTTTCCGTTCGAAAGTTAGAGTGTTTACGACGCATTTATCTTTGACCTTCATTAGGGAGTTCAACCTACTCGTTTGAGATCATTTTTGACACAAAATTCGAAAAGTCCTCTTGAAAAAGTGTGCAAAAACTGATTAGACAGAATAACTGTATTCATGAAAATTATACAACGATTCCATCATTCAAATGGAATATGGAGATTAAAAAGATACCGAATTAGTACAAAATATAATAGAGTTTGCTTATATTGCTAAGATTTTAATCTCCATAGAAATCATATAGGATTCTATGATTCCAACATTCCTTGTAGTTTATCTAGGTCACTGAAATTGGCCACATGGATAACAATGGAAATATCAAAAACTTCTATTTCTCTATTGTGTGATCAGGCTTTCATTAATTAAACAAGTCACAAACAATTATAATTCTCATGTACGTTAATTTCCCATATCATTCATCATAACTTGATATGAAAATCAATTTCTTCTTGAAAAAATTCAAAAAATCTTTTACTCTATGCCTGGGTTAGTACCCATGAAGATGCAGTTAAATGACTTACACGCCCGGCCAAAAATGCAGTTGGTTCTTTCAACATCCCATCTGACCCCTGGACCAGAAAAGCTCTTGAATCTATCCCTGAGCACGTTGCCATTTGCTTCTCTCTCACGATCAAAATCATAGATAATTTATTAGTGAGTGATATATGTCAAACTAGGGAACACAGTTCGACAATGCCATATGAAACCTTCGCCATATCATCGCGCGAAGCGAGAACCCCTACGAAGAAATGAACTCACCAGCTTCCAATTTGGACCCCGACTCGAAAGCCAGAACCGTCTGACTGGTAGCAGCGAAGCACTATTCAACCTCTACTGGCTCTACAGGTCAGTACCCGAGTTGGTTTTGACGCAACTCACCCGCCGGAAGGAATTCTTATCCAAGCATCCGAACGCAGTCCCATGAACTAAGATAATCTTAAGATTGATGACTTCTATTGATGAGCACCGTCTAACGGCCTGTACGTCCTGACTCACCGAATCCATGTGAAGTCATTTGATCGATCCTGGCGTCAAGCACTAACGGCAAAGCCATTTCGTCGAGATCTACAAACCCTAAATTGTTACGCATTGATCCGGGGCCAGGGCAAGCCGGTCGAACCGTCAAGTCCCGCTAAACTCTGAGTCATTTTATGAGAATATCTCGAACATGGAGTTCTGCGAACAGATAAATGAAATACCTCCCTAGTCCAGCATGCGGACTTTCAACCACTGACCCCTCGAGTCCAACACCAATGGGGTGGCCAGGTGGTACAAGTAACACCTGAGGGCAAACCATCCCTCCGAGGTAACAAAGTATGCTACCTAACGCACTCGGCCATTACACATCCTGACAAGCGCCCCCATCTCGTCAAGATCTAATGCCTGGAGGGCATGTCAATAAAGAGTATGAGCTATGGTAATAGAAAGTTCTAGAAATCGAGACAGTGTAACATACATCTGTATAACAATTCGAACAATCGAACGCCATCTAGAGTATGCAAAATACATACAAGACATACCTTGGTATGTCTTGTATGCTTTAGATAGCCTTAGTGTATTATTAATATCTTAGAGTCTCTGTGTATATATTTTGCATACTCTAGATGGCGCTAGTGTATTAGTAATATCTTTGGAGTCTCTGTGTATAACTTATATAGAAACAGGACAGATTTGGAGTCCCTAGCATACATTGCACTGACGAAAACCAATCAGTTTGAAACGTGCGCATTTCTGCTATTTGTCTCTGTGATCCACAAAACCCTGTCGAGTTTGTTCGAGTATGGATATAGATGTATGTTACACTGTCTCGATTTCTAGAACTTTCTATTACCATAGCTCCATACTCCTTATTAATGATTTTTGGTACAGATCAGCCGGATTACTTTATATTAATGAAAAATGTGTTTTAACTGCTGAGGGGAATCTATGAAATTATTTTTGTATGTAATGAAACTAACTAATGACTCAATATGGGCAAATAACTCATTTTATTAAAAATTACAAGTGAAAAAAATCCTGAAACTTTCCAGTCTAAACAATATTTTGTTGAAGGTAAAGCAGAGCCCGAGTTATAAAGGAAGGTGATTATTTAATTATCGAAACATTTGTTCGTATTCATAAAAATATTTGAAAATATAAATCTAAAAGTATCTTCAAATACCAAAATGGGATTTGTGAACTTAAACTAAACTTTTCTTCATATCGCGTGATATTGTTCCAGTTCTTCATTTTTCTTTATAACGCCATTCTAGATTTAGTCTGCTCGTACATTAAATTCTTCATTATTTCTTTGTAATCACTTTCCCTCATAGCTTCCCTTGGATAATCCGCTAACCTGAAAGGACCAGAAGTCTCAACTTGAAAGTGCGTAGATACCAAAGAAATTTCTGTTATCACGAAAAGTGGCGCATAAACCAAACTTCTATAGGGAATTTTGTAAGAGGTGGCGTGAAAATGGAATATATCACCCAAACCGTGAATGCCACAACATAGTCCGTAACCAGTAAAACGGAAATCTGTCGGATAAAATTCCGAAATCATGTAAAACGCGAAAAAAGTAGAATTTTCCGTCAACGTCACTGTTATGCACAAGAAAACGTCAACGAGTATCTTGTCCATACGAGGATTGAAAAAAAGCATTGCACTAAGGGAACTCGTCACCATGAAATAAAACATAATGGTGCGTCCTCGTCCAAGTAGTGACATCAAAACGAAAGTCAGTATGACGCAGGACCCCATCATCATTCCGGAATCCAAGAGTTCCTTCAGTAAGAAGTTCGTTATCTCTCTGGAAAACTTCGATCTTATCAGGAATGTCACTGAAGAAGTACACCAAATGGTTATCATTTGTATCATCAATCTTTTCCGGAAGACAGGCATCGAGAAGTTTTTGAAATGCGGCCATAATCTCTTTCTTCGGAGAGTGGACGGAGCATCAGGTCTGTCTTCACCAAGGATTTTGTAAGCTTTTTTTTGGTTGCCTGTGAAATAAAGCCATCTTGGGGATTCGTTGATAAAAAATACGAAAATAATCAGGGAGAGGCCCATTACTGCGTTTATGTAGGTTATGTACCTCCAGTTCTTAATGGAGATATAGAGGACGTATTCTGTTAAGCGACCTAGTGCTATTCCTTCATGAAGAAGAAGGGCAACTCTCCTCCTACCTCCAGCACTAGTAGACTCGATAAAAATAACAAAAACGCTGTAGAAAAGGATCATACTAGTTCCAATGAAAAACCTTCCAATTATAACTGGAATAACATGTGGCATCATTGTGAATATGATCCCTGTTGTGAAGAGTCCACCACTGAATAAAACAGCCATTTTTCTTCCATAAAAATCCCCAACAACTCCCACGGGTACGCTAAGGAAAAATTGCCCATACTTCACAGCAATATCCAACATACGCTTCACATAATTAGGTTGACAGTAGAGCTCTAGGTTGTCGTGCGAATTTTCCACTTCTCCAATATCGTCTAATTCTGCTCTTATCTTTTTGACGAGGTAATGTGGGCATGGTCTTTTACGAACATTGGGTGCATCCGATATTGCAACCATTAGCGCCTCGTATTCATACCCGTGTCTATCAATATATTTTTTGTAGTCTCTGTCATCATAGTCGCAATATTGTCCATACTCACTGTCTTGGTTACGCACTGTGAGATTCAGTATTTGTTCGTACGAAAAGTGACCCTCCAGCTCAGGTACCACACATCTGGATATCTTCGGGTGTTGAAAAATGATCATGAACACTTTAGAATGGCTTACAATCCCCACCCAAAGTGTCATAAGGAAAACTGGTACAATTGTTCTGGTCAGCTTGGAACCGAGGGAATTGGTAAATTCTGTTTCTTCCAAGGATTTTAATCTTCCATATACATGGTTGACATGTCCGAAAAGAGCTTCGGTTGATTTTGCGTAGAGATTTCCTGCTGGTTTCTTCTTCGGCATGTTTATTGACTTTTTGGTGATTAATGACAGACCTCAGTTGATATCTTAAAAACTCAAATTGGCACTTCGAGCATAGAATTGTGAATTTTACGTTCGAACAATGATGGGATGTTTCTACACGATAACACCATCATTATGTACGTCAAGTGGAACAGCAGTTGGTCTATCAGTGATGTATAGCCCTTTTAGAAAATATCAGTAATTTATTATTTTTCATAATTTTAACCTTCTTCTTCTTTGTAACATTCTAAGACAAAAGTAATGTATAAAATAGGTTCTGCAGATAGTCGACTATGGCCAAAGTTGCATGGCAGCACTGTTTGTCAAATATTGTTTTTAACAGGTATACAATTTATTAATTGATGTCGCAACTAGAAAAAAACAGGTAGAATATTTGTATAGAAAAGGATTTCGAAAATTAAAAAAAATAAGTGCAATTGACTGAACTGGGATAAAGTTCTGTATATGAGACAATAAAGGGAGATACAAAATGGTATGGATACGGGGCATATACCAGTCGCGTAAGATTAAAGAAAAAAATTTAAACGCTTTATTGGCCTCAGGACGACACAATCCGCGCCTGGAGTTTCGAAAATTGGCTAACAGATAACGAAAATAAAAGTATGCCCAGAAACCATCCGCATGTCACTTAAAAGACAAGGCTTCATATCAGGGAAACAAAAAATCCCTATAATAAACAATAAAAAATAACTTTATTCTCAGAATCATTGTTCACAAGCAAATGAGAAATCGTCCAAAGAAAATACATATATAGAAAAAGAACTACATTCTCGAAATTCCAACACAATGAATAAAAAATTCTAAAATAGATTATGGTTCAATATTTATAATTGAATTGATAATTTGTTGTTTGAACTTTTTATGATTAGTAATATCTCTAATAGAATTTGGTAATATATTATTATATAAATTTTGATACACATATGGTGTTTTTTCTGTTAATGTAAGACCATGTTTAGAAACATGGTAAGGAACTGTGCATCTTGTTTTATTCATATTACGCAGATCTTCGACGTAATGTGGAATTTAAACGCTTTATTGGCCTTAGGACGACACAATCCGCGCCTGGAGTTTCGAAAATTGGCTAACAGATTCGGAAATCAACGAAAATAAAAGCCCAGAAACCATCCGCATGTCATTTAAAAGACAAGGCTTCATATTAGGGAAACAAAAAAATCCCTATAATAAACAATAAAAAATAACTTTATTCTCAGAATCATTGTTCACAAGCAAATGAGAAATCGTCCAAAGAAAATACATATATAGAAAAAGAACTACATTCTCGAAATTCCAACACAATGAATAAAAAATTCTAAAATAGATTATGGTTCAATATTTATAATTGAATTGATAATTTGTTGTTTGAACTTTTTATGATTAGTAATATCTCTAATAGAATTTGGTAATATATTATTATATAAATTTTGATACACATATGGTGTTTTTTCTGTTAATGTAAGACCATGTTTAGAAACATGGTAAGGAACTGTGCATCTTGTTTTATTCATATTACGCAGATCTTCGACGTAATGTGGATTTTTTCTCAAAAATAGAGCACACTCTATGATTTATATCCCAATAAATGTCGCAATTTTATTTTGTCGAAATCTTCTCCTACATGATTCTCGATAATTAAGCCCGTACATTGACCTCGCAGCAGATTTCTGAAGAATGAATATCTTTTCGGCTCTAGAGATGCCACCCCAAAGAACAACACCATATCTCATCAAAGAATCGAAATGTGCGAAGTAAACTGATTTTAAGAGCTCCCTATCTACTCGGTGAGACAATACTCTCATCATATATGAGACTAGTTTTTTACTCGGCTCACATATATGTTGGTGCCAGTTTAAAAAGCAGTCTAGGTACATTCGCAAAAACTTGGTTGATTCTGCTATGCCGATTTCTGTATTGTTGAGGTCGACAGTTGCTGGGATAGTTTCTTTGAACTGAGTAGTCCTGAAAATAATACACTCAGTTTTTTCAACATTTAGGAGCCTATTTTGAGCACACCAGACACTTATCAAGTCGAAAACTATCTGAGTTTGCTCCATGCTGGATTTTAGATCTCCATTACGCACTAAAGCGTTTGCGTCATCAGCAAACAAAAGTATTTTTATCCTTCTTGAGTTGGAAGAAAACAAAGACTCAGGTAAATCGTTTATGTATATCACAAACAGTAGAGGTCCTAGAATACTACCCTGAGCATAACTACCGTTTCATCCTGGGACAAGTGATTCCTTCCGCCAGTTTCAATAGAAACTCTTGGTATTCTATTCTTGAGGTAACTACTCAACAATTGCAGTTGAGCGTCTCGAATACCATAGGTATTCAATTTGTTGAAAATCCTTTCATGGTTCACACTGTCGAATGCCTTGGGGAGTTATCATGATGAGGCATCTATTTGTCTGCAATGTTCGATTTCGTCTGCAATGTCTGGTCTTACACGAATTACCCTAATTCTAAGCCTTTCAAGGACACGTACGATGATTTCCTCGGTTTTCGAAGTTGAAAACCCCTTCGAACGGTGTTCATCTTCACCATGTTCTTTAAATGAACGAAATATGCGGTTGGCTCTAGGTGAAACATTTTAATAATTTATTTGAAAAAAATTACACAGTTTTTATGTTTTGAGGTCAAAAATTCTGTTGTAGAGAGAGCAGTGTCTTTGAAAAATTATTATTCGCCAACACTACAAATGGTAAGTTGGTAAAACTGGTTCATTTTTAGCCAAGATATGTAGATGACGTATTTTACATTTGGACTGGAACTGACAGGCTGCTATCGCAATTTTTGAATTAACTGAATAGCATAAATGACAATTTTAAATTCACAATAGAAATAGAAAAAAATTCTTCAATCAACTTCTCAGATCTTGATATAAGTCATAGTAATAATAAGTTCAAATTCGACATTTTTAGGAAACCTACCACTACTGATACCATAATCCATTCAAAATCCAGTCATGACAAATTCAAATGTCAACATTCCATAGTTTCATTCATAGACTTTTGAGCATCCTGTTGAACGAAGTTGATTTCCGAAAAGAAGTCAATATAATTAAAACTATATCGGCGAATAATGGCCATAGAACTGAAATCATTGACAAAATGATTAAAAAGAAAACTTACCACAATATTTGAAAAAAAATTTATATCAATATGAATGATCATTATGAAGAAAAGAAAATATGGTTTTCAATGGCTTATATAAAAGGTTTCAGCAGTAGGATCTCTAATGGTCTTCATAAAATGGGAATTAATTCTTTAGCAGTAAATAGAAATAATTTAGCCAAGATGTTGGTGAACAACTTTTCAGAATCGGGGATTTATCAAATTAAATGTGATTGTAATGCTACATATATAGGACAGAAATGCCGATGTCTATTACATAGAATGAAAGAACATAGGTTGTCTATTTTAAACAACCAGAAATCAATCGGTTTTGTAGAACATTGTAAAGAAAATAATAATTTTTTTAATGAGGAAGATGTCACTACTATATAATGTTAAAAAGGTTAAATTGATGGACTATTTGGAGAATCTTTCAATCAAAAAGTCATTGAGAAAAAGGAGAATTTAACAAATTCCCAAATACTCTTTGGGAACACTACTATATTGGATGCTGTTATTTCCATGCGCCATAAAAATACACAGATGTTTTAAATGTAATAAAAGAACCTTTTCACTTTTGAGTTTAGTTACTTTTTGTACCCCTTTGACGATGATCGAGAGACAAAAACACGTGTCAGGATTCTGAATAAACTGTGAAATATAAGAACTTTGTGAATTTTTTAAATAAAATTCATCGTGTTCTTTGCCAGCAAAAAACTTGAGCTCTGGTTCCATATATGTTCCATATAGGCTTATAAATTTTTCAAACGTCAGACTGGCTGATTCTCCAAGCCTAACGCAAAATTTTGTGACACAAAGTTCCAAATTCCGCTGTTCTAATTTGCGTGACGCACATCCAAATCACAATTTCACTAATAGCAGTAACAAAAATCATGTAGGAAGTTGAAAATCTTATGGGAGGGTATTAGAAAATATATTTTCAAAGTAAGGGCGGGCCATTTAAAATTTGCATTTTGATCAGCTATGAATAAGAAACGTTTCAAAGTTATGAGTTCATCAGAAAAGTTGAACCTTGACATTTAAGAATAAAAACAATATCATTCAAATAACCGCCACGTCTGGCTGCAGTATCCCATCCGATTAAACCCAATATTTGGGGCTCAATCTCAAGAATGGCAACTTTTATTTCGTGTTTCAAGGCATCAATGGTTTGCGTAACAAATTGATTCACAAATTGTCGTGAGGGCCTTTCATTTCTATTGAATTTTCTACGTAAATTCCTGACAATTTGGATAGAAGATTCACTTTGGAAATAGGTTTTCGATATTTCACAGTTTTATTCAAGCATATAGCAACTCAAATCTTAAACCAACTTTCTGTCAAAACATGAATGACAGAAGTGTTTCCAGACTCGAAATAACCACTACTTATGCAATCTCTAGATGGCAAACCCTATAAATCAATAATAAATAACAAATAAATTTTGCGGTGTTTTGTCAATTCATGATGGTTGTATCGATTAATCAATGCGTTCGTATTAGCTCTCTACAAACGAGATATTCATTCAAATTTACAGTTTACAGGTTGGACACCCACAGTAGCCAAAAATAGTTATGCCAGTTTCTAGAATCGAAAATGTTGAATTCGCTCAAATATTCTGGTCATTTTCTTCTATGTCAAGGATGATAATTTCCCAATCTTATTAATAAATAAATGAGAATGGTTTGTTTCACAATGCTTTTTACGGAAGTTCACCTTCCAATTGATATAAACGTGGGAAGACATCCTACATAAATATCTAAGAGGAACTCGAACAATCATAATTAGTTAACTGCTCAACACAATTCTCATTATGATTTACAATAATGCTCTAAATAATTTTAATGGAAATCGGGGGCAGTAATTCAATATGCTCTGGTGCCCATGTAAGGTTTTTCTTACCCATGTGGGATATTATTTCATTAAAATTAAGTGACATATACGAAATTAACTGTACAGTCTACTTAGGGAGATGGAATTAGGTGTTATACTGAAGATTCTTTATTTATTTTCAGAATAGGTTTGAGGCCTTAATATCTCGGTCCAGTTGTGGAGTGGGAAAAATCATTTCAATATTTTTTAGTTATTCAAATTTTTCTTCAGAATCGCACGCAAAAGATTCTGACTTCACGCCAGCGCTGTTCTTAAAGTTTTTATTATGAAACGGCTCAAACAGTGAGATGCTTTCATGACATTTTCGAGAGCAAATGATGAACTGTTAAATTTATAAAATAATTTCTAAATATCATACATATTTATTTTGTTAAACTAAATAAACATGTGACACTTTTTAGGTTAAAATCTTAGACATAGACCATAGATCATAGAACATAGAACATAGAAGTTTCAAAGTTGTTTTCCCTAAAAAATAACAGATTTATTTTTACAAGTGTAAACTAGAATATATAATTATTATATATACGATAAAAAAATAAAGAGAAGTTTTTACTTGATAGAAGGATTATTTAAAAAAAATTTAAATATCGTACAGATTCATATTAATTTAGAACAAATCCGTATGATATTTAAAACAATTTATAAACAATCTTTCTGCAAGTAAAAAATCTCTATTTATTATTATGTTAAATTTATTATTGTGTTAAAATTTTTGTTTTTGTTACACCGAAAAATTTTGTATTTTTAGTTCTTTCTGAATATCTTATAATGTTAATGAAACTATTTTTTCTCAGGTAATGTCGATATCGTAAATGGAAACCTAAAACTCATTCTTGGGCTAATTTGGTCACTTATAGTCAGATATCAGATAGGAAGATCCAAATTTCCACCTAGAAAATTAATGCTGAGTTGGTTGCAAGCAGTACTACCGGACTGCAAAGTCAATAACTTGACCACAGACTGGAATTCCGGGATATTACTATCAGCTCTGGTTGACTATTGCCGACCTGGCCTATTTTCACATTGGAAATCTCTAGGTATTGTCATATTTCACTCTCATCTCTATAGTGTTTCAATTTTTTTGATTCCCTTCAGATAAAAACAACGGTATTGAGAATTGTCGACGTGCCATGGGTATTGCCCAAAAGGATCTCGGAATACCTGCTGTATTAGAACCAGAGTACTTAGCTTCCCCTTGGTTAGATGAACTGTCAGGAATGACCTACTTATCGTATTTCATGAAGCCAGGATCTCCAGGATTTCATGCTACACTGAAATGGGTGAATTCCAGATTAGAAAGAAGAATTAATAATTTCACAGTGAGTTATCCAGAGTTTGGATTTGATATTTTAACCTTCAAAGCCTCCGTGAAGGTCTGGCTTAGTAGCTTCTTCAAATTAGTAGATCAGTTTTATTCTGATTAGGCTTTGTTTACATTTTCTTACGAAATCTTTCGCACAGCATTGTCAATCTTTGATCCAACTATAATTACCGGATATCCTTGCAAAAGTTTATGCCCTTGCCAGGATACAAACTTGTTACCAAAGAGGGTCTTTTATGTGTTTAAACTAATATACTACCAACGCTTTTCATCTTGAGTTTGTTTCACCGTTTTTTCTGGTATTCTATTTCAATAAAGAAGATGTATCTAAGTATTTACATTTGCATAATAGCTCTTGGCTAAAGAGTTACAGATACCTAGGAATATTAACCAGTTTAGTTTTCATTATGTACAAGTTAAGATATGCTATCATGTTCTTACGTAGAGTTATTCAATTCGTGGATTCATCGTTACGTTTTGCTATAAGAAGGATTTCATGGGAATGATGAGTTAGAAAGCTCCTCTTTCAAGTCATATATCTCTTTAGGATGACTGGAATGATGGAAGAGTTGCGAACGAGATGATCCGATCCCTTGGAGGTTCTGCCGCGCCTCCAGAAAAGTTGAAAAGTGATCCTGTATACTGGGAGTCCAATTGGCAGCAAGCTTTGGAAGCAGGAAAAAGAATGGGTGAGTTGACATAATATTCATCTGGTATCTTTGAAGAATAATACAGCGTGTTTGAAAAGCGTTACGGGTATTTGTTTTGGCGCTGAATTTGAGCGAGGAAGGCCATTGGGGAGGGAATCGTGGTGTGCGCCTTCTTGTGGAGTTTTAGTCACGATAGGACAGTACCCCGCAACGCATCGCGCTTTTTGCGTACGGTGATTCAATAGTGGCTAGTCAACGTTTGTATCGTGCAGAATATCGTACACGCCATGCACAAAGTGACGAAAGCATTAGACAATGGATCCGGATGTTCGCGAATACAGGTGCGACGGCAAAAATTCATCACTCTGGCCGCTCTCGTTCAGTCCGCGACAAAGAAACGATTCGAGAAGTGGAGGCGTCAGTTCGTCAAAGACCGTCTTTATCTATTCGAAAGCGAGGCCAATCATTAAACATCAAAAATCGTCCTTTTGAAGAAAGATTTACATTTAAAAGCCTATAAAATTCAATTGATTCAAGAATTGAAGGATATAGACTATGCTAATCGATTGCATTTTGCCAACGACAGTTCAATAATTTTTATAACATACTCTTCAGTGACGAAGCAAACTTTCATCTGAATGTTCATGTTAATAAACAGAATTGGTATGGAGCAGAGTAAAATCTTAGACGAAAGCATAAACGACCCCTACACAACTCAAAGGTCGTTGTTTGGGCCGCTATTTCAACTAGAGGCATAATCGATTCTTATTTTCATGAAGATCAACGAGGCTCAATGTGAATTATGACCGATATTACGATAGGCTGCGAAACTTTCTGGGTCCAGAGTTACACGAATTTCAAGGTTTCAACTCAAGAACGTGGTTTCAACAAGATGGGGTCACTTGCCATTCATCAAACCAAGCAATAGCTGTTAACGAATTATTCCCTTATAAGGTCATTCCGCGTAGGGGTAACAACTACTGGCCTCTCAGAAACCCCGATCTTAGTCAACTTGACTATTTTGCATGGGGATAACTTAAAAGTAAGGTCTATGAGAATGGTCCGACGAACCTGATGCAATTGAAACAAAACATCAGATCAGAAATGGCAGCAATATCTAGAGCTGTGAATCTTTTCCAAATAATTTTCCACTTTATATTGTGATAATTAACAATAAACTTTTTTTTAAATTTTAAGCTGTTTTTGTTTTATCGATGTAACAAATACCTGATACTCTTTTTGGACACCTTGTAGCAATAAAACAAATAGTAATTAAGTCAAACTAGAGAACGACTGGAAATCAATCAACCAGAAAATCGACAAAAAAAGCCCACATAACAATGTTCTTCATTTTGATTTGCATTTTATCATTCCACATTTTCTCTGAAAAATAAAGGAATAACGAAATATTTCAGGTCATAGATATCTAAAGTTTGAAATTTCAGGAAATAACAAATCAAAAAAATATAGGGATAAGTAATAATTGAAGAAAATTGACAAGTATGGATGTAGCTAAAATGAAATCATTTTTTAACATTGGTAGCAGCTCCAAATCATTTATATCGCAAATTTCAACCTTGTATTTTAAATTGAATCATTTTTTCATCTCCATTCATTCTTCCTGTCTTCCCACTATAATTTCATGCATTATAAATGTACCTATTCGAATTGAAGATATTTATAGCTGTCTTGGTATAGCTAATTACACATATTTAGAAATAATGTTAACCTTGAAACCGCTGATAAATGCATGAAGTAGAAGCTATTATTTTTACGCATTATTATAATATTTGTCCAGTCAATAACGTACCTGAATTAATTTTGATCTACATTTCAGTTGCTCCGGTTAAAGGTAAACAATAAATGAAACATTTTATCGAGTGAAGTGTACTGAATCATCATCCAGTTATTTGACAATCATATCAATTTCTCTCTATCAGGTGTTCATCCAATATTATCAGCCAAGGATCTATCAGATAAACATGTGGAGCATTTAGGTGTGATGGCATATGCGGCTAATTTCCAATGGGTTCCAGAGAGACCTCCGCTTCACGATCTCATCAACGTTGCCTTGAACTCCACGTCTGGAAGGGTTGGTGAACCGGTAAGAGATCTATTGATTCTAAATAGGAGATTTTCTCAATTTTTAATTGAAATGTACAAACTACAACAATTACGTAGGGCTATTCCCAGATTCAATGGAAATTCCTCATGATACTGACTAAATTGAACATATTTCTCTGGGAGTTTGGGAAATAAATTCGTCCAAACTCTCCAATAGATATAAGAGACTCAAAGTTATACCAGCTGTCAATGTTATTGTCGGCATTTTCTCGATCGACTGGAATCCAAAACCAAAACAAGTTTATCTTAAGTGGAATTTACTTGAAACATAACCTCAAAAAATATTTTTGCGAAACCAGACATATATGATATATTTTTTCAGTAAATATATATATATATATATATATATATATATATTGAATTGAAAATTTATTAATTTATTATGGAGAATATTTTTAATATTATAGATAATAGCTGGATTAATTCTTCGGCACATCTACAGATTTTTAATCTGAATGAATCTTTTGAAAACATTTAGAAGTAACTAATTAACTAATTCAGAATCAGAGGAAATATAAAGTATTGACGAAGTTATTTGAATTCATCACCTAATACAATTTTGTTTTTCGATTGAATTAAGGAATAACAAGTTCAGTCGCCAAAAAGTGTTCCACATAAAATTAAAAAAGGTCTTTTTTATTTCCCTTTTCATCAAATAGATAGCACATTCTCCAGAAAAGAAACCCGAAAAACCCTACCTGAGTCTCTTCAGTTATTTGGATAAAAATAAAGTAATTAATAAAAAACATAACAACCTCATCAAATATTCAGCCAAAAAGACTAATTTTTTGATAATGCATGGCATATGGAAAAATTAGTTTATTCTACAGAGGTATATAATAAAAAAAGATACAACATAGACTCAGCACACCGTCACGCTGAAGTGTGATAAAACAAAGAATTTTTCAGACTATACATATTGAAAATTTACCATGTTTTTCGAATATAACAGATAATAGCTGGATTAATTCTCCGGAACCTCTATAGATTTTTAATCTAAATAAATCTCTAGAAAACATTTAGAATTGAATTTTTTCGCTAAATATTTGATGAAGATGATATCTATATATCTTTTAACCATTACTTTATTTTTATCAATATAACTCCTAAATAAAGGGACTTGGGTATAAAATAAAATAATAAGAAGTTGTTTACTTCATAAAAGGAATATTACAAAATTTGAATATCAAAACAGATTTGGATCTAATAGTCTCCTACAATTCAAATTTCAAAAAATTTTTAGAATTAAATTAATGTCTTATAAGCACAGCTTATATTAAATAGACGTATAAAATCAAAACTCAATATAACATATCCAATGGAATAAATAATAAATTAAAAAATAAATATTTAAAGGAGGCAAAATTTTGTTTCTGATCTTAGAATTATGAAAACTAATTCCTTTTCAAAAATACAAAACATAATTTTAAGGACTCAGAAAATATAATTTCTTTGAAATATTTAATATATTTAAATATTTAAACAAACAATCTCTCAAAACGTCTATTCTGTCTTCAAAAAATAATTAGAATTCTGATAAGGTCTTCATCGGTCCTAATTCACATTTAAAAAATAAAATCTAATCAACAACAAATAAAACTCACCTACAGACCTCGTGTTATTCTCGTTTTGAACACACTAACTTTTAAATCCAAGATATTCTATGTTCTTCACAAAAATCACAGAAAGCTGTAAAGTAGTATATGGTTTTCTTTAAACCACCTGATATTTCATAATGAGATTTTTTATTCAAACCTAAGTATAATTATATATTATATATAAAATGTAATAATAAGAAGAGGGTTTTTGCTTGATCAAGGGAATATTACAAAATTTGAATATCAAAACAATCTCCTACAATTTTAATTTAAAAAAAAATTGTTAAAAAATTTTTAGAATTAAATTAATGTCTTATAAGCACAGCTTATATTTAATAGACGTACAAAATCAAAACTCAATATGAAATATCAAATGGAATAAATAACCCAAGATGAATAAATTGTCAATTAAAATTGAAAAATAAATATTTGAAGGATACAAAAGTTTGTTTCTGATCTCACAATTACGAAACCTTTTCAAAAATACAAAACCTGCTTTCAAGGACTTCTGAGAAAATATAATTTATTTGAAATATTTAATATATTTGAATAAGTTACTTCAAAAATCTCTCAAGCATGTATTATATCTTCAAAAAATAATTAGAATTCCGATAAGGTCTTCATCGGTCCTACTTCCTATTTCTAAAAAATAAAATCAATTAACAACAAATGTATATAACTCACCTACAGACTTCGTGTTATCCTCGTTTTGAACATACTAACTTTAAAATCCAAGATATATTATGTTCGTGTTTTGATATTAAAAAAACTTGGGTATAATATTTCAGATTCTTTTTTTGGAGAATGTGCTATCTATCATTTGAAAAGGAAAATAAAAAAGACCTCTTTGAATTCTCTGTGGAACATTTTTTGGCGATTGATTTTTCTATTCCTTAATATCCAATCGGAACAAATTTGTATTAGGTGATGAATTTAAATAATTTGCTCAATAATTCATATTTCCTTTGATTCTTTATTAGTTAATTACCACCACATGTGAAGATAATATATATGTCTATGAAGTGAAACAGTGTTTTCTAGGGCATATTTAAAATTTAATTCTAAATGTTTTCAAGAGATTGATTTAAATTAAAAATCTGTAGAGGTTCCGAAGAGTTAATCCAGCTATTACCTGTAATATTTTTTCAGTATAAAAATGTGGCAATCAGTTTAAGGTTCAATTATTATTTCCCGTACTTCAATAATCTTCTGGAATCAAGCATATTATTTTTGTTACTCGAAATTTACCTCCCTTCAATTTTCACCTAATGTTTTGAATACCATATATAGAATTAAAAACATTCTTCATGAAAAATAAATTTAAATGTGGGTCAATACTAGATAGAAGTAATTCAAATAATTTCAAATTCAGAAATATATTTTCCTACTTCTACAATATATATTGAATATTATATACAAAAACTATCAAAAATTATATCCCAGTATATATTCACTATAAAATATTTTCCAACGTCTCGGAAAAACCTTCACGACATGAAACATATTGATACAAATGTATTAAAAATACAATATACAGAAAAATCTAAAATTCTCAAAATGAAGCAACAAATAAAAATAATTGACCAAAATATCAACATTCGAATACATATATCACAAAATCAAACTTACCAAAAAAGATAAAACTTGGAACGAATCAACTCAAAGTAAATTTTAAAGTATCTAAAGTACTATAGAAATACATTGCAAACCATTACACATTTGTACCTATAACACAGAAATCCCAATACATAATCAATATAAAATATTTTTTATTTCACGACAAGAAACGTATTTATGAAAATGTATTAACAAAACTATATTGGTATGTATATAAAAACATACAAATACAGGAAAATCCAACATTCCAAAATTATGTAAAATTTCCAAAATAAAGGATCAAATAAAAATAATGTTCTGGAACAAAAGTATTTCAGCGCAGCCAAATAAATTTTATTCTATTAGATTCTATACACTTTCTTGTACTAATATGTTAATTTTCAGTTTGCTATTATTTTATTTTGCAGAGTGTTAGAATGTTAAACAAACATAGTGCAATTTGTATCGCCGCCAAAGGAAGCCACTTTGAAACCGCTTAAATATATTATTACCAAATTTTTATGTCATTATTATTCGATGTTGTTTTGTTTGATTTCTTCTGTTTAATAAAGTTTAATGAAAAAAGTTTGTCCGAGATTTTTCTTGTCCGAAAATAGATTGATTTAAAAAATGCTGGTGTTCTGGTTCAATTATATTTATTTGATTCCTTCTTTTGATAATTTTATATAATTTTGGAATAGTGGATTTTCGTGTATTTATATTTTTCACCTACATATTCTTGTTAATACATTTGTATTAATACATTTTTTGTCGTGAAGTAAAAAGTTTTTTCCGAGACACTGAAAAATATTTTATATTGATTATATTATATATTGGGATATAATTTTGATAGTTTTCGTATATAAGTTTAATTATATATTGTAGAAGTAAGAAGACATAATTCTGAATTCAAAGTTACATTATTCATTATTTTCTTATTGAAATAAATAATTTTTAGGACATTTGATCTTGAAATTGAACATTCTAGTAGAATGTTCAAACAAAACCAACCAACTTCACATACGTAAGACGCCGCTTGCTTTGTGAAGTTTATTATTTTTCGGCTGCTTTTACGCAAACCAAATTAACTGTTTTTTGTTTTCAGACTCATTTCCAAGTAGCTCTATTGGATTCACAACTTTCTTACTCTTCAGTTTCTGTAGATATACGAGGTCCAGACAATAAGGTTTATAAGTTGAGGAATCTAAATAAGGGTCATGGTACATTTGTACCGAATAAAATAGGTGTATATGAAATAGTCGTCAACTACGATGGAGAGGAAATTATTGGGGGGCATCACTTCAGGGTTTTGCCTGGTTTGGTCGAAGTAGCACCTCCTGGTATGGCTCCTTGTGCTTTGGGGTCGCTAGTTCAGGTTTTGGTAAATACTACAGGTGAAGTTTTATGATACACGAACTGGTGGATAATTTATCGATTTATTGTTGTAGGCCATCCTAAAAGAGAAGATATTCTAGTGACAGCTTATAGCCCGTCAGGAAGACCCCTTAACTGTCCACTGACCACCATCGACGAAACCAATAGTGCTACTTTCAAACCCGATGAACCAGGAGAGTGGAGAATCGAAATTACATATCAAGGAAAACAAATCCAAGTAGGTTGCTTCCAAATACTTAATGTGATGTTCCGAGATGTAGAAGATGTGACAAAAACCAACCAGAAAATTGTTATATCGCTTATCTCGTTCTTTTTTGTTTACACTATCTAATGCCAGTAATATCAATGGCTGGGATGCATACAGAATGTCCAAAACCAAATTTTATTCATTGATTTGGTTTTATTTTCTTTTTTGTTTCGAACATAAACCTAATGAGTTCAAATAATATTAAGTCTACAGTCCCTGCTTACTTAGTTAGAATCACTCAAGAAATATTGTTTTTTTGAGAATCTCATGAATAATAATAAATTAGGTTAATAATACCTTTGGGTACTATTAATAGTGCATTGACACTTATGGATTTTTATGCAATTTATTTCAATTTATTATTGTGGTTCCAATGATTTATTATTCTCTCTATTAATTGCACACGGGTTGTAAAGTTTTTTTATGCCAAATTCTTCTTTCAGGCACCTAGATATTCTAGGTTAGGTTAATTTGAGGAGAGTTCCAGCCTGTAGTGAAAGAGGTATTTCTCTTCAAAAATTTTTTGGTGTTTTCAGCAGTATCTTAAATGAAAATTTTAAGCCTATTGCCAAATCATTCGTTGATCTGTGCTATCAATTCGATCTGCAGAACCCTTTTGTATTGGTTCTGCCGTATGGGGTTCCCTCCACGATAAAGAAAAACCTTTCCCACTGATTACCGACCTACATCATCAAAGCTGTGGGGTGTTCAACTTTTTATATACTACCATATATACCACACAGTATATATGGTATTTTTCTTGTGGTCGCCTCCGAACAAATTGAACTCTATCATCCATTATTTGGAGAGTTGCTTCGTCATTAAAGCAAATCTGAGAATGTTCAATAGCCATTATAAAGTATTAAAAAAATTTCAATTATTTACTGTCTGCCAATCTTCAAGAGAAAATATTTTATGCAAATTTGAGCCATTTAACCCCTTTTTGATTAAGGTTGGTGTCAATTTTGGCTTTTTAATTGGTCGTCGACATTAATCGCCAACAAATTACTTAGTTGTAGTTAATGAACTTCACAACCTTGGATTTAGGCGCATATTTCTGGACCGGATAGAATGTTACCTTTCAAAGAGAACTTTTGATGTGAAAGTGCAGGTTACATGGTCCAGTGATGCAACCTTGGGAGTTCCTCAGGGGTCCGTACTGAGATCCTTGTTATTTCTTTTTTTTTATTAATGATGTACCAGAACATATTTTACTTGAAGTTATCATTATTTTTGTTGATGTTACTTCATTTGGTGTCACAAATTAGAAAGCTCTTCTACATACCAGAGCATTAAAGTGTTCAATCGTCTACCTCACTATCTGAGAGTTAAGCCTACAAAAACTTCAAATCAATAATTTAGTGTTTCCTTCAGACTAAGGCGTATTATTTCGTCAACGAGTTAATGGAGGATAATATGGCTATAGATTTAAGTTAGCTTGTAATTTTTATATGCATATTTGAATGAATTTGATTTAATAAATATTATTATTATATGAATCCATGTTTATTCAATCTGAAGTTATACTAATCTCTTTTAATCAAGTGTGCGGAAGCCACCAGTTTTGCCAACTGACTTTTACAACGCACGTTAATTACTTTGATGTCATTATTGAACTCAAGTGAGTTTTGGAAATGTGATAATAAATATTTTTCGTAATCGATCTTAATTTGACCTACTATAGTATTATTAAGGAGTTCATTATCATTATTTTGAACCGGTTGCAAAGCTCATTTATATTAAATTTTCAGGGTGGGCCTTTCACTTGCTCTGTATTTGACCCAAATGGAATCCATGTACACAATCTAGAAGGCGCGTTGCCCTTAGTACCACATAGTATTGAGTTGGATTGCCGGAGGGTTGGAGTTCCTGGTGAAGTTTTTGCTGATATAGTGCATGATAAAAAATCTGTGCATTGTAGATTGGAAAAAGTTGATGAGGAAGGTTTCCACTATAGAATTCATTTCACGCCACTGGATGCTGGTAAACATAGGGTAAGCCAGACAAATAGATGTATTTTCAGTTTTTGTCCAGTCTCCAAGATAAATATTATTTTTTCAGATGTATTCTTTTTTTAACAGCATATAGAACTTCTCAAAATAAACCATTTTCTCAAAGATGTCCTGCATATATAAGATGGAAAGGCTATGTCAGCTCAACTTTTGCTCCCAAGCCAATGAATTTAAATTCCATCTACATTACAATGGCCGCTTGCCAATCGAGATTATTACACTAGGCTGCGATTTTTGTTCAATTAGGAAAAGTACCGCAAACTTTGTGAAAGTTCTTAGTCTTGAGAAATTTCAAAGGTTTATCAAAAACAATGCTGTCAAAAAAGTACCTGAATTGATGATTCAAAAGGCTGTTGAAAATTTTCGTGTCGCTTAGTTAGCTCAGGTATCGTGTATCTAATAATAAAGTAGGCAGGTTAAGTCAATTAATAATCGATTCAATGAATCTGAGTTTTTTACTGACAATTAATTACACAACTAAACATTGTTTTGTAGTTGAATCCAATAGAACCTTGTCGCCGATTCGAAATTTTTAATAATGATAAATTGTAAATATTAGCTGGAATTCATTCTCCAGAACCTCTACAGATTTAAATCTGAATAAATCTCATGAAAACATTCAGAATTAAATTTTAAAACATGTCCTAGATACACTGTATCACATTATAGACATATATATTATCATCACATGTGATGGAACTTAACTAATAAAGAATCAAAAGAAATATAAAATAATGACCAAATTATTTCGACATCACCTTATGCATATATGTTTCGATTAGATGTTAAAGAATCACAAGTTCCATCACCAAAAAATGTTCAACATATAATTCAAAAATGCCTTTTTTTATTTTCCTTTTTTGAAGAATATATAGCATATTCTCCAGAGAAAGAACCTGTTAAATTCGGATCCAAATCTTTTTAGTAAGGAGTTATTTGAATAAATAAAATAATCATTTAAAAATATATAAAACTACTTTTTTATCACTAGACATTTCTGCAACAAGTAACCAATTTTTGGATAAGCATGACCTATACGAGAATTAGGTTATATCACAGAAATATACAATGAAAGAAGATACGACTTAGACTCTGCATTAGATAACCGCGTGCAAATTCTATGAAGGAGAACCATACATAGTATATGTATAATAATTTGCTCATTATTTTATATTTCTTCGTATTCTTTATTAGTTAATTTACACCACATGTGATGATAATATATATTTTCATGAAGTGATACAGTGTATCTAGGACATGTTTTCAAATTTAATTCTTAATGTTTTCATGAAATTTATTTAGATTAAAATTTATAGAGGTTCTGGAGAATTCATTCTAGCTATTATCTGTAATAAGCAAATACTTCTTCATAATAATTTTCAATATATAAATAGTAATTTTTCTTTGAAATAGGTGTACGTGTACTTCAATGGTTACGACGTCAAAGGATCGCCTTTCATGATGAGAGTTGGTACCCAAAAACGCCATAAAAGCAATTCTAGTCCAAATACTGCATACCGGCAAAGTCCAACAGGGAATAGATTATCGAACTCAAGTCCTATCACTGTTCAACATTTGACTGCTTTGAACACTTCAAGAAATGCAAATTACACTCATTACCGAGAAAACTCTAGTCCTATTAATAGCGATACCCACAAGTATGCTCAAGATTACCATAAGAAAACTGTGATGGAAAGACAGATGAATTCGCATTCGCCAAGAGCTCAAAGTCCTTCTTATGTTCATAGGTGAGTAAACACTCAAAACGTTTCCTCAAACTATATAGTAAGATTAACTTTTGCGTGCTAGTTCCAAAGAACAGCGTGCTATCGTTTGGCCTAAATGTCTGTAATTTTCGAATTTTGTGCCGAAAATGATCTCAAACGACTTGGTTGGATTCACCAATGAAGAATACGAGGTTGAAAGAAATTCTGTCTGCCAACCGTCTGTAAACACGTTAACTTTCTAAACTTTCGGGAAGGTTGGTTAATGAGGAAAATCGGTGTAATAGTTTCGCGTTTGAACATTTTCAAATGCAGTAATGCGATCAATCTGAGATTCAGCATTTAAAAGTAGAATAATAAAGCGCATGTTCTTGTAAATTTTCTTGGGGGTCCTATGATAAGTAGATGAAAAAATTTATTTTATGAGCGCATCTTGATTTCAACTATTTTCTCAGAAATATTGAGGAAATGAAATTTCTGATCGGAATGGACAGATTATCAACTGACCATTTAATTGAATAACTTATTCTGTTGCAGGTCACAAAGTCCAAATTACGGACAACAACGAAATCATACACCTGTTGGTAGGGACAGTCCAGACTACATTACCAGTAAAAAATTGAACGAAAGACGCTTCGACACAGCTAGTCCAAGTTTCGCCAAGAAGTCTGCTGAATTCGATAACTACACCACAAATAAAATGTCCTCAATGTACATTAGGGAATCCAGAAGTCCTAAACCGGAACGATCAAGCCCAGACGTGTCCTATAACACCAGCAGATACGATAAAAATTACTCGGAAGTACGAACAAGCACCTTTAACTCGAATTACGACCATAGAAATGATGTTGGAGTCGATACCTCGCCAATAATCAAAGTCTCCTCTGTGACAGATCATGAAGGTACTTCAAGACGGGACCTCTGGGATGTCATGAATAAAACGCGTAACGTATTGTCTGAACGCAGCTTAGAATCTCTGGCTAACTTGACTGAGGCGCAGCTTAATACAGAGTTGAACAGAAGAAGGACTGAAGAGAGCTCTAGATACGTTACGGAGAGGAATTATTTAAGTCAAAATTATCATCAGAATTACCAGACGGATCAATACGGAAGACGTTCTCCTGTGTACAGGACTTCTTCAAAGGGAATGGGCGCTTTAGCTGTGAAGGTGCAGCCAGTACCAGATGGAGTTTTAGGACAACCAGTTGAATTTGAGAGTAAGTATAATCAAATGAACTCTAAAGTAAATAATCCAGAAAAGTTGTTTGTTCTTTTATGTGGGGTTTTGACCATTTATCAGTTAAATAATGCTGAAAAATTTCATGAAAAATAGTAGTTTTATTCGTGGTTTAGATACTGACTGGATCTGGTCAAACAATTCTTATCTCGTGCAGTTCTGGATCTGTGACTTCTATAGTTTTCATTCGAAATCATTCATGAATACTTGTACTACTTATTTCATTGACTTTCAGTCGATGGTAGTGGTGCTGGATCCGGAGATCTGGAAATACTTGTAGAAGGAGGGCGAGTGACCTCCAGTGTTCGGAGTCTGGGAGGACAGCGTTTCAAGGCCGCCTTTACCCCTCACCAAGCACTTCCCCATCGAGTCGACATAAAGTTCAATGGTGAAACGGTACCTGGTGAGTGATTTTAGGGATAACGGTGGTGGTTTCATCATTTGAAAATGTCGGCGAACGGATGGGATATGGAGTACTGAATTTAATCTTCGTATCGATATTTAATGTTATATGGGTCATCCAAATACAAATGTATACTTAATGAATTGAATTACATTCTGAACTGAAGAAATTTAAGGAAAAGAACATAAATTAGAGAGTTATAACTAAAATTGAATGTACAGAAGCCAGCTAGGATATGAATGGTAGATCACAGCCTATAATTTCACCAAAAGAAACAAAAGTGATCCTTATTGGTACTTTCAGCTCGACCTCCAACGTCATCTTGAGGATGTTTAAAAGGAATTTAAAATTTTTAATCCACGGAATAAAACGAGTGAAAATGTTTGCTTCTTGTGCAAGAGGTTAAGATCCATTTTCAGACTTCGGTAAAAGTGCAAGGAAATTTGTATCACTAATGATTAAAATTAAAATGATCTTGGTCTTTGAGTGAATTTTTCAGGTAAAAATTAATTTTCACTAAATTAGAGGGAGAGAGTTTCAGACTTTTGAACACATTCTTCCTACTATGGTATACTCGAGCGGTAAATGTTAATCTCTTGTTTTATATTGATAACATTATACTTCTAGTCGTCAGTGCTTGCAGAAATCTTAGCAGGGTCTGGGATTAGAAAATAATATTATGGTAAATTGCTATATACCCTGGACTCATAAGGAAATAGGATATTTTCACAAAAGACATGGGAAGTTCATCAACTAGGCTATCTTGAAAAAAAAAGGAAACAGCTAAGATCAATTCCTAAAAATGCTTTATAGGTTTTGCGGTGAATAGATCAAGAACACCTCTGCTTATAAAAAAATTATGTGGGTTTATATTAATAGTTTTACTCCACGTGGAAGATTAATCGGAGTCTATCTAGTTTCTTTATAGCTCAGGCATACTTCAGTACATTTGACAGCTTTATCTTGATGGTCCAAAAAATTGAGCTTCGAATCATTAGCAATACGCCAATTGTCTACTTTGGATTAGATTCGTACCAGTTTTTTTCAAGATGAGTCCTACGCTTATTAGCGTAGAAGATATTAAATCTCTTTACATGGTAATTCCACCTAAAGGAATATTCATTTATCCTGGACATTGAATATAAGGATTCAAATGTGTGTCAGTCTTCTTCTTTGTGACCTATGGTTAATTGGTCCTATGTTCGTTGAATCGTTTTTTAGTCCTTGATCTGGCGGTCTCTTGATTTGGAATCCTTCTGGTCTTCCATCGTTCTTTAGGAGTTCTCCCACTGCACTTGCAATGCCAAAAATTACTGCCCTTTGCATTACTTTGAAGAAATTTCGTTTATTACTAAACATCTTCCATTGCATTTCTAACTTTAATTCTGTCTTGACATTTGGACATTCCTGGATAATGTTTCGTTAATGGTTTATTTCTGGAGTTTGTTAGAGATTTACATTTCGATAAGAATGATCCACTTTACTCCTTCGCTAGTATAATATCTGATCTCTTTTGGTAAATTCTGATATTTCTGAAAAGTATTGAATGTTTTGATTGTGTTATTCTCGTTGCTTAATATTGGTTTTAATCGGTTTATACAAATAAGACTTCTGCTACAATTCTCATTTTCAGTAGATGTTTCGCAGAAATCCATGACATGCAAGATGGGTTCTGATTGGCTATATACAGGTTTATCTATTTTGAGCTTCCGGAAGTAAACATGAATTTTTCATTTAGAATATCGATCAAATTTTTATTTCAATATAATCCTTGAATCTTGCTTTTTATGTGCGGAAAACCTCTACTGGCTATACAGTGGCTTCTTTGCATTCCCCGTCTTTCGACCGTTCAAGGCCCAGACTCGCCAGTCGATCCGGGTTGAAGCCTACCATAAAGCGTGTTCGAGACCCTTAAACCTCCGGGCGAGTCCCGGTTATCAGGAAGCTGAAAGGGGCTTCATGCTTTCACAGTCCATTCGACCGCTTGAGCACCGGACTCGCCGTGGACACCCCAATCGATCCGGGTTTATGCCCAGCATAAAGCATGGTAGAGACCCCTAAACCTCCGGGCCAGTCCCGTTTATCCAGACACGACACAGTACCCTTCTAGCCTAGCATGAAGACTTTTAACCACTGCCCCAACGAATCTAACACCAACTAGGGTGGCCAGAAGTACGAATACTCCTGCGGGCCAAATCATCAACCCGTGGTAGCCTTGTTTCCAAGAGGAGCCATTGAAGGTTAACAAGAAGAGGAAACACGTCATAGTATCCCTTCCCTTAAAGCTAGCACAGATCTTTTACTGACGCATTTGCCCTTATGGACAGAAAACCGGCATTCGAGTAGAACCGCGCCAGTTCTATGGGTGACCGCCCTGTGTTGCAGCACCCACCCTGAGTATGAGTATTATCGGCATAAACACGATCTTTCGCATAACCTTAAAAAAAACCAAAGCCGATAAATAACAAGATCTTGGTGGCCAATTCATATCGCCGAAATGAGAAATTACGCATCCTGGGAATTTTTCTTGCAATGAAGCCGAAACGGTCGAGCTTGCATTTGGATCATGTATGGAGCTTGAGGCACCAGTAACAGGTCCAAGCTCTTCGATTTTTTTCACTGTGTTACCAATTGTATGCTCAGGTGGACGATTATGTCCACCATAATCTGCCCCTAATTTACGAAACGTACCTATCATATTCGTTCGATCACCATGTCGCGCGGACGTGGTATTCAATGCTCTAGTTGTGAATTAAAAATCGATAGATATGATGACACTATTGAGTGTTCAAATTGTGAAAAATATTTTCATAGTAAGTGTGTCTTTCCATCGATGAATAATTATTTGAAATTACGTGGTGAAGATAAACTGAATCAATGGATGTGTAAGACCTGTATCCAATGTCCCACTGCAAATGGAAATAGTAATTTGGTTCAAATAAGCTTGGATAATACCGAGGAAACAGGAAATCTGGATCATACTACCACCGACCCAAATATGGAAAAACTATCTTGCCGCCACTCTAATGGGTGTTTAAATAAAAACGACTTATTGAGTTTCAAACAAGAAATCATAAAGGATATCAGTAATTTATTTACTGCAGAAATTTCCTCGTTGAAAGAAATGCTGGTTGCACAAGATAAAATAATTCGTGTGTTGTTGGCTGAAAAAAGTGAATTGAAGCGAGGTAAAAATGTTTTCAAAACAAATCCACCTGGCAATGAAAGATCGCACGGCCAGGCTACTGTTAAATCGAGTATTTTACCGACATCTCAGACATCTGTACTCACCAGTGCTAGAGAGGATGTATCTTCGGGTGATCCTCGTTCAATGGAACTGATGCAAAAGAAAATTATGAACGATCTTATTCACATCGAGAATGACGGCGAGGCCCAGTCTGTCAATTATCTTAAGTCTGATGGAGTGGAAAAACAAACTGATTGGACATTAGTCAAATCTAAGAGAGGACCAAAATCCGGTAAACCTAATAATACAAGCAATCCTGCTGTAGAGAATATCTCCGTCTCAAAACAAAAACTGACAAAGGACTCTAGGAAGCCTAAAGGGCCCGTTGTGGGTACCATGAGGACAGATGCACTAGTTGCAGTCCCCAAGATGCGTCATGCCTTCATTCATATATCTAGATTAAGCCCAACAACAAACTCGCAAGATCTGGTAAACTACGTTGGTGCGAGTATACCGGGTGTGTCTTGTGAGAAATTGACATCTAAAAGACCTGACATTTATTCATCCTTTAAGATTATCATACCGTTTGAATCTTTGGATCAGGCTATGAACCCATCTTTCTGGCCTGAAGGTACTGCTGTTAAGCGTTTTTTTGTGAAACGCCGCCAGAGCGCACCTCTCACCTAAGTCCAGTTGCACAGTCATCGGATGATAGTTTACTTCAATACTCTGTTCTGAATACTGAGATAAATTTCGCGATTATTCAACTCAATGTGCAGTCGATGCCCAACAAACGGAATATGCTTTCACTCTTACTGACTGAAAAATCACCAGACATTGTTAGCATAGTTGAACACTGGTGTGTTCCGGATGAAATGACTACTATGGTGATCCCTGGATATATATTGGTATCGTACTTCTGCAGACCCTTGCGTAAACATGGTGGAACTGCGATTTATGCAAAAATTGGTCTTCATGTTAGTGACTTGAAGATATCGGATGTATCACAGGAGCTAGAAAGTGAATTTTGTGCGGTGAGGTGCATCCTTGGTGGTGTCAAGTTCGGTGTCATCTCTGTGTATAGGCCACCTTCTGGGAGTATGCAGGTATTCTTGGACAAGACTTCGCATATACTCCAACGTTGCCAGTCAGCTGTGGACCATGTCTTTCTCTGTGGTGATGTTAATATAGATTTTTTGAAAACTAGTTGCAGACAGAGATCCCTTTTCATTGATTTGCTTAACTGTTTCAATTTAAGTGTTACAAACTTTGAGCCTACCAGAATATTTGTCGACAGAAATGGCCGTATGTCAGCTACAAAGGTTGACTACATACTAACTAATGCAATTATCAAAAATTGTCAAACATCAAATTTAGAAACTCACATCGGTGATCACAGAGGACTTTTTTTAAATTTTGCTTTCAGAAGTATTACTCGGGAGACAGGCTCAAAATGTAGAATTAATAAATTATGTAGGTCCACTTCAGCTAGCAATTTGTATGAGCTCAGCTTATTTATGTCTCGAACTTCTTTCGATCCTGTGTATCAGTGTTCTGATATAGATTCTGCGTATGATTCCTTCTTGGAAATTATAAATTACTGTTTCGATATCTGCTGCCCATTGAAGTATCGAAGTATCTCGAATCGTCCTAACTCACGTTGGGTTACATCAGAAGTTAGAATGGCTAGCCAAAACCTCAAGAATCTGTACTGGCTTCATGTCAACCTGCGAAATCAACGTTCGTTCGATATTTACAGAGAAGCTAAAAATCAGTATAGACGGCTGTTGAAATATGCTAAGCTTGAGTTCCATACAAAATTGTTATGTACATCCGATAACCAGAGCAAAACAGCCTGGAATATAGTTAAACGGGAAACTGCCCAGCAACCAAATAATGCAGGAACGAACATGACACTGAATATTGCTGGTGTTCAGATTTCTGATCCCCTACTTATAGCTGAGTCTTTTGTAGACTATTTCTCGTCTATAGCAGCCCAAAATATCGCTGATCGCTATGGTGGAGACTTATCTTTTTCATGCACAACACCTTCCTTGCATGATCACACATTCTTTTTCCATCCGGTGAGCCAGTGCGAGGTCTTGGATACAATCAGGTCGTTAAAAAGTAAAAAGAGTGTTGGTGCTGACTTTGTTTCGGTTAGGGTGCTGAAGGCAGTTTCGGGACATATTGCAGAGCCACTGTCTCGATTGATAAATCTTTCGGTCTCCTCTGGTGTTTTTCCTAGATCATTAAAACACTCCTTGGTGCTGCCTGTCCACAAAAAAAATAATGTTGAAGATCTCTGCAATTATAGACCGATTTCCATACTGAGTGTCTTTTCAAAGGTCGTTGAAAGAATAGTACTAGATCGCATGTCTGGATTCCTGAATAAGCATAAATTATTTACTGGTAGCCAACATGGCTTCAGGGAGCGAAGATCGACTCAGTCGGCTGCTATTGACTTTTTTGAGAGTGTCTATCAGTATCTCGACAGGGGTCTGCATGCTGCTGGTCTGTTTTTCGACCTCTCGAGAGCCTTCGACAGTATAACACCCACGTTCATTCTGAATAAGCTCTACAACCTGGGCTTTAGAGGTGTCTTTTTGAATTGGCTAGGCAGCTTCATTACAGGGCGTACTATGTCAGTGAGGGTGGGCAGCCAGTGCTCAGACAAACGTTCCTGCGAGCTAGGAGTCCCACAGGGCTCTATATTGGGGCCATTGCTTTTCATCCTGTTCATAAATGATCTACCAGAACATCTAGCAGCGGTAACAATGAAATTGATAATTTTCGTTGATGACACTTCAATTGCCGTCTCTGCTTCAGGCTTAAATGAACTCAGGGAAGTTTGCATGTCTCTAATCAGCCAATTTGAAAACTGGTGCAAAAAAAATGCACTGATAATGAACATTAATAAGACCGAGTGCGTTCGCTTTCAACTGAGAAGCGATACTGGCGGCACCTTTGAAATTTATCACAATGATGTCCCTTTAAAAGCTGATGATGTGATTAAGTTCTTGGGTATTTATGTGGACAGAAATTTGAGGTGGCACCATCATGTCGAGAGGGTGTGTAAGAAACTCAGCTCGTCTTTCTATGTTATATACCGTTTAAAAAATTCACTTCCACGTAAAATATTATTGAATATATATTATGGTTTGGTATATAGCCATATTGATTATTGCATTTTAATCTGGGGTGACTCTGTTGATTCAGACAGAGTTTTGGTGTCGCAAAAGCGCATATTACGTATGATCTTTGGCTTACAACCACGCACTTCCTGTCGACCAATATTTATAGAAAACAAAATTCTTACAGTACCTTGTATTTACATGTATAGAGCTCTGATATATATGAAGGATAATATGGCCAAATTCACCAAATTGTCCAACTACCACAATTATTCCACCAGAGGTACCGACACTCTATCTATTCCAGTGCATCGAACCACCAAATTTAAGTCCTCTATTTTATATAAAGGCATAATATTATATAATCACCTACCACCCATGGTAAGAGCACTGAATAGGAGAGAGTATGGTAGAACTGTGAAAGATATATTGGCAAAAAAAGCCTACTATAGTATACATGAATATATGTCTGATACAAATCTATTGTAAATTTGATATTTGAATTATATAGCTTCAACTTTCAGTGACTTGTCCCATACACTCTATCTGTGTCCAAGGGATCAATAAATTATATATGTATATGTACCTACTACAGAATCATTGGATTTGTAGTAAGTTTTCACAATTTTCACACGTTCGGCAGTAAGTAAACGATCTCGATCGTTAAATGGCTAACCTTCAACTAAACATATGAGGCTTCAGTTTTCAGTTCTGTTCGACATATGTCATTGAAACAGGGCTGTGAAATCCGGACCACGAAATGGATAACCCATTACTATAGAATATTTTTCAATTGTTCTTTATTAACTGAACTATATATTTAAGGTTTTATAAGGTAGCCAGTGCTTCCTTCAAGGTATTTTCTCTCCATATTTGCATTTCTTCAACATCCATCCCGTTGGTACTTCATCCGCCATCCGCTTCACAAATTCATCTATGAAGTATATTCTTAAACATTTCAGTTTATCATTTACCTGCCGGCTAATATCTGTAAGTCCTCGGGTATTTTTATTCTGTACACTTCTGTGCACTTGATAAAAGTGATTAGGGTGCTTAAACATTTTGCGTAAATACATAGAAAGGCGAACGTTTCAATTCCAAGTTCTTATCACGGCTACAACTGAAATTGCATCTTCTTCTCTCAACATGCTACTCTTCAATATTTCCGTGTTCTACGGAAAACAAAATCATGCGTTTTCCGAAAATCACCCTGTATTTTATCATCTAAACCTCATAACATTAAGGCAGATTTATAATAATCTTTCATTCGATTTATTCCGTAGATCATTTGGCTCCCTCATAATTAATCTTGATGTTGATAGCTTTACACCGTAAACTTCGCGGTTGTAAATTTCACTCATTATGATAATGCAATTTCTGGCGTCTGCGAATCTAACTCGACCAAGATATTCGAAGCTAATAAACTGAATGTCATTTCGAAATGATAATTTTATTGTTTCGCTTCGTTATATCATAGAAAGTTTTATTATTAGATATTTCATTTTAAAGCCATTTGTCATTGGAAATCTTGAAATTGGTGTTTAATTGCACAAATATTTGTAGGTTTTAAAGTTTTTATTCAAGGTATTAAGCATGTACATTCAGAATGTTTTGATGGTTTTTCTGTAAAAATTATTAAAATAAATATTTTCATGAGAAAACAACTATAGGAAAGTTGTAAAAGAGCGAACATTATCTGGAAATCTTACTATGCTTTTGATTTATGTTGTCCGGTCAAATAAGGCAAGGAAGGTTACAAAAATTCCCATAAAACTGAAAATTGCGCAAAAAAATTTATTGTTTTTTGTTTTTTGGTTATTTGTTAAAATTTAGATCATTTCACTATTTACTCGAAATATATAGTTTAAAGTTTGTATTTGGATGACTTATGCCTATTTCTGTTAAACATTCATGACGATAGAGCATGTGAGATGAAGCTAAAATTCTGTCAAATTTGTGCGAAATAATAATTTTATGAATGGACTCCATAGTTTTATCCTAATTTAATTTACTTGAATTTAATAATTTTGAAAAATACTGTTTAACGTTTAAAAAATTAATTGCAAATAGTAAGAACATTCAATTAATACTCTAGGCAATTTCAGAAAAGTTCAGTTTACTCTAAAACATGTTCATTTAAGCATTTTGTTCATTATTGCTACCCTGTAAAAGTTTAGTGAAATCCCGAAAGTATATTTCTCTTTTATACTGTACTAAATCCAATTTTGCCCTATCAACCACATAGTTATAACAGAAATAGATTCGTATAATATTGAAAGAGAATAAAAATATTACCCGCTAATTAAAGATCAAGAAGTTATACCGATAAGGATTCCGGTTAAACAAGTCTGGCAAAAAATTTTTTTAATGTCTGTTATCCCGAGATAATCATATTTTTGAAAAAGTCGAACACTTTTTGCTACATCTTTGGATACTATGATTTAAAATTATTCTATTTGGTAACAATATTTTAATATAATTCTAATTTAAAATGCAGTCACCGATGAAACAAGAAATTGGTTTTATCAATAAATGGTTTGTTAGGAGTAAAAAATTTCAAAAATTTGAAACGTTTTCGAAAAATTGACTGACCTTTTTGAAAGAGTTTTTTAAGGGGAAGTTTTTTTGATGGCTTTTTAAGGTTTACGTTGGGCATTTTTTGTGTGGAATTTGATTTTCACAATGCCGGTATGAAACAGCTGTATCCGCTAATATTTGTTCAGTAGGCTCGGTCGATATTCTGTATTTTCTTTATATTCCTTCGATCTGTTTTTAATATTGCGTTGCTTCTATACGTCTTCATTATGTTGATTCTATGTCTGCGAAAAAACGGCGTTTCTTGGATATTTCAATCAATTTAATTTTTAAGAAATTTGTAGATATTAAACAGAATTATTCTGCTTGATATTTAAGGTATTGAAATAATGGGTTAGGAATAAAATGCATTATTTTTGCGTGCATTTCAAGACTTTGTTCAATATGTTCTGATTGTACAAATTGGATGAAATATGCACCGTTTTGTTTATAATTATTTTGTCATTTTAAAGGCAGTTTCATAATGCTTTCTTTATATGGTCGAAAAACTCTAGTAATCTTCTCTTGATGTCAATTTCTTATCATGTCAGAAAGCTTTTTAATGCAAGAAAAAGATGGTAATCGCTTGGTGCCAAGTCCAGACTATATGGTGGATGCATTAAAACTTCCCGACCAAGCTCCTGGGGTTTATAGCAAGTCATTACAGACGTGTGTGACCTGGCGTTGTTCTGATATGATATAATGAATTATCTTGATACTCCCAGATCTTCTGTGAGGATCCATCAGAAGCTTTTTCAGCTTCTGCGAGTTGGAAGTTCAGTTGTGTTCTGGTTAGGCTGAAACACAACACCTCTTCTGTTGGTCCACTCTGGCCGTTTCTGGTCAATCGCTAGCTTGAAATGGTTCAGTTATTGTCACTAGAGATACGAATTTAGTGTTTAGCCATATGGAAGAGACTCATATTAAATAATTCTTTTCCAGTCCCAGCAAATGCACATTAGAACCTTCCGGGCCGTTAGTCCTGGTTTGGCTACCCTTTGAACTGCTCTACCGCGCTTTGACCAAGATAGTTTTCGCACAATATTGTCGTATCTGATCCATTTCTCATCCCTAGTCATCAAAGGTTCAAGAAATTCCGTTTGGCCAAGGCTTCGCAGATGGAAATTCGATCCATCATGTTTTTTGGTGTTAATTGATGTGGCACCCAAACATCGAGCTTCTTTTTGAATCCAGCTTTGCGCAAATGGTTTAAAATTGTTTTATAGTCGATCTTTAGCTCCTGGGCGATTTAGCACGACTACTAATATGCCGGTCAACATCGATCATTTCTGCGATTTTATCAACATTTTCATAAATAAAGCACAAGTTTGAAATTGCTTGATCGGTTCTTTACGAGATATCGATCACTACAGTCATCTACCGAAAAATAATGGATTTCTTTTACCTCAACCTTTACAATACATTGCGTTGTTTGACAGGTGATAATCGCGAAAGGATATTTATATATCATATAACAAATTTGAAAAATTTTCATTATATTTAGTGCCAAAGGATGTCTCAAGGGTTATCGATTTTAAAAAATATGACTGAACAAAATGACAGGGATTATTATTTCTTATTTTTGCCAGAACTAGTGTAACTTGAACCCTCGTTGGACACCCTACAAGGTGAGTAAAAATTCTAAAAACACACCAACGCCTCTTCGAGACAATCCCGTTTCCCATCTTCAGTCTCCGACCGTGGTTTCGTCAATCCAATGGTACGTAGCGGTCAGGTGAGTTGAACTTTCCAGCAATATTACCTGCAGAATGCTGGTTGAACAAGGAATGTTGATTCCCCCGCCTGTATTATATTCTCTCGCCCATTCCTTCAGTATTCCGTTCAAGTCGGCGACTATTCGACGACTTCCTCCGCAAAACTTGTACCGCGAAAAGTTTGTCTTTTAATTGTTGTTAAACAGTGTTTAATTGGCGACATAAAACGCTTGCTCGGTTCACTTGTTGACAAACCATCAAACCTGTGTTCTGCCCGAGTGAAACAGTGTGACCATTTCATTAGAAGTGGATTGAAGAAGAGTGTCAGGTAATGTTTACACAACAAATTTGTAAGAATCCTGAAGAGTCCATTCAGGAGTGAAACCCATATGTTGGACGTTAATCTAGCAGTGCGAGAAACTTCATTTGGATGATTGTGTGTGCTAAGAATTGTTATAGGTAGATTCGAGGTCACTATCAATTAAAATTCTGATTATTTGTGTCGAATGGATAGGAAATGCATATTAATCTGAATTTCTTTCTCTTCATATGCGGAAACCAGTCTGTGACAAGTGGGAATAAATTGAATTCTCGTTGAAAATGTTTATTGCAATTATCCAAAACACTGTAATCGATCTAGTCATCTGTGATACACTTAAACTTATCTTATTCAATCTACCGTGCAAAGAAAAATGAATTACCTAACAAAAGACCAAACCCTGTCAAAATTACAAAGAAATAACGCGATGTGTTGATAGCGTAAAATTTATAGCCAATGGCGTACAAAAGAAAGTGCATCCAATTGTAACATTTTTGATTAATACGAACATCAGTTGAGATTTTCCGGTTGATTACTCATTAGGGTAAAATTATTGGGACATTTAAGTGTTTGTTGAAAAGAGAGATCTTAGGTCAAGTATGCCCTCTTCCGGCAATTCAATTTTTTGTACAGAGGGAATCAAGCATAATCAATACAATTTTTAATCTAGTATCTGGCTCTGAAGCAAAAGTTCGTTATATATTTTCAAATTTCACAATTTTCGAAAGAAATAAATCCAGTTGAAATCGATGTGAGATACCCATTTCAAAATTTGCGCGGAATTTGTTGAGGATCATAGATCAAGAAAGATAGATTTCAAAATATTTTGAATATTTCAAAAATAATGGACTAATTGAGCTTGTTATTTGTATAGATAAAAGATAAGTTAATCAACTAGTTTTTTTTTTGTCTTAGGTCAAGTTTGTCCTCTTCTTTCGGCAATTTTATTTTATTCTACCAAGGGAATCAAGCATAATTAATACAATTTAAGATCTAAGATCTTGTTCCAAAGCAAAAGCTTATTAAATTTTATTTATTTTCGAAAGAAATAAGTTCAGTTGAAATCGATGTGAAATACCCATTTCAAAATTTGGGCGGAATTTGTTGAGCATCATAGATCAGGAAAGATAGATTTCAAAGAGTTTTGAATATTTCAAAAATAATGCACTAGATAAACTTGTTATTTGTTTAGATATAAAATTAGTTCCATTGAAATCAACTAGTTTTTTTTTGTCTTAGGTCACGTCTGTCATCTTCTTTCGCCAATTTTTTTTTATATAGCAAGAGAATTTAGCACAATTAATACAATTTTAGATCCAAGATCTAGTTCTAAGGTAAAAGTTCATTATATTCCAAATTTTCATTATTATGGAATGAAACAAGTTGAGATGAAATCGATGTAAAATAACCATTTCAAAATTTGCGCGAAATTTGATGATGATTATAGATCAGAAAAGGTATAATATATTTCAAAAAATGCTTTATATTTCAAAAATAATCCACTAGATCAGCTAGTTCTTTATAGCGACATAACAATAAATTCCATTAAAATCAACTAACATTTTTGGCTTAGATCAAGTATATCATTTTATTCCAGTATTTCTCCTTTTATGTACCAAGGGAATCAAGCATAATTAATACAATTTAAGATCGAAGCTCTAGTTCTAAGACAAAAGCTCATTACATTCGAAATTTTCTTTATTTTCGAAGAAATAAGTCCAGTTGAAATCAATGTAGAACGACCATTTCAGCTCGGAATTTGTTGAGGATCATAGATCAGGAAAGATAGATTTCAAAGAATTTTGAATATTTCAAATATAATGCACTAGATAAGCTTGTTATTTGTATAGATTATTATTAGTTCCATTGAAATCAACTAACTTTTTTGTCTTAGCTCAAGTCTGTCATCTTCTTTCGGCAATGCATTTTATGTAGCAAGAGAATTAAAATTAAGTACAATTAATTCAATTTTAGATCTTAGATCTAGTTTTAAGGCAAAAGTTCATTACATTCGAAATTTTCATTATTTTGGAAAGAAATAAGTTCAGTTGAAATCGATATAAAATAACCATTTCAAAATTTGCGCAGAACTTGTTGAGGTTTATAGATCAGGAAAGATAGATCGCACTAGATGAACTTGTGATTTCTATGGATATAGCAATAAAATAATCAACTACCTTTTTTGTCTTAGGTCAAGTCTATCATCTTCTTTCGGCAATTCTCTTTTATTGTAACAAGGGAATCAAGCATAATTCATACAATTGCAAATCTAAGATCTAGTTCTAAGGCAAAAACTCATTATTATTTAAATATTTTAATATTAACCTTCTATATATTTAAGTTCAAAAAATTATATTTAATAATTATAACTTCAAGATTTAAATTAATGTCATATAAGTACCAGTTATATCAAACGACATATAAATATTATATATATATATATATATATATATATATATATATATATATATATATATTATATATAATATCAAAATATTTAAATATTTAAATAATTTTATATACCTTCTATCAAGTATTAACCTCTATTTATGTTATGTTAAAAGCTCATTATATTCGAAATTTTCTTTATTTCCGAAAGAAATAAGTCCAGTTGAAATCAAGGTAGAATGAGCATTTTGAAATTTGCTCGGAATTTGTTGAAGATCATAGATCAGGAAACATAGATTTCAAAGCATTTTGAATATTTCAAAAATAATGCACTAGATAAGCTTGTTATTTTGTATACATAAAAAATTTTGTTTCATTGAAATCAACCAGCTTTTTTTTGTCTTAAGTCAAGTCTGTCATCATCTTTCGGCAATCCTTTTTTTATGTACCAAGGAAATAAAGCATAATCAATACAATTTTAGATCTAAGATCTATCAGGAAAGATGGATTGTACTAGAAGAGCTTGTGATTTGTGTACATATAACAATAATTTCCATTTAAATCAACTAGCTTTGTTTTGTCTTAGGTCAAGTTTGTTATCGTCTTACGACAATTCTCTTTTTGTATCAAGAGAATCAAGCATAATTTATACAGTTTTAGATCTGAGACCTAGTTCTAGGGCAAATGTTCTTTACATTCGTAATTTTCCATTTTATTTAAAAAAATTCACACAGTTTTTATGTTTCACAATTTATTCAGAATCCTGACACGAGTTTCGGTTCTTCGACTATTTTCAAAGGAGTACAGAATGGAACTAAACTTAAAATTGCAAAGGTTATTTTATTACACTTAGGAAATCGGTGTATTTTTACGGCGCATGGAAATAACAACATGCAATATAGGGGTGTTGCCAAAGACTATCTGGGAATTTGTTAAATTCTCTTTTTTCTTAATAGCCTTTTTGATTGAGAAAATCTCCAAATAGTCCATCAATTTACTCTTATTAACATTATACATTAAAGTGACATCTTTCTCGTTAAAAAAATTATCATATTTCATACAATGTTCTGCAAAACCGGTTGATTTCTGGTTTTTCAAAATAGACATCATATGTTCTTTGATTCTATGTTGTAAAAATCGGCCTGTTTGTCTTATATATGTACCTTTACAATCATTGCACTTAATTTGATAAATCCAAGATTCGGAAAAGTTGGGGTTCCTTTCTTAATTGTTCACCAACATCTTAGCTAAATTATTTCTTCTTACTGCTAAAGAATTAATTCCCATTTTATGAAGTCCATTAGAGATCTTTCTGCTGAAACCTTTCATATAAGTCATTGAAAACTATATTTTTTTTTCTTCATAAGGATCATTTATATTGATATAATTTTTTTTTTTAAATATTGTGATAAGTTTTCTTATTAATCATTTTGTCAATGATTTCAATTCTATAGCCATTGTTCACCGCTATAGTTTCAATTATATTGACTTCTTTTCTGAAATTGACTTCGTTCAATGGGATGCTCAAAAGTCTATGAATGAAGATTTTTTTCTTTATAAGAATAGCCTTATAGAACCATGTTTCCAGCTCATTCAGTGTGCTAATTCTATACGATCTCATTAAATGTATATCGAAAGTTTTGCAAATGAAACTAATCAAAGATTCTCCAAGCTTTTCACACTTTCATTCTTTTTAACATCACAGACAGTAATTCGACCATGGTCAACTAACAATTGCTATCGAATTATGGTTTCATCGAGTATAAATTACGTTGAAAGTGATAAAGTATCATGCAAGGTTATTGAATGCAATGATTCGTCTTCATTAAGTCGCGTGATCTAGCGCTGAATAACTTTTATTCATCAATAAGTACATGAAATTAATCTTCATTATGATACGTTCCTTTTCAATGAGCGACTAAGATTTCTGATCCATTTATCACCAGGAAAAAATTGAAAATCATTTTAATATTATCATTTGTTAAGCGATGTATTTTTTCTCTCTACAGGATGCCCAAGTTATTTTTAAGCTTTATAGAAGAGGCAGTTTTGGCACATAATTTCCATAGGGGTTTACAAGGCAAAATTTAGTGTAAACTTTGACTAGAGATTATGGCTGAAAAATAATTTTTTCCTCAACCACCCTTAAACGAGTTTTTCATCAAAATCCCTATGAGACCACCCTAGTTTAAGGAGAATTTTTCGTTCTTTCCAATGGTGTAACATGAATTTTGATTAAGTTGCACTATGTTTTCAGTGAAAAAATCCTGAAACGTTACAAAATAGTAGAATATTGAATAACTTTACAACGGAAGATAACACTGACCGACAAAAAAATTTTTGTGGTTGTAACATGAAGTTGAATAGCATATTATGGCAAATTGGACGTATCCAAATGAGAAAATGGAAAAAAGTTCTAACACGTAAGGTTTTCAAGTAGCATTTATAAGACCACATTTCGTGTTACAATATCTGAAGTGTATTGAAAAAATGATTTCAGAATTTTTCAACCGTATTATCAACTTCATTTAGTTTTACACCTACTAAATGTATCTACATGACTTGAAATACTAATGAAATTCTATTTTTTCCTTTTATGAGGGGTCATATCTTCTCTCTTCAAAAACCAGCAGCAATCTACCATCATTGCTGGATTCCATTGTCCTTGATAGCGAATTTCCATTGTCCTAATATCTTGATGGAATCTTTCACCCTGCTCGTCACTGACAGCTCCCAAATTTTCAGCAAAAAATGACAGATGTGAATGGAGGAAATAAATTTTTAATGACATTCGGACACCAAGCGATTTGTAGGCATCAAACATTCATCAACTAACTGCTGGTAATCTGCATCTATATTAAAATAAAATAGAAAGGCCTTTTACTTGATAGAAGAAATATAACAAAATTTGAATATTAAAACAAATTGAAATATGTTTATCTTCTACAATTTTAATTTCAAAAAAATTCTTTATCCAAAGAACTTTTAGAATTAAATTAATGTCTGAAACAAGCACCGCTTACATTTAATAGACGTATATAATCGAACCTCAATATATAATGTCAAATGGAATAAATAAACCAACAGATATACGAAAGTCATTAAAATTAATAAATAAATATTTAAAGGAGACAAAATTTTGTTTCTGGTCTTAACTTTAAGAACACCAATTGCCTTTCAAAAACATGAACACACTTAAAGGACTTCCCAAAGAATATAATTTATTTGAAATATTTAATATATTTAAATATTCGAATAAGTTAATTCAGAAATCTCTAAAAACATGCACTATATCTTCGAAAAACAAATATAATTCTAAGCAATTCCTTCTTCAGTCCTGAATAATATTCCAAATATCAAATTCAAAAAACTAACCTATATCAAAACCTCACCACGTGTAAAGAACTAATGCTTCGAAACACAGATCAATATTATAATTCAAGATTGATCTATGTTCTAACAAAATCAAAGAACAGTGTGAGTTATTTTTAAGGCTTATTTAAATTCCATTGACATTCCATAATGAGATTTATTGAAGCCAAAATATAATTATATATTATATATAAAATAAAATAAAATAGAATTATATTTGTTTTTTGAAGATATAGTGCATGTTTTTAGAGATTTCTGAATTAACTTATTCGAATATTTAAATATATTAAATATTTCAAATAAATTATATTCTGTGAGAAGTCCTTAAGTTGTGTTCATGTTTTTAAAAGGCAATTGGTGTTCTTAAAGGTAAGACCAGAAACAAAATATTGTGTCCTTTAAATATTTATTCACTAATTTTAATGACTTTCGTATATCTGTTGGTTTATTTATTCCATTTGACATTATATATTGAGGTTTGATTATATACGTCTATTAAATGTAAGCGGTGCTTGTTTTAGACATTAATTTAATTCTAAAAGTTTTTTGAATAAAAAATTTTTTTGAAATTAAAATTGTAGAAGATGAACATATTTCAATTTGTTTTAATATTCAAATTTTGCATCCATATTGTTGCCCAAAAATTCTCTCACTACACTAACAAATGAGTTCGATGCTCTGAGGTCCTGCCTGGTAAGTTTTTCTGTAAAATTAACGTCGTCAGCAATTTTCTGATTTGTGGTTCAATAAAAATGCCTTTCTTTAATTTAGCATTACTTTACTTTGGAAAGGCTTGTTTTAAGTGTTTGAATACATCACCATCTTTATTCATAGCCTTCACAAAAATTTTCATCACCCCAAGTTTAATGTGAAGAGGAGGCAGAAGGACATTTTTGAAGTCTGCAAGAGATCTAAACTTAATATTTTGAGATCCTGGTTGAAATACACCTCTTTTTGGCAAAATTTTTGTTATATAATGCTGATTTACTGCACAAGGGCCCCATAGACAAAGAAAACAATAATATTTTGTAAGTCCTCCTGAAGTTCCACTTAAATTCCTTAATTATATTATTTCGCAACTGCGGCGTGTCGTCCCGAAATTTTTGTCCTTAAAATACTTTCTTATCTATACACAGAGAACCACTCACTTTGAAACTCAACAGAAGACTAATTTTTAATCTTAATTTTAGGTCTAATATTGTAAGCAATACAGTTTAGGTACTTTTCCTGTTGTAAAATGCATCCATTTTAACCGTCTCCTCATAAATTGACTACTCGTTAATGTAAAATGGTTTTATTGAGCTATTAAAACGTGATATGTGTTAGTGCTTGAGAAATATTTTTCCTAATATAAGAAGAGTATTTCCATCAAAAAAAAATAAAGATCTCTGCTTTGTGTTACAAAAATCTTGGCGACTAGTGTAATTGAACCATACCCTATAAGAACTTTTGTATTGCAAATTGCCTATATTATCACCTTGTGAAACTTGGCCAGAGATAACTTGGGCACCTTGTATACTTTATTATATGCCCGTGCCAAGGTGCTACTTTTAGAAAGTTATTTCGTTCAGATAAACTTTTTCTCGAATTTAGCGCCGACAAAAGATTCAAACCATTATTTTGGGCAGACAGTTACCAGTGGGTTTAAGCAGATGGTTTTGTCGATGTATTAAATAAAAATGCACCTGTTGCTATGCATTGGGTGTGCTATTCATAAAGAGTATATAGTTTGCCTTTGAAAAATTACTATATATATAAATAGTTTCTTGAAGTCACTGAATTATATTGAGAATCTGAAGATTTGGAACATAGACAATGTTTTCTAAGAGATTATTATTCTAATAGATATATTAATTCTAGTAAATAATATTCTGGCTTTTAAAGAGTTTGATTTATAGTATATACAAAAAATTAGTTTTGATGCCAAGAAAGCATCAATCATAACTTGTTTGAATGAAAATTCATAAAAACACTAAATTTCCGTGTAGAGCATTGGCGTGCTACTTCATCAACACCCACTGAAACGGGAGCACACAATTAAAAAAAAAAAAAAACTGGCGGACAAAATTAATTATTGTTATACTTAGACTCAAGCTTTAGTATTTTCGATATGACAGATGTTATGCAAATTATTCTTTATATTCTGTTTTTATCGTTTTATATGAACCGAAATGGATTTTTTGAAGTTTTAAGTTTTGTTGCGCTCTTATCCAGGGAACTGCGTGCTATGATTTCAGTGGTCTCACTGATGAGGAACCAGACCTCCAAACTAAATCTGTCAGAAAGGCCAGTCCGTTCGTAAACACGCTAATTTTTGAGAGAAAAGAGCTAGGCCTTGAAACTTTCAGGAAAACTTTGGATCTAGATATCTCAGCTTAGTTCGTTTGTAGACAAAATCGGTCCAATGGTTTCTCAGTCATTCGCATTCGAATTTTTTCCCAATATTTTCTGAACTACGAACCCTATTGATCCCAAATTTTGCAGTTGGTGTGAAATTTTCTGACATTTTTACTTATATTTATCAAACTACAAATTCGTTTGATCTGAAATTTGGTTGTTAGAAGCAAAATAACAATGCACATTCTCATGCAAAATTTAATGGGGATTGTGTGATTAGAAGATTTCAAACAAAAGCTAAAATTTTGTGATCGGAGCAGCATTGCGTGCTGTAGAAACCTGAGCATCAGTTCTAAAACCGAGTTTATATTTAGCATGTTGATGTAAAATGAAGACAAAGAGGCTAATACAAACTTTTGTGAGAATCGTAGGTGATATGAATAAGCGCGCAAAATCTCTTGTTTTTACTTTAAAAACATTCGATTTTCTTATCGTTCATTATGGGAAAATGTATGAAACGCATGAAATTCATAGAACATATATTATTTTCTTGAAGATTCCTTCTCAAATGTGTTTCAGTCTTTCGTTTCTGCATAATAATTGGGTTTGAGACTTTGGATTTTCCCTATTATTACGTACGGATCTGGTGTATTTGAATGTATTGGGTTGCTATTTGAGTTACCCTTCTGATAATGTTCAATATCAAATTGTTTAAAAAAATTCACTGAATTTGAAAATTTCAACCAGGATGTTTAGAGAATAAATAAAGCTGTTTAACTAAAACACACCCGCCATCTCTTTCCTATCCAAAAAAAAAAAAATTGGGGTTGTTGACACCCTCAGGTGGTTTTTTCAGAACGATGTCGTCTAAGAAATTCATTCTCCCTAATACAGAACTTCGATATTCGGATCGATTCTCCATACCATCTTTCTTCAATTTCGATCATTCCATCCTACATAAAAATTTTGAGAAACGTTAAACGAATGTGATAACTAACCATAAGTATTATTGTACGAGCGAATATTATATATTTCCTTCAACAATAAGTTTAACATGTAATTATATGTTTCAAACTGAATCAAGGTCTATAAAAATACTTGACACTAGGAAGTATTCGATCAATAAACAATTGACCTCCTTGAGATATGCTCTAACTATTCAATCTCAGCTTTCTCAAATGGAATTCATTTTTGCATAAATTTTGTGATTCTCAACATTACACTTTGGTTTCCATGCTATTCAAATTCTTAACATCAGTATTGTTGGAGAGTGATATACATACAATACATATTCCCATTTCCATATGTTTGGATATTAATTGCTTGGAAATTATTGTTATTACACAACCAACTTGACTTTATTTATCTGTTATAATTGTTTCGTTTAGTTCTCGGTAGTGCCGATTTCCTTTTATAATTCTGAATGATTTTGTGGATATGAAAAAGGAGAAAGTCTTCTTTAGAGCATAGAATTGGTAAAATATTTTACAGGCGAACTTCCATTCAAAAAAATACCATTTGTTAGATTGACAATTTTTCCCTATATTTGTGGGGGCCAGACAAATATTCTGAAATATTAAATATTCAACTGCTTCAGATGAAATAATACTTCGAAACTGTTCACACAAAAATATCTGAAAATCTCATTTTTTGTAGTATAACAGGCATTTTTGAAAACTTATTTCAGATATCCAATATTAAATAAACTAGTTTCCAGACTTTAGCGAAAATTTTCATTCTGTCACTGAATTCTGAAGTTGAAGATATATCTGACATTTGTCATTCAACTTTTATATACGAATAATAATCAAATAAAACAAAAAAATTAATTAAAAATCGAGGCATACTTGGTAGAAGCTATTCAAATAAAATTAAATTCAGAATAATTTCTGGAAACCTCTATAATATACCATTAATAAGTAGTATGAGCTATAGTAATAGAAAGTTCTACAAATCGAGACAGTGTAACTATACACTAAGGTATTAATCATACACTAGCGTCATCTAAAGTATGGAAATATACATACAAAACATACCTTTGCGAGTTAATTCAAGTAAAAAATGTATTCTCGATATTTTCACGTTGGAAGCTTTTGCGTAATTGTTCATTTCCCTTAAAAATTTCAAATCTGTAAATTAATTTTTAAAGAGGCTACATGTGATGAATAGAAGCACGGAATTCTGTGTTTTGTCATCCGACAGTCAAGTAGGGTAATTTTTTACTTTTTAGATTTTTTCTCATGAAACTGAAAAATAAATAGTATTAAAAGGCTTTATCATTCTCTCTTCGATATGTATCATTACCTGTTGGCAAGAAAGTGTGTGAAAAAAATTAAATTCAACAAATTTTCATATACTTATAATAGGGTTTTCAGAAATCAAAACATATCTAATTTCGTAAGTAGTTTTAAATTTATGTTATAATGAATGAGCTGCTGTATAGTGACAGTTGTCATATTTAAATGAAGAATTGTGGAAATTTCAAATCATATATTAATATATTTCACATAATTATTCTGTTTTAATATTTAAAATTTATTCTCAACGGTTAGTTTAACTTCACTTTATGCAAAATGCTTAGAAATACTTCAGACGACTGCGTAGCTAACCCAGTTAGATTTGGTACGAGTATTTGAATCAAATTAATTTTATATCCAAATAATATCTATATCTACAACGAATAATTAAATGAAAGATGTGTAGGCCACAGCTTATTTTATATTAATTAATTCTCTTATGAATGATCCTAATGAATGGTCAGTAAACTCACAGCGTATTTGGCCTCAGTATAATAGTTGTCTAGCGTCGAAAGATCTTAAAATCTATACAATTTCTTGAATTTCAAAAGTGGCATATAACCTTGAAAACAGCGATATGCCATTTTTGGTTTTCAACAAAGATATTTGTCTACCAGAAAATCATAAAGAATGACGAAGAACGGGTTGATTTGTGCACGCTAGTTCCAGGAACCGCCTGCTATCGTTTCGGCCAAATGCCTTCAATTATCAAATGCCCAAAATGGTCTAAAACGGCTAGGTTGGACTTACTAATGAAAAATCACAGGTCAAAATAACTCCATCTGGCTGGTCCGGCCATAAACTCGCTAACTTTTGAATGGAAAGAGCTGGAGTCTTGGAACTTTCAGAGAAGGTTTGGGGTATCAATGCCGCGGCTGAGTTCATTAATGGGCAAAATTGGTTTAATAGTTTCGCAGTTATTAATGTTTGAAAAAGTTGCATTATTTTCTCAATATTTTCAAAACAACAGATTTGGTCGATCCGACACTCAGCATTTGAAAGTAGAATGCTGAGGCGTACGTTTTTGTAAAATTTCGTGAAGATCGTATAATTAGAAGATCGTGAGTGATATGAACTAGCGCGCAAAAGCTCCTAACGTCAGTGCTTTTTTCATTCTATCAGTTTGATAATTGAGATAGAAGCAGCACCCCCAAATAGATAGTTTCTTCTCTCAGGAGAGCGCACAGCCAATCTTGCAATTGAGGAAATCGATAGAATTGTTTTCTTTCAGTTAGCAAAGTCGGAGGATTTTACGGTAATCTCTTTTAATTGCATTATGAAGAGAATGTTAGCTCATTCCCTTATTTCTTTTCCTATTTAAAGCTTCTGATTTATTAGATGGAGTATGTTCCCTGACTAAAGTCGTACGTATCAAACAGAAAACAGAGAGTTAACATTATACAAAGTAACATTCTGTCCAAATCTAAAATATTGATAAGTATTTTAGAAATTTATACTTATTTATATTACTAGATCACTGAGAGTAAAGTCATAGTTTTCCAAAGTATTAGTTAGAGGTTTCTGGATCTGTTGACCTTCAATGCATTTATATTGATAATACTAAATTGGGGCCAGCAGACAGAAACTTACTTTGCCAATGTGAATTGTTAGTAAGATTGATCTTAATAGATCAGTCGGAATTAATATGAACGAAAATACTCCATTAGTTGTGTATTTTTGTAATTTCAATATTCAAGCATGGAACCAACGGAAACCTGAAAAGCATATCAAATAATTAAAACAATTAAGCATAAGAAAAACTTAGAATCATGATTCTTACCACAATATATGTTTTTTTTTATTTAAGTGCTTGGTGATCTATATCCGTTCAAAAAATTAGGCACAGATTCATAAATAAAATTTGAAATGTACACAGAGATTTTAATAAAATCTTAATCCATAAGTTGGGTTTCGGGAAATTATGCAGATGAAAATTTAGAATCCAGAATATATTCTAGGTCTTTACATATTTGAATATTTCAAGTACTCACATGAAGATAGGCAAAAATTCACAAATGAAAAAAAAGACAAAAATTTTTAATTTAATTTTTCGAGCTCATAGGTTAACGCTTACTGAAAAAAATCTTTCTACGTGAACATTAAAGGTGTCAGTTAGTTATACAATCAAATAAAATATTCAGGCTGTTTTCAAAGTTGGGACGTTTTCCACAGGAGGTAAAACTCATCAAAATAAGGCACCTAACCAAAAATCCCTTCATAAAATATACAAAGGGATCAATAAAAAAATAACTGTTATCTTCAAATTTTAGAATAATCCGAGTCCTACCCTGTTACTTAGGACTGTAAACTATAGAGATATCATCTCTATACTTTTAAGGCAAAATGTAATTGGATATATTATGTCAAATGCCCGTTCAGTGTGAACAATTCTGATAATAAGAATAACTGCAGAGAATAAAACTTTAAACATATAAATTGGGTAATAGTCAACTCCATTATTTTCAATTTTGTTATACAATGGTTAAATTTTTTACGCTGGGGGGTATAACTCGCCAGAATGAAATATTTTGAAGAAAACGACACAAGGAGAGATCCAAGAATTATATGAGGAATTCCTTATACGATGTTACAAGATAATAAAGATTCAGATGTTCAAAATTGTCAATCATTTTGATTCCTAGCCAAAAATCGTCAATATTCTAAACGAAACCGCATGGCGGATTCATTTATCGCGAGATAAAGTGAAGTTTGGTACTCTTGATTTTACGTGAAAACACGTAAGGGATCGAATTAGTACCCTGTATTTAAACAACTATACGGCATTTTTCGACAAATTATCGAAAGTAAAAGTCCGTTGAATGTTTGATCCAAATTTTAATATCTATTCAGCGATGCAATTGACATATGTTGTTAATCCAGGCCGCAAGCTCGCTGGCGTCTCCAGAGTTAGTAGAACCGGACTTAAATAACTGGGAATTGAATTTTACTGAATGAGTTTCCAGCTTTACTTCCCTAAACATTTTGTATAGGTGGTTTTTTTTAAATCACTTATTTTGGTGAGTTTTGAAAATACTCTGTACAACACATAGAACACATTCAGAAATAGGATCTTCTGATAATATTGAAATTTAGATAGAATTATTTTGGTAGGATTGTGTGAAGCTCACAATCATATGACGCCATTTGAACTGAATTTTTGCTTTTTTTCATTTTAATTCGAATAATTAAAGCAGTAATCGTCCTCGAAAACCGACAGAAGACTAACCTCAAAAACGTTCTTCTTGTGAGTCGAAAGTCTTGCAAAACAGGGCGAGTACCTGTTGAATGTCAAAAGAACTGTCTAACTAATAAGAGCAATTTAAGTCTCGTTCGGAGATCACAGAAAACAACGCGCTCTCTTGCCGCAAATGTCATACCTGTTCATTTGACCTACCGGCTCACTGAACTCCCAATCGATTAAGCTACTTCATAGAGAAATATATTTATTATGATTTTCTACCACACACAGCGTTTTGAATCATTATTTTATTTTACTTAATCCATGGAAGTGACTTAAATAAATGAAGATCTCACAAGGCTAAGTTTAAACTTCGTATGGGTTTCACTCTCTTTCATCCAACATATAACTTAACATTGTAATTATTCTTTCAAGGGAGTCCCTGGCACGTGAACATTATGTCCACATCCAACATATCCATCATCGGCGAATCTGTCAGATTGGTGCCTGCCAACACCTCCGCTATCTTCGAAATAATAACCAACACCAATGTGGCACCCGACGACCTAGTCGTTCATGTCATATCTCCGAGCAAAAGAGCTCTCCAAGCCCGGGTACTTCCGGGCAACAGGACGGGTGTACAGAGCGTGGAATTTGTGCCGACGGAAGTTGGCACCCACCTCATAGAGGTTACTGTGAATGGGGAAAAATTGCCGTCGGGCCCACTCGTGGCCAAAGTTTACGACGCTGGCCTGATCCAGGTTGCTGATGTCAGTGGAGGTGTTGTGGGTCAACCAGTTCAATTTAGAGGTAAGTAGAGCATCGGTTATTTGTACAGTCGATTGTGAGGATCGTTTTTGCACGCCTACTCAGTCTGAGTAATCGTTAAATTTGCGGTCAAATCAAGGCAGATAAATACAATACAAATACATAATTTTCAGACTTTGAAATCTTAATTTTTATTGGAATGAGAAAATGAGTAAGAGGGGTTTTATTACTTGGAAGATTTTTTCAACGTCTTCAATATCAATCAGATTAATTCTGTTACGCCTCTCAACAAATTTTAATTTTAAAATGGATGGAAATAAGAAATTAATCAATTTTTTATGACTTTTCATTTACTGAATATACAGTGACTCGAATTGTAGTAGTAATGTACTGTTGACTACATTTTCTCAATTCATTCAATTCAGTTAAATAATTAAATGTGATAACTATGTATTATTTTCAAACTGAATCAATTCAATTTATTAATTATAGTATATTATATTATATTATTAGGAGTACAAATAACTTTCCGTCGTTTTATTGCAGATGGCGCGGCACGGAGTTTCGGTTAGCTTTCGCAGATGATAACCGGCTTAAAAAATAGTTTGGACATTCAAGAACAACATAACCTATTAATATCATTGATTTTATATTGGTAAAATATAATTTTTATAAGTTGAAAATGTCCGAAATTTGAGCCAAGTAAGCGTCATTTGCGGGAAATATTAGTTTACTTCTTTAATTTAAAGAAATCTGCTGCTGAGGCGCATCAGTTGCTCGTAGAAGCATATGGTGAGGGTGCTTTGAGTGGGAGAACGTGTCGAGAGTGGTTTCAAAAGTTTAAAAACGGTGATTTCGACGTAGAAGACAAAGATCGCCGTGGAAGGCCAAAAATTTACGAGGATGCAGAATTGGAGGAAGATTCATCTCAAACACAAAAAGAACTTGCTCTAACATTAGAAGTCACTCAGCAAGCACGTGAATTCTACCAGAATAGTTATTGGCTATTTGAGGGAGACCTCTTTTCCAAGTGACTACCAAGCAGTCTCCACAGTCCACCCCTAGAGGTAAAAATTGTGATAAGTATTACGCCATACCAACGCGCGTGGCGAGAACCCCTCCGAAGAGATGAACCCACCAGCTTCCAGTTTGGGCTCCGACTCGAAAGCCAGAACCGTCTGACTGGTAGCAGCGAAGCACTATTCAACCTCTACTGGCTTTGCAGATCAGTACACGAGTTGGTTTGAGACGCAACTCACCCGCCGGAGGGAATTCTTATCCATCCACCCGAACGCAGTCTCATGGACTAAGATAAACTCAAGATTGAACCCTACAATTGATCCTGGTACGAGCACCGTCTAGCGGCCTGTACGTCCTGACTCACCGAACCCATGTGAGGTCATTTGATTGATCCTGGCGTCAAGCACTAATGGCGGAGCCATTTCGTCGAGATCCACAAACCCTAAATAGTTACGCACAGATCCCGGGGCCAGGACAGGCCGTTCGAACCGTCAAGTCCCGTTAAACCCCGAGTCGTTTCATGAGAATATCCCGAACATGGGGGTCTGCGAACAGATAAATGAAATACCCCCCTAGTCCAGCATGCGGACTTTCAACCACTGCCCCCTCGCGTCCAACACCAATGGGGTGGCCAGGTGGTACAAGTAACACCTGTGGGCAAACCACCCCCCCGAGGTAACGCAGTATGCTACATAACGCAGTCGGCCATTACACAGAATCCGGAGATTCATACTGCGATAGGGTAGAGTACGCTAGTTTTAAGGGAGAAGCCCTGTGCTGCGACAGACTCCCTTGTCACTGAGTCAATCAACCGGCTCAGCCCTCCATTTCACCTGAGTAAAACTAGGGCCCCATTCGGAGATCTTCCACCATACAGGTCCAGTGACTGGCGCGAAATGGCATTACGTTAGACACCAAGACTTAACCCTCCATTTCGCCGGGACGAAACTAGGGTCCTAGTCAAGAGAGCGCCCCCATCACGTCAAGATCTAATGCCTACGGGGGCGTCACTCAGCAAGCAGTCTCACATCGTTTAAAATCATTAGGAATGATTCATAAACAAGAAAATTGGGTTCCGTACGAATTAAAGCCGAGAGATATTGAACGCCGATTATCCTTAAGTGAAATGCTGCTAGCTAGACATAAAAAAAGGGTTTTTTACATCGTATCGTAACTGGTGATGAGAAGAGGATACATTATGACAATCCAAAAAGAAGAAAATCATGGGGATTACCTGGCCACGCGTCAACATCAACACCAAAACCGAATATTCACGGAAAAAAACTTATGCTGTGTATTTGGTGGGATCAGCTAGGTGTAGTGTATTAGAGTTGCTTAATCCGAGCGAAACAATTACTGGAGCCCTCTATCGAACACAATTGATGAGATTGAGCCGAGCTTTGAAGGAAAAACGCCCTCAATACTATTCTAGACACGAAAAAATTATTCTTCTGCATGACAATGCTAGTCCACATGTTGCGGCTCCCGTGAAAAAGTACTTGGAAACACTTGATTGGGAAGTGTTACCCCACCCGCCGTATTCACCAGACATTGCACCGTCCGATTATCACCGTTCACATCTTATGAGGATACCAAAAATTGGGTTGATTCGTGGATAGCCTCAAAAGACAAAGAGTGGGATTCGAAAGCTGCCTGAGAGATGGGAAAAAGTGGTTGCAAGTGATGGGCAATATTTTAAATAAATTTATATTACCGTTTTTCTATAATAAATATTTAATTTGTGTTAAAAAACGGCGGAAACTTATTTGTACTCCTAATATATATTATATTATGTTATATTAAAATATACTATACTATACTATACTATACTATACTATACTATACTATACTATACTATACTATACTATACTATATTATACTATACTATACTATACTATACTATACAATACTATACTCTACTATACTATACTTGTATAGTACGTTTTGCGATGGTCGATATTTGATTGTCATTTGTGGGCTCATTCTGTACTTCGAAGTCGTGTTAAAGACATTTTAATTTTGCTGTGACTTGTTCACTTTTGAATAATTGAATATTATAATTTTTGCACATTGGGGTGAAATGGTCAGCCAAATACCAAAAGGGCATATCCGGCATTGTATGCTTTTTGAGTTTCGTAAGGGTAGTAACGCAAAAATTGTGACCAAAAACATTTGCGATGTTTATCCAAGTGCATTAGACATTCGTAGATGCCAAAGATGGTTCTTTAGGTTCTGATCTGACTCCTATCTATCAAGAAGACCAACAACATTAGACAACGACATGCTAAGGGCAGAAATGGAAGCAAATCCATATCAGACAACCGAGGATTTCTAAAACACTCTTAACCAACTCTGGTCGACCATCCAAGAACAATTGCAGCAGATTAGAAAAATAAGCAGAGCAGGAGTTTGGGTCTCCCATAATCAGTCTGAAAAGAACAAAGCCAACCGATACACCATATGCAACGTATTGCTGAAACTTCAGCTACAGAACCGTTTTTTGATCGCTTGACCACTGCAGACGAAACATGCAGTGGTTCTCTCCAAATAAATCAACACGAAGTATCGGGTGTTTTTTCTAGAGTGATAGAAATTTAAATTGAAATAAAACACAATTAAATTAAGATTGAAGCCAAATTTTTTCTTTATTTGAAAGATAATTTTATGACATTTATGTTTTTGAAATAATTTCCGACATAGGTCCACCACGATTAGTTTTGAGGAACCACATTCGACCAGACCAATTTTGGACCACTTTTTCGAGTAATTCAGGCCTTATTTCATAACACGAGTTATAATGGCTTCCAAAGCGTCTATCGTTTCTGGTTTATCAGCATAAACCAATGACTTGACATAACCCCTAAGAAAATAATCCAGTAGAGTTATGTGGCATGATCTTGAAGGCCAATTAATTGGGCCATTTTAAAAAATAATGTTATCGCCAAATCTTTCTTTCAATAAATCAATTGTAACGCTAGCAGCATGAGGTGTAGCACCATCTTGTTGAAACCAAAACACTTCTGGGTCGAAACCATTCAAATTTTGAAACAAATAATCATTGATCATCGATCTGTAATGAGCACCATTCCCTGTAACATTAGCTCCAGCATCATTTTTAGCGAAATATAGACCGCTGATGCCTCTAGCGTGTAAAGCACACCATACAGTGCAACTTCTTGAAGGTTGTTCTCACTCCACATACGCCAATTTTGCTTGTTTACATAGCCGTTCAACCAGAAATAATCACTAAACACAATTTTACGTTAAAAAAGTGGATCAACTTCAAGCTGTTCTAGAACCCAATCAGCAAACAAACGATGCTTATTATGGTCAAGTGGATTTAGTTCTTGAACCAATTGGATCTTGTATGGATGTAGACCAAGATCTTTACGCAAAATTTTCCATGTTGTGGATGCACAGAGTCCAACTTGTGAATGTCGACGAATAGACAAATCTGAATCATCATTAACACTATGACTTACAGCAGCGATATTTTCTTTTATACGTACAGTTCTTTGTCTTGTTGTTGTTGCTGCATCGCGTAGAGAAAATGTTGTCCGAGATCTATCGATAGTTCGACGAATAAGCTGCTCTGATGGACGATTATGTAAAGTATAAATTTCACAAAGTGCTATATAAGTTTGGCGAATAGAACACTGATTTTGAAAATAAATTTGAACAATTTGTAAACGTTGTTGCGGCGTGAGTCTTTCCATGATAATTTATCAATGATTACTGAACAGAAATGTCTAAACAACATGGCTTCTACCTTTTGTCAAATCACAGTTATCCCTATCGAAAGTTCTATCACTCTAAAAAAGACACCCGATACTTGGGTTTAAATACCAAAAAGGCGCTTCTGTGTGTTTGGTGTGTCTGGACAAACTGTTAATGCAAATCTTTATTGTGATTCGAATGAACCAATCTTTAATCGAAAAGTCTCCCGCTATTGTCAACAGAGAAGGCCTTATTCTGGAACACAACAATGCAAAAACGCACTGTGCAAGACGAACCTTGGGAAAAATTTATTAATTGGGGTGAGAGGTACTGCCTCACCCACTATCCTGGTCTGATATGGCCCGGCTGACCACAGCATTTCCCCAAAAACTATGAAGTTAAAAAATGAATCGATGCAGCGCTCAAAGAGACGGCCGTTTTCCGCGATGTGATCCTTAAATTTCCAGAAAAATGGGAAAAGTAGTGGATAGCGAAGAACATTACATTGAACTTTGAATGTATGTTCAATTTTTTACAATAAAGCTTTAATTTTTGAAAAAAACCGCACGAACTTATTTATTCTCTTAATACGGTGCGATGTTTGTTGATTCTATATGTTTACTAAACAGAAACAGCGTTTCAAAGTCAATTTATTTTATATCAATTTTTGAAACTTTCAAGGAAGATTCTAAAATCAAAATTTGTAGACAGGTGTACCAGAATTAATCTGCTTAATATTTAAAAGATACCTCACTGACCGAAACGTCGTGAAATACACAATACAATCTTTTTGACAATCTCTATCACAAACATATATCCCAGGGATTTTGTTGAATTATCTGGTTTCAGATTCAATCCAAAGTATAATATCTTGTATCTGTTTCAGGACATATTCCAAAAACTCTTCATATTATGATTTTATTTGAAATAAATTGAATTTAACCTGATTTCATTTGTGATCAGATTCAATCTATAGTATAGTCCGTCTAGAAAGTATCCGGAAAAAACAAAGCTCAATTGTAATCATTAAGTATATATTTTTAATCCTTGAATTAGAAAATTATAACAAAATATTCATCTTATTAACGTATACAACCTCCATTTAACTGTTAACACTTGACTAAACGTCGAGGTACGAAACTAGATCAACTCCTGCTTCTCTCCTGCTGAAAACGCCACCCCTCTAGATATAAAGCATGCGCCGTTTTAAGGAGATAATCCTTTAGAATGCCATAATACTTTTCACATTTAATGGTACCATCAACTATACAGAGAGGCGTAGCACCACGCTGAGATATTGCTCCTCAAACCAATAATTTGGAGGGAAATTTGAATGGTAACAGTTTGTTTTGACAGGATTTTTAAGTAATTTACACCAAGTTGGAAACAACTTTCATCAGAAAGAAAGACATTATTAAAATTATCTTCTTGAAAACGTTGACAAATTTCTATCTTTCGTTCCTTTTTGTGAAGGTGTCATTATAGATTTTTTTTGGTTTCCTTGATATGTAGCCTTGTCTTTTCAGTGACATATGGATGGTTTCTGGACCTACTCTTATATTTCGTTGATTTCCAAATCTGTTAGCCAATTTGAGAAACCCCAGGCGCAGATTGTGTCGTCTTAAGGCCAATAAAGCGTTTAAAACGTTTCCTTTAATCTTACGCGGTTTTCCTAAAACTAGTCTGTGCCTCATATCCTTGCTATTTTTTATCCTCTTTATTGTCACATATTCAGCACTTTTTCCCAGTTCAGTTAATTGCGCTAATTTTCTTACGTTTCGAAATCCTATTCTTTATCAATTTTCAACCTGTTTTCTTTTTTCTAGTTGCGAACATTATTTCACAAACTGTATACCTATTGACAATCAACAATATTTGACAAATAGTGTTGCCGCAACTTTGGCCATAGCTGACTATCTACACAACCTATTTTCTTATATTATTATTATTATCTTTTTTATCTAAGAATGTTACAAAAATGAAATATATTAAAATTATGAAAAATAACAAAATCCGGATACTTTTTAGACGGACTATAATTGTTTCTGTCTCATGATATATTTCAATAATTTTGACCTTCACAGCAAGTTTTGTCTTCCATTTCGCGTTTCTTCTAATCCTACATTTTCTTTGAAGTTTTTGTTTTATTATTTGTCCACGTTAGGGAATATTGTGTACTAGAAAAATTCAGGCACTGATACTCCTAAATCCGAATACTTTAAATCATTTAAACGAAAATTAAGAGTCACTCTTTTTGCAATAACACGAATTCTTCACCTAAGAAAGTTCGAATGTGGCAAGAGCAATGAATTCCGGAAGCGGATATTTAATTAACCTCCTCATGCATCATAGCTTCACTGACAATTCAAGGGTAGGACAGTTCAGAAATTCCACATAAACAAATTGTTTTTCTACATTATTCAATTACTTGTACATCAAACAGCAAGTTATCAAACAATCTTATGAAATTATGCACTTCCGTAGATATTTCATTTTACAATCCCTCAAATCATAAATTCAGCTTACAGCTGAATCACAGATCCAGCAAATGTAATATTTCGTCATTAGCTCCGTAACAATATATTTTTTCATTAATTAACCTGTTCATCCACCATATAGAGCGGAAAACAGAGAGATATCTTGATCGAGCCTAAGAGTGCAGTTAGATTTTTGTGTTACACAGATATGTTCGTTCGGATTTCTGTTGTATGCGATACGAGAATAGTGTATGAATTCTGTCACAATTTTGAATTAATAGTGGATATTATGGTACTCCAAAGGATGTTTAAGGTCAGTGTGGCAATAATTGTTTACCTTGTGTATCGTTTTCACGCTCCTGATTGAAAACAATAGATTTGTTTATGGGAATATGTTTAGATTGCGAAATAATGGATGCTTCCTGTGTTTACTACTTTTAAACTGAAGTACAGTAATTGATCTGTTTACTGTGGATATTGAAAGTACGCAGTATTCTATTTTTCAACATTTAAATGTTGAACACTAACCGTTCGGAATTAGTGTCGATGAAATAATGATTAATTGTATCTATAATAAAAAGAGGTTTTTTATTGATAGACAGATTTTAAATATCAACCTGATTTATTCTGTTAACCTCCTACAAATTTTAATATTTAAAATTAAATAAAATGAATGTCTTTAGAACACAATTTGTCAATTTATTAGACATATAGAATGAATACTTATTACACAGTACCAAATGGAATGGAAGAAATTCAAAGAAATATAAATTGTCAAGTAAAAAGTATTAAATGAATTCTTGAAGAGTACATAATTTTTGTTTCGTTTCTTATGAAAACTAAATTCCTTCCAAAAATGCAAAACGTAAAAACTTCTTCAAAAAAAACTCGCTCAGAATGAGTTGCTTTAAAACAATTCCTAAAAAATGCAGAACATCTTTAAAAAGCAGTTTAGAATTATTACAACAGTAACTCATCAGCTCAACTTCATATTTAAAGGATAAAAGTAATTAACAAAAGATATCTTACCACTTACCAAACCAACTGAATGCTGTTTACTGCTGTAATAATTCTAAATTGTTTTTTAAAGATGTTCTGCATTTTTCAGGAATTTGCGAAACCCCAGGCGCGCATTGTGTCGTGCTAAGGCCAATAAAGCGTTTAAATTGTTTCCTTTAATCTTATGCGGTCTTCCTGAAACTGGATCATGCTTCATATCCATGCCATTTTTATCCTTTTAATTATCTCATATACAGGACTTTTTCCCAGTTCAATGAATTGCACTAATTTTTTTAAGATTTCCAGAACCTTTTCTATACAAATATTCTACCTGTTTTCTTTTTTCTAGTTGCGACATTATTTCATAAAATTGTATACCTGACAATCAACAATATTTGACAAATAGTGTTGTCATGCAACTTTGGCGATAGCCGACAATCTGCACAATCTATTTACATAGTATACATTACTTTTGTCTTAGAATGTTACAAAAAAGAAGTATGTATTATAAAAGTATAAAAAATAATAAATTCCAGATACTTTCTAGAAGGACTATATATTGAAGTTCGAATTTAAAAATTCAAAAAGTTAAAAATACAATGGAAATATGCGTTACAAATATAGAATTTATCGATAAGTACAAGCACTTGTTTCGATTGATTGCACTTTATGTTTTATTATTATTAAGTAGCAAGAAAAGCATTACGATCCTCACAAACGAAGTTATAAAAATCTTTTCATTCCTGAATTATCTTTTAATTAAACTTTTTTTAGTTGACGCCAGTCAAGCAGGAGAAGGACAACTTGAAATATCAATAAATGAAGGGGAAGTTCCTAATCATGTCCAAGTAGTTGGAGGAGGAAGATGTTTGGTATCCTTCACACCGGATCAAGTAAAACCCCATCTCATAGACATAAAATTCAATGGGGAAACAGTAAGAGGATGTCCGTTCGTGTGCACTGTTACTGATACAAGTAGAGTCACCTTGAACTTGAACCACCTGGAGCTGATACCTGTAAATCAACCCAGCTCGTTCCATATGGGGGTAGCAGGTGGAGGTGCAGCTGAGCTAGCAGTGGCTGTAAGGAGTCCCCATGGAGAACTACCAGTTAAAGTAACTGGCGACATTCATTCAGGCTTCACAGCTGAATTCACTCCAGTACAAGTTGGTGCACACCAAATAAGTGTAGAATACAATGGAAGACCGGTGCAAGGAACGCCATTTTTAGCTAAAGCTTTCGATTCAAACAAGGTTACAGTTGGTACGGTTGCTCGAGGAATAGTTGGAAGACCTGTCACCTTCTCAGTAGATGCCAGTGAAGCTGGAGAAGGAAACCTTGAAATAACTATATCAGCTAGAGGACTGAATATTCCTACTCAGGTACATCCCCAAGGAAATGCAAGATTTGCTGTCAGTTTTGTACCCGGTGAAGCTTGCGACCATGTAGTGAATGTGGCTTTCAATAAGAGACCTGTTGTTGGATGTCCCTTGATTGTTGGTGTTGGAGGTGGGGGCTCAGGACCTAGTGTTACTCTTCCAGGACCAGGTCCTGTACACAAACCAAGTACTTTGTTGATTAATCATCCTGGAAAGCTGGAGGATATTGAAGTCAATGTTGAGGGTGAGGATAACATGGTTTTTGTTGGTAATTTGGTGAACTCCTTTCTGTGGATGCCAACTTGAACTCAGCCACGAAAAGAATTATTTTAAGTTGAAATCTTGAAATATATTCAGGAGAAATTCGATGTTTTGTTCAAATGAAGCAGACACAAACTCTTATATAAGGAATGGATAATTTGTATCAGGTTGGCATCCAACAGTTTTTTTTTTTTGTAGAGAATGCCATATCATACTGATTGTTGAAGTGTAATTGTACTCTTGGAAAATATTGTATATTAGTAAAATATAAAGCATGCTTGAATTGTTTCTCCTTCATTCTCCTCTGTGTTCATAGCTTTTACAGCACATTTTCTCGTTTCCAGGTCACCGACGACTCTTATATTAAATAAACCTCTATTTCCTTACACTACTAATAATTTCTTCAAGAGTAGCCATATTAAAAGAAAATTCGCAACCTAGTGTATGTACTTTCACTTTCAGGATTATGATGGTCATGTAATGGATTGTTGTTCGATTATACTGTCGTATATTTGAGCATTCTTATGTATTACATAATTACTTCGATTGGCGATGTTTAAATTCTTGTAGAAATATTCCGGAAGTGTTTTCCTGAACATTTTGTTCGGTAGTTATGTATGATCTGTTTACAAGGATATTATAGATAGGAAATGAACATGATAAGAAAGTTTTCGACGGGATTACTCAAGTGTTTCGATTTTTGTCCATAAAATCGATCAAAATATGCTTGAAATGTTTGAAAAAAGTGTTAATTACCATGAATTCCGATATTTTTGAGAGCTCATTGATTTCTAGAAGGTATCTATAAAATGTGCAAACGCTTAAAGAAGGACAGAAAAAATTAAAAATTTTTTGAAAAATAGATTTTAAAAAACTTGTAGAGATTTTCAAATATAAGCACTATAAGTGCTAGAGGTTCTTAGATAGGAGTTAATTGTAACAATGTCAGTCCTTATAGAATCAACCCCTGCAAACATTGATAATAATAATAATTTTAATTTTAAAATCAAATAAAATATGAGTCAATACTAAATAAAATTAAATAACTTTAAATTCAGAATTAAATCTTGGAACTTCTACGATATTTAATGAAAATTATTCACAAAAAATATCAAAATGATATCCTAATATATAATCAATATAAAATATACTTCAATGTCTCGGAAAAACAATTTTAATTCAAGACATAAAACGTATCAATAGAAATGTATTAACAATATAATAAACATACATATATAGGAAAATCTATATTATCATTTCAAAATCATCTAAAATTCTCAAAATAAAGGATAAAATAGAAAATAGTTGAACTAGAACTCCAATATTTGATAAATAGATCTATATTTTGGTCTATAAAACCATCATAAGAAATGTACAGAATTCGGATTCAAATATATCATAAAATCAAAATTTAACTCACCAAAAAAATCAAAGCTGGACTGAATCAGCTCAAAGTAATTTTAAGGTATCTGAAGTATTAAAAAAATGTATTGTAAACCATTGTAAAACACAACAGATATTATTCCTCCCAAATAATGTACTATGATATTGTCTTAAATTATTAATTAAATTCATATCGAATCAAAGATTCACAAAATATTCCTTAATAATGTATCATTTTTGAAATTCTGGCTATTTTTCTCATCATAGGACATTGTTTGGGAGGAATAATATCTGTTGTTTTTCTGTGTTCGAAGTACAAGTTGGTTTACAATGCATTTCTCTAGTACTTCAGATATATTAATTTTGATGAGTTAAATTTTGATTATATGATATATTTGAATCTGAATTCAGTATATTACTGATGATGGTCATTCGGTCTATAGACCGAAATAGATCAATTCAATAAATGTTGGAGTTCTGGTTCAATTATTTTTATTTTATCCTTTATTTTGAGAATTTTAGATGATTTCATAAAGATGGATTTCCTGTATATGTGTGTTTACATACCTATATAGTTTTGTTAATAGTTACATTTGTATTAATACGTTTCATGTAGTGAAGTTAAAAAGTGTTTTCGGAGACGTTGAAAAATATTTTATATTGATTATATATCAGGATACTATTTTGATAGTTTTTGTATATAATTTTCAATATATATTGAAGAAGATAAAATTCTGAATTTAAAGTAACTTTATTTTCACAATATCGTGATCAAACCAGCCGTTGCAATATCATTTTTTCAACTCGTGAAACAATAATTGCAAATTTGTAAAATTATGTAATAATTATCTTACTCTTTATTTTATATTTCAAATCAATCTTATGTTTAAAATCAGATTTTTCTTAACCACAAATAGACTTCATGTTTTATGGTTGAAGCAAAATCTTGACAAAAAACTTCAATAAAATTTCTCCCACTACTTTTTTAATTTTCGTTGTTGTTGAAATAAATTAATAATTGATTAATTCTGAATGAACTATGCAGGTTGATAATCTTGTTGAAAATATTTGTTAGGATATAAGTGGGTTGATTAGCAACGGGATAGTTTCATAGATGAATCGGAGAATATTTTTACTGAGATTTTTAAGAGAATATTACTTAGGAAAAATTATATGAGGATTGGAGGTCGACGTAACATTCAGCAATCACCTTGTCGAGCCTACTGTGAATGATAAAATGGAGGAATTTAGATCCGGAAAGCAATATTCCTTTCAGGAATTTAATTTTTCGAAAACCTTTTAATTTTTTTAGCAACAACAGTTTCTCTTTTATTTTGAAGACAATACATCCTCTCTTTGTATTTGAAAGTTATAATTTATTGTTTTCATGTAAATTTTAACTATTATTTATTCTGAATCCAATGAGCTGTGAATGCGTATTTCAACATTTATTGGCAAGCCCTAACAAAATTTCCAACTTAGGTATTAGATTCAATTGTTACAAACTTTATCAATTATATGACCTACTTTTAGGAACTGATAACTTAAATTTTCTTGATATGTTTGGGAATAAAAAAAAATATACTTACGTTTTAATGAAAAAGCTGAATTGTGCCTATTAAGACAGATTTATTTTCATAGAATTTTTTTCTCGACTATAGTTCAATATTTTCGGCCGATATTTTTGTGTTTCCTTATCCTATGATTCAACTAGCTGTATTTTATTCACCACGTGCTATATATACGAGTATATTCCTCCTTAAATATTATTGCTCGTTTCAGATGGCAAATATCATATGTGTTTCAAAATCGATGGCGCTTTACTACTATACCTTAAATACTGTATATCTACCAGTTTTTCATCTGTGTCTCATAGTGGTGGTGGTTATTCACTTATGGTTGAGGTTGGTTCTTTTTTATCCTTGAGTACAATTACATATTCTATAAGTAGAATGAATTTTTCCTGTTATACAGTTGTCAAAACTCATGAAATATCACAGTACATAGTGATTGAGCAGATGAATTACTAAACTGATAAGAAAAAGCGCTACAGAATTTAAAGTTTCAAATAAAAAAATTATGGCCGAGTGAGAAAACACTAGAAAGTAGAAAATACTACTTTAAGATATTCAAATTACCTAGATAAGAACATTTTTGAAATCCCTTCAGAGAAACTTCTTGTATGTCTTTTTTTATGGACTACGCATGATTTTTTCAGGTAAATTTTTTTTGGCAATAGGTAGAACTCATCAAAATGAAGAATATCACAAAAAAACGTTCTCACGGATGCTAAAAATAAATTTTCGTTAATATGTAGCTATTATTATTGAATGAAATAGGAAATGAAACAAACTGTCAACTTTTGGAAAAATATATTGAGAAAATTAACTCAAAACGCTCTAATAAGGTGAAAAAATAAATTCACAATATTTAAGAAAATACAGATATTACTGATGTGCCATCTACTTACTGTCCTTTAATTCCCACGCAAGAAGTTTGGCCCGTTTTAGTTGTTTCACTGCATTACCTTTTGAATTATTGAATAATTCGTTTTTTCGTTAAATTTTTGTGATAGTATTGAAATTATTGGCAAATTACAAAAGAAGATGAATGGGAAATACTTAAGCACTAAAATTTTGAGAGAAGTTGGTACTTAAATATTATATTTTTCGCTAGAAAAATATTCTTGTTCTAAGTCAGACTAAAGTCCTAAATCGAACATCACAATAATAATCCTGAGATATTAACATAAAAATTGGTTTAAGGGGACAAAAATTCTCATCAATCGTAATTGAATCGGAAAATCAAAGTAAGAAAAGCAATAGTTTCGGAGTTATTTCTGAATATACAGAATATACGACAATAAATTGAAAAATCAAAGTCCTGCAATAAGGCGAGTTGGAAAATTTCCAGACTGTCTTTTGGGTATTCTTCGTTTCTTAGCCATTAGAATTTGAAGTGGAATTAGAATAGAAATTTTAATTACATTATGAAATTATGAATAAAAACAATATTCATAATTTCAAGATGAATTTCCGCCAAGTAAAGACCGAAACAATCATAGATTTAATTTTACATTATAATAAAGTACGTCCAGTTTGTCTGATATTGTCATATAACATTCAATATTTCCAAGATAAGTCGTATCTATAGAACAACATATAAAATTAGAACGCGAATATTATGTGCATTTTCATTTTTATTAATGAACATTACAATAAATGATGGTTGAAGGATCAACTTTGGCATGTACGTAATTCCCAGGTTGGTAATGAAGAAGTAGAAATTGTTAAACCAGTAGCTAGATCGCCTGTTATTCAATTTTCTTCACCTTAAATAGCATCCGGTACTTATACAGGAAATAGAAATTCTGAAAGAAGTCCAATAAACTCTCTTCCTGCATTGCATCTGACTGCTTTACAAATCAAGAATTTATTAATTGAGAACCAGTTAGTCATTTTCAGTGACAGTTACAAAGTCAGTTTCAAACTTCTGTAACTTCCTACTTCCCCTAATTTAAATTCAAACTCGATGATACTTTCTGGAAATTCGAGATAATCAAAAAGATTTTTAGATTTGTTATGATAAAATTTTATATTATTCACAATGCATTTACTGATAGATTCAGAAATCGGATAAAGATGAATGTCACTCTTATAACAATAGTTTTCGATACGTTCCTATTTTTCAAAATTGATGCGCTTGATTAAACCACCCTTAAGAAACATAACCAGTAAGTCTTTTTATGATAGACAACCTTTAATATGTACCAGTAAAGTTGTTTTTTTTAAGGTTATGATTGAAGTTTTCACTTAAATAATTACAAGTTGAAAATATTTCAAGTCACCAGAGCTCCAATATTTGAAATATTTGCAGTATTCAATAATCAAGAAAAACTTTACAGTAATAGATTGATTACTGCCAAGAAAAAGGAGTATTTTTTTGGTCAATTTGGATAGTTGGCTGATATGAAGGTCATAAAATACGATATAAAGTCATGAAGGGATTGAACAATATGAGGCCTTCAAATGGTGAAACCTTCAAATAGATAAAATTGATAGATGGCGTACGATACCGGTTCTTCCGTTTTTAAATTCAATGAGAATAGATGGCTAATATCTTCGTAGTCACTATAGTATAATCTTCATTCTCGAGGGTTATGAAAAACCTTCGTTTAAACTACTTGTCATACTGTTAGATAATACTTAACGGTAGCTGCTGCATTGAATCTTTCGTAAGATGCATAAACCTCAATTTCATATCAGAAACTCGATAATAGTTGATACATATTTCGAACAATATATACCTATATATTTTTAAAGTTTAGTTTGAAACATTTCGAAAAAAGTTAAGGCACATTTAGTTTTTCCTTGAAAAGAAGTTACATGAAGAATCTGATAGTTATCATAATCATAACAGTTACATTTCCAGTTATTTTCAATAGAATAAATATAAGCCTATGCATATTTCTAAACATCGTAACTGCCTATTGCATCGAATATCTTAAAAGAAGGAAATCTGAATCGCCGTCCAGTTACGTAATTATGCAACGTTATTATCTTTTATGCGGGTATTACGCTGTTTCAAATGTCACCGTCCTATTAAAATTTAAATTTCCATATTATCCAATGAAGACATACTAATATTTGGTGATCTAGCTGGCGTGGTAGTCAAAACGCTTCTATATTTATGCAGGAAGTATTCTCAAAAATTTCTAGAGGTCAATAAGTTCAAATAGCTCTCTTTTTGTTCTCAACCTGCTTAAGACTTCTTCGTTTGATGTATGTGACATCCATAATATTCTGAGGATTCTACGATATGTCCACATCTCCAGAGCTTCCAATTTATTGATAGTATGTTGACCAAATGTAGCATTTAGCATTTAGTCTTAAACGCAGAACGAGGCTGATTTATGAATCGGAGAGGAGTTTCTTGAGCTGCACAAAGCAGTTTCTGATTTGTTTTATTCTTCATCTCACTTCCATGTCTGGATCCAATTTATAGTTCGCCCAGCATCCTTAGTACTGAAATCCTTGTACTCAGGTCGCGGGTATTTTTGGATCTTTTAATGATCTTGGTCTTCTTTTTTTCATTCCAAATTCCAACAACCCTGTTGAACACTGTTGAGAAGTCGTTGTAGACCCACACCCGAGCGGGCGATCAAGGCTTTATTGCCAGTGTATCTGATTCTCTTGATATTGACGCCATTAACATTCATCAGCAATCGTGACAAAATACATCTCTCTCCAACTCCTCTGCGAATCTTGATCCGGCTTAATGTCTAACTTTCTATCCATTGATTTCAATTGAGAGCAATGTCTCACAAGTAAAGTCCCGCTCCACGAAGAGAGTCCATTAACAGACTATGTCTAACTCTGTCAAATGCCTTCTCGCAATCGATAAAACAGATGAAAATGTCCCGTTGTTAATCATAACATTTTTGAGCTACTACCTACTACTACCCAAGCTGAATAAGGCCCCTCTCGTACCCTGAAGTCAAATTTATCATCTCCCATTTTCTGGAGATGAAATTGGGCATTATTTCAAGCAGAAACTTGAATACATGATTCATTAAACTTATTAGAACGAAATCTCTAAAATGCTTGGCAATAGTATGAAAACCGATTCCAACCATTCTTCAGATACTTTGCCGGTTTCATAAATATGCTTAGAGAGGGTTATCTCTGCTGATTAGTTTTGAGATTTCTGGGTATTTTTAAACTAGCAACAATATACTCCGAATAAAATATTGATCTTTAGTGTGAGAACAAATGAAATCATTCAAATGAAAACAATGTTCTAAAAATAAAATAGTTTTTTAATATCCATTATTCATATAAATAAGTGGAATGACAGCAAAATTTCATACTTCCAAACATCACCAATACCAAATGATTCGAACATATACTAAAGAACTAGAGATCAATTTCCAGAAACTTTTATCAAACCGACAGCAAATATTGATAGATAGATATAAAGATTATCTATACAAAAAAAAAATTATAAGAAGTCATAAAAGGTACGAACAAAAATGAATCAGAAAACACATCTAGTTACAAAGATTAGAAACTCATAATATGAAATCTTGTTAACACAATTATCTGTTCCGTAATCAAATATAGAGATAGAAAATAAAAGTATAAAGTGGAATATAGAATATATATTTACTAAATAAATATCTTATAAATCTATATCATATCTTGAGAGATGAGGATAAAATATAATTAAATCTTACTGTATTCAGTGAAATCCTCAATATTATCAGTTCTTTCTGGTGATAACATTACAAACGTTATATCATAAAAAAATTTTAAAAGAGACCTTTAGTGAAACAGATGAGCATTATGCATAATTTACAAATATTATGTTTTAAAGCTTACCTTCCAAATGTCCATAGCAGACAGTTTTCATTTCAAAAAAAGGAACAATTCTGAAAATTCAATATGGAAAACCAGAAGAACATTAAGACTTGTGATTGATTCATCGATTTGCTCAATATTCAAAAATGACAATCTTTAAAATTATGTTAATCTTATCCAATTTTAGTATGGCATTCTTGAAACCCTAGAAATCTACATTAACTTCTCCTTTCCCAAGTTTCCAACTTTCTATCTAACTATTATATCACAAATACTAAACATACACCTGTTACCAACACCTCTTAGGCCCGGGTGGACAAGCAATACCTACCCACGTTCAGTCGATAGGTAATGATCAATTTAGGGCAGAATTCACGCCAAGAGTCGTTGGAGAACATCGAATTAACGTGTCTGTTAACGATGTTCCAACCGTTGGAAGCCCATACGCAGCTAAGGTTTATGATGTTCAAGCCATCAGAGTTAAGGAGCCCGGAAGTGGAGTTGTTGGAAAGCCCATTACCTTCTTAGGTGAGTTTCAGAAAAATAACTGATGTAAATGAAAAAAATGAATTTATCTCTCCTGCTTTAAAGAGTTATCGATAAAAACATGGTTTTTACAGAAAAGTATAAAATAGAATTCTAGATGTAAAACTCTATAAGTGGTTTTGAAATTACACTATCCATGTGAATCAGTTTTTTCACATCAATTTCGATTATTTTCCAGCCTCAGAACAATTTGAGTAACGTTACACCATAAATCACTAAGTTAATTGAGATAACTATCTTATTTCTTTTCTGAATTAGCTGATTAATTCATTTGACAGTGGTTTAAATAATTATATCATAATTGTACATTTTTGGAAGCGTTTCAAACATATAATTGGTACAGGATACCTGTACTTCATGACAAAGGTACATCAAAATCACCTGAGGATAGGACAAATTGAGTAATCGTCTACCCATATTGTTCCATAAGTGGTTAATTGGTGAAAAATTTTGAGAACTTGCTTGTCACGGCAATGATTGATTCAGTATAGTTTAAAGCAGTGCAAAGTCAAGTACTCTACGACGAAAGTCTATCAAGATTTGTCGAGGATAGAGTAAATCAAATTAACTCAAAAGTGCTCAATGGTGAACGATCTGGAAATCTTGGTGGTCATGATATTGTTTAAAGTAGTGCAAGGTAGCTCTCATTAAAAATGGTCGATCATTATCTTATTATGATAATATATTGCAGGGATAGAAAGCTACTACTACATTCTCGTGTAAGGTTGGGCGATTATTATGCCTTTTACGAAGAGCGAAAGGCAGGTATTTTTAAAACAATCTCTTTAGAATCAAAAGTCGAAGACAGCGTTCTTCGCGTTCTGTAGTTCTGTGGCGATATCCTGTATTCCTTTGGTTGACATTCAGGTCAACCATAACAATGCTTCTAGAGCTTATGAAAAACCTCATTACAGCAATGGACCAGCAATAGATATCAGAAATCCTATCACTTGCTCACCTGAAAAAATTGATTGTGTGAGTCATAAATTGCTGATAAAGAAACTCACTTTTTATGGAATTGAATATCCACCTCAAGAAAGAACATTTTGAGGTGCCCAAAATTCTAAATTAGGCTCCATATTGTTATTTTCGTAAACGATCTGGACCTCACAATAGTGATATAAAGACAATTCTGAGAATACTGTTGTTTGGTGAGGATACATAATTTCTTTCGGAGGCTTCCAACTTATAGAAACTTGGGAATCTAGAGTACAACAATTGATTCAGATGCAGTTCTTTGTCATTAAATTAGTCCAAAATCCAGCAGCTTATTCTAAAGAGCAGCAAAGATATGACCATCCAATTGATAGGTACAACAATATAACACTATTCTGAGCCCACATTAAAGAAATGAGAATGAAGATTTTAACAGCCCCATATTCAATATCTTCTAATGTAAAGTAATGAGAGTATAAACTGCCTTACCAGCTCACATGTTCTACTCTCACTCAGTTGCAAGGTATGGTATTAACTTTTAGAGTACATCTGTCTATGCTAACTATCTACTGATTCTCCAAAAGAGGACGATTCGACCAACCTTGAAGATAAAACGAACAGTTGCTTCCAGAGAAGAGTTTTGAAATTGGGCGTACTCACCACTCCAGCTGTTTATATCTTTGAACTTGCCACAACAATTTGTGTGTGTCATTAGTCTATGGGCTGGGAAACATGAAAACAGATTTTTCCAAAAAGTAGATAAAGTAACAGCAATCCTTGCACCATACAGTGTTCTTGAGGTTTACATTTTAAATCAATGTTAAATCCATTTCATAGATTTTAAACAGATAGGGTTGAACTTTATATTATTAGAAAAAAAAACATAATAAAACAATAAAATATCAGTCAGCGGATATCCAAATTTTGTGAAACCATTCAACAAATATCGCCTCAACGTCTGTCAACACCTTTTATTCATCCAAAATTTTTTTTTGGGGATATAAACTGTTGATTTGAATTCATTTTGTGTCATCTGTACTGTCTTCCGTACATATCTCTACTAGATTTACCTTTTTAAATGTGCCAGAACAACCATTTCATCTTTTTTAAATGTCTACCTTCATAACTTTTCAGTTGAAACCAGTCAAGCGGGTCCTGGAAATCTTGAAGTTACAGTAAATGGCGGTAGAGTTCCAACTTCGGCTCAAGCACAAGGCCCTCACACATACGCGATCTCTTTCACGCCCAGAGAAGCGACAACTCATTCTGTAGACCTCCGTTTCAATGGTCAAGATGTACCTGGTAGCCCTTTCAAGTGTCTTGTTGCTCCGGCCGCAAGAGTTCTAGCTCCTGAAACCTTAGATAAAATCTCAGTTGGAAAAACCTGCATCTTTGGAGTTGAAAGCTCAAATCCTCCAACAGTTGAAATATTGGGACCCGCTAGAAGACAAATACCTGCACAAGTTCGTACGTGAATTCGGCAGTTCATCATTTTATTCATATTTGACCCTTCTAGGTATTACCTCAAGCAGGCCACCCAGGAAAGTTCGAAATCTCTTTTTCACCAATAGATGTTGGAGACCACAGTGTCGAGGTTAAACTGCCAGGAGGTCACGTTGAAGGAAGTCCATTTTTAGTGAAAGCTTATGATGCCAATAGAGTCACTGTAACAGACATAAATGATGGAGTTGTTGGCAAACCTGTTTCTTTCAGTATAAACGCTTCACAAGCAGGAGCAGGCAATTTGGAGATCATTGTTGCTGTTGCTGGCAGAAACGTGCCGAATTTCGTGCAGAGCGAAGGAAATGCCAGGTTCAAGGTGAACTTCAAACCAACAGAAGCTGCAACACACACATTAAGCGTGAGGTTAGATATAAGCAAATGAATTTGAATATTTTTGGTCGGTTACACACTGAATCCATTTTCAATCTTTTGATAGATCATGGTGTATTTGAACAAGTGATTTTTGAACAATTTTTGGTTGATAACCAAATATTATTGGAGTCATATTCAATTGTAGAACTAAACTGAATACAAATGACAGCAGGAGACATTTATACCATTTTAAATATGGCTGCCATGACATCTCGAGAGCTTGATCTCTATTGGAAAACACTTTAACTTAAATTTAGTACAAAGTACTATGATTCATAGGTCACAAATAATTTGTTATTTTTATTATTGATGAAGAACGAAATAAACACTTTCAATAATTTTTATACCCGAAAAATTTGATAAACCAAAATTTTAAGTAGCTCCTGTTGTCTTCATCACACTTGCGCGATTGTGAAACGCACACGCTGCTATGTAACATACTGTGAACATCTACTTAATTGATCGATCCTTAACTTGCCTAATTTTATCAATAACGACATAATTTAAGGTTCAACGGCCACCCAGTACCTGGTTCACCTTTCAACTGTAAAGTTCTGCCAGGTAACACCCAACCAAGAATCCCAGTTTCCGGTTCTGGAATCGAAATGGCTGCTGTGAATCACACAGCTGAGATAAGAATTGAAGGAGTAACAGGTAATAGCTTTTTCTCTAGTGAATTTTCATAACTGAATTACACATTTTATTGTTACAGGTTTTGAGCCACAAGTAATAACTACAGCACCTACTGGTAAAATTATACCAGTAAAGCTTGTTCCCAATGGAGATCTATTCATAGCTAAATTCGTACCAGAGGTGGTAGGACGTCACTCTGTTGCAATACTCATCAATGATCAACATGTTATTGGTTCACCATTCAGTTGCAACGTATACGATGTCAACAAAGTAATTGTGTCTGGCCTACCAGGAAGAAAGGCTGCAGATATCGCGAAAGTTATAACAGATCTGAGTCTCAGAGATATTGGAACAGCGGAAGTAGGAAAGCCTGTAACATTCAGTGTGGATGCTGCACAAGCCGGAGAAGGTACACTCGAGTTGGTAGTTTCCACTCAACATACCACAATAAAAGCAGAAGTGGTCGCCTGCGCCAGAGGTCTTTATGATGTTACTTTTGTACCACAAACTGCAGAAGACCACTTTGTGAATATAACCTTCAACGAAATGTCAGTTATTGGTAGTCCATTCCATTGTACAGTGGTTGAAATAACACAGTCAGTTCAGAATGGTTCGATTGCTTTCATTGATTTACCTTCTGAAAATCATAAATTAGAAATATCAGATCCCAATAATCACCATGTCAAATATACGGTTAATAATTCTAAGGCTGAATTCACAGTCACCCATGTTGGAACCTACAAAGTTCAGATTTTCCGTGGACACGAAATCGTAGCAACTCGTTCAATCAACGTCTTCGATACTTCTAAAATTGAGGTGATAGGTCTACCGGAGGCTGTATGTCATCGTCCAGCAGTGATTTCCTTGAATATGAGTAAAGCAGGTATTGGAAAACTAACAGCTGATGTTAAAGTTGCTAATAGGGATGTGGCTCATAGTGTCAGGCAATCACACAATAATTCAAATATTTGGGAAATTGTATTTCATCCAATGTGTTCCGCTCCACATCGTGTTGCATTGTTCTTTAACGATATTCCCAAATTCAACGTCATCGAGATTTCTGTCAAAGGACCAGGTACAGAGCCTTGGGCAGGTGGTATTGGCTTATATCAAGCTAGGGTTGGTAAAGTAACGCAGTTTAATATTGATACCCTTGGACGTATGGCAAGAGAGTTCGATGTAGTTATAAGTGGACCAAATGGTACTGCTGTACCTGTAAGATGTTATCAAACTAAGACTGGCAAACTTCAGGCTGAATTTACAGCACGCGAATGTGGCCCACATAAAATAGAAGTTTTACATCAAGCCAAATCACTGAGTGGTAGTCCATTCACTTGCCAAGCATTCGATTTAGAAGCCGTTAAAATTACAGATATTCCTCATACACAAGGAAACGTAGGAGAAGCTGTACAGTTCAACAGTAAGTCGATAAGCCATTTAAGTTTATCAACATTAAGTCACTCTTTTTATTTTAGTATCAACGAAGAGAGCTGGCGATGCTGAGCTGGATGTACAAGTTACTAACCCTACTGGATTATTTTTGCCAGTCACAAAAACAGAACTTGAGGATGATCTAATTCAAATCTCTTTCCTTCCATCAATACCAGGACTTTATCAAGTTACCGTTTCCTTTGGTGGCCTTCCTGTAAGAGGTTCTCCACTAGCATTGGGCGTGGGACCAGTAGGACCAACACCACCTCCAAGAGCTGTAGGCAAGGGTCTTGAGAGAGGGTTAGTGGGCGAAAGAACATCATTCACAATAACAAGTCCTGTTCAACCCAGAGTGCAAGTGGAAGCTGTTGAAGGCATTATTGAAGCTCATACTCAAAGTCCTAAGCCTGGCGAGTACATAGTGTCATATACTCCAAAATGGGTTGGAATATATGATATCATAGTTAGCATTGGAGCTAATGATGTAAGTATTGGGAGCTTTTTTTGAAAATTACTATTTATTTGAAGCGAAAATGAATGTGTTCAAGAAATTGATCTTGAATACCACAAGTAAAGACAATGTAACATACATCTGTATAACAATTCCATACTCAAAAAAACTCGATAAGGTTTTGTTTTCATCAGTAAAATGTGTCTAAAAATCTGCCGAATTAATTTATTTGATTATGAATATGGTGATTATAAGCATTACGGCATATTATGGTCTGACTTAAGCATGAGGAAAGTTTTTTCTGCGTTTGTAACGTGACAATATCGGGAATACATGTCTTTACTTAAATTAGTTCGCAAAGGTATGTCTTGCATGTATGTTTGCATACTCAAGATGTGTGTAATAGATACTTGACAGATTTGTAGTCATTGGCACACGTTGTACCGATGAAAACCAACCAACGTGCGCATGTCTGCAATTTGCACTTGTGATCAAGAAAACCTTATCGAGTTTGTTTGAATATGGAATTGTTATACAGATGTATATTACACTGTCTCGATCAGTAGAACATTCTATTACCATAGCTCACACTCCTTAATTATCGTCTAATATTTGTCACAGAATAAACTTAGAATAATTCTCTTATTGAATGCTCTGGAATGCATGTTTGGACTCATTTCACTTGAACAATAGACATTATTATCAATTGTTCTAATTCCAATTTTCATTATAGCTTGCAGGCTCACCCTTCAGGCCTAAGATCATAAATCCTACAGCAGTCAGAGTCATCGGAGGCTGGGACCAGTATTTAGACGAGAACGGCAGGGTTAGACTGCCCACCAAAATTGCATTCGATATAGCAAATGCAGGACCTGGAAACCTAGAAGTTAAAATTGATGGACGGAAAATAACAGGGGAGAAAACCGGAACCAGGTACAGGTTTGATATTTCCGGAGAAGGCTTCAATTCGGGTGAACATGACTTCGACGTTGAATTTGAGAATATATCGCTTCCTGATGCACCAAAAGGAGTTATGTGTATGGGCGACCAGGTAGTTCTAACTGGAAGAGGATTGGCACAAGCACAATGTGGTGAACCTGCAGTGTTTACCATTGATGGATCAAAGTCTATGAGTGGTGAGTAGGATTGAACAAAAATCATTTCAGTATTCGTTGATATGAATATTGCCAAATTACTCTTTGGAATGTAGCTATTTTTGTTAATAAGAATTTCCTACTCAAAATTCGAAAATTTTTGTTGGTTTTTCTCCTACTTTCACTTCTGTTGAAAATATTAAAAAATGCCTCCATATGAAGTGAATTTCATTCTGGAGATTCCAGATTTTGAATACTTCGTAGGAAGGAATAATTTTATGCTTCTTTGCAGAAAAACTTCTTTGTTGCTTTTACTATATTCTTCTTTCTACCTTTTACAGGTAATCCTGAAGTAACTCTTCATGCAGCAGACACGAATATACCTGTACCTGTCATGATTTCCTTAGCTGGAGAAAAAATATGGCGGGCAACTTACACGCTGAACGCACCAGGAAATTACCTTCTATCAGTACTTTGGGCAGGAAGACCTGTTAAGGGATGCCCATTAATGGTGGAGGCCAAGGGAGGAGCAGATGCTTCCAAGGTATACTTAAAAAAATTATTTTTTTTTACAGACAGGTGATGGTATTGTTCAATGACTGATAGCTCAAGATATACGTTTTGCTGTGTGTGATGAAGCATTATAATGAAATGACTTCATGTTGCCTTTTTTTTATTTTCCGACCTATTTTCATGTAATTCTCGATTTAAATCGATCGATGTTTGTAGCGATCAGTGTTAATGGTTTCACCAGATTTCAGTCTTCTTTCCAAAGCGGTTGGGTTTGGCAGTAGATGTCGGTGGTTCACCTGGATTCACTCCTGATTCACGACACTTATCATTCTCAAAATATATCCATTTTTCATCAAATGAAGATTCGATGAAGGAATTACTTTCTTTTGCGTCGTCCATTTAGTTCATAAAGAATCCACTTACCATCTGAATATTTCCTATAGCTTTCAAACGAATAAAGACAGCTTTCTGCATCATATTCAATTTATGCGCGTTCTTGTTGTGTTTGTGTATAATCTTCATTCAATGAAACTCTGCAATTCTTTATAAGCGAAGTCGTTCGGTGGTTTTCCACGCTCTTTATTTCTCATGTCAAAAACACCTCTTTTGCACAACTCAGAGCATCAAGAGCTTGTCCACCATAACTTTAACAAGCACTCACACGAAGGTTCAAGGAACCGAAAATCTAACTCTAATTATGCGAAACATTTCTTGCAAACAAATCATGTCTGAAGCTCTATAGGAAATGCGGTGCTGCGAGGTAGCTTCAACCTCCTAATTAGGAAGACGACGTATCATTCTGCGCATGCGCACCTGAAACTCTTTAGACAGGCGTGGTGCGCATGTCTGCCTGTGACCCCGTTCCTCATGAGAACGTCAGTCATCGAACACTTCTACTCTGCCCTACTCAACCACGGTGAGGGCGGATTTTTATAGTATTGTTTGCTACCTGTCGCGCCCCCACATATGCTACATCGGAAGCTGTAGCAGAGCAGAGTAGAATTCTTCGAGAGGAGCTGGCACGCCAGGTACTGAGCCGGCACGCTACATGTCTTCCCAGACTAAAAAAATCTAAAAGACTACATCTGGCAGCAAAGGCAAAAAGGTAGATATCCTGGAATCGATAGAGTTATTAAAAAATAAGCACGACTTGGCAATGAAACTATTTAACGAGCCGACGGACCTTTGGTATACTCCACTTCTCGAGGTTTTGCACAAGCTTCCTTCCTTCCATAAATATATAAAACATTTGAAATACAACTTGTTATTAAGTTTTAAAATGTAATAAAAACTACTAAACTCGAATCACTGTATCCTCAGTAATAAAAAATGATATAAAACGAAGTAATTTCTTGTTTATTCCAGGTATTATGTTCAGGTGAAGGTTTAAGACAAGGGGTTGTTGGTAGAGAAATAAGATCTTGGATTGATACCAGGCGAGCTGGTCCAGGTGAATTAACTGCTCATTGTTCAGGTCCCAGAAAAGTTGCATACTGCGAGCTTTATGATCATGGTGATGCCACTTTTACGTTGAACGTGAAGCCGCAAGAGCCAGGAAGACATGCATTAACTATCAAATATGCTGGACAACATGTGCCTGGTTCGCCTTTCACACTGAGGGTCTCTGGAGCTCCTGACGCTAGCAAGGTGAGATATTTTAATATCGTCCATTTTTTCCTGCATGTCAAACATTTTTATGGAAACTACCTTCCTAGTGATGGAACTGCTCGTCGAAGTTTAAGGATATTAAATTAATTTGTGTTGTCTCTTCAGGAAAACCTAATTTCCATTTGAAATGTGTATATGTAGATTGTTTCGGGTTACAAAACATACAATATTCGCAAAAATATAAAAATTTAATTGTCCTTTAACACCGACCACAGAAGATTAACAATTTTGTGAGCCTAAAGGTCCTTTCTGCTGAGGTCTGCAATAAAAGGTCAGACGTCGAAAGACAGATCTAAATAATAACAACAGGCCCATAAAACTACCTGAAAAAAAAATTATTAGTCGATTATATTGATCAAAAGACTAAGCTTTATGCTAATATTTTCTTATCTCGAAAAATTCTTCCAACGACTTTATGTAGATTATTTAATTTTGATTCCTACTTCCTGTAGCCTGTATTCTGATGTAGTTGATTAAATAATTAAATAACATGTTATAGGTGAGAGTTTATGGTCCTGGAATAGAGCATGGTGTTTTGGCTACCTTCCAATCTAGATTTATCTGTGATACAAGAGGTGCAGGTGCAGGACAACTCACAGTTAGGGTAAGAGGTCCAAAAGGAGCATTCAGGGTTGAAATGCAACGAGAGAGCCAAAAAGATAGAACGATACTCTGCAAGGTAAGTCGAACTCAATAAATAATTACTGAATATTTAGATATTTTAAGTAAAGGGTCTTTCATTAACAGCGCCCCATTTTCTTTTGTAAATAAAACAAATTATTCATTTGAAAGTTATTGAAATTTTTATTTCATTATAAAGTACAGTGGATACCATCAGTTATGAATTAAAACATCATTTAAATTACCCCAACGGAAACGTTGGCAGAAATTAAGTCGTTGAATCCGATTTTCCATGATTCTTTCACACAAATCAGGTCGTATGTTAGCAATTACTCGTTCAATATTGATCTGTAAATCATCTAAATTTACTGGATGTTTGCTGTAAACCAGTGACTCGATGTAACCCCAAAAAAAGTCCAATGGAGTTAAATCGCAGGAACGATGCGGATAAATTATCGGTCAATTTCTTGAAATAATCGAATCATCGAATTTTGTTTTCAATAAAGTCATTGTGTCATTGGTAATATGTCAAGCGGTTTCAGTTCTTCGGTTAAAACAATTCTGTATGGATGTAAACCAAGGTCTTTTCGTACTGGGAGATGCCTAGTTCTTGTGAACGTCAAGAAATTGATGAATTTTGGTCCTCACGTACAGTTTCACGTACGGCAGCAATAATCTCTTCACTTCTTGCATTTCTCTGTCTCACTGGCACTGTAACATCATGAAGAGTAAAATTTGTTTCAAACGTCTTTACTAAACGTTCAACTGTTTTTTTATCCGGACGATTATAATGATCAAAAATTGAAGTTGAAGCACGTAAAGTTAGAGTAACGGATCGCTATTTTTCATGATGAATTTGGATTATTTGTGAACGTTGTTGGAGTATTTACCTTTGCATGATCAAATGGTAGACATTGACAAATACAACTGTCAAGGTCACAAATAAACAGTGGCTGCCATGTGTGAGTATTGCCAGCATAAAAAGGGGCGTTCCTATTCGAAGACTCTATTATTATATCTTATTCGCTGTTTGATGTCTTTTCGAATTTCCTACCTAGAAGCTTTGAATGTAACATCAAAACAGCTTCAAGGTAGAGCAAATTTAGGACAAGCAGCTAGCACAAAAGTTGATATGTCATTCGAAAGTGCACTAAATGGGGTATTTTTTCCGGGAAGGAAAACATGTCTATAATTAATAATTTTTCACCGATAAAGCCATTGGAGAAATATGACTGATTTTATTCACTTCAGAATCGTAATTTTCATCTCCTTACCACGCCCGCAATAAAAATTTTTTGACATACAGAACATCTTATCTTGTAGCAAATTTAATGCCGTTTCCAGATAGATATGTGGTCAAATTTGATGAGGCTACAAGGATAACTGAAGTATAATTGATTTTATGGAAAAACTTGAAATATTTCGTGAAATCAAGAAATGTTAAATTGAAGAATAATCACCGACATTTTGACCATGTATTATATGGCATTTTTTGTTGCAAATAATTTGTATGATCTCCCTTTGAAGTTTTGATCTTTTAAAAGTGAAGGTGTAATTTTTAAAATTAGTTTGAAATTTAAACCCGAAGAAGCCACAGTGTGGCAAAACCGTTGTTGTTAATTAATCAAGTGTGGAAATATTTTTTATGATTTTTTATTCCGTTCATTTCATTGCAGTAATACCTGTCTATCATTGTTTATCATTAAAGAAATTTCAAATCGCTTATTTATTTTTTTGCATCATTTCAGTTCGATCCTACTGAACCGGGTGATTACAGAGTTGAAGTGAAATGGGCTGGTGAGCTAGTTCCTGGGTCTCCGTTCCACGTGATGATTTTTGATACACAGGAGGAACTCCGGAGGTATATAAATTCATTGTAGGAATGAAAAAGAAATATTTTATTCAATTAACTTATTTATTTCCGTCCATATTAGTACGTATTTAACTATTATTATGAAATCAATTGTTTGTATATAGCTCTTGAATTTGTTAACTTAAATTTTCGATGATTACTTGATATTATACCATTAGATGAATTGTTAACTTATGTGTTGAATGAAAAACGCATCTGAGATATAAAAATATTGTTCAAGTAACTGAAGTTGTCTAATAAATCGATTTATTTTTATGTTTCAATGAAACTTTTCTTTAAAAATGCTCTTTGATATTGATCCCCTCAGAATTCAGTTTTTCACCTCAAAATATTTTTTAGAAAAATTTACCCAGATAGTTGCTTAAAACATATTGATTTTTTCATGTTCTGCTACAATTTCGTTCAAATAGTTAATGATAATAATAATAAAACTCTGGACCGCTGGAACATGACCAACGAAATCCCTGTGGACATTCTAGATGCAGAAGAACTGTACAAGAAAGAAGTGGACCATTTCAAATTTGCATTTTTGATCGGCCATAAATAAAAAACTAATGAATATTTGCTCGAAGTTGTGAGTTCATTAGAAAGTTTCTCCCTTGACAATTATTGAAGAAAAACCACGAATTCCCCTCAGAGAAGTGCGAGAAATGTTAAATTTTTCAGCATGATGACGAGTTGATATTGATGGATGTTCAGCCACATACTGCGCTACATCAGCAATGTTTTCAGGTGTGCTCAATGGACGAGAACGTGAACGGTTTGTTTTGTCGAATAACGATCTAGTTTCCCGAACTCGCTTCACAAATTGATCCACAAATTGTGGTGAGGGCATTTGAGTTCTATTGAAGTTTTCATGTAAATTTCTAACAATGCGGATATAAGATTAATTATTTTCGAAATGAATTTTTCATATTTCCCAATTTTGTTCAAGCGTAAATCGATCCATTCCGTTAATGTATTAGAAGTATAAATAATATCTGGTGAATACGGCGGGTGGGATAACACTTCCCAATAAAGTGTTTCCAAGTACTTTTTCACGGGAGCCGCAACATGTGGACGAACATTGTCATGCAGAAGAATAATTTTTTCGTGTCTAGAATAGTATTGAGGGCGTTTTTCCTTCAGAGTTCGGCTCAATCTCATCAATTGTGTTCGATAGAGGGCTCCAGTAATTGTTTCGCTCAGATTAAGCAACTCATAATACACTACACCTAGCTGATCCCACCAAATACACAGCATAAGTTTTTTTCCGTGAATATTCGGTTTTGCTGTTGATGTTGACGCGTGGCCAGGTAATCCCCATGATTTTCTTCTTTTTCGATTGTCATAATGTATCCACTTCTTATCACCAGTTACGACACGATGTAAAAAACCCTTTTTTTTTGTCTTGCTAGCAGCATTTCACTTAAGCATAATCGGCGTTCAATATCTCTCGGCTTTAATTCGTACGGAACCCAATTTCCTTGTTTATGAATCATACCTAATGATTTTAAACGATGTGAGACTGCTTGCTGAGTGACTTCTAATGTTAGAGCAAGTTCTTTTTGTATTTGAGATGAATCTTCCTCCAATAATTCCTCCAATTCTGCATCCTCGTAAATTTTTGGCCTTCCACTGCGATCTTTGTCTTCTACGTCGAAATCACCGTTTTTAAACTTTTGAAACCACTCTCGACAAGTTCTCTCACTCAAAGCACCCTCACCATATGCTTCTACGAGCAATTGATGCGCCTCAGCAACAGATTTCTTTAAATTAAAGAAGTAAACTAATATTTCCCGCAAATGACGCTTACTTGGCTCAAATTTTGACATTTTCAACTTATAAAATTATATTTTACCAATATGAAATCCATGATATTAATAGGTTATGTTGTTCTTGAATGTCCAAACTATTTTTTAAGCCGGTTATCATCTGCGAAAGCTAACCGGAACTCCGTACCGCGCCATCTACAATAAAACGGCGGAAACTTATTTGTACTCCTAATAACATATTAAACTAACTTTCTAACGAATGACAGTATTGCCAGACTCGGAATAACCACTACTTCAAAATGCAAACTCTAGATCTGCCATCCTTCATCTTGGAAAAACGAAGGCAGCTCAACATAAATTACAAAAACTTCGAAAAGGAATTAAGCGACAAATATAAAGAAAGATTGAAAAAAGTGATGAAAACAGCAAAAATTTAATAAAGACAATAAATACTTACTGTATACCAGTAGCTGCCTACTCAAGGAGCTTAATTCAGTGGAGTGAAACAGTTATCTCAGCATTAGACAGAACAATAATGACTCAGTTCAGAACCCAGCACAAAAAAACGGGTACACATAGACTCTTCATCCTAAGAAAAAACGGGGACGAAGATTGGTGAACATCGAAGTGATTGGTGAATATCGAGGAGCTATAGAGGAACCAGATAGTCAAGTTGAAGAACTACTTTGGACAAGAAAAACAGTGCGACTCTGACCTCTAAATCTCTTATAAAGGCATACTCAGAAGAGACCCTTGATCTTGCAGCAATCTAAGAAACCACACAGAATGCCAAAATACTATCATGGAAGATACCCAGCTGTGTTGTAAAAAACAAATAAGACAGAGAGCACTAAATACTAGGTAACTGGAATCCCATACGCTGAGATAGAAGAGTCTCTGTGTGATCCAGGATGAAGTTCTGACTACTAAAAACTATAATAACCACACAATACGGTAGTATATAATAAAAATACAATTGGGAAAACTGTACAGAAAATTCAGCACTTACCTGACAAATTCAGACTACCTTACCACGTGTAATATCAATCATTTACCATATACCTGATAAAATTTGAATATCAAAACAAATTAAAATATGTTTATCTTCTACAATTTTAATTTAAAAAAATTTTTATTCAAAAAAACTTTTAGAATTTAATTAGTGTCTAAAACAAGCACCGCTTACATTTAATAGACGTATATAATCAAAACTCAATATATAATGTCAAATGGAATAAATAAACCAAATGATATACGAAAGTCATTAAAATTAATAAATAAATATTTAAAGGAGACAAAATTTTGTTCTGGTCTTACCTTCAAGAACGCCAATTGCCTTTTAAAAACATGAACACACTCAAAGGACTTCTCAAAGAATATAATTTATTTGAAATATTTAATATATTTAAATATTCGAATAAGTAAATTCAGAAATCTGTCAAAGCATGCACTATATCTTCAAAAAACAAATATAATTCTAAGCAATTCCGTCTTCAGTCCTGAAATATATTCAAAATATCAAAATCAAAAAACTAACCTATATCAAACAACGTACCACGTGTAAATGAATAATGTTTCGAGACATAGATCATCTTTATAATTCAAGATTGATCTATGTTCTAACAGAATCAAAGAACAGTGTGAGTTATTTTTAAGGCTTATTTAAATTAATTGACATTCCATAATGAGATTTATTGAAGCCAAAATATAATTATATATTATATATAAAATAAAATAGAAAGGCCTTTTACTTGATATTCAAATTTTGTTATATTTCTTCTATCAAGTAAAAGGCCTTTCTATTTTATTTTATATACCTGATACAATGAGATACATTATACAGCTTTGACTCTCCTGCCGTCCTTGACAATACTACTTTACTTCTAAAGTTAACACTACAAACTGAAATGTTTATGGAGAAAAACAAACAAGACATCACATAAATTGACATGAAAACGAAAAAATTAAAAAATTGTATTTACCACGGGCAACAAGCCTTGCATAACTTGAAAAAAATCGTTATAGTACCTATAATCATCTGAATGAATGAGCTTATTAGCAAAAAGTCAGCAAAGAATACGAACTCAAGATACCTAGACGAACCATACTGAAAGGCTCAACAGAGCACAATCATCCAAACATGCTCCATTGTTCGTAAAACACTGAACATCTAATATTGAAACTATATTTAAAGTTTCCTAGTTCGCAATTTAATAATCGAATAAATAAGGATAATAAAAATGAAAATTGATTTATTGCAGTATAAATAGACAAATATTCAACAACTACAAAAAATTATTGAAGCAAACTGCAAAGGAACTGCTACCTATTACTGATAACCCTTATTGTTATAAGAATTTGAGAAAAATAAATATTTTATTTTCCATGTTTCACCTTCAAGTTTTTCAAAGACTACAAATTTTCCGCTGAAAATAGTCTCAAACTATAGCTTTAGACTTACTGATGGAAAATTAGGATGCCAAATAACATGGCGCCACGTAATACTGTAACTGCAGAAGTTGAATTATAATATTGGCCATTCTGATCCAACACTTTTTGCCATCTTTCTGATAATATGATTCGACGCTCATAAAATCGCCTGAATTGTGTGAGGGTGGATTGAGTAGCTCAAACACAACGTTGCTGGTCCCAAGCCCAGATAAAGGTAGAGAGTTTCAAGGTAAGGCCAGTCACCTGCCTTTTTTAAAAACAACAGAGGGCTCAAAGATCAATTACCAATGCCACGGAACAGGACGTATCAAATAATACGACGAAAACACGAATAAAAATTACTATATAACAGTTGCAGATTAGACACCTTTTTTTCTTGAAAGATTGACTCTGTTGATAGGTTGAGGGTCAGTTTATGCGAATAAAAAAACACTTCTCAAAACAACGTCGACATGTCTCGATTTTATCCTAAAATCTTCTTCAGGCTTCTAAAAGGAGATACAGAAAATTGTACTACATCTAATATAAAAAATAAATGAAAAATAAAGCGAAATTCTAGCTAACAATGAAAGGCTAAAATAATGAAAAAAAAAAGGACACAATCTATCACAGTGTTTAGGGGTGGAATTAACAGTTTCATTGGATGTATTCTTAGGAGAATTATTTACCGTTTTTTTCAGGAGAAAATTGACAGACATAGATATTTACGTGTCATAGACGTTAGATCTTAAACTTATTTGAGTTTTGTCTCTGATTTTATTAATTAGACCATAATAAGCTGCATTTAAGTTTTCAATATCAGTCCTTTCATTGATTTCATTTTCATCCTGTTTTATTGAAACCATTTATAAGAGCAAACGTTTCCTCAAAATTTTTTGATGTCCTAATAGTTTTATTGAATCGGTGTTGAAATTGAATGAATGAAGCATATTTGATATTTGATCATCTAGGGCGCTCTAGCTGCTTATTGCTCTCCATATTCAAAAAGGTACCAACCAAAATCTACTGCGTAGAATTAATTGAAGTTTTTCACACACAAGCCTTGCTATATCAGCTTTCAAAACATATAATGATTAGGCGGCTTAAGTGTGGAGTTGGGTTCGTAAAAATACAATTAAATCCTCTGTCGGGAAAAAACGGAATTACTTTCCGAACAACCTTATACTATACTTTTCTAGAGAAGAATCTATCTACAGTAGTGGTATCTACACGAAAACTTGCTGACTATGCTTTTGAGGATCCAAACTTAAGCTTGACAATACCGAGTGTTCGCGAAAAAACTGGTGATTCACCTGAAGATAAAAGGATTGAAGACAAGGGCGGATCTAGCGTTCAATTTAGGGGGGGGTTCATATACATATATTACAATTATATATATATATATATATATATATATATATATATATATTATGCATTTGTGAAGGTGGAGAAGTGCCAATCCAGTTAGGCGGACTTCTATCATTGAAGCTCTGAGCCAAGTTTTGAGCTTCCTAAGAGTGGAAAAGCACCTTTCTACTCTGGCTACACTAACTGGTAGTATAGTAAGAATGAATACAAATTCTCTTACATTAGGATACATTTCAGTATCACAGTTTTCTATATGATGGGAAATCGACTGCGGAATATTCTGATTTCGCTGCCATTTTACCTTCCACGGCCGATATTCGTTTATAATAACTGAAACTGGAGTCTATTAACAGTTCATAGTCGTTTGCAAGCTGTTGATCAGTTTTCTTGTCTTCATTTTCATTAGTATAATCGACTTTTGGAATGAAAACGCCTAGTTGCAATAATTTTAGTATTTCTGGAGACAGACGGTCCTCTAAGTCATTTATCGCAGAATCTAGAAGAGGGATGTATACAGCCCTGCGAAAAACTCTTCAGCAGATTGAGCAAGATGGTTATTGGCTCTGTTTGTTTGTGTGGTATTATTCTGGGGCATTTTATTTCTGCACCTAGTTGCTCAGCTACTTCTTTTGCCTCTCCAAAAAGCTGTCGGTCTTTTGCCTTTTATTTCGTACGACAGTCATTGTATCATTTGCGGCGTCCGTAGCCCTTTTTAAATAAATTGATCTCGTTTGCAATACTTTGCTTAAGGCTACTGTTGTAGCTGAAAAATACTAAGTTACATTTAAACTTGGCTCTTTACGTGAGATGAACGGTAACTTTAACTGCCCTTGCTGAAATGCTCGAAAGTTACTAATAAAATAAATTATTCAGATCTTACGTCCATGCATTAGTATCTTATAATAAAAAACAAAATATTTAGGTACCAAAACCATCACTCAAGCAGATAGATGATATGATAAAGTCCGAACTGCGCAACGTTTGCAGTAAGCAATGTTCGTCATTTTCAGTTTTATGGTCTTGCCAAGTGGAAATCTTTTCCAGAGCGCTACAAATTTTCACTGAGTTGTCTCCTTTAAATTGTAGATACCAATCATTCCTCTCGGTCCAGCGCGTCTCACAGATACTTTGCATTGAAACTCCAAGTTCATTTTAAAAAATTTTATGTCTTTTAGTGGATGCATTGGCAAATGCCACAATTTTTGTTATAGTGCCCGAGGTGTTGCGGCAATAACAACTTTTGGATGATGTAGCTAATGTATTATTAAGAACGTGATTGCTGCACGGGCAATGTTTGGCATATATAGCTTTTTCTGACAACTCCTGTACAGCTCCCCTTGGATCTGAGGCCATAATCAAGCAGCTGTCAGTCCTAATACCCACACACCATATTAAATTTCAGACAGAGATTTTCAACGATTTTGACCTGTCAACCAAGACTCTATAACGTTTTTATTTTTATCCACTTCATCACATCTAAGAGTATCTTATGTATCACAAAAAGTCACAAAATCTTCCTTTATGATACCATCGTAAAAATATCTGAATGATAAGCTCAGTTGTAAGATATGTGATATATCTTTCGTTTCGTCGAATAAAATTGAAAATTATTCAGCTTCCTTCACTTTCTGTAATATTGTTTTCTGAATGATTTCCTTGCAAACATAAATTAACTCATTTTGCACAGTTTTGCTGATGTATGTTGCGTTAGATTTAAAATTTTAATCAATAAGAATAAAAAAATTATCACTAGTCAACCTAGACTCAGCCCAGGGGGGGGGCATGACCCCCATGACCCGCCCCCTGGATCCGCGCTTGATCGAAGACGATGCTGAACGGAATCTCTGAAAGGTCGAAGATACAGAATAAACGAAAACCAACGATGATTGATAAAAAATGGGAAGCATACAAGACAACACATGAAACATGATACAGTAATTCTCGAAATAATGTTACCGCCAAATCTTTCTTTCAATAAATCAATTGTTACGGTAGCAGCATGAGGTGTAGCACCATCTTGGTGGAACCACAATACTTCTGGGTCGATACCATTCAAATTTTGAAACAAATAATCATTGATCATCGATCTGTAACGAGAACCATTTACTGTTACATTAGTTCCAGCATCGTTTTGAAAGAAATATGGACCGATGATGCCTTCAGCGTATAAAGCACACCATACAGTGCATATTTCAGGATGCAATGGAACCTGCAGAACTTCTTGAGTATTGTTTTCACTCCATATACGGCAATTTTGCTTGTTTACATAGCCGTTCAACCAGAAATAAGCTTCATCACTAAACACAATTTTACGATAAAAAAGTGGATCAACTTCAAGCTGTTCTGGGGCCCCATCAGCCAACAAACGACGCTTATAATGGGCATGTGGCTTTAGTTCTTGAACTAATTGGATCCTGTATGGGTGTAGACCAAGATCTTTACGCAAAATTTTTCATGTGGTGGATGCAAAGAGTCCAACTTGTTAAATTTTTTTTGCACTCATGCACACAGTATTTTTGGAATATAATCTATTCTTGAAAAATACTTTATTCAACCTTTATGTATTTTCTGTACACAAATATAGAATGTAAATGGTTGTTTAGCATTACCAGTAGGAGACTATTTGCGTTCTTTCTGTACTCAAGTAAGTTGTGTTAGATCTTCATATTTCCGCCTCTCTAGTCGTATTCTTGCATGTTTTCGTACCTTTCAGGGAAATCCATATATTAAAAATGATTGTTAATTAGTTTAAATATGAAATCCGACATCTTCCATTGAATCGTAGAAATATAAAATTCAAAATACCAGTCATTTAAATATAATATTTATTGAGTGATTCAGTTAATACACAACGGATGTCGAGGTACTTATAATTCATAAGAATCAGACGTTCTTTATATTTTAATTAGATTTTGTCATTTTGACGAGACATCTTCATTTCTACCTGTCACGTTCTGTTGAAATTATAATTTAAAAATACTTAAGAAAATGACTCAAATAAGTTAAGTGAGATACTGCGGAGGAAATTCTAGGTATAATCTCCAAAGGTATAAAATGAAAGAAATAGCTTTTGAAACAACCAAAGTATTGAATAATGGAAAAAGTCAAATGGTAGAATGAGAAAATTAGCAGCCATAAATTATTTTGCTCACCTATTAAGAAAGTCATTTTAATACGGAGTATGACAACAGAAACCTTTTCGAATCGGAACATATATCTGTATAATAGTTCTGAACTCAAACCAACTTAAATAGGTTTTGCTGGTCGCTGGAATACAAGCAGCAGATAAGCACATGTTTCGAAGTATATTGGCTTTAATCACCAGTGCGCTTTAATGCCCAACGAATACAAATGAGCCACGCACCTATATTCGTTATGCTTAGGAATACCAATGTATTTATCGCCATCCAGAGCACGCAAATATACATACACGACATACCCCAGCGAGCCAATTCAAGCAAACAACCGTATTCCCGATTTTTTTCTAACGTTACAAACGCAGAAAATCTTCCTCATGCTCAAGTCAGATCGAATTATGCCGTGATGCACATACATAGCATTTTTATTATTCAAATGAAATAAATCGGTTAGTAATATGTTCCAAATTATGATTTATAAGAAGTTTGAGCCATGACAAGAGAAAGTTCTACGAATTGGAATAGTACAATATACATCTATATAACAAAAACTCAAAAAAGCTGAAAAAGGTTTCCCTGATAGCTAGGAAATCAGCAGCAGATATGCGCATGTTTCAAAGCTTATTGACTTCAAAGGTCCAATGCGCTGTAATGTTCAGTGAATATAATTCAGTAACGCTCTGCTTAGGAATACCAATGTGTATGTAGCAAATATACATACACGACATACCCCAGCGAGCTAATTCAAGTGAAGAACCATATCACCAACAATGTTACAAACGCAGAAAACCTTCCTCATGCTTAAGTCAGATCCAGTTACGCTGTGATGCTCATAATTAGCATTTTTATTCAGATGAAAATAAATCTGTACTGCACTGTTCCGATTTGAAAAACTTTTTATTATCATTATCTTATACCCTTTGTTAATCATAATAATAATAACAGATCTTTATGTGTATACATTCAAATGGCTATCGACCTTGGGTCCTTCACAGTGTTTAATGTATAGTGTTTTTAAGTTAGTACTTGCAGTAGAGCCTCTGTAGGGAATCCTCTTCTTGTATGGTCCTTGTTGTAAGTAGTGTGGAACAGTGGTAGAATTTCTTTCAGTTTTTCGTGTGGAATTTTTGGTTTAGTTTGTGAAGTCGATACTTGATTGGTTCTATGTTTGTACTTGAGTATACTAGTTCATTGTAGGGGTTGTGCAGTCTGTTTAGTCTTATTCTTGTGATTATTCGTAGAGCTGATTTTTCTGCTACTTTTATGCTTTTTAGAGTTGATGGTTTGCAGTTTGCGTAGATTGTATGTGCATACTCTATCAAAGGTCTAAATAATGTTTTATATATTCTGACTTTTCTTAATCACATTTGGTACATATAAGACGATTTATTCTGATTTCCTAGCTCAAATCGACCCATTTCTTCAATTTCAAATATTAAACTTACTTTCTGTCAAAACACGAAATACAGAAGTGTTGTCTGACTCGAAATAGCCGCTACTTCAAAATGCAAACTCTAGATGGCCTAACATTTACGTGTGAACTTCAAGAACTGCATTAGTAAAATTTTCATCATTTCATAGTGAATTTTCACTATTTCGGTGCGATGTTCGATCTATTTTTCATATCGCCACAATTTTTCCTTGTTAAAATCAATATCCCTATCAGTTTCATTTCAAAGCAATTTTTGAAGATTTTTCGAAATTTAAAATGAAATGTCTTGTTGAAAGAATGAAGAAAGAATTTTCAACAATTAAAGAACATTTCTTCTAAATCATTCAGTATATTTTTTGTTTATGTATCGGGTGTTTTTTTTTAGAGTGATAGAACTTTAAATTGAAATAAAACGCATTTAAATTAAGATTGAAGCCAATTCTTTTTTGAAAGATAATTTTATGACATTTACGTTTTGAAAGTAATTTCCGGCTTATGTCCACCACGACTAGCTCTGAGGAACCGCATTTGACCAGACCAATTTTGGAACACTTTTTCGAGTGATTCAGGCCTTATTTCATCTATAACACGAGTTATGTTGACTTTCAAAGCATCTTTTGTTTCTGGTTTATCAGCAAAAACCAATGACTTGACATAACTACAAAGAAAATAATCCAGTGGAGTTATGTCGCATGATCTTAGAGGCCAATTAATTGGACCATTCTCGAAATAATGTTACCGCCAAATCTTCCTTTCAATAAATCAATTGTTACGGTAGCCGCATGAGGTGTAGCACCATCTTGTTGGAACCAAAACACTTCTGGGTCGATACCATTCAAATTTTGAAAAAAATAATCATTGATCATCGATCTGTAACGAGCTCCATTCACTGTAACATTAGCTCCAGCATCGTTTTTAAATAAATATGGACCGATGATGCCTCCAGCGTGTAAAGCACACCATACAGTGCATTTTCCAGGATACAATTGAACCTGCAGAACTTCTTGAGGATTGTTTTCACTCCATATACGACAATTTTGCCTGTTTATATAGTCGTTCAACCAGAAATGAGCTTCATCACTAAACACAATTTTACGATAAAAAAGTGTATCAACTTCAAGCTGTTCTAGGGCCCAATCAGCAAGCAAACGACGACGACAGCATAATGATCAAGTGGCTTTAGTTCTTGAACTAATTGGATCCTGTATGGGTGTAGATCAAGATCTTTACGCAAAATTTTTCATGTGGTGGATGCACAGAGTCCAACTTGTTGTGAACGTCGACAAATAGACAAATCTGGATCATCATTAACACTATGACTTACAGCAGCGATATTTTCTTGTGTACGTACAGTTCTTTGTCTTGTTGTTGTTGCATCGAGTAGAGAAAATGTTGTCCGAAATCTATCGATAGTTCGACGAATAAGCTGCTCTGATGGACGACTATGTAAACCATAAATTTCACGAAGTGCTCTATAAGTTTGGCGAATAGAACACTGATTTTGAAAAAGAATTTCAACAATCTGTAGACGTTGTTGCGGCGTAAGTCTTTCCATGATAATTTGTCAGCGCTCACTGAACAGAAATGTCAAAACATCATGGTTTCTACATTCTGTCAAATCACAGATATCCCTAACGAAAGTTCTATCAGTCTAAAAAACACCCGATAGAAACATGAAATCCTCATATAGAGTTGGCCATATAGAGTTGCAATCTGAACTAGTGGTTATTTTGAGACTGGTAACACTTCTGCCATTCATGTTTCGACAGAAAGTTAGTTTAATATTCCACATTTACGAAGACAGTCATGAGATTGAGCCCTAAAGAATTGATAATGTATTGAAAAATTGTGTTGATCAGATGGGGTACTGTGACGGTCATAATGTTTCCTATTCGTAAATATCATAGTCCAACCTTTCTAATAAATTCAGAACTTTGAGAAAATATTCAGTAGTTTTTTATTTATAGCTGATCGAAAATGCAAATTTTAAATGGCCCACCACTTATTTATCTTTATTGAATTAAGAATCCAATTATTCATATTTAAAACTGCAGTAAGGAAATTTCAAAACAGGATGATGTGAATATTTAATTTATTACAAACACATGGTTCATATTTTATTTCAATTCATTATCAAGAAATGTATTGACTCTCTTCAAGCTCAGGATTAATTTAATTGCGAAGATAATTCTCATTCTCTGTATCATTTACCCCTTTTCAACAATAAACGTTTGACATTCTGAATGCCAATATCAAGGCTTGTAGCAATAAAACACGTTAAAACTCATTCATCATACCAATGATCTCCAGGAGAAAGTATATACGATTCGACATAAGGCAAGCAAGAAGTAGACTGAATCCATCCGTAACCGCTAAAGCAATATCATTTGCCATATGTTCAATAAATGTGAAAAAAGTAGGACATTCTTTCAAACAAAAAAAATTGAGAGACAAATAAAATTTTTACAGCCATGTCGTTCTGCAGCGACAATTACCCACTCAAGAAGAATCTTGGTTTCGATTGAACCTGTATATTGTTTCGGATTTGAGTTCATCTCGTAAAATTTTTTCAGAATGTTTCAGTGTTTCCTGTGATGATTACTTGGTATATTTAACGAGTTCAAATGATTAATTGTTTAAGAAAAATTTATATGAGAATCATTTTTTGCCTATTCGATTTTTCGATCAATATTAAAACGTCTACAGAATTAATCTGAATAAATCCCTCGAAAACTTTCAGAATTGAATTTTGTAACATGCCTTAGATAACACTGTATCACTTTATAGACATATATATTATCAACACATGTGGTAATTAACTAACAAAGAATCAAAGAAAACATAAAGTATTCAGCAAAATTATCTAAATCCATCACCTAATAGAATTTTTTCAAGTAGATGTTAATGAACAACAAACTCAACCACCAAAAAATGATCCACGTAAAATGCAAAAAGGTTTTATTTTATATATTTTATTGATTATTTTTATTCATCCAAATAACTCCTAACTGACGAGACGTGGGTGAGAAATTTTCAGGTTTTTTCCTGGAGAATGTGCTATAATTTTTTTGAAAGGGAAATGAAAAAGACCTTTTTGAACTCTATGTGGAATATTGGTGATTGAATTTGTTATTCATTATTCAGTCGAAACAATTGTATAAGGTGATTGATCTAGATAATTTCGACCAATACTTCATGTTTCCTTCGATTCTATATAAGTTAAATGCCACCACATGTGCTGAGAATATATATGTCTATAAAGTGAGATACAATATCATCTAAGGCATGTTATAAAATTTAATTCTAAGTGTTTTCAAGAGATTTATTTAGATTAAATCTGTAAAGGTTCGGAGAACTAATCCTGCTATCATCTGTAATTTTCAAAAACTCTTTGCAGTAAATTTTTAATATATATTGCTTGACAAATGATGTGCTTTAACCAGATTTTATATACGAGCACACTAAGGTTCTTGCCTCAAGTAAGTGCTTTTGTATATTTTTGAAGTGGATATACTGATTTCTCGCAAATCACTTGATGAAACATTTTAGATATTAATAGGGTAAAGAAATACACTTGGCTTAAGTTTCAAAAAACTTTTTCAATTGGTTTATTTAACAACACACACAAGCCACACTGAGGGATCTTCACAGAAAATCTAGGAGTGTCATGGTAATATCAATATCAAAGGTCATATAAGGAGCCTTTCGATATTGAAATAATAACATTTTTAGCTTTTCAATTTATGGGTCCAACGATTTCTCGAAATTTTGTACTGATAAAGTATACAATTTTGAATTAAAAGTACTTCCAAAAGTGTGTATTTTAATGTCTTAAATTTTAAGCAGAATAGTTATGTCAAACCTCTACAAATTCGATTTTAAAGGACATTTTTATTGAATACAATTTCTGAAAAATTTGGAGAAATTTATGTATGATAGAGCCGAAAGCCTATGAGCAATAAATTCCTGTTTTTAATATTATTTTTAACATTAAAATTTGTAGAGGTTTGTTATATTTATTCTGCTTAATGTGTGAGATACTGAAATACTCTTCGAAGTAATAAATCATTTCAATTTAATTTCATTTCGTGTATAATAGTTCAATTTGTTTTTCGCACATGCAGTACCTCTCTTATACAATTGAAACTGGAACATGTCTTTTGTGTATATTCTATAAACATAGAATATGACAAATGTTTTAAGTCAACATTTAAGTTATTTCTTTTAGCTTCATGGTGTATGTATATATAAAGAAACAAGGAATGTGTTATATTTTTATTGATTATTTCTATTTATCATTCAGAAATATCGACCGACAAGTATCGATGGGAGTTTAAAAAACTGTTCTGAAAGATGTGCTGCATATTTTTGTATGTTTTTTGTAGGAGCTTTTTTAAGAGAGGTTTTCCTAATGGATTTTAAAGTTCATGTTGTAAATTTTTGGAGTAGAATTTGTTATTCATAAGGTTGATATGAAACTACTGTATTGACTCAAGTTTGCTGGGTAATTTTGGTAAATATTAAAAGCTATCTTTAGATTCTTTTAAATCTTTTGGGTGCTGTGGAATCTTCGATATTTCTATATATCTACTAAAAAGAAACAGTTTTACTTAGACATTTTTATTCAATATAATTCTTGAAGATTCTCAAGAAATTCTTTCAATTTAAATTTGTAGGGGTTTGACAGAATCATTATGCTTCATATTTAAGTATATCATTTTTGTTAAATTGAAAAAACAAAAATGAGTATAATTAAAAGGGAAATTAATCATTTGGTGTCGAAAAAAATGTTCTTTAAGTGACAAAGGGAACATATACATATACAGGTGTGCCACATAAAATAGTCAAGTAGAATAGTTCATGAGTTCTTCTTGAAAACGCTGGGATACGCCATTTTTTATGTGGAGGGAACTACTTCAAATTTCAATGTCGTGGGTGTACAAGCGGTGTGAAAAACCACTCAAGAATCTTAAATGGCAATAAGGGTTGAGTGATACGTCATTTTAAAGGTTTTACAACCTTATTTATGAATATGTGAAAAATTTAATAATCGGTGTGAAAAACTCGTTGGAAGTAATGGATGAAGTGAAGTAAGTGGCCGAGTTCCTGGACGAACAAGTATTGAGATGTTGAAAATGTTTACCATTTGCTTGTAGGAAGTAAAAAAATCGATGTTTTTAATAACAAACTTATCAACTGCAAGAAGTGTTTTTCATAATCGAATTCTTAATGAGGTCCAATATGTTCTTGAGATTTAACTGGTTTTATTCGCTCTTATTCTATACCCAAAAGCGAATTATCAGTTCACCTGACAACGGTAGGAGGATGTAATGGTAACAGGGATACCGCTACATTAAAGATCCCTATGGATTCTCTAGCTTAGTAGTCATATGATGAGTCGTAATAGAGGTGATTTAACTTTTACTGATCATGGACTCCAGAATTTGATCTGGCAAGGAGAGAAACAAGGTTTCTCCATGTCATCCATGTCAAATTTTTACATAGGAACTTGGAATGTTGAGATCTTACTTAAAGCAGGTAAATTAGAATGAGTAAAGAAAGAAATGGAGAGAGCCTAGCTAGACATCCACGGCATCTGTAAAACTCGATGGAATGACAGCGGAGATTTTAAGAATGAAGAGTTTCGTGTGATCTATAGTGGAGGTGAGAAAAAAGGTAGAAACGGAGTACCCATATTGATCAGAGGAAAGTGGAAAAATAACGTCCCCAACATGTATCACCTCAATGATACGATTGAGATAGTAAAAAAACATACAGAGCCTACTGATAACTATATTGCACAGGTTTACTTTCCTACTACCAACAGCCAAGAAAAGAAGTGGAAAAATTTACACCCGAATTAAAGAGCTTCTACAAATAACACAGAAAACGTCTAACGTTTTCATCTTGTGTGATTTTAACGCTTCAGTAGTTGAGCTTAATACATCATCTGAACAGGTTGCTAAATTCGGATATGGTGTGTAGAATTCCAGAGAGCTGGAACTTATAAACCCCAGATTTATCATCCTTATGTGTGTAGTCTTTATTAACTTGAGTAAATTTATCAAAAATAATAAAGACTACACACATAAGGATGATAAATCTGGGGTTTATAAGTTAACCTGCGGTGATTGCCCTAAAATTTACATAGGTCAAACTGGAAGAACTTTCCGTCATAGGATGTGTGAACATTTGAAGAGTTTCTTCAATAATAAAAGCAATTCTACATATTCCAACCATTTTTTAGAAACAGGACATACTTTCAACCATAACTTTGAAATTCTACATATAGAAAGCAAAAGTTATGCCTTAAATCTGTTAGAATTCCTAGAGATAAATAAACATAATAAAATTGGAATATTACTTAACGAACAATTAGATTTAAATAGCTCACCTCTGTTAAATATATTCAGATAAGCTGGAATTTGCAGGGACCCTTTTTTTGGGTTTTAGTGCTCAATAAAAATTTATTGTAGTTACTGTAATATAAATAGCCACGGATTTCGGAAACAAGCTTAGTTATTCAAAATGTGATCTTGCCTGATGATGCTACTGTGATAGCGAAACAATTGTTGTGAGTTTAACAATAAAAATTTGTGAAAATCAGAATAACCTTATTTCAAATTATTATCTAGAAAAAGCCTTGCACTTGTCGCCGAATCACAGGAAAACATTGCTTCATGTTGATGCTTAACATGTTAGATACATCCACAAAATAATTTAAACTGAAAATAAATACTAAGAAAACAAAAGCCATGATAAAAAGTAAATTGAAAAACACTCAAAATTCAAATTTCTATTTTAAAAATATTGAGTAAGTAAAAGAGTTTTGCTATCTAGGAAGTATTGTAACAAATAATAATAAATCTGTTAAAGAAATAATAAGAATACCTTTTAATTAAACATCTCAGATTGGAAACTCGTAAAAAAAATTATAAGAACTTACATCTGGAGCATCCTGGTGTATGGATGTCAAACATGGACGATTGAACAATATGAAAAAGAAAGATTACAAGCGATAGAAATGTGGCCATCAAGGCGAATGACCCAAACAAAATGTATTGATAGAATAACAAACGAGGAAATACTTACATCTGTGAATGAAAAAGATGGCTTATTAACACCATTACTCTGCGGAAAATAAAACTTCTAGGCCACATTATCAGGCATAACCAATACATAACAAATATTTTGGAAGGCCAAATAATTGGCAAAAGACCTCGTGGACGACCAAGAAAATCTTGTTTTGACGAAGTATTCCATCTTTTGGGCTGTTCAAAATATTTCCAGCTAAAAATAATGGCTCTCAACCGACAAACCTGGCTGCAACGACAAGGCGTCCTTCGAATATGATGATGATTATTCTATACCCATCAGATATTGAAAGCGTTTACAATCGTTTAATTGTGAATATCTGCTCTTTTCGACAAATTTATTAGGGGTTCAAATTAATTTTCAAAGGGTGGTCAAGATTCCCAATACAGTCGACTCTCGTTAATTCGAAACTCGAGGGACTCCTGAAATATTACGAATTATCGAGTGTTTGAAATATCAAATGGTTTGAAATTTGTGAGAGAAAATAAATAAAGCTTCGAATTATTAAGTGTTGGTTAATTTTTATTTATTAATATAAAAATGACAAGAATTAAGAGGTACATTCGTGTACATACATGTATTCGTAAGGTGAATTAATTAATCTTTCGAAAGAACTTTGTTATACTGGTTTGCTTTAAAGCACAATTCTGCTGCTCACACTGCTCAATAACTTTTTTTAAGAGCAAAAGTGCCTGAAATGCTTTTTCATCACTTTCGTTTTGTAGACAGAAGCTTTGTAAGGTATCAAATGAGGATCTTGCTTCCTTAACTGACACCTCTGCCAAAGGTTCCGATGTATCGTCCTCATCTTCATCGTTACTTTGCGTATCTGTCGCAGATAAAATTTCGCCATCGGTTAGTGAACCTGAGACAGCAACATTTTCATCCACTTGAACAAAATCAGAAAAACTCACACCGCTGATGTCAACTAATGGTTCCATTGCTGGTTCTTCATCATCTATAAGTATTGGAAGATTTTCTTGATTTTCTTTTAAGAAACCGGATTTTTTGAAGCAGTTGAGAATCGTTAGGTGTGTTACAGCTCTCCATGCTTTGTCAATTAGTAAAATAGCTGTCAGAACCGTGATATTTGCAGTTAGCTGTTTGTCGAGAGATTCTAAAACGATCTTAACAATTTCTTTGCGATAGAACGTCCTAAAATTATGGATAATCCCTTGGTCCAATGGTTGCAAGTTGTATTTGGCGGAAAGAAGTAGAGTTCCACGTTAGACAATGTAGGAGGACTGTTGTAGACAGTGCAGTCGTCTAAAAATAGTAAAATTTTCCGCTTTTGTCGTTTCATGTCCCCATTAACTGTTAAAAGCCAATTGTTAAAAAGTTCTGTCGTCATCCAAGCTTTTTTGTTAGCACGATAATCAGTTGGAAACGATTTCACTCCTTTGAAACATCGCGGTTTCATTGCTTTTCCTATCACTAAGGGTTTAAGTTTTTCCTATCCATCCATATTTACTGCAAGTAAAACTGTCAACCTCTCTTTACTATGTTTTCCTCCGTGACATTTTTCATCTTTAAAAGTAAGCATCTTGTCCGGTAAACATTTAAAAAATAGGAATTGTCGAGTGTTGGACGCTGATGAGTTCGAATTAACGCGTCGTTTTGTTAAATAGCAATGATTTTTCCGTTCGAATTACCAAGTGTATGAAAATGTATTGATTTAGTTCGAAATATAAAGAGATTTAGTAGGGAACTCGTGATAACTTTGAATTATAGAGAGGTTCGAATTATCGCAGGTTTGAATTAACGAGAGTCGACTGTATTTTCAAAGGGTGGTCAAGATTCCAAATATTTTCAATTATGAAAATATCGTTCTTATTGTAAAACTACTTTTACGCTTACAGCTTTTTTCTCATTAAAAAAAAACATCATCATTTTCAAAAAGGGACTTTTTCGTAGTTTGATATAGCTGAAACGTGATACAATATTAAATCGACGAAGGATTCGGAATCCCGCTATTTGCTAAATCCGTATTCCGTTTTAGATTCTCAGAATATATGCGAATGGTGTTTGCAAAAGGGAAAGTAGTCGCAAAATTGACGGACATCATCTTGTACTCATGTTGCATATTTCGAGCTTCACCAGCACTCCTTGGCTACCACCTACCACGTGTTCAATTGGCATATACTTCGCGCATGCCCAGCCGTGTTCTCGTTTCAGCCTAAATGCTAACGGCCTTGCTCGTATGTATGTCTAAATTTCTAGGTCAAGAAACAAGGTCAATAAGTTTCTCCTCAATACAGTAGTTCTCCATTAGACTATAATCTTGTAATGTTAAAATTGCTCGTTGACAAGATTGCCTGGTGTTTTAACGAATTTTCGTTGATAGAGACGCCAATTTTTTTTATGTAGGTCGCGAGAAAGTTTCTGCTGTTTAGGATGCGTTCAGAATTTGGTCGACATTATTCTTCATTCGTTTTCAATGCTTATCAGCCTTTGGTTTTTGTAGATTGAGGTAGTGGAAGGTTCATGTGAAACGTGGAACGATGGTACTAAATGTTCTTAGAAATTTTCTGTATGGAAGCTACAGTAAATTATGATTCAACTGCAGTTATTCTTAAATTTCAAATTATTTTGTGAACTTGTGGATGAATTTGAGAGATTATTTTATCATTTTTTGTCCTTTAATGACTTTTCAAAAGCTAATTTATGCTGAAAATACCAAATACTATAATGAATGTTTTTGAATCAAATATAATAATGAATGGAGGTTTTTACTAAAAAGAAGGCTTTTTCAATGTCTAAATATCAAACAGATTAATTCTGCTAACCTCACTACGAATTCTAATTTTAATTTTATAAGAAATTTTCTCAAATCTTTTTACAATTGAATTAAATAAAGGCCTCAGAAAATATAATATCTATTTAGTAGACATATAGAATTAACACTCATTACTCAGCATAAAAAGGAATAAAAGACTTCAAATACAATTCAGAATATAGATTAAACTTGATGTTTTATTGAATGAGTTAGTTCGTTTTCAATGCTTATCAGCCTGTAGATAGCGGAAGTGAAAGATTCATGTGAAACGTGAAACAATGGTACTAAAAGTTCTCAAAAATTTTTTGTATGGAAGCTGCTGTAAATTATGACTTCTCAGATACAGTTGATTCTTAAAAATCAAATTATTTTGTGAACTTGGTGATGTAGTTTAGAGATTATTTTATCATTTTTAGCCCTTTCATGACTTTTCAAAAGCTAATTTATTCTGAGGATAACAAATACTATAATGGGTTTATTGAATTCAACTATAATCCATGTTTTTGAGAATCAAATATAATAATGAAAGGGGGTTTTTACTAGATAAAGGCTTTTAATCTCACTACGAATTTCAATTTTAATAATTATACATTCTGTCAAGAAAGTACCGGGAATTATCGATTTAAATCTGGCGGGGCAATGAGGCAGGTTTTTTTTCCTAGGTTGGTACCACTGTCCTTAATTACTATGCCAAGCTTCAGCGGGATCTGTCAACTAGTGTGTTTGCAACAGCTGATTAAGTCAGTCGATGTCAGAGTGCGTGCCGATTTTTACTATGGGTGATTACGTTGAGCAAAGAATTTGTTTAAAGTTTTGTGTTGCAAATGAATTTTCGTGTGCCGATGCATTGAAAATGTTGCAAAAGGCCTTTGGTGATAATGCTCTATCGAAAACTCGTGCATATCAGTGGTACAGAGCAGAGCCTTCAAGGACGGTCGTGAAGTGGTCGCCCATCGCCGGTTTCGATCGAAGATAACGTCGATAAAATTAAGAAAAGGGTGCTGGAAAACCGTCGTACCAGCTTGAGAGAGATAGCACATGATCTTAAGATATCCCACGTACGATTTTGATTGATATTTTGGGCATGAGAAAGGTGGCCACACGACTCGTACCGAAAGACCTGAATTTTCTTCAAAAACGTCATCGCGAACAGGTTGCTTCAGACATGCTGGATCGCTGTAATTCCGATTCTACATTCATGGAACGCATTATAACTGGTGATGAGACCTAGGTCTGCGAGTACGATATGCAAACAAGCCAGCAATCATCGGAATGGGTGGCAAAAAATGAGCCGAAACCGAAAAAACCACGCCAAAGCCGCTCGAAAATGAAGGTGATGCTCATTGTTTTCTTCGATATCCGTGGCGTGGTGCACTAGGAATTTGTTCCAGAGGGTCAGACGGTAAACAAGGAGTATTACCTAGGCGTTATGAAACGTTTGCGTGAGCGTATCCGTAAGAAGCGGCCAAATTTGTGGGCGAACAACTCATGGATTTTGCATGACGATAACGCGCCTTTTCACCGACCTACGATTGTGATTGACTTTCTCGCCAAAAACTCAACAAACGTGCTTCAGCAACCACCGTATTCGCCGGATTTGGCTCCTTGCGACTTTTTCCTCTTCCCAAAACTAAAATTGCCCCTTCGTGGCACCCGTTTTGAGTCGATTGAAGCCATAAAACAAAATTCGGCGCGAGAGCTAAAGTCCATCCCGGAAAGCGCGTATAAAAAATGTTTCGATAATTGGAAGTGCCATTGGCATAGATGTATTGGAGCAAATGGAGCCTATTTTGAAGGCGACCCAATAAATTTTGACGATTAAATGTAAAAATGTTGTTTTAATTGAAAATTCCCGGTACTTTCTTGACAGAGTAGTATAATAATAATAATAATAATAATAATTATAAAAAATTTTCTCAAAAACTTTTTAAAATTAAATTAAATAAATGCCTTAGAAAATGTACTTTCGATTTATTAGACATATAGAATTAATATAAACTTAAAAAGTCTTTTTTATTCCTTTTCAAAAATATATAGCACATTCTCCAGAAAAGCGTTTGAAATTCATACCCATATCTCATCAGTCGGAAATTACTTGGATGTTAAATTAAAACAATCAATAAAAAATATATCCACATAACTGCTGTTCAATATATACCTTCAACCTGGAAAAAACTGGAACAAACTTAATGAAAAGGTTTTTCTAATGATGATTATCAGCTAGAATTCCAAATAGCTATTTTGAAGATATTTTTTGAAAGTTTTCTTGAGGGTTTTTTTTTTTGAGAGAGTTATTTTTGAAGAAGTTCTTGAGGTTATGTTGTGCATTTTGAAGTAAATTTTTGAGTTCTAATACCGTTGTATCCTCCAAGTGTTTTGTTAGATATGTTCAATCAATATTCCTTATTTTCTTTAGATTTTTTATTCCTTTTGACACTGTGTAATGATTTTTAATTCTTTATGTCTACTAAATTCAAACTGTGTTTTCTAAGGAATTAATTTTATTTAATTTCAAAAAGTTTTTGAGAAAAAATTTTTATTAAATTAAAATTTGTATTGAAATTAGTAGAATTAATTTTTTCAATATTCAAGGTATTGAAACAAACCTGTATGACAACATTTATTGGCTATGCTTAGCCACAGAAAATCATAAAGAGAAGATCCAATATTCGAAAAAACTGCCATACGTATCTGTGAAAAGACAAATTATAATTATTATGAATGAACATAAATTAACATAATAGTACTTCAAGAACAAAATGTATGACTTTCAGGGAATTATTCTAGTTGATATTCCAAAAAACCTTTCGAATTAATATTCAATTCTTGTTTATTTATAATAATTGTAATTTGTCTTTTCACACATGCGCGAGGCAGTTTTCGGATTTTGAATCTGTGATTAATGATTTTCTGTGGAGAAGCATAGTTTGATAAAGCCTTACAGTTTGTTTCAGTTTTACTCCAGGCCGGAAGTATATATTGAACAGAAAGAATGTGGATATATTTTTTATGGACCGTTTTTATTTGGCATCCAAATAATTTCCGACAGATGAGAAATGGATAGAAATTTCAAAGGCTTTTCTGGAAAAAGTTGTATAAATTTTAAAAGGAAATAAAAAAGTATTTATAAGTTTTTATGGAGCATTTTTTAGATGAAATTTTTTATTCATAAATATCCATTCGAAACAGCTGTTTCGGATGAAGTTTTCTAGGTTATTGCGATCAATATTCTATATTTGCTTTCGATTCTTTTATCGGTTGTATGTTTTGATAATTCTATATGTCTTAAAAAAACAGTGTTTCTAAGACTTTTTTTTATATATTAAATATCAAACAGATTATTTCTGCTACCCTCACTTAAAATTCTCTCAAAAACATTTTAAAGTTAAACTAAATAAATGTCTCAGAAAACACAGTTTCAATTTAGACCTATAGCACCAGAAGAAATAAACGTATTCTTTTCGTTTGTATCCTTCAAGTAATTATTTAATATTTCTAATAAATATTCTATTATATTTTCTTTCGATTCTTTTATTGCTTCTGATGCTGTGTAATGAGTGCCAATTTTATGTCTACTAAATTAAAAATGTGTTTTCTAAGTCATTTATTCAATTTAATTTCATAAAGCTTTTGAGAAATTTTTTTTATGAAATTAAAAAGTGTAGTAAGGTTAGCAGAATTAAAATGTTTGATATTCAATATGTTGTAAATCCTTCTATTAATTAAAAACCCCTTCTTTATTATTTTGTTTTTATTCTATTTTGTTTTCGAAAACTTTCAAGAAATATTTGAGATTAATTTTCGTAGTGGATTCAGATAATTTTTCTAGGTAATATTTGAAATGTTTTGGAATCGTTGAACGATAAATTGACCTATTTAAGCCTATTGAGCATAACTGGAAGTAGCTTTTATATGTCTCTACCAAAAGAATTCACACCTCTTGAGATGAAGTACCTGAAACTCCGAACTTACAGTCACATGTGTAAACACGTGAAATTTTAGTTTTGAGTCTGTAGAAATTATAGGAAAATATTTTGAATTTATGTAGAGACTGTTTGGGGTAAGAACTCAAATGCTTGTGTGCCGCATGTTTTGGTAACCTTAAAATTTAGGTTGATGGTTTGATTTTGAAGTTATTGTCAGATGTTGCAATTTCTTACAGATAAAACTGTGTTTCATTTTTGTTGGAAACATTCTTGAATTGTGAGTTTTTTAAATCTTGTTATTATGTTAAATTTTAAATATTAGGACTGTCCCAAGATTGTCGAAAAACATTAAATACGTGTAATACTCTATATTTCGAATTGTGCATTTTATCATTACGCTTTAAGATTCACTCAAAACCACTGAGTCAGACAAAATCTTATGTTTGTTCCATGTTTCTCCTAAACTGTACTCTCCTCAAGATGTTCAAAATTCATTAAATGAGTTTGTATGCTTCTGATCGTATGATCCAAAATTCAGTGTAAACATTCATTTCGTTATTTCGATTTGTATTTTCTATAATAGTGGAAAAACATTTTAAATCTGATATTATCAGAACCAAAGCTCAGATAGTGCATATTAATACCCTTGATATTCGCATTTGTATATGAAAATATCTAGTACCTATGTCGTTTCTTTCGTGCCTATAAATTTTTTTCCGGACGGGCCAACAAAATTGCTATATATAGTAAGTACCATATTTTATTCATGTGGGTCCAGTGTTATCATTTAAGATCATTACGATACAGAATGAAAGAATTATATTTAAAATCTATAACTTTTGAACCGAAAGAAATAGGTACCTGAAACTTTTAAGGTAGGTTTTGAACCTCAATATCTCGATTTAGTTCGTTATTGGACGTAATGAGTTTGATGGCTTTGCAGTCAATAACATTTGAAATGTTTTTATCAGTATTTTCCAAACTACAAATCCGTTTGATCTGAAATTTGAGATTTAGTAGGGTAATAGTATTGTAGCACATATGTTTCTGCAAAATTTTATGGGGATCCTATGATCAAAAGATTACAAAAATTGAAATTTTGTGAGCACAGCAGCGTTAAGCGCTAGAGAAACCATAGCAACAAACCCACGATCCAGTTTAATGTAATATAACGACAAGAAAACTAATGCAAAACTTCGTGAGGATCGTGGATGTTATGAAAAAGCGCGCAAACGCTCCTGACTTTACGTCAGTGCTTTTGACATTTTTATTCTCGCGCTGAAAAATACTACTGATATTACACACTTCTGCGCGTTGAAGAGAAAACATCGAAGTACAGGCTTCTTAAAGAATTAAAATAGACAGTGAAGAGCATCTGATTTAATGAGTAATGAGCATACCGAGTTTATTCCACAATTTTAACTCCTGAATTCGGAGAATTCGATGGTTATCTGTCCCAGTGTGTCAAGGCCACATTACTATATATTCGGTTTGAAATTTGGTGCAGTGAAAACCGGATTGTCCAATTCTTCCGGGTTGAAGAACGTTCAATTTCGATTGGTTGCTTTAAAACCAAGGAGGAAAATTCGTCTGTCGAGTTTTCTTACAATAAAATTTTTTTATTGGTACAATTAAAGATAAATATGAAAATAACATATGAATTTTAGGTAACTTTCCTGAAAGGCCTTTACTTATGCACTCTTTATAATTTTTATTATTGCGCGCTTTCTCAGGGGAACAGCTTGGATTTTCTGCATGTCTTAGGAATTTTGTTAAAGGAACTTATTTTGAGCAACTTGTTTCTGAAGAAGTTCTTGAGGTTATGTTTTGCATGTTTAGAAAAGAATTTGGTTTTCATAAAACAAGGTAAGAAACAAAATTGTGTACTCTTATTTAGTAATTTTAATTGATAATTTATATTTCTTTGAATTCTTTCATTTCCTTATGGTACTTTGAAATATGTGTTAAATTCTGTGTCTATTGAATTGAAACAGTGTTTTCTGAAGATATATATTTAATTTAATTCTAAAAGTTATTGAGTAAAAATATTTTGAAATTTGTAGGAGATTAACAGAATAAAACTGTACGATATTTAAAATTTCCTAATAATCCTTCTTTCAAAAAAAATCTCACTTCATTATGTTATTTTATATATAATAGTTATTTATTTTGTTTTATAACATATTATCATTTGGTTTAAAAGGAGTCCATAAAATACCCTGTAAACTTTATGGTAGCTTCGTAACGAAAATAGAATACGTAAGATTTTTAAAAGATCACTTCATTCTAGCGTTTGTTTACATAAAAATATTCAGTTTGTCTGGAAGGATATTTTTTGTTAATTATTTTAATTTTTTAAATGTGACGTAGGGCTGATGAGTTTCCGTTGTGAGAATTCCAGGTAGTTTTTGAAGAAGTTCTTGGGGTTATGTTTCGCATTTTTGCAGAGGAATTTGGTTTTCATAAAGCAAGGTGCGGGACAAAATTTTGTACCCTTCAAGAATTTATTTAGTAATTTTAATCGATAATTTATATTTCTTTGAATTCTTTAATTTTTTTTTATAATTTGTAATAAGTGTTATTTCTATATATCTACTAAATTGAAACAGTGTTCTCTAAAGACATTTATTTAATTTAATTCTAAAAGTTTTTGTATGAAAACTTACACTTACTTAATTATTTTTATATCGTTTCGCCTAATTGTCTGTTATTCTCGAATTTTGAGTCAAAAATTACCTCAAATGACTAGGTTGGACTGTCTGATGAAGAATCTGAGCTCAAAATTAATAGTTGCAGATAAAGTTCGGGGTCTAAATATCTCAGCTGAGTTCGTTAATTGAGGCAATCGGATCAATTATTTCGTAGTTATTCACGTTGAAGGATGTTTCATATTTTTCCTTATATTTTCGAAATTACAAACTCGAACGATTTGAAATTTGATATTCAGAAGTAGAATGCTTACGTGCATGCTCGTGAGCAATTTCGTGAGTGTCATATGGTTGAAAGTTTCACACAAAAAAATTCGTGAGTGAATCAGCGTTAAGCGCTACCTTAAACACTATAACTTTCTTACGGAAAGAAATAGTAAATTGAAACTTTCGGGGTGGATTTGAGTCCTGAATATCTCGGTTGAGTTCGTTACTACGCAAAATCAGTTTCAACCGTTTCACCTTGATTCACATTTGAAATTTTCCCTTATTTTCATCAATAATTTCGAACAATCGTTCTGACATCTGTTATTTAGAGGCAAAATGGTAACATGCATAGTAGTGCAGAATTTAGTGTGAAACGTATTATTAGAAAATTCAAAACAAAAGCCAAATTTTGTGAGCGGAGCAGCGTTGATCTTTATTTAAACCATAGCAAAAGGCCTGCGATCGGGTTCTGATTTTCCATGTAGATGTAAATTAACGATACAAAGGGTAATGCAGAATTTCGTTGAGATCGAATAGTTATAAGATCAAAAAATAATATTTTGTGAGTAGAGCAGCTCTAAGTGCTACCGAAACCATAGAAAAAGTCCTATGATTAAGTTTAAATTAAGCATTTAGAATTAAAATAACGACAAGGAGGCTAATGCAAAATTATCATAGGCGATATGAACAAGCGTGCATAATCTCCTGAGTTCACGTCAGTGCTTTTCGCCATTTTTGTTCAACATTTTAAGTTTAATCATGGCCTGAGGTTTATTGAGCAGATGGTAGGCAATATATTTTTTGATTGTTTTCATTTAACATCCAAGTAAATACTGACTGAAGAGAATAGATGGGAATTTCAAACGCTTTTCTGGAGAATGTGCTATATTTTTTCAAAAGAAATGAAAAATACTTTTAGACTTTATATAGAGAATTTTTTTGAATAGAATTTGGGGACCATTTGAAACAGCTGTAGTGGATAAGTTTGCTAGGTGATTTCAGTCAATATTCTATATTTTCCTTTGATGATGATATGTTGATTGTTACGCATGTATTTGATAATTCCATACTTCTACTAATAAAACAGTGTTTCTAAGACATTTTATTCGATTTGATCTCAAAACATTTTTGAAAGATTCTTTAAATTGAAATTTGTAAAAGCTTCAGAGAATAATTCTAGTTTATATTTAAAAATTTCCGAAAAGGCCTTCAGAGTAATGTTCATTTAAAATTCTCTCCTCAATAGTTTTTATGAAAGTTAACTGGAAACGCATCGTGGAATTCCATTCTATTTTTGTTATTTTTTGGATTATTCTTACATTCTGACTACTTTATTGTCATTGTTTGAAAAACGTGTCGAAAATGACTAAAATACCAGGTAATCTATTTTTATTTTAATGTTTCTTAGTATAATAATAAGAAAATAAAATAATGAATAGACGGCTATTTACTTGATAGACCTCAGATTGACCTCAGATCTAGTCTACCATATGAGATCCCACCATAAAAATGACTCGGTAGATGTGCACAAGAAAAAAAGGGAAGATAAGTTGAAGTGTCCAGTGTGCGCAGAATCCTTCAGGGAGCGGCATCACTTAACCAGGCATATGACTGCGCATCAGGATAAAGAAGATGACGACATCATCAAGAAGAAAGACGTTTTGAAGTAGATCTGTCTGCCGAATATCATTTTGTACATATATTATACATATAATTGGTAGGATTGTTGTAAAATGTAAAAATTAGGTTCTGATGTTGAGTTGTTAATTTAATGGACAATGGGTGCTTTAATGTCCGTTAGAAGACACAATATCTTAAATATGATACAGATTTATTCTGCTAACCTCACTACAAATTTCAATTTTGTAAGTAGTTTTTCTCAGAAACTTTTCATCACTAAATTCAATGAATGTCTCAGAAAACACAGTCCCAATTTAGTAGACATATAGAATTAACAATCATTAGACAGCATAAAATGGAGTAAATGCTGAAAAATATTAAATATTTATTAAAAATACAAAATAAATACTTGAAGGAAACGAAATTTGTTTCGTACCAATGTATAACGAAAACCTAATTTCTTTCCAAAAATGCACAACAAAATCTCAAGAATATCTTCGAAAATTACTTTCTTTAAAAAAGTTCCTTCAAAAAACATTTTTAAAAAGGTCATTTGGAATTACCACATCGATAACTCATCAGTTCAACTTCGTATTAAAAAATGAAAGTAATCAATAAAAATATATCTCAACCGACTAAAACCACATGTCTTAGGATAAACATTTAGAACACGTTTTGGACACGTCTGTTTTTGTTCAAGTTTAATCTTTCTTTTAAGTGTTCCTTGTAGGTAAGTAAACAAGACACCTGAATATGTATAAATTGATTTTTGCTAAGATTTCCTTTCTTTTGAGAAATCCATGGCAAGACATAGCATATTCTTCAATAGTCTCTTTTTAATTACAAATATCTTGGATGTATGAGATGTTTACCTTTTTTCTTATTTTTTTTTTAAGAGTAAAGACTTAAGATCATATAATTTCTTCGTTTCATGATATAAGTTAAGATATTCTGGAGCGAGGAATGGTGTAAAGACAGTTTAGAGGTCTTCTGCGCATTCAGTCGACAAATCGCTGCAGTCCGTGAAGAGTGGGCTGACCAAAAAACGCATTTCACGAATTGCACCGATATGAACTCTGACGAAAAACGTATTTTCCATACTGCACCGATAATGAGGAAGTACGGACGTGAAATTCCCTTCATAAAACTGCAGCGATATTGGTCGGGCCAGTTCTTTCACGTACTGCAGCGGTGTTGGTCGGAAGTAGTTCCTTCACGAACTGCAGCGATATCAGGACGAAAAATACGTACACGCCGTGCAGCGATTTGAACCCATATGTCAACATATTTTCTGTGAAAAAAATGGTCTTTGATGGTAGTAAAAGAAAAAGATTCATTAAATATGGACCCAAATTTATTGGAAAATGTATTGGGGGTATAGAATCATCATCTACTATGTTTCAATTTTCAGCAGATAGGAGTTCTGAGGAACTATTGATTGTTAATTTATTTCTCAGGTGAATTTGTTTCGTTTAGAGCTAGAGGGATGGGTCATTTAAAATTGGAATTTTTGATCAGCTACTAATGAAAAACTAATGTTTCTTTATTCAAAGTTATGAGTTTATTAGAAGATTGAACCTTGACATTTACGAATAAACAACAATATAATTCAAATGACCACCACGACTGACTACAGTACCTCATCCGATCAACCCAATTCTGCAGTACATTGTCGATTGTTTGGGGCTCAATCTCTGAATGCCAACTTCGATTTCCTGTTTCAAGGCATAAATCGTTTCTGGATGGTAAGTGTAATACTTCTTAACAGATCCGCACAAAAAATAGACTTCCGAGGTGAAAATGAGCTTTATCGCTAAAGACGATTTTTCTAGAAAAAGCTCATCTTCGGCCATCTGATCATTAGCCCATTGAGCGAAGTGGAAACGCATCGGAAGGCCACGAAGCTTGCTCTAGCTGAACTTAAGCCTTTATACCGAAGTCTTTACGCAAAATTCTCCGCAGAGAATGTTCGGTTCTTGAGCTCGAAGACGAGTTAATGTTGATGGATATTCGGCCACATTCTAGGCTACAGCAGAAACGTTTTCAGGTGTGTTCACTGGATGAGAACGTGAACGGGTTGTTTTATCAAATACAGATCCAGTTTTCATGAACAAAATGATCCACAAATTGACGTGAGGGAATTTCATTTCTATTGAATTTTTCACGTAAATTTGCAACAATTTGGATGGAAGATTCACCACTTTGGAAATAAGTTTTTAATATTTCCCAGATTTTTTCAAGCGTAAATCGGCCCATTTCGTTAATATCAATGATTGAACTACCTTTCTGACAAACCACGGATGACAGAAGTGTTGTCAATCTCAAAGTAACCATTACTTCAAAATGCAAACTCAAGATGGCTCATCTTTTTTGAGCAGCTACGCTACTGTTAATAATATCAACTTGGTTGTGAACATTTAAAGTTATGTAGCTTCGAAGGCTTAAATTCCGTTCCCTGTAATTTCGACAAATAAGAACGAATAAAAGTTCATCTTCAATGAATTCTATAACCATTAAAAATTTGGAACGTGCGTTAAGTAATGTATTGGTTCCACTTCGTGGAAACGGGATCCGAAGAGTATTTAACGATGCAACGAGAATCCGAGCAATCGAATTCTTCAGTTCGTCAATTTCCTATTCTAGATCTGAATCGAGATCTGGCCCACCTGAAATTCGACTCTCTCGAAAAGGAAGGAACTACTTATTCACAATTAAAAACATCACGATCGTGCGGACTACGTTTTTGGTGTGCCGACTCTGGTATTCAAACACGTTAAAAGTGGAACGCGGCTTACTTCTTGTAGCCAGAGGCGTGCAGGAGGGTCTACAATGCGGACATACTTCCCACATGTCGGACGTAGCTCGCGAATTGAGGACATCATAATACTGATCGTTTTCTTAACGAGTTTATTTTGTCTGGTTTCACATGTATGCATATGGTGTCGGAGCTATCTTCATAGTTCATCTGGGAAGTTCTTCATCTCCCATTTGGCATGGTTATTCGATGGTTTCATTGTATCGTAACCTAATGAAGATTATTTGGGAGAAGAATCGTTTTTAATGTCTAATTTCTCATCTCTGCTGTGGGTAATTTGTCCTTTATGACATGGCTGAGGTAGCTTGTTAAGAACCGCTAAGAACTTAGTGTCAAAGCAATCATGTTGTCAAAGTAAAATTTTGTATCATTAAGTTAGAATTTTAAAACGAGAAAGCTGTACGACTTTTTGTTTTTTTAGTTCCAACATTTCAGGAATGTTCGACTTTGTGTTTTAAGTACATGTTGAAAAACATGTTTTGGTGGAAACCCAGTTATTTTCGATGTGGTTCCATATAATTGCGGCACCAAATCTTATAACGAAGGGCTGACTTGAGCTGTCTTGTGTCTAAGGAAACAGAACGCCATTGAAACATTTATGTGATTGATTACGAAGAGCAAGTGTGTTTTGCAGTTTGTGGTTGGATATTTTCTTCATCTCCATTAGATTATTTTGTTTGTTGACGTATTGATGAAGTTTTTCATCAAAAAAAATTAAATTTTGCAAGTTAGGTCTTTGCGTGCAAAGCTTTCGGGGTATTTTATCTTTTAAAACAAACTTCTATGCTATGGTCAAGTCAAGTTATTTTTAATTTGAGTTCCTTTCTTAAAATTCGAAATAAACTTGAGGATACATTCAGATCGTATTCAAACGATTTCATTACGTTCAAAAGTTGACTTATAATATTTTTTGTTAATTATTTCCATTTTTTGAATGCGAATGAGTTTCCGTGGTGAGAGTTCTAAATTTTTTTTTGAAGATGTTCTGCACATTTTAGGATTTTTTTTTGGGTAAGTTGTTTTTGAGGAAGTTCTTGAGTTTAAGTTTTGAAATTTTTGGAAAGGAATTTGATTTTCATAAAAGGTACGACTCAAAATTTTGTACCCTTCACGTATTCATTGATTAATTTTAATTGACAATAATATTACTTTGACTTCTTATATTCCCTTTGGTACTGTGTAAAAAGTGTTACTTCTTCCTTTAGAGTGATAGAACTTTAAATTGAATTAAAACACATTTAAATTGAGATTGAAGCCAATTTTTTTTTATTTGAAAGATAATTTTATGACATTTATGTTTTGAAATTAATTTCCGGTATATGTCCACCACGACTAGCTCTGAGTAACCGCATTCGACCACACCAATTTTGGAACACTCTATCGAGTAAGTCAGGCCTTATTTCATCAATAACACGAGTTATGTTGGCTTCCAAAGCGTCTATTGTTTCTCGATCATCAACATAAACCAATCAATGACTTGACATAACCCCAAAGAAAATAATAGTGGAGTTATGTCGCATGATCTTGGAGGCCAATTAATTGGACCATTTCTCGAAATAATGTTATCGCCAAATATTTCATTCAATAAATCAATTGTTACGGTAGCAGCATGAGGTGTAGCACCATCTTGTTGGAACCAAAACACTTCTGGGTCGATAACATTGAAATTTTGAACCAAATAATCATTGATCATCGATCTGTAACGAACACCATTCACTGTAACGTTAGCTTCAGCATCGTTTTTACAGAAATATGGACCGATGATGCCTCCAACGTGTAAAGCACACAATACAGTGCATACCATACCATTCAGGATGCAATGGAATCAGCAGAACTTCTTAAGGATTGTTTTCACTCCATATACGGCAATTTTGCTTGTTTTGCCATTTTGCCATTTAACTAGAAATGAGCTTCATCACTAAACACAATTTTACGATAAAAAAGTGGAGCAACTTTAATCTGTTCTAGGGCCCAATCAGCAAACAAACTACGCTTATTATGGTCAAGTGGCTTTAGTTCTTGAACCAGTGTGACCTTGTATGAGTGTAGACCAAGATCTGTACGCAAAATTTTCCATGTGGTGGATGCACAGAGTCCAACTTGTTGTGAACGTCGACGAATAGACAAATCTAGATCATCATTAACACTGTGAATTACAGCAGCAATATTTTCTTCTGTACGTACAGTTCTTTGTCTTGTTGTTGTTGTTGCATCGAGTGGATAAAATGTTGTCCTAAATCTATCGATAGTTCGATGAATAAGCTGCTCTGATGGACGATTATGTAAACCACAAATTTCACGAAGTGCTCTATAAGTTTGGCGAATAGAACATTGATTTTAAAAATAAATTTCAACAATTTGTAAACGTTGTTGCGGCGTGAGTCTTTCCATGATAATTTGTCGATACTGAACAGAAATGTCAAAACAACATGACTTCTATCTTCTGTCAAATCACAGTTATCCCTATCGAAAGTTATATCACTCTAAAAAAAACACCCGATTCATGTCTACTAAATTGACATAGTGTGTTCTGAGGACATTTATTTCATTTAATTCTGAAGGATTTTAAATAAATTTTTTTTTAATTAAAATTTGTAGAAGGTTAACAGCATAAATATTTGAAATTTGACGCTTTGTACCTATACAGGATACACTGGAATAAAAATTACTAAAAACATATGGTTGTTGTAATACGTTATATTACAAACATTTGAATTATTTTGTTTTCCTTAAAACAATAGTTGACATTATGAGGCAGTACCAACTTCTGAAGGCTGCTGATGATGTTATGATATAATATTCGAAAATAAAACATTTTTGTGGAAAAATACATCCTATGAATTTTTCATAGTTTTTATGGAAGGAAAATTCCATTAAATTAAATAACTGCAAAAAATTCCTAATGTAAAAGTTTTGAAAAAGTATGCTTGATTTGAAGTTTACTTACATGTAATTCCACACAGACCTGAGTTGAATATACTTACCCGCCTTGAATCTAAACTTCTACCGTCGCCGATTAAAAAATATAATATGTCGAGGGAACGAATTTTGAATCACTGTAGTTTTCATTGAGTTTGGTAGAAATTGCTAACCACAAATGTTCATATATTTTTTCCCAAATTATCGATAATTTCGTGAGAGTGTTTGGAAAGTGATGTTGGAAATACCAAAGTATCTAAAATTGGCTGAAATTAAAGATGAATTGAAAATGAATAATATACAAGACTGAACGATAGTCAATACTTATCATTAGCGATGCGTACAAGGGTTACAAATGCAAAATATTTTTTTTAAGGTATCATGAATTAACTTCTGAAAATTTCACCAATTGAATTTATTTGCAGACATTTTATTTATGAAGAATCCATTTCTGAATTTATTGTTCAGCTTAATCTATTGTCAGAACACAGCTTACATATATTTTTTAGAAAAATGTACCTGAATTACTGCCAAAAACGGGTCTGAAATTATTAATAGAAATAGGACCATCTTCGTTTTTTTTTATAACTTTTATACAATTCTTTAGGACATCTAATCTCTGCTTAAAAAATTATGGATATATTGATTGCTTCTCATTGGCTTTAGTTTTACTTCAACTACTTTTAAAAGATGGATACAGAATTTGAAGCTGTATAATATATCCTTATAAATTATAAATTTAATAATAATTATGGAGTTTTTTTATTACTAAGGTATAATTTTTTGTAATAATGATATCATGATAGCACATGTAAAAATCTTCGATAAATAATAAAGAATTCATTCCAAAATCTCAGTAGAAAATGATTTCAATGAAAAATAAAACCTTTTAAAATTCTGTTACTTCTCTGATCTTTACTTTTTACAATTGTAATAAAAATTTTGGGGAATCTGAATATTGAGCTTTTCTGATGAATATTTCAAAAAACTTTAAATTAAGAAGGAAGTCGTGGTTTTTCAAAAAATGTTGTACCTTACCTCTTTTACTCAATTTTTAATCTATTTTCACTGACACTTGGAGATAGATTCCTTTGCTACTATTTACAGCTGACGAACTTTCTTTCACTTTATTTAAGTATAAAGAACCAGTTGGTAACGTCAAGTAGATACTAGGGAAATGAAACACATATTTATTTTCGGATTTTCGTATTAAAAACGTTTCTATACAATTCTTATCAACATAATCAACAATAAATCTATAACAAAGTCCAATAGACTTAACGTTTGAACTGCTCAGTTCAAAATACATATGCACTTTATTCAAAATTCCTTCAAGTTCGAATGAATCTAGTTACTTGTGTTGAAGAGAGGCTTAAATAAGAGTATAGTTATCACAGGGACGAAAACTGCCTTCTTTCTTCCATCAATGAGAGAGAAAGATAGAGCATTCTTCTGCTCCATTCTGTGTGACAAATTCAAGAACTTAAACATTTCTCGATATAGGAAATGATATTCCACACACTGAAAATAAAAAGAAAAATTCCAAAGAATTCCTTTAGTCAGTTTATATCAAAAGAGGCATTAGTTAGGATTAATCTAAGAAAAGATTGAACAAAGTATACCAAAAATATCAAGGGAAATTATGGAAAATATGTTAGCTTACTCTTATCGATTCTTGTCACAAAAAATGAAGAACTCAATTAAAAGGTCCCGCGAAAACGATTGAATCATCTTTATGAGATCTATAGGCCTAAAGAAAGTATCGAATAAAGGGACTTTCCACATATTTCATAAATAAATAAGTTACTTTCATACAAATATACAATTTTTCTCATTAAATTACCAATGAATCGTTAAAAGATTTACATATAAAATATAAACAGATTTTTGTAAAATTACAAATACTACACTTAAATATTAAGTATCTTCCTATCACAAAAGTGCATTAAAGAACCTGAGGAAACTGAAATTATTGTGTCCTATAATCTCTTCTAATATAAATTTATAATAAAAATAATTTTGAAATATCTTTCATTATATATAATACATAGTTTTAGACTAAAAGATACAAGATGATAAGAAGAGATTATATAATACAAGATATTATACAGAAATGAAGGTTGAAAGTTCAATGCAAGATTTGAATGAAACCATATTTACAAATAAATTATATACAAGAGCAAGGAAAGAGTATTAGAAACAACCACCACAATAAATAAAATGCAAAAGTTTCGACCTATGTCATCATAAATAATGTCTGTGTAATAGTAGAAAATAGTAATATCTGTAAAACATTATTTCTGCATATTTTAGTTGTGGAGTGTACTATTTTTTGGTTAGAAAATCGGAAATAAACTTTTATGGATTAATGAAACTACCTTCCGATAGTATTGCACATGTCCACAGGATAATCATTGACCAGAAAGTACGAATATACAAACATAATATGTTATAGCACTTTTTATGTCAATATAAGGCATGCTTTGGCTTTAATTGAGAATGAGAATTTCATGTTCTTGATGTAGGAAAATTGGAATAAAATTAATTTAATTTTATGCTTTTGACTCGTATCAATATGAATCAAAACTCGATCCAATTCAATAAGTGAAAACCATGCTCATTAAAATTAAAATTTCAGTTTTCTTCGATAACGTTTTCCTTACAAAAAACTATTCAGGATAATAATTGTTTTTTCAATTTTTGGATGATGATCTACAACAATGTAATTGGAATTTTAACACGAGAAGTCAACTTTTATATTTCGGGTTGAATTTTTATTGTTATTTGAAGAGTGACCGAATGGAAAAATTGTGTATTCAAGCAAATTTTCTGAAACGATGTTTCTGCAAATTAATAATAATTATTCATATTTAAAACTGATAACAATTAAAAACTTCATGACTGGCTTACAAAATATAACAATTTTATAATTTAACAAATATGAGTAAAGAAAATTCAACAATAAAAATTTTTGAATCACATTATTTAATGTTTAAATTTAAACGGGCTTTGATTTGTTCATTGTTGAGGTCTCAACTTGTAATACAAAGGGAAAGCAACAGATGAAAACCACGGTATTTGTGGACGGAGTCTGAAAATTGTATTATTTTATACACAAGGTGTTTTCAAATATGAGTTCTTTACAACATGTGATAGAACTCGAAAACATTTCTCAAAAAATCGATTATTCGAAATTCGAGGGATCAGATTTCAGCTTCATTTTGGCTCTGAAATTTGAAGTGTAATATGCATTACATGAATCATTCCATAGACAAATCAAACGCTTATAATTTCCTACTTCTTCAAACAGATTTTGTATTCACTTTTTAGATTGGGTTTAGATTTATAGAATCATTCTAGACCGAAAATGAAATCATGAAAGGCTACAGCTATTCATCTCTTTGTATACGTGATTAAATTTCGCTTAAACTGAAAAAATTACATTCGAATTAATTGGTTACCCTTCGATATTCAATTATTTTTATTCGAAATGTCCTATCACAATTTAAAACCCCTGGACCTAATAAATCGATGAAAATATTATGGAAAATTTAGACAAAAAGGCTTAGAAAGTGCAAGCACATTTTATTAATACGAACTCAGCAGAGGGACGATCGTTCTCATCAGTAAGTTACCTTCAGTATTTTGAAACGGTTATATGGAAAGATGCTTTCAATAAGTAACACTGAATGACGGAATGGAGAAAGCAGAAGAACATCGCTAGCAGATAAATGCAGCGAATTTCCTTAGTTTCTACAGGATAATCGGAGAGTTTACAAACATGCAACGTAAATGGTACTAGGGATTCTGAATTTAGTAGAAACACGTATGTTGAATACCTGTTCGAGAATACACGACCAGATCTATTACCTCAGGGTGAGAATTTCAATGAAGCTAATCAAGAAGTCACAAAGGGAACATAAAACTTTCAGAAAAACTACAAAGAATTGGTACTCCATCACTTACATGTTTAAACACTGAAAATGATCGTTGAGGCATATCATGATCAAGCATTTCTCGTCGATCTATTTGATACTATGATATAGGCTGCCAGCATGCTCTACCAGATTTGAAACAGTTTTCCAAGCAACCTCATCTTCAGGTACCTCATGGTAAACCAAAGTAAGCAATAAGGCCCATATGAGTGTCGACAGCTCAATGGTAGACCATAGGGCTCGTAGCCTGAAGGTGAAAGGTTCGAAACCTGTTCAGGTGGGAAAGAAATTTTCTAGTTGGATGGGTGTCGGCCACCATTTCACTGTTGGGTCGAAAATTAATAGTGCTGTGACCTAAAGTAGCGCAAGATCGCAGTAACAAAGCCTACACAGAACACAATTGAACTCCTAACTCGCACAAGCTGAAAAAGCTTCTGAGGTATCTTCACAGATGATCTAGGAGTATAAGGATAATAATAATATATAAACGTTGCTAAAAGTAAGGTAATTGTGTTTTCTGAGATACCGGGAATTAACAATGGAGTTATCATCCGTGAAATATCTAGAGGCGAGTACATAAGAATTAAGAGTTTTTAATGTATGTTACAGTACCCAAGCTGTAGTATATTGAGAACTTTCATAATGCTTGAGTTTTATGGGATTTTTTTACTTGTCACTGAAAGAAAAATCAAAGGTTAATGATCTGTGGGAAGACAACCGTACTCTTGCCTCATACATACGCCGCTGAAAAATCCATGGAAATATTCATCGCCAACCTCCACGGTAAGAAAAATATATATAATTTCAATTGGAATGGTTTATTTTAACGAGTTCTATCTCCTGTTCGAAAAACTAGTCTTTAATAACACACTGTGACAACATATTACATTACACGTCCAAGTACATTTAACAGAAAGCCTTTGCAGAACTTTATCCTACTGGGCACAGACTTGGATAACATGGCATGTTTTTCACGGCGGCGCAATAAGGTGTTATGGATACAAAGTTTTTCCACGAAAGGAGTAAATAAAAGCTCACCTGTAACAGATCGTAAAATACTCCTTCAAAAAGATTTGAGTCATGAACGATTTTTTCAATGAGGTCACATTTACCAGAACATAAAACTCTACCGATAAATACGAAATTCTCAAAAGCTCTCATAATTTCTTTCAATCTCTGCCAATTCTTTTATGAATCTGCTGATGTTTCAAAAGATGTGCTTTTTGGCGAAATGCTTTCAAACATGTTTCGCATCGAAAAGGTTTTTCACCCGTATGAGTGCGCAAATGTACCTTAATATTAGATTTGTTTAGGAATCCTCTACTGCATATGGTACACCTGTGGACTGGTTTTTCTTTGCCGATTAGGCCTGAGGTTGGGTCTCTAGGATAAACTGCGGAACTAGAAGCTTGTCGCTTAATCGCTTTACTCCTGGCTTTTTTCGTCACATTTGGGGTTGTAGTGGTGGCATGTGGGTAGTTTTGAAGCATATCAGGTGACCTCATCCTATGGTCATCCATACTATGAACAGGAGGATACGGATTGATAAACCTACTATTAACGCTGAGCATAAGGTTATCAGTAGTTGAAACTACATTGGCAGGAGGACTGGAAGCTGATATTATATCAGAATTATAGTTGGTTGAACTGGGAGATTCTTGCTTGATTGGTGGACCATTTTGAAGTCTATTTTGCAGGAGAGGCATGTAAGAATTACTCAGGAGAGTCTGTAACGTGGAATTATTTTGCTTCATATTGTATTCCATAGTCGGACTACTCCCATTGAATTCGTTAGGTGGAGTTGTTGGAAGAATGTATTCTGGAAGTCCTTCTTGACCTATCAAACTTCTAGTCTGACCATCACATGCTGCGTCTAAGAAATGGTCTAAATCCGTCCAACTCCCTCTAGATGTACCTTCGCTTTCAGGATTTGTATTATGTACAGTCGTGTCTACCATTGAAGTCTCTATAAGACCAAAAATATCCATTCCTATACTAGACATATCGTACGAAGTCATTTCCGTCTTAACTTGAGTTAACACTTCTGTTTGTTCCGTTGGACTATATGCTACGTAGTTAGAACCTGAACCTGAATCTGGATTTATGTAATTCACACCCCCAGCGTCCTCGCCAGGGAACATTTCATCACAAGAGTCGCTAATATTACACGTAGAACTAGAAACAACATTTTGTTCGTTATAGTTACTGTAACTGTTGTTATTCTCTTCAGGAACACGAGAGATCGCATGGTAATGATGACCTTGTATACCGTTAATACTCAAATTTGCAGTATAACCGGTGAAGGGGGGAAGAGGCTTTAACTCAGCCAAATCGTTTGGAGGGGCAAGCAAAATACTATCGAAATTATCTAGGGACGGTTTAGTTTCTAACTCATAGTCTTCTTCGGCGAGGCACTCATTTAATAGCATTTTATCGGAACCTAGGTTGTTGATGTTACCATCAAGGATGAGTTTATTGGTATCCAAATATTCGTCCGCTGAAGAATTCTGCCAACAGGAGTACAGGTCGACATCATCAACGTGTGAACCACTTCCACTTATAGCCATGTTAGTACCAGTAGATATGTTTGGATATTTCATTGTTGTCATTGATTATATCTGAACATTGAATTCAGCTATCAGTTTCCATCCGATTTTGTCAGGAAAAATATTGCAATCTTGAAACTTTGCCACATTTCGGGTTCTGAAATGAAAAGAAATATAAATTAGATTTGAATTATTTGTTACAGGTAGAAAATTCGAGAATGCTATAACGAACTGCCGTAAGAAATGATGTGAGAGTATTTCTTTAAATTAGATGATAGAGGGTCCTTTAATATGGGTGATAGTTTTTCAAAAAGAGAATTTGGTGTACATCCTTATAAAGTCCTATGGACTCTTAACTGAAGACAAATAATCAATTGCATCGAGAGTTTGCTGAATGGACCCTTGAGTAATTGGGACACGATCCTGATTTTGACCAAAAATCAACTTCTCCCATGAGGCACATTCTTTTGTTTAATAGCTCTGTCCATGAGCAACATTGCGGTTATTGGTGCGAGGACACAAAAGTATCAAGTTAACTCCTGTTCAATTCCGAAAAACCCACTTGGTGGTATCATCGGATCTTAATCCTTCAAAAATTAAAATGAAACATCCGTAACCATGAATGGTGACCGCTATAGGACCATGTTTCTCGAATTTCTGAAGCCAGAACTTAAGAATATCAATATGGAAGAAATATGGTTCCAGTAATATAGCGTTACATGCTATACAGCTAATGCTATGCTCTCTTTGCTGTGGGAAAGGTTTGGCAATAGGATCACAAGAATTTGTGGATTCGACCAAGGTCATGTGATTTACATCTCTGGATTATTTTCTATGGAGTTATGTGAAAGTACAAGTATAGGCCAATAAGCTACAGATTTTGGATCACTTGGAAGAGAATATTGCTCCAGTTATTCGCAAAGTACAGACGGAGTTATTAAACAAAGTGATCAAAAATTAAAGTCTCATTGAAGCTGTGGACATTTGAACAATATCATATTAACCGCATTGTTCAAGCTTCAAGATAAAGCAAGAAATAAGTTGATGTCAGATCAAAATATGAAAATAAAAACAGATTTAATCTGTTGTCTTCTACAATTTTAATTTCAAAAAATTCTTTGAAGAAACTTTAAGAATTAAATTAATGTCTTTATAAGCACTGCTCATATTTAATAGACGTCAAAATTCATCTACAATATCAAACGGAATTAAGAAAAACCAACGAATACAAACTGTCAATTAAAATTAAAATATAAATAAGCAAACATTTTTTGTTTCGTTCCAGGCATGCGTAATGAACTCTTCAGACAAACTTACGAAGCCCTGTTTGTTACAAAATGTTGTTTTCCGATCCCATATGAATGAAAAATAACCCTTTCTCAAAAATATAAAACATAATTTCAAGAACTTCTCAAAAACTAATTTATTTGAAATATTCAATATATTTAAATAAATTACTTCAAAAAATCTCAAAACATGTAGCACATTCTCAAGAAATAATTAAAGTTACGATAAGATCAGTTCAACATTACATATAAAAAATATAATAAAATCAACTAAACAATGTGTAGACTTACTCGGTGAATCTTAGGAATACACGGCCCTCAATAGAAAATAAAAGTAAACACTTTTATAAATCCAAGGTACTTATGTTCCACGTTCACAGAATCATACAAAGCTTATAAGGCACTTGGCCTCAGTTAAAACCGTATCAAAATTCATCATACAATATCAAACGGAATTAAGAAAAACCAACGAATACAAACTGTCAATTAAAATTAAAATATAAATAAGCAAACATTTTTTGTTTCGTTCCAGGCATGCGTAATGAACTCTTCAGACAAACTTACGAAGCCCTGTTTGTTACATAATAATATTAATTTAATTCTTTTTATTGTATTTGTTATAAATGTGTATTCAAAATTTGATAGGCTAATATCTTGAACAATTGAATTCGACCTGATATGGAATTTATTAAAACTATAAGTGATTAGCGAATAATGTATGGAAAGTAAATAACAGTGATTTTTTCTGGATGTAATTGTCTTTCGATCAAGACATGTAGATTATCAACGCTGCCAATGCAGTTAAAATTATTTTCATATACATGCCGTCTAACCAAAAGTATACTTCATCACTAAATTATCATTTATTTTCGAATTTATTCAAGAGTCTGATGAATTACCAAACCATTGTATTTCGAAACAACTGAAAAAAATTGCGAAGATACTATTATCGATTCAGTTCAATATTTTCCGCTTCCTGAATAAACTTTTTTGTTACGTTGTTGAAAATGTCAGATTTTTTGATAACTATACAGTATTTGCGAGAAGTTATATTTCTTTCAATTGGAAAAACGGCAGCTGAAGCTCATCGTATGATTGAAGAAGATTACGGTGACAATACTCCAACTGAAAAGTCCTCTAAAGAATAGTTTCGGCACTTCAAAAGTGGTCATTTCAGCGTTACACAAAGACCTCGCTCTGGAAAGCAAAAATATTCGAAGACGATGAATTATAGACATTACTCGATAAAGATCTGAGTCTAACGCAGACGAATTTGCACTTACGTTATGGCTGATCTGATCCAAAAAGCAGTGTCTGTACAGTCGAAATCTTTGGGCTTGATTGAAAAGCTAGGCAATTAGGTTCCTTATGAATTAAAACCAAGATATTTGGAAAGGCGATTATGTTCTTGTGAGAAGCTGCTTCAAAGGAAAGGAAGGTGTTTTTACACCGGGTAGTGACCGGTGACGAAAAGTGGATTTTTTACGACAACCCAAAAAAAATATTACGCTTATGTTGTGTATCTGGTCGCATCAAGGGGGCGTTGTGTACTACGAGCTGGTAATACATGGTGATTTCATTAGGGGTGATCGGTACAAACTGCAATAATTCCATTTGAACTGTGCATTACGAGAAGAACGGCTGGAATATGAATACAAACATGATAAAATTATCCTTTTGTATTACAATGCTCGGTCTCAATTTTAAATGTAGTACAGATTTATTCCGTTAACCTCCTACAAATTTTAATTTCAAAAAATTTTTAGAATTAAATTAAATAAATGTCTTTAGAACACACTGTGTCAATTAAGTAGACATATAGAATTAATACTTATTACAGAGTACCAAAGGGAAGGAAAGCAATTCAAAGAAATATAAATTGTCAACTAAAAAGGATTAAATAAATACTTGAAAAGTACAAAATTTCGTTTTTTAAAGGGACTTATTTTGAGCAACTTGTTTTTGAAGAATTTTTTGAGGTCATGTTTTGCATTTTTGGAAAGGAATTTAGTTGTCATAAAACAAGGAATGAAACAAAATGTTGTTCTCTTTAAAGTATTCATTTAATAATTTTAGGGTGACAATTTATATTTCTTTGAAATTCTTTCATTCCTTTTGATACTGTGTAATAAGTATTGATTCTATATTTCCACTAAATTGACAGTGTGTTCTAAATACATTTATTTAATTTTAAAAGATTTTTAATAAATTTTTTTCTGAATTTAAAATTTTTAGAAGGTTAACAAATAAATCTATATGATATTTAAAATTTTGTGATAATCTTTGTATCAAGAAAAAACCTCTTCATATTATTTCATTGTATATATAATAATTATATATTCTGGTCTACGCTTATTACATATTATCATTTGGTTTTAAAGGAGTCCATAAAATACCTTGCAAACTTTGTTAGTAGAATGCGTAGGATGTTCATAAGTTCATTTCATCCTAATGTTTATTTAGTAAACAGCATTCAGTTGGATTGGTAAGATATTTTTTGTTGATTATTTTTATTTTATAAACATGAAGTTGAGCTGATGAGTAACCGTTGTAATAATTCTCAATTGCTTTTTAAAGTTAGGAATTATTTTAAAGGAACGTTTGAGCAAGTTGTTTTTGAAGCATTCTTAAGGTTATGTGTTTCAAGAAGAAACCTCTTTTTATTATTTTATAAACAATATAAGATTTTATGTGTTTGATCACATATTTCTAAGCAATTTTCTGGAATAGATAGTATAATAAGAAAATTGAATATTAAAACAAATTGAAATATGTTTATCTTCTACAATTTTAATTTCAAAAAAATTTTATTCAAAAAACTTTTAGAATTAAATTTTTGTCTACAACAAGCACCGCTTACATTTAATAGACGTATATAATCAAAACTCAATATATAATGTCAAATGGAATAAATAACCCAACAGATTTACGAAAGTAATTAAAATTAATAAATAAATATTTAAAGGAGACAAAATTTTGTTTCTGGTCTTACCTTTAAGAACACCAATTGCCTTTTATATATAATATTTAATTATATTTTGGCTTCAATAAATCTCATTATGGAATGTCAATGAATTTAAATAAACCTTAAAATAACTCACACTGTTCTTTGATTTTGTTAGAACATAGATCAATCTTGAATTATATAGTTGATCTGTATTTCGAAGCTTTAGTCTTTTAACACGTGGAGAGATATAGGTTAGTTTTTTGATTTTGATATTTGGAATATTAAGTGAGGACTGAAGACAGGATTGTCTAGAATTATATTTGTTTTTTGAAGATACAGTACACATTTTTTAGAGATTTTTGAAATAACTTATTTGAATATATTAAATATTTCAAATAAATTATATTCTTTGAGAAGTCCTTTAAGTGTGTTCATGTTTTTAAAAGGCAATTGGTGTTCTTAAAGGTAAGACCAGAAACAAAATTTTGTCTCCTTTAAATATTTATTTATTAATTTTAATTACTTTCGTATATCTGTTGGGTTATTTATTCCATTTGACATTATATATTGAGTTTTGATTATATACGTCTATTAAATGTAAGCGGTGCTTGTTGTAGACAAAAATTTAATTCTAAAAGTTTTTTGAATAAAATTTTTTTGAAATTAAAATTGTAGAAGATAAACATATTTCAATTTGTTTTAATATTCAATTTTGTTATATTTCTTCTATCAAGTAAAAGGCCTTTCTATTTTATTTTAGTATAAAAATAATTGCAAAATTAGTATTATTAGACACACACAGCGTTGTGTCTACTCATAGGTTTAACAGAAAACGATATGGTGTAGTTCACCTCATGTTGCCGAAAATACCGAACAAGAAGAAGCATTCATTGCAGTTTATTCCACCAAAAAAATCAAGCTGCTGAATATTCAACCTTGGAGTTAGTTGTCCCCATTTTTTCAGCGTTACTGATGTGTTGTTAGCCAACGAGATGTGGATAGTGGAAGTGAAAAGTCCCGTTACTCATTTGTTTATGTTGATGCCGAACGAGTAGGAGAGCAGTCGTTCGTACTGGTAACACACTTCCGTCAGACCACTAAACAGACTGGTTCCCTACCACAGCCAAGCGGTACCAACATCTTGATGGTACGTACCAGGCCTCCATCAGCGAAGATGAAGAATGATCTCATATTGGAGTAATTGGACAGAGTGTTCTCGCAAGGAGTTTACAGACCGGATATCATGAGAACTCCATACAAAGCCAACTTGTATTGCAGTTGATGCTCTATAGGTTTTTCGATTTCCCTGAGCAAAAACTGGCATTCATTTTAAATTATTGTATGGTACTATCTTATAGCTTGATGACTATCCCTTGGTAATATGAAACGCTGTAAATTTGACATACAGAGTCCCCACATTAAAAGAAATTCAGCCGGATATTTCTGTAAGTATGAGTTTTTCCGGAAAACACCCAAAAAGATCAATTTTTATTTGTAGGGAGATATCTTCAAATTTGTCGACTTTCTGAACAAGTAGAGATGTTCAAATTGTTTATCTATTGCCTCTAGACAGTAATTAAACTCTTATTCAATGTTTTCATCAATTACTTGTAGCACTTCAGGTGTAATCAAATGAACGAGATAACAACAAACTTATCAAATGCAAGAAGTATTTCTTATAATGGAATTTTAAAAAAATTCCAATATATTCCTGATATTCTTCAGATTCTCTTCACTCTTGTTCGATACTGGTCATAAATTGAAAGTGTTTACAATCTGTGATTTTCTGTTCTTTTCGAGCAATTTCTCAGTATGTGTCATTAGAGAATTGGATTAAAAGGAAAGGTCTCCTAAGATCTCCAGATTTGACATCTAGAGTTTTTGTGGGTTCATTTGAAGAGCGTCCTGTTCGAGACAGTACTAGCTCCTCCAGAAGATCTTCGCCAGAGAATAGTGTTAGCATATAATAAAATAACACCTAAAATGTTACAGAATGTACGAGAATATGTTGAAAACATTTTTGATTTATTCTTCTTTTTACTCGGACTCTATTGCACATTGTGATAAAAAGTATTGACTCGTACTTGAGGTAATATTTCTAGATTCCTACAAAGGAGTTCCTAAGTTTTTGTGATATCTAGTTGTTCAGTTTTAACTCATCAATCAATCGATCTGAAATGAAGCTTAGAGATTAATATGATTTTTATATAAAATTTAATGAATTTCTTTCCCATAAATGAAGGAAAAGGACTAAGAAAGAGCAAGTGTGAGATAATCGGGTATTATCAATGAATATTTGCACAATTGTACCAAATCGACTATAATTTCGTACAAACGTTTATAATTTTTCGAATTTTGAATCGAAGATAGCAAAATTTCGAGGGAATCACAGGTGATATGAACAAGCTCCAAACTTCACGTCAGTGCTTTTCACCAATTTCCAACTTTGACTTTTTCGACAGATATAAAAATTCCAAGAAACATCATAAGGGTACCAATTTTATGATTGTGATATGTGGCATTTTAATGTGCATAATATTTCCAAGGAGAACTTGAGAAGTCCGCTTTTAGTTGAACTCACTGAAGTAATTTTGGATTTTAGTGTGAACATTACTAATATGACAAATTATTTAAATATTTTAACATTAGCCTTCTACATATTTAATTTCAGAAAATTATATTCAATAACTTCAGAAATTAAATTGAAATAATGTCATATAAGTACCACTTATATCAAACGACATATGAAATAAATATTCATTATAAGACATCCAAATGATTTGAATATCAAAACAGATTTAATCTGTTGTCTTCTACAATTTTAATTTCAAAAAATTCTTTGAAGAAACTTTAAGAATTAAATTAATGTCTTTATAAGCACTGCTCATATTTAATAGACGTATAAAGTCAAAATTCATCATACAATGTCAAATGGAATTAAGAAAAACCAACGAATATAAATTGTCAATTGAAATTAAAATATAAATAAGCAAACATTTTTTGTTTCGTTCCAGGCATGCGTAATGAACTCTTCAGACAAACTTACGAAGCCCTGTTTGTTACAAAATGTATTGTTTTCTGATCCTATATTAATGAAAAATAACTCTTTCTCAAAAATATAAAACATAATTTCAAGAACTTCTCAAAAACTAATTCATTTGAAATATTCAATATATTTAAATAAATTACTTACAGTTCAACTTTACATATAAAAATATATGTAAAGTTGAACTGATCTTTAATTATTTGTTGAACTTTAATTATTTCTTGAGGATGTGCTACATGTTTTGAGATTTTTTGAAGTAATTTATTTAAATATATTGAATATTTCAAATGAATTAGTTTTTGAGAAGTTCTTGAAATTATGTTTAATATTTTTGAGAAAGAGTTATTTTTTATTAATATAGGATCAGAAAACAATACATTTTGTAACAAACAGGGCTTCGTAAGTTTGTCTGAAGAGTTCATTACGCATGCCTGGAACGAAACAAAAAATGTTTGCTTATTTATATTTTAATTTCAATTGACAATTTATATTCGTTGGTTTTTCTTAATTCCATTTGACATTGTATGATGAATTTTGACTTTATACGTCTATTAAATATGAGCAGTGCTTATAAAGACATTAATTTAATTCTTAAAGTTTCTTCAAAGAATTTTTTGAAATTAAAATTGTATAATGCAACAGATTAAATCTGTTTTGATATTTAAATTTTGTAATAATCCTTCTATCAAGTAAAACACCGTTCCTTCTTATTTTATCCAAATGATATAACAAAATCCAATAAATAAAAATTGTTAACCAAAATTCTATAAATTAAATATTTTGAATAGACAAAATTTTGTTTCTGCTGATCAATCTTATGAAAACAAATATCTTTCAAAAATGTTTAACATGATCTTAAGAATTTCATCGTAAAACTATCTTACTTAGAATATTCAATATTATTGGATATCTAACTAAGTTACTTTGTATAAATCTCAAGATATGTAAAAACATTACTGAAAAACAAGTTTTAAGAGACTTTGCTTTGTCTTTAAACTTGTTTTTCAGTAATGTTTTTACATATCTTGAGATTTTATACAAAGTAACTTAGTTAGATATGCAATAATATTGAATATTCTAAGTAAGATAGTTTTACGATGAAATTCTTAAGATCATGTTAAACATTTTTGAAAGATATTTGTTTTCTTAAGATTGATCAGCAGAAACAAAATTTTGTCTATTCCAAATATTTAATTTATAGAATTTTGGTTAATAATTTTTCTTTATTCGATTTTGTTATATCATTTGGATGTCTTATAATGAATGTTTATTTTATATGTCGTTTGATATAAGTGGTAATTATATGACATTAATTCAATTTAATTCCTGAAGTTATAATTATAAAATATAATTTTTTGATATTAAATATGTAGAAGGCTAATATTAAAATATTTAAATAATTTCATACACCTTCTATCAAGTATTAACCTCTATTTATGTTAAAATGATAAACTTTGAAACTCTGGTTCAGCCCGTAGGATTAAGTGGATCAGTTTTGTTCTGGTTAGGCTTTGTAACCTTTAAAGGACTCCGTTTTATCCAAATGATACTATGGTATCATTTAATATATATAATAATATAATTATTATAAAAAATATATGAATAGTTGCAAAAAAATTAGGGGGTGATTCACTTTAAAAAAAGTGAGTCTTTCACATAAACTAAATTTTTTTGAACCCCTCCTACTTAGTTACAGCCCCCTAAAAATAGCGCCCCAAAAACAGTTTTTAATTTCATTCTTAAAAACCAAAACCTTTCAAGAATAAAATTAAGCAGACATTTTATGCGGGCGAGAAGGACCTCAAAAATGTTTTGGAGGTGTTCCTATATGATGGCAAAGGGTAGAAAAAGCCACCCCTAAACTTTTTTCCATGTTCCTATTTTACAATAAAAAAATTAATTTTGGATGACTTGTTCCATTTTTAACAAATAAGATCTCTTGTAATTCTTTGCTAAAATTTAAGGCTTTTGAGAAAAAATAATTTATCAACATAATAGTGTGAGTCGTAGAGGCTGGAATTATTTCCGAACTAGAATTTATCTAGTAAGCGGATGTCATTTTGTTATGACAACTGACTAGTTTTGATTAACTTTGTAACTTTAGTTTAGCCTGTAGGATGAAATGGATCAGTTGTCTTCTGGTTAGGCTTTGTAACCTTTGTCCTTCGCCACCTTAAGGACAGCGTTTTTACTCAATATCATCCAGCAAATTGTCAAATATTTGAATCAATATTTTTTTTAGTTAATGAGTGTTACATATTACTGAAATTCTTTATTTTTCAATCTATAAAATTACTGAAGTTTCTGTTATAAAGTTTTTTTCAATTTATAATACATAAGCAGCATGACAAGCTGAGGGCATGAAAAAGTCTGCTGCAACCTCTACAGACACTGCAAGCAAGGACAGAAATTTTGGAGCCAGTATGGTCGGCCATTTTTATCAATTTTTAGTTAATAGTTATGCGCCTAAGGTAACGTGAGAACACATCATATCATACGTCACTATGTATGTATGAAATATCTTAATTTTATCGAACATCAAGAACCTATTTCGTCCTCCCTCACTGTATAACTGATCGAATGAAAAAATAAATGGAGTAAAGACTACAATGAGTGATCAGTTTCTTTGTTCTGTGCGAATCGGCCAAGAAGATCGCTACAGGCATTAAAATAAACAATACCATCATCAGAGTAGGCCACAGAATGAGACCAATGAGCTTCACTTTCAATTAACGGTTAAAGTATTCACTCTTTTACGTGACTGTGGGTACCGCTAAGAAAACAACGAATTGAAGTTGATAATGCGTTGTTTTGTCAAATGTGTTATAACACTTTCTATTGAGGTTTTTAACATGGGCAAGCAATCTTTAGAGTTTTAAATGAATATTTTTCATTTACACATATCTATTAGAAATTATTCTTAGTCTTAAGGCATCGACTGCTGTGGTCATTAGCCATTTTAAATGTAAGAATTGTTTGGTTATCACTAAAGCTCTTCCAAATGTACTTGATAGTTAACATCTAAAGATATTGAAGGAGTTAGGTGTAATGACTATTATTGAAAAAAGTTCCCGATATAGGAAATAATTTCACAGGTTCAAATTATTTATCAGAATTGTAAATCACACTTATCCATAATTTCTCATAGAGAGTTTGAATATTAAAACAAATTGAAATATGTTTATCTTCTTCAATTTTAATTTCAAAAAAATTTTTTATTCAAAAAACTTTTAGAATTAAATTTATGTCTAAAACAAGCACCGCTTACATTCAATAGACGTATATAATCAAAACTGAATATATAATGTCAAATGGAAATAAATAAACCACCCTATATACGAAAGTACTTGAAATTAATAAATAAATATTTAAAGGAGACAAAATTTTGTTTCTGGTCTTAACTTTAAGAACACCAATTGCCTTTTAAAAACATGAACACACTTAAAGGTCTTCTCAAAGAATATAATTTATTTGAAATATTTAATATATTTAAATATTCGAATAAGTAAATTCAGAAATCTCTAAAAAAATGCACTATATCTTCAAAAAACAAATATAATTCTAAGCAATTCCGTCTTCAGCCCTCAATAATATTCCAAATACCAAAATCAAAAAACTAACCTATATCTCTCAACACGTGTAAAAGGATTAATGCTTAGAAACACAGATCAACTATATAATTCAAGATTGATCTATGCTCTAACAAAATCAAAGAACAGTGTGAGTTATTTTAAGGTTTATTTAAATTCATTGACTTTCCATAATGAGATTTATTGAAGCCAAAATATAATTATATATTATGTATAAAATAAAATAAAAAGGCCTTTTACTTGATAGAAGAAATATAACAAAATTTGAATATTAAAACAAATTGAAATATATCTATATATATATATATATATATATATATATATATATATATATATTGATATATATATATTGAGTTTTGATTATATACGTCTATTAAATGTAAGCGGTGCTTGTTTTAGACATAAATTTAATTCTAAAAGTTTTTTGAATAAAAAATTTTTTTGAAATTAAAATTGTAGAAGATAAACATATTTCAATTTGTTTTAATATTCAAATTTTGTTATATTTCTTCTATCAAGTAAAAGGCCTTTCTATTTTATTTTATATATAATATATAATTATATTTTGGCTTCAATAAATCTCATTATGGAATGTCAATGAATTTAAATAAACCTTAAAATAACTCACACTGTTCTTTGATTTTGTTAGAGCATAGATCAATCTTGAATTATATAGTTGATCTGTGTTTCTAAGCATTAATCCTTTTACACGTGTTGAGAGATATAGGTTAGTTTTTTGATTTTGATATTTGGAATATTATTGAGGGCTGAAGACGGAATTGCTTAGAATTATATTTGTTTTTTGAAGATATAGTGCATTTTTTTAGAGATTTCTGAATTTACTTATTGGAATATTCAAATATATTAAATATTTCAAATAAATTATTTTCTTTGAGAAGTCCTTTAAGTGTGTTCATGTTTTTAAAGGCAATTGGTGTTCTTAAAGGTAAGACCAGAAACAAAATTTTGTCTCCTTTAAATATTTATTTATTAATTTTAATTACTTTCGTATATCTGGTGGTTTATTTATTTCCATTTGACATTATATATTGAGTTTTGATTATATACGTCTATTAAATGTAAGCGGTGCTTGTTGTAGACATAAATTTAATACTAAAAGTTTTTTGAATGAAAAACTTTTTTTGAAATTAAAATTGTAGAAGATAAACATATTTCAATTTGTTTTGATATTCAAATTTTGTTATATTTCTTCTATCAAGTAAAAGGCCTTTCTATTTTATTTTATATATAATATATAATTATATTTTTGCTTCAATAAATCTCATCATGGAGTGTCAATGAATTTAAATAAACCTTAAAATAACTCACACTGTTCTTTGATTTTGTTAGAGCATAGATCAATCTTGAATTATATAGTTGATCTGTGTTTCTAAGCATTAATCCTTTTACACGTGTTGAGAGATATAGGTTAGTTTTTTGATTTTGATATTTGGAATATTATTGAGGGCTGAAGACGGAATTGCTTAGAATTATATTTGTTTTTTGAAGATATAGTGCATTTTTTGAGAGATTTCTGAATTTACTTATTCGAATATTCAAATATATTAAATATTTCAAATAAATTATATTCTTTGAGAAGTCCTTTAAGTGTGTTCATGTTTTTAAAGGCAATTGGTGTTCTTAAAGGTAAGACCAGAAACAAAATTTTGTCTCCTTTAAATATTTATTTATTAATTTTAATTACTTTCGTATATCTGGTGGTTTATTTATTTTCATTTGACATTATATATTGAGTTTTGATTATATACGTCTATTAAATGTAAGCGGTGCTTGTTTTAGACATAAATTTAATTCTAAAAACTTTTTGAATAAAAAAATTTTTTTGAAATTAAAATTGTAAAAGATAAACATATTTAAATTTGTTTTAATATTCAAATTTTGTTATATTTCTTCTATCAAGTAAAAGGCCTTTCTATTTTATCTCATAGAGAGACATATTGAAAAACAACTTCACTTCTATATGTAAATGTGATGAAATTAAAATATTATTCAATGGGTAAAAATAGATGCAAGCAACTTCCCAGTCTTAAATATGTTCGGTGAATGCAACATTTACCTCCATCAGTGTAATTTACATTTATATTTATTATATTTTTCCTTCTTCAATTTCAGTTATTCAAAATTCAAAATGTATGCTACCTTATGTAAAACAGGCTATCCTATCAATGAAAAATTTCTTCGATTTAAAAAAGATAAACGATATCAATATAATATATAAATATGAATTTAAATTTGAATATAAATATAAAGAGAAGGTGGTTTTTACTTGATAGAAGGCTTTCACAATATCTTAAATATCACACAGATTATTTCTGCTAACCTCACTATAAATTTTAATTTTATAAAAGAAAAAATTTCAATAAAACTAAAATTTGTAGTGAGTTTAGCAGAAACAATCTGTGTGATATTTAAGATATTAAATAATATTAAAATTCCCATGTATTTTTTTAAATATGACAATTATTTTGCGACATAGTAACTTCGTCTGATATTGATATATTGTACATTTATTTTCATGCATATATAAACAGAATATTTTTCCTAAAATTTAGTCACAATTCAAAATTCAGTACAGGCTACCGTATCAGAGAATAGGCTGCTATCCGATTCTTGCAGAAAATCTTCTACCTGAGGATAGATGGCAGGCTATACAATAATCGTAGCTGCAGTTTCTATAGAAAACTATTTCTTTCAATTTGATAGTGCCAGACAAAATATTTGTCCTCAACAAGAATATCTTCATACCGGAAAGGATAGTAAAAGATTCTTTACATTTCTTAATAAAGCTGGCACTGAATGCATCAAATTGACTTGTAAGATTTTCATGCAAAATCCCAGATCGCCTATTACTTTGTCGAATTTTCAACTGAAAATAGTATTAAATTATTACATTGGAGCTACAGATGAGGAATCCAATACTGTGGGTCCATCCTGTTGTTTATGAAAACGATTATTTCGGAAAAAAAATTGAAAACTTGAATTTTGTTGATTGCCTATCATATTAGTGGCTAGGAAAGACCTACCCAACGGCTTGAAAATGAGCCAATGAGAAATAATGATTTTTCACAATTTCATAATATGCTCAACAATTAATTTCAAATAAAAATTTCAAATCTGTGAAATACTTCTTAAATAAGCTACACATGATTAATACGAACACAGAATTCTGTGTTCTGCCATTCGAAAGTAAAGTTGTTGTCTTTGTCTGCAATTTTAAAACTTCTCTTCTGAATAAACAGAAAATCAATGAAATGACAATGAAAAATACATGGTTAAAATCCTTCTTCCTTCGATATGCATCGTTATATATTGGTAAAAAAGAGTGCAAAAAGGATATATTGAACAAAATTTAATATAATTTTTATACTTTCTACCGAAATCAAAATTACAAACTTTGGTGCAAAATGATAGCACGCTCTTTCTTAGAAAAAGCGCGTAAAATATCATCATCAATACTGTCTGATCGTAAAAGAAACCTGGAGAGCGGAAAAGCATTTTTTTTAAATTCAATTTTCAAATGTGAATTATGAAAATGATGAACATCGCAATAACGAAATCCTCAAAAATCGAAGAAACCATTGTAGACAAAATTTGAAAACGGAAACTTCCCATAAATTTCATTTTCGGTACTTTTAAAAATGTCACTGTATGAAATGTGGCTACAATTTGTCCATTTAGACTGATAATACTAATAAATAAATAAATCGTGTAAAACGTCAAATAGAATTGTTATTTCTGGCCACAATAAATGCCGCTAGTGGTCTTATGAATACTAAGGCGGCCAGAAGAACAGTCGGTAAACTTTATGATGTCCGGGGTTGAATTATCAAAATTTTTTGAAGAACCGTCATAGAAGTGCCGACTTTGCCAAATATCGCATGGCCTGTCCTGTTGACAGAAAGGCGGCGTTTTAGCTGTATTGGAGTTCTTAGGGTAAACCAAAACCATCTTCGTGAATGTCTGTTATGTACCTACCCTTTTACGCAGAAGGTCATCCATATTCCAAATTAGGGTTTACTGCAATTCGACCCAAACGTTAATGTATGTCCAACGTATTTGCAACAAGGACGTTACACTGAAAATCAGATATTTGTGTGTATAGAAGCTGACATTGTTCTTTGAATCATTTGAAAATGATTTGAAGTAAAACACTTTATTTCCGCTTATTTTTATTTTTCAACGACAATTGTTTCGTCAATTACATATTGACTTCGTCAGGTGAGTATGGGAACAGTTACCATACTCACCTGACGGAGTCAATATGTAATTGACGAAACAATTTTCGTTGAAAAATAAAAATAAGCGGAAATAAAGTGTTTTACTTCATATCATTTACGATGAATTTCCGTCAAGTAGAGACCGAAACAATCAAGAAATTGAATCATTCGAATTACTTGAATTTGGACCATCATCCATTTTTAATTTCTTGCGATAATATAAATAATATATTTTTAAATTATTATTCTTTCGCGAATGTTTTCTTCATGTCTTCACTAAAAAATTCATATTTTATGAATTTTGAGTTCCAAACATTGTTCTACAAGTGAAGACTCCTTGCTCAAATTAAATTCCATTCATCCTGAGGTATAAGTGAGCGTTCAGCACAAACAATCCTTAAAGAGCACAGTTTTACCACAAACAAATGCACCAGGCGCCTACCGATAATGATTTTGAAAACTGTCCGAATTTTTGTCTATTGGGAAAATTTTAAAATTGGACATTACTCTTTCGAAAATCCAAAAATGATAAGGGAAGTCGACCATCAATTTATGTGATCATGTCTGGGGAGCAGTTATCGGCAATCATATGATAGGTCCTCATTTTGTCGAAGGAAATTTCGACTGTGATTATTAGCAGTGTTACCTACGAAAATAAGAAACAAAATGTGGTTTCAGCATGAATCACCCGCTCATTCTCGTCCTGTGAGAGATTTTCTGGATCACCAGTTTCCAAATAGATGGATTGGTAGGGGCGAACCGATAAGATGACCTGCTAGATCACCGGATCTCACCCAATCAGATTTTTTGTGAGCTGACATAAAGGGAAGTGTGTATGATGAAGTTCCAATAACTCTCAAAATGCGGGAGAAAATAGTGAATGCTTCTCGCGGCATTACTCCAACCATACTGACCAAGGTTATTAGGTCATTCCACGGATTGCTTTGTGTTCAGGAGAAGGTGGAAGACATTTTGAACATCTCGTAGATCAAATACATTGATTTCTCGCAAATCACTTGAAGAAACATTTTGGATATTAATAAGTCAGACAAATACACTTGGCTTAAGTTTCACAAAAATTTAATTTATGTTGAGTTTCATTTTCGAAACTCAGTTTTGAATATGGGTTAAAACATTTGAAAAAATCGAGAAACAACAATTTGAAGTTCTTCAAATTTGGTTATTAATAACGCACACCTGTATATGACAGGTTGATCATTTAGGAATTATACGATCTTCACAAAATTTCGAACGAACATGTGCGTTATTATTCAACTTCTATGTGTTGAATTTTAGAACGTTCGAATCTAAGGTTCCAGAAATATTGTGAAAAATATTAAATATTTTCAAACGTGAATAACTGAGAAACTATTGAACCGCATTTGCCCAGTAACGAGCTCAACTGAGATATTTAGACTTCAAACTTTTCCTGAAAGTTTCAAGGCACTAGCTCTTTCCGTTCGAAAGTTATCCTGTTTATAGACGACTCTTGGATTGTCCCTTAGTCCAACTTCTTTGAGACAATTTTCGGCACAAAATTTGAAAATTACAGACATTTGAATGAAACGATAGCAAGACGTATCCTGGAACAAGTTCTCTGTTTTGATACAAATTTGAAAATTATTTCCTAATATCTTAAATATTACACAGATTTATTCTGCTAACCTCACTACAAATTTTAATTTATTTCTATAAAAAATTTGTCTCAAAAAACTTTTTAAAATTAAATTGAATAAATGTCTTAGAAAACAGAGTTCAAATTTAGTAGACATATAGAACTAATACTCATTACGTAGCACAAAACAAATAAAGGAATACAAAGAAAATGTGAATTATTGATTAAAAATATGAAATAAACAAACTTGAGGGATACAAAATTTTGTTTCGTGTCAATATATTATGAAAACCCAATTCCTTACCAAAAATGCACAACATAACCTGAAGAATTTCTTCAAAAACAACCCTTTAAAAAAGTTACTTCAAAAAAACTCCAAAAACATGCAGCAAATCTTCGAATAGGTCATTTGGAATTACCACATTGATAACTCGTTTGTCCAATTTCGTATCCAAAAAATTAAAGTTATCAATAAAAATATATCTCAACCGACTAAAACCACATGTCTTTCTATAAACAAACTTAGAATATAGTGAATTTTTGAATATCAAAACCCTATGTTCGTCACAGAAATGATACAAAGTTTGTAAAGCATTTTAAAGGACTCTGTTATATCCAAATGATACTATGGTAATGACTGAAAAACCAACATATAATTATTATACAGGGTGTATATGAATAGTTGCGAAAAAATTAAGGGGGTGACTCCCTTTAAAAAAAAAGATTGGGTCTTTCACATAAACTTAAGTTTTTTGAGCCCCTCCTACTTAGTTAGAGCCCCCTAAAAATGGGGCCCGCAAAACAAAAGATGTTTGGTGGTGTTCCTCTATGATTGCAAGGGGAAGAAAAAGCCACCCCTAAACCTTCTTTCGTAAGAAACTTTTTTCCATATTCCTATTTTACAAAAAAAAAATTAATTTTGGATAGCTTGAAACCAGTCTTAATAAATAAGGTTTCTTGTAATTTCTTGCCTAAATTTAAGGCTTTTGAGAAAAAAATAATTTATCAACATAATAGCGTGAGTCGTAGAGAGTGCAATTAATTCCCAACTAGAATTTATCTAGTAAGCGGATGTCATTTTGTTATGACAACTGACTAGTTTTAATTAACTGTGATTCCACTACAATTAATTCTTGATCTGGATTATCATTAAAAATATTAAAAACTGTTTTTCGGGCACCATTTTTAGGGGCCTGTAACTAAGCAGGGGGGCCCAGAAAAATTAACTTAACCTCATTTTTTGACAAGTAATCACCACCTAAATTTTAACGCAACTATTCATATTTTCCCTGTATATAAAATAAGTTTGCAGAATAAATCTGTATGATATTTATGATACTATAATAAACCTTCTATCAAGTGAAAAAGCCCTTTCTATTTTTTTATTTCCTAATAATAAGTACTGAATAACAATTAGTTAAAAAAGAAATATGTTAAAATGGGAAAAGGAACGAATTTGGACAGTAAATAAAAATTAGAGAAAGCGAGAAGTTCAAGACAATAACGATTGATGGTCTAAATTACAAACAGACAAAAAAACAAGAAATATGCTTAGACACATGCCAATAAAATTCATTTATAAAATAACCGCAAATCATTCTGTTTCTATTAGTGCTCAATTTTTCTTTTGATAGAGCCATATGTTTGACGTTACCATGCTATAGATTTAACCTGCTGGTATTTAATCATGAAACATCTTAGTGACCTGATTACATTCAAGAAGTACACCTACATTGAAATTGAAATCTTTCTTCTCGGCAATTAACAAACAATGAATTCACGGATTGAAACATAAAAATTTGGATAGTGGGACTAGTCAGGCGAAGAGTAACGGACTCAGTGTTCGCATTTTTATTCAATCATAAGTAACAGACTAACTAGTTCATTGGAACCGTTATAGGCTCATTTGTTCCACCAATATAAGGGCAATATTCAAGAGAATGGACGTAGGTTCCTTTGTATAGAACCCGTATGTTGATATTATCGTACAAAATTTCGGAAGGATTTTCTACATTTTTCGATAACACATTTCTAGGTCTCTATTAATCGATTTGCTTTAAAAAGCCCTCCGAAAGAACATTATAATGTTTGCGGTGGTATCAAGTACGGCAGTTGTTCAAACACTGAAGCAGAGCACCATTGAGTATTGAAAATCAAGATGGGAGTAGAAATGAGTTCTTGCGGGTTTGATAACAGATGTCACTACTAGTTCTTTATTGCATTGTTTCATCTGGCAACACCTTCATTGTGAAAGTGTCACCACCAGTACCTGTCATTTCAAAAATGAATTTAATATCATAAACTTACAACTATTCGAGCAGTTGAAATATAGAAATATTATAAATCTATATAGTCTATATAAAAGTTTATATAGACAAATAATGTAATATTCTAAATTTGTATTTATATAGAAATTTCTTAATTTTTTATGAGCCAAAATAAACGAGATTCTGAATTAAAAATAATCCATCAATTCTAGCTCTTAAATTTAACATCCAGAGCAGATTTCAAAATAAATTCACTGTCAAACGATCATTTCTGCACAAAACCTAGGCGTTATGTTAAACTGAATCGTTTAATGCACCGAATGCTTTATGTATACATAATTATTATTGTGGAGCGAATTTAGATGAAATTCAGCAATAGAATTTTTCATGAATTTAATTTTCCTAATGTTTTATTGATGAATAAAATTGACTAAGATTATTTTGATTTTCACAAATTTTTTTTGTTTTTATAATTCAACAATTGTTCCGCTATGACAGTAGCATCTTCATGTAGGTGGTATCTTACATTTTTTAATAACTCGGTTACTTATAGTTATTCGGAATAAACTTTTTTAATAGTATTTATTTTGCTAGATAATATTTGGCCATTTTTTTGGCATACACATTCTACACATTTTTCTTTAAATATCAAATTGATATTTAAAATTTTGTTTATTTCGTATTGATTTATTGTATATAGAATAATTATAAATTTTGGTTTCGCTTATTACATATTATCATTTGGATTTGGAGGAGTAAATAAAATACCTTGCAAACTTTATCTTATTTTTGTGACGAACATAGAATATTTTGGATGTTTATAAGTTCACTTTATTCTAATGTTTGGTAAAATATCTTTGCTAATTATTTTTATTTTTTTGAATATGAAGTCAAGCTGATGGTTTACCGTTATAATAAATCTAAATTGCTTTTTAAGGATGTTCTACATGTTTTAGGAATTTTTTTAAAGGAACTTATTTTGATCTAGTTATTTTTGAAGAAGTTCTTGAGGTTATGTTTTATATTTTTGAAGGGTAATTCAGTTTTCATAAAACAAGGAATGAAATAAAATTTTGCACTCTTCAAGTATTTATTTCATCATTTCTAGTTGACAAATTTCATTTCTTTGAATTTCTTTCATTCCTTTGGAACTGTGTAATAAGTATTAATTCTATATGTCTACCAAATTGGCAAGGTGTGTTCTAAAGACACTTATTTAATTTAATTCTAAAAATTTTTTAATAAAAATTTTTTTTAAATAAAAATTTGTAGAAAGTTTACAGAAGAAATCAGTATGATATTTTAAATTTTATAGAATTAAATTAAATTAATTACTATGTAATACGTTTAGTAAATATCTTATTTACGATATTTTTAAATTTTATGATACACATTTTGTCAAGGAAGCACTGCTCTAGAAATGACAAATTTTAAATTTTCATCAACTGAAATATAATAATCAAAATAAAAAGTTAGCGAAATAATTCAGCATAACACACATAATCCTAACACATAATTATGTGTGTTATGTATGCTAACTTTTTATTTTGATAATTATATTTCAGTTGATAAAAATTTTAAAATTTGAAATTTTTAGAGCAGTGTTTCCTCAAGGAAATATGTATCGTAAGATATAAAAATATCGTAAGATTTATTGAAGGTATTATGTAGTAATTCATTTTATTCAATTTTATGTTAAAAATTCGAAAGTTTGAAAATTGATATAAGCTGAATTTATTTTCAATTGGAAGACTTCAGTTGAATTAATTAGATTAAAAAAAATAAATAATAATACTCAATGGTGAAAGATCCCCGGTGAACTATTCTCTTGAACCAAAAAGTTTTCGATCCTGCCAGGATTCGAACCTGGAATCTTCTGATCCGTAGTCAGACGCGTTATCCGTTGCGCCACAGGACCCTTGCATGACTTTGTAGATTATCTTGTTCTAACAATTATTATTCAAATAAAATTAATTCTTTTTATTTTTATTTGATTAGTTTTGTTACCGTACAAATTCTATAACTGATTAGTAATGGCACTAACGGCAAATTTTTTAAATAAGTTTTATAATAAAAGATTAACAGCAAAGTGCAGAAACATATCTGCGTCATCCAAATGAATGTTGTGGTATTTCCAGAAATATTTCTTTCTGTTGGTGTTATTATTCCAAGAAAAGAAGTCGAGACCACTTTCTCTTTTATTTCCACCTTTGGTTAGGTTCAGCGAAGTATGTACCGTCTACCAAGACGTGACCGCTAGATATTGATGATTTTTAGTGCATGCAAATAATGCTTAATGTCTTATTTTCACGGTGACATGAATTTGCATTTATTATCATCATGAGAAATGAATTTATGTCACTGAGTTTCAGAGATTATTCTCTATGCTTTAAATGGATCTGGTCAATTATAAAAAAAATTACAGCTAGAGTAACAATTTTTAATTCGATACGGATATTCTTTACTTACGTCTATCTGATATTTTCGAAATTGTGGCGGACTCTATTTTTATGCACCCATTATTTTATCCATGGGTTCGTTTTTGAAATATTTTTACACAAATTACCTCCAACGATTACATCAGATAGACGCATAATAAATGTTTTTGTTGATCTATGCACTTCAATTTGTCCTGTCATTTGTTATCTCGGTAACTGTCAAAAGAAAGTTGATGAGTTACATGTTTACAATTCAATTCTAAAGAAGTTAATGGGTAAAATTCGACTCTTTTTGGAATTCCCTCAACCATAAACCTTACTGAAGTACTTGAGGAAATATTTAATGCCCACTTACGACAAGTGTTAGATGTCACAGATCAGTACGTCATTTTTTCTATGATTTTTCTCATAAAAATTACGAAAAAATAAATAATTATGTTTGAATCATTTTAAACAGAATTATGTACTTTGCTTAGGTAGTACCCATTTTCTCTAATAACTTTTCTTCATGATCAGGTATTCGAGAAAAAATAGAAAATTTACATAAGCATTTATTTGTCATTTGGAGGTTTAGATATGATATATTATTAATTAAATAAAGTAAATTCATATGTAATACTCCACTGATATAGCTCTAGTTTCAAGAAATTTTCGTTGTTGACAGTTTGAATGAATATTTGTCTTCATGATATAATATGATCTTCAGTTTTCAGAAAAATTTTACGTACTTTTTACTAAATTTACTATGCTACTGACTTTTTGGACTTCCAATTTTATTAACATTTTAAACGTATTTATATATGAGTTTTTTCATGGAGGTAATGAAAGGATATCTAGATAATTAAAATTTACATTTCGAGGTGTTAAAAAAGCCATATTTTTAATTATATATTATCTGCATCAAAAAAGGTTTTGGCAATTCATAAATTTCATCTTTTAATTTAAGCTTAATAGGCACCCCCCCCAAATTAAATTTCTCCTGTATGCGAAGACTGGTCTGAAGATAGCATTAAATTTGACCTCAAATTATTCTTCTATGGGCCGAATGCTTTTGACTGAAAGTATTTCTCTCCTCAATTCTAAAAATTTGCACGAAAAGTTAGATATAACCGAATAAAAATACTGCAAATAACCAAAGGATAATTATATATTCGTTCTTTTTATTTTTCAACGTTATTTAATTATCACTGGCGACTTAGTACACGTAGCACATTGTGGTAAAAAAATTGTTTCTACCCTGATGACTGATCTTAAATTATCTGAGAACTGTGTAAGATTTCCGACTAATATTTGATTCATTCAAACTTAATTTACAACCCTCGATGGTGTGATTTGATCCAAATTAAAAATTAATGGGCAACGAGTCGATGAATTTATTAGGAATCAATGAAAATGAATTTAAAACTGAATAATATCTTTTTTTAAATTCCCCCCTGTGTATTTATATATAATATAATAATTTTTTGGTGTGAAGAGTATTGAATACAACCACGCTACCAAGTATTTGTGCTTGTCATAGAATTTCAAAATTTTTACAAGTTATTCGATACTCTGAGATTTTTTTAAGGTTCGGAATTTAGTACAACACTTTAATTTCCCATATGGTTTCAAGCAGGAACACTGTTAATAAGGAATTATTAGTTATTAGCTATTGTCAGTAATTGTCGTAGATATTTTAGAATTTATTCATAAAAAAATGTGTAATTTAAAATGAATTGGTTTTTCGGAGTATATAGTGAGACGTAGGTATCCATTTTAACTACGTTCAACTTATTATTATTACTAGGGAATTTCTTTTAATACGCTAAGAACTCTAACAACTTGACTATCTTATTTAATTAAAATGAATTTATATAAAATAATGCAACTAAATAATCACACTTATTTTAAATCGCATCTGAGTACACTAGTATGAGTGTACAGAAATGAACTTTTTCTTTGGAATCGGTAATTCTATTGACATTTCAGACTGAAAACTTTTTTGAGAAGATATAAAACATTACCTAACCCCATTTCGCGAAACCCATCAGGTGTTAATGAACCGAAATTTATTGGCATGTTCGTTGGAACAATTTCGTAACTTTACCAAGATATGGGTTGATGATGTGTTGAGTTTATTGTGAATATCTATATGGAGAACCCAAAGTCATTGCAACATTGTTTACGTGTTGAAAAACGTGAGTCACTTCGTTTCAGACAAGGAATTTCGGTTAAATAATTAGCTAGAATAAGACGTCAATTCTTTTGTGATTTCATTCTTATTGCGAGCCGATTATGTAATAGATCCTTAGTATTATTAATTTCATTCATATTTCTTCAAATAATAAATTCCTGGATATCGTATAATAACATTTTTTTCACATTGGTTGAAGTTTTCTCAATATACATTTCAAAGAACGTTGAATTAAAATTTTTTTAAAAATACGTCACTCACATCGTTTCAGCACGCCCAGTCATAAATAAATACAATTCACCGCTATTGGAGTCAATTGGAGACATTCATAATTTTACATCTACACTCAAAACGTCATCACTTGACATTTGATCTAGTTTTGCGACTTCAGCAAGAACATTATACCTATAATGACTTTGACTATATAAATGAATGTGATTTCCAAATTTTCTCTTCTATAGCTCTCTCTCTATAGCTATAGACAGAAATTTTACATAATTATTCAAATTATCATTGTAAATTCTAAAATTTATTTCAGGTTCTCGATTCCAACCATTGCTGTCTAAATTATTGGGGTAATAAAAGATTAATTTCTTATAGACGAACACTAAGATCTGATTTCACTCATTCAAGAACATGATCTTCCTGTTTTGGTATTGAACGCTACCCTGCAAAATCTTGATTTCGATTCAAATTATTTGTTTCGAAAGCTGTCCGGACGAAAGGAAAAATTGAATTTGACTACAAACTTTTCATAATTAGATTAAAGGTTCATTTTCAGCTCCAAATTTTCAAAAACTGAATGATTGAAATTTGCAGGTTAGATTTCAGCCCAAATGGAAAGATCAGAATGATTAGAAGATCTACAAAATGTAACATCTAAGACTGGGACTTTAGAAGTTCATTTAATTGAAACTGGAGAGAAATATTTCATTCAGAGTGAGTGAATAAAGAATGAGGTAGTTATACATATAACTGGTAGTTATACATATTACTGGTAGTTATTTTCTTGATTTTATTGATCATATGTTCATTATTGATCAATGTTCAAATTCAAGTAGAATACAACAAAATATTGTACTTTAATTATTATCATTGCAGATTTTCTCATTACAAAAATCTGCAATAGATAAAAATTTGAAATATGGTTATTCTGATTTTCACAAATTTTTATTGTTAAACTCACAACAATTGTTTCGCTATCACAGTAGCATCATCAGGCAAGATCACATTTTGAATAACTAAGCTTGTTTCCGAAATCCATGGCTATTTATATTACAGTAAGTACAATAAATTTTTATTGAGCACTAAATTGAATGGAAAAAAAAACCGTGGATGACCATCAGAAATTTAATTTTTTGAATATCTCGAAAATTATTATTAAGCCAAGTTAAAACCAAAAACTTTAGATAAAATGTAATGAGTTAGAGCTAGAGGAATGGAAAACTCATTTATTAATTTTGAATATCTCGGTAATAATTAATTACTATACTTAAGATCTACTGAAAATCACTACTTGAAACTATTACAAAAATTCAATCAAAAAACATGGTCCAATTAAAGTTCTACCATTTCTGAAAGTCTTATATATATTCACAATTTTGAATCATAAATGGCACTACATTATAGCATGTTGCTAACTCTGAACACAACTAAACTCCTAACTCGCACAAGCTAAAAAAGCTTCTGAGAGATCTTCACAGAAGATCTAGGAGATCTAGGTTTCAGACCTCAAGTCTTATCAAACAGTTTGCGGCATATCCAAAATGCCGCTGTAGATTTGACAATAATTTTATTCAAGTACAAATTACAATTGAGTTTTTTTACCCAAGGTGACTCCCAGATATTCAATTCCTCGAAAAACTCTATTTCTGTACCTGGCAACACTGGCGCAAGATCATTTGAATATTTTTGTATGAAATATCCTAAAATGCTGTTCTTGAAGAACGGGTCCATTGCAACATGTATCAATATAATAACTTACAAATCTCGTTGCTTTTCACGATCAGAAACAGCTTCAATCTTCAATAATTGATATTATTATTAGTTGGTTTATTATGCTCTTTTCTGTCAGTTCATCCGAAGTGTGATTTGCGATTTTTTCAATAGACAAAATCTTAACCAAAAAATCTGTACCAAAGTGTTGAAAATGTTACCAATGTATAATCGATATACATCACCCTCAAACCTAAAATTGGCTGAAGCAATGTTGGCAGTTGAGTGTAAGTCAAAGACTATCCGATGCTGTAGAAAATCTCTCATATAAGTGTGGGTAAAAAGCAACAAAATTACTCCGTGTTTGGGTACCAGCTTAGAAGGGCATTAACGAAAATGAGAATGCAGATGCTCCTGCAAAAAAGAAGAAAATGCTTCCTTCGCTAGATCGGCACGCTGGTGTTGAGTATCATATACAATAATTAGGGCTGATTAGGGCTAATTAAGTTGATGAATAGGAAAAGAGAGAGAAGAATTTTCACTGGATTTACATTAAGCCAATAAGAAACCAAGACGCTCATCGCGCCGTATAAAGAGAATACAGAATAAGCCATATTGTTGTCAAAGAACGAGTTGAGGTATGTTACTGGGCTTCTCACTCACCACTGAGTTGCTTGAGCAGGTGCTATATTAATATGACACTTTTGTTTTCAGTAGCAGCAGACTAGCAATTTTGAGCAAAAGCCTCTTGTATTTGATTTTTATTTTTCTAATCTTAAACATTCTTGCCAGATATCGGGGGGTACGCTGGGTCTGAACAAGTCAGAGCGAAATAAGGTACAATGATACATATTCATAGTTTGCGAAGAGCTCAGCTCACATTCTAATACGTTATTCTCTGAGTATGGCCACTAGGTCTTGAGCTACCACCTACACAAGATCGGTGAAGAAGACTCAGATATCTGTAGATTATTTGAATCAGGAATGGAACACATACTCTGTCAATGCAAAACGTTGGCGCAAACCAGACTTATTCTACTGGCTGACATCACCCTTACACCAACCGATATAAGAGCCAAATGCCCCAGGAAAATAATCAACATTGCGAAGGAGGTAACCTTCTTGGAAAAACTTCGTAATATGGTGACGCACCAAAGTCCTTATTGGTTCCAATGCAGAGGGGATGTGACTGAGCCAAACGACCACAACTAATATATTCCAATTGTAAATATTGCAGGTGTATTGTTTCATATTTTATATCAGAAACCGGTACGTGGTGATAATGATATATAATACGATATTTCCATTTTCAATAGCGGTTAATGATGGATCATTTATCCCAAAAAACTACCAAAAATTGATACTTTCCGCTTGGCCATCTCCAATAGATCCGACGTTTTTACCGTATCCTCCGCAGCGATTCCTCCAAATGACCATTCAGGCGTCACACTTCGCAGAGCCAAGAGAGCTGAATTAATACGACAAGTGAGAGTATATTTCGCGGTAGATGCGTAAAATTTACCGTTGCGAGATCCTACCCGGCGGCATTGTCATCGGCGCAGTCTGAATCTCTCAACCGGAAGACCGAAGTTAGGTCCGGGGATTCCGATGGCCGGGGCAAGGTGGGGAGGCGAGAGCGACGGACCCGGAGTTGCGACCGGAGTGGGGGAATTGGACCAATGACCTACTTTTGCGACTACATGTGCGCCTAGTCAAGCCGAGTGCCCGAGGCTGGTGGATGGCGTTGCTCGGAAGAACAAAGAAATTCCTAGGCGTTTAACGATGCAACTGGAACTCATCGTCTTCGATTCCTTTGCTTTTGGTTCAACCATGAATGTACAGGGAGTTTCGTCGTGACATACAAGGTCTCAGAAGAAGTGGTATTGATTTTAGTTCATTATCTCCTCAAAAAGAAACTCTGTTATTGACCTATTGAAGTATTCGCAGTTAAAATTTCGAATTATGTAGGTTTCAAGAGTCAACTAAAATAACTATTTGTTCTCCTTACACAGATCAAGAGTTTTTAGCAAAACGAATGAACAAACTATGTAAAATCAGAAATCAGATGCTTGAGTTCCCAAGCTTTTCAGCATAATTAAGGGTTCAAAAGTGAGGGTAGAAGAAAAAATCTTTTTGTGTGTGTACAACTGTTTTTTAGTGTGTCTTCTATTCTCACGTGGAGTTTGAGTGAGATCTGTCATTTAGTTTGCTTTTAATGTTTGCTTAAATATACATAACTGTATCCACTTGAACAGATGTTAACATTTCCGGAAATTTTATGCTCTTGTTTTAGAGAACAGGGTCTGTAATTTTGGAATTTTGAGTCTAAAATAGTTTCAAACAACAAGGTTAGATCCAGTGATGAAGAATCCAAGATCAGTGTATCTGTCTTATCAGCCAGTCCGGCCTGCCTGTAAACTACTTTCGAATGAAGAGAGCTAAAGACACGAAAGTTTCAGATAATGCTTTGGGCTTAAACATCTCGGTTATATTAGTTAATGGCTAAAATTTATTCAATGATTCGGCAGTTATTCATATTCTTTATTTTTTTTTATTTTTCCAATAGTTCCGAAACTATTGATCCAATCAAAATTGTATCTGCCATTCAGGTGTATAATGATGATAAATGAAATTGTGCCAAATTTCGTGAGGATCAGCTATTTGGGCGGACAACTAGAAGTAAAAATGCTTATTTTCGAACATGTGAGTCTAAATAATACATATAAATATTTGATTGATTCGGTCTTTACTTGGTGGAAACTCATTCAAAAAAAATATATATAAGAGACATATTATTATATTATTTCCACAAAAATGTTTGTACTACTACAATAACTGTTTCACCACGAAGTGGCTTCTTTAGGTATTACATTGTACTGTCTGATGGTATTCAGTGTAACCGAGTTTAAATACATTGTTAGGTACGGGACCAAATAATGGGAGCATAAGTCATAAAAACTCTTGGTGTTTATTGGAGTTTGTCACCAAAAAAGCCATTAAGGAAAGATATTCAGACTTATCACAATCTGTTTATTCGTTCAAAAAGATTTTACGGGCATTATACCTGTTGATTTCAAGAAATTCTAAAAGTGTTAATCTACAACTTTTGATTTCAACGTGAATAATTTCATAAAAAATTATGCCTTAATTCCTTAAGATGATTAGCATATGTCGAATGTATAGAATCGGATATATAACCCCTTTGGTGTTGTTGGACACGTTTCTTGAATGATCTACCAGTCTGGCCAATGTATACTAAAGGGCAATCTTTGGAAGTCAATAATATAATAATAATAATGGGAAATCCACTCAGTTCAATTTTAGCTGAAATATTTATGGATGATCTAAAATACACCTAAACCCGATAAGCAAATATTTCCCTTATTGGTATAGATATGTTGACATTTTTTGTTGTTTCAAAGGCACCGACCGACAACTACATATCTTCACGAATTTCATTAATAAACTCCATCCAAAAATCAAATTCACAATCTAAGGAAAAAAGAATCAAAGTATCAATTTTCTTGACCTCACAATAACAAGACTAAATAATTTACATGATTTTAGTATTTATCAAAAACCCACACATACGGACATCACAATACATAAAACTTCAAATCACCCCACCAACCAAAAGATGTCAGCATATAATAGTTTTATTCAGATTATTGAAAGTCCCTTTGAATTCAGATAACTTTTTGAAAGAATTAAATATTATTAAACAAATAGCGTCAAACAACGGTTACAACCCCTTTCTTATAGACAAAATGGTATTCAATAAACAAAAGGAAATGGCCTTAAATCTCGTGTACCCAATCATAAAAGAGACATTACACAGAAATATTTTTCGTTATCTTATGTCAATGAATTATCTGAAAATATTGCTAAATATTTCAAAAGTTGTTTCAATTATAACGCGGCTTTTGGGACAATTAATACCTTAGTACCTACATAAAAAACAATAAAGATCGAACAAATAAAGAAAATAAATCCGGAGTCTACAAGTTGACTTGCAAAGATTGCCCTTTAGTATACATTGGCCAGACTGGTAAATCATTCAAGAAACTGTCCAAGAACACCAAAGGAGTTATATATCCGATTCTGTACATTCAACATATGCTAATCATCTTAAGGATGATGCATAATGTCAACAATAATTATGAAATTATCCACGTTGAAAACAAAAGTTCTAGATTAACACTTTTAGAATTTTCTTGAAATCAACAGGTATAATGCCCGTAAAATCCTTTTGAACGAACAAACAGATGTTGATAAGTCTTCATTACTGAATATCTTTTCTTAATGGCATTTTTAGCGGCAAACTCCAATAAACACCTAGAGTTTTTATGACTTGTATTTGGTCACGTATCTAATAATGTATTTGAACTCGGTTACACTGAATACCATCAGACAGTACATTGTAATACCTGAAGAAGCCATATCGTGGTGAAAAAAATTGTTGCAGTAGTACGAACATTTTTGTGGAAATAAATTACGGTCTCATATATATTTTTTTTTTATATATATAAGTTGTGTTCTTAAATGGACACAATTGACTCAATAATTTCGATATTAACGATACAGATCGGAGGCAGAAGAATGGGGACTTCAACTAGGTACTTTTCATTTTCATGAGATTTTCCCATTCAACAGGAGAATAGAAAATTAAAAAAAAACGTTTATTTGTCTTCCGGACGACAGAATCCCGTGTTTTAATACACTTGGTTTGGAGCCATTTGCGCTGTAACTCTGTCGTCTCGTAATTTCAATAATTTTCTAGATCCGTATAAAAATGATCGAAACATATAGGAATAAACAAACGCTGTCATTTAGGTTAATACTAACCTCAGCATTAACTTACATCTCTTGGCTTGAAATCAACGACTTCATGCAAAATTTCAATGAAAAATATCTTTTTCGACGTTCATCTGAGATCTAAAAGAAATAGAAAATATTCAAGAAATAAATGCTACATACTTTTTCCAATTACATCTTACTATTTCCTCTTCATTCGTGTTCTTGTAGGTTCCATTAAATTATTTAAAACAACAGTTTCAGTTCTAATTCATGCTGAGTATCTATCTTCCTTCTCTGACTTTTATGATATTGCTTTCTCCATGAAGTATCTATGGAAAAATAGTACATCTAATATTCAAATAAAATTCAGTATATAAGAGTTTGAAACATGGAAACATGCATTCATTATAAATTTCATTCGGGATAATAAAATTGAATACTAAAAAATATGTTCTCATCGCCTATGGCAGAATAAGTTATCTGACATTGACTATAAGTATGGAATAACCTACATTCCACTCTCGTGAAAGAAAGTTTTCTCTATAAGTGAGCTCATCAACAGAAAGAATATAATTAGTGTCTCTAACTTCTGTTAGAAGCTTAATTCAACTTGCACAGAAAAAGCAATAATTTCAAAGATTTTTTCTCCATTCATTATAGGCCTAACTGTTCAGTTTCATTAGAACTCTGTATATTTGAATGATGGTAATCAGAAGGTAAAGATGTAGTTGCCTGTGATTTTGGTTCGCTACACTCCCAAATTCATTATGGAAAAATATACGTTCCATTTGGATATCAAAAATGTTATAAAAATTATCGTTCTTCTGTTCAAACTTAATGTGAGTATCATCGTCAACATGATCGTCTTCTGTGAATAATGAAGACTTGAAATAAGTTTCGCATTGCACGATATCGAAATACCATTATAAAAACGAAGTAGGAAGTTAAAAGAATAAAATTACACATCATAATAAGTAGGCATCAGTAGATAAATAGACGTTTCCAAAAGCTTGACTCATCCAGCATGAGTATTTAAAATATTTTGAGAACAAAATTACATTTACATCAGTGCATATTTGAATCATCAATTCCATGCTTTTGCTGATTGTATTTCTATGGACATTTCGAAGATAATTCATTCAAAATAATATTGTCGTTAATTGTTATTCAAAAAAACAATGCTGACTTTTTTAATATTATATTTTATTTTTATATTTTGGGCCAAAAATGAGGTTAAACAACTATATTGAACTAACTGATGAAGAATCCGGAGTAAAATATAACTTTATCCTGCCAGTCCAGCCATTTGTCCGTAAACACTATAACTTTTGAACAAAAGGTGAAGTGTAAGGTCTGCATATCTCGGAAATCTTGGTTAGCAGATGCAATTGGTCCAATAGTTTCGCAGTTATGCACATTTGAAATTTTTTCTTGTTTATATCAATATTTTCTAAACTATAAATCCAATTGATCTGAAGTTTGGCGTTCACAAGGAGAATAACAAGGCGCATGTTCGTCCAAAATTTTGAGAGGATCCTGTGATCAAAGTGAAGTTTCAAAAAAAATTTGTGACCGAAGTTGCGATGAAGTCTATCTCAGACAATGACTTTCAAGGAAAAGAGATAGAAACTAGAAACTTTCAGGGTAGGTTAACATTTATTTATCGTATATAGCTTCTGGGTTTTTAAACAAGCGTGTAAAAGCTCCTGACTTCACATCGGTGCTTTTCACCATTCGCGAAGAGTCTCTTCTGAATATATCATGCCAATTTTATTCATTTGGTGCTACATGAATACAGAGGATACAAGAAAAAATACGAAATTAAATATTACTCAAAAAAATAAGGTTAATCTTGGTCAACCAGTTTTTGCCATCGTCTTACTGTGTCAGTGGTAGGCGAAGGACGAAACTATTGGGCCGGCCTGGACACGAGTGTGGCCCCAACTTGTATAAGAGGGCATAAAAAACTTATCTAGGCAGGGAATCCAAGTCAACGAACTACTGGGCCGGTTAATGACACAGCCCTGAAGTTGATTCCAATGATGATGCACCAAGGCTCTAGTGAAGATTTGGTTGCGTTGCTTGAAACCACTTCTTCGACGATACATCATTTAAGAATATATTTACTCTGTTTGTCGCTCGGTTTTGGATAATAATATATCATTTGATAGATTCGGTCTTTACTTGGGGGAAACTCATTTTAATTGAAAAAATGTATATGAAACAGTAATTTATTTCCACAAAAATGTTTGTGCTACTACAACAATTGTTTCACTACGATGTGGCTTCTTCAGGTATTACATTGTACTGTCTGATGGTATTCAGTGTAACCGAGTTTAAATACATTTTTAGGTACATGACCAAAAAATGGAAGCACAAGTCATAAAAACTCTAGGTGTTTATTGGAGTTTGCCGCTAAAAATGCCATTAAGGAAAAATATTCAGTAATGGAGAATGATCAACATCTGTTGGTTCGTTCAAAAGGATTTTACGGGCATTATACCTGTTGATTTCAAGAAATTCTAAAAGTGTTAATCTAGAACTTTTGCTTTCAACGTGGATAATTTCATAATTATTGTTGAAATTATGCCTGAACTCCTTAAGATGATTAGCATATGTCGAATGTACAGAATTGGATATATTACCCCTTTGGTGTTCTTGGACACGTTTCTTGTATGATCTACCAGTCTGGCCAATGTATACTAAAGGGCAATCTTTGCGAGTCAACTTGTAGACTCTGGATTTATTTTCTTTATTTGTACGATTAATAACCTTAGTACCTACATAAAAAACAAAAAAAAATTAATAAAGATAGTACAAAAAAGGAAAATAAATCCGGAGTCTACAAGTTGACTGAGTGGATTTTCCATTATTATTATTATTATATTATTGACTTGCGAAGATTGCTCTTTAGTATACATTGGCCAGACTGGTAGATCATTCAAGAAACGTGTCCAAGAACACCAAAGGGGTTATATATCCAATTCTGTACATTCGACATATGCTAATCATCTTAAGGAATTCAGACATAATTTCAACAATAATTATGAAATTATCCACGTTGAAAGCAAAAGTTCTAGATTAACACTTTTAGAATTTCTTGAAATCAACAGGTATAATGCCCGTAAAATCCTTTTAAACGAACAAATAGATGTTGATCATTCTCCATTACTGAATATTTTTCCTTAATGGCATTTTTAGCGGCAAACTCCAATAAACACCTAGAGTTTTTATGACTTGTGCTTCCATTATTTGGTCACGTACCTAAAAATGTATTTAAACTCGGTTACACTGAATACCATCAGACAGTACAATGCAATACCTGAAGAAGCCACATCGTGGTGAAACAATTGTTGTAGTAGTACAAACATTTTTGTGGAAATAAATTACTGTCTCATATACATTTTTTTAATAATATATCAATAAACTTTATTCATATTTATCATTAGCTAAACAGTGTCAACCAATATTTCAATGCAAAAATCCTTGAACGATGTTTCGAGAATTTTACTGATTAAAATAAAATTATACTGACATGCAGTTGGTTTTGAACGCTTTTTCAACAGTACATATCCTCTGAAAATTTCAAATCTGTGAGTTACCTTTTAAAAAAGCTATGGAGTGTTTTTTTATAGTGATAGAACTTTCGATAGGAATAACTGTGATGTGACAGAGGGTCGAAAGCCATGTTGTTTTGACATTTCTGTTCAGTAAGCATTGACAAATTATCATGGAAAGACTCACGCCGCAACAACGTTCACTAATTGTTGAAATCTATTTTCAAAATTAGTGTTCTATTAGCCAAACTTATAGAGCACTTAGTGAAATTTATGGTTTACATAATCATCCATGAGAGCCGCTTATTCGTCGAACTATAGCTAGATTTCGAACAACATTTTCTCTACTCGATGCAACAACAACATCAACAAGACAGAGAACTGTACCTACAGAAAAAAATATCGCCGCTGTAAGTCATAGTGTTCATGATGATCCAGATTTGTCTATTCGTCGACGGTCACAACAAGTTTGAATCTGTGCATCAACCACATGGAAAATTTTGCATAAAGATCTTAGTCTACACCCATACAAGATCCAACTGGTTCATGAACTAAAGCCACTTGACCATAATAAGCGTTGTTTGTTTGCCGATTGGGCCCTAGAGGAGCTTGAAGTTGATCCACTTTTTTATCGTAAAATTGAGTTTAGTGATCAAGCTCATTTTTGGTTGAACGGCTATGTAAACAAGCAAAATTGGCGTATATCGAGTGAAAACAATCCTCAAGAAGTTCTGCAGGTTCCATTGCATCCTGAAAAATGCACTGTATGATGTGCTTTACAGGCTGGAGGCATCATCGGTCCATATTTCTTTAAAAATGATGCTGGATCTAATGTTACATTGAATGGTGCTCATTACAGATCGATGAACAATGATTATTTGTTTCAAAATTTGAATGGTATCGACCCAGAAGTGTTTTGGTTCCAACAAGATGGTGTTACACCTCATGCTGCTACCGTAACAATTGATTTATTGAAAGAAAAATTTGGCGATAACATTATTTCGAGAAATGGTCCAATTAATTGGCCTCCAAGATCATGCGACATTACTCCACTCGATTATTTGCCTTGGGCTTAAATCTTTGGTTTATGCTGATATACCAGAAACAATAGACGCTTTGGAAGCCAACATAACTCGTGTTATTGATTAAATAAGGCCTGAATTACTCGAAAAAGTGGTCCAAAATAGGTCTGGTCGAATGCGGTTCCTCAGAGCTAGTCGTGGTGGACATATGCCGGAGATTATTTTTAAAACATAAATGTCATAAAATTATTTTTCAAATAAAAAAAATTTGGCTTCAACCTTGATTTAAATGTGTTTTATTTCAATTTTAAGTTCTATCACTCTAAAATAAACACCCGATACATATGATGAACTTAAATACAGAATCCGCCGTCCGCAACTTGAATAAACGACATTTTTTGCAATTCAAGGTTCAGTTGTGTAGGTAACTAAAGATTCTTCTTGTATATCTTCCAGATGGAGAACTTGAAGTACAATTTGTATGTTTCTCATCTTTCCGTCCGCCAATTTTCGTATTTTTCTTTATTGATTATTATTCAACGAACCACCTGAAAATGAATTTCGATTGAAATTAGAGTTAAGGGGAATGAAAAATCTTTCGAATATTTTTTTTGCTTCAAGTCTCACCAGGATTTGGTATTATTATTCATAGAAAAATATAATAGGGTAAAATTTCTAATTTGTGAGAGTGAATTTTTTGGTATGATCAAGTAGAGGGTGGGCCATCTAGAGTTTGTATTTTGAAGTAGTGGTTATTTTGAGTCTGGAAATACTTTTGTCAATCGTGTTTCGACAAAAAGTTAGCTTAATATTTGACATTAATAAATAATAAATTTATAAGACAATATTGTGGTCACGGTGAAGCAGCTCAGAAAAATTCTACTGTGTATCTGGAACTGGAATAGAATAATTTATTGTGAGTTGCTTTCATTTGGCCATCTCTACTGTCAACAACTGGACCATTTGAAGCTATCAATTGACCAGAAACGTTCAGAATTGACCAACAGAAGAGGTGTTGTGTTCCATCAAGACAACGCCATGCCATACCATTTTTTTCTCGCATTGCTTAACTTACTGAGTGATGATAAACTGGCATCAAGAGAAGAATATGAAAATCGATTACCTACTTGAGTTTTTCGCCAATAGAAATCAAGAGTTCTATAAGGGTCATTATGAAAACACCTTTCAAATAGCAACAAATTATAGAACAAAACGGTGCATATTTGATCCGAATCGGACAATCCGAAACTTATTATACAGGGTGCCTACTTTTAAAAGAGCCAAACTTCAAGCTCATACAGGTTATTTGCAATAAAAAATCTAATATAATATATGGTCGAAATGTTGATGGTTATTCTTCAATCTATGATTTCTTGATTTCACGAAATATTTCAAGTTTTTCCATAAAATCAATTATACTTCAGTTATCCTTGTAGCCTCATCAAATCTAACCACATATCTGGAAACGGCATTAAATTTGGTAAGGAGGTGAATATCACGATTCTGAAGTGAACAAAATCAGTCATATTTCTTCAATGGTTTTATCGATGAAAAATTAGTATCATGGACATGTTTTCTTTTCAGAAAAAATACCTCATTTAGTATTCTTCCGAATGACATGTCAACTTTTGTGCTAGCTGCTTGTCCTCCGCTATAATATTATGGTTGTGAAGATAACAACGAAAAATTTAAACATTCCAAACCTAAATTTGCTCTATCTTGAAGCTCTTCATGATTGAATATAAAGTAATTCTCATGGAAATCATGTATTTATCTGTCGAAACAAAATCTATCTTGAAGCTCGTTGTGATTGAATATCAAAGTAAACACTGAATTTAAAATCTGACAGTTTTGTTGAATGTAACGAATTAACTCAATTTATAATACGTATTCTAGAAAACATCGAGAATATTACGCCTGTTTTTTCAAACATCGAATATCGCGATATGTCACTGCGAAGTTCACAACGTTTCTGATGAATTTCTGCACAACACAATTTTAATCTCTCGATCAGATCATCTCGAGTCTGAACGCGATTTTGATATACTTTTTCTTTCAAGAAGGTGTTTCAAACATAAAAATCCAAAGGCGTAAGGTGGGGGCTCCTTAATGGCCATCTTACCGGACCGTATCAATCCAACCCCAAAATATTCATTCATTACATTTCGATCATGTGTTATATGACATTTTTTGATACAAATAACTTGTATGATCTTCTCTTGAATTTTGGACCTTTTAAAAGTAGACACCCTGCATAAAGTCTTGAAGTTTACGCAAAAATGTTTTTTTTTTTACCCAACCAATTATGTAATAGAATATTTTTGCCCTCAACTTGAAAACTACATGCATTTCAATGAAAGGAATTGGAATTAAACATTAACAAGAAACAAGTGTTGAACTCCAAGAGAAAAATATCAAAGTTTAGGTCGACTTTCGATTCAACAATGAGATCTACCACATGATGAAAAACCGCTTCTAAAAATCCATTCAAACTGGATAATCATTAAATTGTTTGGACATACATCCCCACCTCGTTCGTTCGATTAATATCCAAATTAATATTACAGGTGTGTTGCCGATGAACTGCGGTTCAACTTATCTCACATCCGTAGGTGAAGAACCCATTCTATGCTTTTCCATCCTCGAAAATTCACAGATGAAATATTCTTTTTGGCGTACAACCACGCAGCTAGGATGGATAATGAGGAACCGTTACGTTATGATGTACACATTTCGGTCATTTTTTGAAGTCATTACACTCTTCAGTTCGGGTATTTATTGGTCAGAACTAACGAACAAACACTAATTCTGGCGTATTATACATTCGGCCAGGCAATTACTGCAAAACCGTTGTCCAAAACTTTTTTAACAGTGTTTCTAGGACAGAGCAACGTGCGTTATTCGATTATAGTTTGGGCTCATGAATCGAAGATTGGGATGGGTTTACGGTATTAGTCAAGATTCCTTGTATGTTACGTTGAGTTTAATTTTATTCATCATGGTTGTTTGATATATGACGCAATATTATGTGTTCATTCTTCACTAAGTAGTTTTTTTAAAGGAAAAACCAAAAAATTATCATCCTTAAAAATGACCTAATTCACGTTCTTGAGGGGTTAGATTGTAAAAATCGAATAAAAAGTCGTCCATAATTTTTTTTCTAAACCGTTAGACAGAAATTACTGAAAATTTCGTACAAAAATTAATTGCAGTCAAACAATAATCCTACAAACTCTTCAATTAATTGAAGTCATTGGAAGGTTACAAAATTAATCGAAAAAATATTACACTAACTGGGAATTATTTATTAAGAGTTGCTTACATATGACCAAACATTAAATTCGTATTTTAAGTGTCAACAAGCGGACCGTTTGAAGCTAGCGATTGGCCAGAAACGGCCAGAATTGACAAACAGAATAGGTGTTGTGTTCCATACGACACACGTCCGTAGTGACTCGCCAGAAACTCCGGGAACTTGGTTGGGAAGTTCTAATACATCCACTATATATTCCGGAACTGGCACCAAGCGATCACCATCTTTTTCTCGCATTGCAAAACTTCTTGAGTGATAGAAAGTTAGCATCAAGAGAAGATTTGAATATCAAAACAAATTAAAATATGCTTATCTTCTACAATTTCAATTTCAAAAAATTTTTTATTCAAAAAACTTTTAGAATTAAATTAATGTCTAAAACAAGCACCGCTTACATTTAATAGACGTATATAATCAAAACTCAATATATAATGTCAAATGGAATAAATCAACCAACAGATATACGAAAGTCATTGAAATTAATAAATAAATATTTGAAGGAGACAAAATTTTGTTTCTGGTCTTAGCTTTAAGAACACTTATTGCCTTTTAAAAACATGAACACTCTTAAAGGACTTCTCAAAGAATATAATTTATTTGAAATATTTAATATATTTAAATATTCGAATAAGTTAATTCAGAAATCTCTCAAAACATGCACTATATCTTCAAAAAACAAATATAATTCTAAGCAATCCCTTCTTCGGTCCTAAGTAATATTCCAAATATCAAAATCAAAAAACTAATCTATATCAACAACGCACCATGTGTAAAGAAATAAATGTTTCGAAACACAGATCAACTTTATAATTCAAGATTGATCCATGTTCTAACAAAATCAAAGAACAGTGTGAGTTATTTTCAAGGCTTACTTAAATTCATTGACATTCCATAATGAGATTTATTGAAGCCAATATATAATTATATATTATTTATAAAATAAAATAGAAAGGCCTTTTACTTGATAGAAGAAATATAACAAAATTTGAATATCAAAACAAATTGAAATATCTTTATCTTCTACAATTTTAATTTCAAAAAATTTTTTATTCAAAAAACTTTTAGAATTAAATTAATGTCTAAAACAAGCACTGCTCACATTTAATAGACGTATATAATCAAAACTCAATATATAATGTCAAATGGAATAAATAAACCAACAGATATACGAAAGTCATTAAAATTTCATTCATTTCTTTACACGTGGTGCGTTGTTGATATAGGTTAGTTTTTTGATTTTGATATTTGGAATATTATTTGGGACCGAAGAAGGGATTGCTTAGAATTATATTTGTTTTTTGAAGATATAGTGCATGTTTTGAGAGAATTCTGAATTAACTTATTCGAATATTTAAATATATTAAATATTTCAGATAAATTATATTCTTTGAGAAGTCCTTTAAGTGTGGTCATGTTTTTAAAAGGCAATTGGTGTTCTTAAAGGTAAGACCAGAAACAAAATTTTGTCTCCTTTAAATATTTATTCATTAATTTTAATGACTTTCGTATATCTGTTGGTTTATTTATTCCATTTGACATTATATATTGAGTTTTGATTATATACGGTGCTTGTTTTAGACATTAATTTAATTCTAAAAGTTTTTTGAATAAAAAATTTTTTGAAATTAAAATTGTAGAAGATAAACATATTTTAATTTGTTTTGATATTCAAATTTTGTTATATTTCTTCTATCAAGTAAAAGGCCTTTCTATTTTATTTATCAAGAGAAGATTGTGAAAATCGATTACTTTCCGCCAATAAGGACCAAGATTTCAATGGGAGAGGCATTATGGAGCTATCTTTAAAACAAAATAGCAACAAATTATAGAACCAAACGGAGGATTTTTGACCCAAATCGGACAATGCTAAACATGTTAATAAAGTCTTGAAGTTCACGCAAAAATAATCCCCAATCTATTATATGTTGATATCTATTCGTTCCATAGAGTTAGTGAGCGAAATAGTAACTAATAATGGTTAATTCACTATCAATAATAAATAGTATTATTGCCAGAAAACTTTATGATGATGCTTTTTATGAAATATAAGTAAAAAACCGAGAAAACCATCAATTCTCCTAGTTATTTAGTAAACCATCCGTGCAAATGAAGAAGTTCCTTAATAATGCAGACATTGATATAGCTTTCAGAACGAAGTTATTCGGGAAAAACTTTAAAACACTCCAAACTTAAAATGAATTAATCAAATGTATTAGGTGTTCACCAATGTGATACCTACCCAAACACTCATATTGGACAAAGCGGAACGTGCTTTGATAACAGAAGAAATTAACATAGGTGATCTTTCCACAAGAACATGTTAGATTCTTCTTATGCAGAACGTATAATAAAAGAAACACATTATTGTTATTACTCATTCAAAATTCATCGTGCGGAAAATAAAGGCCTGAATTCGAACTCCTTAGAAGACTGAACTCCAGAAATTAACCGATTGAGAAATTCTGGGAATTTACTAAATGACCAGACATAATTACACTTTAAGGTCTATACTCATAGGAACCTGATGGCTTTTCCAAAAGTAATAAAAACTTCATTGTACTCTTCTTTCAAAATCGAAATTCCAAAATTCTGAATTCCTTCAAATATTGGATTTTTACTAAATTTCCCAATAATTGATTAAAGTATTTAAATAATTCACAAGGCAAAGAAATGCGTAATGTGTTGAATCATAATAATGAATAGAAATCAACATATATATGTTTTATTAAATTAGTCTATCATCAACGATTTAAAAGCAAACATAATTCAAAGTTGACAAATGATTACCTGATTTCTTTAATTCTGAAAAAAAGAACTTTTGTGCTGTATTTGTAAGCGTTGTCACTACGAAAAATTAAAATTGGGCATTCTCATTTCATGTTTATTGTACTGGTATATATATGTTTAAAATCGTCTTTTAGAAAATAAATTCGATAAGTTTTCAATAAAAAAGTTTTGGATGTCATCTCCTAATTTTCAACCCCTAGAGTGAATTAATTTTGTGTCCAATAACGAGGGTTTATTTTTCGATAAAACAATAAAGCAAAAAAAAATATTGAATGCATTATTAAACCAAACATTTGAAATTGATACAGTAAAATTCATAACGAATATAAAAATCACACACCGATCAAGACATGAACTTCATACAACCTTTAATTAAATTAATTAACGATTAGAAATATTCTCCATATTTTCGTGAAATGATTAATTTTCATCAATTAATACGAAATGTCTAGGAGAAACTCCCAATTTCAAGCTCAATCGTATATTTAGTGTAGAAGACACCCACTTTTTTTTTAAAGAACGGGTGTAAAAATTGGCTTTCTGTTTGAGGGTCAGACGTCGTTTTCATTATGTCCGTAAAATTTAATTTGAATTGAACAAAATTCTTGAAATGAGTCTTTCAGTGATTCCACAATAACATAATTGGATGCCGTCACTGTTTGACATACTACAACCACATTGACGTGAAGTCGGTGCTTGTTCAAAGGTCCATTTTCTCTGAAAATTTGAATAACCTTTAAAGAAGCCACATATATTGAATAGGAAATCTGGATTCTGTGTAAGTGAAAGAAACGTCAGTTTTTGAAATTTTAAAATGATTTTCTTGAAGAATCGTGAAATTTCATGGGAATCAGAAAGTATCGGGTGTTTTTTTTTTGAGAGGCCAATTAATTAGACCATTTCTCGAAATAATGTTATCGCCAAATCTTTCTTTCAATAAATCAATTGTTACGGTAGCATCATGAGGTGTGTAGCACCATTTTGTTAGAACCAAAACACTTCTGGGTCGATACCGTTCAAATTTTTAAACAAATAATAATTGATCATCTATCTGTAGCGAACACCATTCACTGTAACATTAGCTCCAGTATCGTTTTTAAAGAGATATGGACCGATGATGCCTCCAGCTTGTAAAGCACACCATACAGTGCATTTTTCAGGATACAATGGAACCTGCAGAACTTCTTGAAGATTGTTTTCACTCCATATACGGCAATTTTGCTTGTTTACATAGTTGTTCAACCAGAAATGAGCTTCATCACTAACCACAATTTTACGATAAAAAAAGTGGATCAACTTCATGCTGTTCTAGGGCTCCATCAGCAAACCAACGACGCTTATTGTGGTCAAGTTGTTTTAGTTCTTGAACCAGTTGGATCTTGTATGGGTGTAGACCAAGATCTTTACGCAAAATTTTAAGATACACGTCTATGTAAATCAAGTGCTCAATATATTTAAATAACATCTTAACATTTTGTGTACCTACCTGACTAATTTAAATACTCTGTATATTTTGTTCAGTTGTCAGTTGTCACATTGAAATTGAAATCATAAAAAATGGAAAAAATTTAAAAATTTTTTGATAGTAAGCCTGTTACTTTCTAAAAACTTGTTTCGATAAAAAAATTATTATTTTATTTTGTTGTTAATTTTATTATTAATTAATCATCTAATAATCTTGTGGTACGAGGACGGTCAAGCTGCTAACATCAAGTATTTAATCTTATAATTTCATTAATATATAGTTAAAATGGTTCTGCAGAAAAGGTAATAATAAACCAATTAATTAGTCATTCAAAGTTATTACAGTAACTTGGTTATCTGCATATGTCATTAATTTATTCATATTTTCAGTTGCTTACCGTAGCGTCTTACTGTATTGTGAACTATTAAATAAATTGTCATTTTGAATATTTATTGAAACTTTATGCCATCTAGAACTTCAAAACTGTAGATGATGTCAATATTTTCTAGTCGTTGTTCAATTAGCTATTATTCTTCCTTTTTAAATAAATTGTTCATTTAAGTTTCATTTTATGTGAACTTAAGAGATTCAGTTTTGTGTAGATGTCTTTTAACAATTATAAATCGCAAAACTTTCAAACACTATGATGATGGATGGGCGATTATAAAGGTGAACGTCTGCTAAATATATTGAAACAAATGCACATTTCAAAATGAGTAAAACCACCCTCTAAATAAGGCAACAATTGCATAAACATGCAAATTCAGCGAACTCAGACAAGAAGCATTTAAAATGCGACAATTCCGGTACATTTTTTGTTCCACGACATCGAAAATTAATTCTCGCACTGTATAAAATGTAGGTCCGAAGACTTAATGACACCTTCATTGTATTTTGAACGATGGCCCTTATGTATAACCATTACAGGCGGTTTGATGCAAATGAATCATGTTTAATGGTACGTAGCCAGCATTTACATAACAAATTAGATTGAAATTCATATTTCAGTCCAATGTGATCATTTTATATTTATGTCTATTCACCCTTTCCTCTTTTCTGATTTTGGAAGTCAACTATTATGTTAGCTTATTTAATTGTTCAGACAAATAAGCTATATTGTCCAGCCATATGGGGCTGGTAGATGTAGCTAAAAAATACCATCAACTCGTTTTATCTATGGCTATTATATCATTGACAGTCGTTTGACGTTCCTTGGGGTTGCTGATTTTTTCTAGGACACCCTGATCATTGCTATTTCATATCTGTTCGGTTCGTAGATAAATCAATACAGCTGAAATGGTAGAGGAAAAAAATCCGTTAATTTAATGATAATCAATTTTCTTAACAATTTTCAGAAAAATCGATTGATAAATTTTTCAATATTTTTCCAACAATTTTATGATTTTCGTGTGTATCTCAGTTTTACAACTTTCACTAAAACATAATATTTTCCCATCGAAATAATTTATCTCTAACTGCTAAATCTCCATTCACGTTTTAAAAACAATTTAAAATTTGAAGTTTCGAACGTTGGTTGAAAATGTTTAATTGCAAATAATTTTATTGAAACAGATTATTTTAATTTCGACCTTCCATTTTTGCTCTATAAAATCAACCACTCCCAATGAAAAAGCTTGGAAGTTTTTTCTTCGTAATACTTGATTGTGATTTTATTTTTTTAAGGCGGTAAAAAATACAGGTGAATAATTTTTATTGTTGTTTAAAAAATTTCAAGCTTTCTTTAAAGATCTCAGTGGATCATTCGAGTGATGAACTTGGGTGCGGTCTGAAGGTTGTGGGTTCAAATCCCGCTCTTGCTCATGGATATGTTTTTTGACAGAGTTATCAGAAATATAATTTGGAAACCGGTGGCTTAGGACATCAAAAAATTTAAAAAAATGAAATTTCTTCACGTAGGTATGTTGCCTTTTCGAGCGGATTTTTTCTATGGCAGGCAACATATGTGAAGAGATTTCATGGGGCAATAAAATTTTAAAACGTCGTTGTAAAATATCTAATTGTTGTCATACGTCGACAAATGTTTTTTAACACCTGGAAGGGAAAAAGTTCACTGGTTGCTGTTTTCTGTGAAGATTTTCTTCGGAAACTACTTGAATAAAATTCATGAAGTAATATCGAGTATTATCCAAAAATGATCGATTTTTAATGGAAAGTGGCAATTAAAAAATATATATTTCTGAAAAATTAATGAGACGAGACGAGAAATATACTATAACAATAAACTTTTTTTTATAGGCTATCAAATAAACTAGTTTATCTAAACTGATCAGCTAACTTTCCAGCTAGAGACTTACTTTTTTCACAAATAGTGGTGTTTTTTTACGAATGGTCCTACATTTTGAGATGCAGAACTCCCAGTATCTCTGAATTAGAATTCAAAATTCGAGTTAAAAATTGAGTCATTCGACTCTCTCCAGAAATCACTGAACGAAAATTCGTAAAACCTGATAAAAAATCTTATAATACAAACATTAACACTAGCGCGCGATGAGGATAAATTTATAGGGTAAAATTCTTTATACTAGTTAATATTCAAAGTATCTGTGTCAATTCGATTAGAGAAGCTACCAAACGCAGGTTATCGTGTAAGAAAGGTCACAGACCATTTCCCATTCATCCAAGTTAAACAGAAAACAAGTTGTCCTTCACTTCAAACTCCGAAACATTGTCAAGGTAGGTCAACGGCTTGAGATAGGATCAACCTTGTCATACACTCTGAACTAGAAGAAGACAAAATTTTTACTCACCAATACGATTAATCCAAAAAAATGGTATTTGATTTTAATTCGAACTGAACTATCTGTATTCCGTCTATAAATTGTTCCCCAATAAGAATACGTGTTTCCAAGTTAATATATGTTCAGTCACAAAATCCACTCTTTTTTTAAACACCACACAGTTTTTGATTTTTAAAAATCACATAATCCTGAGGAGTCAATCACAAGAAACACTGGTACACTCTACTGAGGAGTTGAACCAAACTAGTACTAGTACCGAAAATGTCATAAGGGTCCAATATTCCCTCATTCGAGTGAGTACCACCAATAAGAAGATTCTGCAGATTCAGTGTGCCGAAATCCCAGGAATCAAGGGGTAGTTACGAAAAACTGACAAGCAACGGTGCCCTCGATTGGTTTGCGTTATACTAGTCGACTTCGATGGTCCTTCTTGCAGTCGACGAGTTTCGGATGCCCCTCTACAAGAATAACAGTACTGGTTGTAGATCCATATTGTGGGTAACCTACTTTTGGCATGATGGTGGGAACCTCTTCATCTGTCTGACAGTCGAAGATTTTTTTCATTTCGTTCGAAATTATTGAGGGATGCATTAATAGCTTCGTTGCCAAATTAAGAACAATAAACGTACAATTCGAACTGAAACGAAACTAAATTCTAAATTTAAGTCCTTTTCAGTAAAGGCTTAAAAAAATTAAAATAAGAAAATTCTCAAAATTATAATATATAATGGAAACGTTTATTATATTAATTTAATATTGAAATTAATTTTTGTGTTTTTTTGATAAAGACAATTTTCTTTAAATGACAAGGAAAACATTTACGCATATATATATATATATATATATATATATATAATTAAATATGTAAACATAAATAAATATAATCACTATTTCAAAATTAAAGAATTAAATAATATAGTAAAAGAGGGTAGATCTACCCGTCGATAGATCAATGAATCGGTGAACTGAATTTGAATATTAAAACAAATTGAAATATGTTTATCTTCTACAATTTTAATTTCAAAAAAATTTTTATTCAAAAAACTTTTAGAAATAAATTTATGTCTACACAAGCACCGTTTACATTCAATAGACGTATATAACCAAAACTCAATATATAATGTCAAATGGAATAAATAACCCAAACAGATATACATATAAATTTATTTCTAAAAGTTTTTTGAATAAAAATTTTTTTGAAATTAAAATTGTAGAAGATAAACATATTTCAATTTGTTTTAATATTCAAATTTTGTTATATTTCTTCTATCAAGTAAAAGGCCTTTCTATTTTATTTTATTTAATAACTAAGTATACGTTTATGAAATTCGTGTATATCATTCCACACAACAAAATATAAATGAACAATTTGAATTAGAAAATAACATATCACAATGTAATCCAAACGAAGGGGAGCTGTATAATATGATCAAGTGAGAGTATTTTTTGGACATCTGCATTATATTCTAGTATTTTTCAGTAGTTGACCACAACGGGCTTAAGTTTTGGATACAGTTGTAAAAATATTCCTGAAGCTTCCACTCGTTTCAATTTTATTATACGAAAATATAAATATAGTTTTTGAACATAGGAATTCTGTAATAGAATGTATCGAAGAAATAGAATCAAATGTTACTAATAGAAACGCAGCTACTGCTGCATCCGAAATCAAAAGAATGCTATAGGATCCAATTTGTATTTTTTCGTTTAATTTTTTCATCATGTTATGCCTTATATAGATATTCTATTTAATTGAATAAAATAATAAAAACTATATGCACAATTTATTAACTCGACCATTGTTTCCCACCACTTCTTCTTCCAGTTTACTTTTTTAACATTGAAATGCCACAGTGTTGGCGGAACAGTTTTCATCAATTAATAAATTGTAGGGATGGTCTTTATAATTTTATTTAATTAAAATAAATTTTTCTCAAGTACGGGATGATTCAATTAAATTTTTGTTAGAAAGATTTGTATTGAGTTTTTCTACTGTTAAACGAAATGGATCAAGAGGTCATTTCTCTCCTCTAATGTCATTTTTTGTGCGAATGAAATGCAAATAATTATTGAAAAATAGATTTGGCTATTGTTGGTGGAATTGATGAAATACCTAGGATAAATTTGTAATGATAAATAATGATCTATAAAATATATCCAGCATTATTTCAACAGCAATCAAGACCACAAATACAAAATTGAAAAAGATATAAATGTACCGACATTAAAACTTCATTGGGAGACAATTGATAATTGATATTATATCATATAATTTTATACAATATTATATGACACTATACTACTCTGTCAAGAAAGTACCGGGAATTTTCAATTAAAACAACATTTTTACATTTAATCGTCAAAATTTATTGGGTCGCCTTCAAAATAGGCTCCATTTGCTCCAATACATCTATGCCAACGGCACTTCCAGTTATCGAAACATTTTTTATAGGCGCTTTCCGGGATGGACTTTAGCTCTCGCGCCGAATTTTGTTTTATGGCTTCAATCGACTCAAAACGGGTGCCACGAAGGGGCAATTTTAGTTTTGGGAAGAGGAAAAAGTCGCAGGGAGCCAAATCCGGCGAATACGGTGGTTGCTGAAGCACGTTTGTTGAGTTTTTGGCGAGAAAGTCAGTCACAATCGTAGATCGGTGAGAAGGCGCGTTATCGTCATGCAAAATCCATGAGTTGTTCGCCCACAAATTTGGCCGCTTCTTACGGATACGCTCACGCAAACGTTTCATAACGCCTAGGTAATACTCCTTGTTTACCGTCTGACCCTCTGGAACGAATTCGTAGTGCACCACGCCACGGATATCGAAGAAAACAATGAGCATCACCTTCATTTTCGAGCGGCTTTGGCGTGGTTTTTTCGGTTTCGGCTCATTTTTTGCCACCCATTCCGATGATTGCTGGCTTGTTTGCATATCGTACTCGTAGACCCAGGTCTCATCACCAGTTATAATGCGTTCCATGAATGTAGAATCGGAATTACAGCGATCCAGCATGTCTGAAGCAACCTGTTCGCGATGACGTTTTTGAAGAAAATTCAGGTCTTTTGGTACGAGTCGTGCGGCCACCTTTCTCATGCCCAAAATATCAATCAAAATCGTACGTGCAGACTCGTGGGATATCTTAAGATCATGTGCTATCTCTCTCAAGCTGGTACGACGGTTTTCCAGCACCCTTTCCTTAATTTTATCGACGTTATCTTCGATCGAAGCCGTCGATGGGCGACCACTTCACGACCGTCCTTGAAGGCTCTGTACCACTGATATGCACGAGTTTTCGATAGAGCATTATCACCAAAAGCCTTTTGCAACATTTTCAATGCATCGGCACACGAAAATTCATTTGCAACACAAAACTTTAAACAAATTCTTTGCTCAACGTAATCACCCATAGTAAAAATCGGCACGCACTCTGACATCGACTGACTTAATCAGCTGTTGCAAACACACTAGTTGACAGATCCCGCTCAAGCTTGGCATAGTAATTAAGGACAGTGGTACCAACCTAGGAAAAAATTTTCACCTGCCTCATTTACCCGCCAGATTTAAATCGATAATTCCCGGTACTTTCTTAACAGAATGTATATTATATGTTACATTATATTATATGACAATATATTATATTATCCTATGCTAATAAATAAAGTAGTAAACGTACTTGAACACGGACCACAGAAGACTAACCTCGAAAATACTCTCTTTGTGAGTCCAAAACTGTTTTTCGGCAGGTCCACGAAAAAAGGGAGTGCGGGTCGACAAACCAATCTCATAAACTAATCAAAGCATTTCCATCCCCGTATTATATTCCGCTTATTTGATATGAACGAAAGAAAATGTAACATTTCTCAATCTTGCAAGATTTTCTGAGACCTCGGACAACAATTGGACACGCCCTCTCGTCGCAAATATTATACTATATTATATATTATTATATTAAACTATATAATATTCAATTATATAAATATAGTATTATATTATATTATATTAGGAGTACAAATAAGTTTCCGCAGTTTTTTAACACAAATTAAATATTTATTATAGAAGAACGGTAATATAAATTTATTTAAAATATTGCTCATCACTTGCAACCACTTTTTCCCATCTCTCAGGCAGCATTCGAATCCCACGTCTGAAGAACTCCTTGTCTTTTGAGGCTATCCACGAATCAACCCAATTTTTGGTATCCTCATAAGATGTGAACCGCTGCGCCGTCAGGGCATGTGCCATGGACCGGAACAGGTGATAATCGGACGGTGCAATGTCTGGTGAATACGGCGGGTGGGGTAACACTTCCCAATCAAGTGTTCCCAAGTACTTTTTCACGGGAGCCGCAACATGTGGACGAGCATTGTCATGCAGAAGAATAATTTTTTCGTGTCTAGAATAGTATTGAGGGCGTTTTTCCTTCAGAGCTCGGCTCAATCTCATCAGTTGTGTTCGATAGAGGACTCCAGTAATTGTTTCGCTCGGATTAAGCAACTCATAATACACTACACCTAGCTGATCCCGCCAAATACACAGCATAAGTTTTTTTCCGTGAATATTCGGTTTTGCTGTCGATGTTGACGCGTGGCCAGGTAATCCCCATGATTTTCTTCTTTTTGGATTGTCAGAATGTATCCACTTCTCATCACCAGTTACGATACGATGTAAAAAACCCTTTTTTATGTCTAGCTAGCAGCATTTTACTTAAGCATAATCGGCGTTCAATATCTCTTGGCTTTAATTCGTATGGAACCCAATTTCCTTGTTTATGAATTATTTCTAATGATTTTAAACGATGTGAGACTGCTTGCTGAGTGACTTCTAATGTTAGAGCAAGTTCTTTTTGTGTTTGAGATGAATCTCCCTCCAATTCTGCATCCTCGTAAATTTTGGCCTTCTACTGCCATCTTTGTCTTCTACGTCGAAATCACCGTTTTTAAACTTTTGAAACCACTCTCCACACGTTCTCTCACTCAAAGCACCCCTCACCATATGCTTCTACGAGCAATTGATGCGCCTCAGCAGCAGATTTCTTTAAATTAAAGGAGTAAACTAATATTTCCCGCAAATGACGCTTACTTGGCTCAACTTATAAAAATTATATTTTACCAATATAAAATCAATGATATTAATAGGTTATGTTGTTCTTGAATGTCCAAACTATTTTGTAAGCCGGTTATCATCTGCGAAAGCTCATACAGGAGATTCCATGAAGTTATTATGAAAGCTTATGATGATTGTTTCCCTGAGAAGATGATAACTTTAGGGCAGTCGCGACGAAGGAGGAAATGTTGGGAAAATGAAGAATTAATCGAACTGAAAAAGAAAATGGATGCAGCCCAGACTATATACGAAGTAAAAAAAGACGAAAATTCGAAAAAACTATATATGGGATTGAAACAACAGTATAAACTATTGATAACAGATATCATAAGAGGTGAAGATATAAAATTAATTAATGAATCGGAAAACAAAAGTCAGGGTATATGGAAAGTCATAAATTCGAAGTTGAAAACCAAAGATTCCGTGAATTCAGAGACACTGACTGAAGAGGATTTCAACTTATATTTCTCAAAAATAGCAGAAAAGTTGACTGGACCAAACAGCGATCCGGTGCAGAGCGAGAATTTTATGAAAAAAAAGAGAATGAGAAAGTCATGCTCCTTCTTTCTTTCCCCAACAACTCCGGAGGAAGTTATGGATGTCGTATCAAAAATAAAAAACAAATCTTCTCGGGATGTGTATGGTTTTTCTGTTAAATTGTTGAAAATGATAATCCCGTGTCTGGCAAGCCCCCTTTCTGAACACATAAACGGTTGTTTTCAGCAGGGCTACTTTCCGGAAGAACTGAAGGTTGCCAGAGTAATCCCAGTGTTTAAGAAGGGTGATCACGATTCACTTGAGAATTACAGACCCATATTGATCTTGCCAGTTTTCTCCAAAATTTTCGAATTCCTGTTAAGGAAGAGATTGGTGTCGTTTTTGGAAGGTAACGCTCTGCTAGACAAACACCAACATGGCTTTAGAGGAGGAAGGTCCACAACTACTGCCCTAACCCAGCTGATCGAATTCATCACGTGTGCGCTTGATCAGGAAGAGGAGGTCAAAATATCTTGCATCGATCTGAGCAAGGCTTTCGATTGCGTCAACCATAGCATATTGTTGCGTAAGCTCGAGAATATAGGAGTCAGGGGCCCTGCATTGAGCTTGTTAACATCATATTTGCAAGATCGCTACCAGCTTGTGGACCGAGAAGGAAAGAAGTCCTCGACGAAGATAATGACCTCAGGAGTGCCTCAGGGATCAATGCTTGGGCCGATTCTGTTCCTGGTGTATATTGATGACCTGGTGAGTAACGTGAAAGCCGACGACGAACTTCTATTTGCCGATGATGCTTCTTTCCTGAACAAATCCAAAGATGCCCATTCACTCGAGGATAAATCCCAGAGCTCGGTACAGGATGCTGTGGACTGGTTCACAGCAAACAACTTGAAAGTGAACACGGACAAAACGCAGGAACTCATTGTTAGCACCCGACAGAGCAACTCGAGTTACATCTGCCTGCTGGGGATGAAGATCAGCGGAAATATGTCGTGGATGAAACATATTGAGGTACTGTGCGGAAAACTATCATCGGCAGTTTTTGCAATTAGAAGGATCCGGAATATTTTGACAGAAAAAGAGGCCTTGCTCACATACCATGCTCAATTCCACAGTAAAATGACTTACGGCATAATATTGTGGGGTGCATCAACAGAGGCTGAGAAAGTGCTAATAAAACAAAAGAAAGCACTACGGGCATTAGCGGAAGTAAGTCAGTTGACCAGCTGCAGGCCACTGTTCCGAAGATTCAACATATTGACCGTACCAAGCTGCTATATATTGGAATGTCTTTTGTATATACACGGTAATAAAAACAGTCTCCAAAAACACTCAGAAGTTCATGAACATAACACCAGATTCAAAAATAACTACATAACACCAAAGCATAGGCTACAAACTACTCAAAATACTCATATATTCAATGGGATGAGAATCTACAATAAGCTTCCCCAACATCTTACTTCGTTAAATAGTGTAGCCTTCAAGAAAAAGATGAAGTCCCTTCTCATCGAGCGCGCTGCTTACGCAATGGACGAATTGTTGACCTGTCAGTTCTAGCCAAATGCTACATGTATCATCCAGTCTTTCAGTTGTTTGTCCGATTGTATATTATGTGATGTTATTTAAAATTATCGTTGATATTTTAGCTAGATTACAATGTTTATATTTATTTATACTATGTGACATTCCCTGTATGTTTTGAGGGCAATAAATGAAATATGAAAGCTAATCGAAACTCCGTGCCGCGCCATCTACAATAAAACGGCGGAAACTTATTTGGACTCCTAATACTTTCACTACAAAACACCTAATATCCTTAAATCCTCAGAATTTTACATATACATTTTGACCCTTTGTGAGATCAAAAGACTATGAATTACTTAGATCCAACCTCGTTACAAGGGTTTTCTACCTGAACTGTTGTAATATTGGTTGAAGTTGTGATCATTAAAACTTCACAAGTTCAAATGTCAATTAGAAATTTGAATTTTTGAAAGCGTTGATTTTATAGAATAAAACATATTTGAAATAAAATAATAAGAAAGCGGTTTTTTACTTGATAGAAGGAATATTACAAAATTTGAATATCAAAACAGATTTAATCTGTTAGTCTTCTACAATTTTAATTAACAAAAATTTATTCAAGAAACTTTAAGATTCAAATTAATGTCAAATAAGCACTGCTTATATTTAATAGACGTATAAAATTGAAACTCATAATACAATATCAAATGGAATTAAGAAAAAACCCAACGAATATAAATGATCAATTAGAATTAATAAATAAATACATGTTTTTGTTTCATTCCAAGCATGCGTACTGAACTCTTCAGACAGTTTAAATCTATTTTTCCATTTTTTGTTGCATATAAGTACCGATGAAAGTCGAAGGGAGAAAGATGGTCTTCTAACCATGTATTTTTCATTTTTCATAAGCTTTTCTGTCTCTTTAGGGCGGATCTCAAATTGCAAAAAAATTGCGTTTATTTGACTTTCAGATAATAGAAAATTAAATTCTGCATTATTATTCATCATATACATATAGATAGCTTTATTCAACAAGTAACTCACAGTGAACAAGCTTCCGACATTACATCAGTGTTTTTGACGATTTTTCTGATTTTGTGCGATGTACTGATAGGAAATATATTCTGATATGAATGACATGAGTACTTTTTTCTGTAAATTAATGGGTGATTCCATATCAGCTCAGTATGTGCATGGTTTGTTATTGCGAATAAGCATATCACGAAATAAAAGTTCCAAGATGCTTTCAAGATAAGAACTCAATTGCTATTCTCTGTCTTCTTCTTTCATAGCACGGCTAATTTTAGTCTAACAATTATTAATATTGCTTCTATACTGACTGGAACCGGTAATATCGGAGAATAGTTAAAAATTGCATTATTTCAAAGAGGTCTTGAGTAAGATTTATCGAACCAGCAAGTATTTCATGTTGCGAAAATATACAGAAAAGATAGGCGTATAGATACTACTTAACGGGTTCTGATCTCGATTCTTTGTGGAATTTAAGTTTGGCATGAGATTTGTCTTTTTGTTATGATATGACAATAAATGAAGATTGGATATTATCCATTTTTATCGAAAAACTATAACATTAAAAATAAATTCAGAGTTATTCTTGATAACTTCTACAACATATATATTATAAATTATATCATTGAATATTTGTAATGTCTAGGAAAAAATCTTTTACTTTAAGGCATTGAAAGTATATACACAAATTAAATATATATATATATATATATATATATATATATATATATATATATATATATATATATATATATATATATATATATATATATTTAGTCCGTTTTGAAAGTATCCGGAAAAAAACAAAGCTCATTTGAAAATATTCAGTATATATTTTTAATTCTTGAATTAGAAAATTAAAACAAAATATTCATTTTATTTACTTATACAACCTCCATTTAACTGTAAACACTTGACTAAACGTCGAGGTACACCCGAAACTAGATCACCTCCATAATTATCGGTAATGGTAGTCTATGACTGTAAAACTGACTGAATTAAATTACCTTTATTTCGTGGTGCTGCTCGTTCAACTTCAATCTTCATTAGTCTCCATATGTTTTCAATGGGTCTAAAATGTGGTGAAGATGCTGGCCATGAAATGGTTCTCATTTGGTGTTCTTGCATCCAAGCGTAAGTAAAGGCCGAAATATGGCATCTTGCATTATTCTGCTGAAAATGCCACCACTTTGGATATACAGCATGCACCATTTCAAGGAGAAAATTCTTTAGAATGCCATAATACTATTAATGGTTCCATCAGAGAGGCGTAGCACCACGCTAAGATATTGCTCCCCAAACCACTATTTTGATGGGAAATTTGAACGGTAACAGGTTGATTGATTAGGATTTTTAAGTGATTTCCACCAAGTTAAAAACAACTGTCATTAGATATAAAGACATTATTAAAATTATCTTTTTGAAAACGTTGACATAATTCTACCCTTCGTTCATTTGGTGAAGGTGTCATTACAGGGAATTTTTTTGGTTTCCTTGATCTGTAGCTTTGTCTTTTCAGTGACATACGAACGGTTTTTGGACATACTTTTATATTTCGCTAATTTCCAACTCTGTTAGCCAATTTGCGAAACCCCCAGCAGCGAATTGTGTCGTCCTAAGGCGAATAAGCCGTTTAATTTTTTCCTTTTGCTTTAATCTTACGCGGTCTTCTTGAAACTGGTCTAAGCCTCATTTTTTATCCTCTTTATTATCTCAGCACTTTTTCCCAGTTCAGTCAATTGTCCAATTTTTTAACGTTTCGAAAACCTTTTCTATGCAAATATTCTACCTGTTTTTTTCTGGTTGCGACATTTTTCGTAAATTGTATACCTGTTGACAATCAACAATTTTGACAAATAATGATGCCATCCAACTTTGCCCATAGCCAACTATCTGCACAACCTATTTTATACATTACAAAAAAGAAGTTTATTAAAATTATGAAATATAATAAATTCCGGATAATTTCTAGACGGACTATAGAAGAATAGACTATTCCAAAATCATATTAGCATTCTTGAAATAAAAGAATATAAATAATAAAAAAGTAAAACCAAAACTTCATATATCATAATATTCATAATCATTATTCTAGAAACTTCATAGCATACGATGCCATAAATCATAGATACTTTTCATAAGAGTTAAATACACCAGTATTTTAAGGAATCCCCAAATGCAAAAATCCAACAGATTAAAGTCTGGAGATCGGACAGGCCAATTTTGCGCTTCTCCCCCTTTTTCGAACAAGCCTTAATAGTGAAATGGGCTGAAGCACCATCAAACATGAACCTTATTTGTCTAGGGATATCTTCAAGAGGTATTGTCAATTATTCCAGCAGTGGTAGTATTCGTGTCCATTCAAATTTATTGGAAAGAAATATGGTCCAATTAAATAATCACTAATAACACCAAGCCACACATTCAGCGAAACTTGTTGCCGAAACCTTGATTCGACAATTTGGTAAGGATTTTCCTCAGCTTTACGTGACTAATATGGAAATTTCCAATAGATTCCCTTGAATAGTTAGCATCATCAGTAAACGAAAGACATTTTATTTAAGCTAATTTTAAAGATGGAAATAATCAATTTTACCTTATAACTGAAACGAAAACTTGGTATCTGATTACTTAAGAGCGTCCATTTTTCGTCGCCGCAAAATCGACATAACGCACAGGGTCATTCCACTCATTTACTTAAAAAGGATACGTCCAAGTGTAAAAAGGTAAAATAATAGTTGTGTTCATATAAAAGACGGTAGCAATGTTGATGTAAACAGAGTTACATAAGTGAGGAATTAAAGGTGAAAGAACCTACGGCTGGCGTCCTTGTGAGGCCGCGGGACTTCCTAGATTTCGAAACAGAAGAGGTAACAACCATGTATCAGTTCGTTCACTCCATTAATGAGCATTGGTTCTGCTTATGGCAGCGCGTCGATGCAACCAGACTATTGACCTATATTCCGCTCGTTCCATATTTCTTCTTCAACAGGTCTTATTCTTGTGAGTCTAGATCTAAAGTGCGAGCCTCAGTATTTCAGGCGATAACCTATGCTTTGAAAATATTTGATTAGTTGATTCGACTTTTCATGGACGGAAAATCATTTAAATGATTTATTGAATACTATTATTATTAGTGGTTATTTTGAGTCAGGTAACACTTCTGTCATTCGTGTTTTGTCAGAAAGTTAGTTCAATATTCGAAATTAATGAATTGGGTCGAAAAAAAATGGGGAATATTAAAAAAGTCTCCCCAGAGTAGTAAGTCTTCTATCCTGTTAGAAATTTACGTGCAAAATTCAATTGCCTCACGGCAATTTATGGATCAATTCGTGAAGCGTTTGTGGATCGTTATTTGATAAAACAACCCGTTCACGTTCTGGTCCAGTGAGAACACCTGAAAACATTGGTGTTGTAGCCCAGAATATGGGTGAACATCTATCAATAGAACTGAACAATTCTCGCACTTCTCTGGGAGAATTTTGCATGAAGATCTCGGTATGAAGGTTTTCAAAGTTCTACTAGTGCAGGAAGTGAACCATCCGATGCGTTTCCATTTCGCTCAATGGGCTAATGATGGCATGGACGAAGATGAACATTTTCCCAGATAAATCATGTTTAGCGATGAAGCTCATTTTACCTCAGAGGACTTTGGTTTGTGCGGATCCTTGAAGGACAAGTGTTACGCTAACCATTCAGAAACGATTGATGCCTTGAAACACAATTGGTGTTGGACTCGAGGGGGCAGTGGTTGAAAGTCCGCATACTGGACTAGAAGGGTATTCCATCTATCTGTTAAAAAAGAGAAACTCATGTTATCTCGAGAAATGCTTCAGGATTTAGTGGGATCTGACGGTTCGACCGGCCTCGTTCTGAACCAGGATCGATTGCGAGACGTTTTTGGAGTTTGTGGATCTCGACGATACGGCTAGACCGTTGGTGCTTGAAGCAAGGATCAATTGAGGTATTAATCAATAAGAAGGCCCTTCGGCGTGTGAGTTGCGTCTCAAACAACTCGTGTCTGACACTGCAGAGCCAGTAGAAGTTGGATAGTGCTTCGTTGCTACCAGTTACGGTGTTGGTTATCAGACTGTAGCCCTAACTGAAAGCTTGGTGGGTTCAACTCTTCTGAGTGGTTCTCGCTTATGCACAATGGTAAGGCGTAACCTTATCACACTTTCTGTTTCCTAAGCAGTTTGTGGAGACTGCTGAATAGGCACCAGGTGAAAGAGCCATGCTCACATGCCTGTAACCTAACCGGTAGAATTCACGATGCCTTGAATTACGAAATCAAAATTGACATTCATGAGATTTAGGCCCAAACAACTGAAAAATTGGGTTGATCGAATGTCAAAGTTCAACCTTTCCAATAATCTCACAACTTTGAAATAATATTCATTAAATGTTTATTTGTAGCCAAAAAAGCAAATCTCAAATGGCCCACCCCTTATTTATAATCGACGTTTTTCTCAACAGAAATCGAGGCGCTTTTTGAGAAACCTTTTACATAAAAGTCCATCTTATCTCGCTTTATTCTTCTTCCTCAAGTTTCGAATTGAAAATATAGAAGCAAAAGATACTGAGCTTCGTTATGGTTTCTTTGAAATTATTCACAAATAAGGATTTATGTTGCCACACGTAAACCAAAATTGCCTGTTATTGGTTTTGTGGGTACGAGTATTTTCATGTAGAAATTTGTTCCACCTGTATATCATTCCACGCCGGTGTTTGTTTACTTCGCATTCGATACCCAAAAGTAGCATTTGACAGGATAATAAACCGCTTTATCACAGGTATACCTATGGGATGCATTCGTTAACGGTGAGTACAGAAGCTCCAAATTTGCACGGTTTTTCTTGCCATGACAATTTAGACCGCATCAACGTCAGGGGGTAACAGTAACAGAAGAATTTAAGTATACCTGTAGCAATTGTTCTGGTTTTTATAAACTTGTAGTTCCTTGACTTTACCCTGTTTGAAGCCTTTAGATATATCCGACGATGGTCGATGCATTTTTATTGCTTCTCTGTGACATCATCGAGGAATGAGCTGATTTATTAGTTAGAAGTTTCAGGTTCTTCTATTATATTCAGACTGAATTCTAACTATTTAGGGCTATAAAGGGCAATAAGAATAAAATAAATAGAGATTGATACTTGATACATATCTTGAGATTTTATAGAAAGTAACTTAGTTGGATATTCAATAATATTGAATATTCTAAGTAAGATAGTTTTATGATGAAATTCTTAAGATTATTTTAAACATTTTTGAAAGATATATGTTTTCATAAGAATGATCAGCAGAAACAAAATTTTGTCTACTCAAAATATTCAATTTATAGGATTTTGGTTAACAATTTTTATTTATCGGATTTTGTTATATCATTTGGATGTCTTATAATGAATGTTTATTTATATGTCGTTTGATATAAGTGGTACTTATATGACATTAATTTAATTTAATTCCTGAAGTTATAATTACTAAATATAATTTTTTGAAATTAAATATGTAGAAGGCTAATATTAAAATATTTAAATAATATTATATACCTTCTATCAAGTATTATCAAGTATTAACCTCTATTTATGTTATTTCATTCATAATATATAATTATTTGGTTGCCTACAATTATTTATACAGATAGTCCTTGTGCTATAACAGAGGCCGTTAAATTTCCTTTCAATCTTTTAGATCAATGGTAAACCACAGAATTATTTATTTGTAGTTAACATTACACTCCATTTGAATTTTTCAGTTTACATTCACCAGAAACTTTCTGAATTGTTGAAAGGTGAGTAAATATTTGTTGTTGATTGATGTTATATTTTATTGAATATGTATTAATTGAGTACTGACGAAGCAGTCTCTCTTAAAACTTGTTTTTCAGTAATGTTTTTACATATCTTGAGATTTTATAGAAAGACACATAGTTAGATACCCAATAATATTGAATATTCTAAATAAGATAGTTTTATGATGAAATTCTTAAGATTATGTTAAACATTTTTGAAAGATATATGTTTTCATAAGATTGATCAGCAGAAACAAAATTTTGTCTACTCAAAATATTTAATTTATAGGATTTTGGTTAACAATTTTTATTTATCGGATTTTGTTATATCACTTGGATGTCTTATAATGGATGTTTATTTATATGTCGTTTGATATAAGTGGTACTTATATGACATTAACTCAAATTCCTGAAGTTATAATTATTAAATGAAATTTTTTGAAATTGAATATGTAGAAGTCTAATATTAAAATATTTAAATAATTATATTATAAGAATAAAGTATTTAAATTCATACTTTGCACCATCTTAATTTGTACTCAAGAAAATAATAACCTCCTTTCATTCATTTCAAAAATGGGATTAAATAAGAAATTTCTTCGATTTCTGTTAATTTTTATTACTGATATGTAGTGAATTGATTTTCGTAGTATCGGCTGTTTTTTGTAGAGTGATAGAACTTTAAATTGAAATAAAACACATTTCAATCGAGATTGAAGCCGATTTTTTTTTATTTGAAAGATATTTTTATGACATTTATGTTTTGAAAATAATTGCCGGTATATGTCCGCCACGACTAGCTGTGGCATTCGACCAGACAAATTTCGGACTACTTTCTCGAGTAATTCAGGCCTTATTTCATCAATTACACGAGTTATGTTGACTTCCCAAACATCTATTGTTTCTGGTTCATCAGCATAAACCAATGACTTGACATAACCCCAAAGAAAATAATCCAGTGGAGTTAGGTCGCATGATCTTGGGGGCCAATGAATTGGACCCTTTCTCGAAATAATGTTATCGCCAAATCTTTCTTTCAATAAATCAATTTTTACGGTAGCAGCATGAGATGTAGCATCATCTTGTTGGAACCAAAACACTTCTGGGTTGATACCATTCAAATTTTGCAACAAATACTCATTGTGTAACGAGCACCATTCATTGTAACATTAGCTTCAGCATTGTTTCTAAAGAAATATGGACCGATGATGCCTCCAGCGTGTAAAGCACACTATACAGTGCATTTTTCAGGATGCAATGGAACTTGCAGAACTTCTTGAGGATTTTCTTCACTCCATATATGGCAATTTTGCTTGTTTACATAGCCGTTCAACCAGAAATGAGCTTCATCACTAAACACAATTTTACAATAAGAAGTGGATCAACTTCAAGCTTTTCTAGGGCACAATCAGCAAACAAACGAGGCTTATTATGGTCAAGTGGCTTCAGTTCTTCAACCAGCACCCATACAACCATCTTGCATGGGTGTAGACCAAGATCTACGCAAAATTTTCCATGTGGTGGAAGAGTCCAACTTTTTGTGAACGTCGACGAATATACAAATCTTGATTATCATTAACACTATGACTTACAGAAGCGATATTTCCTTTTTTACGTACTGTGCTTTGTCTTGTTGTTGTTGCATCGAGTAGAGAAAATGTTGTCCGAAATCTATCGATATTTCGACGAATAAGCTGCTCTGATGGACGATTATGTAAACCATAAATTTCACGAAGTGCTCTATAAGTTTGGCGAATAGAACACTGATTTTGAAAATGAATTTCAACAATTTATAAACGTTGTTGCGGCGTGAGTCTTTCCATGATTTGTCAGTGCTCACTGAACAAAAATGTCGAAACAACATGGCTTCTACCTTCTGTCAAATCACAGTTATCCCTATTGAAAGTTATTTCACTCTAAACAAACACCCGATATTTACTACATTTAAAAAAATGAATATACAATTGTAATTCAATGGTTTTATACAGGGTTTCTACTTTTAAAAGGGCTAAACTTCAAGGAGAGATCATATAAGTTATTGGCAACAAAAAATATCATATAACGCATGGTCGAAATGTTGATGGTTATTCTTCAATTTAACATTTCTTGATTTCAAGGAATATCTCAAGTTTTTTCATAAAATCAATTATACTTCAAATATTCTTGTAGCCTTGTCAAATTTGACCACATATCTGGAAATAGCATTCAATTTTCTACAAGATAAAAAGTTCTGTGTGTCAAAAATTCTTATTGCGGTCGTGGTAAGGAGATGAATATCACGATTCTGAAGTGAACAAAATCAGTCCAATGGTTTTATCGACTTCAGAATCGTAATATTCATCTTCTTACCACGCCCGCAATAAGACATTTTTGGCACACAGAACTTCTTATCTTGTAGCAAATTTAATGCCGTTTCCAGATATGTGGTCAAATTTTATGAGGCTACAAGAATAACTAGAGTATAATTGATTTTATGGAAAAACTTGAATTATTTCGTGAAATCAAGAAATGTTAAATTGAAGAATAACCATCAACATTTTGACCATGGTTATATTATATTTTTTGTTGCAAATAACTTGTATGATTTCTCCTTAAAGTTTATTTGAAGTAAATTATTTTTGAAGAAGTTCCTGAGGTTGAGTTTCGCACTTTTGGAAAGAGATTTAGTTTTCATAATACAAGATACGAAACAAAATTTTGTTAGTATTTTTAATTACTGATTTATATTTCTTGGAATTCTTTTATTCCTCTTGGTACTGTGTAGTGAGTGTTAATTCTATATGTCTACTAAATTAAATTCTAAAAAGCATTTAAATCAAATTTTTACGAAATTGAAATCTGTAAGAGGTTAACAGAATTAAATATTCAGAATATATAAAACCTTTGAAATACAAGTTGTTTTTCAGTTTTAAAATGTAATAAACACTACGAAACTCGAGCTACTGTACATATATTCCATAATGAAATATAAACTCAATAACTCAATAATTTCATCCAAAATACGTCTATAAGTATCAAAAACGTATGTTCACTTGCTGAATTGAAAACTTTAACTTCATTCTTTTTGAGTTGAAAATGAGTTGTGTTGTATTTACGTTAAACATACAATAAGAATTGTTTTTGTGGAGAGGTTATTTAACAGATAGTATTTCTTGTCAAACACCAGTACTTGTCAACCCGGGATGTATTCAGTGATTTTCAGGTATCGAATATGCACAATTTCCTCAAGGAAAATCAACTTCAATAGTAGTTCCACTGATTATCTTGTTTGCCTTTGTTGAAATACGAGTATATGATATTTATTTCCAAAAATTATAATATTATTTTTATACATCAAGGAAATTTTATTAACAACTGCTCAAAGCTCAAATTTGCCTAAGATATTTAGATATAATTTTTTCTTTTGTCTTCTCTTAAGATTTCGTGACTTCACGTTAATGAATTAATATTAATTGATTCTTTTTAATCTCTTTCCATCTGAGTCATTACAGCTATTTTATATAATCTATTTTTGTTTCGTAAATATTTAATAATATTTTTACCTTAATTGTCGTGAAACCCTTTTAAAAATTTACAACATTAAATGTGTTAGTTATTTATTATTTGAAAGTTAAGGATCCAGTCTTTTGAAATAATGAAAAGCTTTCTTAGCTCTCAGTACGTGGTGCTGAGCAATTAATTTCGATCTCTCAACGGGGACAACTATGTATCCATCATCTTCAATTTGGACACATCAAATTTGGGCTACTGAAATTGTGAGAGAGGAGCAATTCGGGTTCAGTTTTTATTTATTCAATATACTGCTCTAAAAACATTTTTAACAGCAATATTTTACGGTCAGTTGTTTGATGTTGATTTCTTCTCAACATGAGAGGGCACTAACAGAAGCATAGATTAAAAATTTAACCTTAAATCTATGGCCATGACGATTCCCCGTTAATGCGTCCCTGACTATGGTTCCAGATTTTTTTATTGTGTTATACTGATGAGCCCATCTTCCAATAGTACTCGGGCAAAAGACAATTGTCTTCCTCGATCCTTGAATTGAGTTGAGCAGTTCCTCATAATGGCCTTAAATGATATATTTATTCAAAATCAATGAGGAAAAATTGGAAAAAAGATTAATAATCAGGAGATATAGATACAAACCGCTAACATCTCCCATATTACTCAGTTAATAAACGCGACAAATTGCTGATCTCTCAAATTTGTCGTAGGAAACGTGATTGTTTTTAGAAAAAATTTTCTGCTCAAGAAAGTTTCTTATGGCTTTATGGTACATCAAAGCAAAATGCCCTGATATTAAAGGTAACTACATTGTACATGGTGCTGTTTTAAGAAACTGGATTAATTAGATGGAACGACTCCGTAAAACTCCGCTGTTTCATCAGAGAATTGGACTTCAGGCTTCACTTTGAATAATCAATCATTTGCGGGCAATCAATGTTTTATTTCTTTCATGTCATTGGTCGATTGTTCTCTGATTTCTAATAATTCTTGCTCGGCAAGCAAATGTAGCCTGATGACAATTGGTGTTCAGGCAGTTTTCTACTAATATGGAATAATTACTACTGGCTACCATGTTCTGTATTGCTTCTGGTTTCGTATTCTCTAATGATTTGGTTTATTATTTTCTGAATGGGAAACCATGCAGGCTAAGAATTATCAATTTGAAAAGATCACTATCAGTTGAACTGAAAATATCTGAAAGAAGACTTATTGTATCTTTACATAGTATAAAATGAAGTCGTTTCCGTTGTCTGTTCGCTTAGATGTTTTGAACAATTCAACGGATTTCCATGCAGTTTTCAGCAGTAGATAAAGTGATGCAAGAGGAATGTTTATGTGTATAATACATTATAGTATTATAATACAGAAAAGCCGAAAAATACAAAGATTTGTAATGTGATGTAAAACATATTTTTGTGCGCCTAAATCGCTTAACCTGGCTTAACCTTATGAGATCGATCAAATAAATGTACTACGGAATTGTGTATATTAAAAAAATCGATATATATATATATATATATATATATATATATACATATATATATATATATATATATATATATATATATATATATATATTTATTTATCTCCAACGGATAAAATATGTGTTATTTTATACAATACAGTATTATTCCTTATCGAATTAAATACATTACATACGTTGTACATTTCATGTAGATCGAAACTACCCTTAATAGTTTTACGTTAAAATGGATATCTTAGAAGATATCAGAGCATTAAAAAGCGGAGGCACAGCGGCTGTCGTCCCGGTTGGCTGCGGTCGGCGGGCAAGCGGTGTGTCTATAAATAGCTCGCTAGTTGATTAAATGAAATAAACAAGAATAATTTCTACAAATTCATTGAAAAAACAACACTATGGCTTCGTTAATTTCTCATCTTGAGCTAACTTTGAAAATTTAACACCACATACATTTTGTATGGTGGCAAAACTTGAAAAAGGGACACAAATAGCAGTAAAATATTCATTAATTCATTAATTTTTTCCAAAGTTCGTCTTGCACAATGCGATCTTGCATCGTCGTGTTGCAGAATAACGTCTTTTCTGTTGACCATCGCCAGATACTTTTCGATTAACGATTGGTTCACTCGATATAATTTTTCACAATAAAGATTTGCATAAACTGTGTGTCCAAGTTTCTGCACTTCATAATGAACAATTCTGCGTTTTCTCCACAAAACACACAGAAGCGCCTTTTTGAAATGTAAACCCAGCTTTGCAGTACTTCGTGGTGATTAATTTGGAAAGAACCACTGCCTCTTGCGTTTTGGATTATCATATGGGACCCATTTTTCGTCTCCAGTGATCAAGCGATCAAGAAACGGTTCTGTATGGTGCCGTTGAAGCAATATGTTGCATGTGATGAATCGGTTGGCTTTGTTCTCTTCGGACAGATTACCTCAACTGATTCTTATAATGTTAGCCTGGTAGTATTACCTATCATTATGACTAATTTTATCGTTTCAAATGACTCTTTCGTTAATGTATTCTTTTCTGGAAGGATCTACCAGTCTGACTAATAAATCGGGTGTTTTTTTAGAGTGATAGAACTTTAAATTGAAATAAAACACATTTAAATTAAGATTGAAGCCAATTTTTTTTATTTGAAATATAATTTTATGACATTCATGCTTTAGAAATAATTTCCGGCATATGTCCACCACGACTAGCTCTGGGGAACCGCATTCGACCAGACCAATTTTGGATCACTCTTTCGAGTAATTCAGGCCTTATTTAATCGATAACACGAGTTATGTCTATTGTTTCTGGTTTATCAGCATAAACCAATGACTTGACATATTCTCAAAGAAAATAATTCAGTGGAGTTATGTCCCATGATCTTGGAGGCGTTGGAACCAAAACACTTCTGGGTCGATACCATTCAAATTTTGAAACAAATAATCATTGATCATCGATCTATAACGAGCACCATTCACTGTAACATTAGCTCCAGCGTTGTTTTTGAAGAAATATGGATCGATGATGCCTCCAGCGTGTAAAGCACACCATATAGTGCATTTTTCAGGATACAATGGAACTTGCAGATTGTTTTCACTCCATATACGGTAATTTTGCTTGTTTACATAGCCGTTCAACCAGAAATGAGCAGCACCACTAAACACAATTTTACGATAAAAAAGTAGATAAACTTCAAGCTGTTCTAGGGCACTATCAGCAAACAAACGACGCTTATTACGGTCAAGTGGCTTTAGTTCTTGAACCAGTTGGATCTTGTATGGGTTTAGACCAAGAACTTTACGCAAAATTTTCCATATGGTGGATGCAAAGAGTCCAACTTGTTATGAACGTCGACGAATAGACAAATCTGAATCATCATTAACACGATAACTTACAGCAGCGATATTTTCTTCCGTACGTACAGTTCTTTGTTTTGTTGTTGTTGTTGCATCGGGTAGAGAAAATATTGATCGAAATCTATCGATAGTTCGACGAATAAGCTGCTCTGATGGACTATTATGCAAACCATAAATTTCACGAAATACTCTATAAGTTTGGCGAATAAAACATTGATTTTGAAAATAAATTTCAACAATTTGTAAACGTTGTTGCGGCTGGAGTCTTCCCATGATAATTTGTCAATGCTTACTGAACAGAAATGTCAAAACAACATGGCTTCTACCTTCTGTCAAGTCGCAGTTATCCCTATCGAAATTTCTCTCACTCTAAAAAATTATCCAACATATGTGAATATTTCAATTATTTCGTTATTAAAACAATAATTTGTAAAAGTATTTTAATTATGAACAACAACTTAATAATAACGACTGAAACAGTTCAATATTAGATTAGATGTAAATGACACAAGTCGTAGTATATATACATAAATTAACTAATGAAGAATTAGATAATTCCTAAGATCTCCACAATATGAAATTCAAAAATAAGTACTACTAGGTAATATTGAAGTGTAAAATGAGGTAAAAATCAAAGATACAGACTAAATCTTTCCCAACTTAAACAACTAAGTGGTTAAATCTTTCGTAAATTCTGAAATTTAAATGACTATACAAATTAAAATAGTTAGATATTCGTTGAATTAAAATTAAATTAACAGAGTGAAAATCAGAATATGCGGAAAAATATGAAACTTACCAAATTATCTTTGAACGGTTCAAACAAACTGAAAGGTAAAATAATAAAAAAGGGGTTTTTACTTGATAGGAGGCTGGTTACAATATCTTAAATATCATACAGATTTATTCACTTAAAGTTTTAATTTCAACTTTATAAAATTTTTTTCTCGTAACTTCTTAAAATTAAATAAAATAAATGTCTTAGAAAACACATTTCAATTTAGACATAAAGAATTAACACTTATTAAACAGCACTAAAAGGAATAAAGTTATATAAAGATAATATAAATTATTAATTGAAAATATTAAATAAATACTTGATACAAAATTTTGCTTCGTATCAATATACAATGCACAACATAACCTCAAAAATTTCTTGAAAAATAACTCTCTTTTTGTGTAGTTTCTGTGATGAACATAGATTTTGATATGTTAAAAATTCACTCTATTCTAAATTTGTTCATATGATTTCAGTCGGGTGAGTTATAATTTTATTGATTACTTTAAGTTTTCGGATACGAAAACTGACGAGTTATCCATGTGGTAATTCCAAATACCTTTTTGAAGATTAGCTGCATGTTTTTCGATTTCTTTAAGGTACTTTTTTAAAGAGAGTAATTTTTGAAGAAATTCTATTGGTTTGGTTGTTCATTTTTGGAAAGGAATTTGATTTTCATAATCCACTGATACGAAACAAAGTTCTGTACCCTCCAGGTATTTATTCAATATTTTCAATTAATAATTTATATTTACTTTATTTCCTTTTATTTTATTTCTTTTGGTGGTGTGTAATGAGTGTTAATTCCACACTAAATTGAAATTGTGTTTTAAAACATTTATTCAATTTAATTTAGAAAGTTTTTGAGACAATTTTTTCTATGAAATTAAAGTTAAAATTTGTACCGAGATTAGTAGAATGATATTCAAGATGAAATAATAGGAAACGTTTTAAGACATCTAGGTAATATTGTGCACGAAAACTCCCATAATAAAAACCAAACCCCAAAATACGTGGTACCAAATAAATAGAATTCCAGAATTCAAAAACTCACTTGGGAAGAATTGCATTAACTTAAAAAAGTTAGTCCCATAATATTATTTATACAGAAATATTCAGCTCAATCTATTGAAATTTGTTCAGGCTTTTTTCGACTCAAATGTTGTAAAATATAGATTGATGTATGAGTACGCAAAGAAGGATAACTGTTCAATGCTTTCGACATCAAAGCTTCTATAATTTTTTTCCGCAAAAAAGGATCGTAAATTTCAAGACTATTCCATTCGTTACAGTTATATTATTTTTTTCGGCCTCCCTCAATAACTTCTGCAATATCTATTATATGATACCAGAAGGGTTTGAGAGTTTATTACCCAAAATCCGTATAAAACATTGTTTAAGAAACCCTTATTTAGGTAACAGTAAACCTTCTGTCTGACCTACTTAACTGTAATGCAAGTCAACTGCTTCAAATAACGCAACCCTTGCGGTACACAAGGTACCGATATTCGAAATCTTGTATCCACTGTAAAATTAGACCCCATAAAAACAGACCCCCAATTAAAATATTTTATAATAGTTCTTGACGTTCAGAAATAATAAAAAAAGTTCGTTCGTATACCGTACTGTCGATGGTTGACATATGCCATAGGGTACCGTTTCAGATAAGGTGGAGGAAATAGGTTGATTGAAGGGTTTTAAATCTAGGCCAATACTGATTGAAAGGAGGGATCTTCAAAGCGTGATATTCACCTGTTATTATCCTTTTATAGGGTATGTTGTTTCCTGATTTAAAATGTTTCAGTAGCAGATGATTTTAATAGTGGTAATTTATAGCTGGTGTTTAGGAAGGGTGGGCTATCTAGTGTTTGCATTTAGAAGTGGTGGTTATTTCGAGTCTGGCAATACTTCTGTCCTTCGCTTTTTGACACAAAGTTACTTAACGAAATGGGTCGATTAACACTTGGAAAAATCTGGGAAAACTTATTTCCAAAGTGGTGAACCTTCTGTCCAAATTGTTAGAAATTTATGTGGAAAATTCAATAGAAATGCTCTCACGGCAATTTGTGAGTTCGTGAAACTCGATCATTATTTGATAATAAAATCCGTTTATGTTCTTGTCCAGAGAGCACACCTGAAAACAATGCTACTATAGCCCAGAATGTGACTGAACATCCATCAATTTCAACTCATGCTCAAGAACTAAATATCGGTTGTTTTTTTAGAGTGACAGCAATTTCGATAGCGATATCTGTGATCTGGCAGAAGGTAGAAGCCATGTTGTTTTGATATTTCTGTTCAGTAAACATTGACAAATAATCATGGAAAGACTCACGCCGCAACAACGTTTACAAATTGTTGAAATTTATTTTCAAAATCAGTGTTCTATTCGGAAAACTCACTTCGTGAAATTTATGGTGCACATAATCGTCCATCGGAGTAGCCATTTATAAGATTGAACTCCAAACAATCAACAATGTACTGAAAAATTGGCTTGATCGGGTGGGATATTGTAGCCAGCGTGGTGGTCATTTGAATTATATTGTTCTTCATTGGTGAATGTTTTGATTCTTTATTGGTTAACTCCCGCACATACATCTTGATAATTCTATACAGATGTTAAAAACAAAGTTTCAATATTTTCGGAGCTGATTATAGACCTCAAAATAAGTAAACCATGAGCCGTTTTCGAGATATAAGCGATTTTCGGCTTTCAAATTAACTAGTAACGTAACCAACGAATTTAACAGGAGCCGCATATCTTAACTTTCTTCAAAATACCTTGTCCGATTTTCTAAACGTGGTACGTTTAAACCAGTGGATGAATATTTGGCTTATGCAAAAAGGAGCGCCCCCACACTATACACTTGCTGTTATGGAACATTTAGATCAAACATTTCCCAGAAGATGGATGGGACCAGGAGGCCCAGTGCCATGGCCTCCTAGATCTCCCGATTTGAATCATTTGGACTTTTCTCCTTGGGGTTATTTGAAAAGTTTAGTGCATACAACGACAGTGAAGAACATCGAAGAGCTGCAACATCGGATTGAATTATCCTGTCGAACGATCTGAACACAACCAGGTATTTTCGAAAGAGTACCTAATTCCTTCATGCGACGATGTACTTCCTGCATTGAAATGGACGATGGTCATATGGAACATCTTCTGTAAAACATTAGAAGTCAAAAATAAATCGAATATCTTCTGTAATCTATCGTATTTGGTTGCGCTAGTAGTCAATATTTTGAAAACCGAAAATCGTATATCTATAGAGTTAAAGAGTTTCTAAGACATTTCATTCAATTTAATTTAGAAAAATTTTCAATATAGTTTTTCGATTATTTGTAGAGGTTTCGGAGAATTGCTCCAAATACTGTTTGTGACATTTTTCTATTGATTGTTTTTATTTCGACTGATTGATTATGAACGGAAGATTCGATCGCTGTTATGAAGAATATGTTTTATTTTTTTTTAATTTATATGAGCATATATTGTCACAGATTTTGTTATTCACAAGAAACAGCTGTATCAGCTAAAGTAACTTTGGTCAGTCAAAGTTCTGCATTTTCTATAGATTGCTTTATATTTTTGAGTGTTATGTGACATTGGGTTGTTCGGAAAGTAATCTGATTTTTTTTGGGAAAATAAAAGACAATTTGCGTATAATGAATCAATATGTTATTAAATTATATATTGGCCATTCTGGTCCAACACCTTTTGCCATTTTTCTGGTAGTAGCATGATTCCACGCTCATAAAATTTTTGCCGGCAAAAAACTGATCCAGGTGATTTTTGACCTCTTCATTTGAAGCAAAAGTTTTACCGTTCAAAACATTTTGCAATGACCGAAAAAAATAATAATCCGAAGGTGCCAGATCTGGAGAATATGGTGGGTGCGGCAGCGTATTGCACTGCCTATGGCGAGTGACCAAACTTGTATGAGCTCTCGCATTATCTTGGTGAAACATTACACCATTTCTGTTGATTAATTCATGCCTTTTCTGTTGAAGTGCATCATTCAGTTTGTCCAGCTGATGTCAGTTGACTTCCGAATTAATTTTTGTATTATCCGATAAAAGCTCAAAAAAATCTTTTTTGCTCCATGATCTCTTGAGTTCTCATTGTTATATGCAAACCATTTTTCGTCCCCAGTAATGATGCGCTTGAAAAATGGACCATTTTAAAGACGTTTCACAGACGTGAACTCGACGACACAAACTTCTCTCCGCGAGAACATGGGAAACCCATATATTTGTTTAAACCCAAAACTTTCAAGTGGTCATAAACAAATGAAATCGATAAATTTAACCACTCACCGATCTCACGTGTTTTTATCGCCGATTTGCATCAACTAATGCCTTTATCGTGCCTTCATCAGATTCAATCGGCCTTCCGGAACGTGGTGCATCTTCGACATTAAAATTGCCGGATCAAAATTTTGCAAACCAGTTTTGGCACTAGCGTCCTGTCAACACATCTGCTCCATACACATCGGTTAAATTCTTTCTGTCTTGAACATCATTTTTACCTTTTCTATAGTAAAACAGTAAAATATGAGGAAAATGCTGCTTATTGCTTTCCATATTTAAAAGGGCACCAACCAAAAACTACTGCGTAGAATCAACTAAACTTTTCCAGACAGAAGCTTTGCTATGTCAGCTCTCATATATTGGGTATTCGGCTTATGTGTGAAGTTAGGTTCGAAAAAATATAATTAAATTCTCTGTCGAAAACAAAATTACTTTCCGAACAACCTTATATTTGGGAGTTCTATATATCCATTATATTTAAATAGGAAGAGAGTTTCTGAGACATTTTGATTAAATTTTTTTAAATTTTTCTTGAAATTTTTTATAAAATGAATTTTGTAAAGATTTCACAGAATTTTTCTGTTCAATATTCCAAATTTTCAAAAAACCCTCTTCCAAGTAATATACCATTTAAAAATTATAATTTCGTTGGCTTCAATCTCTATATTGAATAATAATGATGATTGTGCTTGGTGGTGAATAAAATTTTTTTTTAGTTGTCTGCCTAAACCTATACAACGACACAAAATATTATAAACTGGAATAATGCGTTTTGAAACGCCGTATTATAGTAGCTTAATTGTCTTAGTCCCTTTTTAGCTGAAATAATCACTAACGACGATTTTGAATATAAAATACGAGTACATCAATATAAAGGACGTGCCTTGAAACAAGAAATCGAAGTTCCCATTCAGGAGAATGAGCCCCTAACAATTGATAATGTATCAAAAGGTTTTGTAGCTAGACGTGGAAGTTATATTGTTTTCCATTCGTTAATATTAATGTTCAACCTTTCCAATAAACTCATAAGTCTGAAAAAATATTCATTAGTTTTCCAATTATAGCCGATCAACAATGCAAATTTAAATGACCCACCCCTTATTACATTAGAAAAAAAATATATTTTATCAAATTTTCGCAGTCATTGAAAAATAATAACCTCTTGGTTTTGGAATTAAAATAAAATAATAAGAAGCAGTTTTTTACTTGATAGAAGGATTATTACAAACTTTGAATATCAAAACAGATTAAATATAAATGTAAAGTTGGACTGACCTTATCTGAATTCTAATTATTTTTTGAGGGTGTGCTACATGTTTTGAGACTTTTTGAAGTAACTTGTGTAAATATATTAAATATTTCAAATAAATTAGTTTTGGAGAAGTTCTTAAAATTATGTTGTATATTTTTGAAAAAGATTTAGTTTTTATAAATATAAGATCAGAAAACAAAACATTTTGTCACAATCAAGGCTGCGTTTACAGGTAGTCTGAAGAGTTCAGTGGGCATGCTTGGAACGAAACATTCAAACATTTATTTATTTATTAATTTTAAGTGACACTTTATATTTGTTGGGTTTTTTTATTCCATTTGGTATTGTATAATCAGTTTTGATTTTATACGTCTATTAAATATAAGCAGTGATTATAAGACATAAATTTAATTCTAAAAATTTTCGAATGAAACTTTTTGAAATTAAAACTGTAGGGGACTAACAGATTAAATCTGTTTTGATATTCAAAGTTTCGGAATTGATCTATGAAAAATTCATAAAAACAAATAAATTTTTATTATTTTCAATAAATAAAACAAAATTATTATTTTATAGTCATTTGTAAGTTTTGAAAAGGCTGACTACATAAAATTGTTTAAAATTTTTCATGCAAGGTAGTGTATTTTCAAATTGACTTGGTTCAATTAACTCCTGTATGGGTAACATATATTTGTACCTATCATAAAATGGAAGTGGTTTTGTGCAATCCAAGAATTCTAGATATTTCGTAGTTACCAAAGGCTTTGTCCAATATCTAGGAAGTTCACCTCATTCTTTTAATGCATCTTCCAACGAGAACCGTGAATAATCGCAACTTAAAATGAGAAGTTGCCTAGATACTTAACCTTGTATTTTTCAATTCAAACAATACGAATAGATTTTTACGATCACTTGGTTATACTCTATTTAGTCCGTTGTGATATTGTCTCTTGCAACGCACAGGTAAACCAATTTACGGCAGCTCAAAAAGGTGACATTTCAAATAGCCACAACCGAAATTGCGGTGAGATAGGACTAACCAGAGTTAATTTCTTTATCTTGGCAGTAAAGAATCCACCTCTAAATCTTTCCGAGCGTTTTTATGGCGGTTTTTTCTGTTTGAAGAATTGCCGTCTGTACTTTTATTAAGGTTTGCAACTAGGTGTGTAAATATTTTGCTGATGTTGACATTAAATTTTTTTTTTCAAATTGAAATCTAAAAGATCCTCAGGTAATGTTGTTATATGGGCGGAGGCTTTGAAGGAAATAGCTGAAGAAGTAAAGTTTGCTTAGCATACTGTATAAACTGTTTGAGAGGGGCTACTTTCCCAAAGCATCCCAAAGTTGGTGTTGTCTAGGCGCTTTTCAAAAGTGGTAGTAGATCGCAATTAGCAAAGTACAGACCTATTTCTCTCATATCAGCTATTTCGAAAATGATGAAAAAGATCATAAAAGTGAGAATTGTGGAATTTTGTGAGGAGTGTTAAACAATTTCAAGCTTTCAGTATGGTTTTAGAGAAATAAAGTCAACAGATAACGCCATTCATGAACTAACAACGACATATAATGCAATAGATAAACGTACCATCGTTGTGTATATTCGTTTACCTCTCCAAAGCCCTTGATACAGTATGTCATGAAAAACTTCTAGAGAAACTAGATTATTATTTGAATATCAAAACAAATTAAATATAATATGTTGTCTTCTACAATTTTAATTTCAAAAAATTTTATTCAAAAAACTTTTAGAATTAAATTAATGTCTAAAATAAGCACCGCTTACGTGTAATAGACGTATATAATAAAAACTCAATATATTATGTCAAATGGAATAAATAAACCAATAGATATACGAAAGTCATTAAAATTAATAAATAAATATTTAAAGGAGACAAAATTTTGTTTCTGGTCTTACCTTTAAGAACACCAATTGCCTTTTAAAAACATGAACACACTTTAAGGACTTCTCAAAGAATATAATTTATTTGAAGTATTTAATATATTTAAATATTCGAATTAAATAATAATAAAATAACTTACACTGTTCTTTGATTTTGTTAAAACATAGATCAATCTTGAATTCTAAAGTTGGTTTATTTTCGAAGCATTCATTGTTACCACGTGTGCGTTGTGATATAGGTTAGTTTTTTGATTTTGATATTTGGAATATTATTTAGGACCGATGAAGGAATTATTTAGACTTATATTTGTTTTTTGAAGATATAGTGCATGTCTTGAGAGATTTCTGAATTAACTTATTCGAATATTTAAATATATTAAATACTTTGAATAAATTATATTCTTTGAGAAGTCCTTAAAGTGTGTTCATGTTTTTAAAAGGCAAATTGGTGTTCTTAAAGGTAAGACCAGAAACAAAATTTTGTCTCCTTTAAATATTTATTTATTAATTTTAATGACTTTCGTATATCTATTGGTTTATTTATTCCATTTGACATTATATATTGAGTTTTTATTATATACGTCTATTACACGTAAGCGGTGCTTATTTTAGACATTAATTTAATGCTAAAAGTTTTTTGAATAAAATTTTTTGAAATTAAAATTGTAGAAGACAACATATTATATTTAATTTGGTTTGATATTCAATTTTTGTTATATTTCTTCTATCAAGTAAAAAGCCTTTTTCTATTTTATTTCAGATAATTATTACTTGAGAGGTAATGTGCATAGTATAGTGGAGAGCTTTTTGACGGACCTTGAACAAAGAGTGGCGGTAGATGATGAGCTGAGTGACCCCTTATGTGTAGCATATGGAGTACCACAAGGAACAGTGCTGGGATCCCTCCTGTTTAAATTATATGTCCATAGCTTTTCAATATTGAATATTAAAGGCAGACTATAAACCATTGTTGACGATAAAGCTTTACAAGTCTGAATCATAGAAGTCACTGAAATCAGAAGTAGAAGAAGACTTCAGGATTATAGAAAAGTAGTTCATACACCATTAACTCAACAAAATATCTGCCATTCACTTACTACAGTTTCAAATCTTAGACCATTGTCTGTTCAAAACAATATTTGTATTCGTGAATGGGAATCCATCAGATATCTGGGAATTATAATTGATCCTTACTTGAAATGGGACCTTCAAGTGAAAAACATAGTATATAAATTGAGGGGCATTCTTTTAGTGTTTTCAAGGGCGTTCATTTAATTTGATTGTAAAAGTTTTTAAGAAATTTTTTTGAATTGGAATTTGTGGTAATGTATGATACAATTGCTCTGTTTAATATTTAAGAAATTATTGCCATTATTACTTGTTAAGTATTACTAAGAATGGATAAAACAAATAAACAAATCTGAAGCGCGTGCTCTTCTACAAAAGAAAATGAGCTTTCTGCGAAACCGGAAGTCGAAGAAATATACAATAATAATGCATATAGATCACAAGATATATGGATTCACTTTCTTAGAAAAATTGACTAAAATTATTCACAGAGGAACCTGAATACTCAAACGAACGGAGACCTGCAAAAGAGCATGACCTTTTTTAATTGAAAGGTATATACATTAAACGAATTTTGATGACTAAATAATTCAACAGTAATGAGCGACAACAATTTCCATAAACAAGTGCTTTTAAAGTGCTTAAGTCCACTTCACGTTGATAAAATCAACAAATCAGTTTGTTCGAGGAAGTACTGTAAGTAACTTTTACCGCCATGATTCAAGAAGAACTGTAGATATGAACGAAATGCTTGTACACTTAAGTTTTTTCTTAATTTATTAGAGGTTCGGATTCTTCTATATCAAACGATTTATCTCTAAAAAATAAAACTATGTCCAGGACAAAATCTCCTTTCGAAGGCATATTAAATAAAATCAGTTTGATGGTTTCGCAGTTATCCACATTTGAAATTTTCTATCATATTGATTAATATTTCCCAAACTATAGATCCGATTGATCTGAATTTAGGGGTTTTAAAGGGCGATAGTAACGCACATATGTGTGTGAAATTTCATGTGGATAGTATGATTAAAAAAGTCAAAACAGAAACAAAAATTTTATTAGTGGAATAGCGTTGAGCGCTAAAGAAACCATAGCAACAGTCGCACGATCGAGTTGAAGAATAACGACAATGGCTAATGCAAAGTTTCGTGTTGATTGTCTAATTAGAAGATTAAAAAATTCATTTTGTGAGTAGAGCAGTGTTGAGGTCTACCGAAACCATAGCAGCAGTGGTATGATTGATTTTAAATTTAGCAAATAATACTATTCTGATTCTCATAAATTTCTATTGTTATTAATTAATTTCCAATTTATTATCTTTATGTGTAATATCTTAATAATTTTTAAAGAATATACAAAGGTTTCAATAAGTTTTGAATGAAGTTCTTATTAAATCATATTTATTTTTGAGGTATGTAGCAATTTTCTCAGAAATACTTTTATTTTTTTGGATGAAATATATTTAAAATTTTCTTTTGTATTAGGACACACCCTATTTAGAGCTATGGTATTATTAAAAAATTTTAAAGATCATACAAATTTATTCTCCTACAAATTTTAATTCAAAAAAATTTTTTATTCAAAAACTTTTAGAATGTTTTTGAAATTAAAATTTGTAGGAGATTAACAGAATAAATCTGTATGATATTCAAAATTTTTTTAAACAATCTTTCTATTAAGTAGAAACCCTTTTTTTATTACTATTCTATTTTTTTCATTTTCATTATGATAGATAATTTGTTGATGAATAAAAATAATAAATAAGCATTAAATATGGTATAATCCAGTATAAAAAAAATTTGAATACATTTCCTTACAATATACTGAAGGCATTTCTGAGAAAATTGTTACATACCTATAAAATAAATATCATTTAAGTACTTCTTTCAAAACTTGTTCAAACCTAAGTAACTTCAGTAAAACTAATGGAAATTACACCTAAAGATGATAAATAGGGATTTTATAAGTTAATCTGCATTGATTCTCGAAAAGTTTACATAGCACATATTGAAAGAACTTTCGGACATAAAATTGGTGAAAATTTGAGGAGTTTCCTTGATAACAAAAGTAATTCCACATATTCGAACCATTTGTTATAGACAGAACATAATTTCAACTATAATTTTGGAATTTTACATATAAAAAGTAAAAGTTATGCCTTAAGACTCTGGGGGGTCACTAAAAAAATAAATACAACAAAATCGAAATAGTACTTAACGGACAATTAGACCTAAATAATTCGCTCCTGTTCAATGAACTATTCAGATGAACTGCAATTTTCAGAGAACCCCTTCTTTTGGTCTTAGTGCTCAATAAAATTTTTTTTAATCTAATATAAAAAAGCCGATTTCGAAAGCAAATTTAGTTGTTCAAGAATGTAAGACACCACCTACCTGAAGATGCTACTATGTTAGCGAAATAATTGTTGTATCGGGTGTTTTTTTTAGAGTGATAGAACTTTCGATAGGGATAACTGTGATTTGACAGAAGGTAGAAGCCATGTTATTTTGACATTTCTGTTCAGTAAGCATTGCAAATTATCATGGAATGCAACAACATTTACAAATTGTTGAAATTTATTTTCAAAATCAGTGTTCTATTCGCCAAACATATAGAGCACTTCGTGAAATTTATGGTTTACATGATCGTCCATCAGAGCAGCTTATTCGTCGAACTATCGATAGATTTCAGACAACATTTTCTCTACTCGATGCAACAACAACAGCAAGACAAAGAATTGTACGTACAGAAGAAAATAGCGCTGCTGTAAGTCATAGTGTTGATGATGATCCAGATTTGTCAATTCGTCGACGTTCACAACAAATTGGACTCTGTGCATCCACCTCATGGAAAATTTTGAGTAAAGATGTATGTCTACACCCATACAAGATCCAACTGGTTCAAGAACTAAACCATAATAAGCGTCGTTTGTTTGCTGATTGGGCCCTAGAACAGCTTGAAGTTGATCCACTTTTTTATCGTAAAATTGTGTTTAGTGATGAAGCTCATTTCTGGTTGAACGGCTATGTAAACAAGCAAAATTGGCCTATATGGAGTGATAACAATCCTCAAGAAGTCCTTCAGGTTCCATTGCATCCTGAAAAATGCACTGTTTGGTGGGCTTTACACGCTGGAGGCATCATCGGCCCATATTTCTTTGCAAACGATGCTGGATCTAATGTTACAGTGAATGGTGCTTGTTACAGATCGATGATCAATGATTATTTGTTTCAAAATTTGAATGGTATCGACCCAGAAGTGTTTTGGTCCTAACGAGATGGTGCTACACCTCATGCTGCTACCGTAACAATTGATTTATTGAAAGAAAGATTTGGCGATAACATTATTTCGAGAAATGGTCCAATTAATTGAAATCCAAGATCATACGACATAACTCCACTGGTTTATTTTCTTTGGGGTTATGTCAAGTCACTTTTATGCTGATAAACCAGAAACATAAGACGCTTTAGAAGCCAACATGACTCGTGTTATTGATGAAATAAGTAATGAATTACTCGAAAAAGTGGTCCAAAATTGTTCTAGTCGAATGCGGTTCCTCAGAGCTAGTCGTGGTGGACATATGCGGGAAATTATTTTCAATACATAAATGTCATAAAATTATCCTTCAAATAAAAAAAAATTGGCTTCAATCTTGATTCAAATGTGTTTTATTTCAATTTTGAATTTTATCACTCTAAAAAAACAACGGATATTATAATAACAATAAAAATTTGTGAAAATCAGAATAACCTTATTAAAAATGGATTGTCATCAAGCAGAGACTGATTCAATTAAACAGTAAAATTTAGCATTTACATGTTAAATACGAAGAGAAGGCTATTAATTAATACAGAATTCCGTAAGGATCGTGGTGGAGCAACCGCGCAAAAACTTCTGACTTAACGTCAGTGCTTTTTGCTATTTTTCTTTCTCGGATCACTTGGCCAACTTGATATATAATTTTCAGTAGTCAAATAGAGGAAAGTATTCATCGAATAAAATCATATTCGGCGAATAAATCCAGAGTTCAAACAGATAATTCACGTTAATAATGTTGCGACACTGGATAGACATCCTCGCGAACTTCCATGCATGTAGATTGATCATATTAATAGATCTGTTGAACAAAGTGAAATCGGTTCAGTTAATTATTTAATTGTTATTATTTCAATTCAGAGCACAAGTAAAAGTAAAATCGCGAAGCATAACTGGATATTGAATTGCGAGCTTGATAAGAATACGATTAAGGTCAGTTTGGATGCATGCATAAAGAATAATTTCGTGTATTCATACTCCTGAACACATAACTCAGGTAATCAGCTTGGAGAATTTCAAGAACTCTATCAGATAGCAAACTGAATATTTAAGTCTACGTGAAGTTTACCGTTTTTTTTTTTTTTATTCAAAAAAATATAAAAGAACTGGAATCAATAGATTTGGTCCCCTGGTATATTCTAGTCCATCTAGAAAGTATCCGGGAAAAACAAAGCTCGATTGTAATTATTTAATATATATTTTTAATTCTTGAATTAGAAAATAATTACAGAATATTCATCTTATTTACTTATATAACCTCAATTCAACTATTTGACTAAATGGCGAGGGACATCCGAAAGTAGATCATTTCCATAATTTTCGGTAATGGTAGTCCAGGACTGTGAAACAGACTGAATTAAATCCTCTTTATTTCGTGGCGCTGCTCGTTCAACTTCAATCCTCATTAATTCTCATATGTTTTCAATGGGACTAAGATCTGGTGAAGCTGCTGGCCATGAAAGGGTTGTCACTTGGTATTCTTTCATTTAAGCTTGAGTATAGGCCAAAGTATGGCATCTTGCATTATCCTGCTGAAAACGCCACCCCTCTGAATACAAAGAATGTGTCGTTTCAAGAAGAAAAGCGCTTAGTATGCTTTTCACCATTAATGGTTATCATCAACTATACAGAGAGGCGTAGCACGTCGTTGAAATATTGCTTCCCAAACCATTATTTTGGTGGGAAATTTAAACGGTAACAGGTTGTTTTGATAGGATTTTCAAGTGATTTCTACCAAGTTGGAAACAACTTTCATCAGATATAAAGACAATATTAAAAGTATCTTCTTACAAACGTTGACAAAATACAATCCTTCGTTTCTTTTGTAAAGGTGTCATTATAGGAATTTCTTTTGGTTTCCTTGATATGTAGCCTTGTCTTTTCAGTAACATACGGACGATTTCTGGACATTCTCTTATATTTCATTGATTCCCAAATCTGTTAGCTAATTTGCGAAACCCCAGGCGTGGATTGTGTCATCCTAAGGTCAATAAAGCGTTTAAATTGTTTCCTTTAATCTTTTGCAGTCTTCCTGAAACTGGTCTATGCCTAATATCCATGCCATTTTTATCCTTTTTATTTTCTCATATACAGGACTTTTTCCCAGTTAAGTCAATTGCATAAATTTTTTAACGTTTCGCAAACCTTTTCTATACAAATATTCTACCTGTTCTCTTTTTTCTAGTTGCGACATTTTTCCATAAATTGTATACCTGTTGACAATCAACAATATTTGACAAATAGTGTTGCCATGGAACTTTGGCCATAGTCGACTATCTGCACAACCTATTTTATACATTACTTGTGTCTTAGAATGTCAAAAAATTAGTATATTATAATTATGAAAAATAATAAATTCCGGATACTTTCTAGGCGGACTATATTTGTTGAATTAGTGTCAGTGACAAATTAGATTTTTCAATTTAATACTAAGGGATGGCCAATTAAAATTTGCATTTTTGATCAGCTATAAATAAAAACTGATAAATATTTTTCCAAAGTTTTGAGTTTATTAGAGAGGTTGTACCTTGACATTTACGAATTAAATACAATATCATTCAAATAACGAGCCATTACTTGCTACAGTACCCCAGTATCCGATCAACCTAATTGTTCAGTATATTGTCGATTGTTTGGGCCTCAATCTCATGAACGGCAACTTCGATTTCGTGGTTCAAAGCGTCAATCGTTGCTGGATGCTCAGCCTTAACCTTAACAGATTCCCACACTGATAGTCCCCCGAGATAAAAATGAGCTTTAGTTCTAAAGATGATTTTTCTGGGAAAATGCTCATCTTCGGCCATGTGATCGTTACTCTATTGAGCAAACTGAAAACACATCGGAAAGCTTCACTTCTTACGCTAATTGATCTTTGTAAGCCAGGGCTTGATGCAAAATTTTCCTCAGAGAACTGCCAGAAATTTTCACTTCATGAGCACGATGGCCAGTTGATGTTGATGGATGTTCAGCCACATTCTCGGCTACAGCAGTAATGTTTTCAGGTGTACTCAGTGAACGAGAACGTGAACAGGTTGTTTTATTAAATAACGATCCTGTTTTCACGAACAAATTGATCCACAAATTTCCGTGAGGACATTTCATTTCTTTTGAATTTTAATGTTTGGATAGAATATTCACCAATTTGGAAATGAGTTTTTGATATTTTCCTGTTTTGTTGAAGCATAACTCAACTCATTTCGTTAATGCCAAATATTAAACTAACTTTCGGTCGAAACACGAATGACAAAAGTGTTGGCAGAATAGAAATAATCACTGCTTTAAAACGCTAACTCAAGATGGTCCATCCTTTATCTGTTGCTCAAACATCGTGTTATGCCAATCAACTGTAGTGACCCAGAGCAATGTCCCTTCTAAGCAATCCCTTCGAACACATAGCATAGCACCACCCACGTCACTTCAAGCAGCGACCAGTAAAAAAAATCCTTTTCTAATAGGAGATTCTATTCTGATATTAAAAAAAATAGTAAAGTCCGTCTAGAAAGAATCCAAAATTTATTATTTTTCATAATTTTGTAACAATCTAAGACAAAAGTAATGTATAAAATAGGTTGTGCAGATAATCGGCTATGGCCAAATTTGCTTGCCAACACTATTTTTCGAATATTGTTGATTATAAACAGGTATACAATTTATGAAATAATGTCGCAACTAAAAAAATAAACAGGTAGAATATTTGCATAGAAAAGGCTTTCAAAACGTTAAAAAATTAGGGCAATTGACTGAACTGGAAAAAGTGCTGTATATGAGACAATAAAGAGGATAAAAAATGGCATGGACCAGTTTCAGGAAGATCACGTAAGATTAAAGGAAACAATTTAAACGCTTTATTGGCCTTAGAACAACACAATCCGCGCCTGGGGTTTCGCAAATTGGCTTATAGATTTGGAAATCCACGAAATATAAAAGTATATCATTGAAAAGACAAGACTACATATCAAGAAAATCACTATAATGACACCTTTACAAAAGTAACGAAGGATAAAATTTTGTCAACGTTTCCAAGAAGATAATTTTAATAATGTCTTCATAGCTGATGAAAGTTGTTTCCAACTTGATAGAAATCACTTAAAAATCCTATCAAAACAAATTGTATTGTGACATTCTAATCGATTTGCTGCTTGAAACAGCGCATACTTTATATCCAAAGCGGTGGCGTTTTCAGCAGGATAATGCAAGACGCCATACCTCGGCCTATACTCAAGCTTGGATGCAAGAACACCAAGTGACAACCATTTCATGGCCAACAGCTTCATCAGATCTTAGTCCCATGGAAATCATATGGGGACTTACGAAGATTGAAGTTGAACGAGCAGCGCCACGAAATAAAGATGATTTAATTCAGTTAGTTTTACAGTCCTGGAATACTATTACCGACATTAAGTCAAGTATTTAAAGTTAAATGGAGGTTGTATAAGTAAATAAGATTAATATTTTGTAATAATTTTTTAATTCAAGAATTAAAAATATATATTAAATAATTACAATTGAGCTTCGTTTTTCCAGATACTTTCAAGACGAACTATATATTTCAAAAGAAATCAATGGATGTTTATTTTATTGTCACCTGTCAAAAGATGGCAGTTTCAAAAGTGACAGCTCCCAGATAGCGGGCTTTTCAAAATGATACCTCCTATTAGAAAACCCTTTATTAGATCCACCTTCGTATTAATGAAATCTCTTTACCGTTATTACATTTCAATTCGTTTTTGTTGCGCGATTGCTCCAGGGAAGCTGCAGACTTGTAATTCGTTGTCTGTGAACTTTTCGGTGATTTTTTACCGGTTCTCACATAAAAATCACCACTTTTGAATTTTTTGAACCACTCAAAACACTGTGTTTTGGCAATAGTTTGTTCACCGTAAGCTTCAACAAAGCATTTGATGCGGTTCTGCAGCAGTTTTCGTAAAATCATAACAGAAGACCAATGCAAATCGCAAATCGTAAGCACAAAACTTAACATGTTTAAGGTTATAGAAATACGAGGGGTGTTCAATGTAATCTCCGTATAGGCATGAAAGAAAAAATTTTGGAAAAATTTCATTTTTCCATATAGTCTCCTAGAACTTCAATACATTTGTTAAATAAAGAAATAGACTTCTCTAAACCTTGTAAAAATAATCTTTTAACTTCTCTTCAAAATAGGTTTCAATTAGCTATCTACCTTCCGTTCTTCATCGTCGGAAAATCACTTTCCACGAATAATTTTTTTCACATTTGGGAATAGCTATTAGGTATGGGGGACAAGTCTGGACTATAAGGAGGATAGCAAGTATAGTCTTCAGTGGATAACGGCGGATCACAGCCTATCACTTCATGAATGCTTTTTTGTTTTTTCCCAGTGATTCTCGATTTTCTTCATCATTGTGGCATCAGTCATTCTGGTCGTCTTTCACTGAGGATACCTAGAAAACTAGGGATCGTAAATAAGTGAAATTTTATATTTTTACCTTCAGTTAGTGTCATTAGTGGATAAGATAATTTGATTACTCACATTATTAGCAAATCACCCGATATCAAGAATACATTGAACACCCTTCGTATATGACGATGTATGGAACTTGGGGTGTTGAAAATCTTCGTCAGTTATTAGAGGCAGATGATAGGTCTCAGGGTCACGATTTCTAAACTAAGGCTAGCTTCATCTATAGGAAAATTACACTTTCATATTTCTAAACCTGGTATCATGATGAATTATTACACTTCACTGAAAATAATTGATAGCTAGTGACATTTATATCATTTCAAATATGAAAGGATTTGCAAACACAACACAATTACTAATTAAAATAATATTTAGTGTCCTCCAAGGTTTAATAATGAATAATTATTTTTTTAGTGGGATTAGGACAAATTATAATATGTCAGATTGTTTAGTACATATATTCGGCGACGTTTCGCAAATTCACATTTGCTTCCTCAGGCCTACAAAAATTAAAAATATATCAGCAATATTCTTCTTTACATAGATACATAAAGTGACAGAAAATTACATACCTCAATATGAAGGTTGTAAATTCTGACCATATAGTATAGAAAAATCTCTTAAATACAAGTTAAAATATAAAATTAAAAACATGGAAGAATGGAATTGCACACCAAATAAAAAGACGTCCAAAACAACAAACCATAACCTATAAATGAGACGTCACAAAACAAGTCGTGTTTTGGTTGTCAAATATTGAACTATTTCACGTTTGAACCACCTAGTTTATCTTTTGTCAAATTCTTATATTTAGACAGTATTGGATTATATAAACAACTAAGATGACTAGTATCAGATCTAAAATTGACAGACTTTTTCAAATTAATGTGAATCATCTCTAAGATATTTCTTTTTGTAAATTGTTTTTCTTTTTCAAGAATTTTCACATTCGGAAAATCGAACCTGTGATTCTCCATGAAGAAATGGGAGCACAGTGCCGTCTTTTCTTTGTTTTTTACGTCTTTCAAGTCATATTTGTGTTGTTTCATCCTGCTACTCAAATATTGCCTTGTTTGTCCAATATATACCCTATCACAGTCTAAGCATGGAACTCCATATATCAACCCCGATTTTTGTTCTTTTTTAATAGGATCTTTGATATGGCTGTGTAACAATCCCACAGTTTTCATATTGTAAAATATTAATTCCTTGTTGTCTATTTTTAGAGTTCTTTTGAGTTTTTGTGATAGTTCTGGTATATATGGTATTTTATAGTATTTTTTAGTTGTTTCAATTATGTTATTGTCTTTGTTCCTGTTTTCAATTTTCGGTATAAGTTCTGAAATAATTCTGCTGACGAAATGTTTAGGATAATTGTTGTTGTATAGGATATTCCTTACTTTTTCTATGTTCTGGTTGTGGTATACAGGTGCACTTAAGTTGATTGCTCTATTCAGAATGTTGTGAATGGCACTGATTTTATAGCCAAGGGAATGTGTAGATAAATAATTTAACATAACACCCGAACTTGTGGGTTTCGTATACCAGTTAGTTGTAAGTTTTTGTTGTTCAGTTCGGTGCACACATACGTCAAGGAATGGTAGTGATCCTTCATTCTCTACTTCTACCGTGAACTGGATTCTATCATGGTAACGGTTGAACAATGACAGTGTCTCATTCACCTTGTCTTTTGGTATGGCTGTGATAGAGTCATCGACATAAAACTTGAAGAGTGGTATCGCAAAAGGTAATTGATCAATTACTGTTGTGACGAGGTCATTCATCACAAGAGCAGCCAATGCAGGGCTAGCAATCCCTCCCATCGTTGTACCTTCGACCTGTTGGTAAGTGTCATCATTAAATACGAAATAACTAGATTGGAAAAGGAAATCAATTAATGTTAAGAAGGTTGGTTTATCCAATGACGTATACGCTGATATTGTGTGCCAATTCTTCTGTATGACATTTCTTGTGTGACTGTGTGTAATGTTAGTAAACAACGATACCACATCCAGTGAAACCAGGATATAGTCTTCAGGTAGGACCACAGTTTTGGTGAATTCCACAAACTCAAAAGAGTTATTTATTTGGTGTTGGAAAATAGTTGTTACACCGCTCAATACATCGTGTACAAGTCTAGCTATGCTGGCTGAGGGGGAATCAATTCCACTTACTATTGGTCTCAAATGTAAGCCTTGTTTATGTGTTTTTCTGAGGCAATAAAGTCTAGGAGGAACGGAGTTGTGTATTTTCATGTTCTTCTTTTGAAAAACAGAAATAAAAGAGCTATCAAATAAATAGTCTATCAAGGTATTAGCTTTTGTCTGGAATGCTAATGTTGGGTCCTTTTTTAACCGTTTGTATGTTGTAGAGTCACTGAGCATGCTCTTGACTTCGTTGATGTATTCTTCACGGTACATTATGACTGTTGATCCTCCCTTATCTGATCTACCAACAATGATGTCATTATTGGATTTCAAGAAATTTTTTGTCATATAGAATTTTTTCTGAATTTCATCATGGATAGCAGTTCTTCCTTTAACATGGTGTAAATGATTCGTCAGTATGTTTACGAAGTCAGATCTTAAAATATCCTTATTAGCGTCTTCAACCTCCAGAGAGGAAATATAGAATTCAACATCTGTTATGATTCTAGGTATTGGTAATTCACCACTAGTAAAGGGGACACTGAACTTTGGTCCATAGCTAAGAATCTCTTCCACTTCTTGGGGCAGTTGAGTGTTGGTATAATACAGTTGGTATAATACAGTTGAGTGTTGGTATAATATTATACCAACACTCAACTGCCCCAAGAAGTGGAAGAGATTCTTAGCTATGGACCAAAGTTCAGTGTCCCCTTTACTAGTGGTGAATTACCAATACCTAGAATCATAACAGATGTTGAATTCTATATTTCCTCTCTGGAGGTTGAAGACGCTAATAAGGATATTTTAAGATCTGACTTCGTAAACATACTGACGAATCATTTACACCATGTTAAAGGAAGAACTGCTATCCATGATGAAATTCAGAAAAAATTCTATATGACAAAAAATTTCTTGAAATCCAATAATGACATCATTGTTGGTAGATCAGATAAGGGAGGATCAACAGTCATAATGTACCGTGAAGAATACATCAACGAAGTCAAGAGCATGCTCAGTGACTCTACAACATACAAACGGTTAAAAAAGGACCCAACATTAGCATTCCAGACAAAAGCTAATACCTTGATAGACTATTTATTTGATAGCTCTTTTATTTCTGTTTTTCAAAAGAAGAACATGAAAATACACAACTCCGTTCCTCCTAGACTTTATTGCCTCAGAAAAACACATAAACAAGGCTTACATTTGAGACCAATAGTAAGTGGAATTGATTCCCCCTCAGCCAGCATAGCTAGACTTGTACACGATGTATTGAGCGGTGTAACAACTATTTTCCAACACCAAATAAATAACTCTTTTGAGTTTGTGGAATTCACCAAAACTGTGGTCCTACCTGAAGACTATATCCTGGTTTCACTGGATGTGGTATCGTTGTTTACTAACATTACACACAGTCACACAAGAAATGTCATACAGAAGAATTGGCACACAATATCAGCGTATACGTCATTGGATAAACCAACCTTCTTAACATTAATTGATTTCCTTTTCCAATCTAGTTATTTCGTATTTAATGATGACACTTACCAACAGGTCGAAGGTACAACGATGGGAGGGATTGCTAGCCCTGCATTGGCTGCTCTTGTGATGAATGACCTCGTCACAACAGTAATTGATCAATTACCTTTTGCGATACCACTCTTCAAGTTTTATGTCGATGACTCTATCACAGCCATACCAAAAGACAAGGTGAATGAGACACTGTCATTGTTCAACCGTTACCATGATAGAATCCAGTTCACGGTAGAAGTAGAGAATGAAGGATCACTACCATTCCTTGACGTATGTGTGCACCGAACTGAACAACAAAAACTTACAACTAACTGGTATACGAAACCCACAAGTTCGGGTGTTATGTTAAATTATTTATCTACACATTCCCTTGGCTATAAAATCAGTGCCATTCACAACATTCTGAATAGAGCAATCAACTTAAGTGCACCTGTATACCACAACCAGAACATAGAAAAAGTAAGGAATATCCTATACAACAACAATTATCCTAAACATTTCGTCAGCAGAATTATTTCAGAACTTATACCGAAAATTGAAAACAGGAACAAAGACAATAACATAATTGAAACAACTAAAAAATACTATAAAATACCATATATACCAGAACTATCACAAAAACTCAAAAGAACTCTAAAAATAGACAACAAGGAATTAATATTTTACAATATGAAAACTGTGGGATTGTTACACAGCCATATCAAAGATCCTATTAAAAAAGAACAAAAATCGGGGTTGATATATGGAGTTCCATGCTTAGACTGTGATAGGGTATATATTGGACAAACAAGGCAATATTTGAGTAGCAGGATGAAACAACACAAATATGACTTGAAAGACGTAAAAAACAAAGAAAAGACGGCACTGTGCTCCCATTTCTTCATGGAGAATCACAGGTTCGATTTTCCGAATGTGAAAATTCTTGAAAAAGAAAAACAATTTACAAAAAGAAATATCTTAGAGATGATTCACATTAATTTGAAAAAGTCTGTCAATTTTAGATCTGATACTAGTCATCTTAGTTGTTTATATAATCCAATACTGTCTAAATATAAGAATTTGACAAAAGATAAACTAGGTGGTTCAAACGTGAAATAGTTCAATATTTGACAACCAAAACACGACTTGTTTTGTGACGTCTCATTTATAGGTTATGGTTTGTTGTTTTGGACGTCTTTTTATTTGGTGTGCAATTCCATTCTTCCATGTTTTTAATTTTATATTTTAACTTGTATTTAAGAGATTTTTCTATACTATATGGTCAGAATTTACAACCTTCATATTGAGGTATGTAATTTTCTGTCACTTTATGTATCTATGTAAAGAAGAATATTGCTGATATATTTTTAATTTTTGTAGGCCTGAGGAAGCAAATGTGAATTTGCGAAACGTCGCCGAATATATGTACTAAACAATCTGACATATTATAATTTGTCCTAATCCCACTAAAAAAATAATTATTCATTATTACAATTACTAATTTTTGCGCGATGATATTTTCACTATATTAACACATTAAAAATTTGTTTTCCGATTTCATTGAGTTTTTCTTGAAGACAAAATATCAAAGACACTATTACTTTATTGACAGAATTAACAGTATACCAGTAGGATGAAATTTGTAATCAGCAATAGATGCACCAACTTTATGACTTTTCAAGCTAATTTTTGATACCAAATCCGGCATACACTCGAGAATTTACTTTATGACTTTATTGCTGTTTACCGATAACTTCTTCAAAATACATTTCACGATCTTCTACCAAAGTTGGGAGCGGATGAAGAATTGGAAAATATATAAAAATTTTACAACTTAATGTCCATTGTTTAGACGGTATTCTATAGGTAATAAAGAAATAAATTATAACTCACTGTACACTTGTATGAGACTATTCGTCAGCTAGATGGAAGAACCGTGCTCTCGGGTCATGAAGATAGCGGCTTAAGTAGGACTCGAATTCCAGCCACAAAAATAAACAAAGTAGGTTCTTGTAGCAGATGGAATTCTTGTTCGGGTCGTCTCTGTTGATTGATGTGAAAAGAATTGATGTAAGATGTTGAAACTCGTAGTTTATTAGATTTGTAGTTTTTGCGCGGTCGCACCTGTTATACGTCCAAACGTCTGTATTTTGTGAATATGTTCCAAAAATAATCGATTACATTGGAACCACAGATAACTTTCTGGCGAAAAATCTTGGAGACTTCGAATTTATATAAAGAGTGTGCCATCTAGAGTTTGCATTTTGAAGTAGTGGTCTCATGTCGAGTTTGTTATTCGTGTTTTGACAGAAAGCCAGTTTAATATTTGACATTAACGACATGGGCCGATTTACGCTTGAACAAAACTGGAAAATATCAAAAACCTATTTCCAAAATGGTGAATCTTCTATCCAAACTGTTAGAAATTTACGTGGAAAATTTAATAGAAATGAAATGCCCTCATGACAATTTGTGGATCAATTTGTTCATGAAAACTGCATTGTTATTTGATGAAATAACCCGTCCCATTTCTCTTCCAGTGTTCACACCTGAAAGAATTGCCGCTGTAGCCCAGAATGTAGCTGGATATCCGTCAACATGAACTTGGCATCGTGCGTAAGAACTGAACATTTTACTCAATTCTCTGAGGAAAATTTTGCATAAAGACCTCGGTATGAAAGCTTAAAAAGTTCAACTATTCCCAGAAATGAAGCCTCATGACCATCCGATGCAGTTCCACTTTACTCAATGAATCAGATGGCCGAAGATGAACTTTTTCCCAGAAAAATCATATTTAGGGATAAAGATCATTTTCACCTCGGAAGACTATATTTTTGTGGAAATCCGTTAAGGATAAATGTTACGCTAACTTTCCAGAAACGATTGATGCCTTGAAACAGAAAATCGAAATTGGCATTCATGAGATTGAACCCCAAACAGTCGACAAATTACGGAAAAATTGGATTTGTCGGTTGGTGTACTGTAGCCAGTCGAGATTGCCATTTGAATGATATTGTTATAAAATAAACTCAAAATTTGAAAAAATAATCATTACTTTCTTATAGCAGATAGAAATTGCTAATTTAAAATTTTCCACACTTCATTTTTTTAATTTAATAACGGTATTTCGAAATGAAAAACCTTTGCTGAGTTTGTCGGCACAAAAAAAAAAGATTTCTTTTTTTCCCTGTGTAGTTGGTAACATAGTAACCTTAAGGATTACCAGTAATAAGTAAGTGATAGAACAGAACTAATTAATACGTAGTAAGTTTTCCGCCAATCAAGAATATATTTCGTCTTACAGAAAATGAGGAATTTTCCTCAGCAATATATCTGACTCCTATGATTTTCTCAGTCCTGAAATACTATATTCGTACTTAAGTTGATAATTTATATTATACGGTATTCACTAAAAACATGACGAAATTATGTGATTTGTGTATTGCCAAAAAGTATCTAAAGATTTTATTAAAAAAAAATTCACACAGTTCTTATGTTTCACAGTTTATTCAGAATCCTGACACGTGTTTCAGTGTTTCGACTTCCTTCAAAGGAGTACAAAAAGTAACTAAATTGGAAAAAAGGTTATTTTATTACACTAGGGACATCTGTGTATTTTATGGCGCTTGAATATAACAGCCATCCAATATAAGGGTATTTCCAAGGAGTATTTGAGAATTTGTTGAATTCGCATTTTTCTCAATGGCTTTTTTGGTTGAAAGAATCTCCAAATACTCCACCAATTCACCCTTTTCAACATAATATAGTAAAGTGACAGCTTTCTCATTAAAAGAAAGATTATTTTCTATTCAATGTTCTGCAAAACCGGTTGATTTCTGGTTTTTCAAAATAAACATCCTATGTTCTTTGATGCTATGTTGTAAACATCGGCCTAGCTATATACTCTTAATAAGAGTAAATTGATGGACTATTTGGAGATTCCTTCAATCAAAAAATATTATATCAATATAAATGATCCTTATCCGAATTATCTGAATCCTTATGAAGAAAAGAAACTATGGTTTTCGATGGCTTATAAAAAAGATTTCAGCTGTAGGATCTCTAATGGTCTTCATAAAATCGGAATTAATTCTTTAACAGTAAACAGAAATAATTTAGCAAAGATGTTGGTGAACAATAAATAAAGGAAACCCAACTTTTCCGAATCGGGGATTTATCAAATTAATTGTGATGATTGAACCAGAAATCAACCGGTTTTGCAGAACAATGCATAGAAAATAATGATTTAATGAGAAAAATGTCAGTTTACTATATAATATTAATAAGGGTAAATTGATAGACTATTTGGAGATTCTTTCAATCACAAAAGTCATTGAGGAAAAGGAGAATTTAACAAATTCCCAAATACTCTTTGGGTACACCCCTATATTGGATGCTGTTATTTCCATGCGCCATAAAAGTACACAGATATCCTAAGTGTAATGACAGAACCTATACAATTTTAAGTTCAGTTACTTTGTGTACTCTTTTGAAGATGGTCTGAAGACCGAAACACATGTTAGGATTCGGAACAAACTGTGAAACATGAAAAACTGCGTGAATTTTTTAAAATAAAATTGTTATAATGTTTCACCTAGAGCCAACCGCATACTCCATTCATTCAATCTAAAGATTTGTTAAGGTAAGATTTATTCCATACAGATAAAGTGAGATATGATATTCCAATTGGCCGAAAAACAATCTTTAGTACGTTTTCGAAATTGTATTTTTTTACGCTCATAAAAGAGTGCTATATTTTGGAAATTCGAGCCAGAAATGGCCTTAAATGATTCCATTTGTTAAACATATGAATCAGTGGTACAATTCAAGTTTGAATCAATAAAGACATAAAATAACGATCTGAAAATTTCGTGAAACCATAACATTAGGAAATTAAAAAAACTAATTGCAATAAATCTAAAGTATAAGAGAACAATTCACTATATTCAGTCGAAAAGCTGTGTGTACATAAAACGTGTCAGTGAAACGACTAGCTTATACAGGGTGTCCCAACGAAAACTTGAGTCCCCCTCTGAACTCAGAAACGAAGAATTTTCGAAGTTTTTGAAAAGAAAAACAATATTCTGTTTTGAGAGTGACAAATTTCCATTATGAGTTTGTTTCGACAAAACCACCCCCAAAATTTTTTGAATAGGCAAGAGATGTCGAGTGTTGGTTAGTTTGAAAGTTATTTATGTTCTGTTGACTTGAAAATTATTTTTGGATTCTTCAAAACTCTCAGGTTCTTGAGTTTGGGCGGTTCAACATCATATTCTGACGGTAAATTAAATATTACATTATTTCGTGAATATTGAACCGATTTTGAAAATTTTAGCTGGGTTATGTACAGAACATAAATAACTTTCAAACTAACTAATACTCGACATCTCTTCCCTATTCAAAACATGTTGGGGGTTGATGCCACCTTCATGGAGTGGTTTTTTCGAAACAAACTCATGATGAAAAATCGCCTCCCTCATTTTCGTTGAAACACCCCGTATGTATATTAATGGGATTGCTTCTATTCCGAAGTTTCAAAATATTAAAATTTACTATAGCTTTTTGATATAGATGACATATTTCGGAAGACGCTAGTCTTGAATGCATCTAAGAATTCATTTAAGAAATGAATTTTTGAATGAAATTTTAAGTACTGTTAATAATGCAATTAATTCAACAATTAATTAACGAACACGCTGAGAGTACTGGCGCGAAGTAATTGCTCTGAATATACCCCTTTTCATGTTCGATTCAATTTATTTGATTTTCCAAAAAAATCAAAATCGTTCGAAAATATTCGAGTCTTCATATATATTTTTCTTACTATTGGATGGAATAGTACGTTGCATTTTAAAAATGGAAGAAAATAAGGAATTATTTCCTTTTCTATCACTTTTAAAGGGTGGTCTATCTAGAGTTTGCATTTTGAAGTATGGGTTATTTCGAATCTGTCATTCGTAGTTTGACATAAAGTGATTTTAATATTTGACATTCACGAAATGGGTCGATTTACGTTTGAACAACACTGGAAAATATTAAAAACTTTACAAAGAGGAGAATCTTCTATCAAACTGTAAGAAATTTAAGTGGAAAGTTCAATAGAAATGAAATGCCCTCACGGAAATTTGTAAGCCTCCATACCGAGGTCTTTATGCGAAATTCTCCTCAAAGAAGTGCTAGAAATATTCAGTTCTTGAGCACGATGACCAATTGATGGATGTTCAGTCACATTCTGGGCTACAGCAGCCATGTTTTCAGATGTGACCAATGGACAAAAACGTGAACGGGTTGAATCAAATAACGATCCAGTTTTCAAGAATAAATCGATCAATTTATTCACGTTCACGTCCCTTATACTCCTAAAATGAATCAAATCCTGAGGAAGATAAAATACTTCAATACAATACACTTCAAATTGTCTCCTAGATATCTCTCATAAACTATTATTATTCCAAATTACCCATTCTAATTGACTGCTACCAATGTTAAGGACAGTTCTCATCATTAGTTGAAATAAAATTCGTGACACGTTGGAATAAAACGTGAGGTATTCATTCAATTTCGTTGCCAAATTTAATTCCCTTAGCCTAGTTTCAAAGGTTCAAAGAATCTATGTATGCGCTTCTAAAATATGGTTTTGTCGTTTACAATGCAATTATGGCTGCTAGTTTAACATTTTCAATCCTACGACCAATCTTTTCTTTGACTTCCAGACTTCTTAATTTTTATGCGTAGAACTATTTTCACAGCGATGAGGAACTCTACCATAACAGTTTTACCATTTGGAGCATGACCTCTATTGTTGTTTTTAGATTGACAGTGGACGCACGTGTACCGTGTTTCCAAACAGAAAATACTGCAAATTTTACGTGGAGGTTTAATAGTTTCAGTTACCATAGAAATAAAAATTATTGTGCGATCCTACAAGTGCGGTTTCATCACAAAAAGTTACATATTTTGCTAATTTTGAGTGAATATCGACTTCAAACTATTACTCCCCATCTTAAATATCCAGCAGAGTAATTCTTTTGAAAATTGTTTTCGTGAACTATTGAAATCTGAATTCAGTACATATCTGACGAAACATAGATTATGTCGAAACAACAACATTTGTCCTAATTAAAAAATATTGTATAGGGGACAGTATTTTAATTTCCACAAAAATATTTACGATACAATACTTGTTTCACTTCAATGTGGCTTCTTCAGGTATCTACATTCTACTGACTGATGGTGTCTAGTTTAACAGCGTTTAAATACAATTAAATACGTAACAAAATAATGGTAAACACAAGTCATAAAGATTTAGGGTGTTTATTGGAGTTTGCCGCAAAAAAATGCCACTAGGGAAAGATATTCAGTAATGGGGATCTGTCAACATCAGTTTGTTCGTTCAAATGAATTTTACGGACATATACCTGTTGATTTCAAAAGACTCTAAAATGTTGATCTAGAACTTTTGCTTTCGACGTGGAAAATTTCCTAGTTATTGATGAAAGTATGCCTAAATTCCTCAAGATGATATACGGAATTCAATATGTATTGGTGTTCTTGGATTCTTTGCTTGAATGATATACCTGTCTGGTAAAAGAGAATCATTGCAAGTCAACTTGTTGACTCCACATTTATTTCCTTTATTTGTTCGATCCTTTTTGTTTTTTATTCAAGTACTAAGGTTATTGATGGTTTTAAAAGCTGCATTGTAATTGTAACTATTTTTGAAATCTGTAGCAATATTTTGGGATAATCTGTTAACATAAGATAACGAAAAGTATTTCTGTGTATTGTTCTCTTTTATGATTGGGTACACGAGATTTAATGCCATGTTCTTTTGTTTATTGGATACCATTTTGTCTATAAGAAAGGGGTTGCAACCGTTGTTTGAAGCAATCTCTTTGATAATATTAAATTCTTTGGAAAAGTTATCTGAATTCAAAGGAACATTCAATAGTCTATGAATAAAACTATTATATACTGACGTCTTTTGGTTGGTGGGGTGATTTGAAGTTTTATGTATTGTAATATCTGTATGTGTGGGTTTGCGAAAAATACTGAAATCATGTGATTTATCTAGTCTTACTATAGTGAGGTCAAAAAAATCGATGCTGTGGTATGTACTTGTTGGTCGGTGCCTATGAAACAACAAAAAATATCATCTACATATCTATACCAAAAAATTTAAATCTGAAGAAACCAAATCGTGGCGAAATAATTTTTGTAGTGTAAACATTTTCAAGGAAATTAAAATTCTGTCTGTTATATATTTTTTCAATTAAAATGAATTTCCACCACGTAAAGACCGAATTAATCGAACATATATTTGTCCTATGTTTTGGTTCAACTATTCTTTATTGTATTATTATTATTTCTCTGCTTTGAAAATTTAATATAATCATGGAATATTAGATTTTTCTGTATATGTATTTTTATCTTAATACTGTCATCGATTTCATATAAAAAACTCTGTGAACCAAATATTGTTACTCGTAAAAGGAACTAATGTTTTATAGATCATTGAAATGTCAAGGAAAAGTCTTACCTGTGTTGACTTTTTAGAGAGTATTTTGAAAAAAATCATTTAAATAAGGTCAATTCTTTTAAAAACTTTTATAATTTAACAAATGAAAACACTTACAAGCCAAAATTCAGAAGTGAGAGTCAGTTCTGAGTACACATCACCAGTCGAGTGAAAATTCTGTAAACGTTAGTCAAAATTCAAAAATCCTTTTGAAATCTCAATAGAAAAGTATTCTATTTAAAATAATTCAATTTTAAAAAAATAGCCAAAATTGTGAAAACTCGAATTTATTTGAATTTAATACCTATTCAGAAACTATCAATGAAAACAATTGAAAACTTTATTATTATCATGAAATATTTGTTAATTTTAGTGAAATTATTGACATTTGATTCATCAAAGCAATGTTAATTTTCTAAAAACAACAAAATTTATTGAATTTAAGGAAGCAAAGTGTTTTCGTCAATAATTTTGAAAAATAATGTACAACATGTATGTTCTAAGGAATTTTTTGGCATGGATAAAGTTGTACTAATCTATAAGCTGAAGAGATGTAATCATTTTAATAGCGTTTAATGATAATTATTAAAATAGAGTCATTAGAAGTTAAAAACTTTGAAAACTTTTGACACCTCGATGAACTTTGATGAACTTCTACAAAGAAGCTAAAAAGAAAATAATATTAGTAAGGAAAATGATATCAAGATATACGCCATCTGAATATACGAGTAATAGATAGATTCAACATCTAAATCAAGTATAAACCAATAAAATCAGCGAAGAAAAATTGACGTAGTTAGCTGAATAGTATTCAAAATGTTCTTTAAAAAAACAGTTGAACGAAGATGATCCAGAATAAGAGGAAATGCCTGAAAGAGAATAAAACTATTCAGGAAAATTGATACTCAAAGAGATACATACCATTAACTTCTGTGGAAATTTCATGTTTAGTACATTGCCTATTTATTATATTATTACCGTTAGATATAAGATTAAATCATAGAACATAGAAATGGGTTAGTTTGTTCAAAGATACACTTACTTCCGCATTTGATTTTTTTTTAAATAAATGAGAAATTCAAATTTGGATCTTCCCTATTATATCATCCTTAATTAAATTTGAAAAAATTTCTATTTACAATTGAAAAATTTTAAATATACTCGAAGGTAGCCAGCAGCCCAAGACAGTCTTTATAAATAGGGTTAAGCGAAAGAGTTTGAAGAAAAAAATTATCCAATAAAACTAATAAGTATCGGGTGTTTTTTTAGAGTGATAGAACTTTCGATAGAGATAACTGTGATTTTACAGAAGGAAGAAGCCATGTTGTTTTGAAATTTCTGTTCAGTAAACATTGACAAATTATCATGGAAAGACTCACGCCGCAACAACGTTTTCAAATTGTTGAAATTTATTTTCAAAATCAGTGTTCTATTCGCTAAACTTATAGAGCACTTCGTGAAATTTATGGTTTACATAATCGTCCATCAGAGCAGCTTATTCTTCGAACTGTCGATTCGGACAATATTTTCTCTACTCGATGCAACAACAACAACAAAACAAAAAACTGTACGCACAGAAGAAAATATCGCTGCTGTAAGTCATAGTGTTAATGATGATCCATTTTTGTGTATTCGTCGACGTTCAGAACAAGTTGGACTCTGTGCATCGAAAATTTTGCGTAAAGATCTTGGTCTACACCCATACAAGATCCAACTGGTTCGAGAACTGAAGCCGCTTGACCATAATAAACGTCTTTCGTTTACTGATTGGGCCCTAGAGCAGCTTGAAGTTGATCCACTTTTTTATCGTAAAATTGTGTTTAGTGATGAAGCTCATTTCTAGTTGAACGGCTATGTAAACAAACAAAATTGCCGTATAGGAAGTGAAAACAATCCTCAAGAAGTTCTACAGGTTCCATTGCATCCTGAAAAATGCACTATATGGTGTGCTTAATACGCTTCAGACATCATCGGTCCAATTTCTTTAAAAACGATGTTGGAGCTAATGTTACAGTGAATGGTGCTCGATGATAAATGATCATTTGTTTCAAAATTTGAAGTGTTTTGGTTCGAAAGAGATGGTACTAAACCTCAACCTGCTAACGTAAAAATTGAGTTATTGAAAGAAATATTTGGCGATGACATTATTTCGAGAAATGGCCCAATTAATTGGCTTCCAAGATCATGCGACATAACTCCACTGGATTATTTTCTTTGGAGTGATGTCAAGTCATTGGTTTATACTGATAAACCAGAAACAATAGACGCTTTGGAAGCTAACATAACTCGTGTTATTGATGAAATAAGGCCTGAATTACTCGAAAAAGTGGTTCAAAATTGGTCTGGTCGAATGCAGTTCCTCAGAGCCAGTCGGAAATTATTTTTAACACATAATTGTCATGAAATTATCTTTCAAATAAAAAGAATTGACTTCAATCTTAATTTAAATGTATTTTATTTCAATTTAAAGTTCCATCATTCTAAAAAAAAACATCCGATATATTGAAAATTCGTTAGTTAGATTCCATAACAATACCTATATATTTCGTGTTAATACATTGGTATTTAAGTTTCAATTTCGACAAAAAACCGCACGAACCTCCTTATACTTCTAAATCAGTTTCAAGATATAATTCTGAATTTAAAGTTATTTCAATTACTTCCATTTAGTATTGACTTACATTTCAATTTGTTTTTTTAAAATGAGACAATTGACGAAATGATAGCGTGCTGTTACTTGCTTGTGAAATATGAAAAGAACAATATTTGCCACCTTATAAGTGTTTGATTTCAATATAAGAAAAACAAATGTTAACTTCCGCTATTTTTGTTTTTCTTATATTGAAGATGAATTTCCGTCAAGTAAAGACCGAGACAATAAAAAAAAAGGTGTTTGATTTCCCAATTTTTGGGAATTTCAGCTTAAATGTTTTTGACGCAGAGGATCTCGCACTAGTCTCAAGAATTTCCAGAAATATGATTATTTCACCAAATTCTGAGACGCCAAATACGTGCTTTGCTAATTTGAACAGATTCTTCGTAACAGTTATCGTGCTTAACCTTGCGTAACGTAATGACCCATGTTTCCAAGTCAGTGTGTCGATGAAATCGAAGTTATTTACAAGAATAAGACATAACAGTAAAAATGGCCACAACAGGAGACGAAGGAGAACAAATTGGTACGCCATGATTCATGCATTTCGTCGGCAAACCGTACGGTTCTGAATAAAATGGCGCAACCTCCTGCAATCGTTTCGACAAGATTTGGATGGAACTGTTTCGGTGTGGGCTCGTTACACGAGTGGGATTTTAACATCGCATTCAGTGTTTACCTGCTCTTCATTATACATTGTGGAAACCACTTATGGAATGAAATTCTTTGTGTCCTTATGTTAGAAAATTATATAGATGGGACGTTGACAACCGAAAAACATTTAAGTTTGACTAGAGACAAAGTTGTTTCTGCGTTAGTCAACTTATTTCCTAATGCAATAGACCCAAGCCTACCGAATGACAATATCTGGTTCCAGCAGGATGGAACCCCACCCCATTAGGCTTCAATGGTCAGAATTCACTTGAACGCAATCTTCCCCAATTAATGGATTGAACGAAGAGGTACTATTCAGTGGCCAGCTGGATCTCCAGACCTTACGTCGTTAATTTTTTCCTGTGGGATTATCTCAAGAACAAAGTTTATGCAACACTGCCGACGAGCATCGCAGACCTCAAAGAAAGGATAACTACAGAAATGCGAAATATTTCAACTCAAAATTTGAACAAATTTAGGAACGAGTTTTATGATAGACTTTCTTATTGCCAAGAACGAGTTGAAGAACATTTTGAGCATTTGTTTTAATTTATTAAAATTAATTACATCATGTAATTTAAGTATTAAGTTTCTTGAAACGAATTATAAATACTTTCAAAATTTCATTGGGTATTATTCATAATAGACCACACATGATATAGTTCGTTGGAATCAGGTGATTAAGGAGGTTTAAAACATAGGAACACAGGTGTTCCATTCAAAATACAGAAAAGACGGACTATGATGTACTTGCGTGAATCACCCTGTATATTTAAATAGTGAATTGTGGTGCATTATCTTTCACTTGGCCGCAGAGAAAAAATACTGAAAGTGTTAAATCACAAGATATCGGTGGCCAATTATGATCACTTCATCAAGAAATAACATTACCTGGAAACTTTTCTTGCAAAATTGCTATTGTTTCGTTGCTTGCGTGGTACGTAGTGCCGTCTTGTTGAAAATAAACGTCGTGCACATAAAAATCTTCCAATTCCGGCTATAAAAAATCTTTAATCATTGCTCGGTAGCGCAATCCATCCACCGTAATGATTGCACCAGCCTCATTTTCGAATAATTAAGGTGCAATCACACCGCCAGCCCAAAAACAGTGCAAACAGTGACACCTTGAGGATGGAGAGGCTTTTCAACAATCATTCTTGAATTTTCTGGATCCAAATGCGACGATTCTGCTTATTAACGTAGCCTCCGGAAATTTTGATGTCGAAAATGCACCACGTTCCGGAAGGCCGGTTGAAGCTGATAAAGAGATGATTAAAGCATTGGTTGATGCAAATCGGCGAATAACAACACGTGAGGTCAGTGAGAGATTAAATTTATCGACTTCAACTGTTTATGACCAATTTAAACGCCTAGGTTTAACCTCGAAGCTCGATATATGGGTTCCCCATGTTCTCACGGAAATAAATTTGTGTCGTCGCGTTGACGTCTGTGATTTGCTTCTCGAACGTCATGAAAATGATCCATTTTTGAAGCGCATCATAACTGGGGACGAAAAATGGGTAGTATATGACAATGTCAAACGCAAGAGATCATGGGGCAAAAAAGATGAACCGGCTTAAACCGTTTAAAAGAATTATTTCTTGAGCTTTTACGGGATAACACAATAATTGATTCGGAAGTCCACTGTCATCAGGTGGACAAACTGAATTATGCACTTCAACAGAAAGGGCCAGAATTAATGAACATAAAAGGTGCAGTGTTCCACCAAGATAGTGCGAGACCTCATACAAGTTTGGTCACTCGCCAAAAGCTTTTACAGCTTGAATAGTATACATTGTCGCACACACCATATTCTCCAGATCTGGCAACTTCGGATTGTTATTTGTTCCGCTCATTGCAAAATGTTTTAGGCGGTAAAACCTTTACTTCAAATGAAGAGGTTGAAAATCACCTAGATCAGTTTTTTCCAGCAAAGACCAAAAATTTTATGTTCTTGATTGTTTCGGTCTCTACTTGACGGAAATTCATCGTAAATGATTTGAGTAAAATTAATTAAAAAAAAATAATAAAAAATAATAAAGATATCGTCAATAAGAACAAGCGATCAGGCGTATATAGGTTAAATTGTGGTACATGTCCATTTATATACATTGGTCAAACGGGTAGATCTTTTGAGAGTAGGATCCAGGAACACCGGAATTCATTCGTTAAGAATAAATCAAACTCCACTTATGCCAGACATCTACAAGAATCCGGACATGATTTTGACCATAACTTTGAAGTTCTCCATTTCGAGAACAAATGCAATAGATTGGACCTTTTAGAAGCAATGGAAATAAACCGGCATCATAAAATGAATATTTTGTTGAACGACCAAACAGATGTGAACCGTTCTCCGTTGTTGAACCTTTTTCAAAAAATTCCTTGTAAACTTCATTTTATCACGTATTTTTAGTGAAACTTGTATTTAAGGAGAAAGATTTTGTAAAAGTAGTTAGTTACCATACTCACCTTACGAAGTCAATATGTAAATGACGAAACAATTGTCGTTGAAAAATAAAAATAAGCGGAAATAAAGTGTTTTACTTAAAAAATTTTATGAGTGTGAATTCATGATACTACCAGAAATATAGGAAATGGTGTTGGACCAGAATGGCTAATATATAATTTAATGAAATAATTATTCATCATACGAAAAATGTCTTCCAATTTCCCAAAAAAAATGAAATTACTTTTCGTACAACCCAAAACTTGGGGGTCCTCAAGTTAACGTCTCTCAAAGAAATTAACAAAATGGATAAAACACCCTTTACCTCGATTTTCAACTTTGAAAAATTAGTATCTTGAAGTCCTCTTTTCAACTTTGTTATTTTTTCGTTTTTCAGTGTAATATTCAGTATATTCCGATTGAAGCTGGTTTTCGTAGAAATTCCATATTCAAATGGAAGATACCCTTCATTAGAAAGTACTTAACATTCAGCAATATTAAGGGAAATATGTAATTATTTTGAAATACCTTGTTCGTTCAGACAGTGTCCCATTCTACCAAGTGATCAAACCCAATTATCGTCTTGTAGACAATGAACAAAGAGATAAATGAAAGAACCGATTTTTTTCTATTATTTTTCACAATTTTGCGCGAGATATATGTTGGATTTGTGATTTTTCAAATTGTTTTCTTCTTTTTTGCACCCCTCTCAAAGAGTCTATAATTTCATTCATGTTTATGTTCTTCAAATTTCGTGCCAGTAGTGCTCTCATATAAAGGGTCCTTCATTAACAGCGCCCCATTTTGTTTTATAAATAAAACACATTATTTATTTGGAAATTATTAAATTTATTGAAAATTTATTCCATTATGAAGTACAATGAATACCCTTAGTTATGAAACAAAACATTATTCAAATGCCTACCACGGAAACGCTGGCAGGGATCAAGTCGTTGAACCCAATTTTCCATGACTATCTCACAAATCAGGTCGTATGTTAGCAACTACTCGTTTAATATTGATCTGAAAATCGTCTAAATTTGCTGGATGATTGCTGTAAACCGATGACTTAATATTACTCCATAGAAAAAAGTCCAATGTAGTTAAATCGCAGGAACGAGGCGGATAATTGATTCGTCCATTTCTTGAAATAAACGAAGCACCGAATTTTGTGTTCAATAATGTCATTTTGTTATTGGTAGTACAACAAGTGGCACCGTCTTGTCGAAACGACATATGTGCAAATCAAGACGAACCAATTCAGGCCATAAAAAATCAGTCAACATTGAATGACAACGGTTTCCATTCTCATGAACTTCGTTGAAAAAGAAAATAAAGTCCAGTGACTCCTCCAGCATAAAATCCACACCAAACAGTAAGTTTGTCGTAATGTGATGGCAGTTCTTGATTTTTTCAAGTTTATCACCACTCCACATACGACAATTCTACTTGTTAACATAACCGTCTAACCAGAAATGAGCCTCATCGTGATTTTCTTATGGAAATTTACATCATTTCTGTTTTTTTCTAAGCATCAGTTACACGAGGCTTTAAATGATCTGTTGGTTTGAGTTCTTCGGTTAAAACAGTTTTCTATGGATGTAAACCAATGTAATTCAAAAATGAATTCAGAATCAAACAAGGCAAAAAGCATTGACGTGAAGTCAGAAGATTTGACACCCAGGATCCACACAAAATTTTCTATTAGCTCTCTTGTCGTTAATTTACATCTGAATTCTAAATTCGAACTCGATTATGGTCTCTTTAGTGCTCAACGCTGCTCGGCTTACAAAGCTTTTGTCTTTGTTTTAAATCTTCTAATCATTCGGGCCTCAAACCTACCCCTAAAGTTTCAAGTCTCTCTTTCCGTTCGAACGTTATTGTGTTCAAGGTACCAGTCAACGTTGATCCGCTCATAAAAATTTATTTTTTACTTCTTATAATACAGTCCTCACGAAATTTCATACGGATATGCGTGATACTATTGTATGGTCAAATGCTGAATTTCAGATCCATCCAATTAGCAGTTTGGAGAATATTGAAAAAATATTTAAAATTTTCAAACGTCAATAACTACGGAACAACTCAACCGATCTTACTCATTAACGAACGTTTTTGAGTTATTTAAAGCCCAAACCTTTTATAAAAGTTTCAAGTCCTTAGTTCTCTCCGTTCGAAAGTTTGCGTGTTTATGGACGGACCAGCCGGACTATTCATCAGTGAGTTCAACATGGTCATTTAAGACCATTTTCAGCTAAAACATCGAAAATTGAAGATATTTGGGCGGAACAAGCGCGAAAATCATCAAGAAAACTATCAAATTAACTTTCAGAGCAGGTAAAATGAATCCAGAGGATGGAACTTATCTCAAGGTTGTTTTGAATAATAGGGATGATATTCAAATTTTGAAAAACATTTTGAGTTCCCTCAGTATGTATCAGGTTTTTTTTAGAGTGATAGAACTTTAAATTGAAATAAAACACATTTAAATTAAGATTTTTTTATGCGAAAGATAATTTTATGACATTTATGATTTAAAAATAATTTCCGGCATATGTCCACCACGGCTACCTCTGAGGAAAACCGCATTCGACCAGACCAATTTTGGACCACTTTTTCGAGTGATTCAGGCTTTATTTAATCAATAACACGAGTCATGGGTCTTTGGCCTTCCAAAGCATCTATTGTTTGTGGTTTATCAGCATAAACCAATGACTTGACATAACCCCAAAGAAAACAATCCAGTGGAGTTATGTCGCATGATCTTGGAGGCCAATTAATTGGACCATTTCTCGAAATAATATTATCGCCAAATCTTTCATTCAATAAATCAATTGTTACGGTAGCAGCATGAGGTGTAGCACCATCTTGTTGGAACCAAAACTCTTCTGGGTCGATACCATTCAAATTTTGAAACAAATAATCATTGATCATCGATCTGTAACGAGCACCATTCACTGTAACATTAGCTCCAACATTGTTTTTATAGGAATATGGACCTATGATGCCTCCAACGTGTAAAGCACACAATACAGAATGCAATGGAACCTGCAGAACTTCTTGAGGATTGTTTACATAGCCGTTCAACCCGAAATGAGCTTCATCACTAAACACATTTTTACGATAAAAAAGAGGATCAACTTCAAGCTGTTCTAGGGCCCAATCAGCAAATAAAGGACGCTTATTATATATTTGATAGATTCGGTCTTTACTTGGTGGAAACTCATTTTAATTAAAAAAATGTATATGAGACAGTAATTTATTTCCACAAAAATGTTTGTACTACTACAACAATTGTTTCACCACGATGTGGCTTCTTCAGGTATTACATTGTACTGTCGCTTATTATGGTCAAGTGGCATTTTCCATGTGGTGGATGCACAGAGTCCAACTTGTTGTGAACGTCGACGAATAGACAAATCTGGATCATCATTAACACCATGACATACAGCAGCTATATTTTCTTCTGTACGTACAGTTATCCCTATGGAATGTTCTATCAATCTAAAAAAAACACCCCATATATCCAAATAAGTATGGATTTAAAGAATTCATAATTTTGTAGTACATTATTAGACATTGTATTATTACCAATCAGGTCCAATTTTTTTCAACTTTCAATTGTTTTTTACTGTTATTTCAATTGTTTCAGATAATGATAAAATATGTGTATGCATGTTTAGTATTATGTCATTGCAATGAAAGAGATTCTTATTGTTAAACCTTTTTATGTAAAGAATTATATTCCTTTTTATCATTTTATTTTATACATAATAATTATATTTTAGTTTCTCACTCATACACATAGTATGAGTAAAAACTTTGTGTAATTTCTGTCGACAGACATAGAAAACGTAAGGTCTTGATATTTAAAAATTCACTTTCTAAGTTTGTTTATCGGAAGACATGTGTTTTTGTTCGGGTGAGATATATTTTTATTAATTACTTTTATTTTTTTTATACAAAGTTGGACTGACGGGTTATCGATGTAGTAATTCCAAATGTGCTGCAAGTTTTTGGGGTTTTTTGAAGGAAATTATTTAAAGACAGTTATTTTTAAAGAAATTCTTGAGGTTATGTTGTGCATTTTCGAGAAGAAATTTGGTTTTCATAATACATTGGTACGAAACAAAATTTCTTTTGAATATTCATACAAAATATTCAATTAATAATTCACATTTTCTCTATATTCTCTCATTCTTTTTGGTGCTAGGTATTGGTTCCATATGAAACCGTGTTTTATAAGACGTTTAGGGAAAAAAATTTTATAAAATTAAAATTGAAATTTCTAGTGAGATAAGCAGAATAAATCTGTATGATATTCAAGATATTTCAATTCAATCTGTTCATCAAATATTAAAACAAGTTTTAAGAAAGTTGCCATTCATGAGATTGAGTCCCAAACAATCGACAATTTACTGAAAAAATTGGGTTGATCGGATGGGGTACTGTAGACAGTCGTAACGGTCATTTGAATGATATTGTTTTTCATTCACAAACTTCAAGGTTCAACCTTTGTAATATACTCGTAACTCCGAAAAATTATTCATAAATTTTTCATTTATAACCCATCAAAATTGCAATTTTTAAATGGCCCACCCCTTATTATCATTATAAGATTTATTTCTATAGGTCCGTGCTGCCATTGAAAGGCAGAATCGAAAAGACAAGTCAGAGACTTTAAATTTACAGGTTGACCTAAAAGCTCAAATTAGGAAATCATTAACGTGAATGGACAAAATTTGTTCATGACTTTCGGAAATAGGCTCATTAAGCTATTGTACTTCAAATATCTCGAAAACAAAATCTGAGTTAGTTTAAGTCAATCGGTTGGGTTTGCATCCTTCATGAAAAACATTAAAAGCATTTAATAAATACTTAAATCCAATGCTTGAATCAAGAAAAAATGGGAATCTATATGTTTTGATTAAATCGATGACCATTAATTAGACTTAGCAGAAAACTAGTATATGCATATGAGGAATTGACTAGATGAGTTATCAACAAAATCTAGAAACGCACTAATTTGAAGTCAGAAGCTTTTGCGTGCTTGATCAACAGTCCGGTTTCCCTGAAAATTTCAAATCTCTGAATAGTTTATTGAAGAAGCTACATATGATGAATAATAAGAAAAAATTTCAGTTGTGTATAACTGCAAAACCATTAGACCCAAACCTAACCCAAAAATTCCGAGTAACTTTTTTTAGTGCAAAATTTAAATTAAGATGGTGCTCAGGACTGATACGCTCACAATTTTTTTTTGAAACGTCTAATCATTCGATTCTTGCGAAATTTCGCATATTCTACTTTTCGAAAGCGAATTTCATATCCATCGAATCTGTTGTTTCGAAAATATTGCTGAACCTATTCAGCCCATTAAAGAAAGTTTCAAGGTTCTAGCTCTTTTCGTTCTAGCGTGTTTACGGACGGACAGAATTACTTTTAAACTCGGATTCTTCATCAACTTAGTCGTTTAAGACTATTTTTGGCACAAAAATCGTAAATCACAGATATTTGGATTAAACTCTGCTAACCTTACTAAAAGTTTTAATTGTAATTTTCTAAAAATTTTTTCCCAAAAATTTTTCAAAATTAAACTAAATAATTAAAACAAATTGTAGAAATTACTATGTTATTATGTATTATATATCTTTTTTGATAGTAAAACATAGTAATTTCTACAGTTTGTTTTAATTATGATCAACTACCAAATAGTAACGGCTGAAACAATTCAGTATATTAAACTAAATAACTGTCTTAGAAAACTCAGTTCCCATTTAGTAGACATATATAATTAACACTCATTACACAGCACCAAAAGGAATAAAAGAATACAAAGAAAATATATAACTTATCAATTAAAATTATTAAATAAATACTTGAAGGATACAAAATTTTGTTTCGTATCAATGTATTAAGAAAACTAAATTCCTTTCCAAAAATTCACAAAACAAGCTTAAGAATTTCTTCAAAAATAACTCTCATTCACAAAAACTCCAAATTATGCAGCACATCTTCAAAATGCTATTTGAAATTACCACATCGATAACTCCTCAGTTCAACTTTATATCCAAAAGAAGAAAGTATTCAATAAAAATATATCGCACTCAAAAAAATTAAAAAAAGTCAAATTAAAATTTGTAATGAGCTTAGCAGAATAAATCTGTGTGATATTTTAAGATATTATAAAAGCCTTATATCAAGTAAAAACCCCCTTTTCATTATTTCATGGAAATAAATATAGCTTTCAGTGATCACAAAATATATAGATAACGTTTATTGGAATGATTCATTGAAATTGTTAACAATGAGCTTTGAATATTGCTTAGATTTTGTATCGTAATAATTAGTTACATACCAGCGAATATTAATCAATATTCAATATAGGAAAGTCTTTCAGGTAGAATAGGCGCTTTCATAATTGTTCTTTCAAAATTTTAAAACGGTTGGAAACATTATCAATACTATATTTGTGTGTCTTAATCTGACTATCATTTCAACCTCAAAATGAATTATTTTGAGCACTGTTCAATATATCGTTTTTTCACTTTTTCTTGCTTTCTCTTTGATAAAAATCAAAGGAAGAAAAGTATGGAGCCTTTTAATCATCTATTTTCACTTTTCATAAGATTTTACGTTTTTTCAGGAGAATAGTTCTAAAAATGACTTTTATGTGTCACAGAATTCTGTGTTTTCTTCATTATATGTATCTTCTTAGAGAAGTAATCCACAGACTCAAGATGTTCATTGGAAATAAACTGTTGAGCAAGGCTTCCTTCCGACTTCAATCAAGGCTTTTCACCATTTTTTTATCACAACAAAAGCCGTTCTAAATCTTGGATTACATCCATATTTCATAGAATTATCACTGTCTTATTCAAATTTTGTATCACTTTTAGTCTATGGGTAATTCCATCATTCTAAAATAGAAAGTGGTGGGTTCAAAACTAGGCTCTTCAATATTTTAATAATGATATATAATTAATTATGATATATAATTAAATATTAAAATGAAACTATTTATAATTATTTCCACAAAGGAGTCTAAAGCATAGCTCATTGTTTTTTAAGGAAAAAAAATTAAGTTTTGAGCAAAATTTTTAAGATTTTAATAGCACCCGCCTCAAAATATTGACGGTAATTATTTCAGGGAAAAAATTTTTTTTCACTGTACGATTCCAAAGTTTTCTTATTTGAGAATAAAATCAATTAAAATTTATCTGAAGGGTAGTACAGTCTCACAAAAACTTTTTTCAATAATAGATCTTTCTTCATTTTGTCCTCATTATCCTATATATAATATGAATAAATAAAATCTAGTATGGATTTTTAAATGATGTCCTGTGCTATTTGAGTTTAATATTCCTTGTTCAAGTTCATGTCTTGGCACAAGAGCGAGTAAATAACATCTGGAGCTCTGTAAGTCCTTAAGTCATTCCCATTTCCAAGTTCAAGGTTATGCCTTTATTGCTCTTTTATTCAGGATGTAGGTCAGTCAGTCCTCCATCATGGGAAATAAAGTGTACAGTTGTATGAAATTGTATGAATTACATGTCATCAAGGCATAATTTTGCTTCGAATTCGACTTGAAGTTTTTAATAGCAGTTAAAAAAGTACTTTTGAACAATTCCACATTATTTGAAGGAAATTTCGAAGATAATATAACATATATATGCCAACAGATTTATGTTTTATTGTATTTAAGTCCTCAATTATTAACTTTCCTTTTAATATTGGGTATGAAACTTACTTCCCTTAAGTGAAAAATTACTAATGTTTTCGAGTAAAAAGTATTGAGCATACACGCTTTCGTTCATAAATAGTTCAGAATTAGATATATTTTTAACACCTTAAATTAGACCTTGTACGAGTGTATATACATTCTGTCAAGAAAGTACCAGGAATTATCGATTTAAATCTGGCAGGACAATCAGGCAGGTAAAAATTTTTTTTCCTAGGTTGGTACCACTGTCCTTAATTACTATGCCAAGCTTGAGCGGGATCTGTCAACTAGCATGTTTGCAACAGCTGATTAAGTCAGTCGATGTCAGAGTGCGTGCCGATTTTTACTATGGGTGATTACGTTGAGCAAAGAATTTGTTTAAAGTTTTGTGCTGCAAATGAATTTTCGTTTGCCGATGCATTGAAAATGTTGCAAAAGGCCTTTGGTGATAATGCTCTATCGAAAACTCGTGCATATCAGTGGTACAGAGCCTTCAAGGACGGTCGTGAAGTGGACGCCCATCGACGGTTCGATCGAAGATAACGTCGATAAAATTAAGGAAAGGGTGCTGGAAAACCGTCGTACCAGCTTGAGAGAGATAGCACATGATCTTAAGATATTCCACGAGTCCGCACGTACGATTTTGATTGATATTTTGGGCATGAGAAAGGTGGCCGCACGACTCGTACCGAAAGACCTGAATTTTCTTCAAAAACGTCATCGCGAACAGGTTGCTTCAGACATGCTGGATCGCTGTAATTCCGATTCTACATTCATGGAACGCATTATAACTGGTGATGAGACTTGGGTCTACGAGTACGATATGCAAACAAGCCAGCAATCATCGGAATGGGTGGCAAAAAATGAGCCGAAACCGAAAAAACCACGCCAAAGCCGCTCGAAAATGAAGGTGATGCTCATTGTTTTCTTCGATATCCGTGGCGTGGTGCACTACGAATTCGTTCCAGAGGGTCAGACGGTAAACAAGGAGTATTACCTAGGCGTTATGAAACGTTTGCGTGAGCGTAACCGTAAGAAGCGGCCAAATTTGTGGGCGAACAACTCATGGATTTTGCATGACGATAACGCGCTTTCTCACCGAGCTACGATTGTGACTGACTTTCTCGCCAAAAACTCAACAAACGTGCTTCAGCAACCACCGTATTCGCCGGATTTGGCTCCCTGCGACTTTTTCCTCTTCCCAAAACTAAAATTGCCCCTTCGTGGCACCCGTTTCGAGTCGATTGAAGCCATAAAACAAAATTCGGCGCGAGAGCTAAAGTCCATCCCGGAAAGCGCATATAAAAATGTTTCGATAATTGGAAGTGCGGTTGGCATAGATGTATTGGAGCAAATGGAGCCTATTTTGAAGGCGACCCAATAAATTTTGACGATTAAATGTAAAAATGTTGTTTTAATTGAAAATTCCCGGTACTTTCTTGACAGAGTAGTATATACTTGAGGTATAATTACTGGTCTGAAAAGATGGGAAAAAGCTGATACGGATTCGCCTTTCTTGAATTAATTGCATAATGTTCAAAAATCTCGAATGTATTAATGAATTATATATTTTCCATATTTCTTTAACACATGATTATCTTCTATGAAAATATATTTTTTAATAAAGTTTTGTGATTTCATCAAGAACACTTCATTTCTGATCATTTGTTAAAGACCTTTGTAAGTACCTATACTGACTGATAGAACAGAATATATATTATATAGATTCAGCATTACTTGTGAGAATAATGAAATTCATACCAACAGGTGCTAAGATATGTATTAGGTATGCATCCAGTGAAAATCATTTTGTTCTTATTAGAGCAACAAAGCTGATTTTATTGATACGTGTATATGAATTTACAGCTTAATGTAATGAATTCAATTCTAACAATGTGATTGAAACTTGATTTGATTGGTATTTTTTAAGATACTTAGATTACGAAAACTAAATACTAAATTTGAACTCAATCGAATTTGAACTTGAAACAGAAAAAATGTCAAAGTTAAAATTTCAAATCAGAATAACTTAGGAACCATAAGACGATTTAGATTATTACTGATATATTGGGACTCATTTTCGATTGAAAATTCAAAAATAATAAACATTCGTGCAGAACATTAGCATGCTGTTCCCTAGAACAAGCGCGCAAAAAACGCATTTAATCACATTTGAAGTTTATTTACCTAGAAATTGAAATTTCTTTCGACGGTATCAACCCTCATTGATGATAACCTAATAATTCATGATTATTCGAATACTTTAAGTTTATACGTTTCTAGATAAAAATTATATTGTCGCACATAACATTCACATTTTTCAATTAATACCGCGGGCAGTAAGGTACGATGCACAGTTGGAGAAAGTGCATACAAAACAATCTAATATGGGTAGAAATTGGCGCTTTTGCAGAGTGATATGGGAAGGAACAATGACATCTTGTCTTCTTTATGGAGAGTGGAAATGAGATAATTTAATTTGAATTTAGTGTGCTCCTAATCAAGTGGAAAGTGGCGTTTTGAAGGCCAGTATTACATACCAGGTGTCCCAGATCTTTTAAAATAGCCCATATCTCAGTTGGGACGTTTGAAAAAAATTGTTTTTATTTCAATCTGTTTCTTTAGCTCAGTCTATTTGTTACCGGTTTTCAAAACTTTCTTCGTCGATATTGGCAATGTTGCTTTGTCTTTTTCAGTGTTAAATCATTTGAAACTTTCGTATTTATAAAATATAAAGGGTTTTTCAATAAGAGGTTTCATTTTGAATAGACCACTATCTGGTCAGCTGTCATCTTTTGACATTTGACAAGTAAAACTTACGCGATTACTAAAAATAGCTTCTACACGCTTCTACAACGCACAGAAATTGTTGAAATTCAAGTTAAAAGTATGAAAATTTTGTAGTTTTGGATCATCGTGAAGCAGCTTTTCGGCCTTCAATATTGAAACTGGTGGACAAATTTGAGTTGTTGGGACAAGCTAGTGATAGCAGACTAAAAAGAAACCAATACATCGAAATATACGGTATTCATCAACTTAGCTTCCGCAGAAAAATCTTGAAAAAAGATACGATTACAGATTCAGTATCTGTTTCTTAGACATTTAGTTTAATCTGATATTTATCAATTTCTGAGAGATTTTTTGATTTAAATTAGTGGATATTTTTCAGAAAATTATTCTAATTAATATTTAAAATATTTGTTAGAAAAACCTCCAACGCAATTTTATTTTTTTGTTTATTTATGATAACAAATAATTCAGGACATTCATAAAGAATAGTTTCGAAAAATAATTCGAATCCGTGTTCCAAGGCATCACCTTCTATGAGAAAAATTTTGGAGATTTCGAATGATCAGGCTTTTTATACACAATATCACTAAATGTAGATAAAATCTTAAACAATAACATCGAAAAAAAGAATAGAATGATGAAAATTACGGAATGAAACAAAATCGTTGTAAAAAGACTCAAAAATGTTAAAGTATATCCTGAGACACAAACCTTTATTATAGATTGAATTTTATCACAGAAAAAATGGGTTCAAATAGAAAAACTTTGGAACGAATAAAAACAATATAAAAAGTTATTGGAATATGTCCTGTAAACGAAACAATTGCTAGTATGGATCGAATATGAAACCAGAAAACCGTTAAAAATAATTAAAATATATTGAGGTATGCTCCGTAATAGTAATTGTCAAAAAGAGATTATATTGTACCTTTCACGACTTTTCGGTCAGTAAGGTAATTCCGACCGTTTTTAAGTGATTGAAAACACATTAACATCTTGAGGAATATTGTGTATTAAAATTCAAGCAAAGGAAGTCCGAAATCATAAAAAGGAGATTACTTTGCTAGAGGAATTTATGAATAAAGCATTTCTTGGGAACATTTACAAATTCATTGAAAGCTATATATCACATAGAAATCATTCAGTGTATCACTTGATGGAAAATGAAGTAAAAAATAGATTTACCTATGAAGTACCACAGAACACTGTGCTAGGAACTCTGTTGTTCAATTTGTATATAAATAACTTACTTGATGTGAAATGTAAGGGAGAAATGATAGGTTACGGAGATGATACTATAGTACTCTATGATGATAAATTTTGGGAACATCTGGAACAAAAAACAACAGAAGATTCTGGCATCTTGACGAAATGGTTCCAATTTAACAAACTCACCCTGAATTTTGAAAAAAAAACCTTGTCGTTCACATCCAACAAGGCCAGTCTTTCAAAATTAGGAGAGCTTTGAATTCATAACCAACTAAACATTTCTTAACACATAATCAAATATCTATTTATATTGATGAGCACTTAAAATGAAATGAACATATGCTGTACCTCGTTGGAAAACTGAGAGATGTTCTCTATAAATTCAGATATATTGGAAAAAGTTAGAATTCTATAAAACATCTACATCTTCTCTATAACATATCGGTACAAAGTTAGCTTACTTGCCGAATAACTGGATGTGACTCTCACAAAAAAGGCTTTGATGTTCTTCAAAGGTCAATTTTAAAAATCATGTATGAAAAAAACCTTTTCTAGTGATGTATTATACAAGATATCTAAATTACTAAATTAGAGTACATAAAAAACAACAAAAAATATATTTGAAAAAAAATGTATATGAGACAGTAATTTATTTCCACAAAAATGTTTGTACTACTACAACAATTGTTTCACCACGATGTGGCTTCTTCGGGTATTACAGATTTGTCTATTCGTCGACGTTCACAACAAGTTGGACTCTGTGCATCCACCACATGGAAAATGCCACTTGACCATAATAAGCGACAGTACAATGTAATACCTGAAGAAGCCACATCGTGATGAAACAATTGTTGTAGTAGTACAAACATTTTTGTGGAAATAAATTACTGTCTCATATACATTTTTTTTTTAATTAAAATGAGTTTCCACCAAGACCGAATCTATCAAATATTTACAAAAAATATAAGTTATTACAAGAGAACACAATTATTTAACGGGAGCAAAACAGAAAATTACGAAAGACCTAGAGCAGAAGAAATAAAAAAGCAGACATGCAATATATTTATTGCATTGAGATTATAACCAATTGTACCCACAACAAAAAAATAAAAATAAATTCGAAATGAAACTGAAAAAATACTTACTTAAAGAAGATCGAAGTTTAATGTATAAAATAAAAATTTTTTCTGGAAAATAAAATTATTGAATAAATTTTAAGCATCCTCAACTTATTATTTATTAAATTTCTGGGAATTTCCAAAGATGTATCCTAAATATTGACAATTCAGCATGTTTATGAGATTTGCAGAACAAGTGAAATAATATCGATGGAGACGAAATCTAGATTATCAGTGTTAGAATTTATAGCGGATTTAAACTATAGAATATATTTATGTGAATTTTCGAACAACTGAAATAATGAAATAATTTACTATCGATGAAGATGAAATTTCCCAGATCATCAGTGACATTATTAAAATCTATAATGAATTTTCATTACTATATACCTACATAAGTATATGTATTTATTTGGCCGTTTAGAATTAGACTTTAATTTGTAGAAACAGCTGTATACAGTTTTCACCTACTCAAGAGTAAATAACTCCACAGTTTTTTGAGCTTATTTACATTGGCTGTAATCAACTTTTCAATAAACTCTCTTATTATTATTTGTTATAATTAACTATCAAATAAACGTTCCGTTATAATTTCCACTTATTGTGACACTTAACAAAAGTTATATGAAAATAAAAAATAATTCATATATATATATATATATATATATATATATATATATATACATATATATATATCCAAATGTATTTAAAACGTCCATAACAGAAAAATAAGTACATAATGATGAAAAAAATTATAGAGTTAATAAAAACTTGAAAATTGTAAGTAACCGCAGAGCGTGAAGAGTCGAAGAAATTTTTTTCTCTATTCCAACAAAATAGTTTTTGGTGTTCAAGCTCAACATGCGCGAAGAAACTTGTGCCACTTATTAATCAGAGTGAATTCCAAACCATGACAAAATTTAAAACACAACCAAATCTTAAATTGCTTCGTTTTGCTCTGTTGAGTACCGGCAGAGAACTTACAAATAAACAGATCATGAAAATTGAAAGTAGAATACAATGATTGTCACCTGCATAGTTGCATATTTCTTCTATCTTCAAACGAGTTGACACGTTCTATCGAGGTGAAAATAACAGAAGATAAAAGAATACTGGACCTTACGTATTATTAGGTATCTAACTGACCATTTTTTGTTTGGGTAGTTATGTGTTTGAATTCCTAGAAAAAGGATGGAAAATTACCTAAAATCTTATTCAATAGGATGTAAAGAGAATGTTATATTAAATAGTGTTTTTCTCAAATTTTATTGTTATTAAAATACAACAATTATTTCGCTAATACAATAGCATCTTCAGGTAGGTGGTATCGTACATTTTAAAATAACTATTCGTTCTAAGCATGAAATAGTTATGAAAGATAGAAAATTTTTTGCTGCATGATGCTAAAGATTTATAATTCGCAAATTATTTAACGATTTCAATCGTTTTTCTTTATTGTTCTAACAAATTGAATATATTATATCCTGATATTCCTAGATATCCTGTGAAGACTTCTGAGAATTATAGTGTAAGGGATATTCACATTGAATTTCAGAAAGGTCAACTCAACTTCTGTAAAATGCAATTACAATCAGTACCCTAAAGTCGGAAGGCTATTCTGAAAAAGGGACTGCCTTATAGTCGTTTATCAATAAACTTTACAACCATTTCATCAACTCCTACCCCATGCTGTCATGTTTGTACAATATTATGCCTCAACGTTGTAAATAATTGAAGGACTCGTGCCTGAACAAAGAATATTTTCTGCTCAGAAATGTTGAAATGCGATTTATTCATCGCATGTCCAAATATTGTATCAAAATAGCCACATCTGTTTTAGATTAGGTGCACTTGACGCCTATCGGTTTGAACAGATTGCAGTCAAAGAATATTCGACTACCGAACCTCTAGTTGCCATGTGTACGGTTGAAAAATAAGGTCATCTTCTGGGATTGTGCCAAAGCTTACCTATTCAATATTTCTGGATAGTGCTGAAACATTAACGGCTTCGAAAATGATCATTGCAATACAAAAATTTTTATGTTATAAATTTATTTTCTCCTTTAAATTTAAACTTTGTTTCAGATCTAGTCCTCATTCCAAATATAGTATAGAATATAAATACTTCATGAAAATTTACACGTAAAGCTTCATATAATTATAAAATTGGCAGTTCCTATAGAGTTCAATCATTTTAGATAGAAAATTTTCCATATATGTAATGCTGTATAAAAAAGTTGTGCTAGATTGTATGAATTCAATATAAAGCTGGGCATTCAAAATTGGATCGCCTCAAAAGACAAGAAATTTTTCCTAGACGAGATTCAGAAATTGCCTGAAAGGTGTGGAAAATTAGTGAGCAATGATTGACAATATTTGGATCAATTTGTTAATTCATTGTCTTTCGAAAAAATGCATTTTGTGAGCTAAAATAACGGATTGAATATAATTAGAAAATATATAAGAGACAGTATTTTAACTTCCACAAAAATGTTTATAATAGAACAATTGTTTCACTACGATCTGGCTTCTTCAGCTATCTACATTATTACATCGTGGTGAAACAATTGTTGTATTATAAACATTTTTGTGGAAATTGAAATACTGTCTCTTATATATTTTTAATTAAAATTAGTTTCCATCAAGTAAAGACCGAATCAATCAAACATGAATCGAATCTATTTGTTTTCCCAATACATTCTGTCAAGAAAGTACCGGGAATTATCGATTTAAATGTGGCGGGGCAATGAGGCAGGTAAAATATTTTTTCATAGGTTGGTACCACTGTACTTAATTACTATGCCAAGCTTGAGCGGGATATGTCAACTAGTGTGTTTGCAACAGCTGATTAAGTCAGTCGATGTCAGAGTGCGTGCCGATTTTTACTATGGGTGATTACGTTGAGCAAAGAATTTGTTTAAAGTTTTGTGTTGCAAATGAATTTTCGTGTGCCGATGCATTGAAAATGTTGCAAAAGGCCTTTGGTGATAATGCTCTATCGAAAACTCGTGCATATCAGTGGTACAGAGCCTTCGAAGACGGTCGTGAAGTGGTCGCCCATCGACGGCTTCGATCGAAGATAACGTCGATAAAATTAAGGAAAGGGTGCTGGAAAACCGTCGTACCAGCTTGAGAGAGATAGCACATGATCTTAAGATATCCCACGAGTCCGCACGTACGATTTTGATTGATATTTTGGGCTATTTTGGGATATTTTGGATATGAGAAAGGTGGCCGCACGACTCGTACCGAAAGACCTGAATTTTCTTCAAAAACGTCATCGCGAGCAGGTTGCTTCAGACATGCTGGATCGCTGTAATTCCGATTCTACATTCATGGAACGCATTATAACTGGTGATGAGACTTGGGTCTCCGAGTACGATATGCAAACAAGCCAGCAATCATCGGAATGGGTGGCAAAAAATGAGCCGAAACCGAAAAAACCACGCCAAAGCCGCTCGAAAATGAAGGTGATGCTCATTGTTTTCTTCGATATCCGTGGCGTGGTGCACTACGAATTCGTTCCAGAGGGTCAGACGGTAAACAAGGAGTATTACCTAGGCATTATGAAACGTTTGCGTGAGCGTATCCGTAAGAAGCGGCCAAATTTGTGGGCGAACAACTCATGGATTTTGCATGACGATAATGCGCCTTCTCACCGAGCTACGATTGTGACTGACTTTCTCGCCAAAAACTCAACAAACGTGCTTCAGCAACCACCGTATTCGCCGGATTTGGCTCCCTGCGACTTTTTCCTCTTCCCAAAACTAAAATTGCCCCTTCGTGGCACCCGTTTTGAGTCGAATGAAGCCATAAAACAAAATTCGGCGCGAGAGCTAAAGTCCATCCCGGAAAGCGCCTATAAAAAATGTTTCGATAATTGGAAGTGCCGTTGGCGTAGATGTATTGGAGCAAATGGAGCCTATTTTGAAGGCGACCCAATAAATTTTGACGATTAAATGTGAAAATGTTGTTTTAATTGAAAATTCCCGGTACTTTCTTGACAGAGTAGTATAATATAGAAGAAAAGAGAAAGAATTCTGAATTTAAATTTATTCAAACACTTCTTTCAAGTATCGACTCAAATGTTATTTTATTTTATTATATGTTTGCTGACCCAAGAATAATATAACATTTTCTTCATCTCAACTTCAAAGAACGGAATTTTTATAGTTTGATTGTAAATTTTGCTTCTTAATTGTTTTCATTAGACCCTTTTTTGTTATAGGACGAAATTAAGTTTGACCAACATGTCGTTATTTAAAAAGACAACCAAAGTTTCAAGTTATTCTGACTTTAACGGTTGCTTAAATGATGAGGCAACAATAATTTTTCAATTTGATTGTAAAAATGCACATCATGGATACTAGGAATAATAGATTAATAATTAACCTATATACAATTATTGTATGTTATTCTATAACTTGGGTTGCAAGCAACCGAAGATACCTGCAGCGGAATGAAGGTAGCATAATGAATTGAGGATACACTAGTGATTCGGTTTATTGCGTCCATACAACACACGTGACTGAATGCACGTAAAGCATATATAAAGTATTCTGTTTATTGAAAATAACTTTTTTTCTGAATTAAACAAATTTTAATAAAGAGAAACTTTGAATTAACATCACTAGTATAAGAATTAATAATTTATACAATGAAAGGTTGTATATAGCCTGCAACCGAAAATACCTGCAGAGGAGTGTAGGTATCAGAAATTAAGAACAAAGAACAGATATTGTCCATAGATAAATCACTCACGATGTGGAAATCACTTATGCAATAAAATAATAATAAAAACACTGGTACACGTCAACTTTTAAATTCAATAGTGCGATTCTTAAACATAAATTTAAATATATAGGGTGTTTCGCGCAAGCCCAGCATAATCCATCCTATTTATTTTAAATGAAACACCCAGTATATTTTTATATTTTTGTAACATAATGTAACAATCAATGATATTTGCAGAGGAATGTAGCTATGTAGCCGATTCTGGCAGCGGAGTCAATATGATATAAATGACCTTTAACTGAATTTCATTACAGGTAGGTAATAAATTATTCTGACCAAATAAAATGAATTTTCATCAAGTAAGGACCGATACAATTAGTTGGTCAGCAAGGTCTCAATATATACTTAAGTATACAGCATAGAGAATAATTTCGACAATTGCTTCGAAACAATTAACATTTGTCATTATAAAATAAAACACTTGTTTACATTTTCTACTTTATTTTTGGTATTGACGTACGTTTCGTCTTTGCTAGAAAGACTTCATCAGAATACGAAGTAACAGTTGTTGTACAATGAATTTATAAGATTTTTTACAGAAGGTGTACATGTGTTTTTAATTGTTCGTCGGGTTGGTTTTCTCAAAGAATATTCCCTTCAGAATCGTGTTCACTCGATCCCTTGTAAATATTGAATAGAGGGGTGTAATAAAAATCTATTTGTTCATTTACTAGGTTATTGCTGTTTTTATGTTTATTTATTTCGTAAATTTCCCATAAGTTCAATTTTAGACCTCTATTTTCAACATGTAGAATTTCTATTTCTTTTGTGAAAGAATGGTTATTTTCAAGAAGGTGTTTAGCATAATGTGAATCTTTTTTATTTTTATCGAAACTTCTTTTATGTTCTGTTAGGCGTGTACCGAAATTTCTACCTGTTCTACCAATATAAACCTTTGGGCAATCTGGGCAAGTGAGTTTGTATACACCTGATAATTGAAGTTTATCCATACTGTTTTTATTGTTTTTGATGTATTTGCTAATAGGATTGTTTGTCTTGAAAGAGACTTTAATATTTTCTTTTTTGAGTAGGTTTTTTAGTTCAATACTAATGTTTCCGAGATATGTGAGGCTAACGTATTTGTGTTCAGATAGATCAGATGTTACTGGATAAATTTCTTTTATTGTGTTTTTGTGTATACGTTGGTTAATTAAATTATCTATTAGAGATGTATTATATCCATTGTTGTAAGCTATTTGTTTAATTATACATTTTTCTTTTTGGAAATTGACTTGGTTTAGTGTAAAAAACCTACTCAAAAAAGAAAATATTAAAGTCTCTTTCAAGACAAACAATCCTATTAGCAAATACATCAAAAACAATAAAAACAGTATGGATAAACTTCAATTATCAGGTGTATACAAACTCACTTGCCCAGATTGCCCAAAGGTTTATATTGGTAGAACAGGTAGAAATTTCGGTACACGCCTAACAGAACATAAAAGAAGTTTCGATAAAAATAAAAAAGATTCACATTATGCTAAACACCTTCTTGAAAATAACCATTCTTTCACAAAAGAAATAGAAATTCTACATGTTGAAAATAGAGGTCTAAAATTGAACTTATGGGAAATTTACGAAATAAATAAACATAAAAACAGCAATAACCTAGTAAATGAACAAATAGATTTTTATTACACCCCTCTATTCAATATTTACAAGGGATCGAGTGAACACGATTCTGAAGGGAATATTCTTTGAGAAAACCAACCCGACGAACAATTAAAAACACATGTACACCTTCTGTAAAAAATCTTATAAATTCATTGTACAACAACTGTTACTTCGTATTCTGATGAAGTCTTTCTAGCAAAGACGAAACGTACGTCAATACCAAAAATAAAGTAGAAAATGTAAAGAAGTGTTTTATTTTATAATGACAATTACAACTGATTTCTACCAAGCAACGGCCCAATCTATCATACAATTAACATTTGACAGAAATTACATCAAAAATACGTAATAATTCTGACTTTTTTTTAAATGGGACTCTAAATGCCCATCACAACATCAGAATTAATAATTTGCTTTCAGCAAAATACATTTTGATGAAGACCGAAATGTCCAGAAGGTGGCGTATTTGTAGATTTGAATCTGTTCAGTAATTTTGAAACACAATGTCTGTTGAATTGTCTACATTTTTTTTATTTCAAATAAAGGTCGCCGTACAAAATGGCGGAAAAATTACTTTTTGACGTTCCATATTTTTTTTTGTCAATGTTTCTATATTTCTTATTCATTACATATTTCAGAAATATTTTTTTCGTATTCTTGAATATGTAATGAAGTTTATACACCATGAAATTGATAAAATGAGCTTTTGAGAATTAGGAACTAGGAATGTTATAGATCTTGTACTGTTCCGACTTTACAGAGGTTCTAAAAACCCCATTCTATGTTGTTATCGTTCAATTGAGGAAGGAAAGGACTCTCTGTTTTTTAGACATCCCAAGTTGCATTTAAACGAGAACAAGAATGACTTTTTATCTCGGATTCTTCATCAGTGGATCCAACCTATTCGATTGAGACCATTTTCGACTCGAATTTAGGAAATTTAGGTAAAACGATAGCACGTTGTTCCCTAGAACAAACGCGCAAAAACGTCTCCTTCGCTTCCTGGAAGAATAATCATGAAACCGACTGAAATTTTGAAACATCCGAATGAGCAATCATAAAATTTTGACATTAATTAATGAGACTGTCATATAGATTTTATTAGAATATAACGTATTTTTTCTTTGTTGAAGAAAATGTCGCACGTAATTAGGATAAATAACAATAAAATTCAGATAACTGATCTTTTGAAATGTTTTATGATATTTGAAGATGATTATAAGGTGAGTCCATGAATCCCTATTCTATTAAGGAATTATAACATAAGGAAACAAAAACTGATTGCATAAAATGGGAAAGGCTCTGTCTTGATCACCCACAATATCCTCAACAAGAACTTTGTTTCTTACCCTTGAAATCTAATTGGGTCGTCTTACTTATTTGGCGGCATAATACCAATGTTGAAGGAGTTCAGTTGGTATTTCAGATATTCTGTTATACGAGTTGCTTCGCTGATATTGTTATCTACTGAGATTTACGTATATGCAATATATGTCAGCCAAATGGAATAAAATTCCATTCTAGGATATTACTGGAAAAACTTGAGTTCTATGGTCTCTCAGGTGTTACGTTGGAACTGATGGTAAATAAGGTACAAACAACATACCTTAATGGAAATTATTCTATCTGCCAGCATCCAAGTGATGGTGTCTCCCAGGGTTCCATATTGGGACCTTTATTGTTCCTTATATATATTAATGATTTGCTGGAGAATGTGAAAGTTCACCAGAGAGTACTTTTTGCTGGAGACACATCTCTTTCGAATTGCGATCAGAGGAGAAGGGACTGCAAGAAAAAGATAAGGAAACCTTGATCCAGATCAAACTCTAGTTTGATGCAAATAGGATGAAGATCAATACTGGAAAGATTCAAGAGCTTCTATTTGAAAGCAGAACAACATCGACCTTCAGTTTCTTTGTATCATATTGCAGCCAACTATGAAATTCTCGAAGCATATCGACAATTTGATCCGAAAATTGTCAAGAGCAACTTATGCAGTTGAAAGAGCTAAATAGAAAGCAGGTTGAGTAGTGGCAACTGGTTGTTTCTACAGCAATTTGAACTATGGTGTGCTCTTTTGGGGAAGATTAAAGGATAAACAAATTTTGTGCGAATACTGGCGCAAGTAGCAGATACAGCTGCAGAAGTATCTTTACAAATGAGAATATACTTACCTTATCATCTATATTCAAATTTATATGTGTACTGTTTATCAATTATCAAAAAGACAGACAATCATGATGAATAAACGAAATGAAAATAACTTCACTATCCAATACCATACGATTAACGCCGCCCAACTACTGCAATTAAAATATTTCACAAAATGCCGCCTTATCTTAACGAAACGACAGGGACAAAATAAAAAAAACCTCAGAAAATGTTAATAAAGAAAGCATACTGCAGTTTAGAGATATATTTCTGCGATAAAACTCAATAGTGTGTCTTGTTTTTATTAGGATGTTTGTAGTTTATGATTATAAGATTTATTTATGGATCAATTTTTCCTGTTTGTGTCAATATACATTATAATTGTCATTAATACTTGTGAAATTCAATGAAATATTCATTGAATTTCCAGATAACTCCATCAAGATACATCAAAGAGCTGGAGATGACTGTAGAAGAAAGACTGAAATTTCTGAACGACAGAAGTAGAAAGCAAAGAATAGGAAAGCAGAATAAACTCTGGGCGATACCTGATATTGTAGTATTCCAGAACTTCGAAACTCACGTGAAGTACTCAACAATGATCTCTTTCATGCACCAAAAACAAAATCCGGTGAGAATCAAGGTCTTTGCAGACCTGAGTCCCTGCTTCAGTCTGAAAGAATTGCCTGGAACAGTTTATTCGAAGTTGGCTCCCGGAACTCCACATAAAATGGTTCTGGAATTTTATTCGGAAGAACACAGGGATTTCTCGTCATCTGTACGGTTCGAAGCAGATGACGATGTGATATATCTGCCTATAGTCGGTGAGTTAATCTGAAATACTGAAATATTAATCGCCTCAAATATTTGGATGAGGCATAATTATCCGCCTTTTTCTTAATTTTACTATGAAAGAGAATTAAAATTTCATTAGGAACATTGTTTATTCAGTAGAATTTTTTTCGCCATGCGCACTTTTTGCAGACGACATGAAGATATAAAACTATGCATCGAATGCGGGGATCCTTCAGGACGTTTTGTGGGCTGTGGAGGATTGTTGTCAAAAATGGTAGTCTAATTTAAATGATAGTTTGAGTAAATACCAGCAAATGATGCGTTTTACCCAGGCAGAAATAACCTCCAAATTTCAATATGCAGCCGATGGTCACTGCTTGACACCCGTTGATGATCTGGGCATCACATCGCAATATAGCACTTAACTGCAGTTATGTGCATCCTTTGATGGAATATGCTGGACCGGTGTGGTACCTTTCTCTCAGGAGCGATCAACTTCTCCTCGAGTCTGTACCGTGTTGGAATACAAGTATTCCCTTTGGGAGGGTAAGACCAGACTATCACGCTCGTTTGAGACTACTGAATGTGAAAACTTTTGGGGATTGAAGAGGTAAAGGTGATCTTATTGTGACTTATTCGGCTCTGCATGAGTTCTTTGCTATGAATATGGATCACCCCTACATGAGAATCAGCACCCAACTCCGTGGCCATGCCTGACGAAAGAGAATTTCAAAACCACACAGCATCAAACGTTTCTTTCCAACAGAGTTTTGGGCGGACGGAATGGATGTTGTTGGTGCAAATTCTGTGAATTCCTTCAAAAACCGACTCGACCAGTTCATTCGAGATCAGAAGCGCTTCCAACGTAACTAATGTAACTTATTTTGTAATTTTGAGTTTATGGGTGGAAACCCCTACTCTTTTCATATCTTAATAATAATAATAGTAACCTACTTCAACAACTGCTTTCCATGAACAAAGAAGTTGGTATGCTTAGATCCACGGTTTAACATCGGTTACCAAGTCATCTGAATCGTCGAACATATTGATCGCCTGTCAGTTTTTCAGTGAGCGATCGACTTGGTTTTATAGAAGCTTCGGTCGGTGAATATGGTGGATGAGGAACAGGATCTAAAACAGTGGTCAACACTTAAGTTGAGGAAGAGGATGCAAAAAGCTTAAAAAGATTATGAAACAAGGTGGACCTTCTTAAATCATGTTCGACTAGTACCGAAAGACTTGAGTTACACGGCTAAAATTATGAACGAATTTCTGAACAAATCTTAACGAACAACCACTGTATTTTCCTGATATGGATTCAGCGGACTATGCTCTCTTTCCAAAACTCAGTTAACTCCATTTTGAAGGCAATAAGTTTGGATTTTTTGTGTGTCAATAACCGATTTTCAGCAGTGAGAATGTAATACAATTTATTATCTCCTTCGTTGTATTATAAACAATACTTCTACTCCAAATCTGAAAAATAATACCGATATTTCCAGCTCTTGCACCTAGACCAATAATCATCTTTCCTGATGTAATAGAGTTATCAGAAACCGTTGTGAACATAGCATCAGACAAAAAAGTTTTCATGAGGAATCTGGGCAAGAGTGCTGTGGTATTCAAACTCAAGGCTGAGTCGCCCTTTAGCGTCTGTCCGAGAACTGGTATTATGGAACCGGATGAAGTACTGGATGTAAAGGTGAGAGGCAAAATGAAGGATATTTCAAAAGGACATGACAATTTTGTATTCAACTAAGACATAGAATGACTGACATATTAGACTGAAATTTATTCTGAAAGGTGCGCCATCTAGGGTTTGCATTTCGAGGTAGCGGTTATTTCGAGTCTGGCAATACTTATGTCAATATTTGTCATTAATGGAATGGGTCAATTTGCGCTTGAACAAAATTGGGACTAGAAAGTTTCACTAATGCTAGAAGTGAAGCTTCGTGACCATCCGATGCGTTTTCACTTCGCTCAATGGGCTTATCATCGTATGGTCGAAGATGAGCATTTTCCCAGAAAAATCATCTTTAGCGATTAAGCTCATTTTCACCTAGGAGGACTATTTTTTGTGAGGATCCGTTGAAGATAAGTGTTACGCTAACAAACCAAAAACGATTGATGCCTTGAAACAGGAAATCGAAATTGGCATTCATGAGATTGAGCCCCAAATGATCGACAATGTACTGCAGAATATACTGTAATTCAAATGGGAAGAAATTTCCCCAAACTTGGAAACAAATCAGCACAACGTCCAATAATTATGTTGCTGCGACAAGCCGTAGCTTCGTCCTATTGAAATAGAGGTCAGTTTGGGTCATGTCCACAACTTTTTCAGTAGGAGGAGTCAAAAAATTTATTGGGAGAATCGCAATGCACCTTTTGGCTTGTCACTATTATAAAGTAACCAGGAGGGTGGATGCCCTCGAGAAGTATTCGTACGACCTGCCCACCCAATTGGTGTTGGACTCGAGGGGGTAGTCGCATCATCTTGGAGGCTCATTAATTGGATCATTTCTCGATATAATGTTATCGCCAAATCTTTCTTTCAATAAATCAATTGTTACGGTAGCAGCATGAGGTGTAGCACCATCTTGTTGAAATCAAAACACTTCTGGGTCGATACCATTCAAATTTTGAAACAAATAATCATTGATCATCGATCTCTAACGAGCACCATTCACAGTAACATTAGCTCCAGCATCGTTTTTATAGAAATATGGACCGATGATGCCTCCAGCCTGTAAAGCACACCATACAGTGCATTTTTCAGGATGGAATGGAACCTGCAGAACTTATTGAGGATTGTTTTCACTCCATATACGGCAATTTTGCTTGTTTACGTAGCCGTTCAACCAGAAATGAGCTTCATCACAACAAAATTTTACGATAAAAATGTGGATCAACTTCAAGCTTTTCTAGGGCACAATCAGTAAACAAACGATGCTTATTATGGTCAAGTAGCTTTAGTTCTTGAACCAGTTGGATCTTGTATGGGTGTAGACAAAGATCTTCACGAAAAATTTTCCATGTGGTGGATGCACAGAGTCCAACTTGTTGTGAACCTCGACGAATAGACAAATCTGGATCATCATTAACACTATGACTTACAACAGCGATATTTTCTTCCGTACGTACAGTTCTTTGTCTTGTTGTTGTTGTTGCATCGAGTAGAGAAAATGTTGTCCGAAATATATCGATAGTTCGACGAATAAGCTGCTCTGATGAACGATTATGTAAACCATAAATTTCACGAAGTGCTCTATTAGTTTGGCGAATAGAACACTAATTTTGAAAATAAATTTCAACAATTTGTAAACGTTGTTGCGGCGTGAGTCTTTCCATGATAATTTGTGAATGCTTACTGAACAGAAATGCCAAAACAACATGGTTTCTACCTTCTGTCAAATCACATTTACATACTTTCTATCGGATCCTGAAATCATCCTTATCGAAAGTTCTATCACTCTAAAAAAAACACCCGATATCTTTAAAGATCTCTCAGAAGTTTCTAGCTTGTACAAGTTAGGAGTTCAATTGTGTTCTGGTTAGCCTTTGTATTTGCTTCCTTACGCTACTTTAGGCCCAGCACTTTAAATTTTCGATGTGACAGTAACATAGCGGCCGAAAATAAACTAGAAAATTTCTCATCTGCTCAGACGGGGCTTGAACCCGGGAACTTTACATGTCATTTTTGAATCGGAAGACCATTACCATTGGTCAAGAAGTCACGTGATTTCCTATCATCGATATGATGAGCAGCCCGAAAATCTAAAAATCGTTCAATATCACGTAGTTGCATATTTCAAGTTTATTGATAAAATAGCCAAAGTGAAACAGGTTAGCTGTAAATAAGAAATTTGAGCTATGATAATAGAAAGTTCTTGAAATGGAGAGAGACAGTAACATACATCTTTATTCAAACAAACTCGACAAGGTCGAGTTGTTATACAGAGAGATGTTATACTCAAACTCCTTATTATTGATTTTTGTTACAGATCAGCCCAATTAATTTATAGTTAAGCTGTGCTAAAATAGTCTTGAATTCACGAAAATACAACAAAAACTGCTTGACATATTCTCATCTAAGTCATATTATTTCAGATAAATTACAAGACTTTCAGAGTAGAGCGGAATATATCTGAAGTGGTTATCAGTTTCGAGGGTGTAGATCTGTATGCAAAACTTATATGCGAAGCCAAGAACTGCGAAGTATATTTGGACAAAACAATTCTCTATTTCGAGGATACATTTCTGAACCTTCAAAGATGCATATACATGAATTTAGTGAACAAGAGCGCATATACTATGAAATATCAATGGAAAATGTTCAAGACAAAGTATAAAGATATAGAGGAATGTGAAGATTTTCGCCAGAAACTAGAAGGTGTCAATGAGTACGAAGTATTGAGGAATATACAGGAGGAAAACCCTAATATAACAGATGCCGACCTTCATAGAACCTTCTTGCAGAGGATATATGAAGACGAGCTGGCCGAATTCGATTCCACTGACCAGTTTTTGTTTCATGACCCGAATTTCAAATTTTCGGAAACTGTGAGTGTACAGAATTGCAATATGCCAATTTGGAAATCATTTTTTCCTCAAATATGATTCAAATAGAGTTTTAACTTCTTCTATTCTTAAAAAAAAGTTTCTAAGTAGGAAGAAGCAAAATAGAGGGTGCGACCTAAAGGGACAAAGGTGTAAAAAGTCATCATATCGATTATTTCCACTTAAAAACAAATTTACTGACGGATCCCCAATACTTATTTGAATAAGAGTTTGAAAAATTAAAAGTTGAAAATCACCTCAATAAATTAGTGCCCGTTGCATTGCTTGAGGCGTTCATGGAGTTCGCATAAATTCTTTCCAACATCACGCTGCCAACATGGGCAACCTATATAAAGGGTCTTTTTATGGGAACGCCCCATTTTTATATTGAAATTACTCATGCATGGCAGCCACTGATTATTTGTGACATTGACGGTTGTATTTGTCAATGTCTACCATTTGATCATGGAAAGATACACACTCAACATTTACAAATAATCCAAATTTATTATAAAAAATCGCGATCTGTTACTCTAACTATACGTACTTTAACTCCAATTTTTGATCGTTATAATCGTCCGGATGAAAGAACATTTGAACGTTTAGTGATGAAATTCAAAACGAATTTTACAGTTCATGATGTTACAGTGCCAGTGAGATAAAAAAGAAGTGAAGAGATTATTGCTGCCGTACGTGAAAGTGTTCGTGAAGACCAAAATTTATCGATTTCTCGACGTTCATAAGAGCTAGGCAATTCCCAGACGTCTTTGTGGCGAATTTTACGAAAAGACCCTAAAAAATTGTTTTAACCCAAGAACTTAAACCAACAGATCATTTAAAGCGTCGTGTATTCAGTACATGATGCTTAGAAAAAACCGGAAATGATGCAGATTTTCATAAGAAAATCATTCTTATCGATGAGGCTCATTTCTGGATTTATTTCTTTGGGGTTACATTAAGACATTGGTTTACAGCAATCATCCAGCAAGTTTGGACGATTTACAGATCAATATAGAACGAGTAATTGCTAACAGGCGACCTGATTTGTGTGAGAGTCATGGAAAATTGAGTTCAACGACTTCATTCCTGCCAGCGTTTTCGTGGTTGACATTTTCTTTCATAACTAATGGTATCCATTGTACCTTATAATGAATCAAAAATTTCAATAATTTTCAGCTAAGTTATGTGTTTTATTTACAAAACAAATAGGGCGCTGTTAATGAAAGGCCCTTTATAAATAGCTACCTTAAAATCATCCATCGTTCGGGGCTTGTGTTCGTATACACTTGTTTTGAGGTGACCCGAAAGGGGAAAAATCACAGATGTATAAATCTTGGGGTCGGAGAGGCCATAGTAAATACCTCCATTGTAATAACTGGCATGTGAGCGTGGCTCTTTCACCGGGTAACCAGTAAGCAGTATCAATAACGCCCGAAAGTAGGTTGTGCGATTAGGGTTCGCCTTATCATCGCGCAGAGCGAAAATCTGCAGGTCAGTAACCGAGTTGTTTAGGTTAAGTTGTTTAGGTTAAGTTAAAAGCTTAAGAATTGATGTTTAAGCACGATTAATTTCAAAAGAACAACTTGGAGACTGGGAATGGTAGGTATTAAAACCAAAGAAGAGGGTCTTCGTCTCAATTGAACAAAATCTATCCATTTGCACTAGATATTAATGTACGAGTACGCTTAAACATCTTATGCTTTTATGAATTTTCTATATGGACCATTTTTAATACCTTAACGAAAACTGAAGTCCCTTATTGTATTATACCCCAACCTCCCTGAATGCCAATCTCTTTCAGAGTGGGGTTGTTGGTCCACACAGTATAGTTAATATCCAAGTAGTTTTTTGTCCTGACATAGCGGAAAGGTTTGAAAAAATCGCATACTTAGACGTTACTGGCAGAGAAACCCGCCAACCGTTAAAAATGATTGGAACGGGACTTGGACCAGAAATATGTTTGAATTTCAAGGTTTTGGATGTGGAGAACTTGTATCTTTGTGCCAAACATCAATATGAGATAGTGGCTAAGAACGAAGGTGAGCAAAATGTGAATTTTTTTGATTTATTCTTTTTACAAAGAAATTAAAACTTAGTAATCTTTAAAGGAATCACGAATTTTATTTTAAATTTGGAAATTTCTGTCTGAAGATTTGATCAAATTTTGTTTTCATAGATGTATAGTATAATTTCGTATAATCATCTTGTATATTCTGTAAAAAAACGAATTGATACTCATTTCACACGAGTAGGCATAAGGAGAAGATGTAGCGGGTTGGCCATTTGAAATTTGCACTTTTGATCGGCTATAAATAAAAAACTATAATAATGAATATTTTTTCAATGTTTAGAATTAATTGGGAAGGCTAAACCTTGAAATTTAATCCAATCTACCCCATCCTTCAGTACATTGTCGATTGTTCGAGGTTCAATCTCATGAATAGCAACTTCTATTTCGTGTTTTGAGACATCAGTAGTTTCCAGATGGTTACCGTAATACTTATTCCTAAGGAATCATCACAAAAAATAGTCCTTCGTGATGAAAATGAGCTTAAGCGCTGTAGTTGATTTTTCTGAGGAAATGCTCATCTTAGGTCATCTGAGGTAATGCGATCGTTAGCCCAGTGAGCGAAGTGGAAACACATCGAAAGATCGCGAGGTTTCACTTCTTGCACTAGTTGAGCTTTGTAAGCCTTTATACCGAGGTCTTTATGCAAAATTCTCCTCAGAGAAGTACGAGAAATGTTCAGTTCTTGAACACGATGACGATTGATGGATGCTCAGCCACATCTGGGCTACAGCAGCAATGTTTTCAGGTATGTTCACTGGAAGAGAATGTGAACATGTTGTTTTATCAAATAACAATCCAGTTTTCACGAACAAATTGATCCAAAAATTGCCGTGAATCTCTTTCATTTCTATTGAATTGAAATTTCCACGTAAGTTTGTAACAGTTTGGATAGAAGATTCACCACTTTGGAAATATGTTTTCAATACTTCCCAGTTTTTTTCAAGCTTAAGTTGACATATTTCGTTAATGTCAAATATTGAACTAACTTTGCCAGACTTCAAATAACCACTACAGTGTAACCTCTTTAATCCGTACAGTTGATGGCAAGGTAGTTGTCCGGATTTGTCCGGATTATAGAAAAACGGAATTATTCTTATAGGTTGTTCATTAAATAAAATATATTATTCATAATAATGACAAAAAACATTATATTTATTTAAATTCTCAAATACAAAAGACCACAATTGAGAGTATCTATTTATTATTCTTTTAATTTGTTTATCATATAAAATATGATATTCAAAAAGGTAACAGAAAATATAAATTGAATTCTCATTTTCCCAAACAATTGTTCCCAGTTAGATTCATCTATTTATTTATTTTCTACTTTGAAATAATCTGAAATTTTGGTTTGAACTTTAGAACCAGCTTCATTTTTCTCTGCCATATTTTCCATTTCGAACAGTAGCTTCATCTGCTCGCCTGAAATTTTGTTTTCTGATGCCTATTGAATACATTTGTTGAATGCAATTACTGCATCTTCGTTCTTCACTTTTGTGACCGTCATCGTCAGTATCATTGGTTTCTAATTCATTTCTTGTTTCTTCCACAACATCTTTGTCAGTTAGTAGGATTTCGCTCTCAAAAACATTTCCATTCTTTGCAAGATCTATAAAATGAAAATTATGATCTTCATCATCTGAAGGTGAAAAAAAGTTGCTCAATAATGATTTTTTTATCTAATCTGGGTTTACTTTGCGCTATGCTTCATTCGACGAAACCACAACATCTTTGAGATTTATGCTTTTCAAAGTTGTTTGAATGTCAGTCTCAGATGATACAACTTTTTTCAGTAGATATTTCCTATGAAACAGTTTTACTGCTTAGATAACGTGTTGATCCATTGGTTGTAAAAATGGTGTACAGTTAGGTGGTAGGTACATAACAAAAATTTGGTTGTCTTCTCTCTTAAGATTTGTTCGATGCGGTGCATTATCTAATATTTTGATAGCTTTTGGCGGCATATTTGGGTCTGTTAATTTTTTTCTTACTGACTGCACGAACTCCATATGAAACCATTCACTCAATAAAAGTTTTGTTACCCATCCTTTTTTTTGACCTTCGTATATGACACAGGAATGTATGAATTGCGAAGAGCCTTTGGTTTTGCAAATTTACCAACGATAAACATTCTCAGTTTATGAGATTCTGTAGCATTAGCGCATGGCATAAAGGTAATTCTTTCTTTGGAAAGTTTTCTACCAGGCGCCAATTTTTCATATCCATGTGCTAAGGTTTTATTTGGCAGGACTCTCTAAAAGAGTCCAGTTTCATTAGCATTATGTACCTGATCAAGTTGAAGATCCATTTCTCTGATTTTAGAGTAAAGCTGTTCTTTAAATGGTTCCACTGCATCGACATTGCTCCAAAGAATTTCACAACTAGTCGTCAACTGCGGAATACCATATCTTTCTTTGAATTTTTGTAACCATCCGCTACTTGCTTTGAAGTCACCGGTTAAGTTCAACTCATGATAAAAAAATTTTGCTTTTTTGCATATATCACCAGATATTGGAGTCCCTCTACTTCTTTCCTGAACAAACCAAGCAAATAAAGTTTTTTCCATTGCGGGATATTGACTAAATCGAAGAGTTCTTCTTTTTTCCAAATTTTTCTCTTCAGCTTCAGAGTTTTTTATATTGTATATTGTCTTTATTCTTGCAGATGTCAGATATCGTGGATTTTCCAACGTTAAATTTCTTAGGAACTGTTCTGACTCTTTCACCCAACTCAGCAAATATAATTACTTCGCACTTTTGCTTTAGATTCACTGTTGTGTGCGTTTTTTTCGGCATTTTCGGAAAATAATTGTTTTTAACTGCACGAAAAACAACTAACAACAAACTAAACGTACGCTGATACACTAGCGCAGCCCAACAATCTTCTGAATCGTGTCTCAACTCCTACATTTCAGACACAGTGGCTTGTGTGCCTCCGGATTATGGAAATGCGTCCGGATTATGGGTTTTGAAATCAGGCGTCCGGAGTACTAGATGTCCGGATTTGAATGTGTCCGAATTAGGGAGGTTATACTATACTTCAAAATGCAAACGCTAGATGGCCCATCCTTTATATCACCCTACATACAAATAATGAATGAATATTTCGGGAAATTAAATGGATTTTGTATATAATCGTTTTTTGTATCTTAAGAGATTTATGGCGATATTCCATTTTTTCATATTCATCTCTATGAAGGGAACATACCCGGTACCCTTACTTACTGTCACAAAAATATGGACTTTGGTGGCTCAATGTCTTGCTCGCCAGGTGAAGTTTACATAAATCCTGGAAAATGTGAAAAAATGGTACTAGAGTTCAGCTCTACCATGCAAGGAAAGTTTCTGGAAAATCTGCATTTCAGGATTGCCGAATCCGGAGAATATATCGGTTGTATTTTTCAGTGAGTAAATAATGTCTTTCGAATACAATTAATAATTCGGATCTATTTCAGAGGAAATGTCGTGTGTCCCCTTTTAAGTTACGATATACAAGAAATTGATTTTGGAATTGTTGCATTCGGTGAGTCAGTTTTCACTATTCTGTTGTGTGTTGATGCAAACTTTGCTCGGGTACAAACTTGCACCTTTAGAAATATTGATGATGGTAAAGAAAACAGAAAAACGAAATAATGAAAATTGTAAATGTGTTAAGAGCTTCCATTGAGTAGGATGGTAAATATTGACGACGTGCACATAGAGCAGGCCTAACTGCATTCTAATTGCGTCAAAAAACGTCTGATTTCTATTTTCCAGATTCCTCAATTAACGAACACTTATTAACAATTTTTACGTATTTAGAAAATTTGCCCGTCCATTAAATATAAGCCTGTTAACCTGTAGATATCTAATTGTTTCAATACAGAAATTTTGAATGGACGAAATTAATTTAATCGTCATTTACAACAATAGTTTAGGTGATCCTTGTACAATATAAATAAAACTTAGATTGTAAAACACGTGGCCTCTAGGCCAGGGCAGCTACGAGAGCCGATAAGACGAAAAGACAGAGACTCGTCTCGTAACATGGGAAATTCATACAAATTCATATTATTCTGGAGATTAATAGACGCTTCCTGGATGACGGCCTCAACAAAATATTCTTCAATTAACCAGCTAAAAGAGGAATGCATATTAATGTCAATATCGGCGTAGAGTTGAGTTACTCGTACTTGAAAGCCACACATATAGATCAAAGACACCTGCAAATGTTGAAAAAACTTTCGTGAATTTTATAGAATTATTATTTATGAGCATTATATTTTTTGAACCTCTTTTGTCAAGAAAATATTGAAAAACACAAGTATCAACTATCACTAATATTTCAAAGGTATAAATTGAAAAAAAACTGCAAATATAAAATTCAAATAAGTGTTGGACGTACATTTTGTTTAATTGAAAAATCTATATATTTTACCACAGACTCAGCAGACCACATGTTTAAAAGATAAGAACACATTTCAGAATGCGTACAAATTTGTGCGAACACGAACATAATGGGTGTTAAAATAAATTTCCATCATTTTCTTGAATTCAGATGTACAAGAGTTGATTTGACTTTTGAATGATAAAATGCTATTAACGAAATTCAAACACAAAATATTCTGTAACCTTTGCGAAATCATCAATATTTTGAATATGGAACAGCATAATTCTGTGAAACCTTTTCAATATTCAAAAAATTTCTTTAAATTTAATGAAAATGTCTCAGAAACACTGTTTCTCTTTTAGTAGATATCATATATTACATGTCACATAAATCCTTCAAATGATAAAAAAATCTGAAGAAAATATAGGATATTGACTGAAATTTTCTAGTGAAATTTAGCCAATACATCTGTTTTAGATGGACTTTATGTTTAAATCAAATCATCATTTCATAAATATTACTTCTAGCCCACCAAAACTCTATGGTCTAATAAAAACTCACTAATAAGAGGCACCAATTCGCCCACTTAGTCCTGCCCATAAAGTAGAAGAAGAATTAAATGGAATTTTTGAAAGACTTACTAATTTCACTCCAAAATACACAATAAAAAATTCCATAGAAGTAACAACGAAATTAAAAAATTTTACTTTACCAAATAATTCCTACCTAGTATGCCTGGATGTAGACAATATGTTTCCAACTATAACCAAAAATGATAGATTCATTTAGCTTCAGAAATTCTTGAAAAATCATATGTAAATCCCGTAATACACAGTGATTTCATTGCCCTTTTAGGACAATGCCTACTTAAAAACTATTTTTTAATTGAACTACTCCACTCCTTGCAGATATATTCATGTCCGAAATAGAAAATAAAATCTTCAATTCAAAATTACCCGTGAATATTCATTTCTGGTACAGACACATGGACGATGTACTCACGTGTATTTCCGGAACATCCAGACAACTGAGTCAATTTTTGAATTTCTCACATAATATTCACCCAAAAATTAAATTCAAATTAGAAAAAGAATGAAACAACAGAATTACATTTTGAGACCTCTCGATATCACACTCGAATAGTAAAATAGAATTTAACGTGTTCAGAAAACCCAGATGCACTGATATATGTATTCCCATTGACTCCAATTAACCATATTCACAAAAAATGTCAGCGTATCAATTGATGATCCATAGAGCTTTCGCATTACCCTCATCAAAAAATAACCGCGAAACTGAAGTCCAAACTATAAAATTAATAGCAACGAACAACGGTTTCAATTCCAATATAATAGATAATTTAATTGGACAAGCTGAAATAACTATAAACCAAATTTATCCCATCATAAAAACTAAAGAAAACAAAAAATTAATTTCTTAATCGTACTTCGGTAGCATAAGTCAAAAAGTGGCCAATAGTTTTTCAAAATTAGATATTAATATTGCTTTCAAAACAAATTATCATCGGTATTATTTAACGCAAAGGACCCAACTCCAAACATACACAAATCGCGAGTTTATGAGTTACCTTGTTCGACGTGCATTAATAAATATGTAGGACGGACGGGACGTTCCTTCAAGGCGAGGTTCAACGAACATAAATTGAATTTCATGAATGATAAACATACTTCTACATTTGCCACCCATTGTTTAGAAAACGGCCATCCTTTTCCGATAATAAATGATCTTAAAGTTTCACATGTAGAATCAAAAGGAAATAAACTTGATTATTTAGATTCTGTTGGAATTTTCAAATTATTTCACAATAAAAATAATGTAAAAATGATTAATGACTGTACGGATCTTCGTAAGACTAAAATATTTGAGATATTTAAATAATTAACATCTGTTCACCAATCTTCTTTGGCGTGCCGACATTCTAATAATTGCTAGGAGTACTTTCTTTTTTAACCTGTGTTTAATACCTCTTCTACCTCTGTATATGAATAAATACCTTGTCCTGCTTGTTAAGTCTTGAGTTGTCTGAAGATGGGATAGATAATTCCCGAAACTCGAGTCACAATTAAATGTATGAAATATCAATTTATTGGAGAAAAACATAGTAATTTCTACAACTTGTTTTGATTATGATCAACTACCAAATAGAAACAGCTGAAATAGTTCAATTCTACTCCAAAAAGTTCTGCATAATAATTTGAAAATGTCGTTTCAAAAAATATAGCACATTCTCCAGAACAGCGTTTGAAACTCACACTAATCCTCATCAGTCTGCCTTTTTAGATGATAAATAGACAATCAATAAAAATATATCACAAAGCTTGTGATAGTATCTAATCATGGAAGGAAACTGATTATTAGCGACTCAAACTTATGATGCAGAATATCCCAAGAGAAGAGATCTAAAATAATCTCCTTATAGTTGTAAAATAACGAATAAAGGATTCTTAAAGAGCTTTCCACTGGTAACTTCACAGCGATACAACCTAGACACGATCGATTAAAAAGTCTGGTAATTCTAGGTTATGTGAACCGGTAACATATATCACCAATCACACGTGGGAAATAAAAAACTTTAACACATGTACAAGTTTCAATATTCAAAGATATATTCTGCTAGCCTTCTATATATTTAATGTCAAAAAATTATATTCAATATTATAACTTTAGGAATTAAATTAATGTCATATAAGCACCGCTTATATGAGACGACATATAAAATAAACATTCATTATAAGACATCCAAATGAGATAACAAAAATCAATAAAAATAAATTGTTAACAAAAATCCTATAAATTAAATAATTTGAGTAGACAAAATTTTGTTTCTGCTCATCCCTCTTATGAAAACAGATATCTTTCAAAAATGTTCAACAAAATCATAATAATTTCATCATGAAACTATCTTACTTAGAATATTCAATATTATTGGATACCTATCTAAGTTACTTTTTAGAAAATCTCAAGATATGTAGAAACATTACTTAAAAACATGTTTTAAGAGAGACTTTGCTCGTCAGTACCCAATCATATTCAATAAAATATAACATCAATCAACAAAAAAAATTTATTCACCTTTAACAATCAAGAAATGAAGTCCAATGTTGACTCAAATAAATAGTTTCGTGGTTTACCATTGATCTTAGAGGTTAAAAGGCAATTTAACGGCATCTGTTATAGCACAAGGAAAATCCATATAAAGAATATTAAGGAAACCAAATAATTATATATTATGAATAAAATAAAATAAATGGAGGTTTATACTTGATAGAAGGTATATAAAAATTGAAATATTTAAATAATTTTATAAACCTTCTATCAAGTATAAACCTCCATTTATTTTACGTGTACAAGTGCTCTTCAGAGTCGCGTAGAAATGACGCTTACATATAATATAGTTAAGTCTACCAATGAAGCATCATAAGAGAGTGATTACTTACAAAATTGGTGAATATATATGAATTTGATATCGATAAAGCTTCATTGAGCCTCAATACATAAATAAAACGGCCACTTCTAACGATATTTTCTTCATTTTGTTAAGGTTTTGCTATAGAGAAGGAAATTTCTATCCGGAATTCAACGGAAGTTCCAATAGAGTTCAGAATATGTGTTGTAAATGATGGAACTCATGATGCTATCACTTGGGTAAATTTCTCAATGAGTCATAACGCCAAATCCATTAGTCAAACGCCCAAAGAGTTTAGTATTTATCCTGACGAAGCCACTGTTGCTGGAAATTCTTCAATTACTATAAAGGTAAGGCTGACTTTGTGGAAAAAATATTGATATCTTTCAGTGGCTTAAATTGAGTACTGAGTATACACCTCGCAATCGAAAAATTGAAGTTGATTCTTCTTCCTCAGTTGGGAGCTATACTTGAAGAAGAAAAATGGTAGCTTAGAAGCAGTTTTATTGAACATATTTACACTTTCTTTTTTTATTCATTTGCAAATTTTATCATGGAAAAGTTGAGCAATGAACAACCTGCCAAAGTAAATGAAGCCTATCACGAAATTGGGCTTTCAAACAAAAGTTTATTTCATACTCTTCTCTCATTTTTTCGACGCGCATAATCGTTCAACCCAAAGAGCTGTTGAAAAAATTGGACAGAAATCCTAGCTGTACATTTAATCGAAGAGTATTTCTGATTGCCAGTTGCTCTGAACCATTATAAAAGGTTTTCCAATAAGAGGATTAATTGCAGGTTCAAATTTTAATGATGGCGTGGTTTTTACTTGTCATATGACAAAGGACGACAGCTTCAAAAGTGACATCTTTCCAGATAGCGGGCTGTTCAAAATGAAACCTCTTATAGGAGCCACATACCACACACCTTCTTAGAAACGGCACAATTTATATAGAATTCATTTTTACCTTGGTCAAATTTGTATTTCAGATAACATTAGTTCCGAATAAAGCCCGAAAACGATCGACTGTTCTACATACCTACATGTGGGGCTCAAGGAAGCATTACGTAGAATTGCCCATATATTACAATTGTATAGTTCCTAAGGTGGAATGTTCACCACCCAAATTGGATATAAGATATTGTTTCATCAACTGCCCCTATGATAGACAGTTCACATTAAAGAACATAAGTGAAGTACCTGGTTATATTCTCCACAATGAGATAGTAAGTTTTAGTCCTAAGCAAATTCCTTAGGGATCGCATTTCATATTCATTTTCAAGGAGGAAAATGATGGCCTGTCTTGCACCTTATCTTTGACTGAATCTTATATTGATCCTGGAGAAGAGATCACCATACATCTGGAAATTAAAGGGTTGCAGCTAGGTCTCCACACGAAATATTTGAAGTAAGATATAATTCCAAGTTTCCTCAGAAGTATTTCGGTTTACTATGATAAAGTAAAAGACCTATTCTATTAAGTGATGCTTCATTTACTTGAAAATCACAAATAAACATATCATAGCTGCTGTATTTGTTTGTGTGTATCCGAAAAAGTAAGTTTTCTTCTGTCCAGTTCATTTTGAATTCGTGCTTCAGGAGGAACATTCTTCAATGATTGCCTGAAAATATTTAAAAAACCAGATACGGCAAGATAAGTCATGGTTCTTGCACCGAGACATTACACCAGTCAGCTTTGTTGATTTCTGAGTTTCGTGCAAGAAATCTGGTTACTGTCATTCCTCACCCTTGTTACTTGTAAGATCTAGCTCGTTTTCAGTCTAGCGATTTGTTTATCATTGCACAGATCTGATATTCTGTGGCTTCAATTATTGTACCAAATACATTTTTCAAGGGCACAGTTTTAGTTCTTTGTATACTACTCTGTCAAGAAAGTACCGGGAATTTTAAATTAAAACAACATTTTTACATTTAATCGTCAAAATTTATTGGGTCGCCTTCAAAATAGGCTCCATTTGCTCCAATACATCTATGCCAACGGCACTTCCAATTATCGAAACATTTTTTATAGGCGCTTTCCGGGATGGACTTTAGTTCTCGCGCCGAATTTTGTTTTATGGCTTCAATCGACTCAAAACGGGTGCCACGAAGGGGCAATTTTAGTTTTGGGAAGAGGAACAAGTCGCAGGGAGCCAAATCCGGCGAATACGGTGGTTGCTGAAGCACGTTTGTTGAGTTTTTGGCGAGAAAGTCAGTCACAATCGTAGCTCGGTGAGAAGGCGCGTTATCGTCATGCAAAATCCATGAGTTGTTCGCCCACAAATTTGGCCGCTTCTTACGGATACGCTCACGCAAACGTTTCATAACGCCTAGGTAATACTCCTTGTTTACCGTCTGACCCTCTGGAACGAATTCGTAGTGCACCACGCCACGGATATCGAAGAAAACAATGAGCATCACCTTCATTTTCGAGCGGCTTTGGCGTGGTCCTTGAAGGCTCTGTACCACTGATATGCACGAGTTTTCGATAGAGCATTATCACCAAAGGCCTTTTGCAACATTTGCAATGCATCGGTACACGAAAATTCATTTGCAACACAAAACTTTAAACAAATTCTTTGCTCAACGTAATCACCCATAGTAAAAATCGGCACGCACTCTGACATCGACTGACTTAATCAGCTGTTGCAAACACACTAGTTGACAGATCCCGCTCAAGCTTGGCATAGTAATTAAGGACAGTAGTACCAACCTAGGAAAAAAAAATTTACCTGCCTCATTGCCCCGCCAGATTTAAATCGATAATTCCCGGTACTTTCTTGACAGAATGTATTATTCACTATAGTGATTGATCATATGCACATCGTTAATGTCAAATATTAAACTTACTTTCTTACACGAATAACAGGGTTGCCAAACTCCCAATAACCGCCGCTTCAAAATGCAATCTTTAAATGGCCCACCCATTATTTCTATTATTTCAACATTTGTCAAAATATAATTTAAAACCTTACTTTTGAGGGTATAATTTTTAGTTCTTCTTATTACTTATACTTCATGACGCTCTTCAAACTTTGTAACTTAAATTGAAATACCTCATATAACACCCGTTCACATTAGTTTTACAGTTTTTGGCAACGATCCCAGCAATCTTTGTAAACTTACCTGTGACGTACAGGGTCCTGTTATATGTGTAAATCCAGAAGAAATAAGATTTGGCTCCGTTCCTTTACTAAAATGGCACTCTAGAAAATTGCACGTTATGAATGATTCTCCCGTTCCAGCATATATTTCGATTTGTGTGGTGAGTATAACGTTAAGAAGTAATGCAATCTTTTTCTACGTCTACTGTTTTTTTAGTAGTTCATTGATAATTCTTTTTCATCCACGAGAGGTATTTTCATAACATGTCTTACATAAAATTGGTATAATATAAGGCATTTTCAAGGGAAACAGCTTGTTATCGTTTTGCTTAAATATCTGTAATTTCAGAATTATGAGTTAACTTCGAAATTGTTTATCTGATTGCCTAAAGCGTTGAGATGAATTGGAGCTCATTTTTTGAATTAATTCTGTAATTTTGAAAGTAATCTGTAATATCAATTAATATTCGATATAACCAAATAATTCGGAATTTGACGAATAAAACTCTAGTAATCAATAATTTTCAGGCAAATCCAACGTTCCATATAAATCCCAACGAGTTCAGACTAGAAGCTTCTGAAAAATTAGAAGTGGACATATCTATCTATTTGACCAACGTCGCTAAATATTCCAGCATACTCATTTTGAACATCGTAAACAGCATGGATCCCCTCAGAGTTCCTGTGTCTGCTTTTGGTGTTGGATCTTGCATACTCTTCGAACCTATATTGGAACCTGCTTACGACTTGGGTACACTGATGACTCACAATAATTTCAAGATACCTTTCAAAATGACCAACATGGGCAAGGATATCCAAAAACTTTACTTTTCTAGAGTAAATGAACTGAAAAGTATGAAGGACGACACTCCAACGATAAGAGGGTAAACAATAATATTTCATTTTTATTTTGTATTCAAAACTCTTCATTTCATTCTTGTAATTTAATTACAATTTATATTATCGACTAAAACCATGATATCACAAGACGCTCTATCCTCATCCCCTGTAAAAGGGAACCAAATGCGATATCAGGGAAAGATATCAAAAAACACCTAAAACAAAAAAAAAAATTTCGATCGACATCTTCTTGAAAGAGTTCTTTCTTGCCGTAGCTCTGCTACATTTTCGATCGGTAAAGCAGACTTTTTTCACCGTTCCCCATCATAAAAAATCAAGCGGGTTTAAGTCAGGTGAATGGTCTGGCCACGAAATAGAACCCCAGACCGCCCTATCCATCTCCCCAGATAAACGAAATCTTTATTCAATGTGCTAACTGTGTGAGTTACTTGCCAAGCTAGCGTAATAAATAAGTAAAATGTTTGTTCTATTCAGACAGTTTGGCGACGTATCGGGTGTTTTTTTAGAGTGATAGAACTTCAAATTGAAATAAAACACATTTAAATTAAGATTGAAGCCAAATTTTTTTTTATTTGAAAGACAATATTATGACATTTATGTTTTCGAAATAATTTCCGGCAAATGTCCACCACGACTAGCATTCGACCAGACCAATTTTGGACCACTTTTTATAGTAATTCAGGCCTTATTTCATCAATAACACGAGTTATGTTGGCTTTCAAAGCGTCTATTGTTTCTGGTTAATCAGCATAAACCAATGACTTGACATAGCCCCAAAGAAAATAATCGAGTGGAGTCATGTCGCATGATCTCGGAGGCCAATTAATTGGATAATTTCTCGAAATAATGTTATCGCCAAATTTTTCTTTCAATAAATCAATTGTTACGGTAGCAGCATGAGGTGTAGCTCCATCTTGTTGGAACTAAAACACTTCTAGGTCGATACCATTCAAATTTTGAAACAAATAATCATTGATCATCGATTCTGAGCAACTTTGGTTAGGTTTGAATCTCGGAAGTATAAGAGTTGCAATTTCTGTTGTCTACAGGCCTCCTACATATAAACTGATTGTTTCTGGATGGCTTTGAAACAGTCGTCACAGAGGTGATACCTACTGTTGATTGTGTATTTTGTCTTGGAGATTTCAACATGAATTATTTCAATAAAGCAAGTGTGGAAATAAAAACGTTACTGGAGGTGTTGGAGGGTGTGGGCCTGCAACAGATAATTGAGGAGCTTACTAGAACAACTTTAAGTTCCTCAACATTAATTGATTATATCCTTGTGTCTGATGTCGAAATGGTAAAGGTTTCTGGAGTGTTGCCTGTGCCGCAGGTGAGTGATCACGACCTTGTTCATTGCACTGTTGATGTTCGAGTACAGAGGACAAGTCCGGTCTTTAGAACTTCTAGAGATTTCAAAAATCTAAATTATGTCCAATTCAAATATGATCTAATGTCCATTCCGTGGAATAACATTTATGACAAGGCAACGGTTGATGAGAAGGTAGATTTTCTTACCTCGAATATCATCACTCTATTGGATCTGCATGCCCCGTACAGAACATATAAAATTTCAAAAAATATGCGCCATGGTTAACTGACACCCTGAGGGATATGATTAAGATGAGAAACAAGGTCTTTTCTGAGTTCAAAAAGACTAGGCGGATCGGTGTTTGGAATACTTATAAACAACTCAGAAATTCTATCACAGCCGCTGTTAAAAAGGAAAAGAAAAATTACTACACTAAATATATTAATGACTCTAATAATCTAAAGACTTCTTGGGCCCATCTGAAGAGAATCGGTTTCATCAAAAGTAAAAATATAGTATTGCCCTCTGAGTTTAATGATATCGATAGTATGAATCGTCATTTTTTGAATTCTGTACCTGATCTGTCTCCTGATGGTGACTTGTTAGCTTTTTATTCTAATCTAGATAATTGCATCGCAGCTAGTAACTTTAATTTTAAAACAGTTGGCGAGATTGAGGTATTGGAGATTATAAGGTCTATAGGTAGTAAGGCTACTGGTCATGATGGCGTCAACATACTCACCCTGCATTTGTGTGTTCCTCACATACTGCCCCATATCACACATGTTTTGAATTTTTGCTTGCGGAATTCTATTTTTCCGAGTCAATGGAAGAAGGCCCTCGTTATTCCCGTGCCGAAGGTCATTAATCCTAAGGACCTGAATGGTTTACGACCGATAAGTATTTTGCCTACCTTGTCAAAAATTTTGGAAAAAATCATTAGCGAACAAGTTTGGTCACACTTGGATCAGAACAAAATAATTCCACCTACACAGTCAGGATTTAGAGTGAATCACAGTTGTACAACTGCATTGTTACATATAACTGACGATATAATAAGGGCTACAGATCAGGGTAAGTTGACTTTGTTGACACTCCTAGATTACTCTAAAGCTTTTGACAGCCTCAATCACAAAATGTTTGACGCAATTTTAGTACATCTTGGTTTTTCTGAGGACTCGGTTAGGCTTCTTTCCTCTTATTTGGTGAATCGGTTTCAGGCGGTTTTTCATGGTGGTAGAGTGTCATCATTTTTAGAAATATGCAAAGGTGTACCGCAGGGTTCCATATTGGGACCACTGCTTTTTATCATGTATATTTCGCTATTCATAAAGTTTATAATATCTTGTTCGATGCATATTTACGCGGATGACAGTCAGTTATATATCTCTTTCTACCCGGATGAAAGTGTCCAAGCTATTACAGCATTAAATCTGGATTTGAGTATCATTCATGAGGTAGGCACGAAGCACTGCTTGCAGCTCAATACCAACAAAACAGTTGCTATCTTGTTTGGAAGAAGAAATGACAGAAAGAGGTTTCTCGATTGTGATTACCCTATTGCTATTGGCCCTGAAAGAGTTGAGTTGTGCGATAAGGTTAGAGATTTGGGTGTTTGGTTAGATTACGAAATGCGATTCACAGAACACATTTCTTTTTGTTTGCGGAAGGCTTATGGTATGCTGAAAATTATTTATGGGCACAGGGAATTTTTGTCGAGAAAGGTGAAAGTAATGCTATGTGAGTCTCTTGTTCTTTCTCATATGAACTATGCTGACTCGGTTTATGGTCCCTGCCTTAATTTTACGGATAAGCGTCGCGTCCAAAAACTTCAGAACTCTTGTCTACGCTTAATTTTTGGTATAAGAAAATTCGATAGAATAAGCCATACTTTGCGGGATATAAATTGGCTCAGCATGGAAAATAGGAGATTTCTCCACTCGGCCATATTATTCATGAAAATTATGAACTCCAAGACCCCGCCTTATCTTTACAACAAGATCACTTACCGTTCTGATGTCCATAATTTGAATATCCGTTTTAGGGGTACACTAACTCCGCCTCTATATGTAACTCAGTTTTTTCGACGGTCATTTTCATATTTTATCACATCATGCATCAATAGCATTTCTGTGGATGTCAGGAGGGTGACTGATATGAGTCGTGTTAGAACCTTGTTGTATGGACAGCTTATGAATCAACAGGTGGAACTGTTGTCGAGGTGAATTAAAGAATACTTTTTTTTTTATTATTATGATTTGATTACCAGGGTAATGATAGCATATCAATGAACTTTGTATTTATTTTTGATACTTAATTCTGTTAATCGAGCTTGAATTTTTTGTTTATTTTGTTTTTCAATGAATTGTGGGTTAGATTGAACAGTGCACTTTCTTAATGCACTGGATCTCGCCCTTTCATTATGTATATAATAATGTAATTTACTGAAATAATATTGATTGAATAAAGGCCTTTATTATTATTATTATTATTATTATCTGTAACGAGCACCATTCACTGTAACAGCTCCAGCATCGTTTTTAAAGACATATGGACCGATGATGCCTCCAGCGTGTAAAGCACACCATACAATGCAATGGAACCTGCAGAACTTCTTGAGGATTGTTTTCACTGCATATATGGCAATTTTGCTTGTTTACATAGCCGTTCAACCAGAAACAAGCTTCATCACTAAACACAATTTTACGATAAAGAAGTGGATCAACTTCAAGCTGTTCTAGGACCGAATCAACAAACAAACGACGCCTATTATGATCATGGTGGCTTTAGTTCTTCAACCAGTTGGATCTTGTATGGGTGTAGACCAAGATCTTTACGCAAAATTTTCCATCTGGTGGATGCACAGAGTCCAACTTGTTGTGAACGTCGTCGAATAGACAAATCTGGATCATCGTTAACACTATGACTTACAGCAGCGATATTTTCTTCTGTACGTACAGTTCTTTGTCTTGTTGTTGTTGTTGCATTGAGTAGAGAAAATGTTGTCCGAAATCTATCGATAGTTCGACGAATAAGCTGCTCTGATGGACGATTATGTAAACCATAAATTTCACGAATAGAATTCGATTTCGAAAATAAATTTCAACAATTTGCAAACTATATTGCGGCGTGAGTCTTTCAATGATAATTTATCAATACTTACTGAATAGAAATGTCAAAACAACTTGGCTTCTGTCAAATCACAGTTATCCATATCGAAAACTTTATCACTCTAAAAAAACACCCGATATCAATTTTGAATACTTAGTTCAGTGAAAAGTGACTTTTTTTTCCAAAAGTTGGCATAAAATATTAGGCCACAATTTACAGAAGCAATATTTAGGATCACAAAATAAAAATGCAATTAAAAATAAAATAAAGATTTGTAGTAAAAGGAGTTAAAACACCATCACTTGGTGAAGATGTCCAAATAGCTGTAATTTGTGAATTTTGAGTCGAAAGTGCTTTTAAACTAGGTTGGACTCTTTCGAACAGAAAGAGCCAGAGTCTTGAAACTTTCAGGAATGATTTGTGGTCTAAATGCTGCAGCTAAGTTCGTGAATGGAGAAAATATGTTTCATAGTTATTTACGTTTGAAAATAGAACAATAAGAAGGCCCTTATTTGTGCAAAATTTCGTGAGGATCATATGATGAAAGGGGCAAAATATTGTTATTTGAGGATCGTGCGAAACGTTTTCATATCTTTTCGAATATTTCTGAAACTGAAATCACCTTTTTCATTATAACTATTATGGCTTGACCTATCATCCGCTTCAGCTCAACGTTGACTTTTGAGCAACTACTTTTCGAATATAAAAAAATGATCTGTTTTTTTCAGATATCCTTTCGTGATTGAGCCGAACCAATTCGATTTTCAAGAGAAAGAACAGAAAACTGGTTATATCGAGGTATACTACACATTTTCAGGACCTGCTGAGTTGACGTACTACATATATTCTATAGATAAGAAATCTAAATTCAACAAAATTTCTCAAGTGAAAATCCTTGCCCACTTCGAAGATCCAATTCTTGTGTTGTCGAAATCATCATTACAATTTAGGATGGATGTGACAGTGGATAAAACTGAGTCACATCTTCAAGGTGAAAAAAATTCCTTGTTTTAATGCGATTCGCACATTACTTTTACATAAAACAATACTTTCATTTTTAGTACTGCAACATAAGAAATTGATTTCAATGAAAGCATTATTTTGTCGTAATTATAATTTTTTAATTTTTGATTTTTTTCCAATCAAAATTGCCACTTTTAAATCAAGGAAATCACTTCTGACACGTTCGTTTAGCTAGAATCACTCTAAGTATCCACTAAAATATGATGACTTTCGGCAGCTTTTTTCTTCATATTGAAGTAATGAAGTAAAACTCCCCGCAAAAACACATTAATCGGTATTAAAGTACACATTTTCAGAGCACACTGAAACTATGTTGTTCATACTTTAGCGGAATGACAGATATTGAAAAGAAAGCTCAATTATGACTTTTCAAAATCAAGGTGTTGCAAGATGAAACAATGGAATAAAAAACTAGTAGCGACATATGTTATCAAAACCGCATGAACTTATTTCTACTCCTAATATGTTTTGAAAAAATTCGATAGTTCACATTTGAGTACGAATTTAGAGTGCACTCTTTCGTTACTTGAGTTCAAGTATTAAATTCGAGCTTTAATCTTAAGTATTTTCTATTATTTTTCATCAATTGTAAAATTCCGAGAACTATCAAAATGCCAGTGGAATGACAACTCATCAAAGATAGTGATGAACAGGCCTTCATATTTCTTGACGTCATCATAAGTGCTTTCATGACTGATTCGATTTAATTCATAATCTCTAAGTAACCAATATAATGTACATATTAGTTTATGTTGCAAAATGGCGTATGCGCCGGTTAATTTCCCTAATGATGATATGAAAATTTAAAAAAAAAAGTCAAATATCGTCCATTCTTCTCATAGAATTTCTTCAGTGATTTTAAATGTTGAAATACTCGCTTACATCTTTCAAAAGAATTATTGTTAAGGGCCTCTCAAATGTTGTCTTTCAACTGCTCCAAAGTGGTTGATGGATTGGTGTAAATAATATGTTTTGAATACCCCATCAAACACGTCTGAGGCATAATATACTGTGATTCGAATGAGAAGAAATGTCCCCAAATTTTGAAACAAATCAGCACAACGTCCAATAATTGTTGCTGTGACAAGCCGCAGCTTCGTCCTATTGAAATAAAGGTCAGTTTGGGTCATGTCCACAACTTTTTCAGTAGGAGGAGTCAAAAAATTTATGGGCAGAATCGCAATGCACCTTTTGTCTTGTCAATATCATGAAGTAACCAGGAGGGTGGAGGTCGTACGACCTGGCCACCCAATTGGTGTATTCCATCAATCTGTTAGCCGACGCTCATGTTCAGGATATCTCGAGAAATACTTCAGGATTTAGCGAGACTTGTCGGCTAGTCCGTTGGTGCTTGAAGCCAGGATCAATTTAAATACTTCACAAAGGTTCCTGGGTCTTAACGTACAGGTCGAATTGACGGTGCTCGTGCCAGGATCAATTGAGGCATCAATCTTGAGACTATCTTGGTTCATGAGAATGCGTTAGGATGGATAGATAAGAAGCCCCTTCGGCGTGTGAGTTGTGTCCCAAACAACTCGGGTACTGACTATGCAGAGCCAGTAGAGGTTGGATAGTGCTTCGCTGCTACTGGAAGCTGGTGGGTTCAGTTCTTCGGAGTGGTTCTCGCCATGCGCGATAATAAGGCCCTTATCACACTTTATGTCTCTTGGGGAACACTGTGGAGACTGCTAAGTAGTCACTTGGTGAAAGAGCTACGCTCACATGCCAATACACTAAATGGTAGAATTCACCTCATACAAGTTTGGCCACTCGCTAAAAGCTTTTACAGCTTGAATGGTATACACTGCCACACCCACCATATTATTCAGATATGCCGAGTTTGGATTATGATTTGTTTAGCTCATCGTAAATTTTTTTGGATGGTAGAACCTTCACTTCAAGTGAAGAGGTCAAAAATCACCTGGATCAGTTTTTGCCAGCAAGGACCAAATATTTTATGAGCGTGGAATCATGCTACAACCAGAAAGGTGGCAAAAGGTGTTGGACCAGAATGGCCAATAAATAATTTGATAAAATATTTATTCATTATACGACAATTGTCTTGCATTTTCCCAAAAAAAAGGAAATTACTTTCCGAATAACACAACAGTAAGGCATGATTTTACCAGAAGATGAAACAACACATCTAACTGTCAACTCTTGGAATGCAACTGTTTCTGATGTTTTTATTTCAGGAACTCCGATACCAACAATTCTTTTTCTAAGTTTCTTCCATCACTAATCTCATTCAATAATATATATATATATATATATATATATATATATATATATATATATATACTCACAATATTTTCATCGGATTTCTGAATTCTGTACATTCAACAATATCTTACTGTTAATTCTACATGTCTACTAAAAATGAAATGGTGATTTCTAAGGCATTTGTTTGAATCAATTTTTAAAAGTTCTTAAGAAATTTCATAGAATAAAAATGTGTAGGGAGGTATAACAGAATTTCCCTGTTAGATATTGAAGATTTTGAAAAAGCGTCCTATAAAGTGAAAAATCACCCTTCTTATTAATTTATATTATATATAATAATTACACTTTGTTTTCAATCGAATAAATGATATTTATTTGATATAACTGTGACAACTTTACCTCTGTGTATTTTCTGTGGACGAACAAAAAATACGAATGGTAACCATTAAAAAACCCTTTTGAGTTTAATCTAAGTTTGAAATGCCACGAGGTCGTGTGACTATGGTAGATATTTTTAGGGATTGTTTTTATTTTGCTGGCATGAAAGTAGACTGAAGATATCGGTGAGCACCTCAAATGGCCGTTTTTAAGATATTCTACCCATTTTTTAAGATATTTAAAAAAAAGGTTGTTTCGACGAATATCTTAAGCTTATGTAGGGCATTTCCAGAGTGGAATTTGTTTTTGATAATACCGTTAGGAAATGAAATGTAATGAGTGTTAATTCTATCGAATGTTTTTCAGAGTTATAGAACTTTAGATTGAAATAAAATACATTTAAATTAAGATTGAAGCCAATTTTTTTCATTTGATAGATAATTTTATGACATTTATGATTTAAAAATAATTTCCGGCATATGTCCACCGCGACAAGCTCTGAGGGACCGCATTCGACCAGAAAAATTTTGGACCACTTTTTTAAGTAATTCGTGCCTTATATCATCAATAACACGAGTGATGTTGGCTTCCAAAGCATCTATTGTTTCTGGTTTATCAGCATAAACCAATGACTCGACATAACCCCAAAGAAAATAATCCAGTGGAGTTATGTCGCATGATCTTGGAGGCTAATTAATTGGATCATTTCTCGAAATAATGTTATCGCCAAATCTTTCTTTCAATGAATCAATTGTTACGGTAGCCGCATGAGGTGTAGCACCATCTTGTTGGAACCAAAACACTTCAGGGTCGATACCATTCAAATTTTGAAACATCATCGATTATCGATCTGTAACGAGCAACATTATCTGTAACATTAGCTCCAGCATCGTTTTTAAAGAAATATGGACCGTTGATGCCTACAGCGTGTAAAGCACACCATACAGTGCATTTTTCAGGATGCAATGGAACTTCCAGAACTTCTTGAGGATTGTTTTCACTCCATATACGGCAATTTTGCTTGTTCACATAGCCGTCCAACCAGAAATGAGCTTCATCACTAAACACAATTCTACGATAAAAAAGGGGATCAACTTCAAGCTGTTCTAGGGCCCAATCAGCAAACAAACGACGCTTATTATGGTCAAGTGGCTTTATTTCTTGAACCACTTGGATCTTATATGGGTGTAGACCAAGATCTTTACGCAAAATTTTCCATCTGGTAGATGCACAGAGTCCAACTTGTTGTGAACGTCGTCGAATAGACAAATCTGGAACATCATTAACACTATGACTTACAGCAGTGATATTTTCTTCTGTACGTAAAGTTCTTTGTCTTGTTGTTGTTGTTGCAAAATTTTCCATGTGGTGAATGCACAGAGTCTAACTTGTTGTGAACGTCGACGAATAGATCATCATTAACACTATGACTTAAAGCAGCGATATTTTCTTATGTACGTACAGTTCTTTGTCTTCTTTCTGTTGTTGCATCGAGTAGAGAAAATGTTGTCCGAAATCTATCGATAGTTCGACGAATAAGCTGCTCTAATGGACGATTATGTAAACCATAAATTTCAAGAAGTACTCTATAAGTTTGACGAATAGAACACTAATTCTGAAAATAAATTTCATCAATTTGTAAACGTTGTTGCGGCGTGAGTCTTTCCATGATAATTTGTCAATGCTTACTGAACAGAAATTTCAAAACAACATGGCTTCTACCTTCTGTCAAATCACAGTTATCCCTATCGAAAGTTCTATCACTCTAAAAAAAACACTCGATATATGTCTTCTAACAATGAGACAATATTTTCTGAGGCATTCTTCCAATTTAATTTTTTAAGTTTTCAAATAATTTTTTTGAATTAAAATGTTTTGTTAGGTATAACAGAATCATTCTGTCTGATATTTATAATATCTTTGTTATAATCAGCAAAAACTGTAGTCGTATCTCTCAAAGGAGATTTTGAATCACTAGCATCCAGATCAAAAATTGTATCAACTGGTCTAAATCTAATGGTAACTGAATTATGAATCCAAAATTATAAAGCAGCAGCAGTAAAATGGTTGTTGGCTTATGGTTCAGTTACTACATATACATGGTTGTTGGTGCACACATATAAATACCGGATTATTGATACTAGACATCATAAAAATACAAAAATTCAACAAAGTTTTTTATCTTTTACAGAATTGTACACTGTGACTAACGAATCTTACCTCGCCTTGGATATATACATCACTTTGAACCCTCCTTTTCACCTTTTTGAAGAAAATGGCGATAGAACAACTATACTTAACGCTAACTTGGCCAGCAGATCACAATTTTCATTTTACGTTGAATTCATGCCTCCAGTCGGTATAAAAAAGTGCTTGGTGTCCAATGGAATCATGAAGATTGGCTTCAAATTACATCCAAAGATTGTTAGTGAGATCAACAATAATTACATCTATTTCATCACATACATTTCTGGATTATGAAATTATTTAAATTTCACAGTCCACTAGGAATTTGTATATTTTGATACTGCTTTCAATGAGAATAATTATGATAGAATCCGTTAAATTTAGATCTGAATGTTATAAAATAATCCGAGCAAACAACTTCTCAACTTTTGTTAGAGAAAAAGAAGGGCTTTGAATTTGGCAGAACACGAACACAAAGATTGAGATAATATCCGGTGTTTTTTAGAGTGATAGAACTTTAAATTGAAATAAATCACATGTAAATTGAGATTGAAGCTAAATTTTTTTTATTTGAAAGATAATTTTATGACATTTATGTTTCAAAAATAATTTTTGGTATATGTCCACCACGACTAGCTCTGAGGAACAGCATTGGACCAGACCAAATTTGGACCACTTTTTCGAGTAATTCAGGCCTTATTTCATCAATAACACGAGTTATGTTGGCTTCGAAAGCGTCTATTGCTTCTGGTTTATCAGCATAAACCAATGACTTAACCCCAAAGAAAATAATCCAGTCGAGTTATGTCGCATGATCTTGGAGGCCAATTAATTGAACCATCTCTCGAAATAATGTTATCGCCAAATCTTTCTTTCAATAAATCAATTGTTACGGTAGCAGCATGAGGTGTAGTACCATATTATTGGAACCAAAACACTTCTGGGTCGATACCATTCGATAAATTTTGAAACAAATAATCATTGATCATCGATTTGTAACGAGCACCATTCACTGTAACATTAGCTCCAGCATCGTTTTTAGAGAAATATGGACCGATGATGCATCCAGCGTATAAAGAACACCATACAGTGCATTTTTAGAATGCAATTAAACCTGCAGAACTTTTTGAGGATAGTTTTCACTCAATATACGGCAATTTTGCTTTTTTACATAGCCGTTTAACCAGAAATGAGCTTCATCACTAAACACAATTTTACGATAAAAAAGTGGATTATCTTCAAACTGTTCTAGGGCCCAATCAGCAAACAAACGAAGCTTATTATGGTCAAGTGGCTTTACTTCTTGAACCTTTTGGATCTTGTATGGGTGTAGACCAAGATATTTGGGCAAAATTTTCTATGTGGTGGATGCACAGAGTCTAACTTGTTGTGAACGTCGACGAATATACAAATCTGGACCATCATTAACACTATGACTTACAGCAGCGATATTTTCTTATGTACGTACAGTTCTTTGTCTTCTTTCTGTTGTTGCATCGAGTAGAGAAAATTTTGTTCGAAATCTATGGATAGTTCGACGAATAAGCTGCTCTAATGGACGATTATGAAAACCATAAATTTCACGAAGTGTTCTATAAGTTTGGCGAATAAAACACTGATTTTGAAAATAAATTTCAACAATTTTTAAACGTTGTTGCGGCGGGAGTCTTTCCATGATAATTTGTCGATGCTCACTGAACAGAAACGTCTAAACAACATGGCTTCTACCTTTTGTCAAATCACAGTTATCCCTATCGAAAATTCTATCACTCTAAAAAAACTCCTGATATTATGTGTCTAAGCAAAGTTGGATATAATTTTTTTATACTTCAAGTAACAGAAATATACAAGTATACTATCAGTTATGGGGGCTCTTCAATGTATTCTCGGAATCAGGATGATTTGCTAATAATGTGAGTAATCTATTTATCTCATTCACTAATGACACTATCTGACGGTATAAATATAAAATTTCATTAACTTACGATCATTAGTTCAGTGAAAGACGACCAGAATGATGATGTTAGCAGAGATGACAAACTTATCCATGGGTACCCTGCATGCTATCCTACATGACCATCTCAACCACCATGTTTCCCACTGAAGAAGTTAAAACCAAAAAGAAATAGGCAAATACCATCAAACACAGAAATAAATAAATGCAAAAGTCAGCTAGATATTTTACTATTGATGAGCAGGTGTAACGTCAAATATAGAGAACTTTATAACAAAACAAAAAAGGACTATGACCAATTAATTTGGAAATACAAAACTCAAACATTTGAAGAAAGAATCAGGAAATCAGATAATAAGAACAAGACAATGTGGTCAATATGTAATGAAATCAGGGGAAGGCAGAAGAACACAGAGGAATGTGGTGTAGAAGGTGATCCCAAGGAAATAGCACAAAAATTCAATAATTATTTCAATAACATCAGCTCACAGACACATCATCAACCAAAATGCAACCTTACACCAAACGACAGATCTATCTATCTTGAAATAACAAAGCCTACAGAGATTTTGGAAATAGGGAAAATACTCAAGACTAAACACACCAGTGGAATAGACGAAATACCTACAAGTCTTATTAAACTAGCCCTACCTGAAATAATGGAGTCCTAGCACACCTGGTAAACCAGTCGTTCAAAGAAGGCAAGTTCCCGGAACAATTGAAAACAGCGATTATCAGACCCATATTAAAAAAAGGAAATCCTCAAGAGCTAGGAAACTACAGACCTATCAGTATTCTACCAAGTTTTTCAAAAATATTCGAACTGATGTGCTTCAGAATCACAGAATTCCTGAATAGTTGTGATTTTTTCAGTAACACACAACACGGATTTCTGAAAGGAAAATCTACCCAAACAGCCATATTTGAATTAACAAAGAACATATTGGAACTGTTGGAAGGAGACAACTTAGCACTGACCATATTTTTGGATATGTCAAAAGCATATGATTCAATAAACCAGGAACACCTGCTCAAGAAACTTCAGGCTTATGGAATAAGAGGAAATGCATACAAGTGGATTGAATCATATATATGCAAACGAAAACAAAAAGTGAAAATCATCAAGGAAGGAGAAAATGCTGAATCCACTGAGCTTATAAATAAAAGAGGGATAGTACAAGGAGGTGTATTGGGACCGCTTCTATTCCTAATATTCCTGAATGATTTGGAAGATATAGCAGAGGAAGATGAAAAACAAATCAATTATGTGGACGACACCAACCTATTGGTAGGAGCAAAAGATGAGTATACATTGATTCGTGCAGGTACCAACTTCCTCGATAGGACACATGAATGGCTACAGAAGAACGAATTGACCCTTAATGTGGAAAAAACCAACCTTATAGTTTTCAGTACTAACAGAACTAATAAAAGCAAACCGACCAGCATTACTTTAGAAAATAAGGTTATAAATATTGTAGACAGTACTAAATTTTTGGGTGTATTCATAGGCTCGTTCATGAATTTTAGAGCACATGTGGAAAATTTAAGTCAGAAATTGATTCAGATTAACTTTGCAATTAGACTACCTAGAAAATACCTGAATGATAAATCAATGAAAATTTTATATTATGCAAATTTTGAATCTAGACTCAGATATGGGATTATTTTTTGGGGAACTAAAAGAAATTTAGAAGAAATGTTTAAAATACAAAAAAGAGCAATAAGGGTAATTTTTGAGCTGAAATATAATGAAACTTGTAGAGAATTGTTTAAGCAAAATAACATCTTCACAGTCTATGGGTTATACATTTACGAATGTGCTGTATTCTTACATAAGAACAAAGAAAAATTCACACAATATAATCACAGTAATAGTTACAACACAAGAACACAAAATTTAAATTTTCCAATTCATAGATTGACTTTAAGTGAAAAACACCCGACATATAGTTGTATAAGAATATTAAATCATTTGCCAAATAAAATTAAGAACATAAATAATTTAAGAATCTTCAAAAACAGAGTGAAATCTTTGATTATAAAACTTGAGCCTTATGAGCTAGGAGATTTTTTTAATGTCACATTAGAGAGCTAACCTATTAATTTTATTTAGACACTATTTCACTTCAGGTGAGCATCTTATCTGTAAGCCCTATTTGAAATAAAGAAGTATTATTATTATTATTATTATTATTATTATTATTATTAACCTCTCCTGGGTTAGTGCAAGACGTGTACCGAGAATGCTCACCGCACATCAGAAGCAAGTGCGAGTCGAGTGCTGTAAGGAGTTTCAAAAGCTCTGTGGCGAAGAACCATCGACTATTTTCAACCGGCTGGTTACTGGGGATCAGACGTGGGTTCATTAGTGTGTTCCTGGAAGTAAACAAGAGTCCATGCATTGGAATGAAAAGGGTGCACAGCGCCCAAACAAGTTTAAAGTCTTTCCATCCGCTGGATAAACAATGGCTACGGTCCTTTGGCATTCTAAAGGTGTTTTATTGATAGAATGCACTAAAAAGGGTGAAAGCATCACAGCAGCATCATACGCAACTACTTTGCGTAATTTAAGAGAAGTAATTGAAGGAAAAAGTCGAGAAAAATTCACAGCAGAAGTATTGCTGCTTCACGACAACGTGCTGGTACACAACACCCCGCGTGGCGAAGGCTGCGGTGCGGGAATGTGGCTTCCAAGAAATTACTCATCCTGCGTACCGTCCAGACTTGGCTCCTAGTGACTACTACCTATTTCCAAATGTGAAAATGTATCTTCGTTGAAAGCGATTTCCCAAAGATGAAGAACTGAAAGTAGCTATTAATACCTATTGAGAGGAGAATCCAGAATTATATTTTTTACAAGGTTTAGAGAAGTTTATTTCTCGATCTAACAAATGTATTGAAGTTCTAGAAGTGTACATATTGAAAAATAGGACTTCTCCAAAATTTTTTGAGTTTTCTTCTTTCATGCTTGTACCAGGAAAACATTGAACACCCCTCATACAGGGATAATCCAAATTTTAAATAAAGAAATGAATTGGCTGTTAATGACTCTTTTACAGTTCTCGATTCCGCTCACTGGAGACTTAAACTATCCAACATTATTCACTTTCCCGGATACTATAAAGAACCAGCATATAGCACCGATGGCCCAGTCTAGTAAAGAACTGATCATAAAAAATATTAGCCCTTTGCCAGTAGCATATAAGTATGAATGGAAGGTTACTTCATATTCCCTCGAGAAATTAGCTACGTCAAGCGTAAGTACACTTGTCCTCTGCCCAGTTTAGTGTAGTCTTCGTGTTTCTCTGATGGAAGAAATAATAATTTCGGTATTACTTGTTACCGAAAAGAGTTAGGAATTTCTGATTTGAATATGGCAAAAATATCCGACTAACTGACTAATGTTTCAGAGAAAAGTATAAGCATAATTTTTATCAATAATGAACTGGTCACCAATTTTCTTGTAACTGTTTGTCCTAACAAGAATGCGACATAGCATTCAACATAAATTTCCAAACACTATTGAAAGGGCACAGACTAAGCTTAAGCACATCCTCTCGTCATCTTTGTACACTTTGTACTTTGTCCACTCTTTTAAGAATTTTAATTGGAAATATTTAATAATCTTGGCGTTAATTAGAAGACTAATGCAATGTGAGAAATTAGGTAAGTACTTTAGTTTGCTATGTAGAGTGCAAGGATTAAGATGGAGATAAAATAGGCTGTATTAACTTAGGTAATAGCGTTGCGATGGCATCAGAAAACTCTCCTTTCAACCGTGGTAGATGAGAGAGCATTCTTGCAAAAGAACTAGAACTGCACTCACATTCACTGTTGTTCACTCAAGCGTTATGTCTAAATTGTCACTATCAATAATTCTAATAAGAGCAGAGGTATAGTGGGATTTAATACTGAGCATAATGGCGGGTTATATTGCGAAATAATTAGCGGTTTTTTGTAGAAATTATACGATACCCGGGATGCGATATGTTTACAATGCGAAGGTTTCTTTGTTCCTGTCCCTCATCGATAAAGCGGTGAGAATTCTGTTCCTTTTTTTTTAACTTCGCGGAAAGCTTAAATTCACCAAACATTATCGTTTGCTGAACAAAGGGTGTTCATTCTATTGACAGAACTATTAGTTGCTAGAAGTTCAATCAATTAGTTTCTTTCATCGATTGAAAATTGGAATATTTTGGTTGACGTCTGTGGCTAGGTAGTTTTTTTGGATTAATTTATGCCTCCTTCTAATAAGAACATACTGTAGGGGCAGCCAGAGCGTCTATAAACTAGTCAGAAACCTCTGTTCCGACCCTACCTTGAGCTTAAAGTGTGACCATCCCTTCTATAAAGATGATAAGAGAATATAACAGAATATTCTAAATTTCAATGTGTTTTTGCATAAAGTTATTTTTGTCATAATTTTTTATGAATCCTTTTCGTTACAATGTACTGTATAAAGGATTGAATAATTTTTCAGTATCATCTATCTTCTGCCGGTAAGTCGCTTACATGGAGCCTCAACCCATATGATGATATTCAGTACTCTGAACACAATGTAGAAGAAGACAATAAATATATTTTGGAGCATTTAGTAGAAAGTCAGCATTTAGTGGATTGTCAGTATAAACTACCATGTTTGCAGAAAATTTACGAAATATTACTAGCAGATGTGAAGTATTCTTATTTGCATTCAGACATCAGAAAGAAACTTATGTCTCTCAGCAGAAACTACCTATATCCAATAACTCAACACGGATTCAATTCAGAGCAAGATCTTTTGCGAATTGTTGAGGACATGGTAGGAATTAAACAGGAAATAAATGAAGCAATGCTCAATATAACCCCTTATCAAGGCTGTCTTCAACCGTACGAATGCAGTCTCGTGAATTTTTATATACGACCTCCTGTGCAGACCATCCTAAAGGCTGCAGTTAAATGTAAAATATTAGGAGGTGCCGAAGAGGAAATAGAAATTTCTGCCATATGTGACTATATGGATTACGATATAGATAGAATGGAAGTTTACTTCGGTAATCAGGTGAGCGAGGTTTCAAGAGTTCAGTGCTATGAAATGAGGGAATCAATAAAGATAGATTAGTGATTTACAATAAAGTCTCGCCTAGTCGCTTGAAACGAAATAAAAGCTTGAGCAGTCTTGTAAGGTAGCTAACGAAAACTTCTTTCAAGTTTTTTAATTAGATTTTTAAAAATATAATGAAAATGAGTATAAAATTAGAAATCGTACTGGACATAAAAACAAATTTAATTGATTCAATTCAACGTTGCTGTACTCGTTGATGTGTAGATACAGGGCTACTCTATTGTGGGCACTCAAAACTTAGCTGATCACTCTAACCACTGTTACAGTAAAACAGATGCAGTGAAGAACTCAACTTCTGGAAATTATCTTCTTCTAGACAAGGTTTCAAGGATTTTCCAACCTCAAACCAAACAGCTGTTATGGTAAAATTCAGTCAAAAGTTGTAAAGTTAGAAAAGGTAACCATTCAAGCAGTTAGTTAGCCAATATCTGACACAAAACGAATAATTCGCAACTTGAAGGACGCTTTGTTAAAAGGGATAAAAATAAAAAATAACTTTATCTTATTTCCAAAAAACGCTCCAGATTAAAATTTGTAGAGTAATTTTCAATTTATATTTACTTAATAATTATATTTTGTCTTTTTAAGTATGCTCGTTTCAATTTTCATGATGGTATCTTCTTTTCAAGATTTTCTGCGGAATATCTTTTAATTTTGCGGGAAAATGTACAAAAAACATGTCTATGGTGATATCAAACCTTGAGGATTAGAATTGAAAGCGGGGTTATATGCAATATATACAATTCTTACGATCTAAGATATTCATAATATTAACATGTTGTCAATGGACATAGACAACGTGGGGCGCTGTTATTATCGCCCCCTACCGACCAGAAGCAGTCTCCAGGAGTTTGTTCTAACCATAACAGATTGCTCTTTTACCGGCGTATCTGTTGGTAAAGTAACGTACTACGGAAAGTCCGCGTCTATACGATACAGAGCGATAGCATTCAGTCTTGCACCATCTACCAGCGAATAGCTGACTCCGTATAGATAGGTAGTGCTTGGAGCGCATCCGCCAAGTATTTGAATGATGGATGCGCTAGTAGACGCAAACTTTGAATTTAATTTTTAAATTATCATAATATCTAATTTGTTGTGTTTTGAGTGAGTCTGGATATTGAGATATAGTCCCGCGGCGTCTCAACACCTGTAAACAGGGCAAGCTTTTTAGAGTTCACCATGGTTGGAGGGAAGCACGCCATGGAAGCGAGAGCCCAGCGCCCTCATCTCCTGTTGAGGTTAATTTTTATTTTAGTAATTATTTACACAATGTGTTTTGATGGGTGATCCTAAGAACAAGACCCGATTCAGGTGGGACACACTCCGTCCCTGGTCATGAACCAGTCTCATGGGAGGCTGGATGCTCCTGGGAGGGAAGAAGGGCAAACCCCCTAGAGACGGGCTACCACTTCTGTCTGTTGATCGGCAGCATCAGCATCTGAGTACTGCTTTGTTAGGGGGAACTAACAATACCCAACATATACATTTATTTAAGAATTTAGCTATAATTTTCAGCTTCTTTGTTTCGTGAAAAGTCAATATTTACAATATATGCAGTTCTGTTATTATTCAGCTGTTTTTGTAGTTGCTATGTTCAATGTTGAATATTGGCAAGTGCTCATATTGAAGCTGATACCTATCATTTTAGAATGGCTTACGGAAGATGATTTGTTGTAATGTTTGTTTTACTTGTAATTAGTCTCAGCATTTTGTGTGCATCGGGTGTTTTTTTTTGAGTAACCCCAAAGAAAATAATCCGGTGGACTTATGTCGCATGATCTTGGAGGCTAATTAATTGGGCCATTTTTAGAAATAATGTTATCCCCAAATCTTTCTTTCAATAAATCAATTGTAACGCTAGCAGCAGGAGGTGTAGCACCATCTTGTTGGACCCAAAACACTTCTGGGTCGAAACCATTCAAATTTTGAAACAAATAATCATTGATCATCGATCTGTAATGAGCACCATTAGCTCCCGCATCGTTTTTAGAGAAATATGGACCGATGATGCGTCCAGCGTGTAAAGCACACCATACAGTGCATTTTTCGGGATGCAATGAAACCTGCACAACTTCTTGAGGATTGTTTTCACTCCATATAGGGCAATTCTGTTTGTTTACATAGCCGTTCAACTTCAAGCTGTTCTAGGGCTCAATCAGCAAACAAACGACGCTTATCATGGTCAAGTGACTTTAGTTCTTGAACCAGTTGGATCTTGTATGGGTGTAGACGAAAAAGTTTCCATGTGGTGGATGCACAGAGTACAATAAATAATGTTATCGCCAAATCTTTCTTTCAATAAATCAATTGTTACGGTAGCAGCATGAGGTGTAGCACCATCTTGTTGGAACCAAAATACTTCTGGGTCGATACCATTCAAATTTTTAAATAAATAATCATTCATATTTGATCTGTAACGAGCACCATAAACTGTAACATTAGCTACAGAATCGGTTTTAAAGAAATATGGACCGATGATGCCTCCAGAGTGTAAAGCACACCATACAGTGCATTTTTCAGGATGCAATGGAACCTGCAGAACTTCTTGAGGATTGTTTTCACTCCATATAGGGCAATTTTGCTCGTTTACATAGCCGTTCAACCAGAAATGAGCTTCATCTCTAAACATAATTTTACGATAAAAAAGTGGATTAACTTCAAGCTGTTCTAGGGCTCAATCAACGAACAAACGACGGTTATTATGGTCAAGTGGCTTTAGTTCTTGAATCAGTTGGATTTTTTCTATAAGTACAGTTCTTTGTCTTGTTATTGTTGTTGCATCGAGTAGAGAAAATATAATATCGAAATATATCGATAGTTCGACGAATAAGCTGCTCTGATGGACGATTATGTAAACCATAAATTTCACGAAGTACAATATAAGTTTGGCGAATAGAACACTGATTTTGAAAATAAATTTCAACAATTTCTAAATGTTGTTCCGGCGTGAGTCTTTCCATGATAATTTGTCAATGCTTACTGAACAGAAATGTCAAAATAACATGGCTTCTTTCTACCTTCTGTCAAATCACAGTTATCCCTATCGAAAGTTCTATCACTCTAAAAAAACACCCGATACTAAAGTGTCCTGAGGGGCCAAGGTTTCAAATGACACTAAGACGAGACTATAGACGTAAACCCCTGATGCAAGTTGAGATGAGACTTTCGTAACTTTTAGTTCCAAATTTCGTACGTGAGTTCAAGTTTCCGAATTCCTATCTAATAATGCCTAATGCAGACGACAATTTCTCATTCAATTTTCAAAACAATGCACTTCTAAACCTAAAACGTTCAATTTTTAGAGAGCCTTGAAATTTTTCTGAGGACGATCACGAAAGTCAAGCATTTGAGAAATAACAATTTAGAATATAATATTTTAAGAATTTCAACGTCATTTCTATCATTTCCAGATATATAAAAATACTTTAATTATTTTTTGGAACCGATCAATCGTAAATACAATGTTTTCAGCTATTTTCTGAAGTTCTGGAGGAGCAGGTTAGCCTTGCGAATACAGGACGTATCAGATTCGAATATGCGATTTTAGACGACACAACTGTGGCTAGACCAAAAATTGCCATGGAAAATTTAACCGGTTTATTAACTGTCACTCCAAATATGGGAACCCTGGCACCTAACGAGACCATTTCACTAACCATAAAATACTTCCCAGGACTGACAGGAGAATTCGACGAGAATTTTGTGATTGAGGTGAGTAGTATATCGTAAAGGTAATGATATAACACATCGGCTTATCAGCTCCCGGTTTAATAGAGAAATGAACAAAACACACTTGTTTGACCAAATTTGACTGCATTCATCAACACAGTCTCCTTCAAAAGACATTCCAGGGCTTCACCAACCTTTTCATAAATTTCCCGGAGAACTACATATGTACTCTCGAAATTTATTTTCGCGATTACTTCCTGATTTGAGCCAAATGTCTCACCAGCTAGCATGTCTTTTAGTTCTGAGCACAGGAAAAGTCACTGTGTGCCAAATTTGGAGAATAGGGTGGTTGTGGAAACTAGACTGTAATTTGTGCAATTCTGCCAGCGTAGCCAAGGACCTGTAACACGATGTCTTGATGAAATATCTTATTCTTCATCGCATATGTGGCTGTTTTTCGAAGTTTTCTCGATTGTTTTCTCTTGACTAGGACCCTAGATTCGTCCCGGCGAATTGGAGGGTTAAGTCTTGGTGTCTAACGTAATGCCATTTCGCGACAGTCACTGGACCTGTATGGTGGAAGATCTCCGAATGGGGCCCTAGTTTTACTCAGGTGAAATGGACGGCTGAGCCGGTTGATTAACTCAGTGACAAGGGAGTCTGACGCAGCACAGGGCTTCTCCCTTATAACTAACGTACTCTACCCTATCGCAGTATGAATCTCCGGATTCTGTGTAATGGCCGAGTGCGTTATGTAGCATACTGCGTTACCTCGGGGGGGTGGTCTTGCCCACAGGTGTTACTTGTACCACCTAGCCACCCCATTGGTGCTGGACTCGAGGGGGCAGTGGTTGAAAGTCCGCATGCTGGACTAGGGGGGTATTTCATTTATCTGTTCGCAGACCCCCATTTTCGGGATATTCTCATGAAACGACTCGGGGTTTAATGGGACTTGACGGTTCGACCGGCCTGTCCTGGCCCCTGGATCTGTGCGTAACAATTTAGGGTTTGTGGATCTCGACGAAATGGCTCCGCCATTAGTGCTTGACGCCAGGATCAATCAAATGACTTCACATGGGTTCGGTGGGTCAGGACGTATAGTCCGCTAGACGGTGCTCGTACCAGGATCAATTGTAGTCGTCAATCTTGAGTTTATCTTAGTTCATGGGACTGCGTTCGGGTGGATGGATAAGAATTCCCTCCGGCGGGTGAGTTGCGTCTCAAACCAACTCGGGTTCTGACCTGCTGAGCCAGTAGAGGTTGGATGGTGCTTCGCTGCTACCAGTCAGACGGTTCTGGCTTTCGAGTAGGAGCCCAAACTGGAAGCTGGTGGGTTCATCTCTTCGGAGGGGTTCTCGCCACGCGCGATAATATGGCGTAATCCTTATCACACTTTCTACCTCTAGGGGTGGACTGTGGAGACTGCTTGGTAGTCACTTGGAAAAGAGGCCTTCCTCAAATAGCCAATAACTATTCTGGTAGAATTCACCTGTTCATGTAGATATGTAGATATAACTCCATCACATTTCCAGCAGCCTCTTGGGCTTTTGTTAACTTGCTGCTGACCACTTAGCTAACGATTCTTTTGATTCAGACATGAAAAGGATGAGTCATCTGAACAGTATCCCCAAAAACTTAATGTTTTGATAGGAATACTGGGGAATTACTTCATAGGATACAATATCTCAGGACGACTTTTTCGGACCGTGTCATTTCTACAAATGCCACGATCAAATGGCACCCCAAATCACCAAATTTATCTCTCAATGTTTTTTTTCTTTGGCGATATCTGGAAAATTTGGTTTATGGCCATGAAATTGATAAAGCGACGAATATTAATGGATTAAGGTTCAAAATAATCCAACTTTGTCCCAAAATAGCAATTATGCCGAATCTGCTCAGAGATTTGGCTATAATTTGGCTCAACAATGGATTATTTGAACAATCAATTTAAAGCATATAAATTGAAAATTACTACGAAGAAATATTTGCATATTACAGAATAATAGCTGGAATTAATTCACCAGAACCTGTACAGTTTTTAATCTGAATAAATCTCATGAAAACATTCAGAATTAAATTTTAAAGCATGTCCTAAATACACTGTATCACTTTATCGACATATATATTATCATCACATGTGGTGGAAATTAATTGTTTTCATGAGATTTATTTAGATTAAAATCTATAGAAGTTCTGGTGAATCAATTCCAGCTATTATTCCGTAATGAATTTAAATTTGTCGAACTTCGATTTCGCATTTTTTAGTTTTTGTTTTCGAATTTCTTCTAACCTAAGTACTCATTTTCACAGGGGAAATCATTTATCGTGGCAAATCAATTCCCCGCCTATAATGGAATAAAATTGTCGTATTTATTTTCAACCGATATGGTCTAACGCATCTCACGTTTGATTATTTGAATATTTTAATATTAGCCTTCTACATATTTAATTTCAAAAAATTATATTTAATGATTATAACTTCTGAAAATAAATTAAAATAATGTCATATAAGTACCACTTATATCAATTGACATATAAAATAAACATTCGTTATAAGACATCCGAATGGTATAACAAAATCCAATAAATAAAAATTATTAACCAAAATCCTATAAATTACATAATTTGAAAAGACAAAATTTTGTTTCTGCTGATCAATCTTATGAAAACCAATATCTTTCAAAAATATCCAACATAATCTTAAGAATTTCATCATAAAACTATCTTACTTAGACTATTCAATATTATTGGATATCTAACTAAGGTACTTTATATAAAAACTCAAGATATGTAAAACATTACTGAAAAACAATTTTTAAGAGAGACTTTGCTTCTTCAAATTCAAATTCAAATAATTCATATTCAATAAATATAATATCAATTAACAACAAATATTTACTCACCCTTCAATCTTATAGAAAATAATTCTTCCGAAATGAAACCTTTTAATGTAGAGAGAACGGTTCACTATACACAAAAATATTTCTGTGGTTTACCCTTGATCTAGAAGATTGAAAGACAATTTAACGGCCTCTACTATAGCACAAGGACTATCTGTATAAAGAATGTTAAGGAAACCAAATAATTATATATTATGAATAAAATAACATAAATAGAGGTTAATTCTTGATAGAAGGTATAGCAGAGGCCGTTAAATTGTCTTTCAATCTGCTAGATCAAGGGTAAACCACAGAAATATTTTTGCGTGTAGTGAACCGTTCTCTCTACATTAAAAGGTTTCATTTCGGAAGAATTCTTTTCTAGAAGATTGAAGGGTGAGTAAATATTTGTTGTTAATTGATATTATATTTATTGAATATGAATTATTTGAATACTGAAGAAGCAAAGTCTCTCTTAAAAATTGTTTTTCAGTAATGTTTTACATATCTTGAGTTTTTACATAAAGTACCTTAGTTAGATATCCAATAATATTGAATAGTCTAAGTAAGATAGTTTTATGATGAAATTCTTAAGATTATGTTGGATATTTTTGAAAGATATTGGTTTTCATAAGATTGATCAGCAGAAACAAAATTTTGTCTATTCAAATTATTTAATTTATAGGATTTTGGTTAACAATTTTTATTTATTGGATTTTGTTATACCATTCGGATGTCTTATAATGTTTATTTTATATGTCAATTGATATAAGTGGTACTTATATGACATTATTTCAATTTATTTTCACAGGTTATAATCATTATATATAATTTTTTGAAATTAAATATGTAGAAGGCTAATATTAAAATATTTAAATAATTTTATATACCTTCTATCAAGAATTAACCTCTATTTATGTTATTATCTCACGTTTGAAGTGCGATTGAAAGCAGACTGCAGAGCCTTTCGATCCCCACTCGCCACTGCCATTGAAAGAAAACAATCGTTTATTCGACATCTCATCTCGCTGAGGTTTTGATTCTTCCACTGCTCCACTGGACCCTAGTCGACGTCTTGATTAACATTGAATTTTGTATCTTTTCGACTGTCTTTTCCATAACTGTATATAATTACGAGTATACTGATTTTCAATTTTATTAAATGAATGGTATTTTTCAGATCGGCTATTTAGACCCACTCTCCGTTCGGGTATACGGTACTGCTGTATATTCCCAAATATATATCATGCTTCCCCGCCCAAATTTATTTGAAGCTGCTGAAGAATATTTATGTTACACCGCTATTGGTTCCTTGTCCAAGGATCTCAAATGCCTCCATTACAATATGAAGCCTGTGTACATGAATAACAAGATAGATGAAATATCAACATTAATTCTGCAGAAAGAAGATTGGGTTGTTGTTGAATATGATGTAAGAAAAATATTGTTTTTTTACTTTGCATCAATAACTGTACTAAAGTAAATTAATGATCGAGTCGATGTTTGATAGAAGCATTTGAATTATTTTTGGAAATTTTAAATATATATAGTAAAAAACTTATATTTAAATAGTATCATAATATTGTGGCGACGTGTCCGGTTCATCGCCAAGATTTCTAGAGTAGAGTACAAACGATCGTCGACTGACGTTCCAACGCTTGTACCCACAAATATTTAAAAATATTGAGAATATCCATCAGGCCCCTCTTCCCCACTGGGCACTATGGGCAAGTGCCCAGGGCCCCGCGATCGAATGGGGCCCCCTAGTTCCTGCCAGATTACCAAATGATAACCGATATTTAGGTATTACCGAAAAACATTAATTTTAAGAAATCTGATGATAATGACTTACTACAATACCTGCGCTTATTATATTATATATTATATTATATTAAATCTAGAAGGGTACCTTTGCAATCAACATAGAATTAATCTAAGGATTTTAAGTTAAGCGAGACAGCGAGTTACTTTAGTAGATTATTTTTTTCCTATTTTGTTATAGTTAGTAATTAAATAAAAATAAATTTAGAACCTTGTTTGTCTTTCTTTATCTATTGTAACTAAATAGTGTTTTCTCAAGGTCATAGGGGCCCCATGATCCTAATGTACCCAGGGCCTCAAATAGTTTAAAGACGGCCCTGATATCCATTCTCTGAAACCTCTACAAATTTCAATCTGTAGTATTTTTTGGAACGGAATTTGTTATTTATGAATATCCAATGGAAACGGACTGTTTCCGACGAACTTTTTCCATATGATCGCGGTCAATATTTTGTATTTTCTTTCAATTTTTTATTGATTAACTGCCGCACATATTTATAATTCCATAAACCGTCTAGAACGTATCAGGAATTTATTATTTTTCATAATTTTCATATACTTCTTTTTTTATAACCTTCTAAGAGAAAAGTAATGTATAAAATAGGTTGTGCAGATGTTTTTGATTCTACATGTAAAATTTTAAAATTTTACATGTAGAATCAAAAGGGAAGAAACTCGATTATCTAGAATCTGTTGAAATTTTCAAATTAGTTCACAATAATAATAATGTAGAAATAATGAATGACTGTACGGAGCTATGTAAATCGAAAATATTTGAGATATTTAAAAAGTAGCATCTGTTTAAAACCTTTTTCAACGAATATGAAATGAATTTAATGAAAAGTAAACAAAAATTCAACTTTTGCCACTCATTCTTTAGAAAACAGTAATTCCTTTCGATGGAAGAAAATCTTAAGAAAATTTTACATGTAGATTCAAAAGAAAAGAAACTCGATGATTGAAATTTTCAAATTAGTTCAAAATAAAAATAATGTAAAAAATAATTAATGAATGTACGGAGCTATGTAAATCCAAATATTTGAGATATACAACAAAATAATGTGAAAATAATGAATGACTACGGAGCTATGTAACCCCAAAAATTATTTGAGAAATTTAAATGAGTACCATCTGTTTAACAACGTTCTTTGTCGATTGCAGACATTCCGATATCTGTTAGAAGGCCCCTCTTTTTAAACCCGATTTTTTATCACGTTCCGCTTGTAAACCTCTGTACCACTATTAGGTGTTACCTAGAATCTATTGAAATATTCAAAATATGTATCACATTTGCTTAAATACCTCTGTACCACTGTTAGGTCTTCAGTTGTCTGATGATGGGATAGTTCATTTTCCGAAACTCGAGTCACAAGAAAATGTGTAATATATATTTTTATTGGTAGTAAAACAGTAATTTTTACAATTTGTTTTAATTAAGAATTTACCATGATACTTTTCTTACAGGATTGTAATATACCTTCCTCAGTCGACATAGACATGGCCATAGAAAGAATGATTGGCTACGAGTTCCTCCAAAATAATCCTCAATTATTGGGGGAACGTTGCAGTATCAGGAAGAAATATTTCACAATCCCAAATTATATGGTACCAAGTTATGAACTTTCGTTTGGTAATGTCAGACGTGATGGCCAATATGAACAGAGCGTTACTCTCTACAACTATGGACCCGGAATGTGTACGATCAAATTGCTGATAAACGACAAAAAGTATCTCGACAGCAAAGGTTTCAGTATCAGCTTGGAGAATACGAAAATGAAACTGAAGGAATTCGCGAATTTATTCGTCAAGTTTAGACCTGACGTGAAAGGTGCAGATTTCAGTGTGCCTCATATTACGGAGATGATTTATATTGAGGTAATCGTGTGGGTTTCTTGAAAACATTATTATTGCTACCGAATCATCAGGTAATTAATCTATAATTTCCACTACTTCATTCTTCTTCAAGTGCCGTGTCCTCCCAAAATATACAATTCATGGCGATTAGTCGCATAATATTCGCTTTGGGCACACGTGAATTCTACCAGTTAGTGTATTGGCATGTGACTAGTTAGCAGTCTCCACGGTCTGCCTCAAGAAGCAGAAAGTGTGATAAAGGTTACACCTTATCATCGTGCGTTTCGAAGAGATCAACCCATCAGCTTCCAGTTTGGGCTTCAGTTCGAAAACCTACATCCGCATGATTATCAATCCGGCAGGTGCGTCAAGACCCACGAACTCTTATGAAGTATTTCAATTGATCCTGGTGTCAAGCACCAACGGACTAGCCGTATCGTCGAGATCCACAAACCCCAGAAATGTCTCACAATCGATCCAGGCCGGTCGAACCGTCAAGTCCCGCTAAACCATTTCTGGAGAATACCCCGAACATGAGTGTCTGCGAACAGATAAAAGGAATACCCTCCTAGCGCAGCATGTGGACTGTCAACCACTGCCCCCTCGAGTCCAACACCAATTGAGTAGCCAGCTCCCGAGGGCCTCCACCCTCCCGAGGTAACGCAGTATGCTACAAAACGCATTCGGCCATTGAACAAAAAATCCGGAGATTTACTGAGATAGGGTAGAGTACGTTAGTTTTAAGGAGAGAGACTCTGTACTGCGACAGGCTCCCTTGCCACTGAGTTGATCAACGCGGCTCAATCCTCCATTCCACCTTACGGGAAAACTAATTTCGATTGATCTTCCACCACACGGGTCCAGTGAGTGGCGCGAATGGCATTACGTTAGGCACCAAGACCAAAGCCTCCATTTCACCGGGATGAAATTAGGGTCCTAGTCAAGACAAGCGCCCCCAGCGCAACGAGCTCTAACGCCATGAGGGACGTCACTTTGGGCAAACATGAATACTACCAGTCCGTTGTATTGGCATGTGAGCTTAGCTCTTTCACCAAGTGACTACTTAGCAGTCGCCACAGTTTGCCACCAGAGGCAGAAGTGTGATAAGGGTTGCGCCAATACATCGCGCGTGCTGAGAACCCATCCGAAGAGATGAACCCATCAGCTTCCAGTTTGGGCTTCAGTTCGAAAACCTACAACCACCTGACTGGTAGCAGCGAAGCACTATCCAACCTCTACTGGATCTGCATTGTCTCACTTTGGGCACAGTGGACCCAAATAATTTCGTGGTGCTCACTCGATACTAATGACGAAAGTTTTACAGCCAAGATGTCCTTCGGCAACTAGGACCACACCTTACCTCTATTTTACCCTGAAAATATATTTTATGGAAAAGCTCATATTCAGAGTTTCTCATCTCGTGGGCAATTATAGGTTTCTTCTCTTTATATTGTTACGAACCTCTATTTCTTAGCTCATATGTTGCAGAACTGCTTCATTTGTCATCCTATCCACCCACGATAGCCTCAACATTATTCGATAAGCCCACATTTAGAATGCCTCCATCCTTTTGCACATCGTTTTAGTGATGGTCCAAGCTTCCATTTCATGGAACAATATGCTGAAGTTATAGAGGCGCAATAAGCGCACTCTCATAGGAATTCTGTTGGTCAATACTTTTTGCATGTTTTTAAATGATATCCTTGTCTGCTCGATTCTGCTTTTGATTTCTTGTTTCAACTCACATTTTTCATTCACCTAGCATGCCAAATGTTTGTATGCCTGTACTCTCTTCATCACTTTTTCATTTATGGTGATTACTATTAGATTATCACCAATACTTTTTATTTTGCTGACACGATGGAACACCAGCTCATTTTCAACTTAATATTAGATAGTAAATGGTGGGCCAGATGGCCCACCGTTTAAAATGCAAACTCTAGATAGAGTTTGCATTGTGAAATAGTGGTTATTTCAAGTCTAGCAACAATTTTTCGATTTACAACAAAACTAGAAAATATAAAAAACTCATTTCTAAAGTGATGAATCTCCTATCCAAACTGTTACAAATTGTGAAAACTGGATTATTATTTGATAAAACAACCCGTTCACGATCTCGTTCAGTGAGCACACCTGAAAACATTGCTGCCACAGCTCGGAATGTGGCTGAACATCCATCAACATCAAGAATGCTCAAGAATTGAACATTTCTCGCACTTCTCTGAGGAAAATTTTGCATAAAGACCTTGGTATGAAGGCTTACAAAATTCAACTAGTACAAGAAATGAAGCCTTGTTACCATCCGATGCGTTTTCACTTCGTTCAAGAGGCTAATGTCCGCATAGCCGAAGATGAGCATTTTCCCAGAAAAATCATCTTTAGCGATGAAGCTCATATTCACCTCGGAGAACAATTTTTTGTGTGGATTCGTTAAGGATAAGTATTACGCTAACCACCCAGAAAAGATTGATGCCTTGAAATACGAAATCGAAGTTGCTATTCACGAGATTGAGCTCCAAAAAATCGACAATGTACTGAAAAATTGGGTAGACAAAAACGTTCGAGGCGTAATATACTGTAATTCAAATGAGAAGAAATTTCCCCAAACTTGGAAACAAATCAGCACAACGTCCAATAATTATGTTGCTGTGACAAGCCGTAGCTTCGTCCTATTGAAATAGAGGTCAGTTTGGGTCATGTCCACAACTTTTTCAGTAGGAGGAGTCAAAAAATTTATTGGGAGAATCGCAATGCACCTTTGAATCATTTGAATGATATTGTTTTTCATTCAAAATTTCTATAAACGGATAACTTTGGAAAAAATATTCATTAATCTTCCATTTATAGTCGATCAAAAAAGCAATTCATAACATGAATGATGCGTCGTTGAATAGGATGATACCCAAAAAAACTTTGTTTACTCGGTGACAGTTGAAAAACGTAAATCTTCTTGAACTAGGATGCCAACAGATTTCAAATATTGTTGAAATATTTCAATGAGTTCGGGAAGATTTGAGGCGACTGCTTATATCAAAAACAATAGTGGTAATATTGAATACCTACTTCAGTTCGCTTTCTGTTTCAACATCCTTAATTTTCAAATAAAAATCCCTCTAATTTCCAAGTTTTCCTCTCCTCAGAAAATCAAATCTCAAAATATTTAAGGCCGATTTTCTCGAAAACAAATAATTTTTTTATCTACGCCACGATAATGTCGATTTGTGCAATGAATTGTTACACTATCTTGATTTAAAGAACGTTCCAGTAACCATGGCTCGAAATTTTTCATATTTTTGGACAATGTATCAGCTGTACATCAATTTATTTAAGTTTTCAGTCTCCCATACTGTTGCAACATAAGGTTTTAAAGGAAGTTATGATTTAAGGGGTTGAAGGACAGCTCTCTGTTACAACACATATAACAAATTATTTTCAACGGCTACTTTCTGTTGAAAATATTCGTTACCCGAAAAAACGAATGTGATATAATGATGATAAAATAATAACAATAGGTTTCTGCTAATATTTAGGTGAACCAAGGAGCACGTATTCCTATAAGAATCACTGCATCTGTGGGTATTCCCACTACTGAATTAAGTGATCATTGTATGGATTTTTGTGGAGTTGTGGTAGGAAATTGTAAGAGGAAAATATTATGCCTATTCAATGTGTAAGTATGTCAACAATTTATTCTTTTGCTTTTCATTTTGATTCATAAAATCAAATTATGTTCCGCATTCTCTCATAGTAATTCAGTAGTGTTTTATGTATAATATGATATTTGTTGAGATGCCCATAAAAATATGGTAAATTTTAAACAAAAAATAAATAAAATTCAAGGTCTTACTATTTTAAAGAACAAAATCCTTTTAAATTTTAATATCTTCAAAAAAAGGACTTTCACAGATGCAATCATTCCTTAAAAATATTTAAGTACCGATAATCATGAATTTGCTGCACTTGATTCCATGATTCATAGGGTATTCACAATACGTATGTCCCAGAAAAACTTTTTCACTGAAATCTCTACAAGAAATCATATAGCTAGAAATAATCTTAAATATCAATTGAACAAACAACAACCCTTCTATATCCAATTAGGAAAAAACCTGGTCATAAGTATCAGGTGTTTTTTTAGAGTGATAGAACTTTAAATTGAAATAAAACACATTTAAATTAAGATTGAAGCCAAATTTTTTTTGATAGATAATTTTATGAAATTTATGTTTGAAAAATAATTTCCGGCATATGTCCACCATGACTAGTTCTGAAGAACCGCATTCGACCAGACCCATTTTGGACCACTTTTTCGAGTAATTCAGGCCTTATTTTATAAATAACACGAGTTATGTTGGCTTCCAAAGCGTCTTTTGTTTCTGGTTTATTAGCATATACCACTGACTTGACATAACCTCAAAAAAAATAATCCAGTGAAGTTATGTCGCATGATCTTGAAAGCCAATTAATTGTATCATTTCTCCAAATAATGATATCGCCAAATCTTTCTTTCAATAAATCAATTGTTACGGTAGTAGCATGAGGTGTAGTACCATCTTGTTGGAACCAAAACACTTCTGGGTCGATACCACTCAAATTTTTGAACAAATAATCATTGATCATCGATCTGTAACGAGCACCATTCACTGTAACATTAGCTCCAGCATCGATTTTAAAGAAATATGGACCGATGATGCCTCCAGCGTGTAAAGCACACCATATAGTGCATTTTTCAGGATGCAATAGAACCTGCAGAACTTCTTGAGGATTATACGGCATATACGGCAATTTTGCTTGTTTACATATCTGTTCAACCAGATATAAGCTTCATCACTAAACACAATTTTACGATAAAAAAGTGGATCAACTTCAAGCTGTTCTAGGGCCCAATCAGCAAACAAACGACGCTTATTATGGTCAAGTGGCTTTAGTTCTTGAACCAATTGGATCTTGTGTAGGTATAGACCAAGATCTTTACGCAAAATTTTTCATGTGGTGAATACACAGTGTTCAACTTGTTGTGAACGTCGACGAATAGACGAATCTGAATCATCATTAACAGCAGCGATATTTTCTTCTATACGTACAGTTCTTTGTATTGTTGTTGTTGTTGCATCGAGTAGAGAATATGTTGTCCGACATCTATCGATAGTTCGACGAATAAGCTACTCTGATGACGATTATGTAAACCATAAATTGCTATAAAGTGCTCGCGAATAGAACACTGATTTTGAAAATAAATTTCAACAATTTGTGAACGTTGTTGCGGCGTAAGTCTTTCCATGATAATTTGTCAATGCTTACTGAACAGAAATGTCAAAACAACATGGCTTCTTTCTACCTTCTGTCAAATGACAGTTATCCCTATCGAAAGTTCTATCACTCTAAAAAAAAAACACCCGATATATAACCTTAAGTTATTTTGCACAAATTTATTCACTGAAAATCAACATTATTTCAACGAATTGAAAGGGGATTTATTGCAATATTCTGAATATTAAGTATAGTAATTCTGTCAAACTTCTACATATTTTAATTTTCTAAAATTCCTGCAAAATTTTGAGGAGTATGAGTTCCTGCGGTTTTTTTTTCGAAAGAATTTTTTGTCCACGAGTATTTTGAAAGATATAAGTGAAATAGTAGTTATAGATGAAAACTATTATATATAATTATTAGGGGTATAAATTAATTCGTGCAGTTTTTCATCGAAAATTGAAGCTTTATTGTGGAAAATTGGTTATACATTCAAAGTTCAAAGTATTGTCCGTTGCTAGCCACTACTTTTTTCACCTTTCTGGCAATTGAACATTGCGAAAAAAGCCGGCTCTGTGGCTACTATCCATATATCGATCCATTTTTTGACTTCATCGTAATTGGAGAACTGCTGGTTAACCAGCCCATGTTGCATCGAACGGAAGATATGGTATTCGGCAGGAGCAATGTACGGTTGGTGCAGTAGGACTTTCCATTTGAGTATTTCTTAGTACGTTTTAATGGGCGACGCAACATGTCATGCTGCAAAATAACTTTGTCGTGCCTGTCAGCGTATTGCGGCCGTTTTTCTCGCATTAATTGTCAGTAGACCTCCCCTGTGATCCTTTCGTTCGATTGTAGCAGCTCATAATGCACCGCACTTACCTGGTCCCACTAAATACACAGCATGATCTTCCCGTCATAAATATTCGGCTGAACAGTTGATGTTGAGACATCCATACGTTGCCCGAAATTTTGGATTATTCGATGCGAAAACCCCTTTCTTTTTTACCGTTGGGGCAGTTGTTCTCACTTGAAAATACGGCATTCGACGCCTCTTGTCTTCAGTTCATACGGCACCTAATTTCTTACATTTCGGATCATTTCCATTGTTTTTTAACGATGGCAAAGGGTTAGTTGAGTAACTCCAAGTATTTTTTCACGAGCCTTGCCTCTAATTCCTCATCCTTCAACTTTGGTAACGCCCCTGGTCTTTCTTCGTCTTTCAAATCAAAATTACGAGGTTTTCACCTGCAAATTTCGATCAATATCATATATTTTCTTCAGATTATTCTATCTCTTTTTGGTGCTGTGTAATTTTTGACAATAATTCTACATGCCTTCTTAAAAGAAACAGTGATTTAAGGACATTCGTTATTTCTACAACGTCACTTGGTGGGTCAAACAGGTAGAAATTTTGCAACAAGATTGAAACAACCTCTGATTGCAAAGAATTGGCAGTCTGAACATATTTAAGCTATCAATTACATTATAAATGTCATTGCATTCTGTGTTCCTTCACATTTGATACTGATGTAACGGTTAAAAAGTCATCAATATTATTCCTGGACATAACTTGCAAATGAAACCCTTCCAGAAAAGTTTTAAAGATCTTACGGCTCATGCTCGGTTCACGATTATATCTACATCTGAAACCTACGCCCATTTACGCCAGATTGTACAAAATTATACAGAGCAGCCTGTAACACAGTCCCAGAAAATTTTAGTTAGAGCTACATACAATGGTTGATCAAATTATTAGAGCCACAGTAAAAAATAAGCAATTTTGTTTATTGTAGAAAAATTATACCAGTTTTTTATATATATTTGTCAGTTTTTCATTGAAAAACAGAAAAAATATGCACAGTTCAATTATAATTAAGAATTAAGCTAAAATCCAAAATTTTTCCCGACCTAATACTTGGTACTACTACCTTTTGCATCTATGACTTCCTGGCACCTTCTGGCCAGGCTTTCTATGCATTTTTATTTTCTCTTATTTTTTTGCTCCAGTGCCACACTTCTATTAAGTATTCAGTTGACGCTAACTAGTCATTATTTCGTTTGCAATTTCTTTCTTCGTCAACTTCCAAAGGTTCTCGATCAACTTGATCTGGAGAATTGCCAGGCTAGTCTAGAATCTTTACTCGGCTCTCAAAAAGAAATTTAGTAACTTTTTTAGCCTTGTGGTGTACCGAAGAGTCATGCATGAATATGAAGCGCCCATGTGGGAACCACTCCTGGGTCTGGGAAAGCATTTTTCTTTCAAGGACATTTATATACTGGTGCTGTCCCATTGTTCCTTCAACGATGTACAGGCGACCTCTTTCTTGACTGCAGATTATAGACCAAACCATGATGTTTAGCGGATGCTTGACCGTTCTAACGATGGAGTCATCCTTAAATTTTTCCCCTTGTCTTCTCCTCACCAATTCAGATCTCTCCATAAGAATTTGTACGGTTGATTCATCCAAAGAGCAGACCTGAAATATTTAGTAATCCTATTAGTTTGCCATTTATTCATCATTATATGAATAACCTGTTTCCAATCATCAACTGTCCAGTCCTCGTGATATTTGGTCCATTGGAATCTTTTTTCATCATGGCTGGAAGGAGAAGAGGTTTTCTTGCAGGTCGGCATGCTTAGAACCCCAAATCCTTTATTAGTCCTCGAGCTGTCATTGGTGAAATGTTCACCTCTGACTTGCATGATTCTTGTGAGTATCCTGCAACGATGTTTTCTGTTCCCCATAACATTATCACGTATTTTTTGCTCATCTCTTGGTGTTGTAATTTTTTTTCGACCACATTTTCCTTTGCGTCGTGGGGTCATATCTAAGTTTTTATCCACTTTTTCTTTATTCCGTCTATTGTTGTTCTCGAAACTTTAATAATAGATGCTATTTTTCTGGTGGAGTAATCTGTATTTGATACCAAAGATTCTATTTCAGCTGTTTATCTGGGTGTGATGTCTTTTGACTTTTCCATTATAATTTTATTTTGTTAAATCAAGTGTTGTAACAAACACAGAACAAAGACTTGACTGCTAAAATCACGTGAAAATAAAGCACAACAATATAGTACGTCGATAAAAAGTACCAAAACAAACCAGAGCGTCTTAGAAAGCCATAAATAACGTGAAAATATACAATCGCACCACGAGGCTGGTTAGCTAAAAGTAACAACAATAGATTAACAATAATAGAGTCTTGTTAATCTATGCTAACAACACTGATGCATCATGGCGCATGAGTTAATTGGTGGGGGTATCTGCAGTGTTGCCGGTTTTGCTCCTACGAATGAATAATATAATCCAGTATCATAATTGAACGAGAAAAATTAGTCTGAAATGCTTTGTACCCTAATTTCAGTTCATTCCATAAAAGAGTGTTAAATTTTTTACGGTGGCTCTAATAATTTGTCCACCCTCTGTGTTATTTTGAAGTAAATCTTCTTCGGAAAATGTTTCTTTTATTTCAAATATATTTTTAGTGGATTCGTCGATGCTAAATGGAGCTGCTCTATAGATACCCAAATATTTTTCGTCAGAAAGAGAGAAGGTATATTAGCTGCTGAGGAATCCGAAGAACTGCAAGTATATTTTGAACCAAAAAGAAAGGGGCCTACACAGGGAATTTTGACGATTCATATAGAGGGAAATAGTGAAGATTCAACTGCTTATTTGAATGGTTACGGACGAGAACCGAGCTTCATCGTTAAAGAGAGTATCGTGGAATTTCCTCCCGTACTACAGTATTCCCCACCGTTGGAACAAACATTCGTTATCCAAAATGCATCCAGTTTTTCTACGGAGATTTTTTTGTCTGATTATGATCGGTGAGTATGTTGATGTCAGTAATGAAGAAGCACCTAAAAATTTACTCCGCATGATACTACTCCATGAAGCAAATTCAAGAAATGAACTGTATTCTCGATGACTTCTAGCTATTACCAACATTGCAAACCTTCCGTGCGCTCAAGTCATATCCTTATTACTTTCACACAGATGCAAGTTACATAGACCCGATTTGAAGACCTTTCTGTTTGCCGTATTTTATTCCTTATTATATATTTAGAATAAAATGTCCGCCACTTTAATCAATTTTGAAATAAATGCTTTCTGTTGATATCACGCCTTAATGAGATACGACTTGAGAATTTACAGTTCAATAACAAAAAGAGGTTTTTTACTTAATAGAAGGATTATTACAAAATTTAAATATCAAAACAGATTTATTCTGTTAGATTCTTACAAATTTTAATTTAAAAAAATTTTATTCAAAAACTTTTTGAATTAAATTAATGTCTTATAAGCACTGCTTAAATTTGGTAGACATATATAAATTCAACACTTATTATATAATATTGAAAGGAATAGAAAATCCCAACGAAATATCGATTATCAATTAAAATTACTGAATAAATACTTGAAGGAGACAAAATTTTGTTTCTGATCTTATATTTATGAAAACCAAAGCTTTTTCAAAAATGCAAGACATAATCTTAAGAATTTCTCTCAAAACATGTGGTACATCCTCAAAAAACAATTTGAAATTAAATGAGATCGTCGTAAGTCCTACTTCACATTTAAAAAATAATATAAATTGACAACCAATATCTAGAACTGACAACGATCTTATTTAATTTAAAATCATTTTTTGAGAATTTACTACATGTAACGGTAACTTATTTGAATATATTGAATATTTAAAATAAGGTAGTTTTGAAGAAGTTCTTAAAATTGTTTTGCCATTTTGAAAAAGATTTGGTTTTCATAAATATAAGATTAGAAACAAAATTTCGGCTGCTTTAAGTGTTCATTTAGTGATTTATATTTCGTTGGGTTTTTTATTCCATTTGAAATAAAATAAGTAGGAACGGTTTTTTACTTGATAGAAGGATTATTACAAAATTTGAATATCAAAACAGATTTAATCTGTTAGCCTTCTACAATTTTAATTTCAAAAAATTTTTTGTTCGCATGCCTGGAACGAAACAAAAAATGTTTGCTTATTTATATTTTAATTTCAATTGAAAATTTATATTCGTTGGTTTTTCTAAATTCCATTTGATATTGTATGATGAATTTTGATTTTATACGTCTATTAAATATGAGCAGTGCTTATAAAGACATTAATTTAATTCTTAAAGTTTCTTCAGAAAATTTTTTGAAATTCAAATTATAGAAGGCTAACAGATTAAATCTGTTTTGATATTCAAATTTTGTAATAATCCTTCTATCAAGTAAAAAACCGTTCCTTCTTATTTTATTTCAAATGGAATAAAAAACCCAACGAAATATAAATCACTAAATGAACACTTAAAGGAGACGAAATTTTGTTTCTAATCTTATATTTATGAAAACCAAATCTTTTTCAAAAATGCAAAAGATAATCTTAAGAACTTCTTCAAAACTAACTTATTTTGAATATTCAATATATTCAAATAAGTTACCGTTACATGTAGTACATTCTCAAAAAATAATTTTAAATTATTTATTATATTTAAATTATTTTAAAATTGTTTGGATATTTGAATTTTGGAATACAGTTCTGATGTTGAACTATCTGGGTGAGGTATTCTGCGCAGGCGTATTCACGTGCATTATATAGGGCTATTTTTTAATGAAACTTTAGTGTTTCTATGCGCGACGAATACAGTTATGATGCATTCATGGAGCATTGCAGCTGCACTGATGATTAAAGTCAAAATTTTTCGAAGCAGGCGTATGCCTGCTGCTAATGCTTCAACGATTTTACACAGATGCAAGTTGCACTGTCCCGATTCGAAGAACTTTCTGTATAGTTCATACTCCTAATTTTAGTTTGACACATGTTAGTGATTATATTTGAAGCTTTAAAATTCTGACGAATTAAATGAATGAAATAAAATACATAAGGCGTGTGTATCAATGTAATATGTATTCAATTCATAATTTTTTCCAGACAAGTTGCCCTACACGACAGGATCTGCAATGTGTTCTGGCGGGAAAAGAATGCAAAAAAAGTGTATATCGCTAAATCGCTCTTCGGCAGTACACCCAGCGATATGTACAAGTTCATTTATAAAGAATTGCTGATAGATAGGCTCAGAAGGGAAAAGAGTTTTACCGAAGTTATGATATTATCCAAAACAGATATCAAGTAAGCTACTTTGGACAGGATATTCAGTTTTTTAATCATAATATATTGAATTCATTGAACTACATTTTAATATGATATTATTTTATTTAATTGAAATGAAACAAGGACCACTTCAAAATAGAATCCTGTGTTGCTATTAACCATTTAAAACTTCTTCCAGCCTTTTTTTATATTTCATCATGATACTCCTAGCTCTCCTGTGAAGATTCCTTAGAAACTTCATAAAGGGTGGATCATCTAGAATTTTCATTTTGAAATAGTGGTTATTTCAAAACTAGCAACACTTCTGTCATTCGTGTTTTAACAGAAAGTTAGTTTAATATTTGACATTAACGAAATGAGTTGATTTACTTGAATAAAACTGAGAAATATTAAAAACTTTTTTCAAAGTGGTGAATCTTACACAAATATTTTTTAGGGGATCATTAGAATCTGTAGAACGTCTACTGGAAACATTAGAACTAAGAGGTGGGTTATGTTCATTTTAACCTAATCGAATATTTTTCATTATTAAGAAAGAGGGACTTTGAATCCATATATGGAAATTCAATGTATCTTACAGTATATCTTTCTGCTTAATCTATTATAGAGATCACGCAATCAAATGTTTATTTTAGTTGATAGCTCAATCGGAAAGAAGAAACCTCCACAGGATATATTTATAGATCCAAGTACAGAGGACATAAAACCACCAATCGAACGCTCAACGAAGATCATTGTTTTTCACGGAAATAATTATACAGGTAAATATTGGGATGGTACATAAAGGAGTTTATTCTTTTAATCATTTAGCCCGTCTATAAAGTATCCGGAATTTATTATTTCTCATAATTTTAATATACTTCTTTTTTGGAACATTCTAAGTCAAAAGTTATGTATAAAATACATTGTGCAGATAGTCGGCTAAGGCCAAAGTTGCATGGCAACACTATTTGTCAAAAATTGTTAATTGTCAACAGGTATATAATTCATGAAATAATATCGCAACTGGAAAAAAGAAATCAGGTAGAATATTTGTATAGAGAAGGTTTTCGAAACCGTTAAAAATTTAGTGCAATTGACTGAACTGGGAAAGAGTGCAGTATATGAGATAATATAGAGGATATGAGGCATACACCAGTTTCATGAAGACCGCGTAGGATTAAAGGAAACAATTTAAACGCTTTATTGGCCTAAGGACGACACAATTCGCAAAATTTCCCAAATTGGCTAACAGATTTGGAAATCAACGAAATATAAAAGTATGATCAGAAATGTATGTCAATGAATAGACAAGGCTACATATCAAGGAAACCAAAAACGAATTCGTGTAATGACATTTTCACATAAGGACGGAGGATAGAATTTTGTCGACCTTTTCAACAAGATAATTTCAATAATGTCTTTATATCTGCTGAAAGTTGTTTCCAACTTGCTGGAAATCACTTAAAAATCCTATCGAAACAACCTGCTACCACCAAAATAATGATTTTGGGAGCAATATCTCAACGTGGTTCTACGCCTCTCTGTATATTTGATGGTACCATTTACAGTGAAAAGAATTGTGGCATTCTAAACGATTTTCTTCAAACGGCGCATGCGACCTCCAGAGAGGTGGCGTTTTCAGCAGGATAATGCAAGATGCCATACTTCGGCCTATACTCAAGCTTGGATGCAAGGACACCAAGTGACAACCATTTCATGGCCAACAGCTTCACCAGATCTTACTCCCATTGAAAACATATGGGGACTAATGAAGATTGAAGTTGAACGAGCAGCACCACTAAATAAAGATGATCTAATTCATTCAGTTTTATAGTCTTGGATTGCCATCACCTCATTATGGAGGTGATCTAGGTTCGGATGTACTTCGACGTTTAGTAAGTGTTTGCAGTTAAATGGAGGTTGTATAAATATTTTGTTATAATTTTCTAATTCAAGAATTAAGGTTATATACTAAATAATTGCAATTAAGCTTTGTTTTTTCCGGATACTTTCTAGACGGACTATATAATGAATATAATGATGATTTTCGACACGGATGTTCTGAAAGAAAAAGAGAATAACATGTTTATAAAAAAGAGAAACGAAAGGCTGATGACAACTAATGAAAACCGTGTCAGTATACTGGGAGGCTGGAAATTCGACGTAATCCTTCAGAGGGGTCGTAAAAATGTCATAGCTCACTAACAATACATTTGTGAACCCTAATTAACTAATTGTACACCTTAGTATAACTCTTTAATATAGCTAGAGATGAGTTAATCAAGGGTCAAAAATGGATATTGAGCTGTGAGCACTCGGATAAATTTGTTTTCGATTTCCAGATTATTTAAAAGCTGCGAACGATGCTTCAAGATTGTTGCTTATTCCAAGGTTCACGTTGGATTCTATGATAATAGATATTTTGGCTGAAAACAAAACTGCTTTCACTAAAGAGGTGAATCAGATACTTGACGATGCTTATATGAGCAGAATGGATGCGGAGGACTGTATGTGCAGAGAGAGCTTCATTGAAGGTAGCCACGCATTAGTTCCATTTCGAAATTCTGGAGGGTTTTCCAATCAGAGGTTTAATTTTGAATAGCCCGCTATCTGGGCAGCTGTCACCTTTGAAGCTGTCATCTTTCGACATTTGACATGTTAAAACTACGCCATTACTAAAAATGAAACGATACACGCTTCAATAATGCATTGGAATTGTTAAAATTCACTACAAAAATGGTAAAATTTTTACCGTCACAGTTCTCAAAACTAAAGAGCTTTTAGATCGTCGTGAAGCACCTTATCGGCCGGCAGTAGTGAAACTGGTGGAAAGTTTGAGCTGTTGGGACAAGTTAGTGTTATGAAGAATCGAAACCGTCGCTCAAGAACAACTGAGAATATTCCCAGGTTTGTCGAATCCTCGACGATCTATGGAATGAGACATTCCGCAAATGACATTACAACGTATTTTGCATAAGTACGTAGGTCTTGAGGCTTTTAAAAGTCAATTAACTCAAGAACTAAAGCCGGTCGTTCACCAGCAACGTCGTATCTTCGCTGACTGGGTCATTGAAATGAATCAAAATGATCCGGATTTTAATCGAAAAATCATCTTCAGTAACGAGATCCATTTTCACCTTGGAGGCTGCGTTAATAAGCAGAATTGTCCCATATAGGGTTCAGAAATTCCAAAAATGATTATTGAAAAGCCTCTTCATCCTCAACGTGTCACTATTTGGTGTATTTTTTGGGGTGGCGATATAACTGAACCTTACTCGAAAATTAAGCTGGTGCAACTCTTAAGGTGAATGGTTTGCGCTGTGGACCTATGATTAATTCTTTTTATGACCGTAATTGGAAAATATTGATGTGGGCGACATTTATTTTCAACAAGATGGCGCTTCGTGTCACACAAGCAGCAAAACAATCGCAATTCTGGGAGATTCGTCTGATTTAACACCTTTAGACTTTTTACTTTGAGGCCACGTGAAAGACAAGATCTATGCGAATGATCCACGATCGATTCAAAACCTTAAAGATGGAATTAATGATGTTTTTGAGAACATACAGCCGCAAATGTGCGAATTGGTCATGGAAAATTCCATGAAAAGGATATGCTGCTGCAACCGTAGCCTATCTGCCTTTTGGCTGATATCGTTTTCCAAAGTTAAAAACATACCTTCCTCTTTACAATGAAATAAACATTCATTGACTTCTCTTGCAATATACTAGTTTTCTTTCAAATCAAAATGAAACCTCTTATTGGAAAACTCTTCATATTACTGAAATGAATTTGATGATAACGTCACTTTTAGCCCCAATGAGTTTTTTCAGTATCAAAAAATGTAATGCGCCATAATTATGAGCAGCATGTGAGCACAATACTCATGAATTTCTTCAAGCTTTAAATACCCATCACATCGTTTTACTGATATCGGTTGGAAATAAAAACCCACCAATAATAACAAATACGGTGCGAGAATAGGGTGCATAAAGTTTTTTAAGAAGTTCCATTGTCTCATCTGGAACTTGAACCTGCAACGGCATTTTGAACATACTTCCAAATTTTTGCCAGTTTTTATGTAATTTTTATAATAATTACAGAATTATTATTTGATTTCCTTTGATTACCTCTCAGATAATACTGATTATATCTGGAGAAAAGTAAATACTATTCTAAGGAGAGAACCGATAACCAAAAGAAAAGGAACACCGCAGAAAAAAGAAGGCAAAGAAAAATCCGAAAAGGGAGAACAGTTGAGTGTTACTTCCAGTAAAATCTCAAAAAAAACTCTATCAACTAATACAGCTGACACTTTTCAAGGAATACCAGAAGATATGATTATACAGGTGACTGAAGTTTGTATTGGTGATATATGATAACATTTTTTCTGAATTATTTCAGATCCTCAGTGACAGAATTGACCAAATTGATAAAATGATACTCGATAACTTGGAAAGTATATTCTTGCCGAACGTTCAGGCTGCCCTAAAGTGCCTTCTGAAAGCTGCTAAGGATATTTCTTGCGTATACTTCGTCTTCTTTACATGCACTTTAGAAGAACATACTGCTTTGCTAAATGAGGAAGAACTGGTTACTGCAGCGAAAGAAGAAAATAGAAAACAAGCAGTTCGTAAGAAATTGTTAGAAATCGATGACTATAGCTCGCTAACAGAAGAAGAGCAAGAAATATTGATAGACATTCAGGATGAGAAGAGGAAAATAAGCAATGAAAAGAGGAATTCCCTAAGGTTGGAAGTTATTCATGATGATAATTTTTATTCAAAATTGTATATAATATTTCTTTTTTAAATTTTATAATACTCAATTTCCACATACCAACAACAATTTTCATTAATCGTCACTATTATCTCCCGAGCTAGATATCGGATCATCTGTGTCTATACCTTATGTCTTTCTCTCTATGTCTATTCATGTACTACTCTGTCAAGAAAGTACCGGGAATTTTCAATTAAAACAACATTTTCACATTTAATCGTCAAAATTTATTGGGTCGCCTTCAAAATAGGCTCCATTTGCTCCAATACATCTATGCCAACGGCACTTCCAATTATCGAAACATTTTTTATAGGCGCTTTCCGGGATGGACTTTAGCTCTGGCGCCGAATTTTGTTTTATGGCTTCAATCGACTCAAAACGGGTGCCAGGAAGGGGCAATTTTAGTTTTGGGAAGAGGAAAAAGTCGCAGGGAGCCAAATCCGGCGAATACGGTGGTTGCTGAAGCACGTTTGTTGAGTTTTTGGCGAGAAAGTCAGTCACAATCGTAGCTCGGTGAGAAGGCGCGTTATCGTCATGCAAAATCCATGAGTTATTCGCCCACAAATTTGGCCGCTTCTTACGGATACGCTCACGCAAACGTTTCATAACGCCTAGGTAATACTCCTTGTTTACCGTCTGACCCTCTGGAACGAATTCGTAGTGCACCACGCCACGGATATCGAAGAAAACAATGAGCATCACCTTCATTTGCGAGCGGCTTTGGCGTGGTTTTTTCAGTTTCGGCTCATTTTTTGCCACCCATTCCGATGATTGCTGGCTTGTTTGCATATCGTACTCGTAGACCCAGTTCTCATCACCAGTTATAATGCGTTCCATGAATGTAGAATCGGAATTACAGCGATCCAGCATGTCTGAAGCAACCTGTTCGCGATGACGTTTTTGAAGAAAATTCAGGTCTTTCGGTACGAGTCGCGCGGCCACCTTTCTCATGCCCAAAATATCAATCAAAATCGTACGTGCGGACTCGTGGGATATCTTAAGATCATGTGCTATCTCTCTCAAGCTGGTACGACGGTTTTCCAGCACCCTTTCCTTAATTTTATCGACGTTATCTTCGATCGAAGCCGTCGATGGGCGACCACTTCACGACCGTCCTTGAAGGCTCTGTACCACTGATATGCACGTGTTTTCGATAGAGCATTATCACCAAAGGCCTTTTGCAACATTTTCAATGCATCGGCACACGAAAATTCATTTGCAACACAAAACTTTAAACAAATTCTTTGCTCAACGTAATCACCCATAGTAAAAATCGGCACGCACTCTGACATCGACTGACTTAATCAGCTGTTGCAAACACACAAGTTGACAGATCCCGCTCAAGCTTGGCATAGTAATTAAGGACAGTGGTACCAACCTAGGAAAAAAAAATTCACCTGCCTCATTGCCCCGCCAGATTTAAATCGATAATTCCCGGTACTTTCTTGACAGAATGTATATTCATTCTAGAGCAATGTTCTCAGTTATGTATTGGAAAAGTTTTACTTAAAATATTGGAGAAACAATACAATAGGTGTACAAGAACCTTCAGTTAATAAAAAGGGCCTCGCATTGTATACATTTCAAACCTCGCATTGTATACATTTCATACCATGACTGAATGACAATAACTCTAACAGTGAAAAGTTTTAGATGGCCACAGAAGAGTTACACAGTTGTCACTAAATTCATTCAAATGAAGATCAAAGAACTAATAGTCGACTCATTCAAAGAGAAGAGATAAAGAGGATACTCCTACCTCTGAATAAATAGATCCAATCTATATCTGAAAAAGCAGCGTTTTTGATCATTATTAGCGAAAGTGGATCCATCAGTGGTATTTTGTGATTGCCCAGTAAACTGATGGAAGCAACATACTTACTCTGATGAAAAAACCCTTATCATTAAGTAAGAGTTCAAAAGAATGACGTGAAATTTCTTTATGATGCATGCAATAAAGTCGAACTGACTGAATAATATTGAAGACTTAGGGCTTTCCGTGGAACTCAGCTATCTAGACTTGCTATATCAAGACTCACATGTGAGTAAAATTTTGTCACGTACACAATGGCTTTCTAGAATATATTTCATGATGGAGAAAAATGAACTACTGATTGTTATCAAGAGAAGATTTGTTATTAGAGGGGATGTTCAGCTTGAACGACAAAAACAGGAAAAAAATCATACTAACAGAACCTTTAAAATCTTCAAAGTCTTGCTTGCTTAGGCAACACTGACGCCTCTTCACTAACCCTATGTTATTATTGAAAGTTTAAGAAAATCTATATCCGTCTCAGGGATTATGGTGGAGGTTTAATGAATATCTGTATGGGTTTCAGTGAGAAAGGAATTCCTCTTTTATATAAAAGTTTCTTTAACCCCAAACTAATTCTGATTTAGGAAAACAACAATGTCAGTCCACCATTACATTGTTTATCCAACCAAGATCTTAGTCTGGATGTCATCCGATTCACTGTTAATAGATAAAGATATACAAATCTCACACTAAACGACTTATTAAGTTTTCGATAGAAAAACTTTGCATGATTGTCAAGGAATATACTGGAAGTTTGTATTAGATTTCTCAGTGTTCAGTACAAGGTGAAATAGCATATTAAAAAAATGAGAGAAAAAGTTTCAGATTGTTGACTCTAATGATATTTACTCTACTGGGAGTCCGCAGAAGGATTTTCATCTTTATGAAGAAGATAATTTTTCTGAATTAAGGATAGTAGCATGGTAACTCACCAAAAATTCATAACAGAAATTCTTCTCCAAGCTAAGTGACCCCCTCTTCAAATCTAATGACTAAATTCTCATTTCTGAAGAAACTTTCCTTCTAAATTCCAAGTGATCTAACTTGGGTATTCCTCATATGTTGTCATAAATAATAATTTTGTCAGCTAAAAATCATATAATCATTATCCAATTTCCATTATCATTCCAGATCTAGAATACAAGATAACTTGATACAACATGGCAACAATCACAAAGCGACTGATCTCAAAACTTTCTGGACATACATTGATAATTCATATTTCAGTAAGTTTTTTCACTTCATTTCCTAAACTGGTCGATGGCTATTTAACACTTTTTTCTTATTTAAGGAATTCCAGGTTATGCCAAGCAAACTTCTAAATCTGCGAAATCAACGCTAGAGTCTCATGTAGCTCACAGTTTTACAATAGTGACAAAAGAGTCTAGGGAAACTAAGACTTCAAAATCTGTCAAGGAAAGGAAAGCGAAAATCGAACGTAAAAAAGGTAGAGCATATTGAGTTTTTATTAATAAAATCCCTCCATGTACTACATTAACAAAAAGTGTCGAGAATCTATAAGTAAAACACAAAATACCTTCTAATTATTTATCTGAATTCATTGTTTGTTATGTACTGTAGTCAAGAGGGTAATTCTTCAAGTCCTCGTTTAGCTCAAAGTTTCTTAATTTTCTAGAAAATAAAACTTATGAACATCTCTTGAGCACGATGACAAGTCAATGAAGATTAATGTTCTGCCACATTCTGGTCTACAGCAGCTTTGTTTTAAGACTATTAGAAATAACATCTTCACACTTTTTTCAAAAACTTTAAATTCAGAAAAAATTCGTATTGAATAATACTCTGACAAAACCAAGTAATTGCTTCTCATTTGATATCTAAATTACGGTTACATCACGAATAAATTTAGTAACTGTCTTCTTTCAATATCAATTCTATATTTCAGATGTTCTACCAGTTGATGATACTGCTTTCTACTTTTACCAGTACGATGTGATTCTGAGCGAAATGATCTTTCTTCTTGAGCATTGGAATAGAAAAGAATTACAAATGAACCTAGTAAGTGACTATGTTACAGCATCAGTAACAGTCACAAGTGTTCTTCATTTCAGACATTTCCAAATTTTTCTTCCATGATGGCGTCCAATAGAAAAGAAGCAAAGTACACCGAGAAGGAATTCGTGAAGAAAGTTAGTAGGAAGAGTAAATCTGCTTGTGCACTTGAAATACTGGAAAATATGGATGGAAATGAAAATATGATTAAAACCAGTTTTGATCCTGATGTTGGTAGGTGGTTCAGATATACTCTACTAAACAATTCTGGGTGTATCATTTTGATCGTCCCTTGGGGTAAGGGCTCTATATATGTTGCGTAGACAACTCAATTTACACCTAACGTTAACAAAGAAATGAGGAGAATTTGGTTTCCTCCTACAATATTTGAAACTGTAGCTAGGGCCACTGCAGGTCCCAATAAAATTACCATTAGTCTTGAACATTCTCTCGTTTTAGACTCAACAACCATCGAAAATATTTTCAAATATGAGTTTATTGGATTATTCTAAATGTAAAAAACATTCACTATTTTATGTCATTATTGGCTGTAATACAATATCAGCAATGTTGTAAAACAACAGTTTTTAAGTTGTTTCAAAAAACAGAATTCTTATACTTGTTCAAAACTTTCGAAGATATGAACTCTACTCCAGAAACTCTAATCATTACCGGAACTCTGTATATGGAGCTCCAAAAAAATTTATTTGCGTAGACAAATTACGTTACATTTGCGAAACATACACGTAATAAAAAACGTGTGCAATTAGCTTGTCTTCCTTCAACCGCGTCTTCTGCTCACCAACATTTTTATCGAATATATTACCAGGTTCAAGTGTGGCCTGGTAAGCAACTGAACCCAGAAAAATGGGTATGGAAGCTAATCAATAATGTATTGGAACAAATCCGCACTACGCTTCCACTGCCTCCAGAAAACCTCCTTAATACTATTTTTGCAACTGCAAAAAGGGGTATAATTTGAAATTCGGCTGCAGAAAAGTAAGTTCATCTTGTTGACCAGCATACATCACTTGTCAAGGCCAGTTGTGTAAAAATACTGAATCTTCAACAGAATAATATAATTATCAACGACGAAACAACTGACGTATCACTGTTAGAACAATTTACGTCACAGAGGAAGATAAGGAAGAAGACGAAGAAGAATAAGAAATAGAAGAAGAAGAATAAATAGAGAAGAAGAAGAAATAGAAGAAGATGAAGAAGAATTAATAGAAAAATAAGATGAAGAAGAAATAGATAATGAATAAGATGACCCGAAATTTCATTAAATTTTAACAAATATTTTATTGATTCGGTCTTTACTTGGTGGAAACTCATTTTAATTAAAAAAATATATATGAGACAGTAATTAATTTCCAGAAAAATGTTTTTACTACTACAACAATTGTTTCACCTCGATTTGGCTTCTTCAGGTATTACATTGTACAGTCTGAAGGTATTCAGTACAACCGAGTTTGAATACACTGTTAGGTACGTGACCAAATAATGGAAGCACAAGTCATAAAAACTCTAGGTGTTTATTGGAGTTTGCCGCTAAAAATGCCATTAAGGAAAGATATTCATTAATGGAGACTTATCAACATGTGTTTGTTCGTTCAAAAGGATTTTAAGAAAATTATACCTTGATTTCAAGAAATTCTGAAAGTGTTAAACTAGAACTTTTGCTTTCAACGTGGATTATTTCATAATTATTGTTGAAATTATGCCCGAATTCCTTAAGATGATTAGCATATGTCGAATGTACAGAATCGGATATATAACTCTTCTAGTGTTCTTGGACACGTTTCTTGAATGATCTACCCGTTTGGCCAATGTATACTAAAGGGCAATCTTTACAAGTCAACTTGTAGACTCCGGATTTATTTTCTTTATCTGTTCGATCTTTATTGTTTTTTATGTAGGTACTAAGGTTATTAATTGTCTTAAAAGCCGCGTTATAATTGAAACAATTTTTGAAATATTTAGCAATATTTTCAGATAATCCATTGACATAACATAACGAAAACTATTTCTGTGTATTGTCCTCTTTTATGATTGGGTACACGAGATTTATTGCCATTTTCTTTCGTTTATTGTATACCATTTTGTCCATAAGAAAGGGGTTGTAACCGTTGTTTGACGCTATTTGCTTAATAATATTCAATTCTTTCAAAAAGTTATCTGAATTCAAAGGGACTTTCAATAATCTATGAATAAAACTCTTTTATGCTGATATCTTTTGGTTGGTGGGTTGATTTGAAGTTTTATGTATGTGATGTCTGTATGTGTGTGTTTGTGAAAAGTACTGAAATCATATAAATTATTCTTCTTCAAAGTATTAATTTTTTTGACCTCACAATAACAAGACAAAGTGAATTTTGGAATCACTTTTTCTCAGAAACAAAAATTTCTGAAGATTGCATTATCTACAATTTTTATCTGAGATATTTTTATCATGAAGCCGTTCTCTGAAAATTCCACATTACCCATTTTTGCGAAATTTGATCCTGAATAAAATTTTTTGCACACATGCACATGCACAATTTTCAGCTTGTTGGGAATTTATGCAAGCGTGAATGTCTAAATTGAATGAATGTCTAAATGAATGTCTAAATTGACCTACATATATTCTCGGTACTCTTGAGTTGCTTTTCTGGATTCTCCATATAAAAACAGAATAAGTGCATACTCCTGAGTTAAGAAGGAGTACATTGTTTATTCAAAACGTATGCCAAGTGTCGAATGAATGATTAAAACAGCACAATTTGCTATATCAACCGGTATTTTTGTTTGTCAGGCTACGTTTAATTCAAATATAAAAATAATTTTTTTCGAATTATCGTATCTTCCAAACAAAAACGAATAGGACTGATGTTCATAGGAAAAAAAATGGAATGAGCACACATCTACCAGAGTTTGTTATAGAACTTATAGTATCTATAAAATGTTCATAATACCTATGATGAATTTCAATATTCATTATGTTATATTTATATGATAAAATAATAATTTTTATTTATATTATAACATTTTTAATATATTCTGGGAAATTTTTTAAAATTTCCCGAGTATTTCATGAAATGAACAGCTGAAATGTATTATTATAGGTTATCCAGTGTGGTTAATCAATCAGGCACACAAGAAGAGATCTTTGAATGTGATAGAATCAATTATAAATTTGCTGAAAAAAATGATAACAATTAACTGTTTGTCTCCGTCCAAGAAGATTTGTAAGGACAGGGAAATTGTATACACGGTAGTGACGAAACCATTAGCACGAAAGTTCAAAGAAAAATTGGAAGTATTCGATATCATCAAATGTGACACCAAAATCGAAGAAGTCAAAACGGAAGTTCCAACAACAGTAAGAAACGTTAGTTCTGATGAAAGTAAATAGTTCCAATTTATGCATTATATTGCAGATTCAACAAGCGATTGAAGACGATTATCAAACTGCACGAAGTTCCGCTACGGCTTTGAGTACTTACATGAAGAAAAAATCTAAACAAAAGCGAAAACTTACTCTAACTCCAACTCCGAGTGAGATAGAACAGACCAGCAGTATGTATATTAATTTTATACTAGACAGATTTACAGGTTGAAAATCATTTCAACCGTAACGAATACATATTGAAATATACGTGATAATTCGTTCAAAAAAATCGTAACAAACTCAATTCTGGTCACATGAAATGAAGGGTTTTCCGATAACAGGTTTCATTTTGAATAACCCGCTATCTGGGTAGCTGTAACTTTTGAAGCTGTCATCTTTTGACATTTGACAAGTGAAAACTACGCGATTAGTAAATCTGGAACGATACATGATTCAACAACTCCATGAAATGATTAAAATTCACTACAAAAATGGTGAAAATTTTATAGTGACAGTTCGTGAAAATAAAGCATTTTTGGGTCGGCGTGAGGCACCTTCTCGGCTGGCAATAGTGGAACTGATGAAAAAATTTCAGCTTTCAGTACAATAAAGTGATGAAAGGAATCTAAACCGTGTGGGTCTCTCAAGAACAACTGTGATTATTGCTGCTGTAGCCCGTACTGTTGACGAAAACCCAGTTTTGCCGATTCCTTGTCGATGTTTTGAATTAGGCATACCACAAACAACGTTACAACGTATTTTGCATGAAGACTTAGGTCTTAAGGCTTTTAAAGTTTAGTTAACACAAGAACTCCAACCGGTCGATCACCAACAACGTCGTATCTTCGCTGGTTGGGTACTTGAAATGCATCAAAATAATCCGGATTATCATCGAAAAATAATCTTCAGTGATGAGGCCTATTTTCACCTCAGAGGCTACGTTAATAAGCAAAATTGTTGCATTTGGGGCTCGGAAAATCCAAGAATCATTATTGGAAATCCCTCCACCCTCAACGTTTCACTGTTTGGTGCGGTTTTTGGGCTGTCGGTTTGATGGGACCTTACTTATTCGAAAATGAGGCTGTTTCAACTGTTAGGGTGAATGGATTGCGCTACAAAGCTATGATTAATGATTTTTTATGACCGGAATTGAAAGATATTGATGTGAATGACATTTGTTTTCAACAAGATGACGCTTCGTGCCACACAAGCAATGAAACGTACCGTCTTCTCTATTGATAAAACTGGCACTAGGGCCTTAAGTTTACTTAGTAACAACATAAAGATATACATTTTAAACTTATTTTACATCCTTCCTGATGAAGTTTGGTACATTTCAGGTACATTTTCATATCCTCCTAATTTATAATCATGGTAGTCTTTGTTTCGTTTTAATATCACGTTTGTTTCAAGTCAGATATTTTTTATTTTGTGAATAGCATTTGCTTCTTCAGGTTTCTTGAACTGTTTTATATTTAAAAATATTAAGCTTGTGTATAAAGTGTAGAATACGAGTAGTTTATTATATTATTCATCACATTGTATTCTTTCGAGTCTATTTAGGAACTTGAAACTTACATTTCCATAACATGGTATAAAATATCTATTAAATAAAGCTATTGTGATGGCTTTCTTTCCTGAATCAAGTCTTTCAAAAATGTAAATCCAAAAAACGTCAGGTTCTTGAGAACATTAATTAATTATATAAAGGATTTACCTATTCAGTTACGTTGAAACTTACAGAGTCATATTTTATTAATGATATATTTGTTTCGATTTTTTTACTTTCCTCATAACAACCACATTGCACTGAATTATCGAATGAAACATACCATTCAGAGTTGTGTAATGAATCTAAACATTATCCATCACACAGGTATTCCTGTAAGGTTCCTGCTAGAGCCTGGTCAAACAGAAGAAATAACAATCCTCTTCAAGCCGCTTTATAGTGGATCTTTCAAATATTCCTACAACTTTGAAGTTGTTGGTGCATATTACAAAGATAAAGTTGTGGTTCAAGCTAGCTGTGATTACCCGAGAATCGATAGTTCACCCAACACATTATTCCCACATCATGTTCAGAACATTGACTCAAAAACTATGTTTCTGAATGGGGTTTATGTGGTTTCCCAGCAAATTCTAGATTTTGGTACCATTTTACTGATTCCTAACCAGTAAGTAAAAAAAAGTTTAGTTTGAAAGAAATATATGGCAATATTAGTTGTTTAACTTTTTTGAATTAAATATAAGTTGCGAATACTAGCGAAAAGCGGAAAAATCAATTCAACAACGACAGTCTTCTCAAATTTATATTGAATGAATAATTGAAACGTTCCATGACATCATAAAGACATCATTTTATAATTATTTGACAAAATCTGCTGGAAGACTTGAATAATTGGTCCCAAGCGTGCTCGATTGGATTTAGGCCAGGAGATCTTGAGGGTAATGCTAAATGTGGAATACTCTGGTATCCTCCATCAGTAGTTACCTGGTAATCTGTGTGAAATTGTGGAACTACTTCGTTAATAATTTCATCAAGATATATATGTTTGAGACGTCTGGGTTCTTGGAAGTACTAATAAGTTCTGCCATCGAAACAAACTCTAACACAAACCATTATTTTGCCTCCTCAAACAGGATGGACTTCTCGAACAGAGCGGTTCCTTTATGTAAGTAGAAATATCCACACTCGTACTCATCTTCTATCATAAAAACGTTCATATCTGGACTCGTCAGTAAAGAGTACGTATCGCTATTCTCTCGCCAGTGTACACGCTGCATTGCTCACTCTAATCTTTGACCCTTGTGTTCACGAGTGAGTGGAACTCTTCTTAACAAGCGTCTCAATGTTAGATTGACTTCATGGAAACGTCTTCTTACTATGCTTAGGTAAACTAAAGTAGCTGTGCCATCTCGAAGACGTTGATTTATCATTCTGCAAGTGCTGAGAGGCTGTCTTTTTACCGATAAGTTCAAAAAAGGTCTTCAACTGGCGTTGTAACAAGTGATTTAACACTTCTGAGTTTGTAATGAACAGTTCGAGTAACAAAGTACCGTAAAGTGACGTGATGTCACACTTTGGCTAACATTACAGAAATTGGAATTGGAAATTTGTACTTGTGGGCATCGTTCTCCGAAAAAACTCATAATGAAAATTCAATTTTTAAATCCGTAGAACCATTTGAGCTATTCCGTGTTATACGGAATACTCTAAGAGATCCGGAATTATACGGAGTACTCTGAAGAACTCTAACCCTTTTATCGTGATCGTAGACGTATTAATTAGGATAATAAGTGTATGATCGTGATCGTCTAGTGGCGGTAGAATAGGACGTTGTGTAGACAACCCAAATTACACCTAACGAGAGCAAGGAAACAGTGACGGGAGGTTCAAATAATCAAAACACAGTCTCGCCAGAATAATATATCTCTATTAGTAATGTCAAAAAGCAACAACCCTCAACAAATGGAAACAAATATTTATCACCCTGTGGTTAAATCTAATCTACGCAGTGGTTCACAAAACTTCACAGTGAACCTAATAGTGCCCCGGGTCTGAATGACTATTACTACATATCGTTAGGTCAGTAACTCGCTCAAATCGGATATCATTCTTATGCAGAGAAAGGGGCTAGAAGGGATAGGATACACCCAGCAATCGCACCTACACCTGCACTTCCGGTAACCAGTGCAGAACATAACCGTTACAAGGGATTAGTTTAAGACAGTAAGGTAAGGGTAACTGTGGCATGACCAGAAAATCTCCTTGAAGAGAGGATCTAACATAATTCGAGTCGACCGGAAAAGTTATTATACTATCAAATGGAGACTATGTCTGACCGGCTTGGGGTAGCCAAGGCCCAGGAAGGCTCAGTTATTACTGAAGAACGAACCGAACACAACCTGAGGGGTCACGCAAACTAATCCCTGGGGATATCACAATATCTCGTAACAATGATCTCGCAATCACTCACACATTCTCATAGTAGCGTTGGATATCCGGAGCTATTTACTGTCTCTATACGATATGTCGTCCTCTACCAGTACTACTCAGCGATTTACTCTAAAGATCGCTACTGGTTCACAAGGAATACAATCTCTCAAAGTGAACAGGCACGTGAATATGGCAAATATGTAACATAAACTGACTAGTACATCATAAAATAGATACAGTACCTCATCATCTAGGCGTGTGAACGTTACAATAAGAAGAAACAAAGAAATTGGTAACCGGCGGATCACACAAGAGTACATGCAAATCAGTACATATCAAGCACCGCAATTAGTAAGAACAGATAATAAAAATCCCTATTAGCAATTATAACTCAGGTAAAGAACCAATATTTAGAAATACAGCAAACAGCAACCAGGCACCGAGAGAAAGTATACAATACAAAAAGATAACTTGTGAGAGTCGTGTTAGCTTTAGTTATATACAGAGGCAATGCATTTTAGTCAAAACATTCCGGTCGGATTGAATAACACTGAAGCAAAAGGACAAGAATGAAAAGCGATGAATGGACGTACAATGAACGAGCGTGCAACCACTAATTTCACATTAACACTAAGGTGGTATTCAAACATATAAAGCATGCAATTAATTGGACGCATTTAAAAGAAGTTTACTTACTACTTACTAAGAATTATCAAGGGGGACCGTTATAAATACTATTATCTCGAGTATGTTTTTAAGTCGCTCAGGAGGTTTATTTCCAAGAACCTTCCTCTCGGCCGCTTCAAAATACAATGGGAATGCAATAAGGCCGTTCTTTTCTTTATTATTGTCACCAATCACCTACGTGGCAAGTTACAGTGCCACAGAGTATTTGAATCATAAATAACGCGGGTAAATACAATGACGTAATGGTGGAACTTCTACAATCTATGAGGGCTTCTGTGACTTGTATGATCCTTAGAGGATACGGATCTCTTCACATTTGATCTTATTGAAAATGAAAAACTTAGATTAATAAATCCCTTCAACATTGAAGTTTTCAAGAATAGTAGGTCCAATGAAATTATATTGTATAAAATTATTGTGTTTCTATACACCGAAATTCAAGTTATCAAAGAAAGATTCCGAATAAATAAACTTGAACTATTCTAATATTGTTATCTGTTCGAAGTTTATTGGAAATGAAGAGCTGTATTTCTATGCTGAATACATCATTGATGACATGCTATATAACGCTATCATACAAAAGTGACACCAATACATTTTACTGCGATGAAGACCAAAGCAGCATTGAAATCAAACCTGGAAGGCAGCATGTTCTCTCAATTCACGCTAAACCACCAATAGAAGGTCTCTTCAAGGACTCACTCCTCATATCGATAATGAATAATCCGAAAGTACAAGAAATCAATTTATCATGTTTTGCTTGCCCTCTAAAATTTGAGGTAAGTCAATTTTTTCGTTCAGAATATTGAAAATAAACTATATTATTGCATCTATTTCAAAATTTGTAGCAAATCATGTTAGGTTTTCTCATCCCCAATTAATATCATGTGGGACAATAATAATGCTTCATTAGTGACTAAGGTGAACTTATCCAATTAGATTGGAAATTGGTAAGGCGGCAGATAATTGCATAATGATTCTTCAATATTTTTAGCCATCTCATTAGTTCGTCTTTATACAGAACTGTTACTCAAAGGATTTTTTTACCTGCAGCTGGTTTATGGAGCACGGTTGGAAAACTTCTCCTACTAGGGAAAATTAAATCTTTCCCTGTGTGGTTTCTCTGTTTAAGATATCACCAATGATATATTGTACGAAGCTCCAAATCCGTCATCTTCTTGCTTAGAAGCTAATGAAAAAAGCTTCGATACAGTTGGCTTAATTTCGTATTTCTGCTTCATGTCTTAAAAATATGACACATCTTTGTTCGGGCATACTTTATTAAAATGATCTTGAGGCTTAGAAGGCTTCATAGTTCAACTTGAAAACCTTCGCCATCAACTCGTCTGAGCTGCGTACTTAGATGTCTAAAATTGAACCAGTCCCAACAAAATTTTTCTTTATGTAGCCATATGATTACTTGTTGCCTTTGTTTCCTTTTGATATGTCACAATTATTGATCTCTCAAATCTCGTTGAACAGAATGACACCTAGAATATTTGTCATATTAGCAGCTTGTTAATTAATTGTTGCCACTACAGCAACTAACTATTCTAACACTGCGTGAATTTGAGTAGTTAATTTATTCCTTTCGGTGAGATTAGTATGATATAAGCATGGTACTTGATCGTTTATATGAATTTGTGTATGTTTCACAGGTCACACCAAAAAATGTGAATTTCAATAAGGTGATCTTAGGCAAGACGGAATCTGAGAAAATATTATTCAAGAATTATACAGCCGTCATGGTTTATTTTGAATTCGACATAAATATAATGTCAGAATTCAGAGTATCCTCTTTTAATGGATACTTGGATCCATGCTCTACCTTCGATGTAACCGTTAACTTCATTCCAGTGAACATAGGCGACAAGAAAGAATCTCTGGTTTTAAAGGTATGTCAAAAATATTCAATTACCTTAATTTCAAACTTATAGAATTTCTTGTTTTTATCAGCAAAAAACTGGTGTAATTTATCATTAAAAATCTTACAATTCAGAAAATTTTGTGAGGCTCCAAGTAGATAGTAATCTGGTGATAAAAAGTGAGGTCTACAAGATTCATCTGACTTTACTTCTCAACCAGTAACAATAATTTTTGGCGGATTACCAATGATAGTATGGCCGACCTAGAGTTTTCATGACAACATTTAGGATTCCCAAATTGGTTACGATATACATCTGAATTAATCATTCGGAAGCAGCTAAAAATACACAATATCTTTATAATCCTACCAAACTGATAGATGGTTAGCGTATCACTTATTCTTAATGGATCCTATGAGCTTCATCGCAAAAGATGATACTCTTAGATAATGCTCATTTTCGACCATGCGATCATAAGCGGATTGAGCGAAATGGAAACGCATTAGTTGGTCACGAGGCTTCACTTCTTGCACTAGCAAGAAGTGTGCACTAGCAAGAGCACAAGTGAAAACACAAATTACAGAAGTGTTGCCAGACTCAAAACAACCACTACTTCAAAATGCAAACTCTAGATGGTCTACCCTTTATTACAAATTATATGAATCAGTTGAATCACAAACATGAAAATTAGCTTCATTTTGACTATTTTATGTCAGCATCTTATCAGCAAGAAATTTGGGGCGTAACCATTTGACGATATTTTGTTCGAATTTTAGACAAAAAATATTTCAGGTAGTGTCCAACAATGCATGTTGGACCTAACAATTATAATTTCAATAGTAACTTCTGCCATTCCAATCGTGTTCTATTTCTTGCTACCATTACTGGAAGAAACGAAAATAAACAGAACACTTAAAACCATTCGTTTGCCTTTTTGCAGATTTTTGACAAGGAGAAACAGTATCCAGAACCAATTCACACGGAAGTTTTGACACTTTCAGCTGAAGTAGCAACTTTTCCGCTAGAATACGCTACTAGCATAAATATAGGTTTAGTGAAAGGAAAGGTACCACATTTTTTCCCATTCACTATTACCAATACAGGAAAATATGACGTAAAAGTGATGTAAGTATGACTTCGCCTGATTAAATTAATTATAAATATTCTCTTTTTTACTCTAAGACTAACCAAACAAGACCAAGTTGGGGACTACTTCAAGATGAAACATATGGAGTATGTGGTAGAAGGGAATTCAAAATATTCCAATAATTGCAAGTTCACTTGCGACAAAGAATTGACATTCGTTGATTGTCCTGTCGTACAGGTGATCATTCTGGACAATTACAGAAACTCGGCCATCGATCAGTTCACTTTTAAAGCTTCAGCCAAAGTAGCACTTTCGAAGTAAGTTGATAGAATGTGTCATATTCTTAACTAATTAATTTATATGTTGGCACAACAATGCTACTAAAATAAATAGAAAATCTGTTAATACTCTAGAACTCTTAACTGAGAAATTTATATGTTGGCTTTCATAAAACTTGAGGTGTCCTCCTAGATATGAAATATAGACTGAAGGGAAATGTCTGTGCCGCTACTACATTGATTTAACTCAAGATCACCGTTTGCGTTGTTTTTCTAACACTTCTGTTGTATTCATCACGCAGCTGGAAGACGAAGCAGAGTATATTATCTTTTTTTTTGCTTTAGCTAAATTGTCAAAATCATTGAATACTGGGGTTTTTCCTGGACCTCTCAAATGCTTATGACTATCTGGATCTGTAGATACTTTTTGAGAAATGAAATGATTATGGAGTTCAAGAACTTGCTGTGAATTAGATAATGTTATATTTTCACGGCAGTATTCAATTGGTTAAATATGACAACCACATTCGCTCAGAGTAAAAACAGCTGGAACTTGGAATACCACAGGGTAGTATTACAGGATCTCTATTCTTCCATGTGTATATTGATAATTTTGCTTTTAAAAGCAAGGTGAATACATAGTTGGGTAGACGTAAAATCCTTATGGCCTGATCTTGGACAACTTGTAGATGACAAAATGCACTAAACAGAAGAATAGTCAGAGAATAATAACTTAATACTAAATGAATCAAAGACCAAGTCAACCTTATTCCATCCTGTAAACTCTGATATAAAAGTTTCAGAACACATGGCAATTAGAAGGGAGAAGTTCGAACTATCACAACGTTCTAAATTCTTAGGTGTCTTAGATGAAAAACTTAACAGGTGTCACATGCTTGATGATCATAATGTCATCAATATATGCCTTTAGAATTATTGCAAATTAGTTGAGCTGCTATTTACAGAAAACTATTATACCATGCAACTGTCGAATCGAAGTTAAGATATGAACTAATATTTTATGGATCGGGAAATATTTCTTTCTTATATATACTTCAGAAAAAAACAATAAAAACTTTATTTGAAATGAAATACGTCCAAGAATGCCTTCTATTCTTTCATGAAAATGAAGAACTATTCAATAAGTACAAATTTAATAAGACTAGTATGACACAAGAACACAAGAGATATTATTACCCAAGATACACACTTACAATCACCCAAAAGCAATTAGATAAAGATAAACAATACCTCACCAAAATATATAAAGAAACTAGAATATTTCAGGTTATTCAAAAGAGACTTATTCAAATTTTAGTTGATATGTTATAATAGTCTTTGAGGGATTTTGAGATAAAATATTAACACATATTTTTCTGAAACTATTCCATTTATTTTACTCTTGCTGCAACCTAAAATAATTTCAAATACAGATTATTATTATCATAAGAGTAAAATTTGTTGAAGACTCCTTAACTGAAAATCAAAAGTAAAATATATTTTGTTTTTTGTCTATAAAAAAAACTTCCATTGGAAAAATGCCGAAATATGTTGACGTCCTTAAAATTTCATTTCAGATTTGAGCTTTGTCCAAATGGAGAATATTTCTTCGGCTATCAAAACGTCAACACCTCCCGTTCCAGTTTGTTAACGTTGAAGAATGTCGGAAACTTCGAGTTCAAATACACAATAATGACACCAGACATGATAGAAGAACAGTATCTCAAAAAACATAGCAATAAGGGTATTGAATGAGATTATCAGTATCATGAATATGAAACTATCATAAAAATACGTTACAGCTCTTCAAGCGGAAGATGCCCAAAGAGTGAGCAGTCTACCATCCATTGCAAAATCCGAGTCTCCCCAAGGGAATAAGAGTCTAGAAAAACTGACCAGGTCAACAGTAGACAGTAGAAGGAAAGGAAGAATGAAAACTAAATCAAAAAGGTAAATGAAATTTCGGGAATTTCCATCGTGTAACTAAATTTATTAAAGCATTAAAACTCAGAAAATTTAATCTGTCGACGAATTCTCCATCTGTAGATTCTGGAACATAAGATCCTAAAAAATATATTAAATTCTCCGAAATAACCCTAGCTGCTAGACTCCATCAGAACTATGAACCTAAATTAAAAGTTGTTTTCCTTGATATACTTTGGTTAAGATGACACAATGAATAAGAAGTTGCTAATGCACTTATACCAATTAATCTTAATAGTAATAATAAATATACTTTTTATTTATTTATTTGATTTATTTATTGGTCTCGGGAATACAGACATGTGAATTCTATCATTTAGTGTGTTGGTATGTGAGCGTAGCTCTTTCACAAAGTGACTAGTTGGCAATCTCCACCATCTGCCCCAAGAGGCAGAAAGTGTGACGCCTTATCATCGCACATGGTGATAACCCCTCCAAAGAGATTAACCCACCAGCTTCCAGTTTGGGCTTCAGTTCAAAAACCAACAATCCTATGACTGGTAGCAGCGAAGCATTATCCAATCTCTACTGTCTCTGCATGGTCAATACCCGAGTTGTTTGGGACGTAACTCACACGCCGAAGGGGCTTCTTATCCATCCATCCGAACGAAGTCCGATGAACTGAGATAGTCTCAAGATTGATCCTGGTACGAGAACCATCAATACGGCCTGTACGTCAAGACCCACGAACCCTTGTGAAGTCTTTCAATTGATCCTGGCGTCAAGCACCAACGGACTAGCCGTATCGTCGAGATCCACAAAACCAAGAAACGTCCCACAATCGATGCAGCTTCAGGTCAAGTCTCGCTAAACCCTGAAGATATCCTGAACGTGAGTGTCTGCGAACAGATAAAAGGAATACCCTCCTAGTCAAGGATGCTGACTTTCAACCCCTGCCCCCTCGAGTCCAACACCAAATGGATGGCCAGGTCGTACGAATTCTTCCCAAGAGGCTCCACAGTAGGGTAGAGTACGTTAGTTTTAAGGTAGAGGCCAGAGACACAGACAGAGAGAAAGTCCGCTATAGTATCCACACCGGGTTTGTTCTGCGTAGGCTTTGTTACTGCTTCCTTACACCACTTTAGAAACAGCGGTGTTAATTGTTTACCGAACAGCGAATGGTTGGACAGTCCCCCGAAACCAGAAAATTTCTTTTCTGCCCCGCGATTTCAACTCTCAAGCTCACGATTATGAGTCCGATGTCTAAGCCACAAGATTACCGCCACACTTTGAATCGAATCATTAACCTACATGTACACTTTTCATCTTTATTCTTCATTTCAGTGGTGCTGAAGTGTCGCCACAGATAAAGGCTGGAATATTTACCATCACTCGGTCAACTGGTGTGGTGTTACCAGGTGAATCTGCATCGATAACTATCGAAAGTCGACCGACAGAATGCGAGAAGTACAAGGAGACGATATTTTTTTTCGTTTCGGAACCCAGTTTCGAAGATAGGAAGGGTCGTCAGTTGAATCTTCATGTGGAAGGAACAGAGCCATGCATCGATTTTAATGACTATAATTTCATGTTCCCGCAACAATATGTGGTGGAAAACATAGAAAATCTTCCCTATGTAGGCGAGGTGAGTCAGTTTATGGATCTTACCTCCCAAGAAATGTTTGGTTCCTAGAAGTTGACAAAAACATTAGAAACCAAATATCCCTGAGTGATGCCAATACAAAAAATGAAAGAACTTAGTATAAAGGCAATCTGTGATTAGATCCGAGTTACATATTCTAATTCAGGCCGATAAAGTTCCGGTTTAACGAAGAAAATACAAGTTTTTCGTATCAACTTTGTCTTCATTCATCAATACAGTCTGCTTCAAGAGCGATAAAATCATTCCAGCGCTTCCCTAAACTTTCGATACCTCTCTTGAAGAAAGATTTCTCTTTGGTCCGAAATAGGCGTTTTTCCAGCGATTGCATCCCCATTCGAGCCAAATATCTTTCTGGTTAACATTTTTTTTTATCCACGAACAATTCACTGGTGTCCTTTTCTAAGTGATCGATAAATAAAATACTGCATGCATCCCATTTTTTTCTTTGTTGTAATTGTATCTACTGGTCCAGCTGAGTCAGGCGTTTCAACACAGGACCCTCATCCATAAATCTGGCGTGGTTCTACCTGATTGCAGGTACTCTGTCCATAAGGGGGAATATGTCAGTAATAGATCTGTGCTAGCTTTAAGGGAAGAGATAGGGTGACGTGTTAGACTCCTCGAGTTCGTGGTTTCTTTCATCGAGTATAACTCTTCTTGGCAACCGATAGTTTGCTAGCCTCCTTTTAGAAACAAGGCTACCAGGGGATGGGTGGAGGCCCACAGGATTATTCGTACTCCTGGCCACCCAAATGGTGTTAAACTCATGGGGGGTAGTGGTTGAAAGCCTGCATGCTACGATAAAAGGGTATTCGTTACGTTCAGAGTCGTAGTTCTTGTGCCTGAGTAGTCCAGGACTTGAAACCGGATCGACTGGTATATCTAAGAGATTAATCTGTATGCTTTTTTAGAATACTATACGCAACCTACAATTTCCCAACTTATTATGGGTTGCATACACTTCGATTGTTTAGATTTAAATATTTAGTTCACTTCTACGCACAAGAACCAGTGAATACTTGTTGTGGTCGAAATTCTAAACATAGCCGAACATAAATCTGTCTCCTTTTGTCGTCTGATCTCTATCAAGATTTTTCGATAACAAACAATAACTCCTAACATGTGTTTCGAAAAAATACGTAATCTAATTAAATCACAGATAAAAATAATTTTTTTCGATTTTCGACTATTTCAGGAAATAATTTAAATCTCCTGATTTAAAAGTAACAGTTCTTAAAAATACAATAGTTTACATGATTAACGATATATTTTCTAGAATGTTGTTTTTGAAACCAGCAACAGCATGTTACACTTTGGAAAAGTAGCATTGAACAATTCGGTCTCCACAAGATTCAGAGTGCCTAATTCTGGTCATGTCACAGCAACAGTATATTTCGAAATCAAAGAAAGGGATTGTGCATTCAGAATTGATTCGAAAGTAATCGATATTGCTCCTTATAAGTTCGAGTTCAACGGACTGGAATTTGCACCTAAATCGATCGGGGTAAGTTTTTACACCATTTATGGTATTCCTTCGATTCAATTGGTGGGAATCACAAACTATATATAAGCTAGACAGTCCACTGCAGTTTTCTAATGATGATGATAGATAAACTAGGTCTTGAGGAATTAAATTGATATTTTGTATTTATATTGATGTATGTATTTCAATTGGTTGTTAAGTATCTTAAGTAACACACTTCAGATGATCACGATATTATATTTTCGAAAACTCACTTAACTTTAAAAAAGGTGTTTTATTGTTCGGATATCCGTTCTGTATAAATTAAAGAGTTTGGACCCAAGCACTGGTCCTTGTGGTACACCTGACGTTATATTGTTAACTTTTGACCTACACTTATTGACACCGACGTTGAATTTCCTGTGCGTTAAATATGAGTTAATTAGTTTTATAATACAGGGCCATAGTTCAAGTCTAATCATTTTGTAGATCAGTCCCTGTATCAAGACTTTATTCAATGGTTTTCCTTTGTCTAGAAAAAGCATGGCTGTGTTTTGTTTATTGTTAAATCCCTTCATTATGACAATTTCGATTATGCATACCTGGTGTGTGGAGCTGTGTTTTTCTGTGAATCCAAATAAGTATGCATCTAGTAATTGCGATTCAGTAAACTTTTTGTTAATATTTTTTTCTCGGTTATTTTACTAAGGTTTCATAAAATACTGATCGGACTGTGATTTTGGCAGGAACTTTTTTCTCTACTTGTGAGTGTTTTAATCTACAGAGCCACCGATGCTCAAGTTATGGTGGATACCTTTATTGCAATGATAAAAAATATTTTTGTTTTAATTATGATCAAGTACCAAATAGTAAGGTCGAAAGAGTGCAATATATAATCCATTCGTTCCCTTTTCAGATTTGGACTGGCACTCTTGAAATGAAATGTCCTGGTTTTTCTAGCGGCCATAATCTCAACTGTATTATAAGTCTGACTGGAGAAGCTTGTATGCCTACTATAGAAATAATGGAACCAGTTATTGAGCCAGAAGGGAGAAGTACTCGTCTCACTTTCGGCCCCATGCCTATCGAAAGCACCTGCGAAAGATCTGTGGTACTAAGAAATAACGGTCGGGTTCCCTGCAAGGTTATTGTGGAAATAGTCGGAGATCTCGAGAGGTTTTTGTCCCTTTCGTTGCAGAATGAATTTGCCATAAGCCAAAGACATGTCGAAAATTGCGGTAAGTAAACACTATAGTTATTCGAGTTTGTAGTTTCTGGCATCGAGTTGAACTCATCTTGCCGACCGTTAGCCTTCAAAGGCTTCTTTTGGAAACCATGTTACCATAGGAGGGTGGAAACCCACAGGAATGCTTGTACTCCTGACCACCCAATTGAGGTTGGACTTGTTGGGGCAGTGCCTGTAATGCTAGGCTAAAAGAATACTCCATTCATCTGGGTTCGTGGTTGTTGGACCTGAATAGTCCAGGACATCTCTTGAATGTTTGAGAGTCTTGACCATACGCTAGACGTTAGGCTTGAAACAGACGCTAGACGTTGGGCCTGAAACAGGATCAACCGAGAGTGTTTAAGGTGGTTTCAAAGCCTTGAGCCGCGACTGGGTGATGGATGAACCCCTTCGGCTTGTGAATTGCATCCCACACAACTAGGGAACTGACACTGCAGAGTCCTTTCCCTTGTCATCGGACCTTGTCATCAAGGAAAAATGTTGTTTTATGAGCAGGTGAATCTTTCATTTAAACTGTGAACATCTGATCTGAACCTGATTTTATTAGAAAGATATGGAGGCGATTTGAACAATATAATTGATTGAAACAAAACCGCAAAGTGATGCTCTTTTCTCTGTTCTATATTCAACCATTGGCAGCATTTAAATTTATGGATTACAGGTTGATATTTCTTAATATCATAAATAAACCTCGAGCATGCACTCTCTGCATGCTTGTGTTTTATCAACCACATACAAGCTCGCATGTTGTCATGAGTGGTTTTGCGAATATGTAGGAGGATTCAAAGAACAACAAGCATAATTTAAGCATCAAAGAGATAACTCTTATGTAGCTTAAATTTTTTTAAAATTAATCATGTGTGCGAAAAACAAGAAATTAGACATTCTGAAATCAATAGAGATTTATAAGGTTTATCAAAATCCTGCAATAGAACTATTAAACAAGCAGGAGGACCTTTTGTATTCCCCACTTCTAGAAGTTCTACACAATCCTAAGCCTTCCATAATTATATGAATCCTTTGCAATACAACTTGTTTTTCACCTGTTTAAAAATATAATAAAAACTATGAAACACTATAACTTCAGTAATAAAAAGTAATAAAAAACTTTTAATTTATAAGTGAATTAATATAGGTAAGAGAACATTGTTGTGTTATATTTAATTCTTCTTTTTGTTCAATTAGTTAAGAAACATAGTGATGTAATGCCCCTGAAAATAGGGGAAAAGGGTTACGTCACCCTAAAATTCGAGCCGAAGTCATCAACTTGCTTAGATGCAGAATTAAAAATCATCGTCCTGAATAATTGCTTCGATGTGTGGCAGGTATTTGAGAATATGACTTCCCATATGATGTAAAAGTTCATTGAAAGTTATTTTCCAGGTTTCCCTAAATGCATTCGCTTTTGCTGTACCCGTGTATCTTGAAGGTCTTCCCGTCCACCGATTCCAGAATAAGATGGTATCGTACTCACTGAATTTTGGAGCAGTTCTCAAGAACGAACTCGCTAAGTTTAATTTCAAAATAAAAAATGTATCACAGTCTGCGTACAAGTTTGAATTCAGACACATTCAGGAGTTGATATTTTCACCCAGAGTCGGACATCTTTATGGTGGTACGGAAAAGACTGTAATAGCAGCTTTCAGAACAAGATGTCACATTTTCATTAAGGAAGTAGGTACCAGTATGAATAAATGGCCTCTGTTACTGAGAATTCTGTTCGTTGAATTTTATATTCATCTTATTCCACGTTATCCTCATATTCTGCTTAAATATACATATGATTTCATCCATTTGGATATTTTAAAGACTATAGAAAGAGTTGCAAATTGGCAAAATTATCAAGGAGAAGAATTCAGATGCTTCTGTGACGTGTGTTTTTTTAAAGTGATAGAACTTTCGATAGGGATAAATGGCAACAGGTAGAAGCTATGTTGTTTTGACATTTCTGTTCAGTAAGCATTGACAAATTATCATGGAAAGACTCAAGCCGCAACAACGTTTACAAATTGTTGAAATTTATTTTCAAAATCAGGTTCTACTCGCCACACTTATAGAGCACTTCGTGAAAGTTATGGTTTACATAATCGTCCATCCGAGCATCCTATTCGTCGAACTATCAATAGATTTCGGACAAAATTTTCTCGACTCGATGCAACAAGAACGACAAGACAAAGAACTGTACGTACATAATTAAATATCGCTGTTGTAAGTCATAGTGTTAATGATGATCCAGATTGATCTATTCGTCGACGTTCACAGCAAGTTGGACTCTGTCCATCCACCACATGGAAAATTTTTCGTGGAGATCTTGGTCTACAGCCATACAAGATCCAACTGGTTCAAGAACTAAAGCCAATTGACCACAATAAGCGTCGTTTTTTGCTATTTGAGCTCTAGAACAGCATGAAGTTGATCCATTTTTTTATCGTAAAATTGTGTTTAGTGATGAAACTCATTTCTGGTTGAACGACTATGTAAACAAGCAAAATTGCCGTATATGGAGTGAAAACAATCGAGAAGTTCTGCAGGTTCCATTGCATCCTGTATGGTGTGCTTTACACGCTGGAGGCATCATGGTCCATATTTCTTTGAAAACAATGCTGGAGCTAATGTTTCAGTGAATGGTGTTCGTTACAGATCGATGATCAATGGTTATGTGTTTCAAAATTTGAATGGTATCGACCCAGAAGTGTTCTGGTTCCAACAAGATGGTACTACACCTCATGCTGCTACCGTAACAATTGATTTATTGAAAGAAAGATTTGGCTATAACATTATTTCGAGAAATGGCTTCAATCCTAATTTAAATGTGTTTTATTTCAATTTAAAGTTCTATTACACTAAAAAAACACCCGATATCTGCGAGAACATTACAATGAAATTCTGTTTTCATTCTGAAGCTATGTTTGTGTTTGGGTTTTAATTCCGAACTTCCTTGAATTGCTTGATCTTGTTATTATATTTAAATATAAATATAAGCGCTGTCTGAAGATTGTAAATAATCATGAAATAGGTATAATAGCTTATTTTTCTAATTGAGTATTTCATCATTTTTGCAGTTTTTTTGAGCGAATTGAATTAGAGATAAATTTACTTATCCATTCATTTATACAGAACTGTGATTTCAATTTTATATTAAAACTTTCACCGAATAGACTGAAATTAATTTATTTATTTGGAATAAATAGAAGTTCTTATGGTCTTGTTAACAGATGTTGCTACTAGAGTATTATTCGATTGTTTCATTTTGAAAGACCTTCATTTTGAAGTGTTATCATTAGGCCTTCTTTTCAGTATTTCGCTGAAATGTAAACAACATAGTTTCTGTGTGTTCTGAAAATGTCAACTTTTGTATCGATTAATCTGTTCTTGAGGGAGTTTTTCTTCATTACTTTCATATGAAGAAAAAGGCTGCCGAAAGTCATCGTATTTAAATGGATGCTTACGGTGACCATGCTTAGCTGAACGAACGTGTCAGAAGTGGTTGGTCCGATTTAAAAGTGGCAATTTTGAACGACCGTAAGCATCACCAAAATTTAAGGATAAAGAATTACAGACAACGCTCGATGAAGATCCATCACAAACGCAAGAAGAAGTCGTCAAAATACTTGGAGTCACTCGATCAGCCATTTACCATCGTTTAAAAGCCATGGGAATGATCCAAAAAGTAGGAAATTGAGTGCCGTATGAACTGAAGCCAAGAGACGTCGAACGCGATTTTTTTCACTTGTGAACAACTGCTCCAACGGCTAAACAGAAAGACGTTTTTGCATGGAAATGTGACTGTCGATGAAAAGTGGGTCCATTACGATAATCCAAAACGTCAGACAACCTGTGGATGCCTGATCAACAACTTTCAAGCCGAATATTCATGGCGAAAAGATCATGTTGTGTATTTGATGGGACCAGCTGGATGTGGTATATTATGAGCTGCTACAACCGAACGAAAGGAATACAGGGGACGACCAGAGACAAGAATTAATGCGTTTGATCCGAGCATTGCAAGAAAAACAGCCGCAATACGCTGACAGGCATGAAAAAGTTATTGACAATGCATAGCCACATGTTCCGTCGCCCATTTAAACGTACTTGTAAACGTTCAAATGGGAAGTCCTAACCCACTTGACGTACAGCCTAGACATTGCTCCTTCCGATTACCATCTCCACCGATCGATGCAATATGGTCTGGCTGACCAGCACTTCTCCAATTACAATGAAGTCAAAAAATGGATCGGTGCATGGGATCGCGATGGGATCCGTCAATTGCTAGAAAGATGAGAAAAAGTAGTGGCTAGCGAGAACTTTGAATGAATAACCAATTTTCCACAATAAAGCTTCAATTTTCGACAAAAAACTGCACTAATTCATTTAAACCCCTAATAATTATATAGTGTTCATCTATAACTAAATTATATTTCGCTTATATCTTTCAAGATACTCGTGGACAAAAAATTATTGATTTACCTTATTCATTTCAGAGGGAGGTTCTGCTGACAATCACTGAGATTAACATCCACCCAGGTCATGTTTTGTCACTGCCTTGGGACGAGCGGCAAAACACTAACATAGCAATCTTTGTAAGTTTAATAGCGCCAGGTAAAACAAACATCACATTATGGGTACTTACTCTCGGACAGAAAAGCTTTTACATAATTTGTATTTGTAGGCTATGTTATCAATTTAGGAATAATTGATTTCTAGTCTCTGAACGCATTTTTTGAATTCTTATTTTGCAAAAGTCTCGTAGCTGGTGTGGACCAAAATTTAGTTTTATTTTCTATCCATATATTTCTTATTATTAAATATTGGCAGGGGCAATTCTTAAGGGATCCAACTCTATAACCATAATGCCTATATCCAGTCAAATCTATTTCTATTCCTTCCTTCTGGTGCTGAGTTGTAACACTTAAAATTAAATACCTTACAATTGAAGTTGTGATTACCATTCTTGTACACCCAAAAACACAGCACTTAATATTTAGCTGTCCTGTATTATACGGAGTTCTCTAAGCTACCCGGTATTATAAGGAGTACTCTAAGATATCCGGTATTATACGGAGTACTCTAAAGAACGTTAACCTTTTTTATCGTGATCATCTAGTGGCGGGAGAATAAGATGTTAGGTTGTATAAAGAACTCAAATTACAGCTAACAAGAGCAAAAAAACAGTGACGGGAGGTGCAAATATTCAAAACATAGTAACGTCAGAATAATATATTTATATTGAAAAGCAACAACCCTCAATGAACAAACATTTATCAACCTGCTGTTAAATCTACTCTACTCAGTGGTTCGTAAAGCTACACAGTGAACCCCGGATATGAAAGACTTATTTCTACATATCTATTAAGTCAGTAACTTGCCCCAATCGGATATCATTCTTATAAAGCTGAAAGGGTTAGAGAAGATGGGATACAGCCAGCATGCACCGATAACTTAAGATGCTTTAGAAATATACAAAGACAATGCATTTTGGTGATCGATCCAGTAGAATTAATCTCACCAAAGCAAAAATGCAAGAATGAAAAGCTAGTGGAAGTACAATGAAAGAGCGCTCAATCTCTGAGAATCTTCGTTAAAAGTTAGGCGGAATTCAAAGTGTGAGGCATGCAATTAATCATTTAAAAGAAGTTTACTTACTAAGGGTTACCAAGGGGTATTGTTATAACAGCTATTATCTCGATTATATTTTTAAGTCGCGCAAGAGATTTATTTCCAAGAACTTCCTCTATGCCGCTTCAAAATACAATGGGGACGTCATCAGGGCATGCCTCCTCTTTGTTATTGTCACAGAATGTTTGACACAGAAATAGGCGGGTAAATACCGTGATGTAGTGATGTAATTTATATAATATACGAGGGATTAGGTCACTCGTATGATTCTCAGAGAGTACGGATTTCTTCATTATTCACAAAAAGACGAACACAAAACAGCTTGAGTAATTAATACGGAACTTACAAAATATACTTCTCCTTAGCGACATCTTCACGTCTCTTATTCATTTTTTTCGTTGTTATCGTCTACTCTCAACATACTATGGTGCCTGGGTCGTTTATTTAATCTCCTTTCTCTTTTTTAACCACAAGGGTTGTAGGGGGCTATTCATTAGGACAACTAATTCTCCTGATTGGACAAACTCCGAGGTCAAAAAACCTCGATGCTTAATATCAAAGACCCATTATCCAAATGTTAGATGATCACATTTAATTTAATTTAATCTAAAGCCACATCGCTCTAGGCCTTTGTGTGCTTTTTTGTGTCTGCGTTTCTTTGTGAGAAACAAATGACAGTGTTCTGTTTTGTGAACGACTCACACAAACGTTCAATTTCCTCAGATACTCCATAATCCTACATACTTAATCCACAAAATACTTGACACTTATGTAACTTCATGACATGTTCGCTCAATCGTCAAATTTTGTTACAGAATATTGTTGCGTTATCACAAAATACTCAATTCGACAGATTCAACTAGGCTGTCAGTCAACATGTTGACAGAAATAATCATTTCATATTGAGCTAATCAAATCTTTTTATATTTTCAGAAATCTCCAACAACAGAAGATTCGAATGAAACTGATGAAATTCCGTGAGAAATATCAGGTCGTCGTATTGAACCATATTGTTCAATAATTTAATTTTCAGCTCTCTTGAGGATGCTGTGTTCGAAAGCAATGAGCCCCCCTTCGATGTTGTGGGCGTATCTACAGTGATACCACTAGTGGTTAACGCACAGTGCGATTACGCGAACTATTTTTGTGAGTTGCGTGAACTATGTTTTCCACCAACGAGTCTCCACACAGTAAGTTCATCTATAATTTAACTATTCCACAAAAACATTATAAAGGCGTTGACCAAAACAGAAAGAAGTTTTAGTACGCTCTATGAATAAATGTCACTGTTTCGAGGCTGAAAACAATATAACGTTCTTTAAGCATTGGTATGAAGTGTTGAAAGAATATTAAATTATCATAAATTCAATGATACTCCGATAAAATTACGATTTTTTAACAGGTGTCATCGCAAGTTATTTGTGTTGAAAATAAGAGTAAAGTGAATTTAGAAGTGAACTGGACCATAAGCAATTTGCTGGATGGACAAGAAATACCTACTGCACCTAAACCAAGTTTGTTTGGTAAATAATAGTGGTTAAGAAAAAGTAGATTATCCATCTCTATGAACCATAAACAGAGCTAATATGAGCATATAGCATTAAGAAAACTGATAATAACTATTTTGTGCTCAATACAAAAAATTATTGGGTTGTTCGGAAAGTAATTTCGTTTTTTTTTCGGAAATTAAAAGACAATTTTCGTATAATGAAAAAATATTTTATTAAATTATATATTGGCCAATCTGGTCCAACACCTTTTGCCATCTTTCTGGTAGCTCATGGAATTTGCGGCAAAAAAAGATCCAGGTGATTTTTGACTTCCCCAAGGTTTCACCGTTCAAAAAATTTTGTAATGACCGGAACAAATAATGATCTGAAGGCAGCAGATTTGAACAATATGGTGTGTGCGGCAGTGTATACAATTCAAGCTGTAAAAGCCTTTGGCGAGTGACCAATGAATGAAGTCTTGCTTTATCTTGGTGGAACACTACACCTTTTCTGTTGATTAATTCTGACCTTTTCTGTTGAAGTGCATCATTCAGTTGGTACAGCTGATGGCAGTAGACTTCCGAATTCATTGTTGTTATCTGGTAAAAGCCCAAAAAAAAAACCACTCCTTCATAATCCCACTAAACAGACAGCATCACCTTTTTTATGGATATTAGCTTCCGAAATGCTTTGAGCCGGTTCATCTCTTTTGCTCTCGCATTTGATATTGTTATAAAAAACCCATTTTTCGTCCCAGTAATGATGCGCTTCAAAAATGCATCATTTCCGTTATGTTTAAGAAGCAAATCGCAGACTTCAACGCGACGACACAAATTTCTCTCCATGATAACATGGGGAACCCATATATCGAGCTTCGAGGTTAAACTTTGGCCTTTCAAGTGGTCATAAACAGTTTAATTCGATAAATTTAACCTTTCACCGATCTCACGTGTTGTTATTCGGTGATTTGCATCAACTAATGCCTTTATCGTGTCTTTATAAGCTTCAAACATCAGAAAAGCCGGATATAAATTTTGCAAACCAGTTCTGGCACTGGCGTACTGTAAACACATCTTCTCCATACATATTGGTTGATTTCTTTCTGGCTTGAACAGCATTTTTACCTTTTCTAGTGAAAAAAGTAAAATATTATATGACGAAAATGCTGCTTATTGGTCTCCATATTCAAAAGGGCATCAACCATGAATTACTACGTAGAATTAATTGAACTTTTTCACAAGCAAGTCTTGCTATATCAGCTCTCAAAACATATAATGATCATGCGGCTGTGTGAAATTGGGTTCGAAAAAAAAACAATCAAATCTACTGTCGGGAAAAAACGAAATTACTTTTCGAACAACCTTATATTAAGGTTGGTAAAAAGGGTCACTTAATATTCGAACCGATAAGTTTTAGAATATGAAAATCGGCATACAGAAATAAATCAATAAATGTTTCTTCTGATAGTATAATGACCACTCTTGAATTACTTATTCAAGTGGAAATGCCTATCTTGTGATTGATAATTTACAAACTTCTCATATTTCATTATTTTATAATATTTTCCATTTGAAGAACGTGCTTGTAAATCAGTTTATTCAACTGCCAAAATTGAGTTGTTTACATTTTCATGTGAATTAAGCGTTTATGTTGCTTAAGCTTCGAACTTCAATAACGCAAACTCTGTATTGAAATGGTTGCAGTTTCTATTCACTTCGTTTTTCTATTTGAACTTGAAAAAGTCTGAATATACGGAGGAAGCGTTGTTAGTCATTTTTTTCTATACTCGTACTTAACTAACCCTTGTAAACTGGTACCCAGCATATCACTTTTATAAATATACGATGGATCACTCATTCGCTCATACTACATATTACACAATATTTATTATTAGACACACAATGCACCCTCAGGCAATGAAAGGACTGGAGACCTCTGGCACCGTGCCCAGATTCTCATCTAACCACGTCACCAAGGTTCTTTTTCTTTGTATTTGAAGCTCTTAAGTAATGCGGTGTGTTATGATGGAGTTTCAACCTCTTAATTCGGAGGCGGCGTTTCGTTCCGAGCATGCGCGCCTGAACTCTTCAGATAAGGCTGGTACGCATGTCTGCCTATGACGCCAGTGACCTTGTTCCACATTGCTACGTCTTGGTACGCCTGTCGTCAAACGCTTGTACTCTGCTCTACTTATACCCGGCCAGGACGGTGAGGAAAGTATTATCTGAGACCGGTTGCGTCCTCTATGTGCTGCCGAGAAGCAGCAGCAGAGCAGAGCAGAATTCTAGTCAAGGAGCTGGCACGCTACTGGAACTATTTCAATACATTTGTAAGAAACTCAAAACATTATGTGTTACGTTGACTTCACTTCATCCTTATTACTGTTTCACATAGATCATTAATGATTGTATAATCTTAGAGAAAATGCAGCTGTCAGAACCCGCACTTTCTCAGCTGAAACCTGACACCATTGACGGAGAAGCTTTCTCAATTGAACCGGAAATTTACACCCTGGCTCCAGAAACACAGCACAAATTCCAGATAAGTTTCTCCCCCACGGAAAATAAGGTTCACGAGTATTCCCTCAAGGCGAATATGAAAAATTTGAACCCAGAAACGACGGATTTAGAAATAGCACTGAGGGGTGAAAGTCAAAGTTTTCCGTATCAGTTCAGTTCGCCCTACATGGAAGATTTCGACACTAGCGATTGCAGATTCAAAACCTTTTGCGGACTTCTTGCAGACGTTGATGCCAATATCCTCAAATTTTTATCCCTCGGAGTTGGTTCGGAATGCAATAGGTGAGTATATATGAGGTTTCATTTCGATTTGTACGAGTAGTTAAATCGAGAAGAATATTTCGGAGGCAATTAACGGCGGTCAATTTTTATCACTTCTAGTTGAATCGGAAAGTAATGTCGTTTCTGCGCAATTAAAAATTAGACTTTTTTGCAATTTGGGAGAAATGGCCAGCTAAATACCAGAAGAGCATATCCGGCTTTTTGAGTTTCGCAAGGGTAGTAACGCAACAGTTGGGACCAATAACATTTGCAATGTTTATCCAAGTGCTTTAAACGTTCGAAATGCCAAAGATGGTTGTGTAGGTTCCGATCCGGTAATTTTGACCTCTTTGACTCATATCGATCAGGTAGACAAATAACATGCTAAGTGGCAAATGTGGAAGCAATGTCAGATAATCGAGGAACTCTCAAATGCCCTTAATTAATCTTGGTCGACCATCCAAGAATATTTGCAGCAGATTGGAAAAATAAACACTTTTTCAATTCTCCACATTTTCTTGATTTAATCTGGTAGGTACACTTCCTTTTCTTCTCTGCAATGGTGCAAGTAGGTTATGGGTTTTCGGTATTGCCACGTCTATGATCTGAAGCTCTCGGGTGAAATGCAGTGTTGCGAGGGAGCTTCCACCTCTTGATTCGGGAGACGGCGTTTCGTTTCCGAGTTTGCACATCTGAAACACATCGGACAGGCGTGATGCGTAGCTCTGCCTGTGAAGCCGGTGACCATGTGTTCCGCTTGGAACGGTGATCGACAAAACTTTGTGCTTTGCTCTATTCGAACCCGGTGGGGACGGTTAGTCATGAATATTTAGACTGGTAGGGTCCTCTCTTGATAAGCCGGTCAAGCTGCGACAGAGCAAGCCAGGTTTCTGGACGAGGAGCGAAAAAATTTTTCGCTACAGATCAATGCCTCCTTCTTTCGTTCATCTCGTACTACGATGTCCGGTTTATTGTAGGGAATACTTCTGTCAGTTATTATTGATCGGTCGTAATAGATGGTGTACTGAGGCGTTTCAGTGACAGGTGGTGGGTCGTACTTATAGTAGGGGGTTCTGGCACTTTGTGTAATAACTTTAGCCTGAAACACAGTTCTTGATGTATTATAGCTACTTGGTTATGGCGGTATAGATAGTTGGTTTGGCTCAGTAGGCTGCATGCTGCTGTTATATGTTGAATGGTTTCCAGCTTCTCCCTGCACTTTCTACACCTGTCATCTGGTATCTGAGGGGCCTTAGCTATGTGCTTCACGTAGTTCTTAGTATTGACTTGCTGGTCCTGGATGGCTCTCATAAAACCCTTCGTTTCTGGAAAGAGTTCACCCCTACTCAACCATGTGTTTGACGTAGACTTGTCGACATGGGGTTGGTATAGCTCATGGGGATACCTTCCATGGAGGGCCTTGCATCGCCATTCTCGGAGTTTCTCCCCCCTGCTGTAGATCAACTCATTAGTTTGTTCAACTTCATTTGCTAGCTTGAGGAGCGTGTATGCGCGATCTAAAAGGCAGGCACTTTTGAGTAGGGGCGAGGTTTCTTTTCTTTTGGGGAAATATGTTTTCAAGAGTCTGACTTGCCCATTATGGAGATTTTTTATGTCAATGAGGCCTCTCTCTGCCTCCCCTCTCGGTATTGTCAGCCTTAGAGTGCTTGCTTTCGAGTGGTGTTTTCTGTATTTTTTCAGAGTTTTTCTAGTCTCTCTCATGATATTGTCAAGATCCGTATCTGTCCGTATCTGTTAACTACAAATAAATAATTCTGCGGTTTACCATTGATCTAAAAGATTTAAGGCCTCTGTTATAGCACAAGGACTATCTGTATAAAGAATGTTAAGGAAACCAAATAATTATATATTATGGATAAAATAATATAAATAACACAAATACTTGATAGAAGGTATATAAAATCATTTAAATATTTTGATATTAGTCTTCTTCATATTTAATTCCAAAAAATTATATTCAATAATTATAACTTCAGGAATTAAATTAAATTAATGTCATATGAGTACCACTTATATCAAACGACATATAAAATAAACATTCTCTATAAGATATTCAAATGATATAACAAAATCCAATAAATAAAAATTGTTGAGCAAAATCCTATAATTTAAATATTTTGAGTAGACAAAGTTTTGTTTCTGCTAATCAGTCTTATGAAAACATATATCTTTCAAAAATGTTTAAGAAAATCTTAAGAATTTCATCATAAAACTATCTTACTTAGAATATTCAATATTATTGGATATCTAACTAAGTTACTATAAAATCTCAAGATATGTAAAAACATTACTGAAAAACAAGTTTTAAGTGAGGCTTCGCTTCGTCAGTACTCAATTAATTCATATTCAATAAAATATAACATCAATCAACAACAAATATTTAATCACCTTTCAACAATTCAGAAAACTTCTGGTAAATGAATACTGAAAAATTTAAATGAAGTGTAATGTTAACTACAAATAAATAATTCTGTGGTTTACCATTGATCTAAAAGATTTAAAGGCAATTTAACGGCCTGTTATAGCACAAGGACTATCTGTATAAATATGTAGAAGGCTAATATTAAAATATTTAAACAATTTTATAAACCTTCTCAAGTATTAACCTCTATTTATGTTATTTTTTTCATAATATATAATTATTTGGTTTCCTTAATTTCTTTATACAGATAGTCCTTGTGCTATAACAGAGGCCGATAAATTGCCTTTCAATCTTTTAGATCAATGGTAAACCACAGAATTATTTATTTGTAGTTAACATTACATTCCATTTAAATTTTTCAGTATTCATTTACTAGAAGCTTTCTGAATTGTTGAAAGGTGATTAAATATTTGTTGTTGATGACTATGAATGAGTCCGGAAAGGAAAAGTGGATTACTTATCTGAATTTTTTCTTCTATACTTAATATTGGTTATTTCCAGTCAACAGCATGGACATTTATTACGCAAAGGGTTGTAAGATATGTGAATTAATTATACATGAACAAAGGATATATTATTTTAATTTATTGATCACGTTAACCCTAAGGCGCCCACGCTTTTTTGATGAAAATAAATAACTAAGTGGATGATTCAGATGGAAAATTGTCATAATCTGTCCTTCTAGAGGTATAATTGGCCACTATCGTCTCAATGCCATCAATATCCCGAATACGAGAAAATACCAGAAAGGCATTTTATTGTACCGGGTTTAGTTTGCCGCGGTATTTTATTCATTATTGGAATATTGAAGTTAATGGAATATTGTTTTTTCAGAACAGTGTTCATTACAAATAATACGGACAGTCCATTTTCATTCGTTTGGCGCCACATAAGGATAAATAATAACAAAACATCGTTCTTCCACTGTGAGTTTAATAAGGGTTATATTTCCCCTGGGAAAACTACAAAAACTAACTTCCTCTTCATACCGCAAAGCCAAGGACTGTTCACCGATTGTTTTCAATTTGAACCGTTCGAATCGTATATGCCCACGTCTTCGCTTCTACTTCAAGGCGTATGTCGAAATCCGAGAGTTTTCTTTGAACAACCTTGCTTGACTCTGGGAGTTACTCTATTGAATGATCTGGTGGAGAAAAATATCATTCTCAGGAATGACGAAGATTTAAAAATATGCTACAGTTTCAAGAAGCACTCCATGTTTTCTGACAATCAACAAATATTGAATATTTCCCCGATGACTGGATTGATCGATTCAAAGAGCCAGAATAAAATACGGTATGTATTAAAACAACAGATTGAAAAAGCTCTCTTGAACTGATAATCACACTTTAGCATAAATAGTTTGTTTTGTTTGTTGAACGTTTCTTGGATAATCTGATCTGTTCAATCTTAACAACTATTTGACAAAAATTGGGCAGGCTTCGAATGCTACACTGCTTCTTCTAAGCAATAACATGCTATAGTTTTGCCCATGTAGTCCAGTCAAAATGAAGAAGTCTTCAAATGTGCTTCTTTTTTATTTCAGGGTATCACTTAGAACCTCGAAAGAAGGGGAAGCAATTTTTAGTCCAAAATGTGCTGTACAATACATGAGTGAGCCTATCCAATTTAATGTGTTGATGAACGTAGTGAATATTTCTGCAAAACTGATATATTATGGACGAGAACTTAATATGGTCGTTATTAAACCCAATGAACCCTTCACTATTAACCTAGGAGTGGTAATGTTCTTTATGCTTTGAGATTGGAAATCATTTATTTCGATAAATATGCTCAGGGTTATGCACTCGCATAGAATAACAAGCAGAAAAAAATTCGATTTTGACCGTCCAGCCAAAGAAAAAGCTTAACTTGAAATTCGTAAGAGATTAAATTCTATAAACTATTAAGTCTATCCAATATCTGTTAACCCTAACTTTAATTCTATTTTATGTATTAAATAAAATAGAAAAAGGCTTCTTACTTGATAGAAGAAATATAACAAAATTTGAATATCAAAACAGATTTAATCTGTTAGTCTTCTACAATTTTAATTTCGAAAAAATGTTTATTCAAAAAACTTTTAGAATTAAATTAATGTCTACAATAAGCACCGCTTATATTTAATAGACGTATATAATCAAAACTCAATATACAATGTCAAATGGAATAAACGAACCAACAAATATAAAATAGGCGATTAAAATTAATAAATAAATATTTGAAGGAGACAAAATTTTGTTTCTGATCTTATCATAATGAACACCAATTATGTTTCAAAAACATAAAGCACAATATGAGGACTTCTCAAAAAATATAATTTATTTGAAATATTTAATATATTTAAATATTCAAATAAGTTAATTCAAAAATCTCTCAAAACATGCACTATATCCTCAAAAAACAATTAGAATTCCGATAATCTCTTCGTCGGCCCTTAAATTTTCTGAGAAGTCCTTAAGTTGTGCTTTATGTTTTTGAAAAAGCATTGGTGTTCATTATGATAACATCAGAAACAAAATTTTGTCTCCTTCAAATATTTATTCATTAATTTTAATTGCCTTTTTTATATTGGTTGGTTTATTTATTCCATTTGACATTGTATATTGAGTTTTGATTATATACGTCTATTAAATATAAGCGGTACTTGTTGTAGACATTAATTTAATTCTAAAAGTTTTTTGAATAAAAATTTTAGAAGACTGACAGATTGAATCTTTTTGATTTTCAAATTTTGTTAATTCTATTTGGTAGGATATAAATTATACTGTTAAGTGTATTCCCTCAAGGTTCAAAAATGGTTTAAGAAATCCGAAGCCTACATCAACAACATGTTATTTATATTAGGGGAATGATTTCAGAATTTCAAGTAAGTTGTTCAATTTACGTAAAAATACATTAATGTGAAAAGTATATCTGAACAGTAACTAGTGGCATATCTGCAGCGCAGGTGACGGCTTCCCTTCCCTTCCTCATAACACCCTGTTCTGTAAAGATAAGGGAGTCGGCCAACTGATCATAATATCACGGAACAACTTAAGCCAAGTGTTTTTTCTTGACTTCATTGACCTAGTCAAGAACTAAAGTTTAAATTGAGAGCATATCTTATGAAATGCATATGAATTACGACATAATATTGCATCTAAACCACTCATATAAGAAGATTTTTCTAGATCGTGCCCCATAAAAGAGAAAAAATGAAATTTGAACTGAGAAATGTAACTACGGTGGGATTTTATTACTCGTGGTTGATCGAGGATAAGCAGTTCAAGACAAGGATCACTTTTAATCGAAAGGAGGGTTATCTGAGGAGTTCAGAAGTGATCGTGTTTACAGCATCTCTTTTAGCAGTACGAAAATGTCTCCTGAAAAATATCATCCTTAAACTGAGGGTAACTTCGTGTAGAAATTTCAATATGAAAAATTTTAATACTAATTTTCTAGATACTATATGGACCAACCTACATTTTTAAAATTGAGGCATCAACGCAGAAACCAATGTATTTATTTTCATTCTTAAAATATGATTTTGGAAAATGCCTCATTCAAGAGGAACCAACGCAATTTTATCATGCTCCTTTAGTTTTTACGAATAATAATGAATGGCCAGTCATGTATGTATTCAACTTTAATTCCACTGGTACTTAAGGATAGAAATGTTAATAATCATAGCGCAAAATTACCAACACGTTTTTCGATACATTGATAAATAATTTTTTTTTAAATAAGTCTAACAACAGCTCTTCAGAAATATAACCATTAATGATGAGTGTAATTTTAATTGGAAGTGTTTGACTTCAAAGAAAACTTCTTCCTCATGTTTTAAGAAAGTATTAATGTAACAGGCATAGAAAATTCAGAGCTCGAATTAATTAAAGAAAAGAAGTCCGTCAACTTTTTGACTCAAAATATATAGAGTTCCACAAAAGTAGCATACAAGTATCATATTGGTCAAAGGTTATTGAATATCATAGTAATTACTCCAATAGATTAGATTTATTGTATTTCCTGAATGAATATTAATATAAATTTTAGTATAAAAATCTTATGAACCTATTTCTCTATCTGATAATTCTGGAAATTTGTAAATTCACATTTAACAAAAGCTTTAATGGTTTAAAAAAACTGGGCACAAAAATCAAATGTAAAATTGAACACAGTTCCTGAACATTCTCAAAAGTTTAAAAAATGATTTGTTCAATTTTGATTGTTTCGAAGCTCCAAAGATGTTGAAACAAGATGATAATTCATTTCAACTTAGAGTGTTAAATATAAAATATAACATTTCAGAGTCGAGTACGCAAAGAACACCGTACCAGAATTTTTTGTTGATTTCAAATCAGCTGAAATTGCTCCCAAAGAATCAAGAACTATCGACATCTTCTTCAGTCCAAGGCAACAAGAAGTTTACGAGGCGATAACAAACTTCTTCGTGAACTCAAATAAAACTATCATTAAACTGTGTGGAGAAGGCGTACCTTTAACACTTGAAGTCTTGAACTTAAGCGAAACGTTCATAGATTTTGGAAAAGTTAGAGTTGGAAAATCCGTACAGAAATCGGTCAGAATACTAAACGCTGGAGAGTCATGCATAGACGTTTTGTTCAGTATCTATTCGAAGCTGCCTTTTAATAAGAAAAAGATGGAGAAAGCAGTTGTAGAATATTCCATTGAAGCTGCCAAAAAGATGCCAACCCCGTTAAGTGAAATATATAATATGTTCTCTTCTTCAACTTCCCCTTTCCGATTATGTTCATGTTCCAATGTTTCTAGACTGCTAGAACATTCAAACTAAACTCTTTTTCTTAGACAATTCTTTTTCAGATCATTGAAAATTGAACTGAACATGACGCTTCAATCGGAGCAATATTCTGCCAGTTGCTAGTTTTGCTGGTCCAAGTTTTATTGCAATAGTTGCTGCAAAAAATGATTCTCATGGTCTGCAGTTTTGCCTCAAGAAAGATGCTCAACAAATATAAATCGGAGCATGTGGCTTTAACAACATCTCGAACGCATACTTTTGAAACTTTTTCTATTAATTGGCTACATTCTTCAGATCCCACATTCCTCATTTTTTAGAATGAACTGGTGCTTATATTTGAAGACTCTTTTCATCAGGTCTTGTAGGTCCTCAATAGAGCTTCCAACAATAACAGTGTATCTGTACAGTTCTCTGTTCGCCATGTGTTTCAACTGTACCATAAAGAGCGTTCCCAAATATCTTCCCTGAAGAAGAGTTGGAAAGTAGAGGTGGCGGGATGGAGCCTTGCCTTACAGAATTTTTCTCGCTAACTAGTCTTATTTATCAATTATCTTACCCCAGTAGAGACTATGTTCTTTGCTATCTCTCATGCACATCTTAGAAGATCAGTCAGTATCAAATATTTTGCTGTAATAAAGCCCTACTGTAGATAACAGAACAAACATAAATGTAGGAACAGCAGACATATATCGGGTGTTTTTTTTAGAGTGATAAAACTTTAAATTGTAATAAAACACATTTAAATTAAGATTGAAGCCGATTTTTTTTTATTTGAAAGATAATTTCATGACATTTATGTTCTAAAAATAATTTCCGGCATATGTCCACCACGACTAGCTCTGAGGAATCGCATTCGACCAGACCAATCTTGGGCTACTTTTTCGAGTAATTCAGGCCTTAGTTCATCAATAACACGAGTTATGTTGGCTTCCAAAGCGTCAATAATCCAGTGGGGTTATGTCGCATGATCCTTGGAGGCCAATTAATTGGACCATTTCTCGGAATAATGTTATCGCCAAATCTTTCTTTCAACGTTAAGGTAGCAGCAAAAGGTGTAGCAACATCTTTCTGAAACCAAAACAATTCTGGGTCGATACCATTCAAACTTTGAAACAAATAATCATTGATCATCGATCTGTAATGAGCACCATTCACTGTAACATTAGCTCTAGCATCGTTTTTAAAGAAATATGGACCGATGATGCCTCCAGCGTGTAAAGCACACCATACAGTGCATTTTTCAGGATGCAATGGAACCTGCAGAATTTCTTGAGGATTGTTTTCATTCCATATAAGGCAAATTTGGCTTGTTTACATAGCCGTTTAACCACTAAACACAATTTTACGATAAAGAAGTGAATACTCTTCAAGCTGTTCTAGGGCCCAATCAGCAAACAAACGACACTTATCATGGTCAAGTGGCTTTAATTCTTGATCTTGTTTGGGTGCAGACCAAGATCTTTTCGCGAAATTTTCTATGTGGTGGATGCACAGAGTCCAACTTGTTGTGAACATCTACGAATAGGCAAATATGGATATCATTAACACTATGACTTATAGCAGCGATATTTTCTTCTGTGCGTACAGTTCTTTATCTTATTGTTGTTGTTGCATCGAGTAGAGAAAATGTTGTCCGAAATCTATCGATAGTTCGACGAATAAGCTGTTCTGATGGACGATTATTTAAACCATAAATTTCACGAACTGCTCTATAAGTTTGGCGAATAGAACACTGATTTTGAAAATAAATTTCAACAATTTGTAAACGTTATTGCGGCGTGAGTATTTCCATTATAATTTGTCAATGCTTACTGAACAGAAATGTCAAAACAACATGGCATCTACCTTCTGTCAAATCACAGTTATCTCTATCGAAAGTTCTATCACTCTAAAAAAAACACCCGATGTTTCTCTAATTTGACACTTGCAAGAAAGAGAGTGGCTTTTCTTGTACCAACTGGATCTTGTAAACCAAAATGAATATTCTTCCTATATTCTATGAAACTCTTCCTATATTTCATGAATCTCTTCCCACATTTTATGAATCTCTTTCGCAACTCAGTGTGGTAACCGCCTTTTTAGAATGTAGATACCTGTATTCTAGAAGCATTACGTGATACAAATGAGATCTCAAGATTTTTACGTTCAACACATACAAAAAAATACATAACGATGCATAATTTGAATTTGCAAACTGTGACATCTTAAAAAGCCTATTAGACTAAATAGGTGATTCAAATATCTTGGGTATATGAATAAATCTAGTTTGAGCCTTTAATGTCATTTTTGTATATATGACAGACAGTTTTGATTATTTTGATCTCAGCATCGTCAAACAAACTTAAGAATGTAAAGTATAAGCAATATGATTTGAAGCTTGAAAATGGAATTGAACAAAAATGATGGTGATAACTTAACAATGTAGCATAGTGTATCTCTAACAAAAATATGCCTGATATTGAATCTTGGTGTATCAACTTGTGTTTCAAAATCTCTTAAATATTAATACTGGACATTCCACAGTGAGCAAATACAGTCAGAATCGAAGCCAAGCAGTAAAAAGAGAGGAAGAATTGCTGACAAAGATATTAGCAATATGACTTATACTAAAGATGATAGATCAATATTGAAAACAAATAAAAATGACAAAAAAGTTGCTGACAATTATAGCAGAGATGAAAGATCGGGGTTTAAAATAAGGACTAAGGAAAAAGAATTGGCTAAGAGACGATTGAGTGATGCATATTCAAGCAGTTTCATAATGAAATCACTCGAAAAGATTCATACTGATTCGGAAATGTGGTTGATGTAAGTGACACGGTAATAGTGGCTCAAATAAAATAAGTGAAGAAAGTTTTTAGTAATGTTTTACTACCCAAAAATTGAGATGTTTACAGGATGACAAGAAAAATTTGGGACAAATTTTACTGCGTTCTGGAACAAAAGTATTTTAGCGTCTGAAGCTATGTATCGTCGCCAAAGGAAGCCACTTCGAAACCGCTTTGATATATTATTGCCAAATATTTATATTATTATTATTCGTTGTTGTTCTGTTTGATTTCTTTTGTTTGGTAAATTTAAATGAAAAAGGTTTGTCCGAGGTTTTTCTTGTCATCTTTTAAGTGTGAACATTCAACTAGCACATTCAATATCAATTTTTGGATAGTAAAACACAGGTACTCCTTATTAGAAACTTTGGAGAAGAGTATCAAATTACTAAACACATACAGTTGAGAAAAAATCACCTAAAATTAGATTCATCGTATTCTGTAAAAAATCCCTGAGGATATCTGAACGATGCGTTATCTAAAATATATTTATCGGTGCGGAAAAAATCAATTTTTTGCGTGCACTTCTAAACTTTATTTAACAAGTTTCGGGTTGTCCGACTTGACCTAAATATGTAGCGTTTTATTCTATCGGGTGTTTTTTTTTTAGAGTGATAGAACTTTAAATTGAAATAAAACACATTCAAATCAAGATTGAAGCCAAAATGTTCTTTTATTTGAAAGATAATTTTGACATTTATGTTTTAAAAAGAATTTCCGGCTTATGTCCACCACGACTAGCTCTGAGGAACCGCATTCGACCAGACCAATTTTGGACCACTTTTTCGAGTAATTCAGGCCTTATTTCATCAATTACATGAGTTATGTTGGCTTCCAAAGCTCCTATTGTTTCTGATTTATCAGCATAAACCAATGACTTGACATAACCCCAAAGAAAATAATCCAGTGGAGTTAGTTATCTCGCATGATCTTGGAGGCCAATTAATTGGACCATTTCTCGAAATAATGCTAGCGCCAAATTTTTCTTTCAATAAATCAATTGTTACGGTAGCAGCATGAGGTGTAGCACCATCTTTTTGGAACCAAAACACTTCTGGGTCAATACCATTCAAATTTTGAAACAAATAATCATTGATCATCGATCTGTAACATTCACTGTAACATTAGCAACATTCACTGTAACATTAGCTCCAGCATTGTTTTTAAAAAAATATGGGTCGATGATGCTTCCAGCATATAAAGCACACCATACAGTGAATTTTTCAGGATGCACTGGAACCTTCTTGAGGATTGTTTTCACTCCAGATACGGCAATTTTGCTTGAGTACATAGCCGTTCAGCCAGAAATGAACTTCATCACTAAACACAATGTTACGATAAAAAAGTGTATCAACTTCAAGCTGTTCTAGGGCCCAATCAGCAAACAAACGACGCTTATTATGGTCAAGTGGCTTTAGTTCTTGAACCAGTTGGATCTTGCATGGGTGTAGACCAAGATCTTTACGCAAAATTTTCCATGTGGTGGATGCACAGAGTCCAACTTGTTATGAACGTCGACGAATAAACAAATCTGGATCATTATTAAAACTATGACTTACAGCAACGATATTTTCTTCTGTGCGTACAGTTCTTAATCTTGTTGTTGTTGCATCGAGTAGAGAAAATGTTGTCCAAAATCTATCGACAGTTCGACGAATAAGCTGCTCTGATGGACGGTTATATAAACCATAAATGTCACAAAGTGCTCTCTCTATAAGTTTGGCGAATAGAACACTGATTTTGAAAATGAATTCCAACAATTTGTAAACGTTGTTGTGGCGTGAGTCTTTCCATGATAATTTGTCAATGCTTACTGAACAGAAATGTCAAAACGCCCGATATAATTCGTTGCCATTTTAGAGGAAGCTTCATAATGTCTCTCTCATAGAAGTCTTGGTCGTTATTGGAGAAACACTCTAATAATCGATTTTCAAAATCTTCTGTTGATACCAATTGTTTATCACTCAGGAAGGTTTTTAATGCGAGAAAAAGATGATAATTGGTTGGTGCCAGGTCCACACTATATGCATTCAAACTTCCCGACCAAACTCCCAGAGTTTCTGGTGAGTCACTACAAATGTGCGAGGCTTGGCGTTGTCCTAATGGAACATAACCCCTCTTCTCTTGGTCAATTCTGGCCGTTTTTGGTCAATCGCTAGCTTCAAATAGTCCAGTTGTTGATAGTAGAGATACAAATTTTAGTGTTTGGCCATATGAAAGCAAAGTATTATACTTGACGAGGAGCGAAGAAGGTGGTCGTTACACACTCCCCCTCCAATGAGCATCGACAGGGTCACGAAATAGGGCGTTGGAATGTGGCAGGAAATAGTCCACCACTGGTTTGTATGCGCTGCCATCTACAGCGGGGTTACTGTGGAACGAAAGGAAAGCTACCTCGGAATAGGATGGGGCAATTACGGCCGGATCTTCGGGGTTACCAATAATGCTCCCAAAGAAATGCGGTGTTGTGAGGGAGCTTCTATTTCTTGATTCGAGAAGCGGTGTTTCGTTCTGAACATGCGCACCTGAACTCTTCAGACAGGCTTGGTACGCATGTCTGCGTGTGTCGTCAGTGACCATGTATTCCACGTTGAAACGGTCGTCGAACGCTGTGTGCATTAAACTCAGCAGCGACGGTATGTCAGGTATTGTTTAGTGTAGTCGGGTCTTATACTATATATGCTGCGGCGGCAAGCTGTAGCAGAGCAAAGCAGAATTCTGGACGAAGAGCGAAGAAGTTGATCGCTACACTTTGATCGATACTTTAGGAGATATCGATCTCTACAGCTACTACAGCCATCTACCGAAAAATGATGGATTTCCTTCTGCCGAACCTTTAATTAAATGTTTTCAATTCAATTTATTTGTAAAAACATACGATCTCGATTGCAACACCTATTACCTACATAAGTAAAAGCAACTGTTGTCTACAGGTCATTTTACTTCAAAAATGTGTTTCCCTTTTTTAGGAGTTCGAAGGAGCAGGTGAATAAATTCCTTGAGAGTTCTATCGAAGTACTGCCTAAACATTTCGTCAAACTCCTACCTAAAAAAACGGTAGAAGTATTCGTCAAGTTCAAACCAATAGAAGCCAGAGAAAAATTTCAGAGCAACGTTTGTAGCGGAGCTAACTCCACATTTCTCGTATGTTGATTAATAAAATTTGTTTTCTAGATTTTCTTCCAAGTGCAGAATTTCAGAGAACCCATTCTAACGATTGTTGGGTCGGCAGTGAATGCTGGTTACAAATTGAACAAAGATGTGATTAATTTTGGTAATGTTGTAGTCGGTTACAGCAGTGAAGAAAGCATCCTTCTTATTAACGAAGGATTTCTTGGTGGAAAGTAATGATTGATACTGGGTATAATCAATAATTATTCCAAATAATGCTTTGTTCTAGATTCCATTGGTATTTGGAAAAAAACTCAAGATATGTGAGCTTCATAGGAGGTAAATTGATGGCGATTATTAATGCTCATTAATGATAAGAAAGTATTTGTGTATAAAAAAAATAGCGGAACATTTATCAATAATATTTCATTTGATGAGTTCGAACGGAATTAATGGAAAGGGTTAATTCAAGTGCATTGTTACTAATACGAATTTAAAAAAGTTATAGCAATATATGGATTTGGTTTATTTCAATTGAAGAGACGGCAGACATGCTATCCAAATATCCAAGGAGTATGAGCTGAAGTAATGTAAAGTCCTAGAATCGTAATGGTGTAATTTTTTTCTTCTGTGTAACAGTTCATAACTCAAATCCACTCGAACAGGTATCGTTGATCCTCGAGACATAAGCACGCATGTCTCGACGCTTGTTGATACATCATTACTGTAATGCTCTAACGAATGACCTAACGAGTGCAACGTAGCCGCGCACGTACATACCTTTATTCATCCCCTTATAGGAACGTCAAAGCTTCGACCAAACAATAGCGTCATCTAAGCTATAATAGTATCGGGTGGTTTTTTTTAGGGTGATAGAACTTTCGATAGGAATAACTGTGATTTGACAGAAGGTAGAAGCCCTGTTGTTTTGACATTTCTGTTCAGTAAGCATTGACAAAATATCATGGAAAGACTCACGCCGAAACAACGTTTACAAATTGTTGAAGTTTATTTTGAAAATCAGTGTTCCAATTGCCAAACCTATAGAGCACTTCGTGAAATTTATGGTTTACATAATCGTCCATCAGAGCAGCTTATTCGTCGAACTATCGATAGATTTCGGACGACATTTTTTTTACTCGATGCAACAATAACAACAAGACAAAGAACTGCACGGACAGAAGAAAATATCGCTGCTATAAGTCATAGTGTTTATGATGATCCAGATTTGTCTAATCGTCGACATTCACAACAAGTTGGACTCTGTGCATCCACCACATGGAAAATTTTGCGTAAAGATCTTGGTCTACACCCATACAAGATCCAACCGGTTCAAGGACTCAAGCCATTTCACCATAATAAACGTCGTTTGTTTGCTGATTGGGCCCTAGAACAGCTTGAAGTTGATCTACTTTTTTAACGTAAAATTGTGTTCAGTGATGAAGCTCATTTCTGATTGAACGACTCAAGAAGTTCTACAGGTTCCAATGCATCCTGAAAAATGCATTGAATGGTGTGCTTTACATGCTGGAGGCATCAACGGTCCACATTTCTTTAAAAACTATGCTGAAACTAATGTTACAGTCAGTGGTGCTCGTATATGGAGTGAAAACAATCCTCAAGAAGTCCTGCAAATTCCATTGCATCCTGAAAAATGCACTGTATAGTGTGCTTTACACGCTGGAGGTATCATCGGTCCATATTTCTTTAAAAACTATGCTGGAGCCAATGTTACAGTGAATGGTGCTCGTTACAGATCGATGATCAATGGTTATTTGTTTCAAAATTTGAATGGCATCGACCCAGAAGTGTTTTGGTTCCAACAAGATGGTGCTACACCTCATGCTGCTACCGTAATAATTGATTTATTGAAAGAAAGATTTGGCGATACCAATGTTTCGAAAAATGGTCCAATTAATTGGCCTCCAAGTTCATGCGACATAACTCCACTGGATTATTTTCTTTGGGGTTATGTCAAGCTATTGGTTAATGCTGATAAACCAGAAACAATAGAGCTTTGGAAGTCAACATAACTCGTGTTATTGATAAAAATAAGGCCTGAATTACTCGAAAAAGTGATCCAAAATTGGTCTGGTCGAATGCGGTTCCTCAGAGCTACTCGTGGTGGGCATATGCCGAATATTATTGTTGAAATATAAATGTCATCAAATTATCTTTCAAATAAAAAAAAATTTGGCTTCAGTCTTAATTTAAATTTGTTTTATTTCAATTTAAAGTTATATCACTCTAAAACCCCCGATAGATGTAATTGTTTCGATTAGAAAAATTTTCTTCAACAATGGTTCATATCAGCATATTTTTTAAAGGATTTGACTCTAGTAGTGCTGGAGACATGCTTAAAATACTTGTTACGCGCTTATTCTAACAGCGTGCTATAGTTTCGCCCAAATCTATTCAATTTTTTTGATATTGAGCTAATGAAGAATCTGGGGTCAAAAGTAATTCTGTCTGGCCAATCAGTCCATACGTAAACACTGTCTGACATTGATGCCATCAAAACTTGTGGTTGCTTTTATTCTCTGTTTGTTCTTTCAGGTGATGGGTATTCCCCACCGAATTCGAAAGTGACAACCAACATAGTTTTTAAACCCGGACATGTTCAGTGCATTTTCAAGTTTAAGGTAGGCAATAATGAACGAAAAAAAGAAATTCTATGTGTTAAATTTGTTTTCATAAATCAGAAATACTAGTGAGTGTGAGGTGTGTAAGTACTTCATATCTTTTTGAAAGTTCTTAACAGTTTTGGTATATTCATTTGATTCAAATCAATCAGATGCCAATTAGTTCGTTATCTGGAAAGAATAAAAAGGAAAATTGTAACGGAAATCTTTTTCAGGCTTACTGTCAGGTAGAAAATTATAAAAAACGTTTAGAGCTCATCCTTACAGGGGGATCTATGAATTTGCCACCGCCTTTGGAAACTTTATATTTTACTTCTGCGGTTCGAGAAGAAACTATTCAGAAAATCGAATTCAAAAATGAGTAAGTTAATTAAATTTTATGTCTTCAAACGTTCTAAAATTAGTTAGTTTTCTAAACTTGTAAGTCTCCTGGTACAATATATTTTTCAAGAATGAATTGAACGAGTCATAAAACTGGATCTATTTCACAGCTTGAAATCTATTTCAATCCTGTACAATCAACCACTCATTAGGTTTTTTACTATTTTCGTAGATTTATTCCAATAATGATGAACTGAACATAAGGTGCTACTTAATGGATTTGAACAACCCTAATAAATTTTAAACTTCCGATTTAATTAACTTTTTTGATTCTTTTAAAATAATTCATAATTATTTTAATGTCTATTAGTGTGTAACTTACCAACTCGAGCTCTAATGACTTCCTGAAGTTTATTGGGTAAATCTTTCATTATGTTTTGTCAATTTACCATTTCTATTTCATAGCAGTTTGAGGATCCATATAGTCGTCAGAGATGGTATTCTTGATCGAACTCTTCCTTTGAAATTGTCCCATATGCAGTCTATAGAATTGAGGGCAGGACTGCTTGCTGACAATAGTTATTGCGATTGAAGTTGTGAATTTAAGTGACTTTCCTGCCCTAGGGTTTATGGCTACTGCCGCCATGGGTGCTTAATTTGTATATGCAAAATTAGGGTGCAAATGAAGGTGTCCCCTTTTGCTTCCAGTAAAGACTGGTAGCTTCGAAACACTGTCCTACCTTTACTGGCGCTGCAGTGCCAGTACTGGAATTGGATTGGACGCAATTCACACGCCGAAGAGGCTTATTCACTATCTGGTCTTGGCTCAAGTCCTTGAAACCGCCTTAGACTCTCTCGATCGATTCAGTTTCAGGTCCAACCTCTAGTGTATTATCAAGACCCTCAAACCTACAAGAGATGTTCCGGACCATTTAGGTCCAAAAATGGAGAACCCTTCTAGCCTATCATACAGGTTTTACGAGTGCAACCTCAATTGCGTGGCCAAGAGTATAAGTATTCCTGCGTTCTTCCTCACTCCTGTGGTAGCTTTGTTTTAAAAAAAATCCTTTGAAGACTGACGATCGCCTAGAAGAAGTTTTACTCGATGTCAGAAACCACGAACTCGAGGAATCTAAGATGTATCCTTTTATTTAAAGCTAGCACAGATCTATTACTGACGTATTCGCCTTTATGAACAGAATACCTGCAATCGGGTAGAACCACGCCAGTTTTATGGGTGGATGCCCTGTGTTACAACGCCCACCCCATTATGGTTATATATGGTATAAAATGCAACGTGCGCCTTCATAAAATGTCGCTAATAAATGGCGACTCTTGAAAAACTTCTTCTACGTATCTCTGCGCAATAAAATATTGCGCTACTGAAGATCGAAGCTCGTAACTAATACCTCCTCAAACCAATGATAGTACAAGGTGTCAAATATGGCACGTACAGCAAATCTTTCATTGAATCGTTTGTGCACACACTGATGACCATTCGGTCGTCATAAGGTTATGCTGTCCTTGACCGGACAGGTCAAGGTCTGGTGTAAGAATTGGTATTTCTGTAATGTTTGATGGCATTTCGAATAGTGATTCAAGCACACTAAGTGTCTGCTAAATTTGACGTTGGCTGTACCCATGGCGGTTTAAAGTCACAGCTTAAGCTGCTCAAATTGCTCCTAATTCTTACTCACAAATAAGGATCACAGACTCTAATTTGATACTATTAAAAGCTACAGAGAAAAGTAGAATTAAATCAGAGTTATAAAATCGCCAAGAGTATTCAATCATGAAATAAATCACAAAAATGCATTTAATACGTAAGTAACTGAACACTGATGTGCAGAAAGTATTTCACATATGTTCAAAACACTTATATCACTGAAAACGCTTATCGTGATAAGCACTTCTCAAAGAAAACAAGCGTAATACAAAACATGGGACGGTTAGTATATAATTCAAGCTTCATTAGATGGGTATTGTTTAAATTAGTGATTTTTTGAAAGTTACATAAAATACTATGTTAATTTAATTGATAATTTGTATCATCTAATAATCTAAATTAAAATTGAATAAATTGTTTTTCGATACTACTTCTAATTAAATCTACAACCGATTTTCGGTTCACTACATCAGAAAGATCTTCCACTTAAAATTAATTCCTGTGAATTATAATGATTTGTTTTGTTCAGAACTAAAGAAGCTTGGAATTCGGAACCTGTTTTCACTGGCAGTTATTTCTCAGGAGAGAATAATTTGAAAGTGCCAAAAGAATCTACCGTAATCTACCAAGTAGCCTATTCTCCAATGAAAATGACCCCATCTCAACATAAGGTAAATATACAATCTCTGATTGCACAATGTATCTTGAAATGTGACAGTAATTTTAAATGTCATTTCTCAATGAAATTGCCGACTTTCAATTAAAATATTAGATGCGCAACCCTTCTGTTGGGTGGAAATAAATACAGGGTGCGGCAGCTAAGTTTGCTGATTTGAATTCGACGCCGAGAGTTGACTGGGGATCGTAGAAGCCTGGGGTTTCCTTGTTATTAGCCGCCATGCAGTGGACCGGTGAGCAACGCGCGTTTTCCGTCGAAGCGTTCTTTTCGAACGACTGCACTCAGTTGAATATCTGACTTGAAGGTCGATTTTCCAATCGGTAATCGATTGTTTCATGAGTGGAAAGGTATAGGGAAAGTTTCTATGTGCTACCAAGCCCAAGTCCGCTGTAGAATACGTCAACGGACTGGCAGAACAATGAAAATATTGAAGCAGTGAGGCAGTAATTTTTGCATTCTCTCAGACGTTCGGCGTGAACCTTGTTCCACGTTGGAACGTCGGTTGTCGGAACGCTGTCACTGTGCTCTACTTGAACCGAGCGAGGACAGTGAGCTCGGCATTCAGTTTTTTCCCTCTATATGCTATGCCGGGAAGCCGCAGCAGAGCAGAGTAGAATTCCGGGCGAGGAAAGTCGCTACAGTTGTAAGTTGTGTCTTGACTTGGGAATAATTTTGTACCTACCCCTAGAGAATAAATAAGCAATATGAGAATAACGATGAAAACGAAATGAAGATAAATATTAACCCTAGGAATTAATAACAAAGCTGTTGGATACATATTTCATCTAGAAATGAAATTTTCTCATATAATGAAATTTTCTCATATAATTAAGTACTGTAATCTGATCTGTTTTTTATTCTTGCATAGACTGAATAATTTAAATCTCAGCTTCTCATCCACGGTTTGTAGCTTAATAAAAAAACACTTTCCAGGGAACCTTATTTTTTCCTCTACCGAATGGTTTAAACAGATTATACGCCCTAGAGGGAACAGTGTATCCTCCCAATGCAATATCTGAAATATCTAGAGAAATTTGTTGTAAAACGTACCACAGTGAAATGCTGAAGATAGAAAACTGGCTTGGACTAAGACAGCAATTCAAAGTTATCACTGAAGTTCTAGATGGTAATACTACCAGAATGATTTACAAGATAACATCGAATGATTACTTCGAGGTTTCTCCCTACGGCAAGAGAGATTTCAAATGGACCATATACGTTGTCAATGAAGGCAAATTGACTTTTAAGGTTTGGTAATGAACAGTGGCAGCCCATGGAATCTGTATTGGGGAACCAAAATGAAATCGATTTTTCAATTCAAAACTCCACAATCTCACACATTTCGGGTTCAATTTTGGTAGATAAAATAAATGCTTTCGAACCTCCGGGATTTAAAACAAGAACTCAAATTTCTCACTTATATTGTCAATTCAACTTTTACGTCGTTCAATGTCTGATAATAATTTCCATGTCAAATTTAATTCTCCCTATTCAGCAGTAAACGACAAATGACTCAAATTCTACATAAGAACAGTGGTGGTAACTTAGTAACCACAAACATTTCAATAACTTCTCTAATCTTACTTTTCAATTGATCAATTCCCCGTACTTTCTTGGCTGTTTGTACGCTGTAGATAAGAATATTCGAGCTCAGACTCGCATGTGGTGGAAACTGTGATGTCTCTTATTTTGGCAAGTTCCACGTACTGTGAAAAAACACCTAAATGTCGTGAAACCAGAAATGGGGTTCATACGTAAATTATATAGAGTAACGGTTTTCATTACGTATTTCCACGGACAGCCACTGGTAACGTATAGAATCACTGCAACGTTCTTTCAACAATTTGTTTCAGGTTACTTTCTTCAATGAAAAAACCAAAGAATTTCTTTATTATGTGATAATCTTGAAAATTGCCCCATTGGATGCTAGTATTGAAAATATTGAATTTATCACTTGTGTTCGAGTGCCTGCGATCAAAAAAATTGTCATATCGAATCCGCTTCCTGAAGCTGTTGAATATTCCATAACGACGTCTTCCCCTTATGTATTTGTGGCAAGTTCTTTGGTTGTGCTTCCCTATGAAAAGGTAAGAAATATATTATTTTGTCGCTACATACAACAAAATTTATGGAATCAATCAGTTTCTTAGGGATGAATTTATTCACTGAAAAAATTCCCTTGCACATGAAAGAATGTTATTTTTACTGATAATAATTTATAATTAGTGAAAAAATACTACAATTATTTGCCTCGATGTTGATTTCTTCACTTAAAAAGTAAAATTGAGGAGGTTACTTATAGACATATTTTAAAATAATTCGAAGGAAATGCCTGTTATGGTAAAGCATGTGAGATGAAGACGTTCATTACAAAAAAGACAAAATATCAGGAGATTACCATACGTAAGAGTTTCAATGTACTCTCGGTATAGGCATGAAAGAAACCTTTTCATTATATTCTAGCAATAAAATACCTTTAGAATCTGAAAAGACTGTAGCCATTATTTTTCCAGCGGATGGGGTGACTTTGAATTTCTTTGGGAGCTGTGCACCCTTTTCACTCCACTATTATTTATTCTCAGGGTCACAGTGATGAACCCACATCTCATCCCCAGTAACCAGCCGGTTGAAAATAGTCGATGAGTCTTCTGCACATAGCTCTAAAAACTTCTTACAGCACTCGCCTCGCACAAGATGCGGTGAGCATTCTCGATACCCATCTTGCACTGGCCTTTGAGAGGTTAAGATGGTCATGAAGGATGGTATGTAGGGTACCCACGGATAGGTTTGTCATTCTGCTAACATCTTTATTTTTATTCTGGCTTCTTCAAGTACCAGCTTTTCCACTTTTTTCACATTTTCTTCAGTGGTGCCGCTAACGGGCCCGCCTGAGCGAGGGCCTCTTTTGAATTCACTTGACCACTTTTGAACGGAGGATAACGACGGGGTACAGTCTTGGTAAACAGCAATCATCTCTTCATGAATGATTTTTTGACTTTTTTCCTGCTTAGTGAGGAACTTTATAACGGCGCGATGCTCGATTTTCTTCATCATTGTGGCGTCAGTCATTCTGGTCGTCTTTTACTGTGTGATTAGTAAATGAGATAATTAGATTACTCACATTATTAGCAAATCACTCTGATACCGAAAATACATTGAATTGTATTTCATGAACAGACTTTGAAATAAGTACCTTCAAATTTATATACAGTTTGTTTCGAGAATCTTTTTATTTTGGAATTATTTGGTGTATTTATTTCTTGGAGCAGATATTTTCAACTGAAAATATTCTTCATTTACCATTAAAAGTAGCCTGTATAACTTCATCGTTGTATATTACTCATTTTTCTATTTATACCCATACTCTATAAGAATTTCATATTGTTTCACTTCAGTGTAGTCTCAATCATTTCTTTCAGTACGAATTGAATGTGAAATACATGCCAGTAAAAGTTGAATCAAGCTCTGCTGTTCTCACGATCAGTAATCCTGCTGTGGGAAGCTACTGTTACAACCTGATTTTGGAAGCTCAGGCACCAAACTCAGAACCCGAAGTACAGTTCAGGACACAGTTTGGCCAGGGTGTGACCCAAAATATACCTTTACCTCGATTACTTCAAAACTCTGATATTGTCGCGAAGGTATAGTATTCAACATGGCAGTAAAGATTAATATGGTTAATTTTAATCAATTGTTGCATATATCAATTTTTTCTAAAATTTAATTCAAAGACCGGTATACTATTTCCATGTTTGTTATACCAGGTGTTTAAAAAAAATGATCTCTTTTTGCCAAAATCTACATTTACCACTGAAAAAGTTAATTTAGTTGTTAACTTATTGAAAATAGCATAGGGAGAAAACCCTTAACCGCTAAACTATCGTATAATAAAGGAAGTGCCAGGAGGATAACAATTCTAAAGACGGTAAGCTTATCTGCATATTCTACTCATAAACCCAGCCACCTGCTTTCAATGCTTGTTTAGGACAATATTGAATTTTACTTTAATCGACACAAGGAGTTCTGACATACGAAGACCAAACAAACTCCAAAGACGATGCAACTTCAGAAAAAAACAACTTAAGCCACAAGAGATAATGAATAAACAGGTAGAGAATTAAGCTTTTACCTGCATCAAGCACCATTGATTCGAGGGTTGTTCAATCAAATAGACAAGACGATTTGTGTGAAAAATTACGTCCTTATAAACCTCGTAGTTAATTAAGAGACGGGAACAAAATGAATTATCAATTGAGTACACAAAAACAAAATTAGTAGGTATAAGACACACATGGACAATAGACAAACGATCAAAAAACTTTGCTTGAACGGATTGCATATTTGAACATGTTGTATCGGGTGTTTTTTTTAGAGTGATATAACTTTAAATTGAAATAAAATATATTTAAATTAAGATTGAAGCCAAACTTTTTTTTATTTGAAAGATAATTTTATGACATTTATGTTTTAAAAATAATTTTCGGCATATCCGAGTTATGTTGGCTTCCAAAGCGTCTATTGTTTCTGGTTTATCAGCATAAACCAATGACTTGACATAACCTCAAAGAAAATAATCCACTGGAGTTATGTCGCATGATCTTGGAGGTCAATTAATTGGGCCATTTCTCGAAATAATGTTATCACCAAATCTTTCTTTCAATAAATCAATCGTTACGGTAGCAGTATGAGGTATAGCACCATTTTGTTGGATTCAAAACACTTCTAGGTCGATACCTTTCAAATTTTGAAACCAATAATCATTGATCATCAATCTGTAACGAGCACCATTCACTGTAATTAGCTCCAGCATCGTTTTTAAAGAAATATGGACCGATGATACCTACAGCGTGTAAAACACACCACCCAGTGCATTTTTCAGGATGCAATGGAACCTGCAGAACTTCTTGAGGATTATTTTCACTCAATTTTACTTGTTTACATAGCCGTACAACCAGAAATTAGCTTCATCACTAAACACAATTTTACGATGAAAAAGTGGATCAACTTCAAACTGTTCTAGGGTCCAATCAGCAAACAAACGACGCTTATTATGGTCAAGTAGCTTCAGTTCTTGAAACAGTTGGATCTTGGATGGGGGTAAACCAAGATCTTTACGCAAAATTTTCCATGTGGTGGATGCACAGAGTGCAACTTGTTGTGAACGTCTACGAATAGACAAATCTGGATCATCATTAACACTATGACTTACAGCAGTGATATTTTCTTCTGTGCGTACAATTCTTTGTCTTGTTGTTGCAGTCAATGCTTACTGAACAGAAATGTCAAAACAACATGGCTTTTATCTTCTGTCAAATCGCAGTTATCCCTATCGAAATTTCTATCCCCCCAAAAAAAAAATCACCCGATATATAAAAAAGCTACCATGTAGCAAAATAATTGTAATATTTAAATGAATATGTGGAAATCTGAATTATATTATTCATTGTATCTTATCGCCATTAAGAATTATGTCTTTTGTTATTATGATTTCAATTCTTTTTTAATTAGTTGTTTTCTTCTTTAGTATATACCTAGTACAAAGGTTATTTTTCAAAGAGGTTTGTTGGAAATAGAATCGAACTCTCATTATAACCTTCGATAATATAAAATTACAAACTTTGTTCGACAAAAATCAATGGCCAGCTTTTCATTGTAGATAATGGGCAGTTCATCCTTCGAAGTTGTAAGGACACAAATAACTGATAAACCCTACGTTGAAGTGTCCTATCTTCCTAGTGAAGTAGGTGTTACTAGAGCAGCTCTCCAAGTCACTTCCTGTTTAGGGGATTATATGTAAGTTACACATAATATATTACAAAGTTTGAAATATATACTAAACTTTTGTAACTTAATGCACAAATTAATCTTCAACAGAAAAATTTATATATTTCAAGACAGATGGGTACTCAAATCTGACATTTCGTCATGAAAAAAAGAAAACTTGCTATTTAAAATGACAAGAGTGGCGCTTTTTCCCGATATACCATAAAATGCCGGCAATTCTTTGAAATTGAAATGATAAAGTTATACCAGTTATCGAATTTCCCAATTATATTTGTTTACACGATTCTCCTGATACTAGAAAGTATTTTAAGTGTATGATATAAGTGTAATTTTTTCCATAGGTTCCCCCTTGTTGGAGAAGCTGTGTATCCTGAACCACAAGGACCTATCACAATTAATATGGGAGAAAGCATAAGTATTCAGATTTTCAATCCATTTGAAGAAGATAAGACTTTCTACTTTAGTGTGGACAACAGTACGTTTTACGTGAAACCCTCTGAAGACTCAGTAAGAGCCAAAAAATCGATGAAAATCATAGTTTCCGCTTTGGGTAGACGTTTGAGCAAAATGGGAAGCGGCTCTTCGATTACTTTGAGACCTGAAACAGGAAAAATTGTTTTGATAACTGGGAAACTCACGGTTTCTTGCGAAAATTATGATCTGAAATGGATCTATTATCTACAGTGTAATTCATTTAATAAATAGATATGATATAACTTTGGGCATGTCATTAAATCATATCTCTATAAATAAAAAAAATTATAATAATGGAACATACAGTTTCCGAAAAAATCGTAAACACTATTTTAATAATTTGCTATATGATTTTATCTACTCGTAATTCATGAAGTACGTGATTTTTCCAAATATTCATATTTCAATAAATGGTTCCTCATTTTACTATTCCACTCATTCCGGCAAGTTTCATTTTTTTAACATAAAAAATTCATTTTTATTTAGAAAATAGTTTTCAAAAGAAGGCTTACCTACCTGAGAGTAAGACAGGGTACTTATTTCATATTAATCGCTTATTTATTATCCCTTGGGTCAAGATTCATTTTAAACTATTTGTTATCAGTTGGGTCCAGATTCAATAACATATTTTCATAGATTATGTTCGTAATTACCGAAGTAAGGATGACGAATGTAGGTAGAGTAAATAAATACAGCCTTTTCAAATATTTTGGATGATGAGCCGACTCATAAATCAGCCAGTAAATTTCATTATATGCCTCAAACCATTCCCAACCGTAAATTTCCTTAAATATTTTCTATGATCAAGCTATAACTGCAGGGTTAAGATCAACTTCTGACAAGTATTGACAGACGTGTTTGAAATCAGTTTGAAACGTGCACATGTCTGCAATTTGTTTCTGTGATCAACAAAACCTTGTCGAGTTTGTTTTAGTATAGAATTCTTATACAGATGTATGTTACACTGTCTCGAAATGTAGAACTTTCTATTATCATAGCTCATACTCCTAATTAATGATTTTTGGTACAGATCAGCCGAATTAATCTATTCGCATATCATTGACGTTACACTGTCCTGATTTAAAGAACAGTTCACCACATCTCATACTCCTTTTTATGTTTGGCCGCATTAATGAATTCATTTTAAAGCAAAAAAACAGTCTATATCATTTCAAATGAAATAAAATTTGAATATCAAAACAAATTGAAATATGTTTATCTTCTACAATTTTAATTTCCAAAAGAATTTTTTATTCAAAAACTTTTAGAATTAAATTAATGTCTAAAACAAGCACCGCTTACATTTAATAGACGTATATAATCAAAACTCAATATACAATGTCAAATGAAATAAATAACCCAGCAGATATACGAAAGTAATTAAAATTAATAAATAAATATTCAAACGAGACAAAATTTTGTTTCTGGTCTTATCTTAAGAAATACTACTTGCCTTATTTTCAAGTGTGTTCATGTTTTTATAAGGCAAGTAGTATTTCTTAAGATAAGACCAGAAACAAAATTTTGTCTCGTTTGAATATTTATTTATTAATTTTAATTACTTTCGTATATCTGCTGGGTTATTTATTTCATTTGACATTGTATATTGAGTTTTGATTATATACGTCTATTAAATGTAAGCGGTGCTTGTTTTAGACATTAATTTAATTCTAAAAGTTTTTGAATAAAAAATTCTTTTGGAAATTAAAATTGTAGAAGATAAACATATTTCAATTTGTTTTGATATTCAAATTTTGTTATATTTCTTCTATCAAGTAAAAAGCCTTTCTATTTTATCAAATGAAATAATAAAACTCTTATAATTCCAGTATAAAGGCACAAAAAGCAGATATTCAAACTGCATTATGACTTTTATTTCTAATTTGCTAAAGAAAATCTTTCTTTTCATTTCGAAGAAGCCAAAGTCTTTGAGGCGGTTTGTTATAAATTGTACTGTCTTGTTTCGTAGTACACAGGTACCTTAGATCTATTTGCTCAGAAAGTATAATCAGATTCAATTTAAAATTTTGTTTTATTCCTTTTATTTAAATCTCCAAATAAAAAGCCAAATATATACTGATAATATACATATTGAGCAAAATACATTAAAAAATAAAAGCAGAATAACATATCACAATGGGCATGTCCGCCAATAGATAGGATATTTAAATATATATTACAATGGAAAGAAAATTTCTGTAATTATACACCGAATTATCAGAGTACAATGCAGAAAACAGAATAAATAGAAATAGTGGAAATCATTATTTACTTATGAATAAATTTTAAAAACACAAACTTACAGCCTATAACACATATCAAAAAATCACAAAAGCTCATCAATATAAAAATAGAAGAATATTTTACATAAATTAGATATCAAATTGTCACTGAAAGTACAACATTACAAGTAATTACACTAGATTATCCAGACTTTCTTGACGATTGACTGTTCTCTTAGGTCTTGAAGCATTCTGTTCAGGAATACTAAAACGTCTTCTTGCGGGCATGTTCAGGCACAAATTGAGCCACCATTTTTCACCGGGCGGACTATTCCAATCGATAACACTAATCGAATTCAATGCAGACTTCAAAGTTTCTCCACTGCTGTTTTTAACCTCGTTTTTCATGGTGGGTAGTTTCTCTACAACTATGCAGATAAGGGATGGACCAAGTGAATCCAGTAACTTTATGGCCTTATAAATGGTAGCAGTGTCCCAATTCCCATTGAGAGCACTCGGTGAAAGAATGAATATGATTCTTCTACTCTTTTCCACAGAACCGTGTAACTCAGTCATCCCTAAAAAACATACGAAAATTTTAAATCGATAGATACAGAAAATGATAAATAGACTTCATAATAATCTTTATTCCCCAATGTATTAAATTATAGAAAAGAAGTAATACTTACAAGTATCAATACTTGATGGTAATTTTTTGCAGCCAGCTTTGTAATGATAATCAGCTTCAAGCTTCGGTAACAATATATTCAAAGCTATGTCCTCATCTTTACTAGAATAAACGATCAAAGCATCATTGACCTTTCCATCATCCTCTTCAAGTGGTCCAAAAGCATTTTTATATCTCAACCTCACATCCAACCCGAAACGTAGGTTAAGAACAAACACTGCTAGCAGCATCAGTGTCACAGCAGTCATAAACAAAAGAATCTTCTCCATTGGAAAGGGATTTGGATTGATATATTCGAGCATCACTGAAAAAGAACATTCTGTTTTATTTTCTGCAACATGCAAATCTTATTTTTTGATAATATCTAGTATTCAGAAGTTCTAAAATATCTAGAAGCATCAAATATTTTCAAAAATGATTTTATTTCTGAAGAAAATAAAGATTTATTTAACCTGCTGGTCAAAGGTTAAGGATATTGATGTTTTCCGAAGATGTGTATTTGCCTTATCATCTTAATATTTATTATGTAAACTTATAACGATTGTAGAAACGTCTTCTGGTTCATCATGAAATAAGTATTTCTCAAGTTTATTTTTTTCCATGTGTATCAGAAAACGTATATCTTATTGATTTACTCTTCAGTCTGTATTTCTTTTTCAATCAGATCAAACAGTTCTATGCAGTTAGAAAATGAATTTTTATTATGCCAAGACAAGTTTCATCCGGGGACGTTACCAAGAGAGCCTTTAGGATGCTTCAGGCTGGTCAAACACTAGTGCAAGTGGCCTATTTCTTGAAGCCAGAGTGTAATACCAAGTTTACTGACAGGGTACTTTGCCCCTGAAACTCTTCGTCAGAGACTCAGAAGTGGTAGACCACGTGTTTTAACGCCAGTAGAAAACCGTTTTTCAACCCTTTCGCTGAGAAGACAGCCTCTCAGCACTTGCAGAATTGTAGGTCACCGTCTTCGCGATGCCACAGGTACTTCAGTTTCCCTAATCACAGTCAGAAGATCTCCCCATGAAGTCATTCTTACAGTCATACGTTTGTTAGGAGAAGAGTTCCACTCACTCAGGAAGACAAGCGTCAGCTTTTTTCGAAAATTTCATTTTTCTGGATGATAATGCACTGCCACACAGATCCCACCAGGTAATTACTGTTAGAGAAAACCAGGGTATTCCACATCTAGCATTACCTCGGAGATCCCCTGACCTAAATCCAATCTGGCACGATTGTGACAAAGAACCACAGATATCCACAGATCAAAGTCCGAAACGCTTCAACAGCTTTTGCCACAACATTGGAAACAAATTGAACAGGATAATCTCAGTAACTTGGTGGAAAGCATTTAAAGAAGATGCCAAGCAATTATTGATGCACGTGGTGGCCATACTTTGTGCAGAGGCAGAATAAATTTTTGAAATTTTCAGAATTTCGGTTTATCGTAAAATTTTATACTTTTTCAAATATTGTATTTTTGTTAACGAATACATCATTTATTGGAAATCTTATTATTTTAACCTGGCTAACCTAAATACATTTGCATAGTTCAAAAGGAAATTGGGTTTTTCTGAAGAGAAAACGAAAATTAATTCAATATCCTTAACTTTAGTACATTAAAATAAATTCTGGCCAGTTAAACATATTAAAATGAAATGAAATAAATGAGTTAGCTTAACACGGTGGCATCACACACCAGTATGTTTAAAGTTTTCGGTTTATTTCAATGGAGAACAGTTAGAAGTATATATCAAAATGGAGTTTATAGATTTGATGATTTAAATTTAAAATAAGTTCATTTTGACAATGCAGTTACTACTGAAACATAATGATATCTATACAAATACGATGATTCGTTCTGATTGATGTTCAATCTGTAATGACAGATTTTTGTGAACTGTAGTTTTATTTCCCCAGTTATAACCATGGAATTAACAAATGTTTTTGTGTTCACAATCTAGTATAGCTAGTGGCACCTCGGTGCAATTCAACCTTCAATTAAAAATATTAAAATTCTCACTTTCGTAAGAATATTACTTATTTTCATAAAGTAACAGCCATCATTATGAAGTAATATGCTATCGTGAATCACTACTATCACTTATTGAGTAGTACAATACAATCAAGTAGAGTAGTAAAGATCTGGCAGATCCATTATGAAAACTCACCTTTCTGGCGTAAACTGACGGTCAAATTTTTCGTTATGCCTGGTTTCTTGATTGTACAAATATAGATTCCAAAATCTTCAGGTTGAATGTCATTAATGATCAAATATGTTCCAAATGTTTGATCGTCCTCCCTGAAACAAAAACAAAATGAATAATATACTACATATTCGAACACTCACTTTCTTCAATATAATTAACTTCAAAAGATTTAGACCCGTAATCGTGAAAAAAATTTGTATTGAGGATATCGATACCGCAATATTCAATTAACGTACTACAGAAGTATCATGAAGAGTACTCCAATGAGAATCTCTTCGAACCAGCTGAAATAAGGTCGAAAATTATGTAAATGCTTGATTTCGTGGGAATCATAAAACTAAAGTATAAAAAAACTAATTTAAATAAAATATTGATGTCCCGAGAACAGTTTAATAGATTCAAATGGAAACGTTCATCATTTCAGTTGCAGAGAGTTTTTCCAGAAGAGGCAATAAGTTTTTTTTAGAAGTTGTATCATTACATTGTTTCAAACTGATTCTGAATAATTTAATGAGTCCTCAGCTCCTACTTCCATTATAAACTAAATACTTTCATGTAATTAAGAAAATCTTTAAGTGTGTACTAGAAGCTTTGAAGCAAACGATGAAATCTACATATAACATTATATTGGACAAATTGGAAGGTCCTTTGACACCCGAATAAAGAAACACCCACGCTCTTTCCTCAAAAATAAGTTGTATTCTACTTATGCGAAACATCTAATGATTTTGATGAGTGTCTTAAGATTTTGCAAAAAGAAAACAAGGGTCTGAAGCTGATTCCGTTAAAAACTTTTGGGGATTCTTATATCTGTATGAGAAGGTTTATGAATAATAGAGAAATTATGTTTGTTATTGACTCCAGTTATTTTCGAATCCAAATTATTTGGTTGTCATTTGTCAGCTCATTGGGTAGTTCGAAGGTGTGTCAAAAACATTTTAAGGTTATTGTGACTTGTTTACTTCTAAAGAATTAAATATAAGACTTTTTTTGCAGTTTCATGTGAAATGGCCAGCCAAATACCAAAAGAGCATATCCAGCATTGTATGCTTTTTGAGTTTCACAAGGGTAGTAATTCAACAGTTGCGATCAAAAACATTTGCGTTGTTTATCCAAGTGCATTAGACGTTCGTAAATGCCAAAGATGGTTCTCTAGGTTCAGTAATTTTGATCTATGAGTCCTACATGATAATTCGAAGAGCGAAAGATACTGGCTTTCTCCAATTGAATCACCAAAAAGTACTGCGAAACCGGGTGTACTTCCCAAAAAGGCACTTCTGTGTTTGGTGGAGTATACGCGGAATGGTTCATTTTGAAGTGATCGAGTGAACCAATCTTTAATCAAAAAGTATTCGGCGATTGTCAACAGAAAATAGGTTATTCTGCAACACGACAATGCAAGACCACACTGTGGAAGACGAACCTTGGAAAAAATTAGTTAATTGAGGTGGGAGGTACTGCCTCACCCACAATACTCGCCCGATGTTGCACCTTTAATTTCTACTTATTCCGAGCACTACAACATTTCCTTAATGTCAAAAAATTTAAAAATATGGATGACAAAATGTACAAAATGCCATCTCGAGATATTTCACTCAAAAACCAATTGATTTTTATCGGTCCGGCATTGTGAATAATTTATTCGTTTGAATTTAATTCAAGAAAGCGACATTACTTTCCGTTTGCCCTTATACATTCATTGTGAGCTCAATATTTTTATCTAATCTAATGGAGAAAATCTTCAAGTTGTCTACTGGTTAATTTAAGGCATACGATGATATCATCTACATATCTATACAAATAAACTATCTAATAAGTGATTTTTTTATGAAAAGTTGTTTCCAAACTATCCATGAAAATATCAGCTAAAAGTGTGCTCAAGGAACTTCCCATAATAGAGCCTGTAAATTTTACCATTTAAACTAAAAAAAAATTGAGAGGTGTTAAGGGACACCCGGATGGAACGAAGTTCCTTTCGATCAATTAGTGAAGGAATTGTAATAAAATTTTATTTTTTTTTTTAAGTTATAATAATATTTTTTTATTATTAAGAAATATAATGTAATATAAACTTAATTAGTAGGCTCAATTTTAGTAATAATGGGCTTGTGGTAACTGAAGTAGGAAACATATGTTTGGGATTCTATTTGATTTAAATGTCTTGAAAAAACTGCATCGATGGTAGTATTCTTATTTGTTGTTGATTCTGCTGAATTATTGTTTATTCTTAAATCAAATTCTTCCTCTGGAAACTGTAGCAACGGTTTTGATTTTTCATTACTGAAGTTGATGTTAAAATCACCGGCCAAAATGAGTGGACGTTTATCAAAATTTCTGTTGTATCTGCTAAGCGTTTGAGATACATCTTTGGAATACTCTAGCAGTACTCGATGAATGAACTCCTGAATATCTATTAATTTGTTATTTGGTGAGACATATATGACTGCCATGATTAAAGTAACGCCGTTTTCCATTACACACTCTGCTGTACATAAATCTGTAACACTTGTACGTCTTACGTGCAAGTCCTGAATATTGTTCATAATGACAGACATATTTGGTGTTACAAGATTGGTCGCATCATTTGTGTTAAATGATGCGAATTGTGATAAATCGCAACTCCACCTGAACGAACAAAATCACGTTTAAAGTGAGCTGTACAATCAAAATTCGGTATATCACATTCTTCTTGATTGTCCAACCATGTCTCTGATAATAACAAAATGTTCGTTTTTTCTGTAACAGAGTCGATAAAATCAACTGAATGTTAACGAAGGCTTTGGACATTGAACGTACACAATGAAATGCCTTCATCTCTAGTAATGAAATCAATGACTGATTTTGCCTTCGTTTCAAGCTTATTTAATGAAAATCTCTGAAACTCTTGTACTAGAGATATTGTTGATGAAGCTTGTACTCGATTATGATGAAATCGAAATTTAGTTTCATCATCACCCAATGTAACGATAAATAAACCTAATACGCTCAACAAAAATAATCGTCGCGACACCACACTGTTTAATGCGAAGTAGAAAGACGAAACGAAAATAACTGGCTTGCTTTCTATGAGAGAGAGAGACACACAGAGAAACACGTGCACGCCGCACGTCTTGAAACTATAGCAAAAAGTGTCGTTACAACTTTTTGTCTTAATTTTTTCCATCTAGCCCCCTTTCGCAACGAGCGATAAGGAACTTCGTTCCAAAACTTCATTCTAATAATTTGGAATTAAGCCAATTTTTACTAAATGGGTAATATCTGATGTTATTACCCTATTCACTTTATTTTTGAATAGCATTTCTTCAATAAGGTTTATTACATGTTCAGGTGGTAAATTAGAAAATAAATTTATAACATCAAATGGGACTAATTTTTTATTGGGTGGTATTCAGATACTTTTAATTTTGTCAATGAGTGTTATTCAATTTTTGATTGAAAATTGAGGTTGAATATTTTATGATTCAGTATATTCACTATGTGTGCCTCAATATGAAGCAATAGTTTCAAGTAAATTTTTTGTCCGTCCACGTCATTTAGAACGTACAAAATGGGGAACTTCAAGAAAAGATTTGATTATAAGATTTCTGGTACAATTTTTCACGGCCTTAAAAGGTATCTGGAATTGTTTAGATCGTCAGATAGATGTCTAGCGTGCGTTCAGGCCACTGTTGTCTTTGACAAGTACTGAAAAACGCTATAATCACCTTTAATTGGTACGTATGTCGGTAGTACAGACCGTTAATGGTAACAACAGTGGCAAAAACAGGACCAGGGAAATAAAACACTAGTCAACCGGTTGTTATGAAGTAGAATGGGATTCTTGTGTCACCGTGAGAAACTAGTTTGACCGACGTGATCATGGTATTGTCTTCAGCCTGTGCGGATGACCACTGCGCTTTCAATCCCTTCAAAAATTTTATAAGCACCTGCTGGGCAAGCTTCAGAATTCGCACAATGCGTTCTGTCTCATATTAGTGTCTAAATATTTCAGATACCCCTCAAAGAAACCATGAATTTTTAAATTCAATTTATAGGAAACCATAATATAAACTTTGAATCCTTTCTTATAATTGAATCGGTCCTTACTTGATATAAATTCATACAGGTATCACAATTCACCTATTAACCAGAAAATGGCAGCATATCACAGTATCATCCATATATTGGATGATTTTTTATAGAATTGGATATGACTAGGCAAATTGCATTCAATAAGTGCTAAAGTTCAATTATAAGACAAAATTTAAAATAAACTAAAATAGCAGTGAATTTGGTTTAACCAGTTACAAAAGATTTGACTGAAAAATACATTTCCATTTATAAGTGAATAGAATATCAGATAATATTGCCAAGTAAATAAAATTTGACTCGGATGTAGCTTTAGAACGGTTAATAATTTAGAAATTCTAAAAAAAACGAAGCTCAAACAAATAAAAACATTAAATCTTAAACCTTTAACCTGAATTGAAATGATTGCCCTATGGTAGATATTGGTCAAACAGATAAATCCTTTAAAAAACTAATTCACGAACACCAGCGGAGTTACACGTCAGATTGCCTGCATTCGATATGCCAGTCATTTGTTTGGACATAATTTCAACAATAACTACGAAATTATCCATAATGAAATTAAAAGTACCATACTCAAACTTTTAGAAGCAATAGAAATTAGTAAGTATAAGAACCAACGATCAAACAGATGTCGAAAGTTCTTCATTGTTGGATACTTTCACCCTAGTGATTATCTGTATACTTTTTTTACATATTCTTCTTTATAGGTATTTCTGTGAATTGATGGTTATCTGTATACCTTTTTGCATATGTTTTTCCGAAAATTGGTAGTTAGTTGTCGCCTCTTTTTCCAAATTTTTAGCAATGAAAAAGAAGGGAAGGTGTAATTTTAAGAGTTAGTTTAAAATATAAACTTGACGAAACCACAGAGTTGGCGAAACAATTGTCGTTGAATTAATAAATTGTAGAAATTTTCTTTATTATTTTTTTACTTGACAGAAATACATTATACACTTTAATGAAATAATATAAAAATATATGTTGATTTCTACTTATTATTGTGAGTTGCACACATGACACATTTTGTTTACATAGTAACCCTTCAAATGGTCACAAACAACTGATCTATAATTTGGCAACATTCAGTATTTGAATGGTTTCTGTTGTGAGATAAGGGTACAATAAAGTTTTTTTATTACTTTTAGTAAAACCATCGGGTCCCTGGTCGAATAGATCCAATGGAGGTGAAGTATATAACAATATTTGAATATCAAAACAGATTTAATCTGTCAATCTTCTACAATTTTAATTTCGAAAAAATTTTTATTCAAAAACTTTTAGAATTAAATTAATGTCTATATAAGCACAGCTTATATTTAATAGACGTATACAATCAAAATTCGAAATATAATATCGAAGGAATAAATAAACCAACAAATAAAAATTGTCGATTAAAATTAATAAATAAATATTTGAAGGAGACAAAATGTTGTTTCTGATCTTACCATTATGAACACCAATTCCTTTTCAAAAACATAAAAAACACCACTTAAGGATTTCTCAAAAAATATAATTTATTTGAAATATTCAAATAATTTAATTCAAAAATCTCTCAAAACATGCATTATATCTTCAAAAAACAATTAGACTTCCGATAATCTTTTCATCGGCCCTAAATCATATTTAAAAAATCAAAATCAACTAATAATCAACTAACACCTCAGAGTGGTAACCGGATAAATTGCTTAAACAGACTAACTTTAAAAATCAAGATATTCTATGTTCGTCACAAACATCACAGAACACTGTAAGGTTTTCTTTAAACCATTGACATTCCATAATGAGATTATATTCAAGCCTAAATATAATTATATGTTATGTATAAAATAAAATAGAATAAGGCTTTTTACTTGATAGAAGGGATGTAACAAAATTTGAATATCAAAACAGATTTAATCTGTCAATCTTCTACAATTTTTTTTTAATTAAAATTGTAGAATCTCATTATGGAATGTCAATGGTTTAAAGAAAACCTTATAATACCTTGCAGTTTTCTGTGATTTTTGTGACGAACATAGATTATCTTGACTTTTAAAGTTAGTCTGTTTAAGCAATTTATCCGGTTAACACTTTGAGGTAAGATATACTGATTGTTAGTTGATTTTGTTTTTTTAAATTGATTTAGGGCCGATGAAGAGATTAAAGGAAATCTAATTGTTTTTTGAATATATAGTGCATGTTTTGAGAGATTTTTTTAATTAACTTTTTTGAATATTTAAATATATTGAATATTTCAAATAAATTATATTTTTTGAGAATTCCTTAAGTTGTGTTTCATGAAAAGGAATTGGTATTCATAATGGAAAGATCAAAACAAAATTTTGTCTCCTTCAAATATTTATTTATTAATTTATATTTGTTGGTTTATTTATTCCATTTGATATTGTTATTGAGTTTTGATTGAATACGTCTATTAATTATAAGCTGTGCTTATATAGACATTAATTTAATTCTTAAAGTTTTCCGAATAAAATTTTTTTCGAAATTAAAATTGTAGAAGATTGACAGATTAAATCTGTTTTGATATTCAAATTTTGGTATATCCCTTCTATCAAGTAAAAAGCCTCTTTCTATTTCATTTTATATAACAATAATTTCCCAGAATTTCCTAATCGGTTCACTTCTAAATAGTTCCAGTAAAAGCAGTTGTAAGTACCAGCGGATTGTTTGTATGTACTGAACTGCATTTGACATATTATGTGTCGCGTTTGAAGAAGGGTTTAAACTTCACATTTTTTGAAATTTGAAAATTTCGAATAGAAACTTTTGGACAACTTTGTCTCCTTGTATATTTTATAGCAGACATTTTTGGTGAAATGTTTTATATTGACGAGTTCTACTTCCTGATGAAAAAAGTTTCAACTTTGAAAGCACATTTGTACCCAGCAAATATATTGGGAGTATAGATTAATTCGGTCCATTCTTTTAAGTCGAAAAATAGGTTTATTTCAAAAGTTAATGAATTAACAAATTAATCAAAATAATGTCGATCACTGTTTACTACGTTTACCCATCTCTCAGGCAATTTTTGAATCGCGTCTCGGAAAAACTTCTTGTCTTTTGAGGTAATCCAATTTTGAAGCGAATTTTCGATTTCTTCGAAATAGGTGAAGCAGTGACCTCCAAATCGTGTTGCATCCGTCGAAACATCCAGAAGTCAGATTGCGCATGAAAAAATTACAAATTGAGGAACGTTCATAAGTGCTTTTACTTGAACATGTCCTCGCCTATTGAAAAAGGCCAAGGATGAAAATTTCGTTTCGGAAACTTGTCCTATAAAGCGAACTTCATTATTTTCCCTCTGCCTTTCCCGGTCGTCCTTAGCGTCACCGAGATTGAAGCGACAAGCAGCGATTGCCCGATTTATGTTAATAGTTTTCTCAGCGGTAGTCTTTGTACATCGCCGTTGTACGCTGTTAGCTTATAAGGCGGTCTTGCAACGCGGGTGTTTCAAAGACACGTGCTCGGATATATAAAACACACATTTATGTGCCTCATGACTTGATTTTTCTATTAGTATTCACTTTCTGTAGTCGATCTTTTAAGTTTCAATTAAGATGGAATTTCTAAATTGAAGCACTGATTTGTACGTTTGAAATCTATGGACCTGATTAAAAAACAAGGCAATTGGGTTCCTTATGAATTGAAACAAAGAGATCTGGAAAGGCGATTATTTTCTAGTGAGCAGCTGTCTTCACTGGTACAATGAAAAGGGTTTTTCTACACCAGGCAGTGATTGGTGGTGCAAAGTGGATCTTTTACGACATCCTCAAGAAAAAAATAATACGCTTTGCTCTTCGTCTGCTTCGACGGATGTAACACAATTTGGCAGGTCACCACTTCACTTCTTTCAAAGAAAACGAAAATTTGCTTCAAAATTGGATCGTCTCAGAAGACAATAAATTTATTTTAGAGCTGAAAAAACGAAACCAATTAATTTGTACCCTTAATATATCAAGAATATATTTTATTATTCTCAAAACCACGTCACTGTGTGATAAAGCTTCCTCTAGATGATGATGGGATCAATTCTTTTGATGAAGGAATTATAAACTACATGAATCCAATCCTGTAAAGTTTGTAACCATTTTCGACAAAGAGCTAACTAAATACTTTCATACTCCAATATATTTGTTGAAACTTTAGTTTCCAACTTGGATCATCTACAGAAGACAACAGGACTCAAGTCTGGAGAGTAGGAGAGATACTGCGGAAAAGTTTACTGTGGAAATGACATGACGTTGTTGTCACTGCCGGTCCTAAGCCTACTCGCTGTAAAACCTATCACATAGCTGATATTATTTATATTGATGAGAGGATAATTATGGTTGCTTTAACAACGGCGGCCACAAAAATTGAGATAATTTCTATGTACGCGCCCGACACTAATAAGTCGAAAGAGGAAAGGGAGAAGTTTTGAATAGTATTGAATGGGATATCCCCGGAGGAAAAGGTACTGCTGCCGCCAGAGAAATCCTTGCGGAAACAGAGAGAACCAAACAGAAGCTCAGAAGTGTAGAAATGAAGATCTTGAGGAGAATTTCAGGGCTATTATTGAGAGATAGACAGACCAGCAAGTCAATAAGAGAAAAGTCTAGTATCTGGATGTTATCAAGTATAGTAGACAAAAAAGGAGACAATGGAGAGACCATGTTGATAGGATGGAGTGAAATAAAAACGACGGTAGAAGAAAACCGGGACGACCAACGAAGAGTTGGGGACAAAGTTGGTTTTCCTCATCTACTGATTAGAAGCCAAGACCAAGCAAACAGAAAAAATTCCCTAGATGAAGGAAGAGGAAGAAAAAAAGAAGATGACCACATTTTTGTCCCCATGAGCTTTATGAAAGGCTGGGGGGGGGGGGGGCACTAATTGGAATATCAAATTGGTTTGTGCTGAATTGGTTGAATGTAACGATTGGTAAATTGTTATTGAATTTATTTTTTTCAAACCAATACGACTATTACTTTATTGTTCATTCAGATGATACCAAATTTTGAAATTGAGGAGAATTTCAGGGGTAACATTGAGAGGTAGGCAGACCAGCAAGTCAATAAGAGAAAAGTCTAGTATACAGAATGTTATTTAGTGAGGTAGACAAAGAAGGATGGAATGGAGAGACCATGTTGATAGGATGGAGTGAAATAAAAACGACGGTAGAAGAAAACCGGGACGACCAACGAAGAGTTGGTGACCAAGTTGGTTTTCCTCATCTCCTGATTAGAAGACAAGGCCAAGCAAACAGAAAAAATTCCCTAGATGAAGGAAGAAGAAGAAAAAAGAAGATGACCACATTTTTGTCCCCATGAGCTGTATGAAAGACTGGGGGGGCACTTATTGGAATATCCAATTGATTTGTGCTTAATTGGTTGAATGTAACGATTGGTAAATTGTTATTGAATTTATTATTTTCAAACCAATACTACTATTATTATATTGTTCATTCAGATGATACCAAATATTGAAATTGAGGAGAATTTTAAAATTCATTCAGAGATAGGCAGACCAGCAAGTCAATAAGAGAAAAGTCTAGTATACATAATGTTATTAAGTGAAATAGACAAAGAAGGATGGAATGGAGAGACCAGGGATGGAGTCAAATAAAAACGACCCAAAGGAAGAAGAAAAACGGGATGACCACCGAAGAGTTGGGGACAAAGTTGGTTTTCCTCATCTACTGAATAGAAGCAAACAGGGAAAATCCCCTAGCTGAAGTATGAAGAAGAAGAAAAGAAGAGCTTTATGATAGGGGGGGCATTTTTTGATATATCCAATCGGTTTGTGCTGAATTGGTTGAATGTACACTAACGATTGGTAAATCGTTATTGAATTTATTCTTTACAAACCAATACGATTAATATCATATTGTTCATTGAGATAATACCAAATAGTTTAAATTTTCACAAGGGGAAACACTAATCGAGATGAGAAAATAATTTTCTAATACTTGCGTACAAACAACTGTATATATCGTCAATATATGTGAACTTTCAATTACTTTTCATTCTTATCATCATTGCCTTCAATACCAAGTTGGCTAAATTCCTCTTGTAGAATCCATTAAAGAGATTTGCAGGGTGTTTTCAAAGCTGATTTTTTTCAACAGAACTCATAAAAATTAACAATTTCACCTAAAAGCAGAGGATATTTCAATTAAATATTTCAACATTTTAGCCTTCACGATTAAATCGATAAACTTGCGGATCCTAAATATTATGAATGACACTAAATTATGCTTGAATTTCTTGGATCCCGAAAACATTCGCGGTGAAATAAAATCACGATTAATTTAACATAACATAAATAGAGGTTAATTCTTGATAGAAGATATATAAAATTATTTAAATATACCATTCGGATGTCTTATAATGAATGTTTATTTTATATGTCAATTGATATAAGTGGTACTTATATGACATTATTTTAAGTTACTTTCAGAAGTTATAATCATTAAATATAATTTTTTGAAATTAAATATGTAGAAGGCTAATATTAAAATATTTAAATAATACGATTAATTTAGATCTCGCAACGTAGCCCTACTTCCACAAACCTGAGTTGATCAAAGATTGGTTCAGAATAAATCCGGAATTGGACCAACAAACTGAATGGCCTCTGATTAAGGGTGCAATTTCCAACATTTCCAACGAACCGATTCCTAACCTATTAAATCAGTGTCTCCAAAGTACGTATATCTTTTTGATTTAATTTTTTATTTTTACTGTGAACATATTCGGAAGCAAAGGAATCTGAGTATGAGTTTCTTTGATTCCTAATATTCAGAATAAGCCAACCGATAAGCAAAATTGGTATTTAAACGGGAAAAAGCTCAAAATAAATAAGTATCGGTAGATACATATATCAGGTGTTATTTCAGAGTGTAGAACTTTAAATTGAAATGAAACACATTTAAATTAAGAATGAAGCCAATTTTTCTTTATTTGAAAGATAATTTTATGAAATTAATGTTTTAAAAATATTTTCCGGCATATGTCCACCACGACTAGCCCTGAGGAACCGCATTCGACCAGACCAATTTTGGACCACTTTTTCGAGTAATTCAGGCCTTATTTTATCAATAACACGAGTTATGTTGGCTTCCAAAGGGTCTATTGTTTTAGGTTTATCAGCATAAACCAATGACTTGTTATAACCCCAAAGAAAATAATCCAGTGGAGTTATGTCGCATGGTCTTGGAGGCCAATTAATTGGACCATTTCTCAAAATAATATTATCGCCAAACCTTTCTTTCAATAAATCAATTGTTACGGTAGCAGCATGAGGTGAGCACCATCTTGTTGGAACCAGAACACTTCTGGGTCGATACCATTCAAATTTTGAAACAAATAATCATTGACCATCGATCTGTAACGAGCACCATTCACTGTAACATTAGATCCAGCATCGTTTTTAAATAAATATGGACCGATGATGCCTTCAGCGTGTAAAGCACACCTACAGTGCATTTTTCAGGATGCGATGGAACCTGCAGAACTTCTTGAGGATTGTTTTCACTCCATATACGGCAATTTTGCTTGTTTACATAGCCGTTCAACCAGAAATGAGCTTCATCACAAAACACAAGTCCAACTTGTTGTGAACGTCGACGAATGGACAAATCTGTATCATCATTAACACTATGATTTACAGCAGCGATATTTTTTTCTGTACGTACAGTTCTTTGTCTTGTTATTGTAGTTGCATTGAGTAGAGAAAATGTTGTTCGAAATATATCGATAGTTCGACGAATAAGCTGCTCTGATGGACGATTATGTAAACCATAGATTTCACGAAGTGCTCTATAAGTTTGGCGAATAGAACACTGATTTTGAAAATAAATGTCAACAATTTGTAAACGTTGTTGCGGCGTGAGTCTTTCCATGATCATTTGTCAATGCTTACTGAACAGAAATGTCAAAACAACATGGCTTCTACCTTCTGTCAAATCACAGTTATCCCTTTTTTATCACTCTTAAAAAAGCACCCTATATATATATATATATATATATAGTGAAATTTTCTTCAGAATAATGATTTCAATTTCAAAGTGAAATTTCTTCAGCAAATAAATTCCAAAGTTTTAGTTATTGTTATTATTTAAATTGGTATAGTCAATTTATGAAAATAGCCCTTACCTTGACGTTTTTTCCTGGTAGATTCTGCTCTCATTATTGAGAGTTCGGTTGGAATCCATTTTGAACCATACGGCTTCATTGTGCGCATCAGGAAGATCAATTCGACCTGGAAGAAACTTAATTAGTTGCAACTCACAATATATTTTTTTAATGTTCAATTGAACTGCAAAAACTCACCTCCGAAAGCTTCACAGAATAACCTCAGGCTCTCCCCAATGGCTACTTCAGCATCTCTAGAAACGTAAGTAACTTGTGGTTCATCGGGAACTTTCGCTGAAAAAAAAATTGATTTCTGTTGAAACGTGTTTATTTTTTATGCAAGGAATATATATAGACTGGTCATAATTTTAATATGAACTATGAAATATTACATATCGAAAACAAAAGTCAGAAACTAAATCTGTTAGAAACTTCAGAGATCAATAGATATAGTAAAAAACAAATTTTATTGAATGATCAAATAGATTTAAACAGATCTCCCTGCTTAATATTTTTCATTGATTGTAAACCATCGCTTTCCACCTCTCCATTTTTTTTGTACCAGAGCTGTGTATTTAAGGTCATGTTTTGCATTGTATACCTCAGTTTAAATACTCACCTGATGAAGTCATGGTATGACGAAACAATTGTTGTGAAAATCAATAAAATAGCGGAAGTTAACATTTGTTTTTCTTATATTGTATTTTTTGGTGATGGAATTTGTTATTTACGAATCTCCAGTAGAAGCAAGCTTGTCTTGGATGATGATTCTGTATGATTAGGGTCAGTACTTTAAGTTTTTTTTTGATTCTTTATTGGTTAACTGCCGCTCATATGTGTTGGTAATTCTATATATTCTATAAAATGAAACAGTGTTTCTAAGGCTTTTGATTCAATTAGTTTATAAAATGTTTTCAAGACTTTTTTAGATAAATTTGTAGAGGTTTCGGAGAATTAATCCAGCTATTATGTGTAATAATCTTAATACAAATTCTTCCCATACTTATTTTTATAATATGCTTCAGAAAAATGAGTAATGAAATGATATAACCGGAATATTCAGTTCAACCACTATCTCAACATGAAACGTTTTTGTTTGATATGAAAGCCCAAGGCAGTAAAACAATCCGCACTGCGGAAATGAAATTATTCACCACTTCTCCTGAAAAGGTTTCTCCCCTTTTGTCTCAGAGTCGGCTACATTTGGCGTGATTGTTTCTGGTGCGAGTTATGCTGTCTGCAACTACGATAATCAAAGCAAGAGTACCGCCAACGTCCTTTGTGAATAAGCCGCTAAATTTATTGCTAGGAAGTTCCTGGAAAATGCAGCTTCCAGCCCGTCCCCCTTCATTTTAATTTCCATCGTTAAAAGGCGGTAGGACCAGAACAAACGGGAATATAATTGCAATTACCTTTGGTAGTTCAATTATCGTGGTTTGACGCCTATATGAAGCCCTTGAAAGCAAGCACTCTGTTCAAAATCAAAGCGGAATGCTTTGATATCGTTATGCCCTAATTTTTAGATGCGATAGCACCTGGTTCCCTGTGTCGACGAATAGCTAATCAAGAGGAAACTTTGGTTTTACTAGTTTGAAGTTGTACAGACCTAAAACGTTAATTTACAGGTTTTCTACTTTTGAAAGGGTCAAACTTCAAGAGGAGATCATACAAGTTATTTGCAACAAAAAATGTCATATAATCGAAATGATAGTTCTTCAATTTAATATTTCTTGATTTCACGAAATATTTCAAGTTTTTCCATTAAATCAATTATACTCCAGTTATCCTTGTAGCCTCTTCAAATTTGACCACATATCTGGAAACGGCATTAAATTTGCTACAAGATAAGAAGTTCTGTGTGCCAAAAATGTTTATTGCGAACGTGGTAAGGAGTTGAGTATCACGGTTCTGGAGTGAACAAAATCAGTCATATTTTTCCAATGGTTTTATCGATGAAAAATTATTAATAATGGACATTTTTTCTTTTCAGCAAAAAATACCTCATTTGGTGTGCTTTCGAATGACATAAATTTTTGTGCTAGCTGCGTGTCCTCTGTCATAATATCATGGCTAAGAAGATAAAAACGAAAAGTTGAAATGTTCCAAACCTAAATTTGCTCCATGCTTAATACTCCATGTGATTGAATATCAAAGTAAACATTGAATTTAAAATCTGACAGTTTCTGTCGCTTTATAACTTTGAGCATCAGTACATTTTCTTGAATCTTATGAATTACCTCAATTTATATTAGGTATTGTAGAAAAAATCGAGAAAATTATGCCTGTTATGCGGTTTCAGAGTATGGTTTGCGTTTTCTCAACAGACGATAAGCAAATAGAAAGACATTTGCAAAAGTGATTAGGTGAAACAGGCTCATTTGGTGGTTTCCGAATCAGAAAAGATGGTCGAAATAATCAGCAAGTCAAGCATGCACCTGCTTTACTTCAAGCTATCCGGGAGGACCCCACAACAACTACTCGTCGAATTGGTTGTACATTGAGGATTCATCACTCTACAGTACACCGAGAACTCAGAAAAATAAGACAAAATCATATCATTTGAAAAAGGTGTAGGATATATTACCTGTAGATGCTGAGGCGAGATGAGGGCGATAGGATATTATGTACTTGAGGCCTGAATTCCTGATGATTAACATATGTGGAATGTACAGAATCCGATATACATTCTGTCAAGAAAGTACCGGGAATTATCGATTTAAATCTGGCGGGGCAATGAGGCAGGTAAAAATTTTTTTTCCTAGGTTGGTACCACTGTCCTTAATTACTATGCCAAGCTTGAGCGGGATCTGTCAACTAGTGTGTTTGCAACAGCTGATTAAGTCAGGCGATGTCAGAGTGCGTGCCGATTTTTACTATGGGTGATTACGTTGAGCAAAGAATTTGTTTAAAGTTTTGTGTTGCAAATGAATTTTCGTGTGCCGATGCATTGAAAATGTTGCAAAAGGCCTTTGGTGATAATGCTCTATCGAAAACTCGTGCATATCAGTGGTACAGAGCCTTCAAGGACGGTCGTGAAGTGGTCGCCCATCGACGGCTTCGATCGAAGATAACGTCGATAAAATTAAGGAAAGGGTGCTGGAAAACCGTCGTACCAGCTTGAGAGAGATAGCACATGATCTTAAGATATCCCACGAGTCCGCACGTACGATTTTGATTGATATTTTGGGCATGAGAAAGGTGGCCGCACGACTCGTACCGAAAGACCTGAATTTTCTTCAAAAATGTCATCGCGAACAGGTTGCTTCAGACATGCTGGATCGCTGTAATTCCGATTCTACATTCATGGAACGCATTATAACTGGTGATGAGACCTGGGTCTACGAGTACGATATGCAAACAAGCCAGCAATCATCGGAATAGGTGGCAAAAAATGAGCCGAAACCGAAAAAACCACGCCAAAGCCGCTCGAAAATGAAGGTGATGCTCATTGTTTTCTTCGATATCCGTGGCGTGGTGCACTACGAATTCGTTCCAGAGGGTCAGACGGTAAACAAGGAGTATTACCTAGGCGTTATGAAACGTTTGCGTGAGCGTATCCGTAAGAAGCGGCCAAATTTGTGGGCCAACAACTCATGGATTTTGCATGCAGATAACGCGCCTTCTCACCGAGCTACGATTGTGACTGACTTTCTCGCCAAAAACTCAACAAACGTGCTTCAGCAACCACCGTATTCGCCGGATTTGGCTCTCTGCGACTTTTTCCTCTTCCCATAACTAAAATTGCCCCTTCGTGGCACCCGTTTTGAGTCGATTGAAGCCATAAAACAAAATTCGGCGCGAGAGCTAAAGTCCATCCCGGAAAGCGCCTATAAAAAATGTTTCGATAATTGGAAGTGCCGTTGGCATAGATGTATTGGAGCAAATGGAGCCCATTTTGAAGGCGACCCAATAAATTTTGACGATTAAATGTAAAAATGTTGTTTTAATTGAAAATTCCCGGTACTTTATTGACAGAGTAGTATATTGGTCAGACAGGTAGATCATTGAAGAAAAGAATCCAAGAACGCCAAAGTTACATATCGTATTATACATTTGACATATTATAATCATCTTAAGGAATTCAGACTAATTTCAACAATAACTATGAAATTATCTATTTCGAAAACAGAAGTTCTCGATTTACGCTTTTAGAATCTTTGTAAATCAACAATTCAATGCCCCTAAAATCCTTTTGAATGAACAAACAGATGTTGACAGATCCCCATTCCTGAATATCTTTCCCTGATGGCATTTTTAGCGACAAACTCCAATAAACACCCTAAGTATTAATAACTTGTTTTTATCTTCATTTTGTCACGTACTTAACTGTATTTAAACTCTGTTATAATAGACGCCATTAGTCAGTAGAATGTAGATACCCTTAGAACTCCTATCGTGGTGAAACAATTGTTATATTAAACATTTTTGTGGAAATTAAAAGACTTTCTCATATATTTTTCAACTGAATGAGTTTCCACCAAGTAAAGACCGAATCAATCAAACATATTTTTGCAATGTATACACAGTTTAAATACCCACTTGATGTTATGACGAAACAATAAAATTTAGCTGAAATTAGAAGTTTTCTTCATAAATTTCAATCTGCGTTTAACTGTTAAATGCAATGGATCTTTTTTAGATTGCAATTATGTGTAGTAATTAAATTATAAATTAATCTGAATTATTTCAAGCACGCCAAGTGACAAAAACAATTCTCAGAAACAGTACATCCATATTCTATTCCTTCAACAACATTATGTAGTTAATCTTTCACACGTCATTTATTAAAGAATTTTCTAGCAGAATTGAAGTAATAAATGCATAACTAGGGTTACATACTACATAACCAGTGATAATCGAATTCACTAGCGATATTATGTATAATAATTCGAATAGTTTCATGAGAATTCTCGTGAAAACTTCAACTAGTTAGTATTCAAGCTGCTATTCATAGCAAATTTTTTTCTATTATATTATAATGAGCGAATAAATCTATGAAAAGAAATATAAGTGATCACAATGGCGAGACAATATGAAATCAGTTCGAACAACATTCCATAAAATTAAAAAAAAAATCGTAAAGTCACGTAGGCTCAGATCATTTGCGATAACGAAGAAGTAGGCTGTGTATGAATGGGTTGAGATTATTGACATTTGTACCTACTAAAAACCTACACATATCCGGCGAACAAATATCTAATCGTGCATTATTTCATACGACAATTTTCAAGAGAACACCTGCGATACCCACCACCTTGTTCCCGGTTCCATATGCTAGATAATAATAATTCATTTCCATTCCGTCGTTGTTTTTTTTCAGGGTATTAAATCCAACCGTTAGCACAGAACCCATTTGTTGGTGAAACGTATCAGAGTGGGCTTGCATTATTTATTCCATTGACAAAAAGCACTTTAATTAAATAATACACATATAAATGTTCGTTTCTATTTATTATTGTGCGTTGCTCACATGTGTTTCGTTTACATGCGTTTCGTTTACATAGTAACTTCTTCAAAAGCTTTCAAACACCTAGTCTAAAATTTGGTAACATACTGTATTTAAATGGTTTCTGATTTCGGCAAAAAGCTTTATTGCCAATATAATAATAATAAATGGCCTTTATTTAATAAGAACATACATACAAACAAACGAGCGAAGTTTAGCCAAGGCTACTCTTACACTTAACCCATCAGTTTGTTGCTGAATTTCAATTATAGTTCAAATAAATGACAACAAAATGGCACCATCGAAATGCAATCGAAAAAAAAATAATATAAAAAAAGTAACTACAATATGAACCAATGTGAGTAATAGTGAATAATTGGGCAAATTAAGGGCACAGAAACTAGAGAACAAAAAGATATGCAGCACTGCAAGTCAACACCCGACTGTTGATTATTGCGAGGCATATAAGAAGGTTTTCACGTCTAGTTGAAATTTATTTAAATTTTTAGTAGTTTTGAATCTTTGTGGAAGGCAATTGTGAGCTTTGATAGATGTATAACTGAATGACTGTTTAAACATTGAAGTTCTGAATCTGGGAAGAGCAAGTGTTTCAGGAAAGCGAATAGTGCGAGGAAGTGCATGAAGTTGTTCTCTAAATAACAAGTTACTCTTAATGTAACTCGGTTCACCCGTCTGTACAACTCTATGAATAAATCCAAACTCTGCAACCTGCATCGGTTACGAAGATTAAGCCAGTTGAGTTCCTTTATCTTATGAGATATCCCGTCGTATTTTCGAAGTCCATATATCAGTCTACAACATGAATTCTGTATTCTCTGCAATCGAATATAATTACTCAAGCTCAAACAGGGGCCATATATAAAACTACAGTACGAAAGATGTGATAAAACTAAGCATTCACATAGAGTTTTCCTCATTTTGAAGTTTAGAATTTTCCTATTCGAATAAAGTAACTTCAGATTCCAGTAGCGTTTTTTTATTAACTGGTTAACATGTGGTTGAAAGCTCATTTCTGAGTCCAGATTGAGTCCAAGATACCCCGCCCAGTTCTACTTACCAGATTCTCACCATTAATAGCAAAAGTAATATTTTTCATCAACAATAAGTTTCTTTCGGTACCAGAAAACATAGTTACAAATTTCTTGGGATTTAAAGTTAGGTTGTGCTGTAAGGACAACTCATAAACATCATCTAAACACAACTGCAACCTACGAATGCATTCCGAAGAGTTATCCTTAGAAACTGAAATATAGAGCCCTACATCGTCAGCATAAGCATGAAATTGTGTAATTATTTTATTTAATTGTCAGTGGTATAAATTTAAAAAAGCAGAGGTCCTACTTTAGAGCCCTGTGGTACTCCTGTGCTGGTGCCGAGATGGCGCTATGTAATGGACGAAAGTCTGACTATTTTGAATTTAGAATTGAATTATCAACAAGAAGTGAATAAACTTGCACATAAAGTATTTTTTCAAGTATTTTTGACATAACCGGTAACATTGTTATGGGACACTATAAACACTATAATCAACTGGACTTTGAACTTTAGGCAACGGCTTTACTAAGTCACACTTCCAGCCAAAGGGGAAATAACTAAGCTCGATACAGACATTGACTATATGAGTAATATTATGAAATTTAAAATATTATGAAAGGACAACATTTCCTGAGCATATCTATGTTTATTTGATCGACTCCACACACATTAGACCTTATTCCAGATATTATCTTTGCCACCTGATCTGTGGTGGCCATTACAAACGAGAAATTTGAAGATTGATTGTACTTATTTCTAGAATAGTAATTTAGGAGATCTGCCGAATTATGGTCAATCGTATTAACTGATAAAAAGTACTCATTCATTTTGTACACATCACCCAAGCGTTCAGGTATATCCACAAGTTTCTTATTAACCAAATTGACGTCCTTTAGTGTAGACCACACTTTTTTAGAATTATTTTTATTTTTGTTCAACATCTGATTAATATATGATTTCTTTCTGTGACGTATAACCGCTAGAGTACGATTCCGAAGAGCTGTATACAGTGACCTAAGTTCATCAGTCCTTGAAGCCTTAAACCCCCTATGTTTCATTAGATTTTTTATGTTCTCAGTCATCCAGGGTGCTTTATTTTTGGTTATTCGTACTGTTCTGACTGGAGCGTGATGGTCGAAGCAGTGCAACGAAAAAGTGTTGAATAAGTGAATTTTCTCATCGATATTTTGAGCCAGCAATAACAAAGACCAAGAAATCCCCTCCAGATCCAGTTCAAATTGGAGCCGATTGAATTTGCTATAGTCCCTATAACTGATGACCTTTGGTTCAATTTTTTCAATTTTTATATTTAATTCACAAAATACAAGATGGTGGTCACTGAATAAACCACAGTCAACAAGACCGCTTTTAACTACAACACCGGGCTATGTCACAACTATGTAACTATCGAAGGGGAACTCTGAAGCCTTTTAACCATTTAATTTCATTTTCATATCTAATGTCATCGAGCTATTTGACAAGAGCACATAAAGTTTCTGTGAAAATCCCAAGTTTGGATGGTCATAGACATGCATAATTCGTACAATATGAACTTTGAATATCGAAACAGATTCAATCTGTTAGTGTCAAACAATTTTTTTATAAACTTCAAGAATTAAATTAATGTCTTATAAGCACTGCTTATATTTAATAGAAGTATGAAATCAAAATTTATTATACAATATTAAATGGAATAAAAAAAACCCAACAAATATAAATTGTTAATTAAAATTAAAAAATAGATATATAAAATAAATAAAAAATAAATAATAATAATAAAAAATAATATTGGAACGGAACATTCAAATATTATTTATTTTTTAATTTCAATTAACAATTTATATCTGTTTGGTTTTTTATTCCATTTGATATTGTATAATGAATTTTGATCGTATATGTCTATTAAATATAAGCAGTGCTTATAAGACATTAATTTAATTCTGAAAGTTTTTAAAAAAATTCAAATTGTAGGAGACTAACAGATTAAATCTGTTTTGATATTCAAAGTTTGTAATAATCCTTCTATCAAGTAAAAAACCTCTTCTTGATATTTTATCGTATGAAATATTTTGTGATGACTTTTCCTACAAAAATTGAGTGAAATTGTCAACAAAAAATATTTCAATCATATATAATATGAAATAATCAAAAGAAGGGGGTTACTTGATAAAAGGCATTTACAATATCTTAAATATCACACAGATTAATTCTATTCACCCCACTATAAATTTAAATTTCATGAAATATTTGTCTCAAAAACTTTTTAAAATTAGATTAAATCAATGTCTTAGAAAACAGTTTCAACTTGGTAGACATATAGACTCAACACTCATTACACAGCACGAGAAGGAATAAAAGAATGCAAAGAAAATATAGAATATCAATTAAAAATATTAAATGAATACTTGAGAGATACAAACGTACCGATGTATTATGAAAACTAAATTACCCTTCAAAAGTACACAACATAACCTTAAGAATTTCTTCGAGAATAACTCTCTTCAAAGAAGTTGCTTCAAGAAAACTCCAAAAACATGCAGCACATCTATAAAAAGGCCATTTGGAATTCCCTCATCGATAACTTTTCGTCCCATTTCGTATTTAAAAAAATAAAAATAATTAATAAAAAGATATCTCACCCTACCAACCAAGTGTACATTCGACAAACAAACATAGAACTGTAGTGATTTTTTTTATATATTAAACCCTACGTATTGCATATTCGTCCATAGAAATTACACAAAGTTTGTAAGGGATTTTTAAGGACTCGGTTATATCCAAATGACACCACGTGTATGTGTTGTACAAGTGGTTAGAAGGATGAGATATATTTTTATTAATTATTTTTTGTATACGAAGTTGAGCTGAAGAGTTATCGAGGTGGGAATTCCAAACGACCTTTTTGAAGATGTACCAACTGAATGCCGATATCTGAACAAACACTAGAATGAAGTGAACTTTCAAAAATCCTACGTATTCTATGTTCACCACAGAAACTCCACAAAGTTTACAAGGTATTTAAAAAAAACTTTGTATAGTTTCTGTGGCGAATATAGAGTACGTTGAGTTTTTAAAAGAAATATTTAGTTAATTATTTTTATTTTTTAAATGTGAAGTAGGGCTGATGAGTTCCTGTTGTAAAAATTCTAAATTGCTTTTTGGGAATTTTTTTGAAGGAACTTATTTTGGGCAAGTTATTTTTGAAGAAGTTCTTGAGGTTATGTTTTAAATTTTTGGAAAGAAATTTAGTTTTAATAAAATAAAGAACGAAACAAAATTTTGTTCCCTTCAAGTAGATTCAATTGATAATTTATATTTCCTTGTATTCTTTCATTCCCTTTGGTAATGTGTGATAAGTGTTCAATTCTATATATCTACTAAATTAGCACAGTGTGTTCTGAGACATTCATTTAGTTTAATTCTAAAAGTTTGCGAATCAACATTTTTATTTTTTAGGTTAACAGAATAAATCTGTATGATATTTAAAATTTCCAAATGAATTTATGAAACACTCCTAGTTGAACAATATCAAAACTTGACATTTTATAATAATTCTTTTGTCTTAGGTCTGTTTGTAAGCATCTCGAACAGCTTTTAACTGGATTATGGGTATGTATGAAAATTCCAGTAAATGTCATTGGAGGTTCAATTACAAAGATTTATGTGTTTCACAGAAAATTTGAATTTTCCGCTTTTGTTATGTCATGAAAGAGCCCCGAGTTAAATCGGGAACATTACATTCCCAGTGATTTACAAGAATTAATGAAAAATGTGGTGACATATCAAAATTGAAGCTTGTCGATACAATAGAGCGGAAAACCAGATTGGCAAAATGCCAGAGGCACAGTGATAACTTCATATTTCATTATTGTTACAAATCCCTGTCACAAATTCCACCGAAATTTTCAATTTCAATTGTCCAATGCAGATGAATCAATTTAAAATAAAAACAATTTCAACATGTTCTAGCTCTATTTCATTTGCAGGATCGAATCAATCCTACTTTCGGACAAATTTTTACAAATCTGGTGCAATTTGCTTATTTCAAGGTGCCTCTGGTTCAAGAACAGTTAGCATAGATCAGGCCTTCATATTTCACCAAAGCATATCTGAAAATGATGAATTGCAACTTCTTGAAGTTGTCAAAATGTTTCCTGAAAATTATACTCGCCCCAATCGGTTGCAGTAGATTGTTGGAAAAACATATCCTGCACATCGATTTCGTTCAATTTTTTCCGCAAAGAATATATTAAAATTGTTCTAAAGGGCATTTGCATTTTGAAATAGTGCTTATTTCGAATCTGACAACACTTCTGTCATTCCTGTTTTGCCAGAAAGTTAGTTTAATATTTGACATTAAAGAAATAGATCGATTTACGCTTGAACAAAACTTGTGAATAATAAAAACTTATTTCCAAAGTGGTGAATCTTCTATCCAGAGTGTTAGAAATTTACGTGGAAACTTCAATCGATATGAAATGCACTCACGGCAATTTGTGAAGCGAGTTCGTGAAACTGGATCATTATTTGATAAAACAACCCGTTCACGTTCTCATTCACTAAGCACACCTGAAAACATTGCTGCTGCAGCCCAAAATGTAGCTGAATTTCCATCAATATCATATCGTCGTCGTGCTCAAAACCTGAACATTTCTCGCACTTCTGTAAGGAGAATTTTGCATGAAAGACATTATTAAATCTAGAGTTTATAAGTTGACTTGTAATGATTGCTATATATTGGTCAAACATGTAGATTATTTAAGAGAGGAATTCATGAAGACCAGAAAAGTTATGCGTCAGACATCTGACAATCAACATATGTCATTTTAAAGAATTTGGATAAAATTTCAACAGCTATATAATTCCATAATGAAATTAAAAGTACCGGACTCACATTGTCGAAAGCACTACAAATCAACATGTACAAGACACTTATGCTGAATTTCATAAAGATTCGGTGATCACTGAATCGACAGATACTCTTGTCAAGTTTGACAAACGAATCAAAAAACAAGTTCAAGTAGTTGATCACGTGAATTGGTTGATCCAAAAAAACAACCTGACAACGTCGCACTTAAAACTAAAAATTTGACTGCAACACCATAGAAGTAAAAGAAGGAAAATAAGAATGTTTAACTTTCTGTGGTATTGCTGTTAATGTAGGGTTAGAATTTAGAAATGGTTTGTTATTGTTTATAGGCTAGTCATAGCATACTACTACGAACTACCTTATTAGTATTACTTATGTGTGTGCAAAATGGAAGGCGGGTAATTTGTACTGATACCCTTTTAACAATTCTCCAAACCGATAATTTTGCAATGTTGATATGATCTCCTATCGTCATTAGGAAACAACCAGTTGCATAAAATCGTAGACAAAATAATAATTGTAATCTCGTATCGATAGATTTATGCCTTTTACTGCGTGGTTCAATTTCTGGTCCAATTTTATGTAATAATTCTATCCCGACATTTCTGTTAAAACGAAAACGTATTTTGAAATCAAGATCAAATTTTGCAGAAGGATCACTCCTGTCTCTAATAATTCGGGGTCTTCGAATTTAGAAAAACATTTTACAATTATATCACTTGAAAAAAGAGAACAATACATTTCACTTCAAGCATTTAACAAGGAACACGAAAATCTCGATTCATCAATATCAACCAATCAACTTGATCTGTGATTTAGCTCTGATTCTAGGTTAATACAGAGCACAAAATGTTATGTGGGATCCATTTGTATCAGGTGTTTGTTTTTATAGTGATAGAACTTTAAATTGAAATAAAACATATTTAAATTAAGATTGAAGCCAATTTTTTTTATTTGAAAAATAATTTCATGACAGTTATGTTTCAGAAATAATTTCCAGCATATGTCCACCACGACTAGCTGTGAGGAACCGCATTCGACCAGACCAATTTTGGACCACTTTTTCGAGTAATTCAGGCCGTATTTTATCAATAATACGAGTTATGTTGGCTTCCAAAGCGTCTATTGTTTCTGGTTTATCAGCATAAACCAATGACTTGACATAAACCCAAAGAAAATAATCCAGTGGAGTTATGTCGCATGATCTTAGAGACCAATTAATTGGGCCATTTCTCGAAATATTGTTATCGCCAAATCTTTCTTTCAATAAATCAATTTTTACGGTAGCAGCATCAAGTGTAGCACCATCTTGTTGGAACCAAAACACTTCTGGGTCGATACTATTCAAATTTTGAAACAAATAATCATTGATCATCGATCTGTAACCAGCACCATTCAATGTAACATTAGCTCCAGCATCGTTTTTAAAGAAATATGGACCGATGATGCCTCCAGCGTGTAAAGCAAAAACAGTGTATTTTTCAGGATGCAGAACTTTTTGAGGATTATTTTCACTCCATCTACGACAATTTTGCTTGTTTATATAGCCGTTCAACCAGAAATGAGCTTCATCACTAAACACAATTTTACGATAAGAAAGTGGATCAACTTCAAGCTGTTCTAGAGCCCAATCAGCAATCAAACGACGCTAATTATGGTCAAGTGGCTTTAATTTTTGAACCAGTTGGATCTTGTATGGGTGTAGACCAAGATCTTTATGCAAAATTTTCCATGTGGTGTATGCACAGAGACCAACTTGTTGTGAACGTCGACGAATAGACAAATCTGGTACATCATTAACACTATGACTTACAGCAGCGATATTTTCTTCTGTACGTACAGTTCTTTGTCTTGTTGTTGTTGCATCGAGTAAAGAAAATGTTGTCCGAAATCTATCGATAGTTCGACGAATTAACTGCTCGGATGGATGATTATGTAAACCATAAGTTTCAAGAAGTGCTATATAAGTTTGGCGAATAGAACACTGATTTTGAAAATAAATTCCAACAATTTGTTAACGTTGTTGCGGCGTGAGTCTTTCCATGATAATTTGTCAATGCTTACTGAACAGAAATGTCAAAACAATATGGCTTCTACTTTCTGTCAAATCATAGTTATCCCTATCGAAAGTTCTATCACTGTAAAAAAAACACCCGATTCTTGATCGATGATCAACAGAGGTTAATCTGTCATAGTTTGACACAGGACACAGTGACTTAATCTGTGATCAGCACTTTGGGAACATAGAACTATAAATTGTAGGGCTCCGTGATCAACAAGCTTGATCCTATGACTAAAGTTTTGTGAAACATACTGTTAAAATTGTAAAAATGAGCAAAAAGATATGAGTATATCTAAATAAATTTCAATTCCTAGTCAGATCTAAGTCGATCATCAAAAACGATGGTATCCGGAGTAATGGCATCTCCAAATCTAGGATGAAGATCAAGCGACCCAGCTGAATCGCGTCATCCACGTTTTGGCCGAGATACCTTTTCGTCGTTCGCAACGTCGATAATTCGAAAAATGGCCGCCATCATTTCCAGCATTTCGCCGATGTCACAAATTCCATTTCGTCAGATGCGGCATTATTTAGGTGGCACAAATTTCTGGGAATATCGCAGGAGTCGAACACGAAACGCACGCACACGTCCGTCCGACAATTTACTTCGGCATGTCCGCTTGATTAAAAAGACAAAGAACCCACAACTCGGATTCTCTGAAATCCTTCCTCATTATTCCGTGAAATTCGTCGGGTGCAGACGGAGTTTTGAGCGATGACCGACTTTGCCGCCCTCGAGAAGAAACTCTGATTAGTTTCCATCGTAAAGGATCCGTTCAGAAGCGGCTGAAAATTTGGTGGGAGTTTTCCTATCGATTTCTTTTCAGAATGCGGTACGAGCGACTTGAAGTTCTTAGAATATTATTCGATTGATCCGTTGCTTACTTAGAAATTCATATCAATCGAATGAAATATAAACTCAACAAATTTGTAATTAAAACTTTACGGAATTTATAAAATTTGCTTATTTGATCGACTATAAATAAAAATCTAACGAACATTCTTTCAAAGTTCATTAATAAGAAGTATGAGTTATGGTAATATAAAGTTCTACAAATCGAGACAGTGTAACATACATCTGTATAACAATTCTCATACTCCTTGTTAAAGATATTTGGTGCAGATTATCGGACGAATTGATTTATTTGAATATAAATATGCTAATTGAGAGCATCACGGCGTAAAAGGCCAAACTTGAGCATGAGGAAAGATTTCTGCGTTTGTAACGTTAAAAACAATCGGGAATACAGTTCTTCGAATTAGCTGGGGTATGTCGTGTATGTCTATTTCCGTGCACTAAATGGCGATAGTGTATGATAAATACATTAGTATTCCTGTGCAGAGCGAATATAGTGCGTGACAGATTTTAGTCGTTGGGCATTATAGAGCACTGACGATATTGTTTACACAAAAAACTTGATCACAAAGTGCTGTGAGAATATTTCATTTCTATTGAATTTTCTATGTAAATTTCAATAAATGCTACAAGAAAAATGTATCTCCTTATATTCCTCACGGTTCAAATGAAATAATTGCAGTAGGTATCGGGTGTTTTTTTGGGTGATAGAACTTTTGATAGAGATAACTGTGATTTGACAGCAGGTAGAAGCCATGTTTTGACATTTCTGTTCAGTAAGCATTAACAAATTGCCATGGAAAGACTCACGCCGCAACAACGTTTACAAATTGTTGAAATTTATTTTCAAAATCAGTGTTCTATTCGTCAAACTTATAGAGTACTTCGTGAAATTTATGGTTTACATAATCCTCCATCAGAGCAGCTTATTCGTCGAACTATCGATAGATTTCGGACAACATTTTCTCTACTCGATACAACAACAACAAGACAAAGAACTGTACGTACAGAAGAAAATATCCCTGCTGTAAGTCATAGTGTTAATGATGATCCAGATTTGTCTATTCGTCAACGTTCACAACAAGTTGGATTCTGTGCATTCACCACATGGAAAATTTTGCGTAAATGTCTTGGTCTACACCCATACAAGATCCAACTGGTTCAAGAACTAAACCCACTTGACCATAATAAGCGTCGTTTGTTTGCTGATTGGGCCCTGGAACAGCTTGAAGTTTATCCACTTTTTTATCGTAAAATTGTGTTTAGTGATGAAGCTCATTTCTGGTTGAACGGCTATGTAAACAAGCAAAATTGCCGTATATGGAGTGAAAACAATCCTTAAGACGTCCTGCAGATTCCATTGCATCCTGAAAAATGCACTGTATAGTGTGCTTTACACGCTGGAGGTATCATCGGTCCATATTTCTTTGAAAACAATGCTGGAGCTAATGTTACAATGAATTGTGCTCGTTACAGATCGATGATCAATTGTTATTTGTTTCAAAATTTGAATGGCATCGACCCAGAAGTGTTTTGGTTCCCACAAGATGGTGCTACACCTCATGCTACTACCGTAACAATTGATTTATTGAAAGAAAGATTTGGCGTAACAATATTTCGAAAAATGGTCCAATTAATTGGCCTCCAAGATCATGCGACATAACTCCACTGGATTATTTACTTTGGGGTTATGTCAAGTAATTGATTTATGCTGATAAACCAGAAACAATACTCGCTTTGGAAGCCAACATAATTCGTGTTATTGATGAAATTAGGCCTGAATTACTCGAAAAAGTGGTCCAAAATTGGTCTCGTCGAATGTGGTTCCTCAGAGCTAGTCATGGTGGACATATGCCGGAAATTGTAATATATTTAAAACATAAATGTCATAAAATCATCTTTCAAATTAAAAAAAAATTGGCTTCAATCTTAATTTAAATGTGTTTTATTACAATTTAAAGTTCTATCACTCTAAAAAAACATCGGATATATACCAATCACTTGTGAAGGAATCACCAGACTTAAGCAGCTCGCAGTACACAACGTTCCTTGGTCCCATCAAATACACAGCATAACTTTCGAACCATGAATGTTCAGCTTTGGTGTGGATGTTAGGGTCGATGGCAAGGATTGGCCGGGCAAAGGTTATTAGTTTCTTGGGGTTATCGTAGAAAATTCAATTTTTCGCCAGCAGTCACTAACTAGTGTAAAAAACCCTTTCATGTTTGCCTTTGAATCAGCTGGTCACAAGAAAATAATCGCCTTTTCTAATCTCTTGGTTTCAATTCATAAGAAACTCAATTGCCTTAATTTTGAATCCGACCTATAGATTTCATACGTACAGACACTGCTTGTTGGGTCACCCCCACAAGTGCAAACTCCTCTTGCGTTAGACACGGATCTTCATCGAGTAATGTCTGTGGTTCATCGTCTCCGAATTTTTTTGACTGTCCTGAGCGAGGTCTATCTTCAAAGCTGAATTCACCACTTTTGAAGCGTCGAAATAATTCTCTACATGACTTGTCAATTGGAGGATTGTCACCGTAAACTTCCCCAAGCTTACGATGAGCTTCAGCTGTCCTTTTTTTAATTAAATTAAAAAATTCAAACGTCCTGGAAATGCTGTTTAGTTATCAAAAAATCTGACATTTTCAAAAGCGTATCAAAAAGCGTTCTGTATGAAATTTTAAATAATTAAAATTGTACGTTCAATCAAACACAGCGGCAATCAGTTGCCACTATTCAAAAATTTAATGTATTTGGAGGCTTCTTTTGAAAAAGGATCGAATTAATTTGTACTCCCATGAAAATTCTATTTAAGGTATGAAATAGTCTATAACCCCCATAAAATTATTGTCATAACACAGTGGCGTAAAACAAGTGGGTATTTTGCATTGAAATCAGTATGTGATGTTACGACTTTTATGTGATAAAATAATGATTACTCGGTTGGAATATCCCTAATAAAAAAACAAAAAAAAATAAATGATCCATTTAGTTGAGCATTTCTAATTAATAAATCAAGTAAAATCTACACGTTCTTGTAAAATTTCATGAGATTCGTATAATTAGAAGATTTACCGAAACCCAAACATTACTATGATGGAGTTTAAATTTAGCATTTAGATCTAAAATAATGAAAAGAAGGCTAATACAAAATTTCGTGAGAATGAACAAGCGCGCGAAAGCTCCTTTCTTTACATCAGTGCTTTTCCGGTATTTTTACAAATTATTTTCACGTTCAAAGTATTACATAATAGCTCAGGTGTGCATGTGTCACTAAACAGGAAGAGTATTTATGAAACAGTTACTTAATATTAATAATATTGTGAATATTGTAGAGTAATCTATGTTTCAATTTAAATTAATAATTTTTTCACAACATTTACTAATAAAATTATTTCTTATTAATTATTGAAAAACTTGTTAATTAACGCGATGACGAGGCAAAGAGGCCCTTGTTTTAAGCCTTTCTATATCTGTTATCCAGAAAAACTTCATTCAATTTTGTGACTATGCTTCTGATTTTGCAGATCGTTCATTTTATCGACATTTTATACGTATATATAAATTTTTAGCTAAGTCTACTCAAAAGTTAAAGAGATATTCAAAACTATCCTTTATATTTGTTTAGTATCTTGATTCAGACGAAATTTTGCAGTAATCAAATTCTAATTTCTCGGTTGTATTCCTATTTTTGAGCTACTGAAGAAACAAAAATTCTAATGAGTAAATTTACGAAGTGCATTGAGGGTTTTTGCATATTGACAAACACGATTTTCCAATTTGGGTTAAAAACACACTTAAGTTACATGTGAGTTATCGTTATTATTAATTGCCATCAGGATGGAAAAAATTAAATTTAACCTCGAATTATTGATCTGTCGTTCCAATGTACTTAATCGTTCAAGGCTATTATAGGCTCAAAATTCCAAAAACATAAATATGAAATTATACCATAGTCGCTTTGGTTAGAATCCGACAAAATGACAAATTTTCAAACGATGGAGAACTTCAAAAAAATTAAGATTTTAGAGAAACAAATGGGAAAAATTCGTGGTCGAATACAAATCTGTTGAATTTTAAATTTTTTACTTTAAAACCTTCAAGAATCTACATCTAATCAAGTTATAATCAAAAAGTGAAATGTAACAAATATTGACTTTGAATTCAAAGTTATATATATTCAAACTTCAACAATATAAATTGAAACTATATACAAAAACTATCAGAATGATATTCTTTTACTACTCTGTCAAGAAAGTACCGGGAATTTTCAATTAAAACAACATTTTTACATTTAATCGTCAAAATTTATTGGGTCGCCTTCAAAATAGGCTCCATTTGCTCCAATACATCTATGCCAACGGCACTTCCAATTATCGAAACATTTTTTATAGGCGCTTTCCGGGATGGACTTTAGCTCTCGCGCCGAATTTTGTTTTATGGCTTCAATCGACTCAAAACGGGTGCCACGAAGGGGCAATTTTAGTTTTGGGAAGAGGAAAAAGTCGCAGGGAGCCAAATCCGGCGAATACGGTGGTTCCTGAAGCACGTTTGTTGAGTTTTTGGCGAGAAAGTCAGTCACAATGGTAGCTCGGTGAGAAGGCGCGTTATCGCTCAACGTAATCACCCATAGTAAAAATCGGCACGCACTCTGACATCGACTGACTTAATCAGCTGTTGCAAACACACTAGTTGACAGATTCCGCTCAAGCTTGGCATAGTAATTAAGGACAGTGGTACCAACCTAGGAAAAAAAATTTTACCTGCCTCATTGCCCCGCCAGATTTAAATCGATAATTCCCGGTACTTTCTTGACAGAATGTATATAATCATTATATTTGGAGTAAATAATTTTTGTTATGTTTTTCTGTGTTTCGAGTACAAATGGCTATAGGTTAATGGTAACAACACGTTGATCATTTCTGTTTTATTTTGGATACTTCAAAGCTTACTTCTTTCCCGGTTTTATCTTATTCGGTGAGTTAATTTTTCATCTTGTGAATTTGATTCTGAATTCAATACATTTCTAAAGAGGTCTAGAGATCGAAATAGCAGCTATGAAATGTAGGAGTTCTCGTTCAATTATTTTCAATTGATCCTTTATTTTGAGAATTTTAGATAATTTTGGAATAGTGGGTTTTCTTGTATCTATATGTTAATATACATACTTATACAGTTTTTGTTAATACATTTGTATTAATAAGTTTCATGTCATGATGTAAAAAGTTTTTTTCCGAGACATTGAAAAATAATTTATATTCATTATATATAAGGATATCATTTTGATAGTTTTTGTATATAGTTTCAATATATATTGTAGAAGATAGAATATAAAATTCTGAATTTAAAGTCGTTTAAAATTACTTTTATCAAGTATTGACTCACATTCAAATTGAGTAACAAAAATTATTTTCCTGCAAAATTCAATAAGTCATGTAAGTTTCACGATGAACTGTGATTGATGAATTGAAATAATATGACTGGGTAAATTTTAACTCTTCCGATTTCCTATTATTTTTCTCTTCCTGCTTTCTTATCCATTTAATCACAAGGAGTTTAGTACAAATCAAAGAATTTCAATTTCTTCATTTCAGTTGAAATTTTAACTGATATATTAACCAGTTCTAGTAAATATTAACAAAATTCAATTAATGAACGAATACGTTGATTACAGATAATAGCTGGATTAATTCTCCGAAGCTTTCAGATATTTTAATCTAAATTTTTTGAGGACATTTAGAATTAATGAAATAATAAAAAGAGGTTTTTTACTTGGTAGAAGGATTATTAGAAAATTTAAATATTTAAACAGATTTATTCTGTTAGCCTCAACAAATTTTAATTTCAAAACATTTTGTTCAAAAGCTTTTAGAAATAAATTAATGTCTTATAAGCACTGCTCCAATTTAGTAGACGTATAAAATCAAGAAATTTTGTCTCCTTCAAGAATTTATGTAGTAATTTCAATCGATAATTTATATTTCGTTGGATTTTTTATTCCATTTGATATTATATAATGAGTGTTGTTTTTATATGTATACTAAATTGAAGTAGTGTCTGTGAGACATTATTTAATTTTAAAAATTTTTGTATAAAATTTTTTTAAATTAAAATTTTTAGCAGGTTAACAGAATAAATCTGTTTTGATATTTGAATTTAGAATTAATTTGAAATATGCCTTAGATAACTCTGTATCACTTTATAGACATATATTTTATAAACACCTGTGGTGATAATTAACTTATAAATAATCAAAGGAAACAAAGTATAGACCAAAATTAATTATATTCATCACCTAATAAAATTGCCTCGAGCAGATATTATGGACTTACAAGTTTTATCGCCAGAAATGTTCCACATAGAATTTAAAAAGATCTTTTTTATTTTTCTTTTTGAGATAGCCCATTCTCCAGAAAAAAGAACCTGAAAAATTCTAACCCACGTCAAGTCAGATAGGAGTTATTTGGATTAAAATAAAAATAATGAATAAAAAATATATACAGACCATCTTCCATCAAACATTTAACGAAATGGACTGATTTTCAGATAATGCATGGCTTATGCAAAAAATAGGTTATTGCACAGAAATAAATAATGAAAGAAGAAAACCGACACGAGCATATGTGATAATACAAACAAAATTTCAAATAATATATACATTCTGTCAATAAAGTACCGGGAATTATCGATTTAAATCTGGCGGGGCAATGAGGCAGGTAAAATTTTTTTTTCCTAGGTTGGTACCACTGTCTTTAATTACTATGCCAAGCTTGAGCGGGATCTGTCAACTAGTGTGTTTACAACAGCTGATTAAGTCAGTCGATGTCAGAGTGCGTGCCGATTTTTACTATGGGTGATTACGTTGAGCAAAGAATTTGTTCAAAATTTTGTGTTGCAAATGAATTTTCGTGTGCCGATGCATTGAAAATGTTGCAAAAGGCCTTTGGTGATAATGCTCTATCGAAAACTCGTGCATATCAGTGGTACAGAGCCTTCAAGGACGGTCGTGAAGTGGTCGCCCATCGACGGCTTCGATCGAAGATAACGTCGATAAAATTAAGGAAAGGGTGCTGGAAAACCGTCGTACCAGCTTGAGAGAGATAGCACATGATCTTAAGATATCCCACGAGTCCGCACGTACGATTTTGATTGATATTTTGGGCATGAGAAAGGTGGCCGCACGACTCGTACCGAAAGACCTGAATTTTCTTCAAAAACGTCATCGCGAACAGGTTGCTTCAGACATGCTGGATCGCTGTTATTCCGATTCTACATTCATGGAACGCATTATAACTGGTGATGAGACCTGGGTCTACGAGTACGATATGCAGACAAGCCAGCAATCATCGCAATGGGTGGCAAAAAATGAGCCGAAACCGAAAAAACCACGCCAAAGCCGCTCGAAAATGAAGGTGATGCTCATTGTTTTCTTCGATATCCGTGGCGTGGTGCACTACGAATTCGTTCCAGAGGGTCAGACGGTAAACAAGGAGTATTACCTAGGCGTTATGAAACGTTTGCGTGAGCGTATCCGTAAGAAGCGGCCAAATTTGTGGGCGAACAACTCAGGGATTTTGCATGACGATAACGCGCCTTCTCACCGAGCTACGATTGTGACTGACTTTCTCGCCAAAAACTCAACAAACGTGCTTCAGCAACCACCGTATTCGTCGGATTTGGCTCCCTGCGTCTTTTTCCTCTTCCCAAAACTAAAATTGCCCCTTCGTGGTACCCGTTTTGAGTCGATTGAAGCCATAAAACAAAATTCGGCGCGAGAGCTAAAGTCCATCCCGGAAAGCGCCTATAAAAAATGTTTCGATAATTGGAAGTGCCGTTGGCATAGATGTATTGGAGCAAATGGAGCCTATTTTGAAGGCGACCCAATAAATTTTGACGATTAAATGTAAAAATGTTGTTTTAATTGAAAATTCCCGGTACTTTCTTGACAGAGTAGTATTTACGTTAATGCCTGCTTTTATAATTATTTCATTCGATTTCATATCTTAAAATACACTATATCAGCATCGAACTAAATTATTGTCGAAATTTTCCAATAAAATTTCATCTTTTTTTGTTAACAGAAAATTCCCCTACAAAACCACACCAAGTTAAAAATCTTCCATAAGAATTGCAATGAATATCAACTCAAAAAATTCATTAATAATTCAATAACGGATATTATTTCATGATGATCGATTCTAGAATGAATTACCAAGAAGCAGATATTTATAATTCCTATTTTGCACTCAATAAATTCATGCTTTGAAGAAACAACATGTAGTATGTTGAGGTAGAAGTTCTCAGTAAATTATCTAATTTTAAATCCCCGTTTATTTACCGCAACTATGTATACAGTAGGTGCAATTATGCATTTTCCAGGTGCAAAGGAAAATCCTAGCTGATTTTATTATAAGGTTGGAATCTGATAGTCATCTGCTAGATAATGCATTCGACCTTCATAATTTACGTCATAAAAAGTTCAAATAACGTGGGATCTGCCGTTCTTTTCCTTTATTTGCACAAATTTTCGAACGCTAGAGCTGCAGAAAAAATGCCAGTGGAGCTTACCAATCAATGTTAATCTTCTACTATATTTATAAGTTCTCTCTGATCTCCCTTTTATATTAATCTTTTCAGTTGAATAGTATTTCCAAAAGTGGGTTTGAGTATATTGTGAGTGAATTGGATATAGAGTCCGTCTAGAAAGTCTCAGGAATTTATTATTTTTCATAATTTGAATATACTTCTTTTTTTAACATTCTAAGACAAAAGTAATGTAGAAAATAGGTTGTGCACATAGTCGGCTATGGCCAACGTTGCATGGCAACACTATTTGTCAAACATTGTTGATTGTTAACAGGTATACAATTTATGAAATAATGTCGCAACTAGAAAAAAGAAAACAGGTAGAATATTTGTAGAGAAAGGATTTTCGAAACGTTAAAAAATTAGTGCAATGGATTGAACTGGGAAAAAGTGCTTTATATGAAACAATAATGAGAATAAAAAATGGCAAGGATATGAGGCATAGGCCAGTTTTAGGAAGACCGCATAAGATTAAAGGAAACAATTTAAACGCTTTATTGGCCTAAGAACGACACAATCCGCGCCTGGGGTTTCGCAAATTGGCTAACAGATTTGGAAATCAAATAAATATGAAAGTAGGCCCAGAAACCGTCCGTATGTCACTGAAAAAACAAGGCTATATATCAAGGAAACCAAAAAAAAAAATCCCTATAATGACACCTCCAAAAAGAACGAAGGATAGAATTTTGTCAACGTTTTCGAGAAGAAAATTTTAATGATGTCTTTATATCTGATGAAAGTTGTTTCCAACTTGGTGGAAATCACTTAAAAATTATATCAAAACAACCTGTTATCGTTCGAATTTCCCACTAAAATAATGGTTTGGAGAGCAATATCTCAACATGGTGCTACGCCTCTCTGTATAGTTGATGGTACCATTAATAGTGAAAAGTATTGTGGCATTCTAAATGATTTTCTCCTTGAAACGGCGCATGCTTTATATCTAGAGAGGTGGCATTTCCAGCAGGATAATACAAGATGCCATACTTCGGCCTATACTCAAGCTTGGATGCAAGAACACCAAGTGACAACCATTTCATGGCCAGCAACATCATCAGATCTTATAATAATAATAAAAATAATATTATAATGTTTCTTTATTTCAAATAAGGTTCACCAAGATGACAATATGAAATGAAATAGTGTCCTAAAATTAAACATAATCAACTAAATTTAGCATTGAAAAAAATCTCCTAGTTCATAAGGTTCAAGATTTATAATCCATGATTTCATTTTATTTTTAAAAGTTTTTAGGCTACTTATATTCTTTAAACTATTAGGTGACTGATTGAACATTCTTGTACAGCTATATGCAGGATGTTTTTCACTCAAAGTTAATCTGTGTATTGGAAAGTTTAAATTTTGTGTTCTTGTATTGTACTTATTACTAGTGTTATATCCAATGAACTTATCTTTGTGCCTATGAAGAAATACAGTACATTCATAAATATATAAACCATAAATTGTGAATATATTGTTCTGTACGAACAAATTCCTACATGTCTCCCTAAACTTTAAATTATAAATTGTTCGCAGAGTTCTCTTCTGTAGCAAAAACATTTCTTTCATTAGTACCCCAGAAAATTATACCATATCGGAGTCTAGATTCAAAATTCGCATGATACAATATTTTCAATGATTTCTCATTCAATTATTTCTTAGATATTCTGATGGCAGAGTTAATTTGAATCTGTTTTTGACTTTAGTATTCTGCATGCGTTCTGAAGGACAAAAATGAGTCTACAAAAATCACCAGGAATTTTGTATTATTTGTTTCAAGGATTTCCTGATTTCCCAATGTTATGCTTGTTGGTTTGCTTCTAATATTCCTGTTGGTGCTAAAAATCAGAAGGTGTGTCTTTTCAAGATTCAGTACTAATTCATTATTTTTTAACCTTGTGTCCTATTGAAGAAGTTGGTTCCTGCTCTGACTAAGTAATTTTTCTTTTGCTCCAACCAGTAAGTTGGTGTCATCTGAGTAGCCTATCAATGACTCTTCCCCTTCTTCTTCCACGATGTCCTCTAGGTCGTTGAGAAAAATAAGAAACAGAAGAGGCCCCAGGATACCTCCTTGTGCGATACCTCTATCGTTTATAAGTTCTTCAGATTCAGCATTCTCCCCACCTTTGTTGATTTTTACCTTTTGTTTCCTATGCCTTTCCTCTTATTCCATGGGCTTGAAGTTTTTTGAGCAGATGTTCTTGATTTATCGAATCCTATGCTTTTGAAATATCCAGAAATATTGCCAGGGCTAATTTGTCTCCCTCTAGCAGTTCCAGTATATTTCTCGTCAGTTCAAATATAGCTGTTTGTGTGGATTTTCCTTTTAAAAAACCATGCTGTGTGCTGGCGAAGAAGTCATTACTAATCAGTATTATTCTTGAGCACATTATCAATTCAAAAATTTTTGAGAAGCTTGGAAGAATGCTGATAGGCCTATAGTTACCCGTGTCTTTAGGATTCCCCTTTTTTAATATCGGTTTGATAATTGCCGTTTTTAGTTGTTCTGAGAATTCACCCTCCTTAAATGACAGATTGATCAGGTATGCTAGGATCTTGTTTATTTCAGGCAGAGCTAGTTTGATTATGCTGGTGGGTATATCATCTACCCCACTGGTATGTTTATTTTTGAGGAGTTTCCCTATTTATAAAATTTCTGTAGGATTAGTTGGTTTTAGGTACATAGATCGGTCATTATGTTCAATGTTACATATTGGTTGTGTCAATGTCTGTGGAATGATGTTATTAAAGTGGTAGTTGAATTTTTGTGCTATCTCAAGTGGAGCTCCTGCTACCCCACATTCCTCTATATTATTCTATCTTCTTGCAAATTGTCCACATTGTCTTGCTCTTGTTATCTGATTTTCTGATTCTTTCTTCGAAAATTTGTGCCTTATAATTCCTGATCAGTTGGTCATATTTCTTCTTGGTCCTATTATATAGATCTTTATAAATGGGATTCTTTCTAACCATCAACAATAAAATGTCGAGATAGCTTTTGTGTTTGTCGATGTCATTGTTTGAGGGTATTTGCTTCCTTGTTTTTTGTATCCACTTTTTCATCGGAAAGCATTCATAGAAGATTTATTGAAACTTGTTCAGAAAATTTTGCCATTTTAAATTAATGTTGTTATTTCTTTCTTCTTGGTGAATAAATGACCAGTCTTGTTCTCTCATTTTTGTTATAAACTCACTTTTGGGTTTTTCATTAAAGGATCTATATTACTTCTCTTGTTGTTTTGTGAGTCTTGTGTTGGTAATGCATAGTTCCTGTGCCTTATGGTCTGATATATGTAAATCGGCTCTTTTAGATGTTCAATTTTCAATATTAGTGAATATATTGTCTATGCAGGACCTAGATTTGTCTGTTATTTGTGTGTGTTCATTTATAGTTTGAACTAAATTGAAAGAGTTCATTAGATTGGTCAATCTGGATTTTGGTAGATTTTCTGTCATCATTTCAAGATTGAAATCACCTGCTGTAATCATTTCCTGCTGACATCCATTAGCCTGTATTAGTAGTTCTTCCATTTTATTTAGGAAAACATCTGAGTTCCCATTTGGAGGTCTGTATACTGAAATGATCAGAAGTTTCCTTGATCCTACCTGGCAATCCGCAGCTGCACATTCGAAATTTCCTTCAAGTGAGTGATTATTTATATTTGTTCTTTCTATTGTTGTACAGAATTTATCAACATAGATGGCTGCTCCTCCATATCCATTTTGTCTGCAATATTCAGTTTGAAATTGTTTATTGAAAAATGATCCAACTGCTCCTTTGTCTGCCAGTGTTCAGTAATACATATTGTTTTGTAGTTTGGGATTTGTTTAACACTTCTATTCTGTCTATTGCATTTCGTATTGATTGAACGTTTTGGTGGATGATACTTATTGAATTTTCATTTGGGGCTTTTTGGTTCTGCATTAATTGCGAAACCCCTCCTGCTTCAACATATCTTTATGCTTGGTAAAATCAAATCTTTTGATGCCTACCCCTGATGGCCAAAAGTCGGATTTGTACATCTCCTCTTTTTTTCGAATGGTGCTGTGATTAAAAATCTTTTCGATCTTCCTTCGCTCGAAGGTATTTCTCTCACTTTAATTTCAGCCTATTCAAATCCTTTTTTATTGGAAAGATATTCTTTTATCATTATCTCTGATGTGTTTCTCTTTACTCTGTTTACATAAAGCCATACCTTTTTCTCTTCTCCCGAGAATCCTTTTGAATTTTGTCCTGTGCCGATGTTTTTCCGGTGATAAGTTCTTGTTTTCATTCGTCGGTTTACTTCTGTATATTCGTTCCCTTCGATTTGTTTACTTTGTGCAGTTTCATTGGTTATGTTTATATTTATTTTCTTCCTTGCTTGTGGGGTTATGTGGTCCAATGACCACAGTCCAATGACCAGTAGTACTAATGTACTACTCAGTTCTGTGTTTGAAGTGGTGTTCTGATCTGTCTTTTCGGAACTATTGCCCTGTATAACCCTCTGTTGTCTAGTTGCGAATGCAATCACTTTAGCATATGTGTAAATTTCTGTTGGTTTATTATTTGACGTTTCCGTCATGGACTCTTTGTACGGTTTGCTTGTAGATGCGTTGTTTTCATTGATGTTTACCTATTTTTGGGTTCTCTATTTTCCAGCATTTTAATTTTTTCCATTAGTAGTTGATAAGTTTCAATATTTCATTTTTGTCCCTTGTTTCCTCTAATAACTGTTTGAGGTACCTTATTTCCATTGCGTTTTCCTCTGTTTTTGTTTCCTCTCTTCCCTCTTGTTCACCTGTCACGGCGCAAAACTTTGTTTCCACTCAGAAATTTCAAGTTCGTGTTTCTTTTCGCACATAATTGATGGAAAATCGTAAAGCATTGTATACACACTTTGAATTTACAGCTTTTGGTCGCACAACATTTACTACTCCGAATCTCGGTCATTTTTATCGGACACATCCGACATCGCGTCTTCTTCGTCCGCCATATTTTTAAACTCTTTCTTATCCCATTCTTAGTCCCATTGAAAATATATGGGGACTAATGAAGACTAAATAAGATGAATATTTTTTTTATAAATCTCTAATTCAAGGATTAAAAATATATGCGTAATAATTACAATTGAGCTTTGTTTTTTCCGGATACTTTCAAGACGGATTATACTTATAATAATAATTATATTGGAATAATGAAATTGCATACAGATTTCGTTCTAATTGAAATCGAATATTAAAATTTACAATGAAACCTGCTAATTAAATCAGTAATATCCAACTATGAACTATGGAAGAGTTCGCTAAAATTTCTGAGCACTTTCATAAATTTTTTCGTTACAGTTTTCTATTTGTAACGAGGGTCATCCACCATTGAAAACCAATGACCAATGCTCAAATTACATAAAGAACTGATACATGTATAGATTAACTTTTTCATATTTCGACCAGTGTATTACTATTATGTCTTCATTCAACTCAAAACGCCGATGCTCATATACACTAGGCCATCGAATCATAAAAACAGGATGTATAGCTTCCTGTTACATTTTACCGAAGATTGTCTTGATAGAATTTTAAATGGATATATTGAAAACCATAATTGAATAACGAAAAAGATATGGAGCCTTGCATTGTTTGATAAAATAGATATAGATAAAATCAATCTCCTACTGAAAAGCTAACGTGTGAAATATGAACATAACAAAAGAGGTTGATGCCTTCCAGTGTATCATACAAGTACTCCTTTCACGCATACTGATGAAATAGATGGAGAGATTAGTCAAGCTTCACGATATTGGAGGCGAGAACCATAAAGACGGCCCAGAAGGTTCGTATTCAATAAGAACTGTGCCCCTACATCCTAGCACGTCACCGTTTTACTTCGTCATCAATATGTAAGAAACCATCTCAGTTATTGTATTCGCTGAGAGCATATTTTTAATGCTTGCCAATTTCAAGCACTTTATGAACCTTCTACGAAATGGCTTGCATTGGTCATACTCACGTTCTTCCATAAAGTGCCCCCCCTTGCCCCCCTCGAGAAGAAAGTATCTTTTATGAGTGCGAAACAATGGACAGAAAGGTCTATGCGATGGAGTCCTTTATGAACAGGTCGGTCGTTAAATGGACGCAGTAATTATGTTTCAATTGTTCGTATGAATTTCCTGGAAGTAGTGACTTGAAATAGTGTTGATCATGTGCCACGTCTATTTCCGAAAATATTTCGGTTCAATTTTCTCGAGCATTTAATCAGTTTGAGAATATTTTGGAAGACTTGAGAATATTTTTGAAAGTATTATGAACTCTTTCTTTTCGAATCTTATCCAACAACTGGTACGATAATTCAATACGTTATGACAATCGTATCAGAAATAAAGTGCTCGTGAAAAGTTAAGGATATTGATGTTTTCCGAAGATACACCTCTTCTAGTTCATCGTGAAGCAAGTTTTCATTAAGTTGAATCATTTTTTGTGCATGTGTGTTCAGAAATACATATTTCATTGATTTTCCCCTCAGTCTGTACTAGTTTTCAATAAGATCAAAGGGTACTGAATTGTTTCAGCCGTTACTATTTGGTAGTTGATCTTAATTAAAACAAATTGTAGAAATTACTATGTTTTACTACCAATAAAAATATATATTACACATTTCCTTGTGACTCGAGTTTCGGGAAATGAACTATCCCATCATCAGACAACTGAAGACCTAACAGTGGTACAGAGGTATTTAAACAAAAGTGATAAATATTTTGAATATTTCAATAGATTCTAGATAACACCTAATAGTGGTACAGAGGTTTACAAGCGGAACGTGATAAAAAACCGGGTTAAAAAAGAGGGGCCTTCTAATAGATATCGGAATGTCGGCAATCGACAAAGACGGTTGTTAAACAGATGGTACCCATTTAAATATTTCAAATAACTTTTGGGGTTACATAACTCCGTACAGTCATTCATTATTTTTACGTTATTTAGTACATCTCAAATATTTGGATTTACATAGCTCCATAGAGTCATTCATTATTTTTTAAATTATTTTTATTGTGAACGAATTTGAAAATTCCAATAATCAGGTTTTTTTTCATTTGAATCTACATGTAAAATTTTCTTAAGGTTTTGTTTTGTCGAAAGGAATTACAGTTTTCTAAAGAATGAGTGGCAAAAGTTGAATTTTTGTTTACTTTTCATTAAATTCATTTTATGTTCGTTGAAAAAGGTTTTAAACAGATGTTACTTTTTGAATATCTCAAATATTTTCGATTTACATAGCTCCGTACAGTCATTCATTATTTTTACATTATTGTTATTGTGAACTAATTTGAAAATTTCAACATATTCTAGATAATCGAGTTTCTTCCCTTTTGATTCTACATGTAAATTTTAAGATTATCTATTGTGGGAAAGGAATGACCGTTTTCTAGACAATGAGTGGCAAAAGTAGAATTTTGTTTATTTTTTATGAAACTTTTTTATGAAACTTTTTAATTAAGATCAAAGGGTTCTACGCAAATTTTCATTAAACCAAGACAAGTGTTATCCGAAGACGATGCCAACAGGATGCTTCAGTCTGGTCGAACACAAGTGCAGAAAGCCTATTTCTCCACTGATAGCCAATGTGTAATATCACGTTTACTAGCACATTACTTTGCCACTGGAACTGATGGTCAAAGACCCATAAGTGGTAGATCACGTGCTACAACGCCAGTAGTAAACCGTTTTTCAACTCTTTCGGTGAGAAGACCTCTCAACACTTGCAGAATGGCCAAAGTCTATAAGATGCCACAGGTTTAAATTTTCCTAAGCAGAGTCAAAAGACGTTTCCATGAAGTCAATTTACTTACATCTACATAATCTACTTGTTACGGAGAGTTCAACTCACTCTCGAACACAAGCGTCCAAGAGTAGGCAATGGAGCGGGTACACTGGCGAAATGAAGGTGATACGTAATCTTTACTGAAGGTACATATATTAACATTTTTGCACGGCAGCTCCAAACAAAAGCGTGCTATCGTTTCGCCCAAATGTCTGTAATTTTCTAATTTTGAGCCAAAAATGGTCATAAACGACTAGGTTGGACTTACTGTTCAACAATCTGAGGTCAAAAGTAATTTTATCCAGTAGATCGGCCGTCGGCCGTCCGCTAACTTTCGAACGGAAAGTGCTAGAACATTGAAACCTCTCAGGAGAGGTTTACTGTCTTAATGCCACGTAAAAATCGTGGCATCGTGAATAATTCCTTTGATATCTCACTCTTCTATCCTGAAACACTCTACGTTTACATATTTCAAAGGGAGATTGGGTTTTTCTGAATAGTTAATACGAATTAATTTAATATGCTCAAACTTTGACGAGCAGTTTATTAGCATTGTAATTAATGCACAATTTCATTTACTGGAAAAAAACGTTTTAGTTCAAACTTAATGTGATCTTTTCAAAAAGAATCATCCACATAATCGTTGACAAATTCGACGAAGTTTCTCTTTAGATGATACAATATTACATATGAGACAACTAAATGCAAGAAGCTAAAATAATAATCACTTGATTAATCGACGTTCCCGAGAACTTTCATTTATAAGAAGGGATTTGGGTTAACATCTTTATAAGATTAGATTGACTGACCATTACAAACATCGTATGTTCGTTGATTTAACTGAAGACTGAACTTGAAATTGATGATTTGTGAAAGAAAATGATTTTTTCAGATGATTCTAATTTCTGGTAAAACTATAAAGTTCTCGTTTGCGATGTAACAACAATCCCCTGATTCTTGAGAAAGAAACCTTTGCACCCAGAAATATTTTGATGTGTCTTTATTCTCCTAAAATACGTTAATTTGTCCTCAAGAATGTAATTTAAAACATTTGGATTGATTTATGCGAGATTATTTGAAGTAAACGTAAACAAACTGCATCAAAAGGCAGCTCTTTAAAACATGTGTTCATTGAAATCGAAAAAATCAGAAATTCTTTCAATAATTTTTGAATAATACTATATAACCTAATCTTGCAACTGAATTGCATCTATTTCCGAATAATTTTAAATTGAACCCATGTATGTCAAACAGATAGCAAAAAAATAATAATTTTACGTTTAATCGCAAATTATGACTTGAAACCGGCGCTTTCGCCATTATGCACCTAAGTTAGTTTGCGACTAAATCTGAAATGAAAAATACCATTTAAATAATATACATAGGTTGATTTTCATTTATTATTAAGAGTTGAACACATGACGCATTTCGTTGCATTGTAACTTCCTCAAAAGCTTTTAAACAAGCTGTCAAAAATTTGGTGACAATATTCAGTTATGAGATTAGAGCAGTATAAAATTTTTATTACTTTCGGAAAAAACGCCGGATTCCTATGAGAATGAAAAAAATAAATGTGAACTAGACAACTTTCTGTCCATTCCCCTAACCAAAATTAAGTACACTTAAATATTATTTTTCACTTTCTAGTTCATTCAAACGCGTCTTTAGTTTTTCAATTTTATTTTATTTCTTTGCATGATTAATTATTTCAAATCCTGTGAAATTTTTCATTTTTTTTAATCACATTAGAAGTTCTTTCGAATGCCGTTCAGGTATTTTATCCAAAACTAGCGAAGGAAAATTATTGAGTCAGAAGAATATTTTGGTTAGAAAATAAAAAAAATTTTCTGAAAACCTACTGATCTTTTAACTTGAAATATCGTCTATTCTATCTCACCGCGATGTTTAAATGAATATTTCCGAAATTATGAAACAAGAGATAAATATGTTCATATAGATATATTCAATTGTTCTCTAATTGCTTCAGTTTTTACTTGACGGAAATTCATCTTGAAATTTGTTTGTGTAATCAATCAAACTAGCAAAAATTAAAACTGTTTTTCATTTATGAAAATTATAATTTCTTCAGTTTCATTGCACATCAGAGATTATTCAAACTTGAAAGAACACTACTAGGTTTCCTGAAGTTCCTAATATTGATCATCAATTTCAATTATCCATAATTTCTGCAAACGTTCGAGGTTATGATTCAGACGAGGGGAAAATTCTATTTTCAGTTGAGGTTTAATTTCCGATAACTAAAGTACATAGTAGCTTCACGTTTTAATCCGATGCTAACGCTCACTTGCCTCTAATTAACTTAATAATTAATTACTATAACATTGAATATCCCGAATTTAGCATACAAAATCCATATTATGAAACGAAACTTGAATCAGCATCTGAATAAAAAAGGATAATAAATATGCATTGAACCATCACTAGCCAGAACCTATCGGATATAGAAAAATGTTGAAGAAAAATTTGCGTTTGCGCGCACTCGTTTTTTATTACATATAAGGTGTGAAAATAATAATTCGCATCTTCCTAAAGCTGTCCCATGCGGAATATCATTCTTGACATGTAACAGAATATAATATTTGCTACACCTGTAATGCAAAACAATAATAATACGATCAAAATATCGTAAGACAAATATGAGCATGGTCTATTTCAACCTCTTTGTTTTCCTGAAATATAAAGAAGGTATATTCGAAAATGTATTAGAAATCTTAAGAATGAAATTAATGCAGAAACTTCTTTTGAAACACATTAATACCGCAATGCATTAAAAAAAATATATTATTTATATCTAAATATAATGGGAGTTAAGTCGATATTAGGCAAGTATGTTACAGAATATTCTAAAAAGTTTACCCCATCGATATTTCAGGATACTTAAGAAACAAAAAATAAAATGAGATTGACATATATATTCTAGAATATTTTTAATCGACTGAAATTTTCAGGAACATCACCTTTCTAAATTATATACCCACATTAACTACAGAGAATTATTATTATTATCCTGATTCTCCTAGATCTTCTATGGAGATCTAGAATGTGTTGGATTGCTTTTATTATCGAATAATTAAAAAAATTAGTGTCGCAGAAACCGATCATAGAAAAAGGTCAAAAATGCTTTCCGGATTTTTGGAGATCACAGACATTTTAGATATCGGGTGCCCACCTAAAGTCACTCAAAACAATCACTCACCTAGTACTTTTAAAATAATCGTATGAGAATGAACTACAGTGTCATTTCTCAAGATGCATGTGTAGTTTCCTGCGTCATTTTCGGATACCGATTTAGTGTAAACTGTCTGATTGGCATCTTCTGGATACAAGATCAGCTGGGAACTTGTCAATGCCCACGGATAAGCTTTTCCGTTCTTATACCTGTAACAGAATTGAGTCCATTAATAATGACATTTGTCAAATATAACACTTGGGTATTAATTCCTACTTTTGAAACTTTGTAAATTAGATTTTTACACAGACTAGGTGATAATTAGTTGATAACCAAATCAAATCAACGTTTACTCAAGATAGTAGATCATAGAAACAAAATTGTTTACTTTATAACGCCTCTTTCCAAGACATCTATGATTTTCGAATTTTTATATTTATAAAATTTGAATATCAAAACAGATTTAATCTGTTGTCTTCTACAATTTTAATTTCAAGAAATTCTTTCTGAAGAAACTTTAAGAATTAAATTAATGTCTTTATAAGCACTGCTCATATTTAATAGACGTATAAAATCCAAATTCATCATACAATATCAAATGGAATTAAGAAAAATCAACGAATATAAATTGTCAATTGAAATTAAAATATAAATAAGCAAACATTTTTTGTTTCGTTCCAGGCATGCGTACTGAACTCTTCAGACAAACGTACGAAGCCCTGTTTGCTACAAAATGTATTGTTTTCTGATCCTATATTTATGAAAAATAACTCTTTCCCAAAAATATAAAACATAATTTCAAGAACTTCTCAAAAACTAATTTATTTGAAATAATTCAATATATTTAAATAAATTACTTCAAAACATGTAGCACATCCTCAAGAAATAATTAAAATTACGATAAGATCAGTTCAACTTTACTTATAAAAATAATAAAATCAATTAAACAATGTATAGACTTACCGAGTGCAACTTTTAACTAAGACCAAGTGCCTTATAAGCTTTGTATGATTTTTTGTGAACATGGAACATAGAGAACCTTGGATATAAATGTACCTATTTGCACGTTCATATATCATATATTTTTGAAGTTGCACTCGGTAAGTCTATACATTGTTTAATTGATTTTATTATTTTTTATATGTAAAGTTGAACTGATCCTATCGTAATTTTAATTATTTCTTGAGGATGTGCTACATGTTTTGAGATTTTTTGAAGTAATTTATTTAAATATATTGAATATTTCAAATAAATTAGTTTTTGAGAAGTTCTTGAAATTATGTTTTATATTTTTGAGAAAGAGTTATTTTTCATTGATATAGGATCAGAAAACAATACATTTTGTAACAAACAGAGCTTCGTACGTTTGTCTGAAGAGTTCAGTACGCATGCCTGGAACGAAACAAAAAATGTTTGCTTATTTATATTTCAATTTCAATTGACAGTTTATATTCGTTGGTTTTTCTTAATTCCATTTGATATTGTATGATGAATTTTGATTTTATACTCGTCTATTAAATATGAGTAGTGCTTATAAAGACATTAATTTAATTCTTAAAGTTTCTTCAAAAAGAATTTTTTGAAATTAAAATTGTAGAAGACAACAGATTAAATCTGTTTTGATATTCACATTATTGTCAGGTTCCAGCCAAAAGATTTAAGATGTATTTAATTCTGTCTCTTTCTACCAAGTCAGCAACAAGAGACAGCAACAATCAATATGATCATAAATATTAATGATAATAAGGTTATCACGTCAAGCAAGTGCTGTCACGATTTTTTTTTAACGATAGGTTTCACGAACTTTCGATCGTTACACAAAAGTAATGAACTTGAGCTAAGTTGGCTCCAGAATAAATTCGATAAATAAAAATTGATAAGTGTGCTGGAAAAGCACACTTAAAACTGAAAAATTATTTACTTTCGTTACTTCAACAAGGGAGGCTCAAATTGTTGAAATCAACTCAAAAATGTTCAATCACAGGGCTTGAATGTAAAACAAAGAATAAATCTGTTGATCTTAGTTTGGGAAAACCCAACGTGAGCCTCTGACCATAGTTCTACGAGTGAACTTAGACGAGTAAAAATTAACGTGTTAATAAGAATGTAAAATTAAGGGGGAAAACACAGTATACCTTCAATGATTCATTAAAGTAGTTTCAATTTATATAATAGTTATTTCCTAGCAACATAATTGAAACAACCACGCAAATTTTAATCGCAAAAGGATACTTTGTTATCAAATCAAGCAGTGTTTATTTGCATCTATATATCAAAAACAATAACTCGACAATTTTCCGAAACCTCTATAAAGCCAATATGAAAAATATCTCTAGAAATTTTCAACATTAAACTGAATAAAATGTCGAAGAATCCAAAGTTTTCGTTTTATTAAAACCAAATTTCTTTCCAAAATTTCAAAACATAACCTGAAGACTTCAAAAACAACTTGCTCAAAATAAATTCCTTAAAAATGCAGGATGTCTTCAAAAAGCAATTTAGAATTATTACAACGGAAACTCGTCAGCCCTAATTCACATTTAAAAAATAAAAATAATTAACAAAATATATCTTAACATACCAACTGAATGCCGATATCTGAACAAACATTAGAATGAAGTGAACTTTTAAAAATCCTACGTATTCTATGTTCGCCACAGAAACTACACAAAGTTTGCAAGGTATTTTATGGGCTCTCTTAAAACCAAATGATAATATGATATAAATTTAAACGCACATAGAATACGTAGGTTATTTAAAAGTTCACTTCATTGTTTGTTACCGGCATTCAGTTGGTATGGTAAGATATATTTTGTTAATTATTTCTATTTTTTAAAGGTGTAGGACCGAAGAGTTTCCGTTGTAATAATTCTATATTGAAGATATTCTGCATGTTTCAGGAATTTTTTTGAAGGAACTTATTTTGAGCAAGTTGTTTTTGAAAAAGTTCTTAAGTTTATGTTTTCCATTTCTGGAATAGAATTTGGTTTTAATAAAACAAGGAATGAAACAAAATTTTATCCCCTTCAAGTATTTAATCAGTAGATTTAATTGATAATTTATATTTCTTTGGATTCTTTTATTCCCTTTGGTAATGTATCATAAGTTTTTAATTATATATTTCTACTAAATTTATAGTGTGTTCTTAGACATTTATTTAATTTGATTCTAAAAAATTATTTTAATTAAAATTTGTAGTAGTAGTAAACACAATAAATCTGTATGATATTTAAAATTTTTAAATAATCCTTCTATCAAGTAAAAACCTTTTTTTATTATTAAATATGGCTTAAATAAAAAAGATGTTCTTTCTTGATAGAAGGATTATTACAAAATTTAAAATAGCATACATATTTCTTCTGTAAACCTTCTACAAATTTTCATTTCAAAAAATCTTTTATTCAGAAATTTTTAGAATTAAATTAAATGAATGTCTTTAGAACAAAGTACCAGGTACTGTGTAATAAGTATTAATTCTATATGTCTACTAAATTCACACGGTGTGTTCTAAAGATATTCATTTAATTTTATTCTATATATTTTTGAATAAAAGTTTTTTTTAATTAAAATTTGCAGAAGGTTTACAGAAGAAATCTGTATGATATTTTGAATTTTGAAACATGGACTTGTTTGGAAAAAATGTTTTGCAAAATTAGAGTTGTCTTTTCGATGCTTGATTTTCTTTGAACATTTTTGTGAAAGTTTTCCCGGTTTGTTCTACATATACGCAACTGCGTTAAAACTCAATTCATGAACGCCTGAAGTAATGCGCCAGTGGTTTGTGTCTTTAGCATTAAAAAATAGTTGGAAATTTTACATGATTGCGTGAAAGTTATTTTAAAGGTTAATTATGAAACTAATTGAGATATATTTTGTGAAATTAGTACAAAATATGTTAGTTATATAAATTTTTTGTTATTGTCTCCTGTTTTTTTTAATTTCATCTACTTTTAGTAGCAGGAATAGAGAACTGTGTGAAAATACAAATTCAAGCTATCAAATTCGTGGAATACAATTCATAAATATTCGACACTAATATTGACCGCACGGAACAACGTGTGATTCAGATTCAAATAATTTCAAGGTCATAAATTGGCCGGTTGTGGTGAGAAACTGTGAACCATTGTTGACCTGCCTGTATTTTTAATGGATGGGTTTATTTTTCAGACAGCGGAAATTCTTTCGAAGAGGGTTCGTAATTTCGGAGAGAAAGACGATGACAGGGTTATCATGAGTTTCATTCCGAGAATATCCGTTTCGATCAATTTTTTCACTGTCGAAACCTCACGGATTAATCATTGTGGTTTCAGCTTATGCTTCATCATTCAACGTGAGAAGGTTTGTAGGTAGTAATTTATAATTATAAATGAAGTATAAGCACGCTATTGTAATTTCCAAATTTAGCTTTTTCCGAACTTGTTACAATGTGTGGTTAGATCATTTGAAAATTTATAAAAGCACTCAGCCAAGTAGTTCGGCCAAAAACAATCTTTGCAGTGTACATAATTCGCAAATATGAATATGAAATAAAGTTTCAAAGTCCAAAATCTAAAAGGAGGAGAATATCAACTTCCAAACAAATCAAGACCCAAAAATTATCAAAGACAACAAAGTATACAAATCTGAGACACTGTCTGAGGTTAGTGAGGCACCCGTATAAAAGATGGGCCATCTACAGTTTGCATTTTGAAGTAGTGGTTATTTCAAGTCTGGCAACACTTTCGTCATTCGTGTTTTGACAGGAAGTAAGTATTTGACATTAGCGGATGGGGTACTGTAGCCAGTAGTGGCGGTCTTTTGAGTGATGTTCTTCATTCGTGAATTTCAAGGTTTAACCTTTCTAATAAACATGTAACTGAAAAAATATTTATTAGTTTTTTATTTATGGATGGCCGACCCCTTATAAAATGTTTGGGAAATTAGAGGATTTCGCGGATAGTATATCCTGAAAACCGTAATATAACATATGATCAAGCAATCGACAACAATCAAAGAATATTTCCACTCGAAAATGGTTAGAGAAACACAATATAACCCAGGCCATAAAATACCTCACCAGCTTTGTGTGATGAACACAGAATACGTTGGATTTTTAAAGTTCTCTAATTTTAGTGTTTGTACAACAAGGATACCATGAAGTCTTTCTGGTAAGTTATTTTTTGTTAATTGATTTTATCTTTTAAATGTGAAGTAGGACTGACGAAGATCTTATTTAATTTCAAATTGTTTTTTGAGGATTTGCTACATGTTTTGAGAGAAGTAACTTATTTAAATATATCAAATATTTCAAATTTATTAGTTTTGGAGAAGATCTTAAAATAATGTTTTCAATTATTGAAAAAGATTTGGTTTTCATAAATAAACGATCAGAAATAAAATTTGGTCTCCTTCAAGTATAAATTTAGTTATTATAATTGATAATTTATATTTGGTTTTTTTTATTCTATTTGATATTATATAATCAGTTTTGATGTCCACTTAATTTATGCAGTTTATAATGCTTATAAGACATTAATTTAATTCTAAAAGTTTTTGAATAAAAATTTTTTGAAATTTATAGGAGGCTAACAGTATTCTGTTTTGATATTTAAATTTTACAATAACCTCAATAATATCTTGATTATTTCAAATATTTCCTGGATTGAGATTCAATGCAAAATAATTGTTTTTGTTTCAAGACATATTCCATCAACTTGTTATGTTATTTTTAATTAAAAAAAAAAAATAAATGAAATAGAAAAAGGCTTTTTACTTGATAGAAAGGATATAACAAAATTTGAATATCAGAACAGATTTAATCTGTCAGTTTTCTACAATTTTAATTTCAAAAAAATTTTTATTCAAAAAACTTTTAGAATTAAATTAAAGTCTCATAAGTACCGCTCATCTTTAATAGACGTATACAATCAAAACTCAATATACACTATCAAATGGGATAAATCAACCAACAAATATAAATTGTCAATTAAAATTAATAAATAAATATTTGAAGGAGACAAAATTTTGTTTCTGATCTCACCATTATGAAAACCAATTCCTTTTCAAAAACATAAAACACAATTTAAGGACTTCTCAAAAAATATAATTTATTTGAAATATTCAATATATTTGAATATTCAAATAAGTTAATTCAAAAATCTCTCAAAACATGCATTATATCTTCAAAAAACAATTAGAGATTTTTGAATTGACTTGAATTCCTTAAATTGTGGTTTATGTTTTTGAAAAGGAATTGGTGTTCATAATGGTAAGTTCAGAAACAAAATTCTATCTCCTTCAAATATTTATTTATTAGTTTTAATTGACAATTTATATTTGTTGGTTTATTTATTCCATTTGATACTGTATATTGAGTTTTGATTGTATACGTCTATTAAATATGAGCGGTGCTTACATTAAGTTAATTCTAAAAGTTCTTTGAATGAAAATTTTTCTGAAATTAAAACTGTAGAAGACTGACAGATTAAATCTGTGTTGATATTCAAATTTTATTTTCAATTGTTAAAAATTTTCCAATTGAACTAATACTTTCTATGGTCAGATTCAATCTGAAATAATTGTTTTTCCTTCTGTATATATTCCAACATTTTCAAGTTTTTCACAACAATTTTTTATTTCATTTCGTAATTTCTAAATTTATCCTCCATTCAATTTGAAGTGTTTTTGTTTTATGTCTTGTCTTCATTAAGGTATATTGTGTTCAAAAAATTTAGGTGATTAAAATAATCACGTTTCTTTGCCGTTCACATTCCAACGATACAATCAAATCTGCAAAATGTATGTAGTGTTGAGTTAATTATGTATTATCTTTAAATGAATACAGAAAATACAAATAAAATTATGAATAAGTGACAAACTAGTCAATCCCTCCGAGGTATTTTATTGACACATCAACACTCTAATAGCTGAAAGCTATTTATTCTTACAGTCTATTAAAATAACCGTCAGTTAATAATGAAGTAATAATTAATGAATAAAAACGTCAGGAGACTGTGCCATTGCGGCTTCTTTAAAGTCAAAATAAAGTTTCTTGGAAGGCCACAACAGTCTTTTATACAATTATTCCTGAAATATGAGGTTATTTATGAGCTACCTTTTTATTGCATGGGAAGGTATAAATCATAAAACGCCATGTCGTAAACCATTCGATGACGCTGGAGGGACAGACGCAGAAAAGGGCAGGGACTGATTAGCAAAATAGGAGAAGAAAAATTTAACTTGACAGTAAGTTAACAATTTATTTTTAGAAAAACCTTAAATAATTTTTTTATATACCTTTTAATTCAGAGGTATAAAAACATATTATATCATTGGAATTGAGATTACGACATGCTTTTTTTCGATTGTTACTAGTTATTTTCATTTTGAGATTACAAATGTTTCAAAATTTGAATATTTTAACAGATTTAATGTTGGATATTTTAATTTCAATAAAAATTTTATTCGAAAAATTTTTAGAATTAAATTTAAGTCTCATAAAAACAGTTTATATTCAATAGACGTATAAAATCAAAACTCAAAATACAATATCAAATGGAATAAATAACCCAACAAATATAAATTGTCAATTAAAATTAATAAATAAATATTTGAAGGAGACAAAATTTCGTTTCTGATCTTGAAATTATGAAAACTAAATCTTTTTCAAAAATACAAAACATAATTTAAGGACTTCTCAGAAAATATATAATAATTAATTTGAAATATTTAAAATATTTAGATATTTTGAGAGATTTTTTAAGTAAATTATTAAAATATATTAAATATTTCAAATAAATCATAATTTCTGAGAAGTCCTTAAATTATGTTTTTTTTATAATTTTTCATAATTGTAAAATCAGAAACAAAATTTTGTATCCTTCACATATTTATTTAATTAATTTTAGTTGACAATTTATATCTGTTGGGTTGTTTATTTCATTTGATATTGTATATTGAGTTTTGCTTTTATACGTCAATTAAATATAAGCTGTGCTTATAAGACATTAATTTAATTCTAAAATTTTTTTTGATATTAGGAGTACAAATAAGTTTCCGCCGTTTTTTAACACAAATTAAATATTTATTATAGAATAACTTGCTGAGTGACTTCTAATGTTAGAGCAAGTTTTTTTTGTGTTTGAGATGAATCTTCCTCCAATAATTCCTCCAATTCTGCATCCTCGTAAATTTTTGGCCTTCCACTGCGATCTTTGTCTTCTACGTCGAAATCACCGTTTTTAAACTTTTGAAACCACTCTCGATACGTTCTCTCACTCAAAGCACCCTCACCATATGCTTCTACGAGCAACTGATGCGCCTCAGCAGCAGATTTATTTAAATTAAAGAAGTAAACTAATATTTCCCGCAAATGACGCTTACTTGGCCCAAATTTTGACATTTTCAACTTATAAAAATTATATTTTACCAATGTAAAATCAATGATATTAATAGGTTATGTTGTTCTTGAATGTCCAAACTATTTTTTAAGCCGGTTATCATCTGCCAAAGCTAACCGAAACTCCGTGCCGCGCCATCTACAATAAAACGGTGGCAACTTATTTGTACTCCTAATACAATTTTTTTTAAATTAAAATTATAGAAGACTAACAGATTAAATCTGTTTTGATATTCAAATTTTGGAATATTCCTTATATCAAGTAAAAAACCTTAAATGGCCCACCCCTTACGTCTTAATTCAGTTGACTCTAAAAATTGAAATGTTTAAAAGTTTTGATTTGATATTTTTTTGAATAAATTCAGAAAATAAAGAATTGCAATTAAAAATAAAACTCAAAAACTTACTATCGGATTTTCATGAAAATTAGTAAGGATGTCATATAAAGGGTTTTCCAATAAGAGATTGCACTTCGAATAGCCTTCTATCTGGGCAGCGGTCACTTTTGAAGCTATCATGTAAAAACTACGCCATTACTAAAAATTGAACGATGCAATCCTCTATAACGCATTGAAATTGTTTATCAACTCAAGAACAACTGAGAATATTGACACTGGAGACTGTAATGTTACGATGAATGGATTGCGCCATCGAACTTTAATTGATGAATTTTTATGGCCGGAATTGGAATATATTGATGTGGACGACGTCTATTTTCAACAAGACGGCATTACGTACCACACAAGCAACGAAATAATCGCAATTTTGCAAGCGGAGTTTCCTGGTCGTGTTATTTCTCGAAGAAGTCAACAATTGGCCACCGAGATATCGCGATTTAACACCTTTAGACTTTTTTCTTTGGGATTTGATTTTCATAATATAAGGTTGGTACTTTGTAATGAGTGTTAATTCTATATGTCTACCAAATTATTGAAAGTAAATGTCTAACTTGGAACTCCCACTAATCCCGCCCTGTCGGGTTCAAAATTCGGCAAACCCCAATTCCTGAAACTGTCAGAAGAGACTCAGGTAAAAATTCTTTATGGTTAAGCGCCCTTGTTGTGAGCTCGTGTCTTCCACAGAAACCTCCAGTTCTCATTCATAATATCAAAGGATCCGAGATGACTCTGCGTTACTTCGGTGCCATCCCAGAGTACTTTTCGAGAGGCTACCTGCAACGCCACTTTCACACCAATTTTTTCACAATTGGATCCAAAGTGTTTAAATTTAAACACTTACTCACTGCCCAAAAGAAGGCTGGCGTGAAGATTAGAAAATGACAACAATTGGTGGCTGGCAACCCGCCTACTAGAATATGGCATGTTATCTCAATTTTTGCTGGTAGGCTGGCTCACCAGTTAAAAAACCTATTAACAATTCTCACATTTGATGCGAATCAAGAATAATGAAAATATTCATTGGTTTTGTAATTACTTTCTGAATAACAAACGAAAGTTTCAAGCCAGCGAAGCAATCGTGGAAGTGATCAACAATTGAATATTCTAAAAGGATTGGGTAATTTTTTTTATTAATAGTATTCATGTTGAAACGTTTAAGAATATCATCATAATTTTTAAATGACTTTAAATTCATAATTATATATTCTAACTTCTACAATATATATTGAAACTATATACAAAAACTATCAAATTGGTATCCTTATATATAATCAATAAAAAATATTTTTCAATGTCTCGGAAAAAGCCTTCTCACATCCCGACATGTAACAAATGTACTAACAAAAGCTATATAAGTATGTATATTAACATACAAATACAATAAAATCCACTATTCCAAAATTATCTAAAATTCTCAGAATAAAGGATCAAATAAAAACAATTGAACGAGAGTTCCAACATTTGATAGCTATTTCGGTCTCTAGACCTCTTCAGTAATGTATTGAATTCAGATTAAAATATGCAACAAGATCAAAATTTTACTAAATACGATGAAACCTGGAACGAATAAACTCCATGTAAGCTTTAAAGTATCTTGTGATATATTTGAATCTGAATTCAATACATTTCTGAAGAGGTCGTAGAGACCGAAATAGCAAATGTTCAAATTCTCCTTCAATTATTTTCATTTGATCCTTCATTTTGAGAATTTTAGATAATTTTGGAATAGTGGATTTTCTTGTATTTAAAGAAAGTGGAGATTTATACTTGATAGAAGGTATAAAAAATTATTTAAATATTTCAATATTGACAGATATATTCTGTTAGCCTTCTACCTATTTAATTTCAGAAAATTATATTTAATATTATAACCTCAGGAATTAAATTAATGTCATATAAGTACTACTTATATCAAACGACATATAAACATTCATTATAAGACATCCAAATGATATAACAAAATCCAATAAATATAAATTGTTAACAAAAATCCTATGAATAATTTAATATATCTGTGAATATTAAAATATGTAAATAATTTTATATACCTTCTATCAAGTATGAACCTCCATTTATTTTATTTTATTCATAATACATAATTATTTGGTTTCTTTAACATTCTTTATACAGATGGTTCTTGTGCTATAACACAGGTCGTTAAATTGCCTTTCAATCTTTTAGATCAATGGTAAATCACAGAATTATTTATTTGAGTTAACATTACACTCCATTTAAATTTTCAGTATTCATTAACCAGAAGTTTTCTGAAGTGATATAAGGTGAGGAAATATTTTTTGTTGATTGATGTTATATTTTATTGAATGTGAATATGATTGAGTACGGACGAAGCGAATTCTCTCTTAAAACTCGTTTTTTAGGAATATTTTTACATATCTTGAGATTTTCTAAAAAGTAACTTAGATATCCAATAATGCAGAATATTCTAAGTAAAATAGTTTCTTGATGAAATTCTTAAGATTATGTTAAACAATTTTGAAAGATATCTGTTTTCATAAGAGGGATAAGCAGAAACAAAAATTTTGTCTACTCAAAATATTTAATTTATAGGAATTTTGTTAACAATTTATATTTATTGGATTTTGTTATATCATTTGGATGTCTTATAATGAATGTTTATTTTATATGTCGTTTGATATAAGTAGTACTAAAATGACATTTATTTAATTCCTGAAGTTATAATATTAAATATAATTTTTTGAGATTAAATATGTAGAAGGCTAACAGAATATATCTGTAAATATTAGAATATTTAAATAATTTCTTGTTTTTGTATGTTAATATACATACTTATATAGTTTTTGTTAATAAATTTGTATTAATACGTTTTATGTCGGGATGTAAAGAGGTTTTTTCCGAGATATTGAAAAATATTTTATATTGATTATATATAAGGATATCAATTTAATAGTTTTCTATATAGTTTGAATATATATTGTAGAAGTTAGAATATATAGTTCTGAATTAAAAGTCATTTAAATTTAACTACTATCAAGTATCGACTCACATTCAAATTGATTTTTATCACATTTTTCAACTTAAGCAGCAATATTTCAAAATAATTATTATAATTTGAACTCCTGAAAATCGCTTAAACAATGTTAAATACTCCGGTGATAATTTTTAATTCATACATCGTATAAATGTTAATGTATTCTCTATTTTCAGTTCAATATCGGCTATCACTTCATTTCCATTAGGAGGCTCATAACGATATATTCAAATTATTGAGCAGAGATAACTATAAGCGTGAAATATTGCAATGTTTACCAATTATATTGCCATTAAAACGGCGTCCGTAATCGCAAATACATTAAAAATAATTATTTTTTATATTTCCTCGAATAAAATTCCGAAAAAACAATGGATTCGTTCATTTTTTATGTCAATATTCACAGAATTTTTAATTATATTTAAAAATAGTTACTGACATATAATATTTGTTCATTTTCTATATCCCTCGTAGTTCGAACTTACCAATCAAACCGTTGTTGATTAATTGTTACATTTATGATTGGATTCTTAGAAATATGATATTAACTTGGATGTTTATAACGTTGTAAAGCTAATCCGAAATATGAATTTTTTTTATTATATAATTGAAGTGGATAATTAATATAATAATGGAGCTCTGAAATAAAAATTTTCATTCAGTAATTGGCAATTTAAATGTATCAAAATATTATTCAGAATATCTTCCTAAATGAATCAATGAATAATAATTGTGAAGTCAAACGTTGTAATGAGTGAATAATTAAATGGGAACATTAGGAACGAATCAAAATTTAAATTCGTGAGTGCCATTTGGCTCTTGGAATTTGATATAAAAAAATATCCTGCCAAATTGTTCTTGTCGCGGATTGAGAATTCGTGGAAAACTATAGCTGGAACTCAGACTAAGCGATTTAGGTCTAAACATGGTAGAAAATTAATTTCCGTATAAAACCTAATTTAAGTAAATCGGTCCTTATTTGATGGGAATTCATTTTAATTAAATAAAATAGTAAAAAATATTTCCTAAATTTTTCAATGCACAACAATTGTCTTGTACAGTATGGCTTTTTCAGGTTTACATTTTGAAGAATTCAAAGACCAACTTTCAAAATGTTAACCTGAAAAAGCCACGTTGTTTGCGAAACAATTGTGTTGATTTTATAAATTGAAAAAATATTTTTCATCATTTTATTTAACCTATAAACAAATTTTATCTGTATCTGTAATTTTACAGCATGCATTTTGAAGTACATAGAATTCGAAAATCATTAAAAAGGCTGGAAATATGATCTTCTTATTGCCTCCTCATCTTCAAACAACTGAATAACTTCGAAAGTGCAGTCACAAAAATTTGTAAAATTTGAATTTTTTTAAAAGTAAAACATGTGTTATTTCTTAAAACTTGCTTTTATTATGATCGCTTGTCAAAACAGTTCATTATGTGATAAATTTAGTAAATATTACAAATCTTTGATCTTGCTTTTGTTATTTTTCCCAAATATGGTTGTATCTATCAGGCAACCCAACTTTCTGATATTCGTGAAACTTCTGCATATTATCAATAAATGAACGAAACTCAAATAAATCAATGTAAGATCCCACTCCAGTGGATGAAAATAATTCATCTTGAAGAATTAAAAATTCAGAACAACCTTCGTTGCTTGCGAAATCAACCGAATATATTCCTCTTCAGATACCATTAACATTAAAACGAGATAAATATAGGGAATTATCAAAAACTCAAAGTTCTTTCTGATATCGAAGGAAAGAGCTGTATAATTTCTAAGAGATTAATTATACTAATCCAGTGATATTCGAACAACGAAAACGAAATCTCAGACAGGTCTGGTCTTGTTCTACCGTTTGGGTACCTGTGCTGACCTTTGGTTCTCAAGATTCTTGGTAGTGACTCATTAGGAATTCTGCGTTACTGAATAACACCTCATTGCTGGAGAGTTCGAATTCGAACAATGGATCTTTTCAAACGTAACGTAACTTGTAGAAAAGAAGACCGATTATTAGTACTAATTTCAGTTCAATTACTTTCGATCTAACTTTTCTAAAACACTTCTAGTGCCTTTAATAACAAGAGTTCAACGATCGTCAAAAATTACATGATGGTAGGAAAGAAGGATTAGTGTCTTTCTCAATGAACAGAATTTAATAATGGTACTTGAGAAAGTCAAAACATTTATTTTTTAAAAAAGAACTAACCTGTATGACTGACTCCAGATGTAAGCAGTATATGATTTAAAGTGAAACACACTATTTCGGCTTATTTGTATTGTTTACACAATTGTTTCATTGTCGGCATTAGATAACCGCTACGTGCATGTGATATAATACAAAGAAATTTCTCAATTATTAATACAAATATATTGAAAATTACTATGAAGAAGTATTTGCACATTAGCTGTAGTATTTGCAGATAATAGCTGGAATATAATTCTCCAGAACCCCTACAGATTTAAATCTAAATAAATCTCATGAAAACATTTTGAATTAAATTTTTAAAAAACATGTCCTAGATACACTGTATCATTTTATAAACATATAATATATTTGAAAAAAATTTAATTCTATTAGGAGTACAAATAAGTTTCCGCCGTTTTATTCTAGATGGCGCGGCACGGAGTTTCGGTTAGCTTTCGCAGATGATAACCGGCTTAAAAAATAGTTTGGACAATCGAGAACAACATAACCTATTAATATCATTGATTTTATATTGGTAAAATATAATTTTTATAAGTTGAAAATGTCAAAATTTGAGCCAAGTAAGCGTCATTTGCGGGAAATATTAGTTTACTTCTTTAATTTAAAGAAATCTGCTGCTGAGGCGCATCAATTGCTCGTAGAAGCATATGGTGAGGGTGCTTTGAGTGAGAGACCGTGTCGAGAGTGGTTTCAAAAGTTTAAAAACGGTGATTTCGACGTAGAAGACAAAGATCGCAGTGGAAGGCCAAAAATTTACGGGGATGCAGAATTGGAGGAATTATTGGAGGAAGATTCATCTCAAACACAAAAAGAACTTGCTCTAACATTAGAAGTCACTCAGCAAGCAGTCTCACATCGTTTAAAATCATTAGGAATGATTCATAAACAAGGAAATTGGGTTCCGTACGGCGGAAACTTATTTGTACTCCTAATAAATGTTTTCATGAGATTCATTCAGATTTAAATCTGTAGAGGTTTTGGAGAATTAATTCCAGCTATTATCTGTAATATGCAAATACTTCTTCATAGTTATTTTCAATATATATGTATTAATAATTGAGAAAATTTCTTTCTATTATATCGTATGCACGTGGCGGTTATCTAATGACCAGTCTTAAGTCGTATCTTCTTTCATTGTAATTTCTCTGATATAACCTAATTTTCGCCTAGGCCATGCTTACCCAAAAATTGGTTAGTTGTTTCAGAAATGTCTGGAGAAAAAAAGGTATTTTTTTATATATTTTTCAATGATTATTTTGTTTATTAAAATAACTCCCTACTGAAGAGATTTGGGTCCGAATTTATCAGGTTCTTTCTCTGAAGAATGTGCTATATATTCTTTAGAAAAGGAAAAAAAGAAACCTTTTTGAATTATATGTTGGGCATTTTTTGGTGATGATCCAATCGGAACATAAATGCACAACGTGATGTCTAAATAATTTGGTCTTTATTTTATATTTCTTTTGATTCTTCATGAGTTATTTTCCACTCCATGTGATGATGATAATATATGTCTGTAAAGTTATACAGTTTATCTAGGGACATGTTTTTTAAAAATTTAATTCTAAATGTTTTCATTAGACTTCTTCAGATTTAAATCTGTAGAGGTTCTGGAGAATTAATTCCAGCTATTATGTGTAATATGCAAATTCTTCTTCATAGTAATTTTCATGTGTATTAATAATTGAGAAATTATATCACATGCACGTGGCGGTTATCTAAGGCCGAATCTAAATCGTATCTTCTTTCATTGTATATTTCTGTGATATAACCTAATTTTCGTGTAGGGCATGCTTGTCCAAATATTTGTTAGTTGTTGCAGAAATTTCTGATGAAAAAAAAAGGTATTTTTTATATATTGGGAGTTTTTTTAGAGTGATTGAACTTTAAATTGAAATGGAAAACATTTAAATTAAGATTGAAGCCAAATTTTTTTCATCTGAAAGATAATTTTATGACATTTATGTTTTAAAAATAATTTCCGGCATATGTCCACCACGACTAGCTCTGAGGAACCGCATTCGGGCCGACCAATTTTGGATCACTTTGTCCAGTAATTCAGGCCTTATTTCATCAATAATACGAGTTATGGTGGCTTCCAAAGCGTCTATTGTTTCTGGTTTATCGGCATAAACCAACGACTTGACATAACCCCAAAGAAAATAATCCAGTGGAGTTATGTCGCATGATCTTGAAGGACAATTAATTGGACCATTTCTGGAAATAATGTTATCGTCCAATCTTTCTTTCAATAAATCAATTGTTCCGGTAGCAGCATGAGGTGTAGCACCATCTTGTTGAAACCAAAACATTTCTGGGTCGATACCATTCAAATTTTGAAACTAATAATCATTGATCATCGATATATAATGAGCACCATTCACTGTAACATTAGCTCCAGCCTCGTTTTTAAAAAAATATGGACCGATGATGCCTCCACGTGTAAAACACACCATACAGTGCACTTTTCAGGATACAATGAAATCTGCAGCACTTCTTGAGGATTGTTTTCACTCCATATATGGCAATTTTGCTTGTTTACATAGCCGTTCAATCAGAAATGAGCTTCATCACTGAACACAATTTTACGATAAAAAAGTGAATCAACTGTTCTAGGGCCCAATCAGCAAACAAACGACGCTTATTATGGTCAAGTGGCTTTAGTTCTTGAACCAGTTGGATCTTGTATGGGTGTAGACCAAGATCTTCACGCAAAATTTTCCATGTGGTGGATGCACAGAGTCCAACTTGTGAACGTCGACGAATAGATCATCATTAACACTATGACTTAAAGCAGCGATATTTTCTTCTGTACATACAGTTCTTTGTCTTGTTGTTGTTGCATCGAGTAGAGAAAATGTTGTCCGAAATCTATCGATAGTTCGACGAATAAGCTGCACTGATGGACGATTATGTAAACCATAAATTTCAGGAAGTGCTCTAAAAGTTTGGCGAATAGAACATTGATTTTGAAAATAAATTTCAACACTAAAGTTCTATCACTCTAAAAAAAACACGATTTTTTTTACTGATTATTTTGTTTATTCAAATAACTCCCTACTGAAGAGATTTGGGTCCGAATTTATCAGATTCTTTCTCTGGATAATGTGCTATATATTCTATGACAAAGAAAGAAAAAAGAAGCCTTTTTGAATTATATGTTGAACATTTTTTGGTGATAGAACTTGTGTTTCTTCAACATCCAATCGAAACATATATGCATAAGGTAATGTCAAAATAATTTGTTCTTTATTTTATATTTCTTTTGATTCTTCATTAGTTGATTTTCACCACATGTAATGATGATATATGTCGGTAAAGTGTATCTAGGACATGTTTTTAAAAAAATTAATTCAAAATGTTTTCATGAGATTTATTTAGATTTAAATCTGTAAAGATTCTGGAGAATTAATTCCAACTTTTATCTGTAATATGCAAATACTTTCTTATAGTTATTTTCAATATATATCCTCTATATACATTTCGATTAAATAATAAGCACTCTAATGAGAGCGTGCAAAAGGTCATTAATTTGCATAACACCATATTTAAGTAACCTACTACGAAGCCACATTTACTTATTTACAGAGTGACCACTATATCCACACACCATGTCACTTATAATTCGCGGAAGCGCATAGGCCCTATGGATCTTTGTACTTCCTGTTCAACGCTCTCGACTCGGCCTATGTGAGACCCATGAGGTATGAGGGAGGATGAAGAGTACAATGACACTCTGAATTCACAGACGTAAGAATTAGAATTCGTATTGCGTTCATTTCAGCAATGTACTGCGATAGACATCGATATTATCGACAGCCAATAAAAAGATTCGCAGAAGAAAAACTCGAAGATGATACCGAGAATGTCTAGAATTAGATATTCGTGGGATGTGTCGAAAGGCGGCGTCTTATTGTGTTCGACATTTTTAAACGGAGGAATGCATCCTGGATGTTTTGTATGTGTAGAATGTTTTTTTTTTTTAATTTGCACTTTCATACTGATGAATTCTTAGGCTTTCAGAATGAGATGCAGAAGGTGAATATAAATTGCTTCGCGAATGTTAGAAGCACGATAGTCAGATGTTGAATATCTTGGAATCACGTGAAGTGGTAAGCTTCTCTGGAGTAGACATGGTGAGATAATTGTTAGTGAATCTGTACCCCATTGATGGGGTACAGATATCTGGCAGGGAAGATGTAACTGACAAATATTGCGATGGATATACATTCATTATTAGCTCAATTACACTTAGCGGTAGAAAGCAGGGAAATGGGAAACGCTACTCGCGCTGCCCAAGGCTCCCCGAATTGACAATGCAGAAGTCAAAAGGCCTGCAGAGCGGCAGCCACCGATGTCCTACTAAATCTGCCACCCCTGCACTTGCTCGTGCAGAGGGAGGCGGAACGGACCACATAAAGACTACATCCACTGACGATCGACAGGTCAGAAGTCACGAGCCAAGGACGATATTTTAATGTAATCGTCCCCAGCCGGGACGAATGGACCCAGCATGCTGAGGTTCTATGGGGGACCGACCTCAGCTTGTTCACAGAGGGTTCGCGAACGACGAACGGAACGGGAGCGGAGTCTATGGGGGCAAACCGAGAATCTACATCTCATTGAGTCTCGGTCAATACGCAACCATATTCCAGGGAGAACTATTTGCCATTGAGACCGCGACAGATCTGCTGATGAAACGGCAAATCCACCACTGCAAAATCGAAATATTTTAATAATCAGTCAACACTAAAAGCTCTGGAACCCAGCTTTTGTACATCGAAAACACTCTGGAGTTGCCATACGGCTTTAAACGGGCTCGGTACGCATCAAAGTATCTCTCTAGTTTTGATACCGAGCCACGAAGAGGCAGATCAGCTAGCGTTTGCTGGAGCTACACTTCCTCTGGTAGGCCCAGAACCATTCCTGGGAATACCACTTGACGTGGCTAAGTGAACAATAAAAAGCAGAATGAACTCAAGACTAGAGTCTTCCTGGCTGAGCCATACTGGCCGGAAACATTCGAAGACGTTCCTTGGAAGAGCTTCGAACCAAAAGATGGCGGACCTCGCGTTTGGCCTGGATAGGGCCAAACTCAGAACACTTCTCGGAATTATGGCAGGTTACTCCAGGCTGAAAGCGCATTTGCACAAAATCGGTCTGGCTGAAGACGAAGAACACTAAAACAGCCCTGCACATCGTCTCAGTGTGTCCAGCTGTGGACAGACGCCCGCTCACTATAAATAATAATAAAATAATAATAACCTACGTTGTCCTTTTCGTGAATTTTTCAATGAAAAATGTCTTCTCAAACGCCGACGGTGTGGACTAACGATAAAATTATAACCATATCAAAATTTCTCGAGACTGGAAGAGAAATTTGGGACTGCACAGATAAAAATCACAAACTCAAGCACAAAGTGCATGGACGCTTGAAGAAGACGTAGTCAGAATATGTGGGATATTATATACCTATATACCTATATAACTGAAGAACTGAAAGCTAAGAAAAAATTCATATTTACGCCTCTTCTCTAGAGAAAACAAAGCTCTTTTAAATCTGGATTAGGCGCAAATGATGTGGACGAACCAATTTGGTATGCGTTCGATATCAGGTTTTTGGGGCCCACATATGTTTCAAAGACATATTTATAAAAATTAAAGATACAAAGCATTGTGACTGAAATTTTGTAATCGAGGTTTATCACCTACAGCTCAGTAGCTTGCAATTACAAGTTAAATCAAAGTACTGCAAGAAGAAGCCTTTATAAGATGCTAACATTGTCATGACTTGCATTATCAGCGCTATGAGAAATTGTGTAAATGTGGCACTAGAGATCATACGAACCTCTGTCTGTCCCCTAAGTGACGAACATTAAACATTAAATATTTAGGTAAGTGATAGACAAATCGAAGGTCAGAGATACTAGCCGTGTCATCTGCAATTCTTCCTAGTGATGATAGAGTTTGCATTTTGAAGTAGTGGTTATTTCGGGTCTGGCAACACTTGAACAAAACTGGGGAGTATCAAAAACTTATTTCCAAAGTGGTGAATCTTCTACCCAAAAATCTACGCAGAAACGAAATGACCTCACGTTCTAGTAATTACACCATAAAGATATTCAGCTCTTAAATGCTCTTCAACTAACTATCGGGTGTTTTTTTAGAGTGATAAAACTTTAAATTGAAATAAAACACTATTGAATTGAGATTGAAGCCAATTTTTTTTTATTTGAAAGATAATTTTATGACATTTATGTTTTAAAAATAATTTCCGTCATATATTCACCACGAGTAGCTCTGAGGAACCGCATTCGACCAGATCAATTTTGGACCACTTTTTCGAGTAATTTAGGCCTTATTTAGTCAATAACACAAGTTATGTTGGCTTCCAAATCGTCTATTGTTTCTGGTTTATCAGCATGAACCAATAACTTGACAAAACCTCAAAGAACATAATCTAGTGGAGTTATGTCGCATGATCTTGCAGGCCAATTAATTCTACCATTTCTCGAAATAATGTTATCATCAAATCTTCCTTTCAATAAATCAATTGTTATGGTAGCAGCATGAGGTGTAGCACCATCTTGTTGGAACCAAAACACTTCTGGCTCGATACCATTCAAATTTTGAAACAAATAATCATTGATCATCGATCTGTAACGAGCACCATTCATTGTAACATTAGCTCCAGCATCGTTTTTAAAGAAATATGGACTGATGATGCCTCCAGCGTGTAAAGCACACCCTACGGTGCATTTTCAGGATGCAATGGAACCTGCAGAACTTCTTGAGGCTTGTTTCCACTCCATATACGGCACTTTTGCTTGTTTACATAGCCGTTCAACCAGAAATGAGCTTCATCACTAAACACAATTTTACGATAAAAAAGTGGATCAACTTCAGGCTGTTCTAGGGCTCAATCAGCAAACAAACGACGCTCATTGTGGTCAAGTGGCTTCAGTTCTTGAACCAGTTGGATCTTTACGCAAAATTTTCCATGTGGTGGATGCACAACTTGTTGTGAACGTCGACGAATAGACCAATCAGGATCATCATTAACACTATGACTTACAACAGCGATATTTAATTCTCTACTTACAGTTCTTTGTCTTGTTGTTCTTGTTGCATCGAGTAGATAAAATGTTGTCCGAAGTCTATCGATATTTCGACGAATTAGCTGCTCTGATGGACGATTCTACCTTCTGTCAAATCACAGTTATTCCTATCGAAAGTTCTATCACTCTAAAAAAGCACCCGATACTGAATAGAAAAAACATGTACTGAAAGAAGAAATACACCGTAGATATTCCGTGAAATGGAATACAGATAACCACTGGAGTATTCGGAAACAGAACAGAATACTCAAAATCGATATATTTGAGGCGGAAATCCACACAATTGAAAGATGTGTAATTTATACTATTGGGTTGATAACAAAGAAGCATGCCAGTTTCATGAACTATTTAAATTTATTCAGTTATACAATAAATTATCCATTCTGTACAATTACCTTTCACCATTTTTCTTCCCAATTCATTTTTCCAAGAACATTTAGTCTTATAACTTATATGAGCATTTCACAGCTCAGTTATCTTAAAAGGTTTTGTCAATGAAGTAATTCTGTAAAGTCCTGAATGAACAATAATGCGATGGCGCTAAGTCAGGGCTAGACGATGGATACCATATCATTTCCCAACCTAACATCAATAATTAATAATCATTCAATAATGGAATGCAATACCTTCACGATTCACCAATCCCGGTCGTTTTTCTTGAATAACAGAGAACAAAAATTTCTTCGCAAAACCATTTCGATTACATAAACGATATACACAGTTGAGTCTTTTAGTTTATCTTTTTTGTTGATCAAAATATCATCTATCACATGTTATTGGATTGTTTATTACTCGTTTAGATTTTGTGCTATTTGTATTAGAGTGCAATGCGTTCGATTACTACCATATCACGCCTCATTTTTCACGTTTCAACTTTTGAAACAAACTTACGAAAATGCTTAAAATGACACACAATGTTACGAGCGATTTTAACGATTAATGAATAGTCTTCAGTCAGTTCAATTGATGAGTTTCACGCTCAGAAAAACTATTTGGCGCGTGCAAATCGTCGATAGACTGTGAAAAGAAATTGCAGGGAACGTTGGCATTTCAGCTGAATCATGCTATGAGATTTTGACCGGAAAATCCCAAAATGTTATTCGTTTGATGACCGATGACCAGAAAGCATATACATACTGTGAATGTTTATCGGCAACTCCTTGAACACAAAACACAGATTACCAACATCAACTACATCAAAGAAACAACTTATATAATATGTAAAATCACATAGCTATTATTATGAATTTCAGATGGAAGCTTGATTTATCTTGAGGAGGAAGAATCAAATTTTCATATGCAATTTTCAAACCACAGGAAATGTCGATAATTAATTATATGTAGGCAGTAACACAGATTCAGGTTCAAATATTTGTCAGGGATAACCAAAAATCCAATACCCTGCATATATATTCCCACAGGATTCAACACGAGATCTACAAAGCTATGTAAACAGGCAATCCGTTGCACAAACATTGGAGGGGTATTTGCCTTCAATATTGACAGCAGATCTACAAATATCAGTAAAATTCATGAAAATATGGGTAAAATGATTAGTGCACACATACGCCCACTCTCTTCTTCTGAAAAAGTGAGATTTATTTAGGACAGTCATAATTCATTTACAAACGTGGTTAGGTCACTGTATTCGTAGGAAAGCGCAATGGAAATTCGGAAAACATTGTGGATATTCATCGTTTTTACTGAAATGATGAATACTGAAATTAAAACTTAAGTCTGTGGAAATATTCCTCTTCCATTTAATGATACGGAATCATAGAAAATTAATATCATGGGTCAATTTACAATCAATCTTAATATAGAGAATCTGTACATATTTCGAAAAGGAAATAATGAACTTTTATATGGACTTTACTGAAATTTACAGAGGTTCTTTAATTTAGTTTGTTCATAAAGGGTTTTCCAATGAGAGATATTAAAAAAAAGAGTATATTTTAAGAGAAATCAATGGATGTTTGTTTCATCGTAAAGAGGAAGGTATCGGGTGTTTTTTTAGAGTGATAGAACTCTCGATAGGAATAACTGTGATTTGACAGAAGGTAGAAGCCATGTTGTTTTGACATGTCTGTTCAGTAAGCATTGACAAATTATCATGGAAAGACTCACGCCGCAACAACGTTAACAAATTGTTGAAATTTATTTTCGAATCAGTGTTCTATTCGCCAAACTTATAGAGCACCTCGTGAAATTTATGGTTTAAATAATCGTCCATCAGAGCAGCTTATTCGTCGAACTATCGATAGATTTCGGACAACATTTTCTCTACTCGATGCAACAACAACAACAAGACAAAGAACTATACGTACAGAAGAAAATATCGCTGCTGTAAGTCATAGTGTTAATGATGATCCAGATTTGTCTATTCGTCGACGTTCACAACAAGTTGGACTCAGTGCATCCACCACATGGAAAATTTTGTCTAAAGATCTTCGTCTACACTCATACAAGATCCAACTGGTTCAAGAACTACAGCTACTTGACCATAGTAAGCGTCGTTTGTTTGCTATTTGGACTCTAGAACAACTTGAAGTTGATCCACTTTTTTATCGTGAAATTGTGTTTAATGATGAAGCTCATTTCTGGTTGAACGGCCAACATAACTCGTGTTAATGATGAAATAAGGGCTGAATTATTCGAAAAAGTGGTCCAAAATTGGTCTGGTCGAATGCGATTCCTCAGAGCTAGTCGTGGTGGACGTATGCCGGAAATTATTCTTAAAACATGAATGTCATAAAATTATCTTTCAAATAAAAAAAAATTTAGCTTCAATCTCAATATAGATATGTTTTATTTCAATTTAAAGTTCTATCACTCTAAAAAAAACACCCGATATAATGGAAAACGATATCAGCGCACATTTGCGACTGAGTGTCCTCGATAACCTCACGAATTCCATCTTTATGGTCTTGAATCGATTGTGGAGCATTGGCATAGACCTTATCTCTCGCGTGGCCCCAAAGAAAAATGTCTAATAGTGTTAAATCACAAGATCCCATTGGCTAATTCCAAAGATAGACGAGGAATCGACAAACCTGGGTTTCCGTCAACATTACAGGCTACAGCAGCAATATTCTCAGTCGTCCTTGAGCGACGCATGCAGTTTCGATTCTTTACATCACTAACTCGTTCCAACAGCTCTCATTTTTCCATCATTTTCACTATTACCTTCCGAGAAGGTGCTTCAGTTTTGCGAACTGTGACTGCAAAATTTTCACCATTTTTCTAGTGAATTTCAACAATTTCAATGCGTTTTTGAAGCATATGTCGTTCCATGTTCAGTAATGGCGTAGTTTTTACTCATCAAATTTCAAAAGCTGTCCAGATAAGGGGCTATTCAAAATGAAACCTTTTATTGGAAAACCCATTATTTCAGATAAAATGTAATCTTCTACTTTATATTGAATTATTTATGAGAACACATGAATGAACAAATTCATGACAATAAGCAAAAATATTTCCATTAAATAAGGCGACAGTTTCGAATAAACATTCTAGGAAAAGTAGAGAAAAAATGTCACATTTCATCCTACAATAACAGAAAGGAAAGGATTTTCTCGGTAAACGAGCTATCATCTTACCATTGTTATGTCTAGAGCCAACGAGTAATGAGAACGGAGTTTCATTGTATAAATGTTTCAACGTTGAATTAAGCTTTTGAATAATTCGTGATCATACACGACTGAAACCCTAAAGAAATTACCGATTTCAGCTGATTATTTTGAAGTAATTTGATCTGAGGAAAATCATTAAATAATAACTAACTTATAAAAGCACTCACTTCAGCTCATAAGCTCTAGCGCGCTCGTGTATATTTAATTAAATTTAGTATTTTCTGGTACCTAGAATACAAGTTGACTTTAATTTAAATTTTCAGATTCGATAACAACATCACGCAATCTTCCCAGGAAACGTTATCTAAAGGGTCTTTCTATTGTAACACCCCATTTTTAAATACCTTACACATGGCAGTCATTGTTTATTTGTGACATTGACAGTTGTATTTGACAATGTCTACCATTTAACCATGATATTAAGGTACACACTCCAACAACGTTTACAAAGATTCCAAATTTATTATGAAAAATCGCGATCTGTTACTCTAACTTCACGTACTTTAACTCCAAGTTTTGGTTGTTATCATCGTCCGGATAAAAGAACAGTTGAAGGTTTAATGAAGAGGTTTCAAAAAATTTTACACTTCATGATGTTACAGTGCCAGTGAGAAAACGAAATGCAAGAAGTGAAGAGAATATTGCTGCCGTACGTGAAAGTGTTCGCGAAGACCAAAATTTATCGATTTCTCGACGATCATAAGAACTAGGCATTTGCCAGACATCTTTGTAGCGAATTATTCTGAATCTGGCAACACTTTTGCCATTCGTATTTTGACAAAAAGTTAGTTTATTATTAGACATTAACGAAATGGGTCGGCTGACGCTTGAACAAAACTGAGTATTATTAAATAAAATAAATGGAGGTTTATACTTGATAGCAGGTATATAAAATTATTTAAATAATAAAGTAACTCAGATATCCAATAATATTGAATATTCTGAGTAAGATAGTTTTATGATGAAACTCTTAAGATTATGTTGAACATTTTTTAAAGATATCTGTTTTCATAAGAGGGATGAGCAGAAACAAAATTTTGACTACTCAGAATATTTAATTTATAGGATTTTTGTTAACAATTCATATTTATTGGATTTTGTTATATCATTTGGATGTCTTATAATGAATGTTTATTTTATTTGTCGCTTGATATAAGTAGTACTCATATGACATTAATTTAATTCCTGAAGTTACAATATTAAATATAATTTTTCGAAATTAAATATGTAGAAGGCTTAGAGAATAAATCTGTAAATATTAAAATTTAAATAATTTTATATACCTTCTATCAAGTATAAACCTCCATTTATTTTATTTTATTCATAATATATAATTATTTGGTTTCCTTAACATTCTTTATACAGGGGGTGCTTGTGCTATAAAAGAGGCCGTTGAATTGCCTTTCAGTCTTTGAGATCAATGGTAAACCACAGAACTATTCATTTCGACTTAACCTTAGACTCCATTTTAATGTTCAGTATTCATTTGCCAAGATGCTTTATATAAATTTTAAAGATGAGTAAATATTTTTTGTTGATTGATGTTATATTTTATTGAATAATATGATTGAGTACTGACGAAGCAAATTCTCTCTTAAAACTTGTTTTTTAGTAATGTTTTTACATATCTTGAGATTTTCTAAAATGCAACTTAGATATCCAATAATATTGAATGTTCTAAGTAAGATAGTTTTATGATGAAATTCTTAAGATTATGTTAAAAATTTTTGAAAGATATCTGTTTCCATAAGAGGGATGAGCAGAAACAAAATTTTGTATATTCGAAATATTGATTTTATAAGATTTTTGTTGATAATTTATATTTATTTGATTTTGTTATATCATTTGGATGTCTTATAATGAATGTTTATTTTATATGTCGTTTAATATAAATGGTACTTATATGACATTCATTCAATTCCTGAAGTTATAATATTGAATATATTTTTTTGGAATTAAATATGTAGAAGGCTAACAGAATATATCTGTAAATATTTAAAACTTACATCCAAAAATGGTGAATCTTCTATCTCAACAGAAATTTACGTGAAAACTTCAATAGAAAGGAAATTCTCCCACGGCAATTTGTGGATCAGTTTGGTAAAAAAGCCTGGTAAAAAAAGTCAGCTGATGTGTAAAAGATCTAGCGTCATTTTCCCGGTTGCAAAAATAACACACATCGTTCAACCGACCCTGAATAAGTAAAATAGGAAAAGTTTAGCGAGGATTTCACGATATTCATGTTATCGCTAAATATGTAACTTTCATACCAAAGATTACACTTTTTATAACTACTGGAATTCTCCGAAATAACACGGTAATGGATTCTTGGTAAATTAGCCAATATTAATACCGTTATCGTGGCGAAACTAAACCGAAATAGGTGTGTAATTTCGTTGTTTGCCCAAGTTATCTCTACCGAGAAACCGTTCTTTTGTTGGTCGTCATCGATTGTCAAAATAGCTGTCATCCTCAGGAAATATGGATTCTAGGTTCCGAGAAAAACTCCCTGCCCAGAGTAATTGATTTGTTTGCCACACAGGGCAGCGAATAGAATAAGCATTTGGGGTGCGGAAGGTGAAAGGTGTGCGACACGTCAGGGGGTCACTTCGCAGATTTATTGAATAGGTTTAGGGGGACAGAAATTCCGCTTTAACACGCCGTTGAAGAAATTGTTTGGATGACGACTGAGGTGACAGGGGATTTAGTTTCAGGAAACGGGTTGTCTTTAACGCTTTAAGGGAGATTTCGAACTCTGATAGGATACTTCTTGGAAATAAGGCGCCTTGGGATTTAAGCAGAATAATTTTTTTGTCACAAATTGGAATGTAAATACACATTCAGTCGAAAAAATATGAAAATCTTTTGAAAATCTCCATAAAGTATTGTCGAATTTTGTCGCTGAGTTGACACAACTTTATGTATTTATTTATCAATTTGAATGTGAGTCAATAATTGATAGAAGTAAAATTTAAATGACTTTAAATTCAGAATTATATATTCTAACTTCTACAATATATAATGAAACTATATACGAAAACTATTTATCAAAATGATATCCTTATATATAATCAATAGATATTTTTCAATGTCTCAAAAAAAACTTTCCGACATGAAACGTATTGATACAAATGTATTAACAAAAACTATATAAGTATGTATATTAACATACAAATACAAGTATTCCAACATTTGATAGCTATTTCGGTCTCTAGACCTCTTCAGAAATGTATTGAATTCAGATTCAAATGTATCGCAAGAACAAAATTGAACTCACCAAATAAGATAAAACCTCGAACGAATAAACTCGAAGTAAGCTTTAAAGTATCCAAAATAAAACAGAAGTTATCAACGTGTTGTTACTTTTAACCTATAACCATTTATACTCGGAACACAGAAAAATAAAACTAAAATTATTCACCCCAAATAATGTCTCCAAGATAAGAAAAATAACAAGAATTTCAAAAATAATAAATCATGAAGGAATATATTGTGACTATTCAGAATTTATACGAATTTATTTCATAATTTAAAAAAAATATTTTATATTGATTATATATAAGAATATTATTTTGATAGTTCTTGTATATAGTTTCAATATATATTGTAGAAGTTAGAATATATAACTCTGAATTTCTGAAGGAATATATTGTGACTATTCAGAATTTATACGAATTTATTTCATAATTTAAAAAAAATATTTTATATTGATTATATATAAGAATATTATTTTGATAGTTCTTGTATATAGTTTCAATATATATTGTAGAAGTTAGAATATATAACTCTGAATTTAAAGTCAATTAAATTTTACTCCTATCAAGTTTTGACTCGCATTCACATTGATTTTTTAAATTAAGTATTAAATTCATATAGATTCTAAATATCCGCAATATATTCCTGAATTATTTATTATTTTTGAAATTCTGGTTATTTTTCTTAGCATGGGGCATTATTTGGGGTGAATAATTTTTGTTATGTTTTTCTGTGTTCCGAAGACAAATGGTTATAGGTTAAACATAACAACACGTTGATGATTTCTGTTTTGTTTTGGATACTTTAAAGCTTACTTCGAATTTATTCGCTCCGGGTTTTATCTTATTTGGTGAGTTAAATTTTGATCTTGTGATATATTTTAATCTGATTCCACTACATTTCTGAAGAGGTCTCAAGACCGAAATAACTATCAAATGTTGGAATTCTCGTTCAATTATTTTTATTTGATCCTTTATTTCGAGAATTTTAGATAATTTTGGAATACTGAATTTTCTTGTATTTGTATTTTAAAATACATACTTATACAGTTTTTGGTAATATATTTCTATTAATACATTTCATGTCGGGATCAAAAAAAGTATTTTGCGAGACATTGAAAAATATTTTATATTGATTATATATTAGGATATCAATTTGATAGTTTTTTTTATATAGAATAGGAACCCCAACAGACCAGAATTTCAGGGAAATTATTCGAATGAATTCCTAATTAGAAAGAAATAATGATTTTGCCGAATACCCGGTATAAAAAAGTAACGCGCTGATTGCAGTGCCTAATGTGGAAACCTGCAAAATCTGCCGACTCATGATTAATATTCACGGGTAATGAATACAAATGCTGTATCACAGAATAATGATTAATTGGATAATGAAACACTTAAGCTGGTTTTAACACAGATTCGGCGATCACTGGATCAAGAGATACTCTTGTCAAATGTGACAAACGGATCAATTGTTTCACAAAACACGTTCAGGTAGTTGATTACATGGATCAGTTGATCAGCGAAAACAATCTGACAATTTCGCACTTTCTAAAATTTGATCGCTACACTATAGAAATAGAGAAGAGGAAAATACGAATATATTTCTGTGGTAGCGCTGTTAATTTAGGGTTGGAATTTAGAAACGGATTGTTTATATACTTGTTGTACCATATTACTACGAACTACGTAGTTATTATTATTATTACTTGGTGTGCAAAAATGCAAAATGGATGGCGAAACAAAAATCATTTTATTTTAACCCTTTAGCTTCTTTTAATATTTCCAGTCTGATATAGAGATATACTGATGTTTCAAACAGGCAATGTCTACTGATACCCAGCAATTCTGCATACCGATGATTTTGCAATGTTGACATGATCTCCTGCCGTCATTTGGAAACCAACAGTTGCAAAAATCGTAGACAAACTAATATCGCATCGATCAATTTATTTTTTTCACTCAGTGATTCAATTTCTGGCCCAATTTTATGTAACAATTCCATCGCGTCATTTTTGTTGAAACGAAAACTTATTTGGAAATCAAGATCAACATATTTTGCAAAAGCATCACTTAAATCTTCTTCTGATGATGACGGTAAACTGATTTCGAAAAGCATTTTACAATTATGTCACTTGAAAAAAGTAAACAAAAAACAATACACTTCATTTTAACTATTTAACGAAGATCTTGATTCACCAAAAACGACAAATCAACTTGATCTGTGATTTAGTAGCGATTCTAGGTTAGATCAGAGCACAAAATGTTTTGTGGAAGCCAATTTGTACTAAATGGATGATCAACTGAGGTTAATCTGTCATAGTTTGACACAGTAACTAAATCTGTAATCAGCGCTTTGAGAACATAGAACTAGATAAATTATAGAAAGACTCTGCGATCAACAGGCTTGATCTCATGACTAAAGTTTTGTGAAACCACCTGTATATTTCATAAATTTTTCACTATTTATTTACTAAAAATGTGAAACATTATCACTATGTAATCCTTCATACTGGACAATGATGTAATGATCGAAACGCGTCTTATAACAAGTTCATAGTGAATTAATTAGTGGAAATTTTATAGAATATAGGGTTTTATTCTCCAATAAACGGTGGATTTTTATGAAATAAAGAGGTCATCATTATTAAATGAAATTTTGTTACATAATCAAATGAAGTTTTCCGGTCACGACTGAATTTACTTGAGGACCGCTAGATGAAGCTTCATAAAATCTCCATTAATGAGGCCGAATGAGATTTATGCGACGTATATTTCAGTTTAATATAAGAGATCAATTAGTTGATAGCTATCTAAAACAGTGAACCATTTTTCCCCTAATATATAACACAATTTTATCGATTGGAACTTCGCAATCTACAAAATGTACCAAAATGAGATTATCGACTCTCATAAATTTCCAATATTGCTAAAAGGATACACTAACCACTTAATATAATATTCTTCGGGACTAATACAGTAAACATCTTAGGGTGAGGGCGCTTGTTGACGACCAAAAGGGTGGATTTTTTTAACTAGGAAACACCAAAATTTGTCGACGGCTGTAATCATTTCAGGTACAATATTCAACACCTTAATCTTCAGTTAAATTGCTCGCTGTTGAATTGCTTCTAGAAAACATCTGTCCATTCATTCAGCATGTACACCTTGAACTCCAAACTGAACGACTCTAAATATTATTCTCTTTTTACTCTCGAGTTTCCGAACAGATGTTTTTGCACCCTCGTATATGGCGCCTAGCCATATAGCCAGTTGTAAAATAGAAATTTTGGGCTGACAAAGGTCCCAAATGAATTTATTAGACTTACTGAATTCGTGGTCAACCCAATTTTGTCCAAGCTTTCACCGTTCGTGAATTTTCTACAGAAACACCATAGATAACTTCATTCTGCAAAGTGAATTTGTAAGAACGTTGCTTTGTCTTAGATACCAATGTATGTTCACGGAAGAAAACTGAACTACCACTCTATCAACTATATGTGATCCTCTGTAGGCCCAAATGTTTTATTTTCTTCTCTTAATCTCTTTGTCCTGACGATTATGAGATAACAATAGTTCTGAACATAGTCAATGGTTTTATCATTCATTTCTTTTTCTTCACTGTTTGTCATCACATTAGTTTTGGTTTCATTTATCCTCAAGTCCAGCTTCTCTACTATGAGTATTAAGGTCATTCAGCATGTGTTGAAGTTCTTCTTGGCTTTCTGAAAAGAGGACAATATCGTCCGCGAATCTGAGACTAGATACATACTTTCCATTGATTTTGATGCTTTGTTCATTTCCTCAATCAATGGTTCTGAATATTTGCTCTAACAATGCTGTAAATAGATTTGGGGAATTGGGGTCTTCCTATTTTAAAGAGCTAAACTTTTTCAAGTTTGATTTTTGCTGAGTAGTTGTGATAAATTTGTTGTAGGATATGCTTGTAGGGTGCGGTATACCTCGATTGATTAGAACATTTATAAGATAGGTATGATGTACCATATTAAATGCTAGGTACAGTTTTTTGTAGTATTCTTTCTATTTTTCAATGACCTGGGTTACAGTGAATAGGTGGTCCATAGTTGATTAGCCAGCTCTAAATCCTGCTTGCTCAGGTGGTTGATTTTCATCCAAAATGATGGTTATTCTTCTCAAGATGATTTTTGAGAACACTTTGTAAACAATTGATACAAAACTGATTGGGCGATAATTTCCAATGTTTGTTTTTGGACCTTTTTTATGTTAAAGTACGATTTTAAAAGTAGTTCACTATTTTGGTAGGTTTTAGCTCTGGATAACGTTATTAAATATATGAATCAGTGGTATTTTGGGTTCGTCTGCTATAAATTTCAACAAATGTTTGATCTCCATCTTCACCTGGGCATTTTCCGTTTCTGAGATCTTTAAATGTGATGCTTACTTCCGATTCTATAATTGGTGGTACTTCATTCATACTGTGATCTAGTATGCTCTCTTCTATATTAAGACTTTCATTCTTGTAAAGGTTTCGATAAAATTCAGATGCAATATTGAGTACTTTTCCTCTATTTTCAGTTGTTTCGCCTCCACTACTTGTTAGTTTCTGAAGCAATGGTTTTCCTTGTGAAAGGTGTTTTCTGATTTTCTTTATTGATTTGGAATCACTGGTTCCTAAATAATGTAAAGATTACTTGGTAAAGAGAATGTACAATTTTCAAGATGAGTAGTACTCGCACCTAGGCGAAGTTCCGTATTCAAAACTTCAATCAACAACTAACCTTATCATCTAACATTTTGAAAAGACTTGAGCAATATCCAAATGTGAATTGAAGTTCAGTATTAATTTCATTGACTTTTTCTTTATGGACTTGAAATCACTGATTTCTAAACAATGTAAAGATTACTAGGTAAAGAGAATCTACAATTTTCAAGATGATTAGTACTATTACCTACGCAAGGTTCCGTATTCAAAACTTCAATCAACAACTAACCTAATAAACTAACATTTTGAGAAGACTTGAGCAATATCCATTTGTGAATTGAAGTTTATGATGACATTCAGATTAATTCCATTGGATTTTCCTGATTATGTCATAGTAGCAATAATAAGAGATCATCAACTCATTATTACGTATTCTCAGCGGTACCAAATTCGATACTAAAGTAATTTCGCAGTTATTCATTCGGGATACTTCCTTAGGATATAATTCTCACTGGTCGAAGGAAAAATTTAAAATTAACGAATTTAAAATAATAAGAAACGGTTTTTTACTTGACAGAAGGATTATTACAAAATTTGTATATCAAAACAGATTTAATCTGTTAGTATTCTACAATTTTAAATTCAAGAAACTTTAAGAATTAAATTAATGTCTTTATAAGCACTGCTCATATTTAATAGACGTATAAAATCGAAATATAATACATTATTATATAAATATTTTAAAAATTTTTAAAAAATTTTTAAAAATTAGCCTTCTACATATTTAATTCCAAAAGATTATATTTAATGATTATAACTTCTGAAAATAAATTAAAATAATGTCGTATAAGTACCACTTATATCATGACATAAAATAAACATTCATTATAAGACATCCGAATGGTATAACAAAATCCAATAAATGAAAATTATTAACCAAAATCCTAGGAATTAAATATTTTGAATAGACAAAATTTTGTTTCTGCTGATCAATCTTATGAAAACCAATATCTTTCAAGAATATCCAACATAATCCTAAGAATTTCATCATAAAACTATCTTACTTAGACTATTCAATATTATTGGATATCTAACCAAGGACCAACAGAATGTTTATTTTATGTCATGATATAAGTGGTACTTATACGACATTATTTTAATTTATTTTCAGAAGTTATAATCATTAAATATAATCTTTTGGAATTAAATATGTGGAAGGCTAATTTTTAAAAATTTTTAAAATATTTATATAATTTTATATACCTTCTATCAAGAATTAACCTCTATTTATGTTATTTTATTCATAATATATAATTATTTGGTTTCCTTAACATTCTTTATACAGATAGTCCTTGTGCTATAGCAGAGGCCGTTAAATTGTCTTTCAATCTTCTAGATTAAGGGTAAACCACAGATATATTTTTGAGTGTAGTGAACCGTTATTCACCACATTTAAAGGTTTCATTTTGGTAGAACTGTCTCTAGAAGTTTGAAGGGTAAGTGAATATTTGTTGTTAATTGATGTTATATTTTTTGAATATGAATTATTTGAATACTGACGAAGCAAAGTTGATCTTAAAACTTGTTTTTCAGTAATGTTTTACATATCTTGAGTTTTTATATAAGGTACCTTGGTTAGATATCCAATAATATTGAATAGTCTAAGTAAGATAGTTTTATGATGAAATTCTTAGGATTATGTTGGATATTCTTGAAAGATATTGGTTTTCATAAGATTGATCAGCAGAAACAAAATTTTGTCTATTCAAAATATTTAATTTATAGGATTTTGGTTAATAATTTTTATTTATTGGATTTTGTTATACCATTCGGATGTCTTATAATGAATGTTTATTTTATGTCATGATATAAGTGGTACTTATACGACATTATTTTAATTTATTTTCAGAAGTTATAATCATTAAATATAATCTTTTGGAATTAAATATGTAGAAGGCTAATTTTTAAAAGTTTTTTAAAAATTTTTAAAATATTTATATAATTTTATATACCTTCTATCAAGAATTAACCTCTATTTATGTTATAATACATTATATAATATCAAATGGAATTAAGAAAACCCAACGAATATAAATTGTCAATTAAAATTAATAAATAAATAAATATTTTTTTGTTTCGTTCCAGGCATGCGTACTGAACTCTTCAGACAAACGTACGAAGCCCTGTTTGTTACAAAATGTATTGTTTTCTGATATTATATTTATGAAGATTAAATCTGTCTCAAAAATATACAAAATAATTTTAAGAACTTCTCAAAAACCAATATTTAAATAAATTGCTTCAAAAACTCTCAAAGCATGTAGCATATCCTCAAAAATAATTAGATTTCAGATAAGACCAGTTCAACTTATATATATTATTATTTTATTTCATATGTAAATATATATATATTTATTGTTAATTGATTTTATTATTATTTTTTATATGTAAAGTTGAACTGGTCTTATCTGAATTCTAATTATTTTTGAGGATATGCTACATGTTTTGAGAGTTTTTGAAGCAATTTATTTAAAAATATTAAATATTTCAAATAAATTGGTTTTTGAGAAGTTCTTAAAATTATTTTGTATATTTTTGAGACAGATTTAGTCTTCATAAATAAAAGATCAGAAAACAATACATTTTGTAACAAACAGGGCTTCGTACGTTTGTCTGAAGAGTTCAGTACGCATGCCTGGAACGAAACAAAAAAATATTTATTTATTTATTAATTTTAATTGACAATTTATATTCGTTGGGTTTTCTTAATTCCATTTGATATTGTATAATGAGTTTCGATTTTTTACGATTAAATATGAGCAGTGTTTATAAAGACATTAATTTAATTCTTAAAGTTTCTTAAATAAATTTTTTTAAATTTAAATTGTGGAAGACTAACAGATTAAATCTGTTTTGATATTCGAATTAACGAATTTAATTGTAATTTAACACATGAGGCACAATTTTTTCGGAATAACGATGTTATTTTCAATATTCATAATGGAAAATCGGAGTTTGTATTAACAAATTTTTGTTATGCTATTTTTATTATTCTGTTTTGAAATAATTCATATCAGTTATCTAACATATATGTACAAAATTTCGAAATAAATTTTGGGAACTATATTGAGAACATTTTTTTATGGTTTTCAAAAAATTTTTGAACTATTGAAAAACAAAATCTCAAATGATAATATTCCCGGACCTTGGAACTTGGAGTTTCTATTTGGGCTCAAAACTAAAAAGTACACGTAAATTTACAAATTATTTCAGACAAAATACGTTCTGATAAATAATGGAACGAAAAAGAGCTACATTAATACCAAATCCGATCTCTTTAATGAGGGGGTTTTCCAATAAGAAGTTTCATTTCGATATTAAAAAACGAGTATATTTTAAGAGAAATCAATAAATATTTGTTCAATTGTAAAGAGGAAGGTATGCCATTAACAATGTAAAACGGTATCAGCCAAATGGCCGCCTACTGTTGCAGGAGCATATCCTTTTATTTATAATTTTGTACCCTCTTCATCTAAAAGTGTAGGTATGGGGTGTTTTTTTAGAATGATAGCACTTTAAATTGAAATAAAACACATTAAACCAAGATTAAAGCAATTTTTTTTGAAAGATAATTTTATGACATTTATGTTTTAAAAATAATATCCGGCGTATATCCACCACGACTAACTCTGAGGAACCGCATTCAACCAGACCAATTTTGGACCATTTTTTTGGATAATTCAGGCCTCATTTCATCATTAACACGAGTTATGTTGGCTTCCAAAGCGTCTATTGTTTCTGGTTTATCAGCATAAACCAATGACTTGACATAACCCCAAAGAAAATAATCCAGTGGAGTTATGTCGCATGATCTTGGAGGCCAATGAATTGGACCATTGGGACCATGGGTCGATACCATTCAAATTTTGAAACAAATAATCATTGATCATCGATCTGTAACGAGCACCATTCACTGTAACAGTAGCTCCAGCATCGTATTTAAAGAAATATAGACCGATGATACCTTCAGCGTGTAATACACACCATACAGTGCATTGTTCAGGATGCAATGGAACCTGCAGAACTTCTTAAGGATTGTTTTCACTCTATATACGGCAATTTTGCTTGTTTACATAGCTGTTCGAACAGGAATGAGCTGCATCACTAAACACAATTTTACGATAAAAAAGTGGATCAATTTCAAGCTGTTTTAGGGCCCAATCAGCAAACAAACGACTCTTATTATGTTCAAGTTCTTGAACCAGTTGGAGCTTGTATGGATGTATACCAAGATCTTTACGCAAAATTATCCATGTGGTGGATGCACAGAGTCCAACTTGTTGTCGTCGTTGAATAGACAAATCTAGATCATCATTAACACACCAGAAGTGATATTCTCTTCTATACGTACAGTTCTTTGTCTTGTTGTTGTTGTTTCATCGAGTAGACAAAAAGTTGTCCAAATTCTATCGATAGTTCGACGAATAAGCTACTCTGATGGACGATTATGTAAACCATAAATTTCACGAAGTGCGGAGTGCGCAGTTTGGCGAATAGAACACTGCTTTTGAAAAAATTTAACAATTTGTAAACATTGTTGCGGCGTGAGTCTTTCCATGATAATTTGTCAATGCTTATTGAACAGAAATGTCAAAACAACATGGCTTCTACCTTCTGTCAAATCCCTATCGAAAGTTTTATCACTCTAAAACAAACACCCGATATAACGGGTGTACTTATACCAGAAAAGTTGATATTGGTGAAAAATTGAAACGGTTCCATATAAAACCAGATCTCTCTGAAGGTAAGCTTTAAATGAAGTGCATTCCAAATTTGGAGGATATCAAATTACATTAAAAAATATATAATATAATAATTATTAGCTGCTTTTCAGTCAATCAGAAATCAGTCGTTTAAGGATGATAGTATTGATTTACTGTATACAAAATCTATAAAATAATGGAGAGTGACCTATATTTCTGTCAGGTATTCATGTTCCAATAATTCTCAGGATGTCTAATATAAGTTATGTAACAACCCCTGTCTAGCTGGAACGCAAATTTCCCAGAATCGATAAATCCTAGAATGAACATCTACAGCCGTTCTAGGAATTTGTCTCTGTATAAATTTTAGGGACGAGTGTTGCATATTTTTAGAGATTCTAAAGACACTACTCATGACGACAGTTTGCGAAAAACCGAAGATACGATAGTAATATTCCGTATATTATATAACACTTAATTCTAAATGATCGTATTTGAATTATATAATGAAATAACTTAGTCAAGATCCAAAAATATAGTGTTTGGTGGAGCAGTAGAAACTAGAAAGTGAGAACGAGAGTTACTCAAAATTAGCTGGGTAACCAGTCATGTAGACTGCACGACAAGTAATCCCGTTGTACAATTGTGTATGGTCGATTTTTCTTTTGTGCATATCTTAAATATCAAAGGAGTATTTCTGTTATATATGGCTACAAATTTAAATGTTATGAAATTTCTTATTGATTTTTCAAGATTATATTAAATAAATGCCTCAGAAGCGCTGTTTTTCTTTTAGTAGACATAAAGTCTACAAACATTTAGTGGAGACCACACTGTTTCATACCGGCATTATAAAAAACAAATTTCACTCTAAAAATGCCCAATATAAAATCAAGAAATTCCTTTAAACAATCTCTACTCAAAAAACTCTTCAATAATAGTAGCTCATCTTCAAAACGGCGAAGTTAGATTCTCAACAATAATCTTCAGTCCACTTTCATGCCAACAAAATAAAAGAATCAACAAATATTTATCACATGGTTTCTTAATAGTTACCATTCATATTCTATGTTCGCCCACAGAAATTACACGGAGGTTGCATAAAATATTTTTCAAGACCCAGTTATATCCAAAAAATACCGTGTGTATGAGTTAAAAAAACAAATTGTAATTATTATATATAAAATAAAATAATAAAAAGGGGGATTTTTTTACTTGGTAGATGGTTTCTCAATATCAAACAGAATAATTCTGTTTTACTTCGGTACAAATTTCAATTTCATAAAAGCTACTAAAAAAGAAACAGTACTTCTTAGACATTTATTCAATTCAATATCAGTTTTCAAAAATTTGCATAAAATTAAAATTTGTAGGGAGGTGTAACAGAATTACTCTGTTTGATATTTAAGATATTGAAAAAACCTTCTATCAAGTGAAAATGCCCCTTTTTGCTATATTACTCTATATATATAATAAGTGCAATTTGCTTTTTTTTCAAGAAATTTCAAATGTGAATAACTGCGAAACCGTTGGACTGATGTTGCGCAGTAACAAACTCAAATGAGATATTCAGGCTAGAAACTAACTCCGAAAGTTTCAAGTCTCTATCTCTTTCCGTTCGAAAGTTATATTGTTTAAAGTAGCGTTCAATGCTGCTCACAAATTATTTTGTGGTAAAGATTTAATCTTTTTAATTTTTTTTAAATTATAATTGTAGAAGACTAACAGATTAAATCTGTTTTGATATTCAAATTTTTTTATATTTCTTCTATCAAGTAAAAAGACTTTTTCTATTTTATTTTATAAATAATATATAATTATATTTAGGCTTTAATAAATCTCATTATGGAATGCCAATGATTTAAATATAACCTTAAAACACCTTACACTTTTCTGTGATTTTGTTAAGAACATAGACCATCTTGAATTTTAAAGTTGGTCCTGTTAAACACGTGTGAGGTGAGATATAGTGATAGTTATTTGATTTTGATATTTGGAATATTATTTAGGGCCGATGAAGAGATTACCAGAATTAAAATTGTTTTTTGAAGATATAGTGCATGTTTTGAGAGATTTCTGAATTAACTTATTTGAATATTTAATTATATTGAATATTTCAAAGAAATTATATTTAATTGAGAAGTCCTTGAGTTGTGTTCATGTTTTTAAAAGGCAATTGGTGTTCTTAATGGTAAGATCAGAAACAAAATTTTGTCTCCTTTAAATATTTATTTATTAATTTCAATGACTTTTTTATATCTGTTGGTTTATTTATTCCATTTGACATTGTATATTGAGTTTTGATTAGATACGTCTATTAAATATAAGCGGTGCTTATTGTAGACATTAATTCAAAGTTTTTTGAATGAAAATTTTTTTGAAATTAAAATTGTAGAAGACTAACTGATATTCAAAAAAGAATGTTTCGTGTCAAACCAAAACTTAAACAGTCATACGATACTTAAATATAAATCTCTTTAAAACATTTAGAATTAAATTTTAAACATGCCTTTGGTATCACTGTATCACTTATATATCATCAGCACATGTGGTGGCAATTAACTAATAAAGAATCAAAGAAAAATTTTGACAAAAATTATTTAAATTTGTCACATATTACTATTGTTTCGAGTGGATATTAAAGAATAACAAGTTCTTGATTAAATATATTGATTTCTCGTAAACCACTTGATGAAACATTTTGGCTCAAGTTTCACAAAAGTGTGAAACTTAAGCCAAGTGTATTTGTTTACCTTATTAATAACAAGTTCAATCGCCACGAAATGTTCCACATAGAATTCTTTTTTTCTGGAGAATGTGCTATCTATTTCTAATATTAAAAAATAAAGAAGACCTTTCTGAATTTTATGTGGAACATTTTTTGGTAATTGAACTTGTTAGCCCTTAATATCTACCCGAAACTATTATATTAGGTGATGAATTTAAATAATTTTGGTCAATACTTTATGTTTCCTTTGATTCTTTATTAGTTAATTACCACCACATGTGCTGATAATATATATGTCTATAAAGTGATACAGTGTTATCTAAGGAATGTTATAAAATTTAATTCTAAATGTTTTCAAGAGATTAATTTAAATTAAAATCTGTACAGGTTTCAGAGAATTAATCTAGCTCATATCTGTGATATTCATAAAACTCTTCGTAAGAAATTTTCAATGTATATTGTTCATAAACACTCAAGATGCCATATTAATAAATCTTGTGTGTTCATTGAAACAGTCAAAGAATGTAAACCTTTCGCTAATTCGCTGATGTATCGGCATCACATCAAAAGCGCGTCTATATTTCGCCGTAATCCCGACATTATATCAGTTCTTGTAAGATATGACTCAGTTGGTCGGAACACCTGTTCGATATTCATGGTCACAATGCGAAATATGTACTGAAAAGAAATGTGCTTCTATCCAATGGGAGTGTTGGATAATGAAGTGTGTGCACCGTTAAAAAATGGATTAATATATGTATCTATCAACCCACAATACTATTAGATTATGCAAATAGATTCAAGTCATTCAAGATAGGTTTGAATATTAACAAGAATAAGTGCATATTTTGCCTATACTTTCTTTATTTCAATATTATTAGAGAGCTGGGTAGCAGAAATACCCTATGAGGATAATAATAATTTAATTAAAATAAATTAAATCAAGTAAGGACGGAATCAATTAAATAAGGTAAAGTTTTTCTGAAGTCTATAAGACTAGATGGTTATATACAGATGATTCAATAATAAAAAGGGGGTTTTTACTTGATACGAGGCTTTTACAATATCTTAAATATCACACATATTAATTCTGCGAACCTCACTACAAATTTTAATTTTATAAAATTTTTCTCGCAAAATCTTTCTAAATTGAATTAAACGAATGTCTTGGAAAACACAGAAAACATATAGAATTAACACACATTACACATCACCAAAAGAAATAAAAGCATTCAAAGAAAATATAGAATATTAATTAAAAATATTAAATAAATACTTGAAGGATACTATGTGCTGCATAGACTTGAGTAAGGCATTCGACAGAATACAACTGACGGATGTTGTGGACGAACTGAAGCACTGAGGAATACACTCAAACATTGTAGAGACGATCAAACAACTAAACACAGGCAACACTACCACAGTCAAGACAAGAGCAACCACAACCGATAAAGTAAAGATCAACCTAGGGGTGAGACTGGGAGATAGTCTTAGCCCACTGTTATTTAATCTGATAATGGACAGGATAATACATAACGTACGAAAAGTGAACCAAGGATACAGAATGGGGAACGAACTGTTGAAGATCTTGTATTATGCACATGACGCAACATTGTTTGCGGATAGCAAAGACGGGCTGCAATGGTTGATGCAGGCATTTCACAGGGAGGCTCTGAAACTCAACATGCTTATATCTATCCCCAAAACTAAGAGCATGGTAATTGCCAGGGAACCCCGCCGATGTAAGCTGGAGATAAATAACAACATCATCGAACAAGTATTCTCCTTTAACTATCTAGGCGTAACGATATCGCCATATGGGAGCTTAAAAGATAGTGTAAGACATCAGATGAATAAGGCAGCCAGAATAGCGGGAGCCCTAAGGAATATCATCTGGAAGAACAACTGCATGACAACAACCAGTAAAGGGAGAATTTACAAAGCGTGCGTCAGACCCGTGATGACATACGCGGCGGAAACAAGAGCAGATACAGCTGAAACTAAAAGAATGGCACGGACAAACGAGATGCGAGTTTTGAAGGCAATAACGGGGAACACATTGAGAGACCAGAGAAGGAGCGACGAGATCAGAAGGAATGCCAGACGGAGGACGTAGTTAGATGGACCCGCGCGAGGAGAAGGTTCTGGAATGAACATGTCTCACGTATGACAGGCGACAGAATAGCAAAAATCGCTAGAAACGGAAGACCAGCATCCAAACGACCCGTAGGAAGACCGCCAAAGAGGTGGAAGGACAGCTGGACCTCAACATCTCTAGAACGAGAGGAGGAAAATGGGTGAAACAAGCTAGCAAGCTTTCGTAAAGAAGAAGAGGAATAAGAAGGATACAAACGTTTGTTTCGTAACAATGTATTATGAAAACCAAATTTCTGCCCAAAAATGCACAAGATGACCTCAAGGATTCCTTCGAAAATAACTCTCTTTAAAGAGGTCCTTCGAAAAAACTACAAAATCATGCAGCATATCTTCAATAAGGACATTTGGAATTCCCACGTCGATAACCATTCAGTCCCACTTCGTATCCAAAGAAGAAAAGTAATTAATTAAATATATCTTACCAGACCAACCTCATGTTTTTCGACAAACAAAAGAGTTATTTTCGAAGAAATTCTTGAGGGTATGTTGCGCATTTTTGGAGAAGAATTTGGTTTGCATAATACATCGTTACGAAACAAACGTTTGTATCCTTCAAGTACTTATTAGATATTTTTAATTAATATTGTATATTTTCTTTGGATTATTTTATGTAAAATAAAATAAATGCAGGTTTATACTTGATAGAAGGTATATAAAATTATTCAAATATTTTAATATTTACAGATATATTCTGTTAGCCTTCTACATATTTCATTACAAAAAATTATATTTAATATTATAACTTCAGGAATTAAATTAATGTCAAATAAGCACCGCTTATATCAAACGACATATAAAAGAACAAAAATCGGGGTTGATATATGGAGTTCCATGCTTAGACTGTGATAGGGTATATATTGGACAAACAAGGCAATATTTGAGTAGCAGGATGAAACAACACAAATATGACTTGAAAGACGTAAAAAACAAAGAAAAGACGGCACTGTGCTCCCATTTCTTCGTGGAGAATCACAGGTTCGATTTTCCGAATGTGAAAATTCTTGAAAAAGAAAAACAATTTACAAAAAGAAATATCTTAGAGATGATTCACATTAATTTGAAAAAGTCTGTCAATTTTAGATCTGATACTAGTCATCTTAGTTGTTTATATAATCCAATACTGTCTAAATATAAGAATTTGACAAAAGATAAACTAGGTGGTTCAAACGTGAAATAGTTCAATATTTGACAACCAAAACACGACTTGTTTTGTGACGTCTCATTTATAGGTTATGGTTTGTTGTTTTGAACGTCTTTTTATTTGGTGTGCAATTCCATTCTTCCATGTTTTTAATTTTATATTTTAACTTGTATTTAAGAGATTTTTCTATACTATATGGTCAGAATTTACAACCTTCATATTGAGGTATGTAATTTTCTGTCACTTTATGTATCTATGTAAAGAAGAATATTGCTGATATATTTTTAATTTTGTAGGCCTGAGGAAGCAAATGTGAATTTGCGAAACGTCGCCGAATATATGTACTAAACAATCTGACATATTATAATTTGTCCTAATCCCACTAAAAGAATAATTATTCATTATTAAATCTTGGAAGACACTAAATATTATTTTAGTTCGATAAAATGGGAGATATTGGTTTCTACGACACACTACACCGAATATATGATACAATCACATACCATCGGGTGAAACATTGGAAGAATTTAAACAGGAAGCTGGCATCGTTTTACAACCGACGAATCTTCTTGTTACAATGCAGGATGAAGAATGTTTATCCGAACCACATCATAAATAGTCTTAGTTCTGTATACTCTTTGCTAGTCGAAGACAGTCCTTTCAGAAGAAAAACAGATATTATGATACGTAAATTCAGGAAATCAATTTTGAATTTGGAAATAGAGATGACAATATGGAAGATCAAAGCATTGGAAAGAGATAGAACACAGGTGATTGAATTTTTGCAGCAGGAATTATCACATGAACATTTTGGGAAACTCAACGGCATTCTGGGGAAATTATTCCACACGTTATTTGAGAAAATCAAATTAACAAATATTTCGAAATTGGAAATACTGTCCAAGAGACATGTCCCTATTGTCCAAACAGCTGACAACAATGCAAAAAGAATTTACAATTATACCAACACTCAACTGCCCCAAGAAGTGGAAGAGATTCTTAGCTATGGACCAAAGTTCAGTGTCCCCTTTACTAGTGGTGAATTACCAATACCTAGAATCATAACAGATGTTGAATTCTATATTTCCTCTCTGGAGGTTGAAGACGCTAATAAGGATATTTTAAGATCTGACTTCGTAAACATACTGACGAATCATTTACACCATGTTAAAGGAAGAACTGCTATCCATGATGAAATTCAGAAAAAATTCTATATGACAAAAAATTTCTTGAAATCCAATAATGACATCATTGTTGGTAGATCAGATAAGGGAGGATCAACAGTCATAATGTACCGTGAAGAATACATCAACGAAGTCAAGAGCATGCTCAGTGACTCTACAACATACAAACGGTTAAAAAAAGGACCCAACATTAGCATTCCAGACAAAAGCTAATACCTTGATAGACTATTTATTTGATAGCTCTTTTATTTCTGTTTTTCAAAAGAAGAACATGAAAATACACAACTCCGTTCCTCCTAGACTTTATTGCCTCAGAAAAACACATAAACAAGGCTTACATTTGAGACCAATAGTAAGTGGAATTGATTCCCCCTCAGCCAGCATAGCTAGACTTGTACACGATGTATTGAGCGGTGTAACAACTATTTTCCAACACCAAATAAATAACTCTTTTGAGTTTGTGGAATTCACCAAAACTGTGGTCCTACCTGAAGACTATATCCTGGTTTCACTGGATGTGGTATCGTTGTTTACTAACATTACACACAGTCACACAAGAAATGTCATACAGAAGAATTGGCACACAATATCAGCGTATACGTCATTGGATAAACCAACCTTCTTAACATTAATTGATTTCCTTTTCCAATCTAGTTATTTCGTATTTAATGATGACACTTACCAACAGGTCGAAGGTACAACGATGGGAGGGATTGCTAGCCCTGCATTGGCTGCTCTTGTGATGAATGACCTCGTCACAACAGTAATTGATCAATTACCTTTTGCGATACCACTCTTCAAGTTTTATGTCGATGACTCTATCACAGCCATACCAAAGGACAAAGTGAATGAGACACTGTCATTGTTCAACCGTTACCATGATAGAATCCAGTTCACGGTAGAAGTAGAGAATGAAGGATCACTACCATTCCTTGACGTATGTGTGCACCGAACTGAACAACAAAAACTTACAACTAACTGGTATACGAAACCCACAAGTTCGGGTGTTATGTTAAATTATTTATCTACACATTCCCTTGGCTATAAAATCAGTGCCATTCACAACATTCTGAATAGAGCAATCAACTTAAGTGCACCTGTATACCACAACCAGAACATAGAAAAAGTAAAGAATATCCTATACAACAACAATTATCCTAAACATTTCGTCAGCAGAATTATTTCAGAACTTATACCGAAAATTGAAAACAGGAACAAAGACAATAACATAATTGAAACAACTAAAAAATACTATAAAATACCATATATACCAGAACTATCACAAAAACTCAAAAGAACTCTAAAAATAGACAACAAGGAATTAATATTTTACAATATGAAAACTGTGGGATTGTTACACAGCCATATCAAAGATCCTATTAAAAAAGAACAAAAATCGGGGTTGATATATGGAGTTCCATGCTTAGACTGTGATAGGGTATATATTGGACAAACAAGGCAATATTTGAGTAGCAGGATGAAACAACACAAATATGACTTGAAAGACGTAAAAAACAAAGAAAAGACGGCACTGTGCTCCCATTTCTTCGTGGAGAATCACAGGTTCGATTTTCCGAATGTGAAAATTCTTGAAAAAGAAAAACAATTTACAAAAAGAAATATCTTAGAGATGATTCACATTAATTTGAAAAAGTCTGTCAATTTTAGATCTGATACTAGTCATCTTAGTTGTTTATATAATCCAATACTGTCTAAATATAAGAATTTGACAAAAGATAAACTAGGTGGTTCAAACGTGAAATAGTTCAATATTTGACAACCAAAACACGACTTGTTTTGTGACGTCTCATTTATAGGTTATGGTTTGTTGTTTTGAACGTCTTTTTATTTGGTGTGCAATTCCATTCTTCCATGTTTTTAATTTTATATTTTAACTTGTATTTAAGAGATTTTTCTATACTATATGGTCAGAATTTACAACCTTCATATTGAGGTATGTAATTTTCTGTCACTTTATGTATCTATGTAAAGAAGAATATTGCTGATATATTTTTAATTTTGTAGGCCTGAGGAAGCAAATGTGAATTTGCGAAACGTCGCCGAATATATGTACTAAACAATCTGACATATTATAATTCGTCCTAATCCCACTAAAAGAATAATTATTCATTATTAAATCTTGGAAGACACTAAATATTATTTTAGTTCGATAAAATGGGAGATATTGGTTTCTACGACACACTACACCGAATATATGATACAATCACATACCATCGGGTGAAACATTGGAAGAATTTAAACAGGAAGCTGGCATCGTTTTACAACCGACGAATCTTCTTGTTACAATGCAGGATGAAGAATGTTTATCCGAACCACATCATAAATAGTCTTAGTTCTGTATACTCTTTGCTAGTCGAAGACAGTCCTTTCAGAAGAAAAACAGATATTATGATACGTAAATTCAGGAAATCAATTTTGAATTTGGAAATAGAGATGACAATATGGAAGATCAAAGCATTGGAAAGAGATAGAACACAGGTGATTGAATTTTTGCAGCAGGAATTATCACATGAACATTTTGGGAAACTCAACGGCATTCTGGGGAAATTATTCCACACGTTATTTGAGAAAATCAAATTAACAAATATTTCGAAATTGGAAATACTGTCCAAGAGACATGTCCCTATTGTCCAAACAGCTGACAACAATGCAAAAAGAATTTACAATTATACCAACACTCAACTGCCCCAAGAAGTGGAAGAGATTCTTAGCTATGGACCAAAGTTCAGTGTCCCCTTTACTAGTGGTGAATTACCAATACCTAGAATCATAACAGATGTTGAATTCTATATTTCCTCTCTGGAGGTTGAAGACGCTAATAAGGATATTTTAAGATCTGACTTCGTAAACATACTGACGAATCATTTACACCATGTTAAAGGAAGAACTGCTATCCATGATGAAATTCAGAAAAAATTCTATATGACAAAAAATTTCTTGAAATCCAATAATGACATCATTGTTGGTAGATCAGATAAGGGAGGATCAACAGTCATAATGTACCGTGAAGAATACATCAACGAAGTCAAGAGCATGCTCAGTGACTCTACAACATACAAACGGTTAAAAAAGGACCCAACATTAGCATTCCAGACAAAAGCTAATACCTTGATAGACTATTTATTTGATAGCTCTTTTATTTCTGTTTTTCAAAAGAAGAACATGAAAATACACAACTCCGTTCCTCCTAGACTTTATTGCCTCAGAAAAACACATAAACAAGGCTTACATTTGAGACCAATAGTAAGTGGAATTGATTCCCCCTCAGCCAGCATAGCTAGACTTGTACACGATGTATTGAGCGGTGTAACAACTATTTTCCAACACCAAATAAATAACTCTTTTGAGTTTGTGGAATTCACCAAAACTGTGGTCCTACCTGAAGACTATATCCTGGTTTCACTGGATGTGGTATCGTTGTTTACTAACATTACACACAGTCACACAAGAAATGTCATACAGAAGAATTGGCACACAATATCAGCGTATACGTCATTGGATAAACCAACCTTCTTAACATTAATTGATTTCCTTTTCCAATCTAGTTATTTCGTATTTAATGATGACACTTACCAACAGGTCGAAGGTACAACGATGGGAGGGATTGCTAGCCCTGCATTGGCTGCTCTTGTGATGAATGACCTCGTCACAACAGTAATTGATCAATTACCTTTTGCGATACCACTCTTCAAGTTTTATGTCGATGACTCTATCACAGCCATACCAAAGGACAAAGTGAATGAGACACTGTCATTGTTCAACCGTTACCATGATAGAATCCAGTTCACGGTAGAAGTAGAGAATGAAGGATCACTACCATTCCTTGACGTATGTGTGCACCGAACTGAACAACAAAAACTTACAACTAACTGGTATACGAAACCCACAAGTTCGGGTGTTATGTTAAATTATTTATCTACACATTCCCTTGGCTATAAAATCAGTGCCATTCACAACATTCTGAATAGAGCAATCAACTTAAGTGCACCTGTATACCACAACCAGAACATAGAAAAAGTAAAGAATATCCTATACAACAACAATTATCCTAAACATTTCGTCAGCAGAATTATTTCAGAACTTATACCGAAAATTGAAAACAGGAACAAAGACAATAACATAATTGAAACAACTAAAAAATACTATAAAATACCATATATACCAGAACTATCACAAAAACTCAAAAGAACTCTAAAAATAGACAACAAGGAATTAATATTTTACAATATGAAAACTGTGGGATTGTTACACAGCCATATCAAAGATCCTATTAAAAAAGAACAAAAATCGGGGTTGATATATGGAGTTCCATGCTTAGACTGTGATAGGGTATATATTGGACAAACAAGGCAATATTTGAGTAGCAGGATGAAACAACACAAATATGACTTGAAAGACGTAAAAAACAAAGAAAAGACGGCACTGTGCTCCCATTTCTTCGTGGAGAATCACAGGTTCGATTTTCCGAATGTGAAAATTCTTGAAAAAGAAAAACAATTTACAAAAAGAAATATCTTAGAGATGATTCACATTAATTTGAAAAAGTCTGTCAATTTTAGATCTGATACTAGTCATCTTAGTTGTTTATATAATCCAATACTGTCTAAATATAAGAATTTGACAAAAGATAAACTAGGTGGTTCAAACGTGAAATAGTTCAATATTTGACAACCAAAACACGACTTGTTTTGTGACGTCTCATTTATAGGTTATGGTTTGTTGTTTTGAACGTCTTTTTATTTGGTGTGCAATTCCATTCTTCCATGTTTTTAATTTTATATTTTAACTTGTATTTAAGAGATTTTTCTATACTATATGGTCAGAATTTACAACCTTCATATTGAGGTATGTAATTTTCTGTCACTTTATGTATCTATGTAAAGAAGAATATTGCTGATATATTTTTAATTTTGTAGGCCTGAGGAAGCAAATGTGAATTTGCGAAACGTCGCCGAATATATGTACTAAACAATCTGACATATTATAATTTGTCCTAATCCCACTAAAAGAATAATTATTCATTATTAAATCTTGGAAGACACTAAATATTATTTTAGTTCGATAAAATGGGAGATATTGGTTTCTACGACACACTACACCGAATATATGATACAATCACATACCATCGGGTGAAACATTGGAAGAATTTAAACAGGAAGCTGGCATCGTTTTACAACCGACGAATCTTCTTGTTACAATGCAGGATGAAGAATGTTTATCCGAACCACATCATAAATAGTCTTAGTTCTGTATACTCTTTGCTAGTCGAAGACAGTCCTTTCAGAAGAAAAACAGATATTATGATACGTAAATTCAGGAAATCAATTTTGAATTTGGAAATAGAGATGACAATATGGAAGATCAAAGCATTGGAAAGAGATAGAACACAGGTGATTGAATTTTTGCAGCAGGAATTATCACATGAACATTTTGGGAAACTCAACGGCATTCTGGGGAAATTATTCCACACGTTATTTGAGAAAATCAAATTAACAAATATTTCGAAATTGGAAATACTGTCCAAGAGACATGTCCCTATTGTCCAAACAGCTGACAACAATGCAAAAAGAATTTACAATTATACCAACACTCAACTGCCCCAAGAAGTGGAAGAGATTCTTAGCTATGGACCAAAGTTCAGTGTCCCCTTTACTAGTGGTGAATTACCAATACCTAGAATCATAACAGATGTTGAATTCTATATTTCCTCTCTGGAGGTTGAAGACGCTAATAAGGATATTTTAAGATCTGACTTCGTAAACATACTGACGAATCATTTACACCATGTTAAAGGAAGAACTGCTATCCATGATGAAATTCAGAAAAAATTCTATATGACAAAAAATTTCTTGAAATCCAATAATGACATCATTGTTGGTAGATCAGATAAGGGAGGATCAACAGTCATAATGTACCGTGAAGAATACATCAACGAAGTCAAGAGCATGCTCAGTGACTCTACAACATACAAACGGTTAAAAAAGGACCCAACATTAGCATTCCAGACAAAAGCTAATACCTTGATAGACTATTTATTTGATAGCTCTTTTATTTCTGTTTTTCAAAAGAAGAACATGAAAATACACAACTCCGTTCCTCCTAGACTTTATTGCCTCAGAAAAACACATAAACAAGGCTTACATTTGAGACCAATAGTAAGTGGAATTGATTCCCCCTCAGCCAGCATAGCTAGACTTGTACACGATGTATTGAGCGGTGTAACAACTATTTTCCAACACCAAATAAATAACTCTTTTGAGTTTGTGGAATTCACCAAAACTGTGGTCCTACCTGAAGACTATATCCTGGTTTCACTGGATGTGGTATCGTTGTTTACTAACATTACACACAGTCACACAAGAAATGTCATACAGAAGAATTGGCACACAATATCAGCGTATACGTCATTGGATAAACCAACCTTCTTAACATTAATTGATTTCCTTTTCCAATCTAGTTATTTCGTATTTAATGATGACACTTACCAACAGGTCGAAGGTACAACGATGGGAGGGATTGCTAGCCCTGCATTGGCTGCTCTTGTGATGAATGACCTCGTCACAACAGTAATTGATCAATTACCTTTTGCGATACCACTCTTCAAGTTTTATGTCGATGACTCTATCACAGCCATACCAAAGGACAAAGTGAATGAGACACTGTCATTGTTCAACCGTTACCATGATAGAATCCAGTTCACGGTAGAAGTAGAGAATGAAGGATCACTACCATTCCTTGACGTATGTGTGCACCGAACTGAACAACAAAAACTTACAACTAACTGGTATACGAAACCCACAAGTTCGGGTGTTATGTTAAATTATTTATCTACACATTCCCTTGGCTATAAAATCAGTGCCATTCACAACATTCTGAATAGAGCAATCAACTTAAGTGCACCTGTATACCACAACCAGAACATAGAAAATGTAAAGAATATCCTATACAACAACAATTATCCTAAACATTTCGTCAGCAGAATTATTTCAGAACTTATACCGAAAATTGAAAACAGGAACAAAGACAATAACATAATTGAAACAACTAAAAAATACTATAAAATACCATATATACCAGAACTATCACAAAAACTCAAAAGAACTCTAAAAATAGACAACAAGGAATTAATATTTTACAATATGAAAACTGTGGGATTGTTACACAGCCATATCAAAGATCCTATTAAAAAAGAACAAAAATCGGGGTTGATATATGGAGTTCCATGCTTAGACTGTGATAGGGTATATATTGGACAAACAAGGCAATATTTGAGTAGCAGGATGAAACAACACAAATATGACTTGAAAGACGTAAAAAACAAAGAAAAGACGGCACTGTGCTCCCATTTCTTCGTGGAGAATCACAGGTTCGATTTTCCGAATGTGAAAATTCTTGAAAAAGAAAAACAATTTACAAAAAGAAATATCTTAGAGATGATTCACATTAATTTGAAAAAGTCTGTCAATTTTAGATCTGATACTAGTCATCTTAGTTGTTTATATAATCCAATACTGTCTAAATATAAGAATTTGACAAAAGATAAACTAGGTGGTTCAAACGTGAAATAGTTCAATATTTGACAACCAAAACACGACTTGTTTTGTGACGTCTCATTTATAGGTTATGGTTTGTTGTTTTGAACGTCTTTTTATTTGGTGTGCAATTCCATTCTTCCATGTTTTTAATTTTATATTTTAACTTGTATTTAAGAGATTTTTCTATACTATATGGTCAGAATTTACAACCTTCATATTGAGGTATGTAATTTTCTGTCACTTTATGTATCTATGTAAAGAAGAATATTGCTGATATATTTTTAATTTTGTAGGCCTGAGGAAGCAAATGTGAATTTGCGAAACGTCGCCGAATATATGTACTAAACAATCTGACATATTATAATTCGTCCTAATCCCACTAAAAGAATAATTATTCATTATTAAATCTTGGAAGACACTAAATATTATTTTAGTTCGATAAAATGGGAGATATTGGTTTCTACGACACACTACACCGAATATATGATACAATCACATACCATCGGGTGAAACATTGGAAGAATTTAAACAGGAAGCTGGCATCGTTTTACAACCGACGAATCTTCTTGTTACAATGCAGGATGAAGAATGTTTATCCGAACCACATCATAAATAGTCTTAGTTCTGTATACTCTTTGCTAGTCGAAGACAGTCCTTTCAGAAGAAAAACAGATATTATGATACGTAAATTCAGGAAATCAATTTTGAATTTGGAAATAGAGATGACAATATGGAAGATCAAAGCATTGGAAAGAGATAGAACACAGGTGATTGAATTTTTGCAGCAGGAATTATCACATGAACATTTTGGGAAACTCAACGGCATTCTGGGGAAATTATTCCACACGTTATTTGAGAAAATCAAATTAACAAATATTTCGAAATTGGAAATACTGTCCAAGAGACATGTCCCTATTGTCCAAACAGCTGACAACAATGCAAAAAGAATTTACAATTATACCAACACTCAACTGCCCCAAGAAGTGGAAGAGATTCTTAGCTATGGACCAAAGTTCAGTGTCCCCTTTACTAGTGGTGAATTACCAATACCTAGAATCATAACAGATGTTGAATTCTATATTTCCTCTCTGGAGGTTGAAGACGCTAATAAGGATATTTTAAGATCTGACTTCGTAAACATACTGACGAATCATTTACACCATGTTAAAGGAAGAACTGCTATCCATGATGAAATTCAGAAAAAATTCTATATGACAAAAAATTTCTTGAAATCCAATAATGACATCATTGTTGGTAGATCAGATAAGGGAGGATCAACAGTCATAATGTACCGTGAAGAATACATCAACGAAGTCAAGAGCATGCTCAGTGACTCTACAACATACAAACGGTTAAAAAAGGACCCAACATTAGCATTCCAGACAAAAGCTAATACCTTGATAGACTATTTATTTGATAGCTCTTTTATTTCTGTTTTTCAAAAGAAGAACATGAAAATACACAACTCCGTTCCTCCTAGACTTTATTGCCTCAGAAAAACACATAAACAAGGCTTACATTTGAGACCAATAGTAAGTGGAATTGATTCCCCCTCAGCCAGCATAGCTAGACTTGTACACGATGTATTGAGCGGTGTAACAACTATTTTCCAACACCAAATAAATAACTCTTTTGAGTTTGTGGAATTCACCAAAACTGTGGTCCTACCTGAAGACTATATCCTGGTTTCACTGGATGTGGTATCGTTGTTTACTAACATTACACACAGTCACACAAGAAATGTCATACAGAAGAATTGGCACACAATATCAGCGTATACGTCATTGGATAAACCAACCTTCTTAACATTAATTGATTTCCTTTTCCAATCTAGTTATTTCGTATTTAATGATGACACTTACCAACAGGTCGAAGGTACAACGATGGGAGGGATTGCTAGCCCTGCATTGGCTGCTCTTGTGATGAATGACCTCGTCACAACAGTAATTGATCAATTACCTTTTGCGATACCACTCTTCAAGTTTTATGTCGATGACTCTATCACAGCCATACCAAAGGACAAAGTGAATGAGACACTGTCATTGTTCAACCGTTACCATGATAGAATCCAGTTCACGGTAGAAGTAGAGAATGAAGGATCACTACCATTCCTTGACGTATGTGTGCACCGAACTGAACAACAAAAACTTACAACTAACTGGTATACGAAACCCACAAGTTCGGGTGTTATGTTAAATTATTTATCTACACATTCCCTTGGCTATAAAATCAGTGCCATTCACAACATTCTGAATAGAGCAATCAACTTAAGTGCACCTGTATACCACAACCAGAACATAGAAAAAGTAAAGAATATCCTATACAACAACAATTATCCTAAACATTTCGTCAGCAGAATTATTTCAGAACTTATACCGAAAATTGAAAACAGGAACAAAGACAATAACATAATTGAAACAACTAAAAAATACTATAAAATACCATATATACCAGAACTATCACAAAAACTCAAAAGAACTCTAAAAATAGACAACAAGGAATTAATATTTTACAATATGAAAACTGTGGGATTGTTACACAGCCATATCAAAGATCCTATTAAAAAAGAACAAAAATCGGGGTTGATATATGGCGTTCCATGCTTAGACTGTGATAGGGTATATATTGGACAAACAAGGCAATATTTGAGTAGCAGGATGAAACAACACAAATATGACTTGAAAGACGTAAAAAACAAAGAAAAGACGGCACTGTGCTCCCATTTCTTCGTGGAGAATCACAGGTTCGATTTTCCGAATGTGAAAATTCTTGAAAAAGAAAAACAATTTACAAAAAGAAATATCTTAGAGATGATTCACATTAATTTGAAAAAGTCTGTCAATTTTAGATCTGATACTAGTCATCTTAGTTGTTTATATAATCCAATACTGTCTAAATATAAGAATTTGACAAAAGATAAACTAGGTGGTTCAAACGTGAAATAGTTCAATATTTGACAACCAAAACACGACTTGTTTTGTGACGTCTCATTTATAGGTTATGGTTTGTTGTTTTGAACGTCTTTTTATTTGGTGTGCAATTCCATTCTTCCATGTTTTTAATTTTATATTTTAACTTGTATTTAAGAGATTTTTCTATACTATATGGTCAGAATTTACAACCTTCATATTGAGGTATGTAATTTTCTGTCACTTTATGTATCTATGTAAAGAAGAATATTGCTGATATATTTTTAATTTTGTAGGCCTGAGGAAGCAAATGTGAATTTGCGAAACGTCGCCGAATATATGTACTAAACAATCTGACATATTATAATTTGTCCTAATCCCACTAAAAGAATAATTATTCATTATTAAATCTTGGAAGACACTAAATATTATTTTAGTTCTATAAAATAAACATTCATTATAAGACATCCAAATGAAATAACAGAATTCAATAAATGTAAATTGTTAACAAAAATCCTATAAATTAAATATTTTGAGTAGACACAATTTTGTTTCTGCTCATCCCTCTTATGAAAACAGATATCTTTCAAAAATGTTTAACATAATCTTAAGAATTTCATCATAAAACTATCTTACTTAGAATATTAAATATATAGAAGGCCAACAGAATATATCTTCTGTAAATATTAAAATTTTAAATAATTTTATATACCTTCCATCAAGTATAAACCACCATTTATTTCATTTTATTCATAATATATAATTATTTGGTTTCCTCAACATTCTTTATACACATGCTCCTTGTGCTATAACAGAGGCCGTTAAATTGACTTTTAATCTTTAAGCTCAATGGTAAATCACATAACTATTTATTTGAGTCAACATTGGACTCCATTTTAATGTTCAGTATTTATTTGCCAAGATGCTCTCTGGACTGTTAAAGGTAAGTAAATATTTTTTGTTGATTGATGTTATATTTTATTGAATATGATGAGTACTGACAAGCAAAGTCTCTCTTAAAACTTGTTTTTTAGTAATATATATCTTGAGATTTTCTAAAAAGTAACTTAGTAACTTAGATATCCAATAATGTTGAATATTCCAAGTAAGATAGTTTTATGATGAAATTCTTAGGATTGTGTTAAACATTTTTGAAAGATATGTTTTCATAAGAGGGATGATCAGAAACAAAATTTTGTCTACTCAAAATATTTAATTTATAGGATTTTTGTTAACAATTTATATTTATTGGATTTTGTTATCTCATTTGGATGTCTTATAATGAATGTTTATTTTATATGTCTTTTGATATAAGCGGTGCTTATATGACATTAATTTAATTCCTGAAGTTATAATATTAAATATGTAGAATTAAATATGTAGAAGGCTAACAGAATTTATCTATTATTAATAAAAAATAATCTATATTTTCTTTGGATTCTTTTATGTAATTCAATGAGTGTTAATTCTATATGTCTACTAAATTGAAACTGTGTTTTTAAGACATTTATTAATTTTAATTTTGAAGAGTTTTTGAGAAAAAATTTTATGAAATTAAAATTTGTAGGTAGGTTAGCAGAATAAATTTGTGTGATATTTAAGATACAGATGATTCGTTAAATTATTCAAGATTGGCAACGAAATCTGAATATTTGGATATTTTGGTTGGTAACCAGATTATAAAGATACAAAACCCACTAAAAACCATAGGACATGGTCTGTAAACAACTACCTTTTTAGTAGTTCCAGTAATTTCGTTGTTTTATCGGCAACCTTAACAACTTCGGCAAGAGAACGTGGTCAGTTTCAGACGGTTGACAAAACGAGACGGGCCGTACCATTTCGTCGCGTGTGGTCAAAAAACCCGATAACAAAGACTTCAACCGAGAGAGGGCCGGTTTCTCGATGTCTACAAGGTATATCACGTTCTTTTTTGAATGAACAAGAATACGTTGATGCCCGGTTACGAGCCATTTACCTGCTCTTCGAGAGCCAATTCGCGCAAATTGTTTGGTAGTCCTAATAATTTATCGGAATTGCAGGTAGGCTTGCTCGTGGATCATTTTGAGTATCCCGACGATCTTGTTTTTCTGGGAAAATAATGTATAAATTAGACCGGCTTTCGTTTCGATCCGTTTCGTACGAAAATTGGTTTTTTGAGTATATTCTTTGCATGGTACAATTATCTGAATTCGTGAGCATTTTGAGAGGGCAGGAATTCGTAGTTGAGGATATGTAATATTTAATTGTTAAATGGGCGAGTAAACATCCTCCAATGGCTATGGCAGAATTATTAGCTATCAAATTTTTACTCGAAAGGAGGCTTATTAAAATATTTATTTATTCTGTTAACCTCCTATTAATTTTATAAAAATTTTTCTCAACAACTTTTAAACATTAAAATAAATAGATGTCTTATTGCCAGTTTCATAAACGAAATTAAAGCCTTCTTTTTCCTTCAATGATAAAACGTGTTTCATAAGCAAATTTTAAGGTTCAAGGGAACTTTAAAGCGTCCTTCATCTTAAAGTGAGAAAATCGGCCCTTTACGGCTGAAAAAGGATCCTTTAATGAGAAGCTCGACACTGCGCAGGTGCTCGGTAAACACAAAAACGATGGACATAACCTTCCTCTGTCACATTTGCCCCTTTTGTTTGATTTTAGCGTACTACGAAATGCACCAAATGTTGAATGCTGATTCAAGCTCTTGTTCTTCATCAAATGATGAAGAAATAATTGTGAGAAGACCAAAAATTTACAGAAGGAGAGACATTTTTCCACGTTAGATGATCTAAATTTCTTCGATCGTTTTCGGCTGACAAAACCAACTGTTTTATCTTTGCTTCAAAAAATTGCAGATCAATTGTACTTCCCATCTAACAGGTAGACAAATTTCGATTTATTATTTTGTTGATATAATTTTCTGTATACCAAATCATTAAATTGACAATTTTCAGAGGCAGCTGTGTTGAACCGATGAACCAACTACTTTTGACATTGAGATTCTATTGAACTGGAAATATGCTGGTATCAAACAGCCGAAGATTTCATGGGAATTTCTAAACCTTCTGCTTCTAGAATTATTCGAAGAGTTTCTTTTGCAATCGCATCCCTGTGTCCACAATATATAAAGATGTGTGAAGGTGATCATGAAATGCAAGCAGCAGAAGAACAGTTTTATGCAATTGCTAGTTTTCCACGTGTCATTGGTGCTATAGATTGCACATTATTTAAAATCACTTCTCCAGGTGGTGATAATGCAGAGATCTTTCGATGTCGAAAACATTATTTTGCCCTTAACGTTCAAGCCGTGTGTGATTCAGACTTGAGAATCAGAATTATTGTAGTTAGATGACCTGGCTCAACACATGATCAAACCATCTTTAATAACAGTGTCTTGAAGAGACAATTTGAGAGTGTTAAATTTGGACGGCATTTGTTACTTGGTGATAGTGGTTATAGCTTGCAGACTTATCTTATGACAAAGTTACCGGAAGCTATAACTGCAGCTGAAAATTTATATAAGCAGTCAATTATATGAACTAGAAATGTGGTGGAGAGAAAGTATGGAGTTTGGAAACGTCGTTTTCCTATACTTTCTAAAGGAATGAGTGTTAAGTTAACGACCATAAGGGCAAGTATTGTTACTACCGCTGTATTGCACAATATAGCTGTAGATATGAACAAAATATTTCCAAATGAATGATTGCATTATGTGCAGGAGGAAGAGAACTTTCAAACAAATTCAACAAATGTTCATGCAGCTCGTCAAATGAGAGTCTATTATTAATGAACATTTTGCTAATTTACAATTTATATTTGTGTGATAATTGAAAATAAATTTGCTTGTCACTTGTGAAACTGTTCTTCATATTCAATTTGTGTGATGACAAGATTTCATATAATTTTTATAATATTGTACAAGGTATGTATTTAGATAGGTTTCTATGTTTGTATTTCTGATTCATTGTTTTACTTTAGGTAACATCTGAAAAAGTTTCAACTGAGAATAAAGTAATAAAAATATTATGTGTTATTGAAATTTCTGTTTTTAATTCAAATTTGGGGGGATTTCATAGTCTGCAGCAATGCTGATAAAATTCTAATACCGCTTTTCCCAGAAAGTGCATTCAAAATAAAAGAGATTTAATTATTATTATTTAATTTTCTCTTCATCTCCATAATTTGCAAATCTAATATTTTAAGCTTCGAATGCTCCTCTTCTTTTCTTATTATTCTCTTCCTTGATAGTCATTATCTGAGCTTCTACTAGAGCTGCTTTTTTATAATACATCTCTTTCGCTTCGGCAAGTGGGTTCGTAACAGTTGGGCTCAACTGTTTGGAAATTGGCTCCCTCAATTTCAATGGAGCCCCACCACCAGTCTAATAGGACTTTCTAGTTTTAGTTTTTATATTGATATATTTGGATTTGAGCTGGTCCCATTTCTCCAATAGAGAACTGTTGCATTGAAAGTAGTTGCTATTCTCTGCCAGACTTTATTCTATAATATTAAAATTCTATTTTTCAATCAATTCCAAGAGACGTAGTTCCTCCTCAGGTTTTAAAGTAATACTTTTTTTTCTCTTTTCTTCCATATTCATTCATATAACTCACTCACTTTACTAAAATATAGCTATTCGCACTTAATAATGATATAAATTCCAACATACTGTCTTCTGCACATAACCATATTTATGCAAAGACTCATTTATGCTTCTTTTCTTTTTCTTTTTACAAGTTCCGACCATTTTTACAGAATATCACCAACTATATTCATAAAATCAGTAGTTCCCAGGATAGCCAACAGTCGGAAACATATGACCGTCGCATTAAAGGAAGCTTTAAGCAAAGGACGGCCGATGTGCACTCATGAAATTGATGGTCCCATTTAGAGGATCCTTTTTCATAAAGGGACTTTATCATAAAGGAGCCTTTTGATGTTGTTTATGAAACTGGCCGTTAGAAAACGCAGTTTCAATTTAGTAGACATATGGTAATAACACTCATAACACAGCACCAAAAGGAATAAAAGAATGCAAAGAAAATATAAATTATCAACTTAAAGTATTAAATAAATATTTTAGAGGATACAAAATTTTGTTTCATGCCAATTTATTATAAAAACCAATTTCCCTTCCAAAAATGCACAACATAACCTAAAGAAATTCTTTAAAAATAACTCTCTTTAGAAAAGCTCCTTCAAAACAATTCTAAAAACATGCAGCACAAAAAATAAAAGTACTAATTAATGAAAATATATATCTCACCCGACTAAAAAAACATGCCCTTCCGATAACCAAACTTAGAATATGGTGAATTTTTGAATATGAAAACCCTACGTTTTTTATGTTCGTCCGTAGAAATTACACAAAGTTTGTAAGTTATTTTTAAGGACTCAGTCATATCTAAATGATACTATGTATATGAGTGAAAAACCAAATTATAATTATTATATATAGAATAAAATAATAAATAAGGCTAACTTGCTAGAAGGCTTTTTACAATATCTTAAATATCACTACAAATTTTAATTTTAATTTCGTGAAAAATTTTCTCGAAAACTTTTTGAAATTAAATTTAATAAATGTGTTTTCTAAGGTATTTATTTCATTTGATTTTTAGAAGTTTTAATTTAAATTAAAAAAATGTGTTTTCCAAGACATTTATTTAATTTAGTAAGTTTTGAATTCAATTGAATAAATGTGTTTTCTAAGACATTTATTTTATTTAATTTTAAAAAGTTTTAAATTAAATTAATTAAATGTGTTTCAAAGACATTCATACAATTTAATTCAAAAGTTTTCGAGAATTTTTTTTTATAAAATTAAAATTTGTAGTGAGAATAAATCTGTATGATATTTAAGATATTAGAATTATTAGTCGTGTAACTTTTAAATTATTGAAATGTCTAATTTGAACGAGTAGCGATTATTAAATTTTTTCCAAAATTAATCCTGATTTATTGTATTTAAAATTAACCTTGAGCTCTAGAGAACAATAACTTGATTGATAATCGATTTTTGGAATGCCGATAAAACATTGATGGTTGACTACATTTGTGATCAATATTTCGAAAACCATTATTTTTTTTTATGTTGCCGCTCAGGGATGATGATTTTGGGAACGTTCTAAAATTTTGTAACTAGTAATAAATGAAAATCAATTTCCAAAAATTTTTGTTTGTGGAAATTGAATTTTATCTATTACTAATTGAATTTCCATCAAGTAGAGACCGAATGCATCAAATTTTTGGTAAGTAGCGCAATGAAAATAATAAATAAAGAAAGTGATATTTACAGATATGAATTCTTCGACTAAATAATATGGTAAAAATATTATCGACAGAATTTTGCTCGAACGATTAAAAATAATTGTATGTTTTGCCCAACCCCTATCATGTGATACTTGATATACGAGTAGGGGCACAGGTAAATATTCTCATAACGTTACCTTACAAGATCAGTGAGAAGATAAAAAAAATTCTTTCACCGGATTAAAGTACCGTCATCAACCTCTCTAATTTTTCATTCTTTTTTTGTCTAACCAATAAGCGCGCTCGTTGATGATGGAGGCCCATTAAAAATAGACCACAAAGACAGAAAATTTATTAATCGGTCTAGTTTGATGGTATGTTTTAATTTTATTCTCCCTCGTTTTATCTCGGCTGCCCATCTGGGAATATTACAGGCGGGGTCAAGATGATACCGCGCTTTATGGGAAGGTGACGTCACGAACAAGATTTCATTCATGTGCGTGAGAGCAAATGGCAAAATGACACGTTTCAGCACATGTGAGTGTAGTAACGTAGGATAGCTCTGCTTTTTGAAGGGAAATCAGTTTATATCGGGTGTTTTTTTTAGAATGATAGAACTTTCGATAGGGATAACTGTGATTTGAGAAGGTAGAAGCCATGTTGTTTTGACATTTCTGTTCAGTAAGAATTGACAAATTATAATGAAAAGACTCACGCCGCAATAACGTTTACAAATTGTTAAGATTTATTTTCAAAATCAGTGTTCTATTCGCCAAACTTATAGAGCACTTCGTGAAATTTATGGTTTTCATAATCGTCCATCAGAGCAGCTTATTCGTGGAACTATCGATAGATTTCGGACAACATTTTCTTTACTCGATGCAACAACAACAACAAGACAAAGAACTGTACGTACAGAAGAAAATATCGCTGCTGTAAGTCATAATGTTAAAGATGATCCAGATTTCTTTATTCGTCGACGTTCACAACAAGTTGGACTCTGTGCATCCACCACATGGAATTTTTTGCTTGAAGATCTTGGTCTACACCCATGCAAGATCCAACTGGTTCAAGAACTAAAGCCACTTGACCATAATAAGCGTCGTTTGTTTGCTGATTGGGCCCTAGAACAGCTTGAAGTTGATCCACTTTTTTATCGTAAAATTGTGTTTAGTGATGAAGCTCATTTCTGGTTGAACGGCTATGTAAACAAGCAAAATTGCCGTTTATGCAGTAAGAACAATCCTCAAGAAGTTCTGTAGGTTCCATTGCATCCTGAAAAATGCACTGTATGGTGTGCTTTACACGCTGGAGGTATCATCGGTCCATATTCTTTAAAAACGATGCTAGAGTTAATGTTACAGTGAATGGTGCTCGTTACAGATCGATGATCAATGATTATTTGTTTCAAAATTTGAATGGTATCGACCCAGAAGTGTTTTGGTTCCAACAAGATGGTGCTACACCTCATGCTGCTATCGTAACAATGGATTTATTGAAAGAAAGATTTGGTGATAACATCATTTCGAAAAATGGTCCAATTAATTGGCCTCCTAGATCAAGCGATATAACTCCACTGGATTATTTTCCATGGGGTTATGTCAAGTCATTGGTTTATGCTGATAAACCAGAAACAATAGACGCTATGGAAGCCAACATAACTCGTGTTATCGATTTAATAAGGCCTGAATTACTCGAAAAAGTGGTCCAAAATTGGTCAAATAAAAAAAATTTGTTTCAATCTTAATTTAAATGTATTTTATTTCAATTAAAAGTTCTATCACTCTAAGAAAAAACAACTTATATAAACAATAAACCAAATGTAAGGTTAGATGAAAGCTTTCGAACGGAATTTATAGTCTGGTTCGACAGTTATGGAAGCACAACGCACTATTGCTGGACCCTGTATACGTTATAACTGTACTAGTACCTACCGTCTACAAATAGTGCAGATGTAATAATTGACTAGAAAAAATGAAAATGTAATAAGAATTGTCGATAGAAGTACAAAATTATGAATCCATGATAACGTTTGATTCAGAATTAGATTAACAATTCCCTGAATATGTACTTCAATACACATTGATTTCAAGATAAGATCCATTTTGTTTAATCAGTTTAGGGATCATATAACGAAAAACGTTATTAAGCACGTGATAATATTTAATTTACGTTTTCAAGTTCGTAAAAGCCAAAAAACTTATATTTCTCGTACATCCATAAAACTTCAAAAGCAAATTTCGATCAAACTCAGCATCAAGCAGAGCAGTTCCCGTAGAAACACAAAATAAACATACATAAACGTGGCGGAAATTTAGCGAAATTCTCGTGAGGTATTCGTGTCACAAATATTTCTTTTTCAAGAACCAACAACATAAACGATTTATTACTATTCAGCGAAACGGGATCTTCCGAGAACTTTGAGTTGGCTTATGCACTATTTGCAAATAATCAGAGCGAAAATATTCGAGGCAGATGTTCAAGTCTAACCTTTGCCATAACGTTACCGGGAATCAATTCGATGTTTTCCATTCGTTGTAACTGCGAGATATCGAAGAGAATGAAAGATGATTTAACACAAAGAAAGGGATATCCCATTAAATTTCTACGAGGGGTGTCCAATGTATTCTCGATATAGGCATGAAAGAAAAATTCTATTCTCAATGTAGTTCCTTAGAACTTCAATACTTTTGTTAGTTCGAGAAATAAGCTTATCTTAACCTTGTAAAATATATTCTTCTGGCTTCTCTTCAAAAAAGGTATTAATTGCTACCTTCATCGTCGGAAAATCGCTCTCCGCGAAGATACTTTTTCACATTTGGGAATAGGTAATAGTCACTGGGGGCCAAGTCTGGACTGTACGAAGCATGAGTAATTTCTTCGGAGCCACATTCCCACACAGCTGCCTCTTCACAACACGAGCCTTGTGAAACGGCGCGTTGTCGTGAAGCGGCAACACCCCCGCTATGAGTTTTCCTCGCCTTTTTCCTTTAATTGCTTCTCTTAAATTACGCAAAGTGGTTTCGTATGATGCTGCTGTGATGTTTTCACCCTTTTTAGTGTATTCTATCAAGAAAATACCTTTAGAATCCCAAAAGACTGTAGCCATTGTTTTTCCAGCGGATGGGGTGACTTTAAACTTCTTTGGGAACTGTGCACCCTTTTTAATCCACTGCATCGACCCTTGTTCACTCTCAGAGTCATAGTGATGAACCGACGTGTCATACTCAGTAACTATCCGGCTGAGAATAGTCGAAGGGTCTTCTCCTCAGAGTTCTAAAAACTACGTACACCACTCGACTCGCACTTGCTTCTGAGGGCGGTGAGCATTCTAGGTACCTCTTGTATTGACCTTTGAGAGGTTAAGATAGTCATTGAGGATAGCATGTATGGTACACGGATAGGTTTGTCATCAAAAATCAAGTAAGACTTGATTTTTATTCTGGCATCTTTAAACACCAGCTTTTCCACTTTTTCACATTTTCTTTAGTTGTCCCGCTAAGGGGCCCTTCCGAGCGGGGGTCTTCAATACTTTCTCTGTTTCTTTTGAATTCACTTGACCACTTTTGATCGGGGAATAACGACAGGGCACAGTCTTAGTAAACAGCAACCATCTCTTCATGAATGATTTTTTGTCTTTTTCCCTGCTTAGTGAGGAACTTTATAACGGCGCGATGCTCGATTTTCTTCATCATTGTGGCGTCAGTCATTCTGGTCGTCTTTCACTGAGGATACCTGAAAAACTAATGAACGGAAATCAGTTAAATTTTATATTTATACCCTCAGATAGTGTCATTAGTGAATAAGATAATTAGATTACTTATATCATTAGCAAATCACCCTGATACCGAGAATATATTGAACACCCCTCGTATTTTAGAAAGAATCGATCCGTTGATGCTCAATAGGCATGATAATTTCGAAACTGTTTGTTTGAAGCTTTTTCGCGCTCTTTCTACAGACCGTTTTGCCTGAAAATTTCTTCCAATCTTTGATTGAATTCTCAAATAAACTACATAAGATGAATGAATAACGAACTCAATGGCCCCAAACCTGCCCCGAAAGTTTCAGGTCTCTATCTCTTTCAATTTGAAAGTTACGCACTAGGTTTCACAAAACTTTAAACATCGGATCAACAATGCATAGAAATTGTTAAAATTCACTACAAAATGGTGAAAATTTTGCAATTTTTGTCGGTCGATCAACAGCAACGTCGTATCTTCGCTGATTGGGTCCTTGGAATGCATCAAAATGATCCGGATTTTCATCGAAAAATCATCTTCAGTGATGAGCCTCATTTTCACCTCGAAGGCTACGTTAATAAACACAATTGTTGCATTTGGGGCTCGTAAAATCCTAGAATGATTGTTGAAAAGCTTCACCATCGTCAACGTGAAACTTTTTGACGGTTGTTGGGCTGACGGTGTGACTTATGGGTACTGATTCGAAAATGAGGCTGTGCAACTGTAACGGTGAATGGATTGCGCTACAAAGCTATGATTAATGATTTTTATGGCCAGAATTGGGAGATATTGATGTGGACGACGTTTATTTTCAACAAAACGGCGCTGCGTGCCACACAAGCACGAAACAATCGCAATTTTGCAAGAAAAGTTTCCAGGCTCATATCTCCAAGAAGTGATGACAATTGACCACCGAGATCTTGTGATTCAATACCTTTGGACATTTTTCTTGGTAACCACTTGAAAGATAAGGTCTATGACAATACTCCACAATTGATTCAAGACTTTAAAGATGGAATTCGTGAAGTTATCGAGGACATAAAGCCGCAAATGGATATGGTGCTGCAACCGTAGCCATTGCGGACATATGGCTGATATCATTTTCCATTGTTAATGGCATACCTTCCTCTTCACAATGAAATAAACATCCACTGATTTCCCTTAAAATATACCCTTTTTTCATATCCAAATGGAATCCCTTATTGGAAAACCCTATATATTAGAACAGTATAAAGTTCAGTTAATTTTTTTGTTGAATTTTTTAATTTCGCCATTTTGCAAACTTCAAGCGATTACTGCTAGATCATACATTTCGATGAATTGTACATTCAAAATTTTATTCCCTGAAACTTCGACAAGTCTTTGAACTGGAAAAACTTCCGAACAACAGAGAAAAATAGAGAGGATAAATATAAATGCGCATTAAATGACTATCATTTCTATTCCTAGCTCAAAAACAATAATTCGGTACATCAGTTAGTGCAATCTAAAATAAGAATACTTCAAAACGTAAATACGATACGCCAATTATCTTTGGAAATTTGTACAAATATTCGATATTCAATATCATTAACGAATTCTTTGAAGATGAAAACGAATACAAGAAACTATTCCTCGGATAATCGTGACAATTATCAATTTCGACTCTTTGCAACTGTTCATTTTCCTGCAAAATCCAATTAGAGTTGCTTTTTACTGGGAAATCGTTTCTGGGAATCCATTTCACGTGAAACGCCTGCTGGTTGTTTTTTAGGAGTTCTCCTAATGAATATGGTTGACGAGGCTGATGTTTCTTTTTGGAAACGGAGCGTGAAATCGACCTGGAGCTTTTAAGGACAAAGCATGGCTTTTTTTGTCCGTTGGCACCAGGGCGCTTTCAAGTCGCCCAAATTTGACGAATCTCGTGCCGTAACAAGTTCACTTTATGGAGTTTCATCAGTGAATAGACACTTTAGAATCAATCAGAAACGAATAAAAAATATAATAAATCAATCCATCACTCTGTTTCATAATTTTCCAAAATATTCATTGACTCACTTTAAATTTAGATTTATATATTCTAACTTCTACAATATATATTGAAACTATATACAAAAACTATCGAAATTATATCCTTCTACAGGGTGTCCCAAAAATAATTTGCCCCTCCCCAAAACTCAGAAACGAAGAATTTTCGAAGATTTTAAAAAACAAGTCTACTTCTGTTTTGAGGGGGACGAATTTCCATCATGAGTTTGTTCCGAAAAAACCACCCCCATGAAGTTGGCATCAACCCCAATTATTTTTTGAATAGGGAAGAGACATCAACATCAAATCCATTCATTCATTTGCCTGCAAACTCCAAATTAATTTCGTTTGGTGTCCAAAATTTATTCACTAGCATCCCTCCAATAGAAAAAATACAAATTGTTGAGTTATTGATAAAAAAGTACTGATCCTATCCGAGTTAATAATATCTTGAAATATGTCTTCAACAGAATTACTTCCAGTTTAATGGTATTATTTATATTTTCAATGAAGGACTTCTCATTCGCTTAGCTCTATTCTAGCAGAAAAGTTCATGAATGATTTAACATCAAAAATTATATTATAATAGCTTTATACATAGATAACTAAAAGTACCGATGAACCCCCAGAAATTTTGCAAAGAACTCAATATAATCAAACAAATAGCATTTGACAATACTTCAATCGAACCCTTATAGATAAAATGATGGACAATAAACAGAAAAAGACCCCATTCCAAAAAAAAATCATGCAAATTTCATATAAATAGAATATCAGAATACAATGAAAATAATTTTAACATAGACAAATACATTGAAAATAATTATAAATCAAGAGTCTATAAGTTGACTTCTAAGGACTGCCAATGGTTTATATTGGTCAGACCGGCAGATCGTTCAAATTCCACACATTCCACATAGGTACACCAACCATTTAATAGAATTTGAACATAATTTTAATAACGAATATGAAATTCTCCATATCTTTATTGTAGTGCTTGTCCATTCTGGCGACTTCTGCATCCCGTTGAAAAAGAACTCACCTTCAAAACACCCCGTGCATGGGTAATAGACTATTATCATGAAAACGCCCTACGGAACTGGATATCAATTATGCCCCACAGTGAAAGCATGTCAGTTAAATATTACAAACGAAAAATTATTCTACCGTGAAGCTGCACTGGGGAAATTTTATTAATTAGAGGTATAATTATAGCGAGTACAAACAGGATGATTCCTTGTTCAGGCGACATTAACAGGTACGGTAGTCCAACATTCGTCATAATGTAATTTCTAGGAAATGAGTTCAGAAGGCACTGAGTTTTTAAATTGGCATTAATGCATTTAGTCTCATTTAAGATTATTCTTCATTTTTCCTGTTTCCTGTGCCAGAATTTTCCGAGATAATTAAACATAAAATCACTGGAAATTTTCACACCAGGATTCAATATAATTTCAGTTTGAAATAGAAATAATTATTAATGTTACCATAGTTTTATCGGCATAGCATTATTCCATTACATAATGAAAAATATTATAAGATGTGCTTGAAAACCTAACTCTAGATACAGAAAATAGAGGAATATTTTGAGAATTATTTGAGATAAACAAAAATAAATTGAAAATTAGTTTGAAGAGTTTTGTCAAATATTTCAGGCGATAATCGAAAATTCAGATATTGAGTCTATGGTCATATCTTCTTTACGACATTTTTCTATTGAAAATCCTAGTTTTATGTTCTCTTCTAAACAAAATATTTGGTGAATGAAGGAATTTAGACATAGTTTTTATTGATTGTTTTCATTTAGCATAGAAATAACTTCCGACTGATAAGAAATGACTAAAAGTTTCAAATGCTTTTTCTGGAGAATGTGCTATATATTTTTTAAAAAAGAAATAAAAATGACCTTTTTTAAATTCTGTGTAGCATTTTTTGGTGATGGAATTTGTTACTTCTGAATATACAACCCAAACAAGCTGCCTTGGATGATGTTTGCTTCAATATGCCCATAGTGAAACAGTGTTTTTAAGACATTTTAATTGATTTAATTTCAAAAAATTTTTAAGAGATTTTTTAGATTAAATTTCTAGAGGTTTCAGAGAATTGATCCAATCATTATCTGAAATTATTTGAGAATTTCCAGAACAGATTGAGTAGACGAAATGATTGTATGCTGTTTGATCGTTCAAAACAAGTTTTAAAATGGGCTAAAAACCTGAAACATATATGTCAACAGACTTGAAATAAACAGTGAAACTACAAATATAAAATAATTTCAGGTAGCCCATAAAATTTACATCTCTGCTTAGAACATCTTGAAAAATTGTTACTATTAATATTTCATAGCTATGAAAATATTATAGTTGATATTATTTCCAATGCAATAAAATTGTTATAGAATGAACTTTTGCTACGTTCTTCATGTCAAATCTTTATGTACTTTCAACAAGTTATAATTTATACTATGAATATGAAATTGAGAATATAGCGGGTGGGCCATTTAAAATTTGCATTTTTAATCGGCTATAAATACAAAACTGATGAATATTTTTTTTAAATTGTAAGTTTATTAGAAAGGACGAACCTTGACATTTATTAATCAGAAACAATATCATTCAAAAGACCGCCAGACTGACTACAGTACCCCATACAACTAAATTTTTCAGAACATTGTCGATTGTTTGGGGCTCAATCTCTTACTTCATCGAAATTCATAAACATACTGCAATATTTTCGTAATCGCAAAATAGTTGAGCAGGTATAAAAAGCAAATTATAAATGCAATAGAGGCAGATGTTAATGTGTAGTTAGATATGAAATGTATCATAATTAAACCAGTTTTATCTTTCTCAGAATTGATAATGAAATGAATAGAGAGCACCGATATTTGTTTATAAACATAATGATTTCAATTCTAGGAAAATAAAATATAGCGTGAGAAAGTCATTTCGTTTTGTAACGGGCGGCGTCAATCTCAGCTTGGAGATTGTGCTCAAAAGTTGTCTGGACAAAAGGAGGGTACTGTGAGAATTAAGCTGGTTCTGAGGTCTTTATGGAAGTGCGAACGATAAGAAAATGGAACAGAATTTATCACAGCCTCGTTGGAACGTCGTGGTTGGGACAAGCAAACTGTTAACGACTTTGATTTAATTATGAACCAAAAGTAGATTTTTAATCTGTGAAATTTACACCATACCACGATTTCTTCATTTGTTCCTCATGTTTATTACGAAATTCTTAAAGTTCACGTTTTGGATTGGGAAGTAACGGGTTTTCCAATAGGAATAATACAATACATATAGAATTAAAATGGCATCACTGTATATTTGTTTGATTGATTCGGACTTCACTTGGTGGAAACCCATTTTAATTAAAAAATATATAAGAGACAAAACTATTTTCAATTTAACGGAACAATCTTCTAACAAAGGTTTAATAATGGGAAATCAATTTTAGCTGAAATTTTTATAGATGATTAAGAATCAAAAATACACATAAATGTGATAAGCAAATACTTCCTTCATTGGTATAGATATTTAGATATTTTTTGTTTTTTCAAAGGAACCGACCGACAACTACATATCTTCACGAATTTTATTAATAAACTCCATCCAAAAATCAAATTCACTATCGAAAAAGAACAGAACCACAGTATTAATTTTCTTGACCTCACAATAACAAGACTAGATAATTCACATGATTTTAGTATTTTTCACAAACCCACACATACAGATATTATAATATATAAAATTTCAAATCACCCCACCAACCAAAAGATGTCAGCATATAATAGTTTTATTCATAGACTATTGAATCTCCCTGAAATATTGCTAAATATTTCAAAAATAGTTTCAATTACCATGAAGTTTTTAAAACCATTATTAGTAACTTCAATACTTATATACAAAACAATAAGGATCGAATAAAGAAAATAAATCTGGAGTCTACAAGTTGACTTGCAAGGATTGACCTTCAAATATTGGATTGAGTAGTGCGTTACTTTGTGATAGTTCATTTCATTCCGATTGCCTTTTAGTATATATTGGCCAGATAGGTAGATCATGCAAGAAAAGAATCCAAGAACACCAAAGAAGTTACATATCGGATTCCGTCCATTCTAGATATGCTAATCATCTTAAGGAATTCAGGCATAATTTCAACAATAACTATGAAAATATCCAGGTCGAAAGGAAAAGTTCTAGATTAACACTTTTAGAATTTCTTAAAATCAACAGGTACAATGCCCGTAAATCCCTTTTGAATGAACAAATAGATGTTAGATTAAATCTCCATTACTGAATATCTTTCCTATTAGCATTTTTCACGGCAAACTCCAATAAACCAATAAGCACCTCAAGTTTTTATCACTTATTTTTCTATTATTTTGTCACGTACTTAACGCTGTATTTAAACTATGTAACACTGTATTTAAACTCTGTTACACTGGACACCATCAGCCAGTATAATGTAGATACCTGAAGAACCCACATCGTAGTGAAACAATTAGTGTATTATAAACATTTTTGTGGAAATTATAATACTGTCTCATATATTTTTTAATCACTGTACATTATTTCTGACAATTCCCATGTTATTGGTGTTCAGCAGGTTATGCCATTCAATCATGAAAAGCCTACCCAGAACACATTTGAACTCGTAACTCGCACAAGCTGAAAAAGCTTCACAGAAGATTTAGGAGTATCAGGCTAATATATAAATAAATAAAATATAAAAAAATATGAAAAAACATGAAAAGATACACGCTTAGAGATTGTTGAATTATTTTATCAAAACCAATGCTCATTTGTGAAAATTATGAGAAATTCAAGGAAGACAGTAATTTTTCCTTACACGATACAAGGGAATTTTTACTTGGCTGCAGCAAATGTAAGAGAAAATTCAAATTTATCGATTCCACGTTCTTCTGAACAATTAAATCTCTCTTGAACAACAACTTTGAGAAATTAAAGAAAAGATTTGAGTTTGCATCCTACCAAAATTCAACCGGTTCAATAACTGAAGTCATTTGAACCACCATAAATGTCACTTTTGTCTGATTTTGCTCTTGAACAACTTGAAAATGATGAACAATGAAAAAACAATGAAAATTCAAACGGAAGTGTTAAATTTTTCAGTTTTCACAAATGAGCATAGTTCAATAATTTCTAAACGTTGTTGAAGTTGAAGCGTGTATCTTTCCATGATTGAATGGCATGACCTATTGAACACAAATAACAGGGAAAATGTCAAAAATAATTTAAAGTGTTGCCATTATAACCATTAAATTGTATCATTCCTATTGGAAAACCCGTGTTTTTAATCGAAATAAAAATATATAATAACGATCATTTTTATTTTATGAAAATCATTTGTATATTGGTGAATAAAATACTATAATACAAATTTTCATATCTTAGTGTATAAATTGTAAAAATTTGATAAGAGTATTTTGTTCTCCAATATGGAATAAAAGTTCTGATAATGTTCGATATCAAATTGCTCAAAAGAAATCACCGAATTTTAAAATTTTAACTAGGATGTTTAGAGAACAAAAAAAGCTTTTTAACTAAAACACATCAGCCATCTCTTTCCTATTAAAAAAAATTGGGGGTTGTTGCCACCCTCCGTTGGTTTTTTCGGAATAATGTCTTCATAGGAATTCTTTCTCCCAAATACGGAACTTGAAAATTATTTTTGGATTCTTCAAAACTCTTAGGTTCTTGAGTTTGGGCGGTTCAACATCACCTTTTGACGATAAGTTCAATATTACATTTTTTTGTGAATAGTGAACTGATTTTGAAAATTTTAACTGGGTCGTGCACAGAACTTTCAAAGTAACTAACACTCGACATCTGTTCCCCAATCAAAAAATGTTGGGGGTTGATGTCACCATCATGGGGGTAGTTTTTCCGGAACAAACTCATGATGGAAATTCGTCCCCATCAAAACAGAAGTTCACCTGTTTTTTTTTAATCTTCGAAAATTCTTCGTTTCTGAGTTCTGGGGGGTGTCAAATTTTCGTTGGGACACCATGTAGATAACGTTTCATCTAAAGACTCATGATTAAGCTTATCAACTCATAAATGCTCCAAATATTTAAATGAAGTAAGTAATTCCATGGGGTTATGTAGATCAGTTAAAATTATTTAATTATTAATATGAATAATCTTGACGCAGAATTATTTTGCAATATTTTTTTTAACTTCAACGCTCAGAATGAACGGCTCAGTTGAAAAACCGGATGATTTTCATGGTTTTTCCTCCAGATTTAGAGAAAATTATTGCATATATAAGATTTCTGAACGTTAATTGAAAATTTCAAGTGTTAAAATATATTTGCGGTAAGATACCAAACGTTTTCGTTAGGAATAAATAAATAAAAACTGTTGAATCAACAAACCGAGATGAAAGTTGTATATTTTATTAAGCTCCCGTCAAATTCCTGAAAAATCGACATCCAGAGCAATTCTTCGAAACTAGAGGGTAGAAATTCGTTAAACTTCGGTAAAAAAACACGACAGCACGCTGTTTCCTAGAACAAGCGCGCAAAAAGGTGTGCTACCTGAGATTGTCCTTCTCAAGTTTTCGGATTGACTCACTCTTATATTTGGAAATTGTGGCTTAAAATGATTACAGTATTTCTCAAACTCATCGAAATATATAAACGTCAGATTATGTAATTACTGTTAAAGCTGGATCTATACCATCTTCTAACCGCAGTGTTTTTTTACGCAATATTTCGTTAGTCAGCAAGTAATAACCAAATTTCACTCATTTTTTTGATTTAGTTTGGGAAAATTGAGGTTCAGGTTCGTTTTCTTTAAAATTAAAGTCATAAATTTCGATAACAAATTTACTGATTGTTCTGCAATTTGATTCAACAAGTATTGTTGGCATTTCATCGCACAAATTTCTGATAACTGACCTCATTTGTTTGCTGAACGAGATATAAAAATTTGGAGATTACTTAACATCGTTGTTACAGTAGCAATCTGAGAATTTTTATTGTCACACATTATTTTGAATTGACTTAGATGTCAGAAGATTAAAACATGGAAATTGTGAATATGGTAACTCAATAGTTTTATGTAGAAAAATTTTGGGAAGAAGGTGTTGTAACTTAAAAAAATTAATGTTTACTTACCATTCAATACTTCTATAGTTTTTCGCACAGCAGTGCAATCCTTTAAAAGTACCAACTAAGGCAAATTCCTCAACACTAGGTTCTTTCGTAAATTGCATATGAGTTCCGTTGGTAACATAATTATTGTTCAAACAATAGGTCTCGATTCCGAGAACAACTTGAAAAGTTGTCGCTACACAAAAAAGAGAAATCACTGAGGTAAGCATCGTCATTTCTGGGAATTCCCGAACAATAAACAATAGGCAAATAGAGAATAGAGGGTTATTTTTAAGTCATTTGATTGAAACTTCACTCAGATATGTCACATCTGTACTGAATTGGATTCAAACTCGAGTTTTCATTCATCAAAACATCAAACGCGGTATGTCATCGGCATTTCCGAAAAAATTATTCACCAGCTTAACGTTACAAGCTACACAAGCACACTATTCGCACTGAAAGCAAAGCATGCCGTCGCCGTCGCCGTGTAGCAACTCCTGGTGACTGCTTCATTCATTTTAGCTGCTATGAGTCATGCGCATCAGGATCTAAAGCATGGAGTTGTAAGCGGATTTACCTTGATGTATGGTTTTTGCAGAAGCACCCGTTCGAGTTCCTCTGGTACCTAATGCACGATCCGACCTGTGAAGAAGACGTCCACTCCGATTAAAAGGTTTCAGATCAAAGAGGTTAATTGGGATTTAATTGACTTAGAGCAGCCGTTCTGTTCATTATTTTATTCAATATTGAACGGAGCAGCGATAAATTTTTTCTGAGCCCTTTTAAAATGTTCATAGAAATATTATTCGTAAAAGTGCTTCGAAATTGAATTTTGCTATTCATCAGAAAATAGTTTCTCAACCTTTTTTTGTCCAGTGCCCACTTTGAGAAAATTTTTTTCTAGTGTCCTCCACTTCAGTTTTGCTTACCATCTGACATGAATTCAAAACATTAATAAGGTAGACAAATACACTTGACCTAAGTTTCAAAAAACTTAAAAAAATTTATGTTATTGATATATATGTTTCAAAACTAAGGAGAATTTACTTGATATTACAATTTATATACAGTGTGTCCCAACGAAAATTTGATCCTCCTCTCAGAACTCAGAAACGAAGAATTTTCGAAGATTAAAAAAAAACAGGTCAACTTCTGTTTTAAGGAGGATGAATTTCCATCATTTTCCAACGTTTTTTTAATAGGGAAGAGATTTCGAGTGTTAGTTTGAAAGTTATTTATGTTCTGTGCACAACCCAGCTAAAATTTTCAAAATCGGTTCACTATTCACGAAATAATGTAATATGAACTTACCGTCAAAAGGTGATGTTGAACAGACATTAGAACCACCCAAACTCAAGAACGTAAGAGTTTTTAAGAATTTAAAAATAATTTCTAAGTTCTGTATTAGGAATAAAGAATTCCTATGACGACATTGTTCCGAAAAAAACACCTGAGGGTGAATTTCCTATGTTTCCGACAGTCTTTTCCACACCTGTCTAGAACAAACCGGGAGTTCTTTCCATAAAAAGTCCAAATAATATCAATCTTTATTTAGGAAACATAAAGATAACTCTAATTTTGCGAAACATTTTTTTTCGAAACCAATCATATCTTACCAGAATTGAACAATCTTGAAATATTTCACCTGGAAGCGAAAAGAAAAAACTGGACATCCTGAAATGTTTAAACACAAATGAGCAGACGGACCTTTGGCACACCCCAATTCTCGAAGTTTTGCACCAGCCAAAGCCTTCAACGTATACATAATATCGGGTGTTTTTTTAGGGTGACAGAACTTTAAATTAAAATAAAACACATTTAAATTAAGATTGAAGCGAAATTATTGTTTTATCTGAAAGATAATTTTATGACATTTATGTATTGAAAATAATTTCCGGCATATGTCCACCACGACTAGCTCTGAGGAACCGCATTCGACCAGACCAATTTTGGACCACTTTTTCGACTAATTCAGGCCTTATTTAATCAGTAACACGAGTCATGTTGACTTCCAAAGCGTCTATTGTTTCTGGTTTATCAGCGTAAACTAATGACTTGACATAACCCCAAAGAAAATAATCCAGTGGAGTTATGTCGCATGATCTTGGAGGCAAATTAGTTGGACCATTTTTCGAAATAACGTTTATCGCCAAATCTTTCTTTCAATAAATCAATTGTTACGGTAGCAGCATGAGGTGTAGCACCATCTTGTTGGAACCAAAACACTTCTGGGTCGATACCATTCAAAGTTTGAAACAAATAATCATTGATCATCGATCTGTAACGAGCACCATTCACTGTAACATTAGCTCCAGCATCGTTTTTAAAGAAATATGGACCGATGATGCCTCCAGCGTGTAAAACACACCATATAGTGCATTTTTCAGGATGCAATGGAACCTGCAGAACTTCTTGAGGATTGTTTTCACTCCATATACGGCAATTTTGCTTGTTTACATAGCCATTCAACCAGAAATAAGCTTCATCACTAAACACAATTTTACGATAAAAAAGTGGACCAACTTCAAGCCGTTCTAGGGCGCAATCATCAAACAAACGACGCTTATTATGGTCAAGTGGCTTTAGTTCTTGAACCAGTTGGATCTTGTATGGGTGTAGACCAAGGTTTTTAAGCAAAAGTTTCCATGTGGTGGATACACAGAGTCCAACTTGTTGTGAACGTCGACGAATAGACAAATCTGAATAATCATTAACACTGTGACTTATAGCAGCGATATTTTCTTCTGTACGTACAGTTCTTTGTCTTGTGTTGTTGTTGCATCGAGTAGAGAAAATGTTGTCCGAAATCTATCGATAGTTCGACAAATAAGCTGCACTGATGGACGATTATGTAAACCATAAATTTCACGAAGTGCTCTATAAGTTTATAAGTGCTCTATAGGTTTAAAAGTTTATAAGAAATCTCAAAATAACATGGCCTCTACCTTCTGTCAAATCGCAGTTATCCCTATCGAAAGTTCTATCACTCTAAAAACACACCCGATGGTTAAGATACAATTTGTTTTTATTCAGTTCGAAAATGTAGAAAACATTACGAAAGTCGAGTCACTGTATATTCAGTTAATAAAAAAGTGATAGAAAACAAAGTAATTTGTTATTTCATTCCAATAGTTTATCTCTTAGCGTTTCCTGAACATTCTTACCCTGGAGTTTCTGCAAACCGCACTACAACCTATTGGTCGTTGTGTATCGTTCATATTATGTCCCAATTACAAAATTTTCTTTATCCACGGATTTCTATTCCGATTAATTCCGCGAACTCTATGTAATCAGGTACTAGATCCTAGGCCAAACCATCAATTATATCAGATCATATTCATTACGCTCAAGATGGTACGAGTAGCATTAATCTAACTCGTATATTTCTTTAATTCCATTAGTCTTTGCACCTGGAACAACGTCAAATCGAACTCGCAATGAACCGGATTTTCGGAGAATCCCTATGACGTAATAGCTACGTTTTTGTGGTGGGTACATATCGTATTAATAATTCCGTCGAACCACATAATTGGCCTTTACGTGTGGAAATTGGGACTAAATGATACGAAATTATTCGATGAAAAAATAGGATACATTGTTTTATCTTCAATCGAAATTGTATAGCTTTTGAGATATAATGGGTTGAGGAAAAAAATCCATGATTTTTGCGTGAACTTCAAGACTTCATTTAACATGTTTCGGATTGTTTCAGGTCAAATACGTTTTTTTTTATAATTTTTTGCCATTTTTGAAGGTTGAATCATGAAATTCTTGGTCCTTATTGGCGAAGGACTCTAGTTTCACAATCTTCTCTTGATGCAAATTTCTTATCACTGAGGAAGTTTTGCAATCCGAGGAAATGATGGTAATCGCTTGGTGCCAGGTCCGGACTATATGGTGGATGCATTTATATTGGGTTGAAGGGTAATTTTGTTTTTTTGGGAAAATGAAAGACAATTCTCGTATAATGAATAAATATTTTATTAAACTATATAATGGACATTCTGGTCCAACACCTTTTGCCATCCTTCTGGTAGTAGCATGATTCCACGCTCATAAAAACTGATCCATGTGATTTTTGACCTCTTCATTCGAAGTAAAGGTTTTACCGTCCAAAATATTTTGCAATGACCAGAACAAATAATAATCCGAAGGCACCAGATCTGGAGAATATGGTGGGTGTGGCAGTGTATCCCATTCAAGCTGTAAAAGCTTTTGGCGAGTGACCAAACTTGTATGAGGTATCTTGGTAGAACACTGCACCTTTTCTGTTGAATAACTCTGTCCCTTTTCTGTTGAAGTGCATCATTCAGTTTGTCCAGCTGATGACAGTAGACTTCAGAATTAATTGTTGTGTTATCCGGTAAATGCTCAAAAAAACGATTCCTTTAAAATCCCACCAAACAGACAGAATCACCTTTTTTTGATGGATATTGCCTTTCGAAATGTTCCGGTTCATCTTTTTTGCTTCATGATCTTTTGCATTTGATATTATTATATACAACCCATTTTTCGTCCCCAGTAATGATGCGCTTCAAAAATGGATAATTTTCGTGACGTTTGAGAAGCGAATCACAGACATCAATGCGACGATACAAATTTATCTCCATAAGAACATGCCCATATATTGGCGTTTCAAGTGGTCATAAACAGTCGAATTCGATAAATTTAACCTTTTACCGATCTCACGTGTTATTATTCTCCGATTTCCATCAAAAAATGCCTTTATCGTGTCTTTAACAGCTTCAACCAGCCTTCCGGAACGTGGTGCATCTTCGACATCAACATTGCCGGATCGAAATTTTGCAAACCAGTTCTGCCATTGGGGTACTGTCAACACGTCTTCTCCATACACATCGGTTAATTTCTTTTTGGTTTTAAAAGCATTTTAACCTGTTCTATAGTAAAAAAGTAAAATATGACGAAAATTCTGCTTAGTGCTCTCCATATTTAAAATGTCACCAACCAAAAACTACTGCGTAGAATTAATTGACATTTTTCACACACAAGCCTTGCTATATCACCTCTAAAAACATATGTTATAAGATCTCTTTAAAATAAAAAGAGCTCAGGAGTTGATTGCATCTCTACGAAGATTCTGAAGTCGATAAATGGGAAAATGATTGAACATTTTGCGCATATCATTAATCTGTCAATTAGCACGGGTGTGTTTCCTCAGATTCTCAAAAAAGCGATAGTTATTCCGGTCCACACAAAAAACAGTATCGTATGTTTTCACATTTCTGTTCAGTAAGCATTGACAAATTATCATGGAAAGACTCACGCAGCAAAAACGTTTACAAATTGTTGAAATTTATTTTCAAATTCAGTGTTCTATTCGCCAAACTTATAGAACACTTCGTGAAATTTATAGTTTACATAATCGTCCATCAGAGCAGCTTATTCGTCGAACTATCCATAGATTTCGGACAACATTTTCTCTACTCGATGCAACAACAACAACAAGACAAAGAACTGTACGTACAGAAGAAAATATCGCTGCTATAAGTCACAGTGTTAATGATTATTCAGATTTGTCTATTCGTCGACGTTCACAACAAGTTGGACTCTGTGCATCCACCACATGAAAACGTTTGCTTAAAAATCTTGGTCTACACCCATACAAGATCCAACTGGTTCAAGAACTAAAGCCACTTGACCATAATAATCGTCGTTTGTTTGCTCATTGGGCCCTAGAACAGCTTGAAGTTGATCCACTTTCTTATCGTAAAATTGTGTTTAGTGATGAAGCTCATTTCTGATTGAACGGCTATGTAAACAAGCAAAATTGCCGTTTATGGAGTGAAAACAATCCTCGAGAAGATTCCATTGCATTTTGAAAAATGCACTGTATGGTGTGATTTACACGCTGGAGGCATCATCGGTCCATATTTCTTTAAAAACGATGATGGAGCTAATGTTACAGTAAATGGTACTCGTTACAGAGCCATGATCAATGATTATTTGTTTCAAAATTTGAATGGTATCGACCCAGAAGTATTTTAGTTCCAACAAGATGGTGCTACACCTCATGCTGCTACCGTAATAATTGATTTATTGAAAGAAAGATTGGGCGACAACATTATTTCTAGAAATGGTCCAATTAATGGACCTTCAAGATCATGCGACATAACTCCACTTGATTATTTTCTTTGGGGTTATGTCAAGTCATTGGTTTATACTGATAAATCAGAAACAATAGACGCTTTGGAAGCCAACATAACTCGTGTTATTGATGAAATAAGGCCTGAATTACTCGAAAAAGTGGTCCAAAATTGTTCTGGTCGAATGCGGTTCCTCAGAGCTAGTCGTGGTGGACATATGCCGGAAATTATTTTTAAAACATAAATGTCATAAAATTATCTTTCAAATAAAAAAAAATTGGCTTCAATCTTAATTTAAATGTTTTATTTCAATTTAAAGCTCTATCACTCTAAACATATCACCCGATATAAGCGATATTTCGAATTACCGACCAATTTCCACCCTAAGTGTCTTATCAAAAATTTTCGAAAAAATAGTGCAGAGTAGAATGATTCAAATTCTTGATACCGCACAGCACGGTTTCAGATCTGCCCGCTCAACTGAATCCGGAGCTTTACATTTTGTTGAGTTTGTCTATGAAAGTCTAGGCAATGGCTCACATGTTGCGGGGTTATTTTTTGACTTGTCGAGAGTTCATAATAGACAAGCTGTATAATTTAGGATTCAGGGGAGTATTCTTGAATTGGATCCGGAGTTATCTCGAAGGTAGGGTAGCGACCGTTAAAGTTAACGGCTCTTTTTCTAGTGAACAAGACCTCAAGTTAGGTGTGCCCCAGGGCTCTGTTCTGGGGCCATGCCTTTTTTTGTTACTTATTAACGACCTTCCCGCCAATCTGAGGGAATTATTCGTCAAATTGGTAAATTGCAAAAACTTATCAGCCAACTTACTCAGATTTGTCTAATTTGCTGATAACTTCTCTATAGGGATCACTGCAGAGACCTTGGAGGAGTTACAGAGGTTGTGTGAAATGCTTGTAAGGAGCTTAAAAGAATGGTGCTATTTAAATAGGATTATATTAATCGTCGATAAAACGGTGTGCGTTCACTTTTCCTTGCTAAGAATACATTGATTATTCGGCAATTATTCCATGTAAACCAACAACTAAATTCCTAGGAATCCATATCGATCGACGACTTAAGTGGGATTCACATATTGATTATGTTTGTAAAAAACTCAATAGCTCCTACTATGCTTCGAGTAGGATTAAGAATTCACTTCCTTAAATATATTTTATTAATGTCTATTATAGTTTGGTATTCAGTCACTTAGCATACAACATTCTACTATGGGCTAATTCCTCGAACATAAACAGAGTTTTCATAATTCAGAAACGAATAATTCGCTTGATATTCGACTGCGCCCCACGATCATCCTCTTGCAGATCTGTTTTCTTGGAAAATAGGACTCTTACTGTTGCCTCTATATGCATGTTGAGATGCCTTGAGTATGTGAGGGCAGTTTTGTAAAACTCTCTAGCATTCATTCCCACAATACTAGAAATAAAGAAACCTTGTATTTTCCTGTACATAGGACCTCAAAGTTTGAATCGTCGTTGTATGAAGGCGTCAAACTTTTTAATCATTTACCGCAGAGCATACAATCACGTTGTATGAAGGCGTCAAACTTTTTAATCATTTACCGCAGAGCATACAATCACTGAGTGTAAGTAGATTTAAGAAAATATTTAAGGAATTACTGTTAAAAAAATGTTTATATACAGTTAGTGAGTATTTACGCGATAAGCTCGAAAATTACTGAATTTTTCTATCTTGACCTGTCCTATACATATTCTGTTGTGTCTTAAGGATTACTTAATTATTATTATTATAATGATTATGCGGCTTAAGTGTGATGTGGGTTCGGGAAAAACGAAATTACTTTCCGAACAACCTTATGCTTCCCAACAAAGATCCCAGAGTTTCTGGCGAGTCACTTCAGACGTGTATGGTCTGGCGTTGTCCTGATAGAGCACAACACCTCTTTTGTTGGTAAATTCTGGCCGATTTTGGTCAATCGCTAGCTTCAAACCGTCCAGTTGTTGACAGTAGAGATACGAATTCAGTGTTTGTCCATATGCAAGCAACTCATAATAAATTATTCCGTTTCAGTCCCACCAAATATACAGTAAAACCTTCCTAGTTTGGCCACTGTTTGAGTTGCTTTGACCACGGTGGTTTTCGCCCAATATTGTCCTATGTGACCGATTTCTCATCCTAAGTCACCATCCGTTTAATTGATCGATACTTTACGAGATATCTATCACAACAGCTATCTATAAAAAAATATTGATTTTTTCCCAAGCTACTATTTTATCGTTTCAATTGTTTCAATTATGTCTAGTTTATCAGAATTTACAATAGCGAGCAAAAAAAACAGATTACTAAGATTTTACACTGTTTTTTCCAATAGACTCACGTGTTCAAATGGATTCAATAATATTTTGTTCATCATCTATCTTTCATTAGAAAATCAACTAAATATGCGCAAAATGTAGGTATATGGGCTAAAAAACTTGATAAAAGAAACCATCTTCGAATAATTCTTCACGATAAAATCATGATTTATCAGTTAAACATTGGTCATTGAAAAATTTGTTTTCCACTCTCTGAAAGAAACAATTTCATAAAATGAATTTACCAATTGAAGATTGTGCGAGAATACTGGCACTCATTGAAAATGGGCTGAGTCAGAGATCTGTTGATAGAAGAATGAACGTATCCTATATACAGTCCAAAGAAGACGGTGCACATCGTTGAGAGATAACAGATTCATGGTTTCCACAAGTCTTCGAAATCGCCATCTTACTACTGTTGAAGTTCGAAATCGATTGATGGGATGTACGTCAGGTAAACGTAAATGAATGGACCGTGAGACGACGTCACCCAGAATCTAATTTACAACCATACAGACCTGCGACTGGTCCAGAACTTCTCAGAGAGCATCGAATTTCGCCTCTTCACTGAATTGCACGAGATCACTGAACTGGTTAGAAGCTCAGCGGGCCCAAGTACTTTTCTCTGATGAATTTCAGATTCAACACTCCAGGAGCTGATGGACGTAGATGCGTTTATAGATGTCCAGGAGAAAGATAAGCTGATGCCTGTATAGAGGAGCGAGTTACATTCGGTGGAGAATGTGTTATGGTCTGAGGAGTTGTGTCTTTAGAGGGCCGCATAGAGTTGGTTTTTATAAATGGATCTTTTACAGCAGTAAGATACATAAGGAAAATTCTTATGGACCATGTTGTACCTTATATACCATTTCTGGGAGAGTAGGGAATTTTCATGCATGATAATGCACGCCCACATACTGCTCGAATAGTGACAGCGTACTTGAATCAGGTTGGAATTTCAAGGTTCAACTGGCCAGCACGAAGTCTGACTTGAATCCCATCGAACATCTATGGGACCAACTGGGAAGGCGAGTCAGAACTATGGTTCCATCGCCCAATAATTAACAAGAGCTCCGTGAAGTCCTTCATCACAAATGGGAGAACATTCCACAAGAGAATATTCGAAGGCTCATCACGAGCATGCCAAGACGTTTTGAAGAAGTAATTAGAGCTAGGGGAGGTCACACGTCATACTGATACTGAAATTTTCACAGTTAGGATACAATTTAGAAGTTTTTGATTTTTTCAAAAAAAGCTTATTATTTGTATACAAATCTAATAAAAAGTTTAATTTTTCTTTGGGCAATTCTCTTTTTAACTAAGAAAGGTATTTGAATAGTAAAGATCAAGTGACCCGTTTTTTTTCTGCTCGCCAGTGTACTTGGAAATCTATCCGTAGACAAGAATCAAAACCAAATTTTCCACCTTTGTTTATCCAGGGAATTTCCCTTTATATTCTACCTTTGTTGGTGACTGTCAACATTCCTTTGTAGACAATTTGGCATGGCATAGATAGTTTCCTTATTGATCTCAAGATTCTCCTTTCTTCTTCTACTCTTCTCAATACCTCTTCGTTTCTTAGTTAGTCCGACCACCGTATCAACCATATTTCAAAACTCTCCAAATATTTTTCTCCGTTTTGCGCGCTTGATCCAGGGAACAGCGTGCTAATGTTTCGCCCAAATGTCTGTAATTTCTTAAGTTTGAGCCGAAAATGGTCTTAAACGACTAGGTTGGACTCACTGATGAAGAATCCGAAGTTTCTCGGATAAAGCCTCAAATATTCCATTGCACCTTTGTGCTTTTTCTAAATCCAAATTGAACCTCCACCAAATAATCCTCAATTATACCTTAAATTTTTTTGAATAATATCTTGTCAAATAAAGTTTATTTTTCTGTTCTGCATTATATCGAAATGTTACTCGTAATTCATTATCATGTTTCTGTGAATTCTACTTATGCCCACTGGTAACATCTGTAACCTTAAGATGTTACCAATTCTTTCAAATGTTTGCCAATTTTCAACCAAACTTCAAGTTTAAACACATTTCTTGATTTCTCGCAAATCACTTAATGAAACATTTTGGATATTGATGAGGTAGACAAATACACTTGGTTTAAGTTTAAATTTAATTTATGTTGTAGACATATATGTATTTTGGTTAAAAACAAAGATTGTCTGAAAATTGGAGAAAAAAGCGACATATTCAAATTTTATTGTAGTGAATGCCCTGCCTTTTACATAAGTCAAACTGGTCGTTCAATCAATATTAGAGTAGACGAACATAAAAAATCTATGTTCCAAAATAAAACAACAATGGTTTTCTTCCCATTGCATAAAAGAAAACCACTTCCTACTTCTTTCTGTGAGACTGAAATTCTACATTCAGGTAACAAAAGCAAAAAGTTGGACCGACTCGAATATCTGGAGATCTCTTCGGCTCATAAAAAACATTTGGCGATAACAAACGATCAGTTGGAATTTCATATCCCCATTACTGACATTTGTTAATAACTAGTTCCTTTGAAAAATAAGTAAATATCGTCAACAGACATAACTTATTGTTAACAATCTCAACTAAAAAAAACCCCGTCACTTCCATCTGTTGTTCGAAATATATTAAATAAGTAAGTAAATTCTCATTAAAACAAATTGTAAAAATTACTATGTTTTACTACCAATAAAAATATATTTTACACATTTCCTTGTGACTCGAGTTTCGGGAAAGGAACTATCCCATCATCAGACAACTGAAGACCCAACAGTGGTACAGAGGTATTTAAACAAAAGTGATAAAAATTTTGAATATTTCAATAGATAACACCTAATAGTGGTACAGAGGTTTACAAGCGGAACGTGATAAAACCCCGGTTAAAAAAAGAGGGACCTTCTAACAGATATCGGAATGTCGGCAATCGATAAAGAAGGTTATTAAACAGATGGTACCCAAATATCTCAAATAATGGTAGTAAAACATAGTAATTTCTACAATTTGTTTTAATTATGATCAACTACCAAATAGTAACGGCTGAAACAATTCAGTATAAGTAAATTCTCCTTAGTTTTGAAAATGGGTTGTAACCCAAAATATTATCGTCAACAACATGAATTAAATTTTTGTGAAAATTAAGTCAAGTGTATTTGTCTACCTTATTCTTATTAACTTAAATTCATTTCTATCCATACTAATACTATTTGTGAAATGTTATAGAACGCATTCATTATTCCTCAAAATAAAATAACGAGATTTAATTTGGTAACATTCGAAAAAGTTTCCAGTTGTTCACAGGAAAATATTTAGTTTTGAAACGATTAGATCATTATACTTAATATATTGAGCTATCCCGTGTTATACCGGGTACTCTAAAATATCCGGGATTATACGGAGTACTCTAAGATATCTGGGATTATACGGAGTACTCTAAAGAACGCTAACCTTTTTATCGTGATCATCTAGTGTCGGGAGAATAGGACGATACGTTGTGTAGACAACCCAAATTACACCTAACGCGAGCAAGGAAACAGTGACGGGAGGTTCAAATATTTAAAATCCAGTAGCGTCAAAATAATATATTTATATCAATAATATTAAAAAGCAACAATCCTCAATGAATGGAAACAAACATTTATCAGCCTGTGGTTAAATCTAATCTACTCAGTGGTTCGCAAAGCTCTGCAGTGAACCTAATTGCGCCCCGGGTTAAATGACTTATTTCTACATATCGTTAGGTCGGTAATTCGCTCAAATCGAATATCATTCTTATGCAGCGGAAAGGGTTAGAGAGGACACGATACAGCCAGCATGCACCTTCAACTGCACTTCCGGTAACCAGTGCAGAACCTAACAGTTACAAGGGATAAATTTGAACGGACAGTAAGGTAAGGGTAACGTGGTATGCCCAGGAGATCTCCTTGAAGAGGGGATTTAACATAATTCGAGTCGACCGGAAAAGTTACTATCAAATGGACTGTATCTGGCCTCCTCGGGGCGGCCAAGGCCCAGGAAGGATCAGATATTACTAAAGAGCGAACCGAACACTACCTGAAGAGTCACACAAACTAATCCTGTGGATATCACAATACCTCGTAACAATGATCTAGCAATCACTCACACATTCGCACGCAGCAGCGTTGGACATCCGGACTATTTACTGTCTCTATACGATACGTCGTCTTCTACCAGGACTACTCAGTGATTTACCCTAAAGAACACCACCGGTTCACAAGAAATACAATCTCCCAAAGTAAGCGAGCGCATGCATATAGTAAATATGTAACACAAACTGACTAGGGCATTATACAATAGATACAGTGTCCCATCACCTGGGAGTATTAATGAACGTTACAAGAAGAGCAAACAAAGAAATAGGTAACTGGGGCATCACACAAGAGTACATGCAAATCAATTACATATCAGGCTCTGCAAATACCATGAACACTGTCTATAAAGAACCACTATTAATAAATGCAATAAACAGCAACCAGGCACAGAGAGAAAGCATGCAATACAAATAGAGAACTTGTTAGGGTCGTGCCGCTTTAGTTATATACAAAGGCAATGCAGTTTAGTTAAAACATTCCAGTCGGATTAAATGACACTGAAGTAAAAATACAAGACTGAGTAGCGAAGAGTGAAAGTACAATGGACAAGCGAGCAATCACTAATTTTACATTAAAACTAGGATGGTATTCAAAGCGTAAAATATGCAATTAATCAGAAGTATTTAAAAGAAGTTTACTTACCAAGAGGGACTGTTATAAGGATTATTATCTCGAGTATGTTTTCAAGTCGCTCATGAGGTTTATTCCCAAGAACCTTCCTCTCTGCCGCTTCAAAATACAGTGGGAACGCCATAAGGACGTTGTTCTCTTTTGTCATTGTCACCGATACGTGTCAAGTTACAGTGCCACAGAATATTTGGCACATAAATAACGCGGGTAAATACCCTGATTTATGATACTTAGAGAATACGGATCTCTTCAATAAATAAGTCCCAGATAAATAAATGATTCATTATTTTTTGGAGATATTTGTATTAGTAAAAAGGGAATTTATATGATTTTAATGTGTTATTTCAATCAAAATAACATAAAGTGTGCAAGTAAGAAGCTATATAAAATTAATGGATTATCATTAGCAATTTGATTTTCCATAGAATTTTTGATTCATTATTAGTAATTATTTTAGTTTCAAAGGATATTAGTTATAGTAATCTGGTTCTATGTTCTATTCTTCATATTGTATGGTTTTCATCATTGTCTATGGTTGGATACTTAATATCAATTGTTACTTTTTGGTTGAAATACAATATAGCGCATGTAAAAATTGTAGCTTGAGTTTTTCCATGCAATCACCCCAAAATCATTATCAAAAGCTTCCAAAATTGTAACAAAGAACTCTTAAATCTGCTTTTCGGAATCTACGTAAAACGATCCGCTAAAAATTTTGCACAAAAGAAAGAGTATGATGTAAATATGTCTTGTCCAGTTGAGTAGTGTTTCAATAATTGTTTGAATTTAAATTATGAATATTTCTTGATTTACCTTAGAAAAAATATTATTCTGATTGCATTCTTTAATAACTTTTATTTCAATAGATTTACGGCTAATCAAGAAAAACAAATATTTTTTTAATAAGGAGTTTGAGCTATAATAGAAAGTTCTACAAATCGAGAGAGTGTAACATACATCTGTATAACAATTCCATACTCCATACTAACTTTCCTCATGCTCAAATCAGACCATAATTTGCAGTAATGCTAATAACTAGCATATTCATATTCGAATAAATTAATTCGGCTGATCTGTACCGAAAATCATTGATAAGGAGTATGAGCTATGGTAATAGAAAGTTCTAGAAATCAAGACAGTGTAACATACATCTGTATAACAATTCCATGCTCAAACAAACTCTATAAGGTATTGTTTGTCACAGGGGCAAATTGTAGACATGAGCATGTTTCAAACTGATTGGGTTTCATCAGTGCAATGTGTGTCAGTGGCTACAAATCTGTCAAGTATTCTCTATACATAGAGACACTAAGATATTAATCATACGCTAGCGCCATCTAGAGTATGCGAACATATATACAACTTTGCGAGCTAATTCAAGTACAGAAATGTTTTCCCGATATTTTCACATTACAAATGCAGAATGTTTTTTTTACTGTAGTTAAAAATTAATAAAAATAAATTGAAAATGGCATTGGCACGAAGTCAGAAGCTTTTTGTTGATCTTCTCGAAAGTTACAGACAATTGGGCAAAACAACAGCACACTGGTTCCTGGAGCAAGCATGCAGAAAGAATTGGAGCATTAGATATAGAATTTTGAAACAAAAATTAGACAAGTCTAATATACCTATAAAAAGAAGAGTTATCTTTGATCTACCTACCCTTGCAGGTATCAATTTTATATAGAAAACAAGATTTGATACTGTACTTATACACACTGGCCTCATCAATATTCGCTGAGCTGAATATTAGGCCTCTGTAGGCAGTAAAGATTTTTTTCTATAAGGTTTTACAGAATATGACAAAAATCTTTCAATTAATGTTATAATATATATATACAAAGTTATACATTCTCAAAAATTTCATAGACAATTTTATCGACCAATTCCCTGTACTAATTTTCACTGGATATTATGTTGATGCAAAATAACATATTATTAACGAAAAAATAACACAAAGAATGAATGAAGAAATAAATTACACACAATAATGCCTAATAATAAAATTATCATTAATAGTTCTTTTAAAAAATGAGTGCACCTCATTGATGATCAAACAATTCAATATATTATTAGGGAGCAGCTTTTATCACAAGTTTTAACTCTTATGGTTTTTAAAATTGTAGCAGTTGTTCCAGAGAATCATCACTATCTGTATCATTAGTTGAGATACTAGTCCAGTCTTCTGATCCACTTTCACTTCCATTAACTTCCTCATCACCATTATTGGAATTTTCATTGGTCATGTCAAGTACTTCTTGCAAGACAGAATCTAAAAAAATAAAACAAAATTTATGACAAATTAAAGAAGATTGTAAAAAAAAATTCTGTGCTTAGGATTTTATAACTAATATTATCTAGTTAGTGGGCGAAGTTCAAAGATGAACAATTTTTTTCCTGTTTCATTTATCTATCATAGTTTTTTATTCCAAGTATTATCATCATGAGCCCTTACAATACATATCTGGAGCAAGGGCCTCCCCAAATTTCTTCCACTGTTCTCTCTTTTGAGCAATTTGTGCCCATAATATTCCTTTATACTACTCTGTCAAGAAAGTACCGGGAATTTTCAATTAAAACAACATGTTTACATTTAATCGTCAAAATTTATTGGGTCGCCTACAAAATAGGCTCCATTTGCTCCAATACATCTATGCCAACGGCACTTCCAATTATCGAAACATTTTTTATAGGCGCTTTCCGGGATGGACTTTAGCTCTCGCGCCGAATTTTGTTTTATGGCTTCAATCGACTCAAAACGGGTGCCACGAAGGGGCAATTTTAGTTTTGGGAAGAGAAAAAAGTCGCAGGGAGCCAAATCCGGCGAATACGATGGTTGCTGAAGCACGTTTGTTGAGTTTTTGGCGAGAAAGTCAGTCACAATCGTAGCTCGGTGAGAAGGCGCGTTATCGTCATGCAAAATCCATGAGTTGTTCGCCCACAAATTTGGCCGCTTCTTACGGATAGGCTCACGCAAACGTTTCATAACGCCTAGGTAATACTCCTTGTTTACCGTCTGACCCTCTGGAACGAATTCGTAGTGCACCACGCCACGGATATCGAAGAAAACAATGAGCATCACCTTCATTTTCGAGCGGCTTTGGCGTGGTTTTTTCGGTTTCGGCTCATTTTTTGCCACCCATTCCGATGATTGCTGGCTTGTTTGCATATCGTACTCGTAGACCCAGGTCTCATCACCAGTTATAATGCGTTCCATGAATGTACCTGTTCGCGATGACGTTTTTGAAGAAAATTCAGGTCTTTCGGTACGAGTCGTGCGGCCACCTTTCTCATGCCCAAAATATCAATCAAAATCGTACGTGCGGACTCGTGGGATATCTTAAGATCATGTGCTATCTCTCTCAAGCTGGTACGACGGTTTTCCAGCACCCTTTTCTTAATTTTATCGACGTTATCTTCGATCGAAGCCGTCGATGGGCGACCACTTCACGACCGTCCTTGAAGGCTCTGTACCACTGATATGCACGAGTTTTCGATAGAGCATTATCACCAAAGGCCTTTTGCAACATTTTCAATGCATCGGCACACGAAAATTCATTTGCAATACAAATTCTTTGCTCAACGTAATCACCCATAGTAAAAATCGGCACGCACTCTGACATCGACTGACTTAATCAGCTGTTGCAAACACACTAGTTGACAGATCCCGCTCAAGCTTGGCATAGTAATTAAGGACAGTGGTACCAACCTAGGAAAAAAATTTTTACCTGCCTCATTGCCCCGCCAGATTTAAATCGATAATTCCCGGTACTTTCTTGACAGAATGTATATAACCATAAAAATAGAATTCAACACTCATAATCCAAATACAATATATATATTCTATATGTCTACATTTCGTTTTATTTGAAACTCTTCAGAAATATCAAATCTAAACTATGATAGTTATATCAAATTTTTATACCCACATGTTCCATCGTTGGAAAGCTTCAATTTTCGAAAAAAAAAAAACCGCACGAAGCATTTACACTCCTAATGAGAGATTAAATCGAAATCATATTTCACTTTGAATTTCCATTTCATTATGAATTAAGTGTCTTTTATTGAATTAGACATCTGATATTACATCTGTAGAGAAATTTAATTCGTTTCAGTTAATTTTTACAATTTTCTTCATAAAAATTTCTTTCCATAAAATACTGGATTATTATTTAAGTTTGGTTGTGTATTTCCGTTTATGTGTGCAACTTCTATATAGACAGTATTCAGAATAAAATAGAGAGTTTCGATTCTTCGATTTTAAATAATGGATAGAAAAATCCTCTTTTATATCCTCATATGATAATAATAAAAGAGTATTTTGACGGGCACGAATGTCGTTCAAACTGATCATAAAGACGCAATAATCGTCTGCAAAGGTTAACGGTAACATTATTCGAAATTTTTGGATGGTATCCTGTAAAATATTCATCGTTTATACGGAAAAAGATAAAGAATAACAGGTGAATATTATGTAATTTCATTTGATTCACTTGAAATACGGAACCGAAAGAAATAAGAAAGAATTGAAAATCATATCTTCACAAATATTATTTTGTCTTTATAATAACAGAAGATATTCTAAATTACCGAAATTATCACGTATTCATTTCTAACATATCGCTCATAAAGGTAGGGCCATTTGAAATTTGTATTCTTGATCGGCTCTAATTCAAAAATTAATGAATATTTTTTCATTAGAGCCGTTAGAGGAGTTTATTAGAAAGGTTGCACTTTGACATTTACGAATGAGAAACAATATCATTCAAATGACCGCCACGACTGGCAAAAGTATCAGATCAACTCAATTTTTCAGTACATTGTCGATTGTTTGAGACTCTCTGAATGGTTAGTGTGAGACTTATCCATAACGAATCTTTACAGAAGACATCCTCCGAGGTGAAAATGAGCTTCATCGCTCATCGCTAAAGATGATTTTTCTGGGAAATTTTTATCTTCCCCATGCGATCATTAGCCCATTAAGCGAAGTGAAAACGCATGGTCACGAGGCTTCCCTTCTTGCACTAGTTGAACTTTGTAAGCCTTCATACGGAAATCTTCATGGAAATTTTTTCTTAAGAGAATTGCGAGAAATGTTCAGTTCTTGAGTACAATGACGAGTTGATATTGATCGATGTTCAACCACATTCTTAGCTACAGCAGCAATAATAATTCCCGGTACTTTCTTGACAGAATGTATTTCTTAAAAAAATCGTGCCATCTTTTTGCTGGACAACCACGACTTTTTCTACCATCCCTTGGTTACCATTCCTGCACCAATTTTTCAGTTGACATCCTTGGTACATGGCAAGTCCACTTTTTCTTGAACAGTTCCTTGCCTACATCTTTTATTTGTGTTTTTTCTTCTGATATCTACATTTCTTATTCAGTCTTTTAGTATGATTCCTAATAAACATTTTTCCATCCTTCTTTGACATACTTTCCACATATGATAGAACAAGCAGTACACACATATTCATCACTTCTTTCTTGATATTCATTCTTCTCTTAATCTCTTTGTCCTGACGATTTGTAAAAGAAACGATCTGGCCAAGATAACAATATTCCTGAATATATTCATTCAATGGTTACATCATGTATATTCCTGAATATATTCATTCAATTGTTTCATCATGTAGGCCGGCAGCTCAGTGATAGAGCTTAGGGCTCGTTATCGGAAAGCCGCGGGTTCGAATCCTCTTCAGGTGGGAAAGAAATTTTCTAGTTGGACAGGTGTCGGCTACTATTTCACTGTTGAGTCGAAAATTAACAGTGCTGTGACCTAAAGTGGCGCAAGATTGCAATAACAAAGCCTACCCAGAACACAACTGAACTCCTAACTCGCACAAGCTGAAAAAGCTTTTGAAGGATCTTCACAGAAGATCTAGGAGTATCAGGATATTCAAAAAAATCATTCATTTTTATTGCTTTGTTATCACTTCAGTTTTGGTTTCATTTATCATTAGTCCAGCTTCTCTACTATGAGTATTAAGGTTATTCAGCATTTGTTGAAGTTCTTGGCTTTCTGAAAATAGGACAATATCGTCTGCGAATCTAAAATTAGATAAATACTTCCCTTTAATTTTGATGCATTGTTCATTTCCTCAATTCCCCACAAATACAATTCTTTTCACACCATAGCAAAGTTTAATTCCCACATAAGTGAAACTTGTGAGTCCCCAATCAATGAATATTTGCTCTAACAATGCTGGACAATATCGTCTGTGAAGGGGTGTGGTAGATTGACCTCCAAGTGGTGCACCCTGGGCAACGTTATACTGTAACGGCGAACAATCTACGCCCCTACCCAGCTGTAGTGTCGTGGCCAAGGGTATTGCACAGGGGAAACGATGTCAGTTGTCTCAAGGTGGACAAGGTGGAACAGCCTATGCCGAAGTCTGCATGTCTGATGGGTAGATCAGTCCTTTATAGGCGAACTCCAGACACCGGGCGACCTCTGGTTTCATTAGCCTTACCCCAGCACCGCGGGGCTCTACTGGGGTCGACATCTTATATCCCTTGCTACTCGTGGGACCATATATGGAAACACAAATAAATGAAAATAACCCTGACAAGCAGGGACAATTCCTTGTTCCTCAGGCGACTGAGGGGCTCATGGAAGTGGTTACTCAGACCACTTCAGCCCATTCAGACAAGGAATCCGATAGGACGGAATCCCCAGTCTCAGATGGCAAACCAAAAAGGAAGGCGAGACTGACTGGGTCGAAGAGAAAACGACTCCACGGACTCCTCAAGAGCGGTACACCGTATGATGCCGCCTTGAAAATGATCCTGGGCGAAGAATCCAAGCTGCCGACTGTTGAAGAGGGGGATAAATCCATCTCAGAAACAGAGATCGGTGGCAAAAGGTTCAGATCCGAGGGTAACACACCAGAGCGGATTCCAAAGCGACCTAAAACCTCCTACGTTGCTGCGGCGGGGGGATCAGGGTTGGCTTACTATGTTCTGGTTACCCCGCCGTCTCAATGTTGGGGGACTAGCTGGTGCTATTGCAGAGGGCAGTTCTAAGAGCCGTTGCAAGCACACCCGATGCGGGTCCACAGGTGAGATTCCAAGGCTGCTCACATCGGCCTGGATGGTTGCAAATTACCTGTGTCGACGAGGAAAGTGTGAGGTGGCTCGAGGAGACGACTCCCTCACTCAAACCATGGGAAGGAGCGGATCTCAAGCTCGTAAAGGGCGGGGACCTTCCCAAACCCAATATCTGTTCGGTCTTCATTGTGGATGAAGACCCAGAAAACAGATTTCAGTCTGAGGATATACTCGGCAGACTGAGAAAAATGAACCATACCCTGAGGACTCGTGAGTGGAGTATTATACGTAGCGAGTTGTCAGGGCCAGGCCAAGTCTGGACAGTGGCCATGGATGATATTTCTATGGAAGCTCTGAAGGATCTGGACTACAAACCCTATTTTGGGTTCGGAAGAGCCCAGTTCCGGACGACAAAGGCTACTAAGGTGGCACAAAAAACCGGCTCGGAGCAGGCAGAGGGGGTGACGGGGCGCCTCTCAGAACCCTCGTCTGGGGTACGAATTGCCTCGGTCAGGGCGGGGGGGAAGCTGCGTCTTCCTCAAAACCAGTGCCCGAGTCGGTAAGAGTAAAAATCAAAAGGGACTCAAAGGAGGGCGGGGTAAATCCCACTTCCAGGGTCCTGAAACAAGATAGGAAAGGTTTCCAAGGGTAAATCCATCCCTGGAAAACCCCTTCTTAAGAAGTCGGCCAGCGGCCAAGGGGAAGGTAGCAAAAAGTCGCCCCCCTAGGACATACCGAAGCCGGCGTAGAAAAAGAAGCCATACGCTGTATACAGGCCAATCTCCAACATGCTAAGGCTGCATCGTTCATCCTTGGCAGGAGATTCATAGAGGAGCAGATAGATATTGCACTAATCCAGGAACCCTGGATATCATCCTCGGGTAAGGTGAGTGGACTCGGAGGAATTCCAGGAACTATTGTGACTGGGGTCTCAGAGGAGGCTGAGATCCTGTATAGTTGTAAGGAAAAAGATAAATTATTTCGTTATTTCAGAGTTCTGCACGGGGGACATGACAACCATTCATGTCCGCTGCCAGGGGGTTAAGAATGCGACGGAGTTTATCGTCTGTTCTGCGTACTTTCCTGGAGACAGAGCTGCCGAAGGACCCCCACCTACAGCCGTGCAGGATTTAGTCCGCCACTGTAGAAAGAAAAATATCCAGCTGATAATTGGATGTGATGCCAATGCTCACCACACAGTTTGAGGCAGCACGGACATCAACCATAGAGCTGAGTCACTTCTTGATTACTTACTTCAAGAGGGCTTAACAGTGGTAAATGAGGGTGACAAACCAACGTTTGTTACCCCTTATAGACAGGAGGTTTTAGACCTCACTATAAGTACTAATTTCATTAATTATAAGATTTCCGATTGGACGGTATCCGCTGAACCATCATGTTCAGACCATAGGCATATAATCTTCAGTATAAAAACAGGTCCTAGACCATTAGAATACTACAGAAATGCTAAGGAAACAGACTGGATTGGTTATGTAGAAACCCTCCGGGCTAACCTTAGCACGTGTATATCTAAAATATTCAAACAGAATCACTTGAAGATCTTGGCGGAGCAAATCAAAACCGCCATGGTCTCCGCTTATCACGAAAACTGCCCACTAAGATGTAAAAAGGATAACCGAAATTCATCTTGGTGGAATAACAACCTAAATAAACAAAGAAAGGAGGTTCGGAGATTATTCAACCGAGCCAAATTAACCGGTCAATGGGACAAATACAAGGAAGCTCTAACCTTCTACAATAAAAGCATTAGGAGGATCAAGAGGGACTTGTGGGGCAAGTTCTGTGAGGGTATAAATGATGCCCTCGGAACTGCCAGAATACACAAGATTCTCTCCAGAGAGCCAGTGAGAACAACCGGTTCGCTGAAACGGCCGGAGGGTGGTTTCACTGGTTCCAGAAAAGAAACATTGGAGTTCCTTGCGAACAAACACTTCCCTGGATGTCAAATCTTGGAAGATACAAACGCCAGATCCAACCCTGACCATCTAATCTGGCCAGGGAGGGGCAACTGGCGAACATCCAAAAATATAGTCACTGCGCAAGCGGTCAGAGACGCAATAAGGTCTTTCAAACCTTTCCAAACACCGGGGGTAGAGGAAATCTTTCCAGCCCTTCTTCAAAAGGGCATGTGTTGATTCCGTACCTGCTAAAATTATTTAGAACAAGTCTGGCTTGGGGGGTTATCCCTACAAGCTGGACATTAACTAAAGTGGTATATATACCAAAGGTGGGACGAACAGAATCGGAACCCTCTTCGTTCAGACCAATAAGCTTGACATCGTTCCTGCTGAAGAGTATGGGGGAAGGTGCTAACTGACAGTCCCCCTAGCCCTCATCAATACGCCTACCAGGCTGGCAAGTCTGGCAGAACTTGCATTGCATAATCTGGTCGGAAAATTAAACCAATCTCTCGATAATCGAGAGATAGCACTAACAGCGTTTCTGGACATTGAAGGTGCTTTTAACAATACGCTGCCGGCTTCTCTGGCTGAGGCTATCGCTGCGAGAGGAATCGACCCACTAATCTGTAGATGGATACAGGCAATGCTATGCGGCAGAACAATAACAAGCTCATACCAGGATGAGGTCTTCGAGTTCAAGGCTGCGAAGGGCTGTCCGCAGGGAGGAATTCTCTCACCCTTACTGTGGACCCTTCTCGTTGATGACCTGCTAGCGATCATTTCGCTGTGGGGAGTCGACGTTCAAGCATTTGCTGATGACCTGGCAATCATAGTGAAAGCTAAATCGGAGGTGACGATATCGGCCGTCTTTCAAGAGATACTGAACACTATTGACAAAAGGTAGTTATAGTACCATTCACTAAAAAACGGAAGTTGAATGGTTTAGAACCGCCGACTATCCGAGGTGAAATAATACAATTCTCATTTGAGGCAAAATACCTGGGAATAGTCCTGGATAAGACCCTGGAATGCACACCTGGATAAAGTGTGTCATAAAGCCAGAATGGGTTTCTGGACTTGCGGATCTGTGGTAAAACCTGGGGCCTAAAGCCCAGGCAGATGTACTGGCTATACACTATGGTAATTAGACCACGGATAGTGTATGGCGCTGTAGCGTGGTGGAAGAAAGGCCAACAAACGGTTGGCGAACAAAAGCTCACTCGACTACAGAGACAGGCTTGCCTTGCAATTACAGGTGCGTTTCGCACCACACCCACGGCAGCCATGGAGGTCCTACTAAATCTACTACCCCTGCACCTACTCGGACCACATACAAACTATATCAACTGGCGATTGACAGGCCAGAGGCAATAGTGATGGGAGGCTCAAGACTGCTGGACGAGCTTTTAACGAACAGTATCCTATCGATGCCCTCGGATCTAATGTCAAAAATCACGAGCCAGGAACGGAATTTCAATGTAATCGTCCCCAGCCGGGACGAATGGACCCAGCATGCTGAGGTTCTATTGAGAACCGACCTTGGCTTGTTTACAGACGGTTCGTGAACAACGAACGGAACAGGAGCGGGAGTCTATGAGAGTAAACCGAGAATTAACATCTCATTGAGTCTCGGTCAAAACGCAACCATATTCCAGGCAAAAATATTTGCCATTGAGACCGCGGCGGAACTGCTGATAAAACGGCAAATCCACCACGGTAAAATCAAAATATTTATTGACAGTCAGTCAGTACTAAAAGCTCTGGAATCCAGCTGTTTTACATCCAAAACAGTCTGGAGTTGTCGCACGGCTTTAAACAGGCTCGGTATGTATAACGGAGTCACTCTGGTTTGGATACCGAGCCACTCAAACTATTTGGGTAACGAGGAGGCGGATCAGCTGGCCTTTGCTGGAGCTGCGCTGCCTCTGGGAGGACCGGAACCATTCCTGGGAATACCGCATGACGTGGCTAACGAGGCGATAACAGGCAGAATGAACTCAAGGCTAGAGTCTTTCTGGCGGAGCCATTCTGGCCTGAAACACTCGAAGTTGTTCCTTGGAACAGCTTCAAACAAAAAGATGGCGAACCTAGCGCTAGATCTGGATAGGGCCAAACTAAGAACACTTGTCGGAATTATGACAGGTCACTGCAGACTGAAAGCACATTTGCACAAAATCGGTCTGGCTGAAGACAATGAATGCAGGCTGTGTCTTGAGGACACTGAAACAGCCATGCACATCGTCTCAGAGTGCCCAGCGGTGAGTCACATCAGATTCGAGGTCTTTGGCCAGGCTTTTATAGCCCACAACTGAAAAAATTACCCCTGAACAAGATTATCAGTTTTATCCAAAAACTGGATCTCGTCGGGGAGATATAAATTAGGGGTGAACCACAATAGTCTGTGCGGACGCAGTGGTAGGGTGGACAGACGCCCGCTCGCCATAAATAATAATAATATAATAATCGTCTGTGAATCTAAGATTAGATACATACTTCCCATTGATTTTGATGCCTTGTTAATTTCCTCAATCAATGGTTCTGAATATTTGCTCTAACAATGCTATAAATAGCTTTGGAGAAATGGGGTCTCCTTGATGTACACCTTTTCCTATTTTAAAGGGCTTTCCTACATTTTCAAGTTTGATTTTTACTGAGTAATTGTGATAAATTTATTGTAGAATATGAATGAAGGGTTCCAGTTTACCTTGATTGATAAGAGCATTTATAAGATGAGTATGATGCAGTGATGCACTATATCAAAGGACTTGTAATCTACAAATGCTAGGTACAATTTTTTGATGTATTCTTTGTATCTTTCAACTAGATATTTTGAAATAATAAAATGAGAATCGTAAACAAAAAATTACCAGAAATTTTTTGTGACCTAAATAAAAGTGTGGAGTAAATTTTATGGTGGAAAGAGTGACCTGAAGATTTTAAAATTTTGGAGCCCATAACTTCCAAACTAAGATGCCCTATTTTGACTACAAGATTAATGTTCAAAAGATTCAATTTTTCGGTAATATCTGATGGGCAGCTGCATGTAACTGCTTTACTCTGCATTTAAACCGAAAAAATAGGTATAGAGCTATGAAACATTGTTAGAGTAACAGGCCTTCTACTACCGTTAATTGATTTTCAGTACACTCACCGCCATTATCTGACCCATCTTCATCACTGGCATCTATATCTTCTTCTTCTTCATCTTCGTCTTGCTCTTCGTCGATATCCTCCCTCCTGCGACCTACATCATACACTCGCACAACTGATTCTTGAACAGATTGATAGACTCCTTGATTTTCAACCAGAGCAATTTGCGTATCGCAGCTGTTGACAGCCAAATCATATATATTTTTCTTTACATCGATAGTAGCTGAAAAAACAGAAAACATTTTTCAATGACAATTTCATTTACAATTTTTTTACTTTTCCATGTAATCTATCAATTTTTTAATTTTTGAAAAGACCTTAGTTTAAAAATTAAATGGGTCTTTTCAATATTTTGTAAAAACTAGACAACTCCACAAAATTCATCAAATACACCAGATTTACACTAAAAAAATGGCATGATCACAAAGAACCTTTTGAGTTTGCCTGAATTGAATAAGAATGCAGTTTCATCAATTTTTACCAATTTAACCAGATATCTTTCATAACCTTCCTCTAATGAAAGAGGTCAAAAACATATTGATTAACATAATAATATTACTGCTGAATTTGAGGTTTCAGACATTATTCAATATTTCAATCAATTTTTGAATGATTATTCTAATTATTATTATTCAATTAAAAATTGATATTTGGATAGTTTATAAATCGGAAATTTGAGTTTGATGGTTCAGGAAAATCAAGATTTGCTAGTATTCAAATCTCAAATTTAAATAAATGATAATATACTTGTCAAAGTTTTTCTGGATAAAAAAAAGTTGGATTTCAATGATTTGAGATGAATTATTTTTTTCTATATGAAATTGAGTAGATGGTCACAACTGAGAATAATTAAGGCAGATAGAGTGTGAATAGCTCAGTGATAGAGCATCAGGCTCATGACCCGAAGGTCCCGGTTCGAATCCTGTTCAGGTGGAAAATATATTTTCTAGTAGGAGGGGTGTTGGCCACCATTTCACTATTGGGTCAAAAATTAACAGTGCTGTGAACTGAAAAAGCTGAGGGATCTTCACAGAAGATCTAGGAGTATCAGGATAATAATAATAAAAAAGAAAACTTAAGAAGCAATAAAAAATTTGTTAAATCATTCAGCTTTCTAATGGAGAAAAGTTTATAAAACTATATCCTAAGAAGACAATTAACCTTATTCAAAAAATCTCGAAATTTAAATCCCTCAAAAGAAATAAGTTAAAAGAAAAATAAATGAGTAGATAGTAAAATATTCCGAAATTTTGCATCTATAGTTCACTAGGAAGATGCTCTCAAGAACATAAATCTACGAATTCAAATGAAATTTTCAAGTGGTAGTGCCCTAGCAGCGAGAAAACTTCTTTCAACTGTTTTTTGGGATAGTCAAGGCGTGTTTCCTCATATTTCTCCATGAACAGTATACAATCAATGTTGAATATTATTGCAAGATCCTTGTTTAAGTGAAGCTGGCTCATCGATGAAAAAGACAAGGCACATCCATTCGAAGTGTGACAACACTCAACCACAACAGCGGGTTTGCCCTGAGAAAAATTTGAGAAATTTAATTGGAAAATCAGCTTCTGCCCTATGTTCCCATGTGGAATTATTTGTGAGGAATTTGCTGAAGACACAACAGACTACATTCTTTAATAATGGCATCAAAAAACTTCCTATTTGTTGGGAAAAATGCACATGGCTTCTGTATGAGAAGGTTGTAGTTGCGCCAATTAGTCAGAGTACAAGTTTCAACATGTGATTAGTGTGATATATATATATATATATATATATATATATATATATATATATATATTTTTTTTTTTTTTTTTTTTTTTTTTTTTTTTAATAATCACCATTATGGGAGTTTCCTCTAGAAGGTCCGGGTCTTAACGACCAAGGACCTTCTAGGCAGCTGTAAGGAACATTCTAACAATTCTTGTTGTCCAGAGGATCACCTCCTTCTGAGCTTTACTTATCAACTCCTGATCCAGTTCAAGGAGTTCCGTATTTTCTGCCAGGTGGCTCTCAACCAATCCATTCGTGGAGATTATCAGGGGCAGAATCTTTACCGTTCTTAGCTGGTGTATCTCTTTTATTTCAAAAGCCAGGTCGTGGTACTTTGTTAGTTTCTCCGTGTACGCTCTACTTATGTTATCATCTGCCGGGACGGTTATATCAATGATTGTTGCTTTGCGGTTTCCTTTATCAAAGATCACGATGTCGGGCCTGTTGTGCGGCACCGATCTATCCGTTATTATCGGGTTGTCCCAGTAGAGTTTGAACTGACTGTTTTCAAGTATCGGCTTGGGTAAGTATTCGTGTACCCTTCGAGAGGTAAGTATAAGTCCTACTTTCATGGCAATGGCTTGGTGAAAGATTTTTGCCATAGCATTATGCCGCTGGGTGTACTCCCTGGGTGCAAGAATGGGGCATGAGGATGTCACATGTTGTATAGACTCCAAGGCTTGGCAGCATTTCCGGCATCTGTCAGTCGGTATGTTCTTTTTGGCTATATGTTTCAGGTACGCTCTTGTTGGCACTACCTGATCTTGGATTGCGATGAGACGTCCCTCGGTTTCTGGGAATAAATAACCGGATTTAAGGTAAGTTAGTGACTGCTCTCTATTAACTCTATTTTCTTTCAGTGCCTCCGGATACCTGCCATGTAAGGGTTTGCCATGCCATTCCTCCAGTAGTTGTTCAGATGATGGCGTCTGTGGTGGGTTATTTCTGCTTGCCAGATTTAAAGCCGTGATGTTGCGGTCTTCCTGGCATATTGATTGAAAGAACGGTAAGTTTTTTGAGTGGAAATATTCTCTGAGTTCAGTTACCGCTTTATTGTGGGCCTTTTCAACATTTCGCAAACCCCTTCCTCCTTGGTGCCTAGGCATGTAAAGTCTGATCACCGATGCATGGGGATGGTGGATGCCGTATTTAGACATTAGGACTCGCACATGTGTGTCAATCGCCTTCAACTCTGTGCTTGACCACCTGATCACGCCGAAAGAGTAGGCTATACTTGGAATTGCCCATGTATTGATTGCCGTAAACATTGCCTTGGAGTTCAGTTTACTGCGGAGGGTTTTTTTTTATATATATATATATATATATATATATATATATATATATATATATATATATATATATATATATATATATATAATGTAGAAGCATGCTGAAGATTCTTGCATCTAATTGGTATTTTTATAAATAATACATTTTTATTCCTTTCCTCTATAATCAACTCACCTATATTGGAATAATCAATTGCATCTAAGGTTTTGAAGCTAGTATCATATTTCAGCTCTTCATCGTCCAATTCTTGTTCCAAAACAGATGCATATATAACATTGTTAACACCTGAGAAAAGAACCGTACACTGATTCAAAGCAGGCACAGTTTTTAGTAAGTGAAAAGTTCTCATATCCCAAACTTCACTGTTTGACACAATCTGAAACATGATACATCAAATTTTAATACAAAATAAGTACATATTTTAACAGCTAAGAGTTTGCAACAAAGTTAGAGACATGTATTTACTTCCCAAATCATTTATTATGTTGCTTTCAGTTGCTCATTCATGATGAATTCAGTTTGTTATGTATGCAATTTCAAAATGAATTGTGGTTTGAAAGAACTAAAGAAATAACCTTTAATAGCAAACCGATCTAAGAAGTAGAAAACAATTTTCAAACATGAAGAATTTGTTCCACAGGGTGATTGGAAATTCGACTTGATCATTCAAAGGTTTTTTTTAGAGTTATTCGCAAAAAAATGAGTCTAGTTAATTTCGCAGAAAAAAATTAATGCAACTCAAAATAATTTGTGTCCGAGATTATGTGAATTTTGGAGAAGTTATGCGAAAGTTCATGATAATTAGATAGTTGTTTAATTTTGATGCAGATTTTCATAATTTCAAGTTTACTCGGTGGCGAAACCTGACAAAATATCAAAATATTAGGAATTCCAAAATATTTTACTTACCTCTAAACCATTTGGATGGAATACACCACTCTGCGTTTGATTTAATTTATCCAATTTGTGGATTTGCTTGCCTGAGCTTACGTCAAAAAGCACACCGTCAGATAAAATAAGATCATCCTGATGACTGAAAGTAGCTTTGTTTTTACTATATTGATTACCCACAGTTGGAGTGAACTTAGAAACCAATTGGCCAGTGTTGATGTCAAAAATAGACGCTACTTCTCCTTTTGTTCCCAAGATTTTATCTTGAATTACTTTGCTAAACTCCACATGTTCTTCTTCTTCAAAGGTCCATCTATAACAGATAATATTTTTTTTTATATTTGATAAACGTGAAGATAAAACTTGAAACAAAAAGATGAACTAGCTATGGGCGGACCTAGAAGGAAAATTCTAAAATCTACACATGCAAGACATATCATATTTTGATACAGATATGTTGGTTTGCTTCTATGGAATATACCCAGAACTAGAAAACACATTGAAATTTCTTAATGGTTTACACCATAAGGTCACTATGGAACTACAATCTAATAACAAAATTATTTTTCCGAAATTCAAATATTCGCCTAAAATATAAGGTGGACCAGAGTAATATCGCTTTTTTAAATTGAATTCGAACAAATAAATTATTAACAAATTTTTATTTTTAATCAATAATGTAATCAATCACCTCCGTTATCAACAACCTTTTGCCGTTTTATTTTTGATGAATAATGTAATCGTATCCCTTCGTTATCAACAACTATAGCTATCTTATGTGCAAATTTTGATGCCAGAACAATAAAAATCAATTGGTTTTTGAGTAAAATATCTCAACATGGCATTTTAGACATCAACCAAATTTTCAAATTTTTTACTAAGAAAATGTAGCGATCGGAATAAATGGAAATCCGAGGGTGCGATATCGATTAAAGATTGGTTCACTTTATTTATTTATTTATTTAAAGAAATACAAGACGGGACGAACCCAAAATTATGTATTCACTAATAATCCAATCACAATGTTACTTAAAAACCAATAACAACGAAAACAGTAAATTCATTTGAACCATAAATTAAAAAAAATACAAATATGAAACAAAATTCAGTAATTTCCCAGAAATCGTTTCAAAGTGCAAGAGAAGGCCAATAAAGAATCAGAAAAAACGTCAACGGCAGCGAGATTAGATAGTGTATTATAAGTTTTGCAGCATCTCATCAATTGTGAATTCAGGTGATAATTGGAAGAACTTTGATCTATATGGAACAAAAACTATTTCTTGTGCAATATTTAGGTACATTGAAACTGAGCATATTCACAATTTCAGTGGAATCGAGAGAATTAATAATCTTGTAAATAAACTTTGCGCCCCTCAACATTCTCTGGTCAGCCAAAGTAGTTAACCCTAACTCCCTCATAACTGGATCCCGATCATCAGTAATATGTTTATAACATTTTTTGTTGACTATTGATTGTTTTTTGTCGACTATTGAATCAGTAAGCCACGTCTCTGCAAGGCACACAATATCACAACTGCAAGCCAAAGAACTATTGTAAATGTTGGACAATTTTGATCTCAATCCCCGTACATTCTGATACAGAAAAGACAGTATCATCATAAAACACTGCAGTTAAACTTTTAAGTGGAGCAAGAAGTAAATTAATTTAGTCTTTCCAAGTCAGATTCAGTGAATATTCTAAAGACTTTGGCTTTATCATCTTTCCTTGCATAAATAGTGCCCTCTCTGACCCATATATATTTGTAGTTATTTTTTCGAGCATACTCCTTCGCCTTATTCAATAAAATTTTATTGTATCTTGTGAGATGTTCGTTTATGAACAGCTGATCAGAAATGTTATCAATCTTGAGTCCGGGAGACGACGTTCTATTTGATTTGCGCTTCATTCTGGCAGCGGACAAGAATTCATCTCTAGCGACTTTTCGATTGAACTTGACGATGATTGGCCTAGACTTACCAATGATGCTAGTGTTTGATCTGAACAAGGCATCAACATCACCTGAAGATATGGGAAACTCAATATTTTCGGAGATCTTCTGCAAAATAACCGGTAATTTCTCATTCGACTTCTCTGGCACACCCAGAATTTCCAAGTTATTTGACTTCAACTGTTGTTCCAATGATTCAACTCTATTAGTTAAATTAATTACCTCCTTCTTCAGACTAATATTTTCCTGTGTTAATCTTTCGATTATATCCAATTTATCATTGACCTTATTGATAATCATCTGAAAAGATGATATTTGATCACTGCAAAAGGAGACGGAATGAATAATTTCCCGCTGTTTCTTATTCAAATTTGATATATCATCTTGGGTTTTCTGAACAATTTTCAAGGTGAGCGCCGATGTAGGTGGATCCATATCCTCCTTCACACCAGGAGAAACCACAACGGACGATCGACCTTTGTTTTCGACCAATCTGCATTCAGGACACAGCCATGACGCACCAGGAAGCTGGAGATCCACCACAGACTGCTTACTCATGCCAACACATTTTCCATGGTAAAATAATGAGCAAAAACCTGCACATTTCAACCCTGGAGTCTTGCTTGTCAAGCCTGCGGTGCAAACGTTACATATCACCATGATGCTCCCGTACAGTCCACCTCACTAAACACCAGGGCGCTCCAGATGTGAACTGCGTGCCGTCTCTCCACCTCAAGGCGGAAATTTCTCACGGGAATCGGGATCAAAATGTTGACAGAAATCAGCCGATAAACTTCTCAAATACAAAAATAGAGTCGCGAAAAATATTCACCGACACTTTTGGAATGGTTTGATATAAAACTCTCTTTTAAAAAGTAACAAAATACTATAATAAAACAACAATTCGTAGAGAGCGATGTAAATACACCTTATCTCCACAACATGCGTTTATAACTGATCCAGTTTTTCATAATAAAGATCTGCATTAATAATTATCAGCACTTCAAAATTAACGATTCGACGTATACTCCACCAATCACATAGAAGCGCCTTTTTGGGATGATCTGAACCTAGAGAACCATCTTTACCATTTACGAACGTCTAATGCACGAACATCGCAAATGCCGTTAGTAGCAACTGCTGCATTACTACCCTTGGGAAACTCAAAAAGGATAAATGCAGGATATGCTCTTCTGGCATTTGGCTGGTCATTTCACCCCAAATTGTGAAAAAAAAGTCTTTTATTTAGTTATTTAAAAGTGAACCAAGTCACAATGACGTTAAAATGTCTTTGACATGACTTCGAAGTGAATGACAACAAATATCGACCTACACAGAAACGACAATACTTTCCGGTCCCCCTATTAGTTCCAATATTTCTTTGTGGTAATATTCTCCAAATGATAAATGCTTACACTTTTAAAGGTTATTCTATTTCATTTTAGTATAACATTTTGTAATTGAAAATTTCTACGTACTTTTGTTGATAACCATCAAATTTCCACAAGGCTGATATAGGTTTTCCCCATGTATTAAATATAGAACTAGTTAGTAACAGTTGTCCATCTCTACTTAGTTCCATATTGGCTATGTAATTCTCATGAGCACTGAAACTGGACACAACGTTGCCAGAAAAACGATTGAAATTATGGATCTCTCCATAGTAATCACCTACAAGCATATTTTTACCCCCAGGCTGTAAAGTAGAATTGAGAATTAGTTTGGTTCGAATTTGAACTCCTGAGAAAACTTACCAGAAACCTAACTGAAGTGAAAAACCCTTCTTCGCTTACTGATCTTATAGTTTGGATCGGACAAAATCTAGAATGAATGAATTTTCGATCCATTGCTTTAGAGTGATATCCTATCGCTCTTCGGGCACATCTCAAAACCATATTATTAGCAGCTGCTATCCTTGGTTTAGGGTCTGGACATTTATGTGGACTATAATAAGAATAAAACAGTTGAAAAATTATATCAATAGTGGAAGTAATTTTTTTTAATTAAAAAGGTGACCTGGCTGCCTATGTTAAGAAGAAGATGAAGAAATCATTTATTAAATCATTTACCATACAGGTGTTGATCCAGTCGATGATACAAATGTAAATGTATAACAAAAAAAAAATAAAGTAAATAATTCCATTCACAAACTCTCGAAATTATTATCCTGTAAAAACTCTCCTATGCCATAATAACATTTGTTGATCAAGAAACATTTGAGTTTTCGCTTTTGAACTTTCATAGTTGATGTCTTGAACCTTTCGGGTAACTTATTCCACACAGTCAACAAGCTATATGTCACATTTTTCTGAATATATGTACAATTTGGCCTATCATCTTGAAGAATATTTTTTCCTCTTGTATTATAGGGATGTTGAAGTTGTAGGTCTTTGAATGCATCATAGTTATTTAAAATGAACATCACTGACTCATATATATATAGACTATGCAGTGTTAAGATGTTGAAATTTTTGAATATGTTCTTGCATGTTTCATACCGAAGATGATTCTTAGGCATCTTTTTTGTAGAATAAATATCCGCTCTGCTTCGGTAGATCTTCCCCAGAACACAATTCCATATCTAATCCTAGACTGAACATAAGCATGATAGGCAGTCAGAGCAGCATCCAGCCCTATTTCCCGCATAGTCCTCAATGCGTAGCCATAGCGTGCTATCATTGGTGAAATTTTCTCAACGTGACTGCTCCAGTTGAGATTCCGATCAAAGACCACTCCCAGGAATGGCAGGCTTTCAACTACCTCAACTGCAATGTCTTGGTATCTCAGATTTAGTTGTTCATTTTTTTCTCTGAATATTAAAAGTTTTGTCTTTTTCAAATTTAGCATCAGGTTATTACTAAGGAACCATTCACTCATATTCTCAATATCAACTCCAAGGCTTTTCATACACTCATTCTGATTCTCAGCTTTACATATTATTGAGGCATCATCTGCAAACATTATGACATCGTTGTTAGTAGTCTGAACTAGATCGTTGGTATATATTATGTAAAGTAATGGTCCCAATATGGAACCCTGTGGTACACCATTTAATACTAGGTTGGAATCAGATAGTATGGTATTTCCATTTCTTCCCCTACTTATTACCCTTTGAGTTCTCTTGGATAAATAGGATTCAATAAGCTTCAATGCTACCCCTCTTACACCATATTTTTCCATCTTTGCCAGCAATCTCATATGATTGACCCTATCAAAGGCTTTTGACAGGTCCAAACAAAGGGCCACTGTAGTATTATTGTTATTTAGTGACTTGATGATAGAAGAAAGTGCTTGATATATTGCATTGATATATATATTGTTATGCCAAGCCAAATTTTCACATCTTATAAAAACATGTTAAGCATTAATCATCACACTTGAATACAAGTAATGGACATCTACGATCAAGGCTACAAAAAGGGGTTTGCTTCAAAATGACTCTTTGTAGTTTTACATAGCAGTACACTAACTATCAAGCTAGTTGAGCTCTATATAAAAGGAACTCCATGTTAAGAACAGCAGCAACATGAAATCAAATGAATATCAACTGAAAGACCAGATTCTGTTGATAATTCTGTCTATAAAGTGAAACAGTGTTTCTAAGGCATTTTATTCAATTTAATTCTGGAAAGTTTTTAAGAGATTTTTTAGATTAAATTCGTAAAGGGGCTTTCATTAACAGCGCCCCATTTTGTTTTGTAAATAAAACACGTGAAATTTATATTTCATTATAAAGTACAATTACCATTAGTTATGAAACAAAACATCATTTAAATGTCTACCACGGAAACGCTGGCAGGAATGAAGTCATTGAACCTAATTTTCCATGACTCTCTCACACAAATCAGGTTCTATCTTAGCAATTACTTATTCAATATTGATCTGTAAATCATCTAAATTTGCTGGATGATTGCTGTAAACCAATAACTTAATGAAAGCCCAAAGATAATTTATCGGTCCATTGCTCGAAATAATCGAATCACCGAATTTTGTTATCAATAAAGTCATTGTGTCATTGAATGTATGACAGGTGGCATCGTCCTGTTGATTCTGCAAATCAAGACGAATCAATTCAGGCCATAAAAAAATCAGTCAACATGAATGATAACGATTTTCATTGACAGTTACCGCCTTATGAGCTTGAAAAAAATAAGGTCCAATGACTCCTCCAGCATAAAATCCGCACCAAATAGTAAGTTTCCCAGAATGTAATGGCAGTTCTTAATATTCTTCACCACTGCAGATACGGCAATTCTGCTCGTTAACATAACTGTTTAACCAGAAATGAGCCTCATCGCTGAGAATGATTTTCTTATGAAAATCTGCATCATTTCCGATTTTTTCTAAGCACCAATTCCTGAATTGCTGGTTTCAGTTCTTGGGTTAAAACAATTCGGTATGGATGTAAGCCAAGGTCTTTTCGTAAAATTCGCCACAAAGACGTCTAGGAGATGCCTAGTTTTTGTGAACATCGAAAAATCAATAAATTTCGGTCTTCTTGTACAGTCCTCTAGATTAACATTGAATTTCCTATGTTTCCGACTGTTTTTTCCATATCTCTATATTAAATTATACTTACACAAAAAGATTAAATTGAGGGCAAGTAGCCATAGGATTTTTGCATAGGGCATGCTGATTGGTCAGATATTCTGTAATGATGGATGTGAGGGTTACTCTTGGATTTTCCTGAAGTAATGAATGTTCTTCTATCATATTTCTGTGTGGCGTGAGTTCGTTGCTAATGGGTTTTTCTAGTCTTGAAATTTGCACAGAATTATTCAGACCAATACCTTGGTTTTTTCTGTAAAAAAAAACGGGGAAAATTAGGGTGATACTAAAATTATTCTCAAACTGTTAACTCACTTTATTATCTTGATTTGGGGTGTGGACGCAGTACCAGGATTTTCTGTATTGAGACTCAGCGATAGATTTCTTGGGGTTGAGAATCCGCTGCGATTCTGGAAGTTAAAAGTATATAATAACTAATAACAATAATGCAAGTATGATGAAACCAAAGTGTTGGCAAAATAATTGTAGTAAATTTAACAAATTTTGATGTTTTCATTTAGAAGTATGGAGATCCCAATAAAGAAATTAAAAATATATTATGACACTCCCAGATCTTTTCATCAAGGCCACTTAACTTATTCCTATTTCTATGATTTGTATCGTAATTTTGCCATTATATCTTTTTGTAATAATTTTAATATATTAGGAGTACAAATAAGTTTCCGCCGTTTTATTGTACCGGCTTAAAAAATAGTTTGGACATTCAAGAACAACATAACCTATTAATATCATTGGTTTTATATTGATAAAATATAATTTTTATAGGTTGAAAATGTCAAAATTTGAGCCAAGTAAGCGTCATTTGCGGGAAATATTAGTTTACTTCTTTAATTTAAAGAAATCTGGTGCTGAGGCGCATCAATTGCTCGTAGAAGCATATGGTGAGGGTGCTTTGAGTGAGAGAACGTGTCGAGAGTGGTTTCAAAAGTTTAAAAACGGTGATTTCGACGTAAAAGACAAAGATCGCAGTGGAAGGCACAAAGAACTTGCTCTAAAATTAGAAGTCACTCAGCAAGCAGTCTCACATTGTTTAAAATCATTAGGAATGATTCATAAACAAGGAAATTGGGTTTTGTACAGCGGAAACTTATTTGTACTCCTAATAATTATTAATACAGTACAAAATTTCTACAGAGTTAAAGTTTCATATACATTCAAGCTTCAAATAATTGAATGGGTAAAACAGAATATCCTAGATGTGACTGAGATAGTCATTGTAATAAATTTTCAAAGATACAAATGCTTTTCCCATTGTAATAATCTTTCAGTGTTCTTATGTGCATCATTACTATTGATACTAATATACTGACTAAGAAATCATATCAAAGAAAACAAGAAAAATGTTATTTCTGGATGTTTACAAATTATTATTATTTTTATTATTATTATTATTATCCTGATACTCCTAGATCTTCTGTGAAGATCCCTCAGAAGCTTTTTCAGCTTGTGCGAGTTAGGAGTTCAGTTGTGTTCTGTGTAGGCTTTGTTACTGCGATCTTGCGCCACTTTAGGTCACAGCACTGTTAATTTTTGACCCAACAGTGAAATGGTGGCAGATACCCGTCCAACTAGAAAATTTCTTTTCTACCTGAACAGGACTCGAACCTGGACCTCCCGGTCACGAGTCCGATGCTCTCCCGCTGAGCTATCCACACTGTAAATATGAACAGTAAACTTGTAGTATGAACAAGTCATAATTTTTTGTGTTTGTAATAATGAGCTTTCACTGTATTTTCATTTACAAATATATTTTTTCAATAAATTAAACAGTGTATTAGACTTTTTCATTAATTTTTAATGCGCCTTCATTAAGTTCTCTTCGTAAAATTAATGCTTTATTTGAAAAACATATCATTGAAAATATTATTCATCCCCAACAACTTTTTTTTATCTTTTTGTCAGCATTTTAAGGCTTCCTCTCTCTCTCTATCTGTTTTTTTTAATTATTTAAAAAATGGTAAGAAAACTCTCCCACAAGAATCCTTTTTTCATACAATACTGTACATAATCAAGATAATGAAAAAAGATTATAGGGTGTAATGACAATGGTTACAGATTAGCCAGAACCTTAAATAACACATAAACTTAATTTTTTTTTGGTGATGCCATCTGTGCGAAAATAGTCCCTATAAGATAATCTTTTGGCACTAAGAATATAAACAAAATTTTATTTACTCACCCTATTTGGAGTCAAACTGGAAGAATATTTGAATTTTGGCAAGTTGCTAGCGAAGGAATGACTTAAATTTGCTTCTCTAACTAAATGAGATGCAGTTTCTGATAATCCTCTGGTGACAAGGTGCTGATGAATCAATTGAAGCAACTGCTCCTCATGGAACTGTATTTTAGTCTGTGCAACTACATTAGCCTGAAAATATTCATTTTTCAAATAAATATTTGCGATCAAATTTCGATAATTTACCTTATGTATGTTGGCTAGAGATATTTCCAAATCCTTGCCAGCTTGTTTGGCTTTTCCAGAAAGTCTTTCTAACAATTCCAAGGCATATTTCTGAAAGGAAACATGTTCTTGACGTTTCTCTTGTAGAATTGGATCCCTTATCAAATCTGCAAATGGACGGTTTTAATTATAAATTCATAAGTATATTCAAAACAGTCTTACTCTGGAGTTCTCCACTGGTAATTAAAGGTAACTTTGAAATAATTTGTTTAACTGTTTCTGATCTGGCTAACCCTGCTAAGGCTTTACAGGCAAGCGTCCTTATGGAATCTGCATCTGTGATAGGTGTCTTCACATTCATCAAGGTCAAAAGGACCATAATTCCACTATTGGATCTCACACAGTCCCATACTTTTTGAATTAACTCCTCTGAACTTTTCAGCTTCAATTTTTTACTGGGTGAATGTGGATTTACAAACCTTGCTAATCCACCAATCTGAAAAATAAAACTTAAATTAGCTTCACATATGCCTCAAGAATATTAAGATGATACCAGATGTAACCTATGAGGATGTATTAATATCTAGTTCGCCTAGACCAGATCCAAGAAAATATTTGAGTTATCATACCTACGAAACATAACTTATTTCAAGTGTTGGTCATAAAAAAGTCTAACTAGAGATGTGCAATAAAAATTGAAGGAAAGATGCTGATCAAAATTGTGAAACTCTAAGTATCGGGCCATTATCAAGTATCTGTACTTGATATGGTTAAAAGATAATTAGAGTAATGAAGATATGCTTAATGACTGGTGATCAGTGTTCTTCGTATAGGATTATGAAAAATTGGACTGGAAGCTTTAAATGAGATAAATTTTTCGGTGAAGATTAAGACCAATCAGTTAGATTTCATCTAACTGTTAAATTGGGCTAAAACAAAGATCTGAGACACTTAGTATTTCCTATAGTCCATATAAACATGCGAAAAATTTCTACAAAATGATTCCTCAAATGTCTGAATGTTGACCAAAAGAAGAGTGCAAAAACAGAAACATAGCTTTCAATCTGTACTCAGTTTGAAATAGATGCACACTTCTTAAAACGTGTTGTTAACACTGATGAAACTTCGCAGCAATTGACAAAATGGTTCTCCAAGGCTTAGAAAGTTTTGTTCAAAAATCTGTTTTTGCCTAAGTTTTTTGGGACTGGCATGGAATAATCACGATTGATTACCATATCAGGGTAGAACAATAACAAGGAATTACTGTTTGACGTTACTGATCATTCTACAAGAATTAATTTTGGAGAGAAGACAAGGAAAGCTATTTAAAAAAATAAATTGAGGAGTATTAGCTATGATAGTCGAGTAGAGAGGAAAAGCAGCCAAAGATACAACAGTCAGCTGCCTGGACACCCTCTCTTCCAAAGGACCAGAAGATCACTAGCCCTTACTACATTGCATTACTGGATCAATTAAATGATGCAATCAAGCAGAAAAGGCTTCACATGACAAAGAAGAAAAACCCTGTTTCACCCAAGTCGATGAAAATAATGGTGAAATTGAACCACTGATTTGAATTGCTTCCTGAATTTTTCAATATATCCTCTTAACTTGAAGTACTGGGAATATAGCTAAAATATTTTTGATAATGGGTACATGTTGCTGACAATATTTACATACCCTATGTATAGGACCGCAAACACAATTTACTATCACTCGTAATGCTGCTTTTTGAACATCTGGATCTGCTACTATTTCACCCTCAGCTGCTCCCAAGATAATATTAATTCCTGAAAAGTTTTTGCAATGTAGTTATATGGTGGTCATTTAATGAATTGATATCATTATTACATTATTTCTGGAAAAATACACAAGAAACGTCATGTAAAGGTTAATGATTTGTGAACTATACTGGTAACGAAAATAATTTTCGGAATATAGAATTCACCATGCACTTACAAGAGGAGCTATTAAGCCAGTCGCCTAGCACTAGAATAACTTCATTCCATGTTATAAATGGGCACTAATATTCAACTGGATGGCTGAATCTACCCCCACCTTTTCACACTACTTAGCATTCTGCTGCAAGCTTAACTCGGACTCTACATGTCAGCACGAAAATGTTGGAGCAAGGGTGTGCATCTGTCTTACTTGTTGAGAAGCTGTTTACGACATTTCTTAGCATGTGAGAGAGGAATTTATTTGTTGCAATAAATCCAACAAATGATTTCACTTCTGAAAATAATTGTTTCAATTTTTTTTGCCATAACGACTTTCAATATAAGATAAATTCCATGAACATAAAATAAGTTCTGATGAAATAAAATAAATTCCAAAAATCATAAGAAAGCACCCACTTCGGCAAAGAAGCTCACAAATTCAATGTATTAAGGGTTTAAGTAATCCACCTTGTTGAGCTAAAACAATAGCCAAATCTATATAGAGAGATAATCTCATATCTGAGTAGATTTGGCTCAATGTTGCCACAAAATTGAATAATTTTCAACCTTAATTCATCAAGATTTGAAGCTCTGCCGAATTCATGTCCATAGATAGATGCTTTCAGATATCCCCATAGAAAACAATCATTTGGGGATAAATCTAGTTGACAAACTATCAGAGTAATTCGAGTTTCTGAAAGCTCTAAATATTCGATGGAATATTAAATATTCCATCGATAAAAAAGGGACCAATGATGAAATATTCTAAAAATGCCTGTTCAAACATTGAATTTCTAAGAATACTGAGTTTTGATGGAAATACTCCCGTGCTGATTCTCTCGGGACCAATATGGTACAAAGGATAGATTATGTTTCTTTTTCAAATAAAATGATGACTCATCAGTGAAAAGTATATTTTTCAAGAACTATTTTCATATTGTCTTCCCATCATCGTCATGGACGATGTGGATCTGAATGATGTCGCTGCACCGGTGCAAAACGATTAATTCTCCCCCATTCTGGGCAGTCAGAAAGAATAAGGAAAGAATCAAAGAGCAGTCCATCATCATTTATAACACATAATGAAGTTACTCTTGTGCTGGGCGATTGGCTTAATAGCTCCTCTTGCAAATGTATGGTGAATCCTATATTAAGAAAATTGTTTTCATTACCTGTATAGAAGTATGGAAGGATTGTTTTTATGTTGTAAACAAGTGTTGAAGACTTTAGTCTTTGGCTATTTTACCAAATAATAAACAAAAATTTATATCTGTAGCATACCAAGACTGATTTATTTCAATATCTTTAACAACTTACCGACTGTAAGATGCTGATCATCTGGTAAGTCCACTTTTTCGCAACATAGTAACTGCACTTTAGGTAGAACACATGCTATTGCTAGTACATCCAAAGCAGATCGTACTGTTTCTGCCCTTCCACTATAATTCCACTCACAAGCAAAAGCGATTATTTTCAAAAGAAGGTTGATGCAACCTAATTTGAGTAATTGATCAACCGGACCCCAATGACCTCTGAATGGCATATGTTGTAGCAAAGTTTCAACTTGTTGTTGTACTTCATCTGGTGATTGTTTACAAGCCTGAAAAAGTTTATCATCAAATAGAGTCGAATTATACTATGTATATAAATAAGCAATGACTTTTTAGTTACAAAAGCTTGATGAAGCAGGAAGGTAGATTAAGGTTTTCGGATGCGATGCCAAAGCTATATATACACACACCCGTCAGAGGAGCAATTTAAGATACATACAGTTAACGAAAATAATTTTCAAGATATAGGATTCATCATGTATTTACTTGAGAAGCTATCATTTCAGTCACCTAGCATAAGAATAACTTCATTCTACGCCTTCGAATGTTTCAGGCTTGGATGGCTCAGCCAGAAAGACTCTACTGTAGAGTTCATTCTGCCTGTTATTGTCTGCTTAGCCACGTCATGTGGTATTCTCAGGAATGGTTCCGGGCCTACCAGAGGCCGCGTGGCTCCAGAAAACGCCAGCCGATCTGCCTCTTCCTTACCCAAAGGGCTCGGTATCCAAACAAGAATGATTCTGTTATAAATATAGAGCCTGTTTAGAGTCATCCTGTTCAAACCAAATATCCTCAAAATTGATAAGAAGTTGACAAACTGTTCCACTGATAAAAAAGGGACCAATAATGAAATTTCCTAAAATGCCTGTCCAAACATTGAGTTTTGAAGGAAATACTCAGGTGCTGATTCTCTCGGGGTCAATATCGTACAACAGATGGATTATGTTTCTTTTACTAATAAAATGATGACTCATCAGTGAAAAGTACATTTTTCAAGAAAGAACTATTTTAATTTTGTCTGTCCATCATCGCCTTGGACCTACGTAATCAGACGTGGAACTGAATGATTTCGTCACACAGGTGTAAAGCGATCAATTCTTCCCTACTCTGGGAAGTCGCAAAGAGTAGGGAAGGATTCAAAGAGCATTCCAGTTGAATATTCTTCATCATTTATAACACATAATGAAGTTATTCTTGTGCTGAGTGACTAGAACAATAGCTCCATTCGTTAATGCATTATAATTCTGGGAATGATTTCCATAACCTGCAAGTGCTTAATGTGACAGTGAAATACCATAGAAGGTACTGACTATCTGTGCCAAAGAGGTATGCATGTATTCAATTTATTTTTAAATGTGTCAACTCGATATCCTGTACAAATTCACAGAAAATTAGAAATATCATTTTAAAAATTAAATTTTAATTTTCACATCTTCCTTGAAATAAAGTGTTTTCAGCAAAAAGACGTCCCATATTTCAAATGCCAATTAAAAACAAACAATGAAAGATGTGGAAGATATTATTTTATTTAATTAAAATGAATTTCCATAAAGTAAGGACTAATTCAGTTGAAATTTAATTATTTTATATGTGAAAAACAAATATTACACTATATTACATTACATAGTTTTGAAAACTGTTTGTAATGTAGCATCCTTTATTTTCAACAATTTGACGCAGACTTTTTTGAAAGTTGACCAATGTGCTTTGAGTCATTTCCAGTGGAAAGACAAACATTTATTGGATGATATTCTTCTGGCGTTTTGAGGATGCAATGTCACCCAAGCAATTTGGAGATCCTGTTGTTGGTGAAAACTGGATTATTTGATAGAACAACCCATTCACGTTCTTGTCCAGTGAGCACACCTGAAAACATTGCTGCTGTAGCCCAGAATGTGGGTGAACATCCATCAACATTAACTTGTCATCATGCTCAACAACTGAACATTTCTCGCACTTCTTAGAGGAGAATTTTGCACAAGACCTTGGTATGAAAGCTTACTAAGTTCAACTAGTGCTAGAAGTGAAGCTCAATGACCATCTGATGCGTTTCCACTTCGTTGAGTAGAAACGATTGATGCCTCGTAAAACGAAATCGAAGTTGTCATTCATGAGACTGAGCCGCAAACAATCGACAATGTCTGAAAAATTTGTTTGATCGGGTGGAGTACTGCAGCCAGTCATGGCGTCCATTTGAATGATATTGTTTTTCTTTTATAAATGTCAAGGTTCAACCTTTCTAATGAACTCATAACTTTGAAAAAATATTCATTAGTTTTTCATTTATGGACGATCAAAAATGCAAATTTTAAATGGCTCACCCCTAACTATGATAATAAGTAAGTAAACAATTATAGTAATTGAATCAGAGACATTACAAATTTCCATATTATTAGAAGGAAGAAATAATGCTTCCTTTAAAAATTGCAGAATATTTTACCTTATAGTTTGGTTGTCCTAAAATTGTTGGTTGAGGCCTTAACTGACATCTACTTATTATTTCATACTTTAAATAAAGGTGCGCCTCAAGGTATCGTCTATATGCAACACAGACATGACGAACGACTTGTCGAGCAGAACATTCTTGGTCTTCATTCAACTGTCCAGTATCTGATTCAGGCAATAAAATTGGCAGAGTTGATATCTGAAATAAAGGAAAAATATTAGAAGTTATAAACACTACTTTTGTAGTGTTTATACACAATATAAAGAGTCTCATTTGTTTCCAATAGATAACACTATCAGAATTCCATGCATGTAGCGACCACTTAAACAGAAGTATTATAAGCCTTGAAATTCATCGTATATAGTTGTTCTGGATTGTAAAAATCTATTTTGCCATAGAATCAAACATATCAAGTTTCGTACCAAAATGCTCTTCCAATATTTAGAAAAAAGACAGGCAATGTAGAGATTCAAAGAGCAGAGATTCTAGGCATCTCTGATTTCATGAAATACTACAATATCAAAAAATTACCAATTGGCCAATAAAATAAATTTATTGTATCTCCTTCAAAGTATGCCCATCTTTTTAGACTTTTTAGACAAGACTTGGCGCCTCCTTTTATGTTTAAAAAAGGGACGCCCTCTGCAGGGTTAAAAACTTGTACTTCACCAACATTTATATTAGGTGGACCAGAAAGTAATGTCGTTTTTTTAAATTAAATTCAAACAAGTAAACTATTAACAAGTATTCATTTTGACGTGACAACGTCTTATAATTCGATAGAGCCGGCTGCACGCACGAAAAAACATGACTCATGCGGCGTTACGTCGCTCTGAGGCGTTCCATGTAAGGCTTGAAGTGCAAGCGAGAGCGCGGAACGAGCGACAAAGAAGTACAATCGGCCTTTGCGTTCGGCGGCGTTCGCCATCCGTCTCTCTCCTACTTGAGTGAGCGATGCGTCTGCGTGGACAGCTGCTATACTATAATACATTTACATGTTTTGATCGAGTATCAAGTGCAGTGAAAAGTGAATGTGGTGTCAATTGTTTATAGCAACGATAATTACAGCGATAAAGGTAATGATTCTTTCGATATTAATTATATATTCAGTGATATATTATCGAATATTCGTGCTTTCATCATTAAAATGAATAGCATCGGTCCGCTAGTGCAGCGATTGTAGGTTATGCTATAATTGACAAAATTAAAACAATAGGTTAACAGAACTATTTCTCGATGAGTAAAAAATCGATGGCTTTACTATTCAATCGAAATAATTATCGAGCGTAGCTATGATTTAAAAAAATTAAAACATAAATATTAAATCTTCCACATATCACAACAACGTGTCTGATTTGACAGGTTGGACCAGCCATCCGTCAAAGGGAACATTTTCTCCTATATCAAGCACATTGAGACGGGCTTTTTAAAAACTAGATTTACGAAAATTTTAATGTTTCCAAATTTAAAATTTTAAATGCAAGATTTATAAACAATAATTTAATCAATGTTTATTCTTATAATGAATTATTTAAAATTATTACTTTTTTATAACAAATTACAATTAAATTTGCAAAAATAATTGCCATTCGCGCAGCCAATAATCACTGCTTCAAAATCGAAAGCCCAAAAACAACGTGAGTACAGACAGCGTATCACAGCATCTAGAACTCCTGCTCAGGCGGCTGCTGCGAGAAAATCGAAAAACGAAAGACAACGCAACAACAGATTACGCCAAGCTGCTAACTTGGCTATTGTCTGTAATTCTCTTGAAACGACAACTACATCTCCATCTCGTTCAGGGGAAGAGTCGAACAATGTCCAAACTAGAAGTCAACGACAACACGCGCAACAACAATCTACCACCACTGCAGAACAACCTGATGAGCGTGTCAATCTCACAAATGAGCCACTCTTTCCTGCAATTCCTGTTCCCATGAAGGTTCAAGAAGCTGTTGCATCTACCTCTGCGACGCTATTTGCAGAACCAACAACTGCTGCTCCAAAAACAAGGGCACAAATACAACGTGAGTACAGACATCGGATTGCTGCATCCAAAACTCCTGCACAGGTAGCAGCTGCAAGAGAAGCACGTAATGTAAGAGATCGAAACAACAGATTACGCCAAGCTGCTAACTTGGTTATTGCCAGTGGTTCTCTAGAAGCGACAACTACATCCTCATCTCGTTCAGGGCAAAGGTTAAACACCGTCCATATTGATACTCAAGGACAATTTACCGACCAACAACGTCAAACTTTAGCAACAGAACCAGCAGAAACTACTGTACAACCAAGTACTTCTTCAGATCAAATTGAAGTTCAAGCACAATCTACTTGGAACGCTAAATGGTCATCATCAATCATAAGATTCAAATCTACTTTTTTGGACAACAATTTTGGCTACGCTTGCTCGGTCTGTGACAGACTTTGGTTTAGAAACGACCTTAAACCCATCACTGCAGCACAGCTGAAGGCAATTTCGGATTGGTTTATCAAAGAAAATCGACAACAGAGCAGCGAAGAATATGAACTGGTTTGCAGAAAGTCACTAAACAAACAATCGATGTCCATCAGTATTTTCTTAAGACGTTGTCACGTTCAACTATCGTCAGTAAACCGACTTTACAGACAACCATTTTTTTTTTAATCAATAATGTAATCACATTCGTTATCAACAACCTTTTGTCAAATTTTCAATGCCAGACCGATAAAAATCAATTGATTTTTGAGTAAAATATTTCGACATGGCTATTGGACATCATCCAAATTTTCAAATTTTTTACCAATAAGAAAATGGAATCGGAATAAATGGAAATCCGAGGGTGTGATATCGGGCGAGTATGGTGGGCGAGGCGGTACCTCCCACCTCAATTCATTAATTTTCTCCAAGGTTCATTTTGCACCGTGCTGTCTTGCAGAATAACGTCTTTTCTGTTGACAATCGCCTGTCACCTTTCAATTAAAGATTCGTTCACTCGATCCAATTGCTCTCAATAAAGATCTGCATTAACAGTTTGTCCAGGTTTCAGCACTTCAAAATGAGCAATTCCATTTATACTCCACCAAACAACAGAAGCGCCTTTTTGAGATGAACAAAATTATCGGATCTGAACCTAGAGAATCTTCGGCATTTACGAACGTCTAATGCACTTGGGTAAACATCGCGTTTTTGGTTGCAACTGTTGTGTTACTAACCTTGTGAAACTCAAAACTCTTCTTGTATTTGGCTGGCCATTTCACCCCAAATTACAAAAAAAAAAAGTCTAATATTGAATTATTCAGAAGTGAATAAGTCACAATAACCTTAAAATTTCTGACAAGACTTTGAAGTACAAATGACGATCAAATATCGACATGCGCAAAAATGACATTACTTTCCGGTTCCCCTTATTATATAATAAATAAAATCATAATTTGCGAAAGCTTCATTGTGCTTAAAAATCAAAAAACTCGAACATGAAGAAATTAACAAGTGTGAGAAAAAACTAATGAGCTTACCACATTATGTAATTTTCGAAGTCCATCTTGTGCATCAAATTCTTCCAAAATCGCTCTAAATTTGAATGTTAGACCAAAGAACATTATAGCATGGCATCTGCCAGAATCATGAGAACATTCCAAGAGCCAAAGAGAATAACTAAAATTAAATAATAACAAAATCATAAATCATATAACAACTCTTATTTGTGATGTCAAAAAGGTATTTTGGCAATATCACCAGTTTAAAGTTATTGGGAGTACTAATTAATTCGGTCCGTTTTAAAAAAATGGCTCTAAAAACATTAAAATTTTAAATAGTAACAGCTAATAGACAGATTGGACATCTGACGATAACATTCAGTTTGAATTGTTTTGTTTCATACAACGATCAGCCTCGCGTCGCAAAAGTTGTCGAAAAATATTTAGAAATGAAAAAATGGGATATCTTACCCCACCCACCATATTCTCTGGACATTGGTCCTTCTGACTACTGGCTGTTTTGGATGGATGCAACACAATTTGACAGGTCATCGCTTCACTTCATTCGAAAACCGAAAACTGGCTTCAAAAGACAAGAAGTTTTTTTGGGACGGGATTTGGAAATTGCCTGAGAGGTGGGCAAAAGTAGTAAGCAGTGATGGACAATATTGTGATTAATTGATTTCATGCATTTTTTAACTAAAAAAACGGACCAGAATAGTTTGTATTCCCAATATATTATTATTATTATCCTCACACTCCTAGATCTTCTAAAAATTCCTAAATTATCAATGAAACCTATTTCATTATTTCAAATAGTAACTAGAACAATTCTCTGAATCTTCTATAAATTTAAATGTGAAAAAAATTTTAAGAATTCTTCAAAATTGAATTAAATGTCTAAGAAACACTGTTTCTTTTATAGAAGTATAGAATTAACAAAACATATGTGCTGCAGTCAACGGATAAAGAATAAAAAGAAAAGATAGATTATTGAAAGCAATTACCTAGCAAAATTCATCTGACACAGCTGTTTCAAAGGGATATTTATGAATAATAAATTCCATTCCAAAAAATGCTCCATATCGATTTAAAATGAACGGAAGGTTCATTTGTGTATTTGTTGATTATTTTTATTCAACATCCAAATTATATCCAACTGATGAGAAATGAGTAAGAATATCAAATGCTTTTCTGAAGATGCATAGCATTTTTTGGAATGTAATTTGTGATTTACAAGTATTCATTGGAAATAGCTGTCACGGATGAAGTTTGCTAGGTAATCGCGGCCAATATTTTATATTTTATTTTGATTCTTGATCGGTTCGCTGAGGCACATATGTTTTGATAATTCTGTATGTTGATAAAAAAACGGTGTTTCCAAGACATATTATTTCATTTAATTATAAAAAAAAAATTTACACCTCCTGCACTGCCAAGCGTGTTGTGGATCTTATTTCGATTTCAATTCATTTTAACATACTTCTTTAGGTCCCAGATAAGTAGCTCCAGATTTTAGAGCGATAGAAACAAAATTTTGGTCTATGGCAACAATAAAATCTAAAACTAAAATCAGAATATTGGAAAAATCTCAAAATGCGGGTGCCAAATTTCAGCTCAATTTCAACATGTGTAGTGTCTACAATAAAACCAGGCATAAAGGATGGGTTGATCTATAGAGACTGCCCTGTATCAGTGGACGGAAGCCATCCAGAGAAATCTTCTGTGGTATATGAAAATACACCTTTAAGAAAGAGTTACGAAAGAAGGAAGAAACCGAAAGAGAAACACTCTGGCTTCTCTCTCTCTCTTCAAGACCTTGGTCACTCTAAAAAGTATCTTGGGAACTTCAATACTGTAAGTATCTGGATCTCAGTTAAAAAAAATATGCTTCACTAGCTTCCTTACTGGGCACTGCCACCTCAGAAAGCATTTGATGAGAATAGGTTTAGAAGACACTTATCAGTGCAGATTCTGTAGGGTGGAAGGAAAAAGAAGACTTGAGAGTTATTAAGAAAAAAAAATACGAAGGAGATGCTGGAGAATTGAACATCATTGAAAACACAAATATAACACAGAAATACAGAGTTATTATTATTATTATCCTGATACTCCTAGATCTTCTGTGAAGATCCCTCAGAAGCTTTTTCAGCTTGTGCGAGTTAGGAGTTCAGTCATGTTCTAGGTAGGCTTTGTTACTGCGATCTTGCGCCACTTTATGTCACAGCATTGTTAATTTTTGTACCAACAGTGAAATGGTAGCAGACACCCGCCCAACTAGAAAATTTCATTTCCTCCTGAACGGTATTCGAACCCGTACCTTCTGGTCACAAGCCCAAGGCTCTATTAGGGAGCTGTCCGCACTCATTCATATCATATTGATCATCATATTTTGAGAACATACATAATATTGCTATGAAAAGAATTATATTTCCAGAATATTATCAAAATATATTGCTTGTATCATATGTATTTCATAAAATTCAGCAGGTTACTTTATGGATTCCTGATGGAAAAGTTACCTTGAACAATGCCTTGATAAAACAGAAAATTTGATACTTAATTCAATTTAAATTATACTATGGAACACATATAAAAATTATTCAGCAATATTACAAGAGGCATTCAATGTATTCTCGGTATTGGCATGAAAAAGAAATTTAAGAAAAATTCTATTTTTCAATGTAGTCCCTTAGAACTTCCAATTTGACATTTATTAGATCGAGAAATAAGCTTCTCTAAATCTTGTAAAAAATATTCATCCAGCTTCTCCTCAAAATAGGTATTAATTGCTACCTTTAGGTCTTCGTTATCATTACTACACACAAGCCTTGGCCACGAAGGCCTTGTGAACCTTGTCGTCAAGTATCAACACCCCCGCTGTGAGTTTTACTCGCCTTTTTCCTTTAATTGCTTCTCTTAAATTACGCAAGTGGTTGCGTATGATGGTGCTATGATGCTTTCACCCTTTTTAGTGTATTCTATCAATAAATTACCTTTACAATTCCAAAAGACCGTAGCCATTATTTTTCCAGCAGATGGGTTGACTTTAAACTTCTTTGGGGGCTGTGCCCCCTTTTCAATCCACTGCATGGACTGTTATTTACTCTCAGGGTCATAGTGATGAACCCAGTAACCAGCCCATCGAAAATATTCGATGGATCTTCTACACAGCACTCAACTTGCAATTGCTTGATATTCTCCCATCTTCAAGTACCAGCTTTTCCGTTTTTTCCACATTTTCTTCAGTGGTGCCACTAAAAGGCCCTTCCGATCAAGGGTCGTCTTCAATGCTTTCCCTGACTCTTTTGAATTCACTTGACCACTTTTGAACGGTGAATAATGATGGGGCACAGTCTTGGTAAACAGCAACCATTTTTTCATTAATGATTTTTAACTTTTTCCTTGCTTAGTGAAGAACTTCATAACGATGCGATGCTCAATTTTCTTCATCACTGTGGCGTCAGTCCTTCTGGTCGTCTTTCAATGAGGATACTTTGAAAACTAATAATCGTAAACTAGCGAAATTTTATATTTGTACCCTCAGATAGTGTCGTTAGTAAATGAGATAATTAGATTACTCACATTATTAGCAAATCACCCCGATACCGAGAATGCATTAAACGCCTCTCGTATAATTAAAACAATAAAGAAGTTGAAGTTTCAATTTGGCTACAAAGCTGATGATGCAATTAGAAATTCTAGCTATCTGAATATACTTGATGCGTATGGATCAAATTTTCTTTGGCACCAATTTCATCATAAAAAATAATAACAGTGTTCAAAAATTCAGAATTCGTACTAAGATTGGTATGAATTTTGAAAACACTTTTACTATTAAAAACACATCAGTTTGATTTGATCTGTAATAATGGAAAATAAAGTTCCGAAGGGAAAAAAGGTACATTACTGCAGAAAAAAAAACACTCTGTAGATGTTCATAGGCAATTGACATGTCATATGATGTAAACCTTAGTGTTAATATCTTTGTCAAACTTCAGCTGAATATCCTAAGAAATGCAGAAGCTATGAGGAAAAAGCTTTGAGAAAAAAATTAAACTTCAACACCCTGCATCTCCAAAATGAAGAGTTTGAGGATCCATGTTTATGAAACTTTTCTTTTTGATATCACCCCTCTTTGTACTTTCAAATTTAGGAACATCCTGTATACTTGATTAAATTTTTTTTTACGCTGATAGAATCGTAATCTAGAGAAAACATTAGGTGTAAAATAATATTTCTAAAGTATTATATTATAATTATATTGACATTGAAAATAACGAATTTATCTTAAGGCCGATTCAATTGAAGATTCAAAATTAATCAAGAGTTGAAAAGTTACCTAAATCGGGTTAGTAACATCCAAATGTTACCTGAAATTTAAAGAAAAACTAAAGAACCCTTACTGAAATTTATGAGCTTATAAAATGATAATGATCTGATGATAACATTCTAGAAATATCAGTAATGGAATAAAATTTCAAATAACTGTTAACTCACTTGACCAATTTAACGATTACATATTTAGGGAGCAAACACAATCTCTCCATTGCTTCATCACAATAACCTAAATAATAAATGCAAATAGACACTCCTGTTGCTGCTATAGACGGTCTGGGTACTTCAAGTATCGCCTAAAAGAATAGAATACAATAAAAAAATTCATCAATGTATACAAGTAACTTACTTCTAAACCTCCTCTTAATATAAACTCAACACAGAACTTTTTATGACACAATAGGGCAGCCAAATATTTCAAAGCTTCGAAGGCCAAGCGTGCCTCTTTAGATTCCCTAATATTCAAATAACTGAGGACAATACCTAAGGCATTATTCTCAAAGACAAAGGGTAAAAATTCTTGATACTCTCCCATAGGCGTCAGAAACCTTAACAGCAGTATCTGTTGTGTGACTGGAGTAAGTGGATGCATTTGAACACTTCCTATCATGAAGCTCTCCAGTTCCGCCCATGAAGAGTTACTTGCATCTGAGAATAAGCCAAGTTTACTTGGAGATTCTGAATTGATCAATGTCAATTTTTCTTCATCAAATCTGGTTTTTTTTCTTTTTTCTGTTTTCTGGAGCAAAAATAAAACATAAATTTAATTACTTATTTTCCAGCTACACAGTTTTAAAATTCAAAAAGAATAGTACTTACAGAATTATTTGCATCTGTATCATTCTCTTCGTCATTGAAGCTCTGATTTCTGGCAAGGCCATTTTGTCTAACTGTAAGAAATATTACAATATAATAATTCCAGCTGATAAGTTATTTTCAAGATATTCCAAATAATTATTGCATGAAAGAGTTTTATAAGGAATTACCATAATCTTTATACTGGGTGTAGAAATATGAAACCAGAATTTGCCTATAGATGTTGCTGGCATCAGTTTCAGAACCCAGAGCACTTCTGCAGTACCATCTCGCTCTAAATGACAAAGATTTTCAACACACAACATTTAAGTTCTAAGTCTGGCTTATTTTTCTCCTTAAAGTGGAGTTTTATGCCTACGATCTACGATTTGAGGACAGCATTGGCTTTCTATGATCATTTGAAGAAAACTGCTGCAGGGTCGCATTGAATGCTTATTGAAGCTTACGGTAGACATGCTCTTGGTAAAATAGTGTTTTTAGTGGTTAAATAAATTCAAAAGTGGTGATTTGGCGTGAGAAATGGAGAGAGTGGGAAACTACTGAAAAAGTTTTCAGATAAGGAATTGCAAACCGTATTGGATGATGGTACTCACACTCAACAAGAACTTGGAGATCAACGCAGAAAGCCATATCCATTTGTTTGAAAGCTATGGATTCAAAACGTGAGGAAAAGGGTTTCATATGAATTGAATAGAGGTATCAAGAAAATCAAAAACAACTTGTAAAATGCTGCTTGACCGATACAAAAGAAAGTCACTCCTTCATAGAATGGTAGGTGATTAAAATTTGAAAATCCTAAGAGTCCTAAATTGTGGGTGAATCTAGGCAAACTATCAACATCCACTGCAAGACCAAATTGTTTTGGAAAGAAGACCTATGCTCTATGTTTGGTGGGATCAGAAGGATGTCTATTATGATCTGCTAAAACCATTAATACTGATCGCTACCAACAGCAAATGACCAAGCATTAAGTGAAAAAACTACCGGAATATGAAAAGTCATTCTGCTTCATGATAATGCTCTTTCACAAAAGGGTCAAAGAAACGATCAAGGCATTTAGTTGTGAAATATATCATATGCACTTATTCTACAGACTTGGCTCCGTCTAATACTTACCTATTTGCATCATGCAGACATCTCTGCTTTAATTCGTACGAAAATGGCTCAATAATTGATTTTCTTCAAAAGAAGAACTGTTCCTTTGGTGTGGCATTCATAAACTACCGGAGAGGTGGGAAAAATGTATAATAGCAATGTGGATTATTTTCAATAAAATATAAAACTTTTCCAGACAAGTTATTTTTCAAAATAATTCTGGTTTCTACTTCTACACCTGGTAAAACAACATTCATGATATACAATCTCACGGTAACAATAGACAATCTGTCATTATATGCCATATGAAATCTCTTAACAAAAAATATATACATACTTTTTCTGATACTGGGTGTTCCATTCATCTTCTCTATGTTATTAGCACTATTAGAATCTGACGATAAATGCGCAAATGGTCTACTATTAGACGAAGGAATATTAGGTGATGTGAATTTTGAGGAAGCTTGTAATTTTTTAAGTCTTTGGATGCAGATGGGTGTAAGTCTGGAGTTGTGTTCTCTAAAAAAAATTAATTTATTGTATTAAGAGTCTGAATTATCAGTCTTTCCGTCGTAGATTACCTATAATGTCGTGCTACATCTGGTAGTTCCAGAGCTGCTGCCAAAAGTCCAGTAGCATAACTCTGAAGTGGTTCTGCCGATGAGGTTGTCCATTTTATTAAACGAAACACAAGACTTTGTTCATTCGGCTATAAAGAAATAAATTTAAATATTTAACAATAATTTTAGTGAGAAACTTACCTCAAATACGACAGATGTTTCAAGACCAGGCATAATATCGAGCATGAGACGACAAGATGCTATATTTAAAGGAGTGATATCTCTTGTAATTCCAAGCCTAGTATAATATGTATCCCTCAAATAGTCATTGACAAGCTGAAAAATATTCTATTACCAGAAAGAAAATTCTACAAAGCACTTAAAAATACCTTATTCATAAAATTATCCTTTTTAAATAAAGCCTTCAATATTTGCCCAAGCTTACAATCTGGATCAATTCGTGAAGGATGCCTTTCGTCAAAAGGATCGGGGTCCATTTTCATATAATTTTCTGTTTCCATTTCAATTATTTCTGCTAGTCTAAAAATTTCCTGAATAAATTGAAGAATAAATACAATTAAGTAATATTTTTTACCTTGTTATGGTTTTTAGTGCATCATAATTAGGTCGACTATTTTCATTTTCCCACTGTTTTATAAGATTAGTCACTTCGGTCATCACAGGATTATGTGAATTTTCAGACTCAGCCATTATTTACAACTTAAAAAAAACACTACAAAATTTGCATGGGGCAATGAGGCTGTCTCCTAACCTAAAATCAACACTAAACCTTGAGAGCTGTAACAACGTATACTTAAGTGGAGTAGAATATATGATACAGTCAATCGCAATTCATCCAAATATAATTTAACAAATTGGGTAAAAATAATCAGTTCCAACAATTTTTTTATTCACAAATATACAAAACAAGCTTCAACGTCAATAACTAATTACTATTTCTGGCAATGACCACAGAATAATATAATCATCATATCCCTTCAGTGCCAGAGAGAATGTGAAACATCAAAGACATAATCAGTAGTCAGGATATCTAAAGTCATATTTTAAAATTGGTTTTTGTTAATTTAAACTCAGGACGAGTACAATATTAATATGTCCTGTAATATAGAAAACACATCATCAACAAAGGCATAAAAAAAATCTAGTCGAATTTTTATGGCCACAGTTTACAGATGTTAGAAATTCTATTATTATTATTATTCTGATACTCCTAGATCTTCTGTGAAGATACCTCAGAAGCTTTATCAACTTGTGCGAGTTAGGAGTTCAGTTATGTTCTAGGTAGGCTTTGTTACTGCGATCTTGCGCCACATTAGGTCACAGCATTGTTAATTTTTGACCCAACAGTGAAATGGTGGCAGACACCCGTCCAAGTAGAAAATTTCTTTCGTAACTGAACAGGATTTCGGTCACGAGCTCAATGCTTTACCACTGAGCTGTCCGCACTCATTCATATCATATTGATCATCATATTTTGAGAACATCAGAGATTGCAGGTTCGAATCCCGCTGCACCCACGGATGTGTTTATGTGTGTCACAGGTTGTTATATATCAGTGAATCCTATAATAATGAAAATTGTCCAAAGTCCATGTATGAATGAGAATGAAAGATTGATTAAAAAATATAAAATTAGTGACTGGTTAAATAACCTGAGAGTTGCAGCCATATAAGAGATTATGAATGACTGAATGAATGTTAGAAAATTCTATCTGTAATCTGTGCATGTGTCATTATTGTCAGTTTAATTGATTATATGGGATATGTACGTTGTACATAATAATATTACGTGATAATTATTGATATTCAAGTGTTCATTCAAATTCAGAAGAGTTACACAGAATTTATATTGTTTAGATAAATATTAAATGTGAGTAAATTGGTTGTATGGTGTGCAAAACCTACGCCAACTTGATAAACAGCTCATGGTTCACGGCTCTGCTTTGTTATGACATCTCAACTAACGTTTAATAATTTTACATAAACTGTAAATTTCACAGTATTGAGGATAAAAATCAGTAATAGTTATTATCTTTATATCAATGTATTAGATAGTTGCTGTATTTTTGCGAATTAACTAATTATATTTTTTTCAGATGATTGACAGGAGATATAAGTAACAACTAAATTTCCTTTATTATGGAACCAGAAGATATTGATTATTTCGGAAGTTTGAAAAGAGACGAGAAAAGATGTGCTATCCCAAGCTTGATAAAAAATTTGGAAGAAAGAAGTTTGGGGCATTTGAAAAAAAATGTTACGTCAAAAGAATATCGTGAACTTGTTGCTGAAGAACTGCTAATAGAAAAAGAAAAATATGATGAACTAGTTAGTAAAACATTTGTAACAGATTATATGAAACTCCGAATGCATATATTCCAGTTGATATTATTTTATACTTGAGATTGCAAAACATTTTCTATTTTCAGCATTGTGAAATGCCAGGATCGCCCAGATCAACCTTTCTTATGGTATTCAGTCCAGATGGTACAAAGGTAGCTTCAACTCATGGAAATCATAACATTTATGTTACTGATATCCGGAGTGGGAAGAATATGAAAACACTTATTGGACATCCTCGTACTCCATGGTGTATAGCGTTCCACCCTACTTCTAATCAAATTGTGGCTTCTGGTTGCTTAGGAGGTCAAGTTAGAATATGGGATTTAAGCGTATGTTATTTAAAGTTTATGTTCATTCATGTACTGGCAGTACTGAAACTTCACAGAAGTGCTTATAAAATTTTTTTATTTCAAATATGAAAAGTTTTTGTAAACCTGAATTGCCAGAATAGTAATGGACAACCTTTAACAAATAATTAATTATCTTTATTTTACAGGGTGGTAGTGAAGTATGGACAGCTGCAAATCAGACTGTTATTGCTTCTATAGCATTTCATCCTTTTGAGAGAATGATAGTTATAGCAACTGCAAATGAGCTTTATTTCTGGGATTGGAGCAGGCCACGTCCTTTTATCCATACTTCCACTGGTAGCCACAAAGAAAAAGTAAGTTTTGTTTAAATTTCCATCAGATTATTTTCAAGGTCAGGGACAACTTTTTACAGACAATTTTTATATTTTTAATCCAAGAACTCAAACTAACAGATCATTTAAAGCGTCGTGTATGACTTTATTGAAAACAAAATCCGGTTATTCGATTATTTCAAGAAATGGACCGATAAATTATCCGCCTCATTCCTGCGATCTGACTCTATTGGAATTCTTTCTTTAGGGTTACATCAATATTGAACGAATAATTGCTAACATACAACCTGATTTGTGTGAGAGTCAGGAAAAATTGGGTTCATCAACTTCATTCCTGCCAGCATTTCGGTGGTGGAGATTTAAATGATATTTTGTTTTATAACTAATGATATCCATTGTACTTTATAATGAAATAAAAATTTCAATAATTTTCAAATAAATAATGTGTTTTATTTACAAAACAAAATGGGGCGCTATTAATGAAAGACCCTTTATAAACATCTGGAGAGTAGGAGCTATGGCAGAAGACAGTGCAGCTTACATCAGCGTAATGGTTCACAACTCAAATCCGCTCGAATAGCTACTGTCGATTGTCTGGACATAAGCAGCCAATGTTTCCAAATTTGTTGACTTCTCATTGGTGCAGTGCTCTAATGCCCAAGGAATGCAATATTGCCCATACTCCATATAGGAACTCGAGTTGGCTTGGATATGCTGTGACATACCAAGTGTAAAAAGAACTGGGGGTAGAGATAACAAGTGATAAAGAAAAAGCTGCGGTTTTCAATCAGTTTTTCACTAGTATCAGAAAAAATATGGCATCAAAAATAAGCAAGGTAGGATTGGAGACATATAAGTTACACACACTTCTCAACCAAATTCTCTGTTTTTGTGACCCGTAACTGAGAAGGAGTTAGTAATGATGATTAACAGCTTGAAAAACGCTTCATCTTCCGGCCAAATAACATATTAGTTGAAATCATTAAGAAATGTCACCACTACTTACTGAAACCTCTTAGTTATATAATAAACCGAATTTTTGAGACTGCCAAAGTACCTAAGAGCTTAAAAGAATATTTTATGGTGCCTGTACATAAATCTGGCACTAGAAAGAACCCCACCAACTATAGGCCTATAACTCTCATCAATAATTTTGCAAAATATTTGAAACATGCCTGAAATCGAGAGTGATGAGATTTTTGGATCAGTATAAGTTAATAGGGCCAAATCAATTTGGATTTCAAACAAATAAGTCGACGAAGGATGCAGTTATTGAACTTATCAGGTGTTCGCTTTGAGATGGGTTTTGTGGACAAAACAATGGCGGTTCAAATTTGAAGAATGTGAGAAAATAAGGTTGCAAGGAAATGTGGTGATGCCGTTTTTTGGAAAATTATTTATGGAAAACACTATCTTCTATCTAGGTCCAAGATTGTTCAACTTGCTACCGACAGCAATTAAAATAATTTCTGATAAGACCAAAATCGAAACAGAATCTAAGAAGTATATTAAGCCCAATTTCAACTTATTTTTGGGAGAATAAATTCAAAGTCCATAAGTCCTTCTGTTATTGTTGGTTGCACTCTGCCTTTTTTTTCCTTTGGAATATGACACCAGATGGCTCTTTTTTGCCCCTTAATCAACTCGATTGTCTTCTGTATGTATATAAAATTGGAATTATATGAACAGTTTTGTCCATATTGAACCGATTATTATAATACAAAAAAAATAATACTTATTCTAGATCACAAACAAGCATAATGCTTAGGTGACAACAAAAAAAAACATGATAGAATTGATTTATGTGTTATTGCATATTTAGTTTTTGTATAAGAAAAATTAAGATGAAATCCGAGTGAAAGAATTCGTGGAAATGAACTATTTCAGAAATAAAACTATGAGTTAATTTCTACAATTTAAAATTGCCTAAGAGATACTTGAACTAAGAATTACAACAAACATCATTTTAATAGAAGTCATTGCTCTAAGAGGGCATATGATACCATATCATTGATCTGATTCTACAGTATTGGAATTGAATACTTTTATATTTATTCCAGGTTCGATATGTGGCTTTTGATAAATTGGGACACCGGCTATTCACAGGTATCTCTAACAGTCACAGCAGATGGGAGTATGTAAGATCCGGTGCAGACCGTGCTTATGATTATCCTATAAGACATTTTTCTCATCAATCTCGCAGACCAATTTTGAGAAGAGGATTATTTCCTCCCAGAGTGAGTAAAATACTAACTATCTCCAATACTATGTGATACAGGATCCAATAATTCTCATTGAAATTTTCACCTTTTTTTTCTGAATATAATATACCCAGTAACAGCTTTTCTTGATACTTTATGCGTTTTGATCAACCAAATTCGTCTCAAAAATACCTCCCTTCTTTTGTACTGATACAGATAAAAATTTTGTCAATTTAAAATATTATATATTCAAATCCAGCTGTTGACAAAAGTGGTTGTTATTTGTAAAACTATTGAAAAACTACTCAATTGAGGGAAAAAAGTGAGAATTAATTTTTGGCAGAAGTTCCAGTGGGTCTGTTTAGTAGTTCAGTATTGCTAAACAACTATTAAAAATTTCTCCAATTGGGAATGTTTTCATAAAACATTATTTGAGAAAAATTACAACAAATTTCACAAAAAAAACTTCTTAGAGACGGTCAATTGATAAGGTAAATTTATATAGTGTTCAATATAATAGTGCGACCGGAAAGTAATGTCGTTTCTGCGCATGTCAATATTTGATTGTCATTTATCAGCTCACAATCGAGGAACTCTTAAACACCCTTAATCAACCTTTGTCGACCATCTGGCCTGGTATGATAATCCAAAAGGCAGTGGCTCTTTCCAAATATCGAGATATTCTACTCAAAAACCAATTGATTTTTATCGGTCCGGCATTGAAAATTTGCACACTAGATGGCAAAAGGTTGTTGATAACAAAGGGGATTACATTATTGATTGAAAATAAAAACTTGTTAATAATTCATTTGTTTAAATTTATTTTAAGAAAGCGACATTAGTTTCTGGTCCCGCTAATATAAGCTCAACATCTATTACATGTGAATAGACAAAAAGACATAAATTGCATGAAACGTTGGCACAACACAAGATTCTGTGTTTAGGAATGAAAATAGTGTTCAAATTAAATCGTTGAGTTATAAAATAGCTGAATTTGTATTTTACATAAAAAAATTATGATGAATAATTCATAAGTTCGTACGAAAATAATTTTTAATATTTTCAAGACAAATTTAGTGGTCGAAAATATAATGGAGTGAAAAATGTTCCATTTAGAATTAATATGTCTTAATTCGAACAGTATTCATCACAACTTGTACTATTACAACAGAGATCAATCAAGGAATGACTGATTCAATTCAATACAAATGTGGTATGTTTGAATTTCATTCATTTATGTGTAAATTTAATTTAAGCAAAACATTTCACTGTCTACCTCAACTAATGCACCTCGTGAGGCTCAGTCAAGGGTTCCTGAAAGAGAAAGAAATATAACAATATCTTATAGAAATCTAGTAAGGCAGTATGGAAGATTAGTGCAGAGGTACCTACAACTGTACAGACCTCCCGCTATGGTATGTAATAATTTATAAGTTTTAACCCATAATAACAGGTCATTAAATGAGACGTTAATTCTTCTTGAAAACTTTGACAAATTTCTATCCTTCGTTCCTTTTATAAAGGTGTCATTATAGGAATTTCTTTTGGTTTCCTTGATATGTAGCCTTGTCTTTTCAGTGACATACAGACGGTTTCTGGGTATACTTTTATATTTCATTGATTCCTAAATCTGTTATCCAATTTGCGAAACCCCAGGCGCGGATTGTGTCATCCTAAGGTCAATAAAGCGTTTAAATTGTTTCCTTTAATCTTACGCAGTCTTCCTGAAACTGGTCTATGCCTCATCCATGCCTTTTTTTATCCTCTTTATTGTCTCATATACAAGACTTTTTCCCAGTTAAGTCAATTGCATAAATTTTTTAACGTTTCGCAAACCTTTTATATACAAATATTCTACCTGTTCTCTTTCTTCTAGTTGCGACATTATTTCATAAATTGTATACCTGTTGACAATCAACAATATTTGACAAATAGTGTTGCCATGGAACTTTGGCCATAGCCGACTATCTGCACAACATTACTTTGTCTTAGAATGTTACAAAAAAGAAGCATATTCAAATTATGAAAAACAAAAAATTTCCAATACTTTCTAGACGGACTATAGAATAACGTTTCTCACGTTTGCAACTTTATTATGAACGATTCTTGGTTAAATGGTTATATTTAACTACTGTTAAAGAACAGTTATTTTAAAAATATCCCACATAATTGTCTGTCACAAAATTGATTAAATTTACGATTTGAATGCGTGAACTTCAGGAAGAAACTATGTTATGATAATCAAAAATTATGATGCAAGACGCAAAAAAATTAATTAACTTTAATCGGGCAAAAGCTTGATTCCTGAATTCTTACGTTCCACATCTCATACTCACAATAAGCACTTGGGCATAATAAAATTGTAACCTTTCTGATGGAGGTTGGTACCAAAACTTCCTGTGTTCTAAAAACTGTTGAGTTTTTTGTACAATGCTACTTTTATAATAATGATGTCATTTCAGATTGATAGGGGAACAGATCCAATGGAAAATAATTTTGCACCACCTTCCAGTAATACAGTATTGCAAGAATCTAACGTTTCAAATAACACCACTAGTGAAATGCGAGAACCTAACTCTTCCAATGATACTACAGAAATACATGAACCTAATAGTTCCAATAATAATACGGAAACTCAAGAACCTAGTACTTCTAATGATACTATGGCAATGCAAGAACCTTGTTGCTCTCAAAGTCTTATTACTCCTCCTTCATCTCCAATTCAAAGTCAAGCTTCAACTTCTCATCAAAGTGACAATGATTATACAGGGCCTACTAGAACATCTCTAGCAAGAAAACATAAAAATGATACTCCTGAGAATCACATTCCTAAGAAAAAGCATAAGAAAAGTATAGATGATAGTGGTGATTGTTCTGCCTCAAATAGTAACTCTCCCCAGCCAGGTACTTCAGGACTATCGAATCGCCCAATTGCTGAGAACAGTTCTGCAGTATTTAGTCCGGAAGCTTCTAATTCTCCAAAATGTTCTGAAAGAATCGATAATAACAACACTGAAATTAATCAACTGTCCTGTGCTCAGACTAATTTGCTTGAAACTGAAAATCAAGAATCTAATGAACCAACTAGAGAACTTATAGAAAATACAACAGAAAATAATGTGTTAAGTCAAGAGAGCAACATTAATACTGAAGACCCAATCGATAGTTCAATTGGAAATGTTGGAACTAGTCGAGAGTCTAACACACAAACTGAAAATTTGCGCGAAGATCCATGGCTCAACTCTTCTGACGCAAGGAGAGAGGATACAGGACTCAGACCAGATTGGGAACGAATCGCTGCTTGTGGGACTACCGCCCCTCAAGCCGAGGACGATGAATCTAACCAATGGAATAATGATTCTGTACCTGGAACTTCAGGTGTTTCGAGAGGCAATCGTGAACAGGGGGAAGATCAAAGACTTGAAAATATGATGATGGACATGAGGAGGAATGCAGAGGATAATTTGAGGGCAAGATTCATGCCACTTATTAATTCTAGGGTACCTGAGAATGATAGAGAAGAACTGATAAGGTAGGAATATCACAATTCATTTCATAATTCAATTTTTTCACTTTTTTGAAACTTAAGCCAATTGTATTTATTTACCTTATTAATATCCAAAATGTTTGATCAAGCGGTTTGCGAGAAATCAATATACTACTGTATATAAATCAACTCTGTATTTCTGTGTTATATTAGTGTTTTCAATGATGTTCAATTCTCCAGCATCTCCTTCGTATTTTTTTTTCTTAATAACTCTCAAGTCTTCTTTTTCCTTCCACCCTACAGAATCTGCACTGATCAGTGTCTTCTAAAGCTATTCTCATCAAATGCTTTCTGAGGTGGCAGTGCCCAGTAAGGAAGCTAGTGAAGCATATTTTTTTTAACTGAGATCCAGATACCCACAGTATTGAAGTTCCCAAGATACTTTTTAGAGTGACCAAGGTCTTGAAGAGAGAGAGAGAAGCCAGAGTGTTTCTCTTTGGGTTTCTTCCTTCTTTCGTAACTCTTTCTTAAAGGTGCATTTTCATATACCACAGAAGATTTCTCTGGATGGCTTCCGTCCGCTGATACAGGGCAGTCTCTATAGATCAACCCATCCTTTAAGCCTGGTTTTATTGTAGACACTACACATGTTGAAATTGAGCTGAAATTTGGCACCCGCATTTTGAGATTTGTCCAATATTCTGATTTTAGTTTTAGATTTTATTGTTGCCATAGACCAAAATTTTGTTTCTATCGCTCTAAAATCTGGAGCTACTTATCTGGGACCTAAAGAAGTATGTTAAAATTAATTGAAATCGAAATAAGATGCACAACACGCTTGGCAGTGCAGGAGATGTAAATTTTTTTTTTATAATTAAATGAAATAATATGTCTTAGAAACACCGTTTTTTTATCAACATACAGAATTATCAAAACATATGTGCCTCAGCGAACCGATCAAGAATCAAAATAAAATATAAAATATTGGCCGCGATTACCTAGCAAACTTCATCCGTGACAGCTATTTCCAATGAATACTTGTGAATCACAAATTACATTCCAAAAAATGCTATATTTGAAATATCTTTTTCATTTCTTTTTAAAAAATATATAGCACATCTTCAGAAAAGCATTTGATATTCTTACTCATTTCTCATCAGTTGGAAATAATTTGGATGTTGAATAAAAATAATCAACAAATATATACATACCTTCCGTTCTTTTTAAATCGATATGGAGCATTTTTTGGAATGGAATTTGTTATTCATAAATATCCCTTTGAAACAGCTGTCAGATCAATTTTGCTAGGTAATTGCTTTCAATAATCTATCTTTTCTTCTTATTCTTTATCCGTTGACTGCAGCACATATGTTTTGTTAATTCTATACTTCTATAAAAGAAACAGTGTTTCTTAGACATTTAATTCAATTTTGAAGAATTCTTAAAATTTTTTTCACATTTAAATTTATAGAAGATTCAGAGAATTGTTCTAGTTACTATTTGAAATAATGAAATAGGTTTCATTGATAATTTACCGTTGATATTCTTCACCATGGAAACTGAATCTGACAATAGTATTAATTTTGTAGACTTAACCATCAGCCAATCTAACACTTCACATCAATTTTCCGTTTAAAACAAACCCACATATACCATTATACACAAGTAGTGCAAAAATCTCCTTTATACTTTCAAAAACAGAACTGATAATAAATAATAAAACGATTCTTGCCAATTGATTGAAGAAATTGATTATGGAACTTAACCATTTTTTGATGTTTAATCCAATCCAAAATTATGTATATTGCTTATCCTATTGAAGGAAACTTGAAAAATACAGTAGACTCGCGCTATTATGAACACATGTCTGTGTGAACAACCCAATAGTGTGAACAAGAAAATATTCTCATTGTATATCCAATTCCGTCTGCAACCAGACACGTGAGTGCACATGCTAAAGTGAATCGGGAGTTATTTTTGAATCAATGTGTATCTAGAGAAATTAAAGAAATAGTGAATTATAATCAATTTGAGAAAGAGACTCTACAAAAACTTCCATAAGGAATAAATTCCTTCATTACTAATATTTCCGCGGAAATCGCGGAAATATCGGATCATCCATAAATTAAAACAATTGTTCCCAGTATTTATCATACTAAACATATGAAACAGTGATAACATCTTAAAAGTGTTTATAAATATCGGACCCAAAAAAAACTGCCAGCTGGGAATTTCCCACAGATTAACATGAACCAAACAAGTACTGAAATACAGGGTGGGCCACTATCAACATCTTACAGAACGTCATCTACAAGCGATGAAGATTTCCGAGGATTCAGCAACGATCCCGAAGGCAACAATTGCCATTGCTGGCAGAATTTAAAACGAACAACAAAAAAACGGAAAATCAATGATGTCAACGAGAATGAAATAGTAATAACCAACAGGTACAGCCACTTAAGTGAAGAGAAAGATGAAAGCTCCAACAGAGCAACCGATGCCACTATGAAAACTCTGAAACCGCCGCCAATTTATGTATACGGAGTAACAAATTACAAAGAAATGATCACCAACTTGAACCAGGTCATAAAAATAGACCAATTCACAACAAAAACGCTAACAGACGACACAATAAAAATAAATACCCACACACCAGAAGAATATCGCAAATTAATCCAACACATGAAAAACACAAAGATTATACATCATACATACCAACCAAAGGAGGAGAGAGCATTCAGAGTAGTGATTAAAAACCTACACTATTCAACGCCTGTTGCAGAAATAAAGGAAGAGCTCAACAAATTAGGACACAATGTGAGAAACATTCATAATGGAAGAAGCCGCCTGACAAAAGAGCCACTTAACCTTTTTTTTATCGACCTTGAACCAGCAGATAACAATAAGGAGATATACAAGTTGAGAGGTATACAAAACAGAGTGGTAATTATCGAACCTCCAAAAAAAATAAGAGGTATTTCCCAATGCATGAGATGCCAGCAGTATGGACACACTAAGGCCTACTGTAATAGGCCATATGTCTGCGTCAAATGTGGCGAAGCACATAAAACAGAAGACTGCAAAAAAAGCGCTAACACGCCTGCAAAGTGCGTATTATGTAATGGTCCCCATCCTGCCAACTATAAAGGCTGTGAATTCTACCATACCCTTATAAAGAAGCCCAACAACGCGAACAACAGACTGAACCTACAACAAAGAACAGTACCAAGTCCCCTCAACCAGAACACTAGACCTCAGTTGCCAGAACAGGAACCACATAAACGAAGATACTCAGATGCCTTACGAGGATCAAACAACGTGCCTACACAATACAATGAAGACTCCCCAACTACCTTGAGTACATTCTTGCTCGAGTTTAAAGGAATGTTCCAACAACTAGTTCAACAGAACAACATGATACTAAACATGTTATCCACGCTAATCACCAAAATTCGCTAAATGTATCAGAATAGCCCAATGGAACGCCAATGGCCTCCTACAGCACAAAAATGAAGTAGAAACTTTTCTTCGCCACAATGCTATAGACATCTTATTGATAAGTGAAACACACTTCACTGAAAAATCCTATTTTAAAATCCCAGATTACATAACTTATTGCACCAACCATCCCGATAACACTGCACATGCCGGAGCTGCTGTACTCATCAAAAAAACAATAAGTCACTTTGAAATGCACCAATATAAAGAAGAACATCTTCAAGCCACTACCCTGAAGGTAAAAATGACGTCATACGATCTGACAATTTCTGCAGTTTACTGTCCTCCTAAGCATAATCTAAAAATGGATCAATACAGAGATTTTTTCGAAACATTGGGTTGCAAATTTGTTGTAGGTGGAGACTTTAACAGCAAAAACACACTTTGGGGCTCCCGTTTAACAACTACTAAGGGTAGAGAATTGGCTAAACTACTGCAAGAGAAAAAATACACGTTCTTATCCACTGGAAGCCCAACATATTGGCCCACCGATCCAAAGAAAACACCTGACCTATTAGATTTCTTCATTACAAATGGGATATCAGGCACATATATGGATGTGACAATGAGCTATGACCTGTCTTCGGACCACTCCCCTATAATAGCAACAATAAGCACATACGCAATCAACAGAAAAATTCCACAAAAACTACACAACAGCAGAACCAATTGGGACGAGTATCGTAGACTTTTGGATCAACAAGTAAACCTGTCGATGAGATTGAAAGAACCTAGAGAAGTTGATGAAGCAGTAGAAACTTTCGCCAATATCTTGAAACAGGCTGCTATTCAGAGTACTCCAAAGATTAGGAAAGAGGAAGATAAATCTAGATCTATACCCATAGAGATCAAGCAGTTGATAGCCGCAAAACGAAAAGCTAAATCCAGATGGCAACTCACACATGCACCTTCTGACAAAACCAACCTAAACTACCATACCAATAGGCTCAAGAGTAGACTTAGGGAGCTACAAGACAAATCCTTTGAAGAATACATAACTGGATTGAAGAGATCTGATTATTCTATATGGAGGCCTATAAAATCCAAGAGTAAACCGAAAGAACAAATCCCACCAATCAAAAACTCGACATTACCTAATGCCGAATGGGCCAGAAAAGAAAAGGCAAACTTATTTGCAGAGTACCTTGCCGAAGTATTCACCCCAAACGATCAAACGGTAGACAACAACATAGAGGAGAGCATTTCCAACACACCACAAGATACATCAAACATAAAATTCTTAACACCGAAAGAGGTATATGCGGAAATCAACCTTCTGAATACTAAAAAAGCTCCTGGATTTGATGGTATAACTCCAAGAATGGTAAAAGAACTATCTAGAAAAGGAGTGGTCTTCTTAACCAACATTTTCAACGCCATAATAAGATTGAAACACTGGCCTGAAGTACTAAAAACTGCAGAGATCCTAATGATTCTTAAACCAGGAAAAAATCCTAACTACACATCATCATACCGACCTATAAGCCTGCTTCCCATAACCTCCAAAGTACTGGAAAGACTTATCCTAAAAAGAATCGACACCGACATCCCCAACAACCAATGGATTCCAAATCATCAGTTTGGATTCAGACAAGGACACTCAACAGTCCAGCAAACTCACAGAATCACACAAGTCATCAACCAAGCCTTTGAAGAGAAAAAATACTGTACTTCAGTCTTTCTTGATGTGAGCCAAGCTTTCGACAAAGTTTGGCACGCAGGACTACTTCACAAAATAAAAATTATCCTCCCCCTAAAGTACTTCCACCTTCTGAAATCCTATCTGACGAATAGAAAATTCAGAATCAGAATTGGACAAGAAATCTCTGAAAATTACCCCATCCGAGCTGGAGTTCCTCAAGGTAGCGTCCTGGGCCCTGTACTATATCTATTGTACACATCAGATCTACCCACATCCACCAAAACTGTACTAGGAACATTTGCAGATGATACAGCTATTCTCGCCATAGACGAAGATCCATCAATCGCCGCAGAACTCGTCCAGAAACATCTGGACAAAGTACAACACTGGATGAATAAATGGAAGATCAAAATAAATGAGACCAAATCCAAGCAAGTTGACTTCACACTAAGGAAGGAACGTTGTCCAAATATTCGACTTAACAACACAACAATACCCCAAACTACATGCGCGAAATATCTTGGATTCCACTTGGACTCCAAGCTTACCTGGAAAGAACACATAATAAAAAAAAGGAAGCAAATGGAATTGAAAACCAGAGAGCTACTGTGGCTGATAGGTAGAAAGTCAAAATTATCTTTGGAAAACAAAATCCTTGTTTACAAAACAATTATCACCCCGATATGGACATATGGTATAGAAATTTGGGGTTGTGCAAGCAAATCCAATATTGCTCTGATACAAAGATGCCAGTCCAAAATACTGAGGATAATAGCCAATGCTCCGTGGTATGTCACCAACCAAACCTTACACGATGACCTCTCAGTCCCATACATTGTAGAAGTTATAAAGCGGAGAACCCAACAACATCTTTCAAAGCTAGAAGGGCATCCAAATGATCTACTACAGCCCCTGCTGGAGATCCACGAACCAAGAAGACTACGAAGGCGGTGGCCAGCTGATCTAATATGATTTTTTTTTTTTTTTTTTTTTTTTTTACGAGAGCTCCTCAGTGGAGGAAGCCTCCTCAAGCTCCATATGTATATTCCACTCTAATTATAACCATCAAATTAGCCCATAGAATTGTAAATTTCTGATTGCTGATAAATAAAGGAGAAAAAAAAAAAAAAAAAAAAAAAAAAAATTGTATATCCAGTAGTGTGAACAATCCACGATCTCGTTAGTGCGACTTACTTCTTTCCTGTTTCAACTTGCTGATAAAATCATGCGTAAAGCCATTTAAATGATACGAATTCTATTTATTACGAGTCATCTTATATCGCGAGAAGTGTCTTTTAATGTGAAATATGTAGTTAAAATGGCTAAAAACAAGAAATTTTTGAGTTTGTATGAAAAATCGAAGATCTTGGAAGATCACCAGAAAGGCATGAGCCTAACATTGCTTTAAAAAAAATATGGAATTGCGAAATCAACTGTATGCCAACTGTAGACCAAAATGATGAGTGTTGTGAACCAGAGTTTTAGCCAAATAAAATTAAAAAATGCACTTTGAGGGAAGCTGAATATTTAAAAAATGGAAGAAGCCTTAAACAGATGGTTTATAAACAGAGGGAATTAAATTTGCGCATAACAGGAGAAATTATGAAGCATAAAGCTCTTCAGGTTCATGAAACCTTGAAACGTGGAATTGAAAAATTTACCGCGAGTGATGGCTGCAAAAGTTCAAGGTTCGTTATGGTCTTAGATTTGTGAAAATTTGTGGAGAAAAGCTATCATCAGAGGTGCATAATTTTAGCCCATTCAAAATTGAATTGGTTCAATTAATAGAGAAATTTGAGCTCACTCACGGCTAGATATATAATGCTGATGAGACTGCATTGTACTGGAAAATTATGCCCGATAAAACCTATGTAATGAGTTCTGAAAAAACTGCACTCGGTCTTAAAATATCAAAGCAGCGAATTACCTTCTTGGGTTTTGTAAACGCATTAGGTTTCCACAATCTCATGCCATTGATTATTGGCAAAGCAAAATTCCAAGAGCATTAAAAAATTTCCATAATCCCTGTATCTACAAAAATACAAAAAATGCTAGAATGACAAAGAAAATTTTCAAAAACTGGTTCTTCAAATGCTTCGTACCAGAGGTAAGTGTTAATATGAAAAATGAAATGTGAGCAAATAAGAATTTTTTGTAGGTAAAGCAATATTAATGTTTTCCTGAAAAGGCAATGCTACTTCTAGATAATGCACCCTCACATCCATCAGCTGAAGAGTTGAGAACAGAGGATGGCAAAATATTTGTGATATTTTTGCCTCCTAATATGACTCCCTTAATTCAGCCAATGGATCAAAATGTCTTGAAGTTAACCAAACTGCATCACAGAAAAAAATCTTTTGAGTTTTCTGGTGGCCCAAGGACATAACATGGCAGATGGGCTCAACAACTTCACCTTGAGGGATACTGCTTTACATTTACAATGGCAACAATTAGATCCTCTGGTAATGAAAACGTGTTGGAAAATTTTTTTTACCATAGTGACATTGATGAAGATGACCTTCCTCTTGTGAAGCTCCTAGAAATATTGATGAGTAAAAAATCGGAACTTATAATAGAGGAAACTATCGAGTTGCTGAACATAATTCATCCGGTCAGTTGAGAAAGCTTATAACACTCATACTTATTAAATATTCAAGCAAATCAACTTCGATTTAAGATACTAAGTAACTACTTAAGATATTTTTCAATTTTTAGGCTGAGTATAACTGCGAAGATGTGGAAAACTAGAATAGAGATATTTTGGAAGTGAACCAAAGTCTGGCTAATATTGATGGTGATTCGAATGTTCTCACTGATTCCGAAAGAAGCGATTCTGATGTGTAGACTGAGGAAAATAAGAAGATTCCTATTGCAGAGGTTCTGAAGGCATTAAAAGTGGTTTCTCGATGGGCCGAACAAAATACTGATATAAACATAAGTGAAATAGAAAGCCTATAAAAAGCAGTGAATGCTCCACCATCAGCGAAGAAAAATAACTTCTTATTTCAAATGACAAATTTTTATTTATTTTTTTAATTAAAGTTTAACATCAAAAGCTTTGGTTTCCCAATCTTTTTTTAATTTATTTCATGTCTTTCACACACCTTCCACTAGTGTGAACGGCTCGAAAATATGAACAAGAAAAATTTTTTTGCTGCTAACTCAGATACTTCAAATTTGAAGGATAGGTTTTAAGCCCAAAGTGGGAGATCATGAATGGGGGAAAACCCATGTATGGAGTCTGTAAATACGTATTTTTAGTATCTCTAAAAATTCAACCAAGTTGAAGCCAAGAAGTTGAATGTAGGATGTTTTTCCAAAATATCGTGAGACTCAGCATCAGAAGCCTAGGTAAACTCACTTCAGTGAGTTTTGAAAATCGAGAACATTTCACTAGATTTTATGTGTTCATATAAGGAATTGATGAAATTAATTTAAAAATCGACTGTATGGCTCTTTCACCAAAGGTATCATCACAGATTGCGCAAATAGCTACAGAAATTCAGGACTCTTACCTTAATTGTTAAATAAATTTCGGTAATTTCTTTAACACTTACATTAAATGTTGTTACCTGACAACTTCAATAAATTTGTAACAGGAAAAATTCATTTATTCTTTTGAATAGAATTTAGTAATTACTAGCTTTTTACCCGCGGCTTCGCCCGCAGTGGAGTCATTAAATAAGTATGAAAGATAAAGGGTAAGGGTATAATAATAGTAAAACTTCATTACTGAAGTAGCTAAATTTGACGATTTTTTGACAAACAATTGTTTTATCTTTCGTAAAAAAAATTTTTTTTTTTTAAATATAAAGTACCCTATGTTACTTCTAATACCTTCAAGAGTATATGTACAAAGTTTCATGATGATCGGTTCAGTAGTTTTTGCGTGAAAGCGTAACAAACAAACTTACATTCGCATTTATAATATTAGTAGGGACTAGCTTTTTACCCGCGGCTTCGCCCGCAGTGGAGTCATTAAATAAGTATGAAAGATAAAGGGTAAGGGTATAATAATAGTAAAACTTCATTACTGAAGTAGCTAAATTTGACGATTTTTTGACAAACAATTGTTTTATCTTTCGTAAAAAAATTTTTTTTTTTTAAATATAAAGTACCCTATGTTACTTCTAGTACCTTCAAGAGTATATGTACAAAGTTTCATGATGATCGGTTCAGTAGTTTTTGCGTGAAAGCGTAACAAACAAACTTACATTCGCATTTATAATATTACTAGCTTTTTACCCGCGGCTTCGCCCGCAGTGGAGTCATTAAATAAGTATGAAAGATAAAGGGTAAGGGTATAATAATAGTAAAACTTCATTACTGAAGTAGCTAAATTTGACGATTTTTTGACAAACAATTGTTTTATCTTTCGTAAAAAAATAATTTTTTTTTAAATATAAAGTACCCTATGTTACTTCTAATACCTTCAAGAGTATATGTACAAAGTTTCATGATGATCGGTTCAGTAGTTTTTGCGTGAAAGCGTAACAAACAAACTTACATTCGCATTTATAATATTATAGGGATAGTAGGGATAGCTTTTTACCCGCGGCTTCGCCCGCAGTGGAGTCATTAAATAAGTATGAAAGATAAAGGGTAAGGGTATAATAATAGTAAAACTTCATTACTGAAGTAGCTAAATTTGACGATTTTTTGACAAACAATTGTTTTATCTTTCGTAAAAAAAATTTTTTTTTTAAATATAAAGTACCCTATGTTACTTCTAATACCTTCAAGAGTATATGTACAAAGTTTCATGATGATCGGTTCAGTAGTTTTTGCGTGAAAGCGTAACAAACAAACTTACATTCGCATTTATAATATTAAGTAGGGATAGTAGGGATAGTAGGGATGTCGCTATGCAGCTGATTTTTCATATAATTTGTTTTATTGATACCTTATAAAGGCATACAAATTTGTGAATTGTTCTTGAGATATTCAAGATTTATTTTAATAAACTTTTTCAGGCCTCTAATATTCCTCTTCTCATGAAATTTTGCATGAACATTCAAATCGTTATTCTACATCTAACTTCTCAATTTCAACTTGCTTGGATCTTCATTTTTTGAGATACTGAAAATAAAAAATTTCTAAAAGGCATATTTGCGAATATTTCGTCCATTGATAAAGTTGATCTTCCCATTTGAGCTTAAAAGCTATCCTGTAAATTTTAGGTAAAGCTAGACTTCCAAGACATAAATTCTTTTAAGGTTGATTCTCTAGAAGGAAATGGTTAGATATAAGATCTATTCTGGTCTCATTGGAAAATAAGTCGTTTTGCTATTCTTCTATTATTCAGTTCGATCCTCCAAATAGGAAGCTGATATATTTTGTTTTATTTGTATGGTTGTAGACCTCAGCTCGCACTGAATAATTTTTCACCAATATGCTTGTTATCATTGCTAGTTAGAATTCTACACAAGTTATCATTTCTTCCAGCCATTTAAGCTAAGAAACGTTGTTGCTCAATAGTAGCTCTTTGGAACTTTTTCTCGGTTTTTAAAATGAATTTCGTATAGGTTTTTGAAACAATTCCTTGTGAAACAACCTGCCCTCTTATATAGGCAATGGCTCTTTGAGACATCTCTGCAATCATTCTTCTACTCAGATAATCTTTCTAAAGGTATTTTCTTAAAATTTTTTGAAACTATTACAATAAATAAAATATGCAATTTTTATTGTTACGTTGTAAAATCAACCCAATGGCAAATAATGGTATTTTTTACGAAGTAAACAATACTTACTAGTAAATACAACATTCTTATTGAAGTTTTTTCTTAGCGGATGAATGTTTCTGTAAAATACTGCTTAGTAAAGCACATTTCGTCTTTATTTATCATACCCACTTCAATCTGTGTCACTGTGTTTACTGTATTTCTACTAGTGCTAAAGGATCTGATATATTTTTCTAGGTTATTTGAAGAGAGTGTAAGGGAAAGTCGAGAAAAGGCTAGGCTGCGTTATCGAAATATGGGGCATACAATGAATAGACAACCAAATCAACGTCCTTTTGTAATTGATTCATCCGATTCTTCCACTTCAGAAGATGAAAGAGATTCATTACATATGAATTTTTATATTCGATCCCGCACTGATAACAATTCAATGTTAACAGAAAATCTTTCTGGTACTAGTTCTAGTACACAAAGATCGCGAGGAAGTGGAATTTCTAGTGAGTATCTTTCATCCAATGGTACTAGTGATCTTGGATTACGTTAAATTATCACTAGATAGTTATTTTTTGATTGCTTTTAGGTGGCAACAATAGCTACCAAAATATTAATAATTTGGAAAGTTGGGTGACGAGTCTCTTCAATGATGTTGATTCCTCAAGTGCTAATACTCATGAAATGAGTACCAATACAGCACAAACTGATACTAGACCATCTTCAGTGATTATCAACAGTTTATTAGACAGACCTCCAAGGATAAGCTGTAATCCAAGAAGAAGAAATAATAATCGTGTTTATTATAGGTGTAATCGTTCAAGGTAAAAAAGCTATAAAATTTTAAGACAAATTAGTGCTTTAAGAAACATCTTTTTCATGGCATGAATACCTTTTTGATTTATTGGATTGGTGATGAGTTAATAACATTCATTAAAAGAAATCTTTTTGAATATGAAAAAAAATCTCCTTTCACCGAAGGCTTCACATTTTATCCTAATACACCTTGTGTCATATTATTATTTGTGATTTATTGTCCAAAAAGGCAGTCAAGATATTATTTCTTCTTGAGTACCCACTGATTGGATTTTGTTTGGAAATTTTTGGGGACTTCAATGTTAGTGTCCTTTTCTTATGTAGATGTCTCATTAATTGGATTATTGGAAATTTTTCTCTAGTTTTCTGAAAATTGTATAGGTTACTTCCTGTTATTGGCAAGTATTTTAAAATGGCCTTCTGAATTTTTGGGAGGACTGGTGAAATGAAAATCAATAAGTATTTTTTTATTACTATTATTCTTATAAAAATGTTATCATCTCGCTATTTTCAAATAAATGCAAACTAATATTTTTTTATGTGCATATAGGTGCAAAAGAAGAAGATTACCTGCCATATTAGATTACAAAAATTAATTTGATTTAAATGATTATTATAATTTAAAAAATCGGGTGATTTAATAATTCATCAAATTAGTTCAATTTAATTAATGAAAATCAAGTCTGGCTTTTGCCTTATTCATTTCGAATATAAAAATTTATTTTACAGCGATCTTTAGATATATCACTAAAATAATATTCATACATTATTATATATAATGCAGTTTCATTAAATAATACCGCATCTCATTTCCATTAATGTTTAAATAACATTTGTCGAATTAATATTTCTTATACTTCTTTTCAGTTTGCCGGATTCGTCCCAGAGGCCAATGCCTAGTATTCCATCACCAAGGAACCGCACAAGTAATTTAAATTTTTTTGTCACCCACAAGAATTTATTATTCTAGAATAGGATTTCTGAAGAATCGGCAGATTTTTCTTTGATAGAACAAATCATTTTCAAAGTACAAAAACGAATTTTGCAAAAAATTTCATTATTTTCTTCTACGAATATTAAGGCTTTTAAAAAATTGTAGCTGAATTGAATAACTGACTGTGCAACTTACAAAGTACAACTTTAATACAGGACGGTAAATTAATTTCACAATATAAAATCAAGTATAGGCAATCGTAATTAACTCAAACCAAATAATTTAGAATTTTCTGCTGAGTTCTTGGGAGTATATGATGAATTAATCCGGTGCCATAATGATTATTTGTCGAAAAGAGTTTCATTTTTTATAATAATAATTATAACTCTTCATTTAGTGAAAGTTCTAAAGTTGCTGAATTATTTTAAGATTTTTCAATGTTTGTACTTATACCCTAAAAACAATTTACTGTACAATTATTCAAGCCAGATGAAGATTTGGAGTGATTTTCTGTAAGCCGGGAAACATCACCTCACTATTTTTTTTATAGAATAGAACTCAATCATTTTGTGACATTTTCTGGAAAAACAAACTACTGACAATATATGCAGTAGTTATTCAGTCATGTTTCCTGTTCCTCCATAAAATACCAGCATAAAAATAAAACACATTACAATAAACGGGTATGAATTAATTTAGTCACTACATTTTTCAACAGTTACCCGAAGAAAAGTGGAAAATAAATGTTTATAAAATTGCTCATTGTATTGTCATCTCAGATCCAGAGATAAGATGATTTGAAAAATTGCAACACATACATGATTATGCTGGAACCATATAAACCTCGAAGATTTTTCAAGAAAATGTGCTTTTTGTGACATTTATTTTTCATTTCCTCCTGTAAAATAAGAATAATTTGTAATAAAGTTGGTTTTGTTAATATTATTATAATACATATATGAGCATGCTTAAGCTCCTAAGTAATTTCTTGTCTGATTTTTTTTACAGGTTTCAGATACAGGGAAACTAACAGAGCAGCTCCCCTACCCTCCGGTCTTCGCCCTCTTGTCAATAATACTGCTAGCAACAATTTCCCCAGAGATGAAGTTATAAATTTTGCCGAATTTCCTAATTCTGAAGATGATCCTTTCCTTTTGCCAGAAAGAATTGAACCTCTTTCAGGTTCAGATTCATTTCATCCCTTTAATCCCCCTCCTAACCTTCCTGCCATAAATCCGGAAAATATTGGTAAGGAGAGTTTGGTATAAAATTTTGTGAAAAATAATTTGAAAAATTTCAGGTATAGGTAATATGTATAGTAACATTGTGCAGGATTTAGAGACAAGCCTGAATAATGCCAGGGATAACAGGACTGTAGATCGTCCAGGTGAAATGTCAAATATGCTGAGTACCTTTTCCAATAGATTGGAAATGCTGATGAATCAGTCTGAAGGTATTCTGAGAAATTTAAGAACATCTGTTGAGGTTCTGCCTGATAATGATCCTATGGAATATGCAGAGGAGGCCCCAATTCCTACAGCCACTTTCAATGATTCGACTTTTTTTTTGCGAGACCAAAGAACCGAAGGAAATAGTTCAGGAAGGAGTATGAATAGTTCACTAGGTAAGTTGATTTAATGGGTTTCCCAATAAGGATAATTATAGGTTGGGAAAAAAAATCCATTATTTTACGTGAACTTCAAGACTTTATTTAACATGCTTCAGATTGCCCGATTTGGGTCAAATATGCACAGATTTGTTCTATAATTTGTTGCCATTTTAAAGTTTAAAGGTAGCTTCATAATGCCTCTTTCATAGAGGTCTTTCTTGGTCCTTCGTGGCGAAAAACTCTAGTGATTTTCTCTTGATGCCAATTTCTCAGGTCCGGACTATACAGTGTGGTCCAACAAAAACTCAACACCTCGATTTTCCGGCTTTAAAATGAAAATGTGAAAAATCGCTCGAACCTGTCAATTTCTGATTCGAGGGGGCACAACTTTTCCGCTCTTCGCATCCCCGTAACTGCAATCCCTTAACGAGCGATACCTCGTTTTGAAGATCTCATCGAGTACTATCTGATTCTGAAATTTCGCTTTGAAATTTCCATCGATAACAAAATGACAGGTAAAATAGTGGAAGAGTACTTACTTTTGTGATTAGTTTATTAAATGCTGGAAATGGGCACCATTCACTTCCATGCAGTAATGTAAGTTTTGCTGAAAACGTTCACGTTACTCAAGATTTCTAGTGTAATTTGACGGCATTCATTAATGATCCGAGTTCGCAAATCATCCAGTGACTCAGGCTGGGTAGCATAAATATTGGATTTTAGGTGACCCCATAGAAAAAAGGCCAGTGGAGCCAGATCAGGGTGGCCACTAAATATGTCCCCTTCTTCCAATCCAGGCGTGGGGATGCACCGGTTGAATGAAATGAGGTGGTGCGCCATCTTGTTGGAAAATTATCGTTTGTTGGTCTTCTGCAATCTCCAATACTTGCACGAGGGCTGGATAAATAGCGTTCTTCAATAGATCTAAATAAATTTGGCCAGTAAGATTACCGTATAAAAAAGGGCCGATTATGTGATTTATATAAATACCCGCCCAAACATTTAATTTTTGGGAACACTGAGTATGCACCTCACGAAATAATCTTGGATTTTCATCTGATCAATACCGACAGTTATGCCGGTTTACAATGCTGTTAAGGTAAAATGCACACTCGTCCTCATTCAGTTTCTGAACCAATCGTATCATAAAAGGATGGAATTTATGTGGTTTCAGGATTCTCATGATTGTTTTGAGTGAAACACCAGATACATCGCACAATTTCCTAGTACTCAAGGTCGGATCCATTGCTACATGACCTAAGACAGCCACGTCCGTCGCTTCTGCTCTTTCGTGCACCCTCTTTTTATTTCCGACTCAACCAGTTGCACAAAGTGAGCAGCGGATACATTTTTTCCAGGATGTTGTTGGTTAAATAAAGCCGCTGTTGTTCGCGCAGATTCGTTATTTCTAAGAAATAATCTTATCATTTCCACCCTTTCTTCTACGGAATACACCATTTCAATTCTACTACAAATTCACAATTGCTTTGACACACTTGTAACGTTCTTAAAAATTCACGATAGGTAAATTAAAAACATGGTCCGTCTACTTTTTTGGACAAGAAATTAATACTTTTTTGGACAAAAAATTAACAGTGTAACTACTAAATACGAAATGTGTCGGATACGAATAATAATATTCTAGAGATAAATTCTACATTGTCTCTTTCACTAATTTCGCTGTTATTTCATTATCGATGGATATTTTGAAGCGAAATTTTAGGGTCAGATAGTACTCGATACGATCTTTAAAATTAGTTATCGCAACACCCCTCATCCCTATTCAAAATCAAGGGGTTGTGCTCATCCCAGTTAGAGGTTTGAAGTTATGGGGATGAAAAAAGCGGTAAAGTTGTTCCCCCTCGAATCAGAAATTGACGGGTCCGAACGATTTTCCACATTTTCATTTTAAAGTCGTTGGATGCATTAAAACTATTAAAACTTCCCAACCAAGGTGCCATAGTTTCTAGCGAGTCACTGCAGACATGTGGCCTGGCGTTTTCCTGATGGAATACAACACCTCTTTGTCAATTCTGGTCATTTATGGTCAATCGCTAGCTTCAAAGGGTCCATCTTTTGAAGGTAGAGATACGAATTTAGTGTTTAGCCATATGGAAGCAACTCGTAATAAATTATTCCTTTCCAGTTCCACCAAATCCATTAGTTCTGGTTTGCCTACCGTTTGAGCTTCACCGCGCTTTGACCACGATCTTTTTCACACAATATTGTCATATGTGAAGCATTTCTCATCCCCAGTCACCATGCGTTTAAGAAATGGGTTGATTTCATTCTGTTTGGCCAAGACTTCGCAGATGGAAATTCGATCTCCATCATGTTTTTTGGTGTTAATTGTTGTGGCACTCAAACATCAAGCTTCTTTTTGAATCCAGCTTCACGAAATTGGTTTAAAACTGTTTTATGGTCGATTGTTAGCTCCTGAGTGATGCTACGATTACTAACATGCCATTTTAATGTAAAAAATACCTAAACGGAATCGACAAAACCAAAATTGCTTGTAATTAGGTGTTACAGTATCGGTATCATAAACACCATTCATAATTTCAGCTACCTTGCAATGTCACCTTCATCAAAGGAAAACTATATAATGTACCGAATTTTGTCTTTTTTGACTTCCATTTTCAACACCCTGTAACTCACAACTAAATATACCAAACAAAAACAGCAAAAGAATTTCTTTAATGTGACAAGCATAAATCTGAAGTTGTTTGATCGGTACTTTACGAGATATCGATAACTACAGCCATCTACCAAAAAAATTATGGATTTCTTTTTTCCCACAACCTTTTATGTGAACTTCTTCCTTTTTTTCTATTGTAATTTCCAAAAAATTATTTTCAATTAAGATCAAGTATCAAATAATAATGGCTGCAACAGTTCAATATACAACAGTTGTTAGTAAGACATCTTCATTACATTTCAAACTGATACCAAATGAAAAACGCATCAAATCTTAAATAGCTATAGTTGGACTAGACAATATAAATGTAATAAAATATATCAGGGTTGGTTTTAAGATTCCAAAATTATATAGAGATATTTTAAAAGGGAGATTTGTCAATGTCTGCCTGTTCATTAAAAATTTCAATGTTAAGGTTGATTTCAATAGGAAGAATATTAGTATGTGCTGTCATTTTAAGACTTTCAAAAGGCTCTTATATGTTCTCTTCTTGTGTTATTTTCTGTAAAAATCTGTCAGTTTAATTCATCAAAAATGATGAATGCACTGACTTAAAGTCGGTAACTTTTGCACTCTTGTTCAACAATCCATTTCCCATGAAAATTTAAAATTTGTGAATTACTCCTTATTAGTTATTCTATTTTCTGTCATCTGAAAGTCAAATTTTCTGTGTTGTTCTCTTGAAGAAATGGAAAATCTCATGAAAACATAAAATACAATATTAAAAAGCTCCATCTTTCTCCCTTTGATTTGCATCTTAACATATTGGCAAGTGGAGAAGGAGTATATTGAACAAAACTTCACATACTTTTTGCTGAAATCAAATAGGAAAAAATTAAACATGTACTCCTAATTTATCTTCACGAAATTATGCATTCCTGTCATTATTACACATGTATATATAAAATTTCAAATTGATCTGATTTGCACATTCGAAAATATTTGAAAAATAAAATTTCAAATGAGAACAATTGAGCCGATTCTGTCCATTAAATTAATAATTTTTGCCTACTTGACAGATACTCATGAAATTCTGCACAAGTCTTCGCGTCATTATTATACACCTAAATATCAAATTTCATTTTGACTAGAGTAGTTTTGGAGCTATTGGGAAATAGGAAAAAGTTTCTAATGTGAATAACTACGGAACCATTGGACCAATTTTACCCTTTAACGTTATATGTTATCAATCATGGTCTTCATTTCAGGTTATGACATACGTCAAAATAATGCTACATCAGATCACACATACCCAAGAAATTCTGAAACGGCAGGTTCATCATCTAACTTAAATGAAACAATGTCCCCATTGATGAATTCTCTCCATATGACACTGTCGCACATACAAAGTCAGTCAAGACTTCTACACCGTCAGGTTGAATGTATAGAAAGAATTGATAGAGCTATGGTAGAAGTAGCTCAACTCCAGTTAATGAGGTTGTTGCTAGTGGAACTTTCTACATATGTACGCAATTTGTCTGGTGAAAGCCGGAGTACCAGTATGTCCAGCGTGCGTCAGATGATGGCTGGTACTAGAATAAGTGATTCTAGCCCGCACAGTAATCAAAATATCAGAGATGATGATGGGCCAATATATGATCCAGGACCAAGTACTTCGAGTGGTTCTAGAAGTACCAATAATTCATCTGCTCCGAGGAGTCACGGTGTAACACGCAAAACTTATCCCCCATCTCGTTTGAATAGACCTAGAGATTCAGGATATTCCAGGAATACCAGGAGCTCTCAAGATCAGTCTTCATCAGCTGAGTTTCCACATCTGCCCTCAGTCGCGCCTCCACATACATTTTCTGAAATAAATGTGGGGACTTTGGTTAGAATGGACAGGAGGCTGCAGTCATTGATCGATGATCATTCAATGAGATTTTCATATTTACATGAAAACTATGCAGCTTCTAGCTCAAGAAGGCTTTTCCACGAAGTAGGAGAGCACACTCTGGCATTGAGGTTGAGAGAAAGCATTACGAGAACTAATAGATTATTAGGAAATATTTTCAATGCGAATGTAGTTAGAAATTATAGAATTGATTCTTCGACTTCGTTGAGACACGGTATTGAGAGATATTATGAAAGAACACTCTTAAGTCTTATAATAGATGGATTAAGTTCACATTTAGATCAGAATAGGACCACTACAATAACTGCTGATATCAGAACTAGAATGCAAAATGTCCTACAACTAGCCATGGTGATGTCTGATATTCTCTTATTACATACAATCAACTCTTTAACACCAACTACAGGTAAGTTTGAATTTGAATTTCAGTATTTTTGACGATTGTTTTTTCTATTTTTGCGATTTGTATTCTGGTTAGGTTATGTTACTGTATCCTTACGCCACCTTAGGTACATCAATGTTAATTTTTGACCCAATGAAATGGTTGTCGAAACCATATGACTAGAAAGTTTCTCTGCTAAGCAGGCAGGACCTGAACTCGAACCTTTTGGGTTACTAGTTCAGAGCTCTACCACTGAGTTATCAGCACTCAAGTTAAGGTGTTTACGGATGGACCGGCCAGTCAGAATTATTTTTGACCTCAGGTGTTTCATCAATGAGTCCAACTTTGTCGTTTGAGACCAAGTATCAAACTCCCCCTGATGAAATGAAAAATATTCTAAAAATAAAAAATACATTATTAAAAGGTTCCATCTTATTTCTTCGATCTGCATCAAAAGAGAAGAAAAAGCAATGTTTGAGCTGTACGGGGGGTGGGGCAGAATTTCTCATTTGAGCATTTCTAAGTAGTTTTCAACAGACGACGTAACATGTGTCATGCTGAGAAACAAGCTATTCATCTATTAAACAGCGATAAAGCTTATATGGGTATATGATATCGGGCCAATCAAAAATACTTTGAATGATAACAAATGCTTCATGGTACGTCACTAATCAAACCCTACATGAAGATTTACGAATCCCTTATGTAAAGGATGTCATTAAAGGGAAGAGCGAGAAACATCATGCTAATCTGAAAGGCCATACCAACCATCTATTGCTTCCATTAGTACTGCAAAAATATAGAAGAATAAGAAGAAAATAGCTAATGATGACACTTCAAAATGGTGTTGTCAGATGAAACAATGGAATAATAAACTAGTAGTGACATCTGTTATCAAACCCGCAGGAATTTATTTCTACTCCTAATAACTTAATAATTTATATTTCTTATGATGATACAAAAAATAGTGTTTATATCATGGCCACAAAATTCTTAGAGATCCTGTAAATTATCGTGCCTTTGCCGTAAGAGGCATTGGCGAATATTTTTCTCAATTGCTAAAGGGTTATTTCGTAGCCTTGATATAGAAATAACTATTAGAATATCCTAATAACCCCAATGTTAGAAAATGATAAATTAAAATTTTGTAGTTACAGCATTATGGCACTTCATAATGTTATCATGAATAATCTTATGTTTCAGATGTTAATATAGACGTGGAGAGAAATATACTAGCAAACAGGATTTCTGAAACATGTACAACAATGATACAGTGTAGGCAATATCGAAATTTTTCAAACATTTTCGTACAAAGTTTACGAAACTTGAGACTAATAGTGAGCTCATTTGGTTCAACTCGTCATGCACGTTTATTGACCCAACATAGAAGAGGCTATGTCCACCCTCTTAACTTAACATCTAATTCAAGACGATCAATTATAGTGAGAAATTTAGATGAAATCAATAATACTTTTGAGAATGAACAAACTCCATTACGGGGATTTGATGGTATTTTACATACAGAAGAATATGTTGATAATACGGGTAGGGTATCTAATGACATTGTGGCTAGGGAATCTATGGACACTACCAGTACAACTAGTGAAACTAGGGGTAGAGAATCTAGTAATACTAGGTTTAGACAATCTATCGATACCAGGAATCGAGAATCTAATGAAACTAGAGCTGGAGGGTCTGGTGAAACTACTAACAATAGCCCTCTAATTAACGCGTGTCTTTATTTGGCTAGAAGGCAAAGAGCACAGGATCCATTAAATTCCAATTCGAATCAAAGAGAGGCCTTGACCCTGCACTTGAGAAATATTCTTAGAGAAAACAGGACTAGAACTCCCATAACAAATACGGTGTTATCGTATTTAAGGGAAAGACAGCAGGAATCATCAATTTCGACTCAAAGTTCAGACACTAATGCCCAACAAAATGAAGACAGTGGTAATGGACGGGTGAGGAGAAGAAATTCGACGGATCATCTCATAAATGCATATCTGACAGCTGGTAGAAATGGCACTCAGAACCAATCAGAATCAAATCAAAGTTTGGAAACAAATTCACAGCGAAATGAAAGTAGGAATGCATCTACAGAAACTGGGATGAATCGTAGCAGCTCCTTTAATCCTTTTCGTGATATGGCTCTGATAACTTCATTTGGTAGGGGTTCAAGATCTACACAAAACAATAGGGAGGAATCCAACCAAAATGATAACCCACAGAATCGCAGTTCATCTTATAGACCTACAGAAAGAACACACATGTTTAGTGCTCTTCTACCTTCTCTTCGGAATCAACATACGAATAATGCATTTCAGACTTCCGAACCTGAAGTTAGTCTACGATTTGAAAGGGATCCAACCGAACAACCTCAGGTAATTATTTAATATGAATATATACACTGTCCAGTCAAACATTGGAATAATCGAAAGATATGCGCGTTATGATAATGAATAATCCAGTGTATAACTAGAATAGAATGCTCTTCTCTCTCACACAGATGTGGTAAGTGGGGAGTTGGACACCTCATTTGTTTCAGATGATACAAATCCGGTTGGCACACAGAACTCAGAAGTGCTAATGTGTAGTCCATAATGCTTGAAAATCAAATACAATATGATAAGACATTCCTATTACATTGCATAATGCATGCGAGGAATTTGTTTGCAACAATGAATGACAGATAATTTCATCTCTGAAAATCAGTACTCGGATTCTCTTTTTGCCATAACTGGTTTGAAAATATAATAAATTCTACAAAAATAAAAAATTTGTTGCCTGTAAAGTCGGTATACGGGCGAAAGTTTTACGTGACAACGACTTTGAGTGGTAAAATAATTTTAATGTGAATATTCATTCGTATAGTAGGAAGAAGGATGAAATAATAGTAACAATTTAAAACATTTATTTATACAAAGAATTATATTTAAAACATTAATTTATACAAAGAATCTCGCACTGAATTTCATATTAACAAAATTTTATTTATCAATCAGTTGTTATAAGTTATTAATAAATTTAACTTGTTTTACATTGTTATAAATATAAAAACTAAATTTAAAAGTTAGAACATTTATTTAAATCACATTAATTGTTAATATCAATCGATTTTAATTCAAAGTGTATTTTCTAAAAGGAGAAAACTAATTCACATTTGATCTTTGAATTTGTAAATCGCGCTTACGACCTTGCGCAGTGATTAGTCGTCTCGGTTTGAATGTTTGAAAGTTTCGATTTGACAGGTTGGAGGTTAAACATTGTTATTTCAATTTTTTACATAGCAAGTCGCGCTCATTTTTTCAAGTTAAACAAATTATTATTGGTTGAGAAACGATTTCTACTACTTTTTTGATTGAAAACTACCACAACATTGTGATTACTACAACATAACCTATTCACTTATGTCTTAGTCATTTATTTCATCATGTTATATTATCAGTCTGAAATTATTTACCTTTGCTGTTTGAATTGTTGCGATGGACGAAACTACCTTCACATTATCACTACACAATCGTTTTACAATTAACTGGCAACGTGTAAACTTGTATGCAGGCGCCTAAGCGAAATAGAAGCGCAAGACATGAACCGGTGTGTATGCCTATCTCTCTCACTCTCTCTCTCTCTCTCTCTCTCTCTCTCTCTCTCTCTCTCTCTCTCGCTCTGTCTCTCTTGCTCTTAGGCGGGCTAACTGTGCTCGAGTGGAAGGGACGCGTGCCTTTCACTTTTTATGTCTGTCTCTCTCGCTCTTAGGCGGGCTAACCATGCCCGAGTGGAAGGGACGCGTGCCTCTCACTCGCTCTCATTGTGAGCGCATAACGTGAGCGGAGCGTAACGCAGTTTCTTGAAGTGTCACCCGGCAAACCAATTTATAAGACGTTGTCACGTCAAAAAAAATCTAAAGGAAAATAAAAATTAAATCTAAAAAAAAATTAAAGCAAGTCGAAGGCTCATAAATTTAAATTAAATGTTCAAATCGTCCACCCTGTTGTGCCAAATCTATTGTCTAAATTTTCAGAATAATTTGGTTTTGTAACAACAGTTCCGGATATTAAAAATGAACTATTTTCTTTTTCTATCATCGTCGAAATTATTTATAATTGGTCTATTACTGAAACACATGTTTATATTTATACGTTATTTTAATGGAACAAAAGTACTTTTCATCCATCTCGAAGGACTTCATAAGAGTACAAAGTATACAGTTTTTGTTTTGACTATATAGTTTTTGAAAAAAGTATATAGATGTTATTTTTTGGTTTATAACAGAAAGGTATTGCACTCAGAAATACGTTTCAGAAGAATCCCTTAAAAAGAGGGGTTTAATAGAATAGAATAGAATAGAAAACGTTTTTATTGCAAAGAGTCATTGCACATATCACAGTATGAAGGATAAGTGACAGCAAAACATACAACAGGTCAACAACAATATAAAGGTCTCATAGCCCTGACTGATTCATACAGTATGTATAAAATTCCAATATACTATAGGGTTCACACGCAATAATAAAATTTCTCACCACACTTTTAAAATGTTTGCCCTCTCTCGCCTTCATAATACCTATAGGAAGTGAGTTCAATAATTTGATGCACATGTACTGCATTCCTTTCTGAGACAAGGTGAGGGAACGCATCGGACAATGATAGGGACACACCCGTCTAGTATTATTTTCATTTTTAAGGTTTTCAAAAAACTCTGGATGATCCTGAATAAAACAAATGCATCTATACACATACATCCCCGTCAATGTCATTAGCCCATTCTTTTAAAGTGTCCTCTGCATGACTCCCGGTACTTTAGATTCAGCAGGATCCGCAAGGCGCATTTTTGAATAACGAATATTCTATCCACTTGAGATGAACTTCCCCAGAAAACAATTCCATATGTGAGTAACGGTTGGAAAAAGGAGTTATATATCATTTTCAATGTGTCCGTATTTAATTGATATCTTAAAATTTTCATACTGTATATAGTAGAGTTTAATCTCCCGGATAGAACATCGATGTGTTTGTGCCATTTCAAGCTGAAGTCAACATGAACCCCCAAAAACTTCGCGACTCCCCGAATAGACACAGGTCCATTTTCGGTCCGCAAACTGCCGGGTATCGGAAAGCCGCTCCTGTCAGTGCAGAAAGCAACGCACTCCGTTTTAGTGACATTAAGCTTCAACCCGTTCTGACAACACCACTCATCAGCACACCTAAGGGCATCCTGTGCCTCAGCCACAAGTTGTGTAACCCGATCAGATTTGACCATTATGTTCGAGTCATCTGCGTACAGGATAGCATCCCACAGATGCCCTTCAATATCTCTCGGAAAATCGTTGATGTAAAGGACAAAGAGGAGAGGTCCCATAATACTCCCTTGGGGAACCCCCATCCCAACGGTCCTCTCAGCCGAATGATATTTTTTCCCGTCTCTGTGTATGGTGACTGTTTGTTTTCTGTTATGTAGATAATTTCGAATAAGTTGCAGTTGTTTGTCTCTGATACCGTATCTTTCCAACTTCAACAGGAGTCGCTCATGGTTGACGTTGTCGAATGCTTTAGATAGGTCTAAGAATATACACAAGGGCACTTCTCCAGCTTCTATTGAATTCAGAATTGCGGTTGTAAACTTGTATATAGCTGTTTCTGTATTTCTACGTGCCATGAAACCATGTTGAGACTTATGAAATATTTTGAACTTATTGAAAAAACTAATCAAACGTGTGGCTAATATTTTTTCAAAAATTTTGGAAAATGAGCTGAGAAGGCTAATGGGACGGTAGCTCCCCAAGTCATCCGGGTTTCCACTCTTGTAAAGAGGTTTAACAACAGCTATTTTTAATCTTTCGGGAAAGACCCCCTCCGTGAAAGATTTATTTATTATGAAACTAAGAGGCTTCGCAATTATATGAGCCGAGTTCTTGATGACTCGCATAGGAATCTGGTCAAAACCTACAGATGGTTTATTCTGTAGGCCCCGTATACATGCCACAACCTCTTCCTCCGTTACCGGAAACACGTAAAAGGACCTCTCCAACTGCTTCATTTTGAAATCTGTAAGATTCTGGTGTTTGTTTTCACATGGTATATTTGTAAAGTGATTACTAAATTCTTCATCAATCGTTTTTAGGCTGCCCTTAGGTATTGTATTATCTCTAGAATTTTTGGGGTTTGGTTTTAGTTTATTAATAATATCCCAAGTGGTTTTAGATTTATTAATGGATTCTTTCACCATTGAGCTATAGTATGCTTGTTTGTCTTTCGTAATGGCTGTGTCATATTCTCTTTTGGACTTTCTATATAGTTCATTAAATTCCGAGTTAATTTGAGCCGTGACAAATAAACCATCTAGGCGCAGTTTTAAGCTTTTAATTTCAGGTGTTACTTTATATTGTTTTTTAAAATTGGAACCTTTTTCGTTATTAATGGAAAATTATCGCAAAAGTTTTTTCCGAAGCAGTTGGAAAAAGCATCCCACATGTCATCCACACCGTGAGTGGGGTTGACCAGGTCTGCTTCACCAATGCCCCGCCGGAGAGAAGTCAAAAATGCACTGACCGAAGGTATGCTGTACTCCCTGAAACTTACTATCCTGTGCGACTGACGATTTATGGTTTCAAAGGTGGTTTTGAAGAGTTGTGCAGAGTGGTCGGACACATGTGCTTCGACAACATCTGTCTTACCTTGCTGTATATTCGTGAAAACATTATCCAAGCAGCTGCCGTCGGTCTGATCATTTAAGAGGATGTTGTCTTTATGCATATTTATTTCGTTTATTTTCCATAAATTCAGTTTCACACTTTCAATAGAGATGGCCAGAATCATTCTTTTTGTGGAGTAGTGAGTCATGACTCATTCACCATATGTGATTCGAATCGAAGAGTAGACTTAATACTCTTTTTGAATCCCAGAAAATGGATTAATGGTAGATATTGAATGGGTATTATAGATTATTTCCAGGTGGGTGTAGCAAAAATTTAATTGAAAACAATTAGTCAGTTTTGCCATCGAAACAAATTCCAGCCCAAACCATAACTATGCATCCTCTAAAAAGATGGATGGACTACTTACACAGAGCGGCAGTTTCTTCGTATAAGTGGACGTACGCCTGTATTCTTCGACCATCAGAAAAACGCCCATATCTGGACTCGTTAGTAAAAAATATGTATCGCCAGTATACCCACTTCATTACATAATTTTATCTTTGACGCATGTGTTTGCAAGTGCGTGGATCTATTCTTAACAAGCATCTCGATGTTAGATTGATTTCATAGAGACGTATTTTGACTGTGCTTAGGGAAACTAAAGTACCTGTGGCATCTCCAAGATGGTGACTTGCCATTCTGTAAGCACTGAGAGGCTGTCTTCTCACCGAAAATGTTAAAAACGGTCTTCTATTGGCGTTCTATTGTCTACATGTCTGGAATTTTCATAAACAGTTTCAATAGCAAAGTACCATGCTAGTAAACGTGATTTCACATTCCACTAGTGTTCGACTAGTCCTAAGGGGTCTGTTGCTCACATGGACATCAAATGATTAAACTTGATAAAAACTTTACGATGAACCAGAAGACGTTGTAAGTTTATGTAATTGAAAAAAAATTATAATGATAAAGAAAATACGCATCTTCCGAAAACATCGATACCCTTAACTTTTAACGAGCAGTTTACTTGTTTGCATATTGTAAATGAAATTTAATCACATTTCACTTGATTACTTCCAATTTACGTAACCTACAAAATCTACTATTAAACAAAAATTCTTTTGTTTCGAATCAATTCAAATAGTTAATATTTGCTTCTTGTTTGTTACAGCGATTGGAACCAAACAGTGATATTAATGCATGGTGGGAGAGAGCTGTAGGGAATACAGGAACAGAATCATCCGAAGATAACTCTAGACTTGATATTTCCAACATTGAATTTCCCGCATTTTCTCCATTGGGTCCTCGAATTTCTCCTATTGAATCACAGCCATCTACATCGAACAATACTTCTCCAACTACCGAACCTCGAAGGTAACTATCCTTTTGCTCGAATTTTGAGCGGAAAACGACTGGGTTGGACTCACTACTGAAGAATCCGAGGTTAAAAGTAATTTTGGAACGGAAGAGCTAGAGCCTTGAACGTTCAGGAAGGTTTGGGATCTACATGACGCAGCTAATTTCGTTAATGGGTTTAATAGTTTCACACTTATTTACATTTGAAAGTTTTTCATATTTTTCCCGAAATTACAGCAATTTCAGCATTTAGAAGTTGAATACTAATGCGCATGTTTGTGTGAAATTTCGTGAGGATCGTATGATTAGAAGTTTCAAAATGAAATATTTTGTGAGGGAATCAGCGTTGGGCGCTATAACTTTCGCATTTAGTCACATTTGATATGTTCTCTTATTTTTATTAATTTTTTTCAAACTACAAATTCGATTGAACTGAAAATTATGAGCAGAGCAGTCTTGAGCTCTGAAGAAACCATAGCAGCAGTACCATGGTCGAGTTTAAATTTAACATTTACATGTAAAAATAATGACAAGAAGGTCAATACAAATTTTCGTAAAAATCCTATAATTAGGGTGATATGAACTAGTGCGTAAAAGCTCCTGATCTTATGGCAGTGTTTTTCACCCTTTTTAGAGTTCAAAATGTAGATCTCAAAAAGCCACAGTGCTGGTAAAACAATTGTTGTTAATTAAACAAATTTGTAGAAATTATTTTTCGTTTTTTTTATTCAATTAAAATGAATCAGTTATCGTGCAACATCTGAGAGATACGGACGTGTTGTGATAAATTTAGCGGAATTTTCATAATTGAGCTCGAAAAATCGTAGGACGCGGACGAATTTGAGGCATTCTGCAGAATGTCTCAAAACAGTGAAATATCAACAAATATTTCGTTTGATGAAATAGATGGAAATGACCCAGAATATACACTCGTTGAAATGAAAAAGCGGCAAACACGAGGTAAACAAATAACAAAAGCAAAAAAAGTTGATGATAAGATATGATATAATATTGATATAAGATTTGAAGAACCAGAGCTGCCAATAATTACAGAGAGAGCACAGATGAGCAATGAAAACATGGAAGTAAACATGGAACAGGTTGATAATCCCAACATAACCAAAACAATAACATCAACATATCGCACTTCATCATATAAAACTTATTTCACATAACAACAGAACCAAACAAAACAAGATTACAGATCGTCAAACAATGGATGAAAATGTTTTCAAACTGCCGCGATATAATTTTCCAAACAAAACAAGGTTTCATCATTAAATCGAACAACTCTAAGGAAAATCTTCTAAAAGCGCTAAACCTCATGAAAGAAACCCAAGACATCATCACTTTCTTGGAAACTTCAACCTCAGCAACAGCGCACAAAACTAGAACGCAAATGGAATCATTTTCGACCGTTATATCACAGGTGGAAACGGAAATAAAGAAAGAGGAAATAAGCAGATTCCTAATTGAAAATTTTATAATCAGGTATTGCAAGAGAATTATATTAAGGAAAACTAATAAACCATCCCTTTTCATTCCATAATAATTGGCGAAATCCAATTATATGAAAAATTAATCAACGAAGGAGTTCTCTATAAATGTAGACACTACATGTTGTGTTCCTGTCATCCCCCAGATCCAATACCAGTGCCTTCGCAAAATGTTCCCAATTCACTCATCCAACCTATAAGTGTAATTCACCGATTGTATGCACTAAATATGGTCAACAACACAAAGACTCAGACTGCACCATGAGTTTACCACCCAAATGCTCCACATGTCGATCTACAGAGTCTATGTAATGCCTGAATAGATGAACCCAACCTATAGGAGGTATTCCTAATGTCGAAATCAGATCCATCAACAAAAAAACCAAGGACATGGATCCTGTGAAAACAAAGAAAAGCAGAATACACAAGGCCATCACGATACACGATCACATAATTGTGATTGCTAATAAATGTATTTTAATAATCTAAAAACAGAAATGAGCTGATACAACACTATTATGAGCATAATAACAGCGACTGCACCATGTTCGTGAAAACCAAAACTAGGGAAACAGATAGTTTAAGCTACAGAGATTGGTCTACTATCATCAAACATGGTACCATTCTGAATACGAATTTAAGAGGAGGCGCTATGGTACAAGCGAAAAGGTCGTTAAACATAGGAAAAAGTAATCCACCTCACATGAAAAACCCATGGAACGATGTTGTGCACTTTTGTATTCCATTTAATCAAGAAAAGCTGCACATTTTTCTGGCCTACATACACCACTCAAGTCAAAGGATTGAGGGGAAATCTATTTATAAAAGCATTCCGGTATAAATACGCCATCATTATAGGAGACTTCAACCCAAACAAATATAAAAAATCACAGATATATAGCTTTCTCAATAACTCTGCAGATTGGACACACCACCAACCTTTCTAATGGAAAACAACCCAGATTCTACACCTGGCTTACTGTTTTGCACAAAAAACATAACATGCAACATCAAAGACACTAATCTCACTCCTGACCTAGGTTCAGAGCATCTAGCAATAGAGTTTACATTCGACACAAAAAGGAAACCGATGGAATACTCCTCAGAAACTAAATTATTCTATGGAAAATTTAATATGGAATAAGTGAATAAACAAATTCTCAGAATGATAAATCCAGAGGCTGAAATTACCCAGGAATATATATCTTTCTTTCATCGAACAGTTTCAAGGATAATAACAGAGCAAACACCAACGAAATACTACAGCCAAACATTACCACCCTATATTTTAAAATTAGTAAGGCTAAAAAAACAAATATACGGAGAGTACAAGATTAGTCAAGACCAATGTCTGAAAAAAAAGTTCAACGAACTAAATAAAAACATACATAATAATAATGCTTTATTAAGCCCTATATGAAACAATACAAAATGAATTGATTCTCAAATATAGATCTCACAACTACTTGGAAGCTTGTAAAAAGATAGAAAGCAATAAAGGCAGAACATACTGGAGAACTATTAAGAAACTTTTTAAGTACACAACCCACAACCTAACTAATCCTATGCAAATCCAAGGAAAAACTCTGAATACTGACAGAGATATCACCAATGCTTTCGCCGAACATTATAAGAAGCTGTTTGAGAAGTCAGCCAACAAAGAGTATGATGAAGACCATAAAAAGAAGGTAAAGAAGTGGCATGAAAATGGATTCTCACAAATAATAGTGGAAGAAAATATTGCAACCATTACAGAGGAAGAATATTATAGAGTACTACACCATGGAAACAACACCTCCCCTGGCTATGATAACATCCCCTGAAACTTAATGAGAAAATTAGACTCGTTAATGCACCAGCATATAATAATATATAATTTCCATTTAACAAACTCTTATTTCCCCAAAGAATGGAAGAAGGGAATAATCATCACTATCCCGAAAGCAAAAATAGACCACAGTAAGTTGGTAAATTACAGACCTATCGCTCTGTTTCCTGTACTGAGTAAAAACTTTGAAAAAATGTTGATATAAAGAATCAATGCCAAACTAGGAAACCTAGGCATCAACAACAAAACATCCACTGCTATTTACAAAATGATCGGCAGACCACTGCTGGAGTATGGCCACATAATATTCTCAAATGCAGCAAAAACTGCACTAAACAACCTTGGAAAAGCGGAAAGAACTTGCCTGAGAAAAATAACGAAGTTGAGACACCCAAACAATCCTTCTAACATCATGCTATATGACACAACAGCGGAGCCAATACTAACCACACTGCATAGGCTAAGCATGAAATTTATTGGGAACCAGAACAACAGGACCATCATGGAACCAATACATCATTACAATAGAGAAATAAAAAAGGCAAAACTACCAGCACTCCCACTATTTGAACATTTCATGTCCCTAAGATGTCTGTGTAGCAACTAGTACATTTTATATATTACAAATTAGAATGAATATTACTGGCTGGAAGACTTCGGTCGTTAGCCATTTGATTCGAGAAATCAATAAAGTTTTCTTCTCTCTTTTAAAATGAATTTCCAGCAAGTAAGGACCGATTCAATTTAATTCTTAAAGATACTAAGATTTTATAATTTCTATTTCAACAAAATTTTTCTCTATACACAAAATTGATTGCTTTTTAAAATTTCAGACACTGGAGTATTCCGTCTGTTCAAGTTAATGATATTCCAGTCGTTGATTTAGGAGCTGTACTAGATAGTTCTGAATCTGATAATTCGCCCACTCCAGCTACACAGAATAATAATAACTCCTCCTTTCCTAGAATGATGGCTAGATTTGCAGCTCTTAGATCAGTTTCAGTATATAATCCTATAGGAGTTCTCAGACCAAGGCTGTTACATCCATTATATGCTACTCTCAATCCTTTTGATGCTGACTTGGAACAGCGGGAGCATATATATGATACTGACGTAATCTCAACTGTCACGCCAAATCACAGAATTCAAGTATGGGACATTACAGAATCAATTATACCTGATATTTGTGATCGTAAGTAGTTCAATCAGGTTTTATATTTCTTTTTAATAATTTTCTATGTTCGTTGTAGCAATAAAAAATTTGGTTGTACGTGAATGTAAAATTCACAATGATGCTAGTGTGGACATAGCTTCAGATGGATCCATCCTAGTTACTCTATTGCCATCTGGTGGTTACCTCAACATAACAAATAGGTTGGGTAAGTACATATATCGTTTTTGGTTGTTTCTTTTTTCCAAATTTTCTGTATCTTCCTATGTTTTCTTGAGATTTTGCTCAGGTGTTCATTTCTCTTTAAGGAATATAATTTGATAGTATCTGTCATTAATAACACAGCCAATTTGATACCCTGTATTTGAGTGTAGCATTAGTTTTTGTCTAGGAGCTCGAATTTCAAAAGATTTTTTTTATTACAGGTGTCTACAGTTTAAGAGGAGATAATTTAGGCCAGTGTTTGTATACTACTAGCTTTGTTCATAATGCAGTATCTGTATCATTATCACCACTTGGCAGACATCTTGTTGTGGGCTTAGCATCACGCAGAGTATCTTTGTTACCTAATGATAGATGGATGATGGCATCTATTTTCAAAATTGAAGAGAAGGATACCCCAGGAGATCATCTGCCTTTTGTTAGACAAATTGACAGAGGTACAGATGAGCGAGCCACAAGTCATAAAAGTGTGAATTGTATTAGGTGGTTGCCCACTTCAGGGCAAGGACTGATATATGCTACAAATACAGGTCAGCTTAATATTTGGACCTAAAATTCTAATTGACAAAGTGCTTTCACCAAATGATGAAATTTTCTTGTTTTAAGATTAAAATGTTTAATATTCTATTTAATTTTTATTATAAAATTGGCATTGGGTGATTCAATTCATTCATTCTGATATTTTTCACCATACCAGATTTCCTTATTCGTAATTTTTTAATTTGTTTTGATAGTTATTGGATTTGTACTCTGATAATCTTGTTATATATTTTCTTTCATAAATGCATTATAAAAGAAAGTTATTGAATTTCTTATTTTGACTATTTTAATCAATTTTTTAAGAAGACCTAGACACTCAAATTTAATTGTTTATAGAGCTGACTCACAAATGTAATTATGGTGTTTTAAGTTTAAAAGGACTTAAATGTCAGTGATCCGCTTCACATAATGAACATATTACCGTTGACAACAAATGAATTGTAAGTTGCCATTTAATAAATAAATATATATTATAAATCGAGTTTCTTCATCCAGTACAGACATGGTCTCTCACAGCTACTTTTAGTTGGTAATTACCAATCTATTTTTCTCACGAAATTTTATAAATTTATACATAGTGTATATACCAAAATTTTAGATTATTTTAAATAAGTGCATCATAAAAATTTCCATATAGAAAACCGTTTCAGAATCCTTTCAGGTTTATGTTCTATATGTCTACTTAAATAGAAACAGTATTTCTAAGACATTTCAACTTAATTTAAAGAAGCATTTTTCAAAACTTTCAAGAAATATATCCTCTCAATTTATTTTATATTTAATAATTATAATTTATTTTTTTACACATGTGCACAACACTTCTTTGGTATAATTGAATCTAGACTATGCCTTTCCTTATGTGTTTTCTGTGGAAGAACATAGAATTTGATAAATGTTTTATATTATTCTCGAACATTCTGTCTTATTTCTATTTTTAAACTTGTGAGTATATGTGAGGCCAAGGTATGTGATATATTTTTATTGATCATTCAGAGTAGTTGACTGATGACTAGAGCCGGAGTTACAAATGCTGTTCTGGAAAATGTGATGTATTTCATTTTAATTTATAGCATTTTTTGGAATAGAATTTATTATTTCATAAGGTTCATATGAAACAGCTGTGTCAGCTAAGTATGCTTGGTAATTTCGGCCAATATTCTATATTTTCTATTGATTCCATTAGGTTTTTGACTGTTATGTGATGTTTGAGAATTCTATATGTTTACTTAAATAGAAACAGTGTCTAAGTAATTTTGATTTAATTTTTAAAATCAAATTTGGTAGAAGTTTCACAGAATTATTCTGTTTAATATTTAATTTTTTTTATCTTTCAAAGGGCGAGAGGCTTGAAACTTTGTGGGTAGGTTTGGGGACCTAAATATATCGGTTAAGTTCGTTAGAGGGCAAATTCGGTTGAATGATTCTGCAGTTATTCACATTTGAAACCTTTTCTTAGTTTCCCAATAATTTTGAAACTACTGATCTGATCAAAATCAAATCTGGTATTTAGATGTGTACTATGTATATTATAATATAATAAATAATATATAATTCTAGTAAAATGCAGAGCTGTTTTTATTTCAATACAAAGTACAAACTCTGAGGATAATAGCATACAATATCTGTCTGTTCTTAGAAATAGCATTCTTTTGATGAAATTTTTCATCACATTTTCGCATAATAGGCTATTGGATTAGTTCTTAAGAACCATTTCAGATAAGTGATGTTTATTGGTCCAAGAAAAAGTTATTTTTGATTTTTATAAGTAATTTCTTCAAAAAATCGTAATTCAACTACTTTGTATTTTGCACAACATAAAGCTGGAGACGTCATATTGAAGTAATCAGTCAAGTGTCATGCTCTAGGTCTATATCATTCATTCATACATGAATTAGCTCTTATTTTTGTTATTATTTACATAAATATATCAGAAAAACAATTTATAAGTGTGGCAGAAAAACACAAAATATGGTTGAAACTTGCTTGCAGAAATCCTGATGATGTAATAGGGTGATTCAACTGTTTTTTGTCAGAATAATTTTGATGTAAGTAAATAAATATATTATTTAGGAGTATTTCTTTATTAAGGTTCTTCGACTCTTTACTAGCCTTTTATAGCAATCTATTTGAGGTTAGAATTTAATCTCGCCGTTGTGTTTCTCAGTAGAACTTACGGAAAGTGTGAACAAATACCAAGTTAATATTTCAATTCCGTCCTCATCACACATTGATGAAATTAATTTTTAATGTTCAATTTGCATCCTGTACACTTTTCCTAAACGAAAACTACATTATACAATGAAATTATTGAAGAAAAATATGAAAAAATGTTTGTTAGATTACTATATTCAGTTTGAAAATGTAGTAAACATAACGAAACTCTAGGCACTTTATATTCAGTTAATGAGAAGTGATAGAAAACTAAGTAATTCTTTATTTCATTCTATTCAGAAAGAAGAAATTGAGCTTTATATAATCAAAATGAATAAACAAAGTTATACCTCTAAAACCATACAGTTATACAGAGGACCCTTTTAGCCAAGACATGATCAAACCACACACAATAACAAATTTCAACCAAGTCAACAAAATGATAACACCAATATCTAAAAACATCAACCATTTTGGACCTAACAGTTACTCTTGAATAATTTTTAACGTTTTTACTGAATATGTTAAGGGAATTTAATGAATAGAATTTTCTCTTCAATTCAAGTAGAAAGGAATTCAAATTGTGAACCATAAGATAAGTGTACGTATGCTGTCCAATAGTGTAATCTTTTCTACACGATAAAAGAACCTGTGTCTGCTTTTTCGCAACTACTATATCGATGATCGGGATAAGTTAAGTCTTTTTTGTTTTCGAAGGTGTGCGCAAGGAGTTTTTTTCTCTATCTCTTTATTGGCAATCAGAAAGTCTTACAGTCTGCAAGCCAATATGATGGCTGATACAATTAATTTATTGTACACTAATGGCGTAATGAGGTAGCATCTCAGTTTTCCCTCAGGTCTATTGCCCATTTTCTTCAGTCTCCTGTAACGAGGGGATTGCAGCAGTTGTTGTAATAACGGATTCGAATGTTCTTCTAATTTGCTGTGGTGTGTTGTAGTATTTGCTTTTATGACATCATTCACAAATGGTATTTTAAGGTCGTTATGTAGCGTACTGTTTGAAACATACCATGGCGCATTAGCTATTGTTCTGAGTAGCTTGGATGCTCTTTGGATGTAAGCATAAATATTTCTTACATCGAGAAGTCCTAATTCCAGGTACAAGTTGTCTCTAGGATATAACCTTTTCCTATGCAAGATTATCCTCAAAAAAGAATTTGGCACTACTCGCAAACAAGCTCTTCAAGTGCACATCATATAGACCAACCCAAGCCAGAATACCATACTTCAGACGATACTCCGTGCGTAATATAGCATTTGCAAATAGTACGCATCGACTATTTGGCTCAGAAAACGAAACCTGTGGCGGAAACGCCTCAAAGTAACTACTTATTTTTTTCAGTGTTTATGATTAAGTATCTATGACTGAACCCTTTCAATATATCCTTAATTTGATCTTCAACTTTAAGTTTCAAGCATTTCCAGGATATATCCTTATAAAGGATAGCAGTATCATTGGCAGAATTAACAACACTTCCACCAAAATAAATTTTTAATATTTCATCAATATAAAGTGTAAACAAATCAGGACCCAGCACTGTGCCCTGCAGTACTCCACATTGGATGTTCACTGGATCACTGACAACACCATCAATCCGTATCATCTGGGTTCTTCCTTTCAAATAGTTGACGAAAAGTTCAGGCAAACACCCCGCACTCCTGGGTTTTTCATGACACCCATATCATGACGACAGTATCAAACACCTTAGAGAGGTCTATGAAAACACACAGAGCTACCTCACTATTATCCAAAACTATGTAAACTGTATCAGTAAGGTAGTATATAGAGTAAGTAGACCTCCCCTTCTGGAATCTAAACTCCATATTAGATATAATGTTATTTGTCCCAATATTCTTGTAGTCTCTTCCCAATAACCTTATATACTTTCGCGAACGAAGTTGTTAATAATAATTAACTGGTGAATATCTAGGTCCCTTTTAATTAAACTGGTATCACAACAAAAACCATAAATTCTCTCGGACAAACACCGAACGGAATGTCATTAAATATGCGAGCGAATGGAACAGCTATTTCATTATTATTGTTTTTTAGAAGCTCATTTGCAAGTTCATGTGGAGATTTGTTGCCTAGCGAACTCTGAATAAGTAAATTTATCTCCTCTGGAGTCGTCTGGTCCATGAAAAAGGAATGTTAGACATTATTAGGAATAAAGAGCTGAGCTTGATATATTTATTTTTTCGGCAAGTTTCATTCACCAAAGCAGATGACTTCACCAGAAATTATTAAAAATAAGATAGATACCCATTCACTGATATCTCTATTAGAAATGCTAAAAAACATTTCAAACATGTCATAAAAAATTGGGTCAAGAAAGAAAGTTTCGCGATTCTGGTCTCCTCTTGCAAATGGGACTACAAAGAAATGAACTTCATAGTTGTAGTCATTCGTTATTCATTTTCATTGATTGATGCCAGAAATGAGAATTATTTTATTTATGAATTTTATAATAAAAATTTATACATATTTCTTCATTAAAACAATTTCAAGTCAAACCCAATACGTTATTTTCATATTTCCATGCTCATCTTTTGGAGTGTCCATGACACTCTGCTGCTTAACAAGTTTTCGTATCGATGAAACTCTCCTTTGTTTGGGCAGATCTAGAGGAGTGTCTTCTTGAGGCTCCAGTTGGCTCAGTTCTAAATTTTCATACGATGCTACACGTGACACGTCCGGTCTGTAAGAAACACATAATAAAAGTATACAATACTGGACGTAAAATACATTTTGGATTGTTTTCTAATCTTTTTTATGAAAGTCGTAAAAACGTGTTATCTAAATGGTGAAAGTTAAGTTGGATTGAGGCTAAAAAACTTCCTAAAGATCAAATTAGATATTTGTTCATGTTTCAACCAATATATATCCGCTGGACGACATATATTACGTTTCTTGCAATATGAGGATAACTTATTCAAGGATGGAAATATAAATTTTGATTCTTGAACACAAATATAAACTTTTCGCGTTCAATTTCTAATGCTCCAAACGCTAGAATTTTATGTCAGGGCCTTAATTTCATGTAGGAGAAACAACCCGTTTCTAGCCTCATAATTCCTTATTTTTTCTATGAGAACACTTGAAATCACTTGTCTACATTAAATGTCTCACAATATATCCAAACCTAAAGGAGAGATTTACTAAGAAATCAACTGCATCCATATTAGAAAATTCATTACAAAGATTCATGGAATGTCTTCAACTTTCTGTCCAGGCAGAATAAGGACAACTTACACATGTTATTTTCAAACATCAACATTGAATTTACCTATATGTTCAAATTGCACATTTGTAATAAAAAATACAAATTTTCTTTATACTGAGGAAATGTGTTTCTCGGTACTTACAAAATGTATCAGTTCTTGAGTTATTTGAATTTCATTAGTCTAAAACATTGTGAAAAACTGGCCTTAAATCTACTTACCGAATGGGAATACACCTCAAGCAATCCTCCATGGTGAAATTCTTACCAAATTCTTCTCCTTCTTCAACAGTTTGTGGTAGACGGTGGTGGAGGGTTTCTGGTAATCTTAATCCAGAAATTCCACCAATAACAGATATTGATCCCATTATTATTAGAGGTAGAATCAACATCTCGGAGCCCTGATTACATTTTTTTAAAAATTATTCAGCTTATAATTTTTTTTAATTATGTACTTTGCGCACATACATTCAAGATAAATTTTAAATAATATCATCACTGGAAGAAAAATTAGAGAAAAAATATAAAAACCATTCTCTAAATTTTATTGGTTAATTCAGATGCATATGATTGATAACTTAGTAGTTAATTTTGATAATTTCGTTAGATTTGGGCATCTTTCAATTATTCTTACATATTTTTCATTAAAAAAAAGGTTCTCAAAATAGGTGCTTGTCTAAGTGATGAATTTTTCATTTCACCCAAATTTCTTAAAAATATCCCAAAATTCACCGAAATAAACGCCTATTCTGAAGTCTTGAGGGAATATTTTTATTAAAAAAGTCACTGACTTATTACTGCTCTGGTATATAAAGATCTTATTCCATTTTTGTTGATTTTTGCAATAAAATATATTGAAATTAATTATATTTTGATATCTAGTGTATTTTAATATATAATAATAATAATACTGACTTAAAGATAATAAGAAGAGGTTTTTTACTTGATAGAAGGAATATTACAAAATTTAAATATCAAAACAGATTTATCATTTATCTGTCTGGTAAGATATTTCTTGTTAATTGATTTCATTTTTTAAATGTGAAATAGGACTGATGAAATTGTTATTTAATATCAAATTGTTTTTTGAGGATGTATTACATGTTTTGACAGATTTTTGAAGTAACTTATTTAAATATATTGAATATTTCAAATAAATAAGTTTTGCATTTTTGAAAAAGATTTGGTTTTCATAAATATAAGATCAGAAACTAAATTGTGTCTCCTTCAAGAATTCACTTAGTAATTTTAATTGATAATATATATTTCGTTTGCTTGTTTTATTCCATTTGTAAAATAGAAAGGCTTTTTACTTGATAGAAGAAATATAACAAAATTTGAATATCAAAACAAATTGAAATATGTTTATCTTCTACAATTTTAATTTCCAAAAGAATTTTTTATTCAAAAAACTTTTAGAATTAAATTAATGTCTAAAACAAGCACCGCTCACATTCATTTGACATTGTATATTGAGTTTTGATTATAAACGTCTATTAAATGTGAGCGGTGCTTGTTTTAGACATTAATTTAATTCTAAAAGTTTTTTGAATAAAAAATTCTTTTGGAAATTAAAATTGTAGAAGATAAACATATTTCAATTTGTTTTGATATTCAAATTTTGTTATATTTCTTCTATCAAGTAAAAAGCCTTTCTATTTTATTTTATATATAATATATAATTATATTTTGGCTTCAATAAATCTCATTATAGAATGTCAATGAATTTAAGTAAACCTTAAAATAACTCACTTTGTTCTTTGATTTTGTTAGAACATAGATCAATCTTGAATATATAGTTGATCTGTAGTTCGAAGCTTAAGTCTTTTAACACGTGAGTGATGTAGGTTATGTTTTTGATTTTGATATTTGTAATATTGAAAAAGGGCTGAAGACGGGATTATCTAGAATTATATTTGTTTTTTGAAGATATAGTGCACATTTTTTAGAGATTTTTGAAATAATTTGTTCGAATATTTAAATATATTGAATATTTCAAATAAATTATATTCTTTGGGAAGTCCTTTAAGTGTGTTCATGTTTTTATAAGGCAAGTAGTATTTTTTAAAGATAAAACCAGAAACAAAATTTTGTCTCCTTTGAATATTTATTTATTAATTTTAATTACTTTCGTATATCTGTTGGGTTATTTATTTCATTTGACATTGTATATTGAGTTTTGATTATAAACGTCTATTAAATGTGAGCGGTGCTTGTTTTAGACATTAATTTAATTCTAAAAGTTGTTTGAATAAAAAATTCTTTTGGAAATTAAAATTGTAGAAGATAAACATATTTCAATTTGTTTTGATATTCAAATTTTGTTATTCCATTTGATATTATATAATGAGTTTTGATTGTATATGTCTACTAAATTTAAGCAGTGCTTATAAGACATTAATTTAATTCTGAAAGTTTTTGAATAAAATTTTTTTAAATTAAAATTTGTAGGAGGCTAACAGAATAAATCCGTTTCGATATTTAAATTTTGTAATACTGACTTTATTGAAGAAAAAACAAACAGAGAGTAGTACAATTAAATTGAAAAATGATAATCACGGATTGAGACCACGCACAATCTGTTCTTCCACTCAAACCCTAATGGAATATGAACTTTGAAAATAGGATACAGGTATAGAATTGAAATTATTAGGGTCAGAGAAGTAGCTAGGAATTTCAAACCTCTGTTCCTAATTAAAATTCAAGAAATATCCATCTACATACACTTTTCTCGTTTATCAGATAAGATATATTTCAAATAAAATCTTCAACATTTATTAGTAATGCAAGTAATATAAGCTATTGTTTTATTTCATTCAAATAAGTAATGAATGATAAAGTTTGTGGTTTCAAAGACGATTTCTACTAAAAAAAAACATAATCAATTCATATTTGTACCTACCAAGTAAGTAATGAACGGAATGATTATCAATCCCAATCCTCCTACGTAAGCTGAAGTGCCAATTCCTATTCCCCGTAATTGGGTAGGATACAATTCTCCAGCGAATGGGTATATTATCAAAAATGAAGCGGATATTGCGCTTTTGGAGATCAAAAACAAAACCAGTGTGGTGATAACAGCATCTAAAAAATGTATTTTTACAGAAAGCTGATCAAAAGATAAAATCAAATTAAAGATGAAGTGTAATCAGAAATTTTTCCACTTAGGTGCTATTAGATCTCTTTCAGCGATGGTTCAAATCAGTCTAGAAAGTGATGAATCTACTTTGAACAGACCTAAGAGAAATGTGAACGAACGAATGAAGGGAATTTATAACTAAAGTTTTATTCGAATTTTACACTGTGTAACTTTAATGGGAAGTAATAAAGTACAGTGTTTCTTACATCAACATAGCTTAACTGGGATATGCCTTAAAGAGATGGTTTCAATCATTTCAATATTTTTAGTTGCTCCGAACTGTGGTTTTTCAGTCTATGGAAGAAAGATAGTCGTTTGAAGTTCAATCTCTGAGCGGAAAGTCTTCGAGTATCTATGAAATTGATGGAAAATGTTAATTCCTCACGAGCCGGACACTTCAGATCATTCACATTCAGAAACCTAGGCATCAACACGAAAACATCCACTGCTATTTACAAAATGATCTGCAGAGCACTGCTGGAGTATGGCCACATAATATTCTAAAATGGAACAAAAACTGCACTAAACCTAGAAAAAGCGCAAAGAACTTGCCTTAGAAAAATAACTAAGTTCACATTTGTGTAGCAACTATTATATTTTATATATAACAGGTTAGAGTGTATATTACTGGCTGGAAGACTTCGGTCGTTAGCCATTTGATTGTAGAAATCAATAAAGTTTTCTTCTCTGTCTTTGTTAATTCCTGAGACTTTTGAACCTTCTTATTTGCCTTATCGTCATTTTCATCGATTCATAAGAAACATCCCGCTCTCAAAGGTTGATCTTTAACAGACTTCCCATTTCTAGAAATGCATCAAGTAATAATAACATGATGGATGTCGGCAAATCTGCCGTAATATCTGGTTGTTTGAGAGACATCATTCAGAGAAACAAGCAAATGCATGTTGATGGTAAAGTGTATAGATATAAAACAGTGTTAAACCGGTGGTGGTATCGAGACTCAGGTTGATACAAATAAAATGAAGAGTATTTTAAGGATAGTGGAGAAGAACCATCGCAGAAAAGACACTCAGAGACAGAATAAGAAACAGCAACATAAGGTGGATAACATAGCCATAGCCAAGATGGAAAGACAGCTGGAGCTCTATATCGTAGGAGAGTCTAACAAATCAAGGCAGCGTTCAAAATTAATGGACATGAAGATCTTCTAGAAGATAAAGAACATCAAGAACCGAATTAAAGTCTTTTGACATAGCACTGATGTCTGTTTAAGTTTTTCAAAAGTGTCAGTTGTACTGCGTATGAACTCTAAATTAAAATAACTGTAATATTCATTTGTTGAACGGATTAAAAAAATTATAAAAATAAAATAAAAGCAAGTCTAAACTCGTAATCAAGAAATAAGATAAAGAAATTTGAAGACATTTGAAATGTGGCTTTGTCTGCAATATAAAACAATGAGAAGATGGAGATTGAATAAAGGAAAAACACTCACCTTGAGGTAATAAAACGGTAGCTATACAACTAACACCGCTTATCACCATGCATAGGCAGAGAGGCCATCGTCTTCCCCATTTATCCATTATCAGCCAACACATGAGATAACTAGGAATCTCCACAGCAGATGAAAGCAAAAAGCTCAGATATTCATCACTTCCCAAAGAGGGACCATAATAACTTAAACCAACATAAACCATCTCATTAGCAAACCAGTTGAGAGTTATCAGTGAAGTCTTCAATCTCATATTTGGAGTGCCACAGAGACCTTTCAGCCCAGGACTCTTCTTCATTTCATCTTCTTCAGTCTTGCTGATTGATCTCTTTAAACTTTGAATCACACTTGGTGGTAGCTCTTTATTATTCGTTTGTGCAAGGTCCTTTAGAATTTTTAGAGCTTCTTCAAATCTGCCTTTAGCTAATAACCATCTTGGACTCTCAGGGAGTACAAACCAATAAAAATAGTACAGGAGAAATGGAACCGAAGTAGCTAGAGTTAATTGTCTCCAATCTCTCACAAGGTAAGCTACTACAGCGAGCATACAAAGGCCGATTGTGTAAAACATACAAGTTAATACTGTGACGAATGCTCTGTAGTTGGGACCAACTAGCTCCAAAGCTGCAAAATATCGACGATATTGATTCACTGTGAGTTGGATAGATACATAATACACATAAAAGAGCCCAGGATATGTCCGTAATTATGAGTTTTCTGGAAAACGACGAGAGGGGTCAATTTTTATTTCGAGGGGCACATCTTTTGATTACAAATTCGTGGGTGTACAAACATCCCTCTAAGCGGAATGGCAACCTTTTCAAGTGTCTTAAATGGCAATAGGAGTCAAATGAAGGTTTTGCAATTATATTTTGAATCTCCTAAACATTTTCTTTTTAGCGTTTTGGTGTAAAAAACTCCTTGGAAGTGGTACAAATTCTGAACAAATTTTAATTGATAAGATGTTCAATTGTCTAACGTTGATTTGAAAACAGTAATAGTAATCTTCGTTGAACTTTTTTTTTTAATTCTGTAAAATGTCAGGTGTTATTTCATTACATGCTAACAATATTTTCTGGCGAAGGTGTTCTAGAGAAGTAGGTACTGTCTAGAAGAAAACACTCTTCAAATGACCTCACAAAAAGACTACAGGTATCAAAGGAGATCTTGGAGGCCATTCAATAGGACCTCTCCTTCACCAATTCTCGGGAAAATGATTATTCAAAACGTCACGTTTTATGCAACGCTGCGTAGTGTGGAGGAGCATCTTGTTATACGTTTTTTATTTGATCATCATTTTCTAGAATCTCCATGGTTAGATTGTCTTACAAATATAATAATTTTTGTATCGATTAAATGAATGAAATTCATACTTACATATGATAAATGGTATTTGATAGATTGCTGGAATGGTCAGACCGACAAAAAATCTGCTAAAAATCCACATCATAAAGTTTTCTGAAAATGCTGTAAGTAAGCTTCCACTGATCAGTGTTGTTAAGCATGTAAAAAAAGATTTTTTTCTTCCTATCCTGTCGTTGAGCATACCGAAAATATATACTCCAATAGGGCCACCGAAATTTAGTGCGACAAGGCCCAGAGTTGGGTAAATATCTTTATCGCAGACCAACTCGAACTGAAAAATATAAACTGAGAATAAGATTTAAAGAACATGTAGATAAGAAAACGATTAAACTTAAACTAGTTTCTGAGGTTTCGTAGGTATATTTAGACTTTCCAAGGCTATACGGATATAAGCAGAAAATTAGATAACATTTGTTAGGGTTTTTCAATAAGAAAACATGGCAAAGAAAATTGGCAACAACTTCTCTTATTCAAGTTTTTCCCCTCTGATAGAGGAGTAGTGTTCACTTGCAACTACACCAAAAGCTGAAGCCTATCTCTTCGAGCAGACATCCGCTGCTCGAAACATGTGGTGGGGAACTTTCAACTGTTGGCGAGGAATATATACTCCAGACCACGGATCATTCGTCGAGTGCTTGGTGGAATCAGTTCCAAGAAAGCAACTACACCAGACGGGATTCCTGTCATTGTACTCAAAGCTTACACCTGTTTTCTGTAAGATGTCTAATATGTAATACAGAGAAATAATTTTCCCTGATTCATGGATGAGTACCTATACCAAAGAAGGGGAGGAGCATTTTCCATTAAAATACCGCCCAATAACGATAATATCCATTTTGTCGAAAGTCATGGAAGCAAATATCAATGTCGAAATGGTTAGATACCTAGAGACCAAAGGTCTCATCAGTGACAGACAAAATGGTTTTGGCAAACATCGATCAACAAGTGACTTCTTTAGACATGTGACACAACTGTGGAGAAGGACTATTGAAGCGCTATGGAGAATCTAGGTCAGTTGCTCTGAGTATATCCAAGGCTTTCGATCGTGTCTGGCCTAAAGCTCTTCTGAATGAGCTATCTTCGTATGGTTTTCCCGAGAGTCTGTGCGATAGGATGAAGGTTTACTCGCCAACATTCATGTGGACATGAACGAAGTCGGTTCCAGTGGTTTCAACGTGAAGGCCGGAGTGCCCCAAGGCTTAGGTTTGTCGCCCACCCTCTTCCTGATTCATATAAACGATCTTCTTAGTACGACTGAGAACCACATTATGAGCTCCGCGGATGATAGCTGATGTCCTCTTTCGCCAGTGACAAACCTTTGAACACCGTTGAGTCTCACCTCTATAGATGCCAGCAAATTGATTCCCTGAACGAAGATTTCTAAAAGATAAACGAATGGGTTAGCGGAATCTGGTGCAATTCAATGCCTCAAAGACGCAAAGAACAATTTTTTCTCGAAAAACTCAGTTCGTGACTTTTGACTTGATGATGGAAAACCAGATGCTTCAGCCAAAAGATTCAATGTATCTTCTTGGCGTGAGTGTCAACTCTTCAGTCTGTTGGGGGAACACTTGCCTAACATTGCAAAGTCTGTTGCAAATAAGCTGAGATATCTGTTTAAGGCTATGAAGAGATCCGTATTCTCTAAGGATCATACAAATGACAGAATCCCTCGTGATGTAAATAACATCATTACATCACGGTATTTACTCGCGTTATTTATGTGTCAAATATTCTGTGACACTGTGACTTGACACGTATGTGATCGGTGACAATAACAAAGAAAACAACGTCCTTATGGCGTTCCCATTGTATTTTGAAGCGGCAGAGGGGAAGGTTCTAACAACTCCTAGAACTTCTGTATATCTTCCATCGAATAGGCTAGATGTGTAACATTCATCCAGTGTTTCCTTCGGCGAATAAAGGTTTCCTCGTACAGACAAACATCAAATAAAATGGAAACCCGTTAAATTTCAATTCATCCGATATATTATCAAATGAAATGACAGAAAACATATACTGCGAGATGCCCCTGCCTCTAAACCAATGATGAAAAAATTAATAAATCTGTTGATGTAACATCCGTACACTGTTCATGTTGTATTATAACAAATAATTTTACTCACGTCTTTGACTATTGTCGACTGTATCTCAGTCATGTCGAATTCCCATCCATTCTGGCACTCAATAATTTTGTTCGTTTCTCCAGGGTTCCTCATCAATCCATCCTGCAAGACAGTCGTCCAGTTCAAATCGTATTGATGGCATTTGGAGAATTTTGTACTATTTTCACTAGGAATTGATACATGTTTTCGTTGTTCGGCTGTTAAATTATGTAATTCTGGGATCCAGCACCAATGCGGTGGTGTATCTGTCATGAAGAGCTGATTGAAGGCACAAAATCCGCAGGGAAAGCAGGCTGGCAGGCAAACTAGCCATAACATTAATTTTTGATAACGACCGAACTCGCCAATTTTAGGTAGGATGTCGTCCAAATCGATATCTTGTGTCTGAAAATTTCAAAAAACTAGACATAACTCTCATGATGAGTAAATTCGATACCTTTTTTTGTATCCCATGCTTCGAGAAGGTTAGTAAAAATATATCAAAAATATACATCCAAAATTAAACTACAAAATCATTTTACTTTTCTCAATTCAAAAAATATTTTCGTTTTTAACCGATTAAAAAAAGGAATTTATTTTTTCGTTGAATGAATTATAATATTTTAGTTAAATGAAACACATATATATGTTCATTTATATTTATTATCTTGAGTTGTTCACATGAGGCTCAACATAATTAACTTCTTCAGATACTCACAAACAACTAGTCTGAAATTTGGTAACATACAGTATATTTTCTGTTTTGAGATTGAGAAACAATAAATTTTTAATTACGTTTGGTAAAACCACCGGGTCCCTAGTTGAATAGATCCAATAAAGATTAATTAGATAACTCAGTTTGTTCATTCAATAAATTCTCCGAATTTCTAAATCGGTTTATTTCCAAACTTTCCAATAGTTTCAGTTTTAGATTTATGCAAAATCCTGAAACGTTTGTCAAAATCATTTTTCTCTTTGATTAGATGTTTCACGTATGTAGAATCTAACTTGATATTGAGGAAAGAACCTCTATGTTCCTTTATTCTAGTTTCGAAACATCTTTCGGTTTGTCCAATATAAATATTTAATCAGGTACCGCATGATTATTGATAAACCCCTGACAAATGTGATTTGTTCTTTTTAGTTTTGCGTTTTTTAAAAAAAAATCCTAATGAATTGTTGGTTCTATAAGATATGTTTATATCTATATTGTTGAGGAATTTTTCTATTTTTGATGATGGTTTTCCATAGTACGTGAGGGAATTTTATGTTTTTTCCCTGGTTTTCAGCATAGGGTATATTTCATTAATAGTATTTTAATTTTTTTTTAGCTATCATACTATCTATTATTGATGACGAATAACAATTATTAGTCGCTATTTGTTTAATTGAATTCAATTTTTGATTAAAATTATTCGGATACAAAGGAATTGATAATAATCTGTGTGTCATACTGTGATATGTTGATAATTTAGGTTGAATTGTTATATCTGTATCAGAAGGTTCATGAAAAATATAAAAATTAAGTTTATTATTGTGGATCGTCCACCTAGTGGAAGATCCAAACCTAAATCGACCTTCACCGAGCTGATAATAGAATAAAACTTATTTTATAATAAATTTAATATATTAGAAAATATATTAGGAGTACAAATAAGTTTCCGCCGTTTTTTAACACAAATTAAATATTTATTAGAGAAGAATGATTTTAAACGATGTGAGACTGCTTGCTGAGTGACTTCTAATGTTAGAGCAAGTTCTTTTTGTGTTTGAGATGAATCTTCCTCCAATAATTCCTCCAATTCTGCATCCTCGTAAATTTTTGGCCTTCCACTGCGATCTTCGTCTTCTACGTCGAAATCACAGTTTTTAAACTTTTGAAACCACTCTCGACACGTTCTCTCACTCAAAGCACCCTCACCATATGCTTCTACGAGCAATTGATGGGCCTCAGCAGCAGATTTCTTTAAATTAAAGAAGTAAACTAATATTTCCCGCAAATGACGCTTACTTGGCTCAAATTTTGACATTTTCAACTTATAAAAATTATATTTTACCAATATAAAATCAATGATATTAATAGGTTATGTTGTTCTTGAATGTCCAAACTATTTTTTAAGCCGGTTATCATCTGGGAAAGCTAACCGAAACTCCGTGCCGCGCCATCTACAATAAAACGGTGGAAACTTATTTGTACTCCTAATATTAAAAATGGGTTTTCAAAAAAAAAACCCTGGACAAAATATTTTTAATTATTTTTTTTAAAATGATTTTTCATTATATGTTGCAACATCAAGATAATAAGAAAATTTTATACTGGACTCGAAGTATAAAACATATACAATGTAGGGTTGTCTATAATTTACCTGAACAAACTGCTAGGCTGTTAGGTATAAACAGGTATGACGATGCTAGTTGCTTTCACTTATTATGATAATAGAAAAAAATTTATATCAGCATAAACGCTGTTTTATTACGAACACGTTGATATAGGGTTGTCTGCAAAAAATTTGGTCCTAATAGGGGTTTGCGAATTTTAAAGATTTTAATTTCAACGCGTGTGAAAATAAGTGACAGAGAGATCCGAGGTAAGTATAATGTGTAATAATAAAGGACCGAACATCGCAGTCGTTTCTGATGGGGGCTGGAATATAAAAAGTTTTAAAAAGTATAAAAGTTTACGTGCCGAGCATGCGCACTTTTTTATATTCCAGGCCCCATCAGAAAGGACTGCGATGTTTGGTCCTTTATTATTACACATTATACTTACCCCGGATCTCTCTGTCACTCATTTTAACACTCGTTGAAATTAAAATGTTTAAAATTCGCAAACCCCTATTAGGACCAAATTTTTTGCAGACAACCCTATATCAAAGTGTTCGTAATAAAACAGCGCTTATGCTGATATGAATTTTTTTATATTATCATAACAAGTGAAAGTAACTAGCATCGTCATACCTTTTTATACCTGACAGCCTAGCAGTTTGTTATAGACAACCCTACGTTAGCACATTCTATATGTTTTATACTTCAAGTCCAGTATAAAATTTTCTTATTATCTTGATGTTGCAGCATACAATGAAAAATCATTTTAAAAAAAATAATTAAAAATATTTTGTCCAGGATTTTTTTTGAAAACCCATTGTCCCATGTCATTTGTGTTCAGTAGATTACTTATTCATGGAAAGATACACGCTTTAACAATGTTCAGAAAATAGTTAAATTATTTTATCAATATTAATGCTCATTTGTGAAAACTGTGAGAAATTCTTGGATGACATTATTCAGTAAATCGACTATTCGTCGTATTGTAAACAAATTTGAAAGTGAATTTTTTTTACACTATATAAGAGTACCAGTGCGACAAATAAATGCACGCACACAAGGGAATATCGACGTGGTTGCAGCAAAAACTAGGAGTCAAATATAGGTGAGGGAGTGATGAAAAATTGGGTTGACAGAATGCAGTACGTACGGATAAGTGGTGGTGGTCATTTGAATTATGTTTTTTCCGTACATAATGGTATAATAAAACCTTTCAAATAAAAAATAATTTTCTCACTGAATGACTTATGTGTTTTTAAATTTTTAACTTGTATCTCTATTAGAAAACCCTTTATAAACTGAGATAAATATGAAATATGATAATTATGAGCAACTCACACTTCTAAAACTCATTTTCACTATAATATTTTCCACTCAATTTTTTTCGTCACACGCATCTTCGAATACCATTCAAACACTAATTGCTGTCCTCACAAATTAAGACAATACAAATTGAACATTTTCACTCGTCTTAATTGTTACATCTTTCCAATTCACGAGTGCTAACAAGCATCTGAATTGAATTTTGTTCTTATTAACTTCCTATTACATGCCTCCTGCTGGAAACAACGAAGCAATTGAGCCAACTTAATCGATGAAATTAGAAAGGACTGTGCGTTTCAGGAAGACAGTAATTTCCTTTGATTCCAATGCGTCAGAAATATTTTTCTATTCTATTTTGCTTGCTTATACTTACTGGGCAACGATAATGTTGCCAACGGATATATAGTCCGTCTAGAAAGTATCCGGAAAAAACAAAGCTCAATTGCAATTATTAAGTATATATTTTTAATTCTTGAATTAGAAAATTATAACAAAATATTAATCTTATTTACTTAAACAATCTCCATTTAACTGAAAACATTTGACTAAACGTCGAGGTACGCCCGAAACTAGATCAACTCCATAATTTTCGTTGATGTAAGTCCAGGACTGTAAAACTGACTAATGTAATAAAGGGCCTATGTTTTACTTAGAAATAGGGAAATAAATTTTGATCCAAAGAATTCTATTATAATAATGCTCGAGGACCAACAAGCGGTGTTAATTATTTGAGATAGAAATGTAGCCTAAACAACGGGCGATAATTCTAAAAGCAACAATGTATTGATCAAAAGATCGATTCATTTCAATTTCAACGAGGAGGTCTTGGGAACGGAAGTTCGCGATTATGATTTTAGTACAGACGACACAAAGGACTTCAAGGCTAAGATTGGGAATTCTCAATAAAGTCGAGATAAGAAATCGACAAGTCAAAAGATCTGGATGGTCTAGACGTGTGTAGGCGTTGAAACGATGGGAACTTAGAAAAAGCCGACTAGGTAAAATTTCGGTAGGAGGATAGGAACCAACGTTTTGGAAGTTCGAAAAAAGAAGAGAGTAGTCGTCGTTACGTATTGGTGACAGACAGTCACTAATCGGTTCGTGGACGGGATAGTTTAGTTTAATTCAGGTTGAAAAATAAAAGGCCAAATTATAGTGTTTGTCCTTGAAGGGGTGTTGTGCCTTTGGGCTGAGGCCAACACCCCCGTGTAGAGGGTTCAGCTATTGAACATGGTACCGGGTTTTGTGGATCGGTGTCCCGAAAAAGGTAGGTTTTTGTAACTTCACTAAAATCTTTTCATTAATTTTGAATATAAATTGTTCATAAACGGGAACGAGAGTATGACTTAATAAAATTGACACTCCAGGGTCCTGAAGTCTTCCAAAAAATTGATCTAAACAATTACTATGATTTGATTTTGGAATATCGTTTTACATCAATTGCTTTTCAAAAGACTGAAAATTTGTAAAAATTGAAATTTGTATTGTGTTATATTTGCTCTATCCATCTCCTCAGAAAATACTTTTCAAACAAAAGACTTGTCCTTCGTGCGACAAGCACGAACTCAAGTTTTTTCCTAGTAAAGTAAGTATATGATTTGATATATTTTCGAGTTGGGAACTAGATTCAGGATTTATGAGTAGAATGTAGATAGTAAATGGTGACAGTGGTAAGGGTTAATAGTCAGAAAAAGTTTTATATTAGGTATTATTTCGTTTTTTTTGCTTATTTCATTATTTTAAAATTGGAATTAACTTTATTTTGATTGGAAGTAGGAAATATAAAAAGTTTCACACATATTACCCTTTTTTATAACGAGATAAACACACTTGTATATTAAGGGAAACGACCCTGAGTGGGTATTAGATTAAAGTGGCGTATTACACTAAATTAAATCATTTTTATTTCGTGGCGCTGCTCGTTCAACTTCAATCTTCATTAGTCCCCATATGTTATCAATGGGATTAAGATCTGGTGAAGCTGCTTGCCATGAAATGGTTGTCACTTAGTGTTCTTCCATCCAAGCTTGAGTCAAGGCCGAAGTATGGCATCTTGCATTATCCTGCTGAAAATGCCACCACTCTGGATATAAAGCATGCGCCTTTTCAAATCGTTTAGAGTGCCACAATACTTTTCACTATTAATGGTACCATCAACTATACAGAGAGGCGTAGCACCACGCTGAGATATTGTTCCCCAAACTATTATTTTGGTGGGAAATTCGGAAATTTGCTTGGTAACATGTTGTTTTGATAGGATTTTTAAGTGATTTCCACCAAGTTGGAAACAACTTTCATCAGATAGATAGACATTATTAAAATTATCTTCTTGAAAACGTTGACAAAATTCTATCTTCGTCCCTTTTGTTAATGTGCCAGTATAGGGATTTTTTTGGTTTCCTTTATATGCCTTGATAGCATTGCCTTTTCAGTGACATGCGGACGGGTTCTGCACATATTTTTATATTTCGTTGATTTCCAAATCTGTTAGCCAATTTGCGAAACCCCAGGCGTGAATTGTGTCGTCCTTAGGCCAATAAAGCGTTTAAATTGTTTCCTTTAATCTTACGCTGTCTTCCTGAAACTGGTCTATGCCTCATGTCCATGCCATTTTCATCCTCTTTATTGTCTCATATACAGCACTTTTCTCAGTTCAGTCAATTCCACTAATTTTTTTAAGTTTCGAAAACCTTTTCTATACAAATATTTTACCCGTTTTCTTCCTTCTAGTTGCGACATTATTGCATAAAATGTATACCTGTTGACGATCAACAATATTTGACAAATAATGTTGTCATTCAGATTTGGCCATAGCCGACTATCTGCACAACCTACTATATACATTACTTCTGTCTTAGAATGTTACAAAAAAGAAGTATATTAAAATTAGAAAAAATAATAAATTCTGGATACTTCAGACGGACTATATAATACAATACAATACATAGCTGCTGAGCCATTTGAAATTTACATGTTTGATCGGCTATAAATAAAAAAGTAATGAAAATTTTTTCAAAATTATGAGTTTATTAGATAGTTCAAACCTTGAAATTTACAAACGAAAAACAATATCATTCAAAGGACCGCCACGACAGGCTACGGTACCCCATCCGAACAACCAAATTGTTCAGTACATTGTCGATTATTTGGGGGCTCAATCTCATGAATGGCGACTTCGATTATGTGTTTCAAGACATTAGTAGTTTCTGGATGGTTAGCATAACACTTATCCTCACAAATAATAGTCCAATGGAGTCAAATCACAGCATTTTAATAATCTACTAGTTACGTTGTGGGTAATATACCGTTGAAACGAAGCGTTTTACTGATAATGATGTTGGTATATATGCATATATATTCTGAATAATGAAATTTCAGTTTAAAGGAAATATTAAACTTACATAATTCTGTTTTTCTCCACCACTCTCCATCGTAATGACAGCAAAATACTGTCGTAGTATACGAAGAAACCATTGAAAAGCCTTTTATGAGATTAAGCACAGGATTTACTCCCCAATGAACGTAATGTCATACGAGTTTCTACAGAGAATCTTCGATTAATCCATATTAATTAGTCGGAAATTGTGTATTTTTATAGCCATAGTAAAAGTTGGCCAAAATATTACCTATTCCAAAAAATATCTTAACAAATGAATAAAATATTTGATGAATTGGTCCGTTACTTTGTGATAGTTCACTTTTATTGGAATCAAATAAGGAATTACTTTGTTTTCTATCACTTTTTATTAACTGAAAACTGAAACCGGGAGATCTTTCACAAGGGTCAAAGAACATCAATCTTCATTTAGGAAACAGAAAGATAGTTCTAAGTTTGCGAAACATTTTTTTGAAATCATATCTTTCCAGACTTGGACAAACTTGAAATATTGCACCTGGAAGCGAAAGTAAAAAACTAGACATCCTAGAATCCTTCGAAATATTTTAACACAAAAAGCACATTCCGACAATAAAACTATTAAATGAGCAGATGGCCTTAGGCACACCCCACTTTTCAAAGTTTTGCCAAAGTCTTCAACGAATATATCTATATAATAGTTGAGATACAATGTGTTTTTATTGAGTTTGAAACTGCAGTAAACACTACGAAACTCGAGTCACTGTATATTAAATTGATAAGAAGTGGTAGAAAACAAAGTTATTTCTTATTTCATTCCAATTTAAATGAGTATAACTAAAGCCGAATTGGCTGACTTGTCACACTATACCGGGTGTTAAAAAAAACGTTTCAATATTTTGGTAGCTAATTTTAGACCTCAAAATGAGTAAAAAGTTTCATGGGTGCGTAAATGAGCCGTTTTGTAGATATGAGCGATTTTCGGTTTTCAAAATATAAGCTATCGGGTGTTTTTTTAGAGTGACAGAACTTTCGATAGGGATAACTGTGATTTGACAGAAGGTAGAAGCCATGTTGTTTTGACATTTCTGTTCAGTAAGCATTGACAAATTATCATGGAAAGGCTCACGCCGCAACAACATTTACAAATTGTTGAAATTTATTTTCAAAATCAGTGTTCTATTCGCCAAACTTATAAAGCACTTTGTAAAATTTATGGTTTACATAATCGTCCATCAGAGCGGCTTATTCGTCGAACTATCGATAGATTTCGGACAACATTTTCATTCAAGGGATAGTGTTAATTATGATCCAGATTTGTCTATCCGTCGACGTTCACAACAAGTTGGACTCTGTGCATCCACCACATGGAAAATTTTGCATACAGATCTTGATCTATACCCATACAAGATCCAACTGGTTCAAGAACTAAAGCCACTTGACCATAGTAAGCGTTGTTTGTTTGCTGATTGGGCCCTAGAACAGCTTGAAGTTGATCCACTTTTTTATCCTAAAATTGTGTTTAGTGATGAAGCTCATTTATGGGTGGACGGCTATGTAAACAAGCAAAATTGCCGTATATGGAGTGAAAACAATCCTCGAGAAGTTCTGCAGGTTCCATTGCATCCTGAAAAATGCATTGTATGGTGTGCTTTACACGCTGTCGGCATCATCGGTCCATATTTCTTTAAAAACGATGCTGGAGCTAATGTTACAGTGAATGGTGCTCGTAACAGATCGATGATCAATGATTATTTGTTTCAAAATTTGAACGGTATCGACCCAGAAGTGTTTTGGTACCAACAAGATGGCGCTACACCTCATGCTGCTACCGTAACAATTGATTTATTGAAAGAAAGATTTGGCGATAACATTATTTCGAAAAATTGTCCAATTAATCGGTCTCCAAGATCATGCGACATAACTCCACTGGATTATTTTTTTTGGGGTTATGTCATTGGTTTATGCTGATAAACCAGAAACAATAGACTCTTTGGAAGCTAACATAACTCGTGTTATTGATGAAATAAGGCCTGAATTACTCGAAAAAGTGGTCCAAAATTAGTCTGGTCGAATGCGGTTCCTCAGAGCTAGTCGTGATGGACATGTACCCCGGAAATTATTTTTAAAACATAAATGTTATAAAATTATCTTTCAAATAAAGAAAAATTTGGCTTCAATCTTTCTCGTCGACTATCACTTCGTAAACCGAATCATTACTTGTCAGAAAAAAGTATTTATTGTGGTTAAACCCAGTCTTGGTGGTGTTCTGCCCATTGCCGACGAGTAGCTCTATGTCCAGGTGATAGCCGATGTACTCTTGAAGGTCTTCTTGCCCTTAAATTTAAGGAATACAACCGTCTTCTTATGGTACTGGTTGAGACTACCCGTCTATAGGTCCTCAAAAAATGACTTCGAAAGGCTGTTACAGATACCGTTCGATTCCTTCGAGTAAAATTTGCAATGGTCTTCCCTTGCAGATGTTACTCTGGGTCGACCATACACCGGTCTCGGGGCAACGCTGCCGGTTTCCAGGAAAAGGACCACTATGCGCCTTACTGAAGTGAGGAATAAGGCATTTCAAATTCGGGAATAATAACTTCTTCTGAACAACAAAGTGAAAGAAAGTAAAAACGGCTCATTTGCTGACCCATGTTTATATGAAATTTTTGACTTATTTTGAGGTCTATAATCAGCTCCCAAAATATTGAAACTTTGTTTTTTAACACCCGGTGTGTTGTGAATCATAACTTTTGTGACATAAGCTAAGGACAGATTATTTGGGGCTAAATATGACGATTAGATCAAATATGCTGAATAAAATATTGCCGTGGAAAAGATACTGGGCGTTAAAATTGATTTTTTTTCTTTTTTTGCTAATAATTTTACTGTTTATTTCTCAGTTGTTACCAAAATCGGCACAGAGGCATAACTTTGGACGAGGAATATTATTTTACGTTTTACTTCATTTTTTGTTGTAAGGGGTGAATTATTCCTGATGATGACATTAAATAATAGGTTTTTTGACAGTATCAGATAATAACTAACTCATCCGTCCTTGCCGTGTTCAAGTAGAGCAGAGTACAAGCGTTCGACGACTGACGTTCCAACGTGGAACAAGGTCATTGACTTCATAGGCAGACTGGCACCCCATTCCATATCTGATGAATTCAGGTGGTGCAAGTCGGAACGAAACACCGCTTCCCGAATTAAGAGGTTGAAGCTTCCTCATAACACCCCATTCACTTCAGAGCTTCAGAATTAATTCGTTAGACAATCTCTGGATAAGGATACAAAATGCGGCTACCTTTATAAGGGGACAGAATAATGTTTTCTTTGACATCCGGAAGTCTTTTATTACAATAATTTGCATAGAAATCGGACGAGGCCACGAAGAACATTTACTTTAAATTCGCTCTTTTTATGCTGAATTGTTTTTAATTCTTCTTTACTGTTGAAACAGAAGTCTTACGTTACAAGTTTCTTTATCGCCTGTTATTGGAAATCACCTTTGAGACAATGAATTTTTCAATTGCGCTTTTCACAAAAACGGGTAAAATTAAAGTGTTTGAACAAGAGTACCTATATTACGTGATTAAGATTTTTGTATCGTATTTTCTAATCAAAATCACTATCAGTGTTAACGCCAGGTATCTTTTTCCACAGCAATCTTTTATTAAGTCATATGTGCTATATTTTGGTCCAAATAATTCGTCCTTAACCAATGTCCGAATAGTTATGATTCACCCTGTAAATGAAGTAGTTTAAAATTTACCTTTATTCTTGACACTCTTATCAGAAACGAAAATTCTAAATGATTGGTTAGGCTTTTACGTTACAAACACACACAATCACTCTCAGGGTGAATGAGAAACATTATAGAGTTACACCACTGGCAGATATTAAAGTTTCATAAGAAGAGTGGGTTTCTATTCTTTTTCCACAGAAGCTAATAAATTACTCCCGGGACTATACATTTATGAAACAATACTTTTTGTGTATGGATAGAATGAAAACGACATATGCACAACACAAACGCAAGCAGGATTTTTACTCTTCGACAAAAGCTAACAGGCGAATGTTGGCAAATGAAAAATGAATTCTTAGTTCGAAAAATACCGCATTTCTGTTATGTTTCCTAGCGTAATACAGCCCAATGAAATATACCAAGTGAATATGAAGTTTTAGCTGGCATGACTAGGTATAGATTATGGAAAATAATTCGTTCTCTCGTTAGAACTCATTCAATTATGCAAGAATGGCTTTTCATCCCGCTACACTTAGGTACTACTTTTATTAAATTTTTCCCCCTAAAAACTAAATTGGGTCTCCAACACTTCCCACATTAATAACTTATCTTGTATCCACTGAAACTGGACTTTTATGTGATTACATTTGGTCAAATATCATTTCAGCAAAATGCCTATATTATTGCGCGTTTGTTCCGGGGAATAGCGTTTGGCCCATTTGTCCATAATTTTTGAATTTTGGGCCGAACATTGTCTTAAACGACTAAGTTGGACTCGTTGATGAAAAATCCGGGGTCAAAAGTAATTCTGTATGGCTGGCCGTCGGTAAAACTTTTGAACGGAAAAAGCTAGAGACTTGAAACATTCCGGGTAGGTTTGCAGGCTAAATATCTCGGTTAGAATTTCATTAAAAAAAAACTGCACACAGTTTTTATGTTTCACGGTTTATTCAGAATCCTCAGACGTGTTTTGGTCTTTCAACCATCTTCAAAGGAGTACAAAAAGTAACTAAACTTAAAATAGAAAATGTTCTTTCATTACACTTAGGAGATCTGTGTATTTTTATGGCGCATCAAAATAACAGATTCCAATATATAGAGTGTTTTTTTTTTTGGAGAGATAGAACTTCATATTGAAATAAAACACATTTAAATTAAGATTGCAGCCAAATTTTTTTTATTTGAAAGATATTTTTATGACATTTATGTTTTAAAAATAATTTCCGGCATATGTCCATCACGACTAGCTTTGAGGAACCGCATTCGACCATACCAATTTTGGACCACTTTTTCGAGTAATTCAGGCCTTATTTTTATCAATAACACGAGTTATGTCGGCTTCTAAAGCCTCTATTGTTTCTGGTTTATCAGCATAAATCAATGACTTGACATAACCCCAAAGAAAATAATACGGTGAAGCTATGTCGCATGATCTTGGAGGCCAATTAAATAATGTTATCGCCAAATCTTTCTTTGAATAAATCAATTGTTACGGTAGCAGCATGAGGTGTAGCGCCATCTTGTTGGTACCAAAACACTTCTGGGTCGATACCGTTCAAATTCTGAAACAAATAATCATTGATCATCGATCTGTAACGAGCACCATTCACTGTAACATTAGCTCCAGCATCGTTTTTAAAGAAATATGGACCGATGATGCCGCCAGCGTGTAAAGCACATCATACAATGCATTTTTCAGGATGCAATGGAACCTGCAGAACTTCTCGAGGATTGTTTTCACTCCATATACGGCAATTTTGCTTGTTTACATAGCCGTCCACCCATAAATGAGCTTCATCACTAAACACAATTTTAGGATAAAAAAGTGGATCAACTTCAAGCTGTTCTAGGGCCCAATCAGCAAACAAACGACGCTTACTATGGTCAAGTGGCTTTAGTTCTTGAACCAGTTGGATCTTGTATGGGTATAGATCAACATCTTTATGCAAAATTTTCCATGCGGTGGATGCACAGAGTCCAACTTGTTGTGAACGTCGACGGATAGACAAATCTGGATCATCATTAAAACTATGATTTACAGCAGCGATACTTTCTTCTGTACGTACAGTTCTTTGTCTTGTTGTTGTTGTTGCATCGAGTAGAGAAAATGTTGTCCGAAATCTATCAATAGTTCGACGAATAAGCCGCTCTTATGGACGATTAAGTAAACCATAAATTTCACAAAGTGCTCTATAAGTTTGGCGAATTGAACACTGAATTTGAAAATAAATTTCAACAATTTGTAAACGTTGTTGCGGCGTGAGTCTTTTCATTATAATTTGTCAATGCTTACTGAACAAAAATGTCAAAACAACATGGCTTCTACCTTCTGTCAAATCACAGTTTTCCCTATCGAAAGTTCTGTCACTCTAAAAAAACACCCATTAGTAATGTTTCCAAAGAGTATTGGGGAATTTGTTAAATTCTCGTTTTTATCAATGGCTTTTTTGATTGAAAGAATCTCCAAATGGTTCATCAATTTATCCTTTTTAATATTATATAGTAAAGTGGCATCTTTCACATTAAAAAAATGATTATTTTCTATACAATGTTCTGGGAAACCGGTTCATTTCTGGTTTTTCAAAATAGACATCCTATGTTCTTTGATTCTATGTTGTAAACATCGGCCTGGCCTGTTTTTCTTATATTTGTAGCATTACAATAATTACATTTAATTTAATAAATCCCCGATTCAGAAAAGTTGATGTTTCTTTTTTTATTGTTCACCAACATCTTAGCTAAATTATTTCTATTTACTGCTAAAGAATTAATTCCCATTTTATGAAGACCCTTAGAGTCCTACTGCTGAAACCTTTTATATGAGCCATTAAAAACCATAATTTCTTTTATTCATAAGGATCATTCATATTGATATAATTTTTTTTTAAATATTGTGGTAAGTTTTCTTTTTAATCATTTTGTCAATGAATATAAATGTTAAGTATATTCTCGTTAGTTTTGAAAATGGGTTGAAACCCGAAACAAATATGTCAACAACAAAAAATTAAACTTTTGTGAAACTTAAGCCAAGTGATTTATTTACCTTATTAATATCCAAAATGTTTCATCAAGTAGTTTGCAAGAAATCAATATATTTGTTTCATTTAATTTGATTTAGAAAAATTTTTATGAAATTCTTTAGATTGAATTTGTAGGCCTTTAAATGACTTTAAATTGAGAACTATATATTCTAACTTCTACAATATATTTGGAAACTATATACAAAAACTATCAACATCTTATTTCGTGAGTTGAATTTTGATCTTGTGATATATTTGAATCTGAATTCAAGGTCTAGAGACCTAAATAGCATCTATCAAATGTTGGAGTTCTCGTTCAATTATTTTTATTGTATCCTTCATTTTGAGAATTTTAGATAATTTTGGAATAGTGGATTTTCTTTTATTTGTATGTTAATATACGTACTCATATAGTTTTTCTTAATACATTTCATTAATACGTTTCATGTCGGGATGTAAAAAGTTTTTTGCGAGACATTAAAAAATATTTTATATTGATTATAAATAATTATTTAAATATTTTAATATTAGCTTTCTACATATTTAATTTTGAGAATTGTATTTAATAATTATAACTTCAGGAATTAAATTAAAATAATGTCATATAATCATTATATCAAACGACATATAAAATAAACATTCATTATAAGACATCCAAATGATACAACAAAATCCAATAAATAAAAACTGTTTTACCAAAATCCTATAAATTAAATATTATAGATATAATATTATATATATATATATATATATATATGTATATATATATATATATATATATATATATATATAATATTATATCTATAATATTTAATTTATAGGATTTTGGTAAAACAGTTTTTATTTATTTATATATATATATATATATATATATATATATATATATATATATATATAAATAGAATAGACAAAATTATGTTTCTGCTAATCAATCTTATGAAAACAAATATCTTTCAAAAATGTTCAACAAAACCTTAAGAGTTTCATCATAAAACTATCTTACTTAGAATATTCAATATTATTGGATATCTAACTAAGTTACTTTCTATAAAATCTCAAGATATGTAAAAACAAGTTTTAAGAGAGACTTTGCTTCGTCAGTATTCAAATAATTCATATTCAATAAAATATAACACCAATCAACAACAAATATTTACTCACCCATCAACAATTTAGAAAACTTCTGGTAAATGAATACTGAAAAATTTAAATGGAGTAAGGTTTACTACAAATGAATAATTCTCTGGTTTACTCTTGATCTAAAAGATTGAAAGACAATTTAACGGCCTCTGTTATAGCACAAGGACTATCTATTCTATAAAGAATGTTAAGGAAACCAAATAATTATATATTATGAATAAAATAACATAAATAGAGGTCAATACTTGATAGAAGGTATATAAAATTGTTTAAATATTTTAATATTTGCCTTCTACATATTTAGTTTCAAAAATTATATTTAATAATTATAACTTCAGGAATTATGGAGAAAGCTAATATTGAAATATTGAAATAATTTTATATACCTTCTATCAAGTATTAACCTTTATTTATGTTAGAATATAAATAAGGATATCATTTGGATAGTTTTTGTATATAGTTTCAATATATGCTGTAGAAGTTAGAATATATAATTCTGAATTTAAAGTCATTAAATAAATTACTTCTATCAAGTATCAACTTACATTCGAATCGATTTTTAAAATTTTTAGTGGTTTTCAGAAAAAATTTTCTAATTAATATTAGAAATGTTTGTTTGAAAACCCTTCAACGTAATATTCAGTTCAGATGAAATGTGATTCCGAATAAGTTTGGCGGTTTGTATTTCCAAATTATACCCATCTTGAATAAATAATCGACACGTCATGCAGCAAAAAATCGCACACCAAGTTACCGGGTTCCAACAACCGCCCTGGGTGAAATTTTTGTATGTCGAACATCGACGTCGGCAAAAAAAAACGGTTCCCAACTCTCAAATGCATGTTTTTCTGAACAGGTGTTTCCCAATTCCGCCCGCTAGAATTCGAAAAGGTTCTCTCTGGCGAAAAATTATCTCCTGGAACTGGACCGCAGAGGATTTGGAGCTCGTAAAGGGTGACACGCCCACCTTCTGCCGACCATCAAGTTCAGTCGATGCCAGGCAGGACGCTGGGTGAGCGTCGCGACGTCGGAGTGAATATTCGAAGACGCGTCTCGGCCAACAGATGAATAAATAACCGTAATAATTCCTTTGAATGGAGCATTCGATTTGTAAAAGCGGTGCTTCAGTGAGTGTTTCGATTGGACGGCAATTAGGGGTTATTTCTTTCAGATATTACGAAATATTGAAACGATTAAACTTTTTTCTCTTGAAAGTAGAGGAATTTGATGTTTATTTTTATTCTTCTTAATTAATAACGTTTACTTGATTCCGATATATTTTATTATTCCAAACATTTAATTCATTCACATTCAACTCACGTACTTTTAAATGATTTGATTTTTTCTTTATTTGAAAATATACCTTCAGATTTTTCTTCTTATCTTTTTTATCGTTATGTTACTAAAGGTGTCATTGAAATTATCAGTTTTTTCAGTTTCGTCACATTTAAACGCACAATAATTTTCTCAGTAGATTCTTTGATTTGTTGAAATACTTGTTCAATGACTGCTTTGATAAGATATATTATAACTTCTATTATTGTATAAGACATTGAAGTTTAAGATTTTTTATTTTGTTTCTTATTTTCAACGAACAAATTCTTCGTAATTTGATGAATATTTAATTCATATTTACACAAGTAAATTTTGAAAAATTACATTTTTTTAATATGGGTATATTGAAAAGATATACTGTATTCTATTTTTTTCATTATGCTAAAAATTATTAGGTAACTTATGATAAGCAAGTCGAAAGATTTTTATCAATTGGAAGTTCATATTCTTTGAATGAATCATATTCTTTAGCCGTGATAAAATTCAGTATTCAATATCGCAATATTTTTTTTATAGATGTTTTATTAGTGGAAGTTTCGATTGGTTGTTAATGAGGAGCTACTTTTTTTAGATAACACGAAATAATGAAACAATAAATATTTTTTCTATTACAATTTACCCTTTTTTTGTTTCCAATAAATTTTCCTGATTTTTCCAATATATTTTTTATTTTCTATCCATAAAATTAGTAGGCATCCTGTGTACAGGGTGCTCTATAAGCTGTTTTTCTCATTCAGCCAAAATTCAAAATGACAAATACTAATATGTCATGAAAAATTATTAATTTCTCAGATGATTTTTGCCAATTAAACACACAAAATTTATCGACTGAGAAATCTACTTCACGCCAGAAAAAATTTGAATTTCAATAACCACAGTCAGTTTGTTTACAGGATTCATTGATTTGTGAAAACATAACATACTGAGTGTTTTGATTTAATGCAATGAGAGACTACTGACATCTAAACGATAATACTCAATTCTATCAGAAGTAGGAGGACTTACCTAATGTGTACTGTAATTTTTTCTTTTAATATCTATAAAATAAAGGGTGGGCCATCTAGAATTTGCATTTTGAAGTAGTTGTTATTGCTAATCTGGCAACACTTCTTCCATTCATATTTTGACAGAAAGTTAGTTTAATATTGGACATTCACGAAATTTACGCTTGAAGAAAACTGGAAAATATAAAAAACGTGGTGAATCTTCTATCCAAACTGTTAGAAATTCACGTGGAAAATTCAATAGAAATGAAACGTCCTCATGGCAATTTGTGGATCAATTTGTTCGTGAAACTGGATCGTTATTTGATAAAACAACCCTTTCACGTCCTCGTCCAGTGAGCACACCTGAAAACGTTGCTGCTGTAGCCCAGAATCAACATCAACTCGTCATCTTGCTCAAGAACTGAACATTGGTCGCACTTCTCTGAGGATAATTTTGCATACAGTCCTCGGTATGAAGGCTCACAAAGTTTAACCAGTGCAAGAAGTGAAGCCTCGTAACCTTCCGATGCCTTTTCACTTCACTCAATGTGCTAATGGTCGCATGACCAAAGATGAGCATTTTCCCCGAAAAATCATCTTTAGCGATGAAGCTCATTTTCACCTCGGAGGACTATTTTTTGTGGGAATCCGTGAAGATTAAGTGTTATGCTAACCATCCCGAGACGATTGATGCCTTGAAAGACAAATTAGAAGTTGCCATTCATGAGATTCATGAGAAAGTTGAGTTGATCGGATTGGGTACTGTAACCAGTGGTGGTAGTCATTTGAATTATATTATTTTTCATTCGTAAATATCAAGGTTCAACCTTCCGAATAAACTCACAACTTTGAGAAAATATACATTAGTTTTTCATTTATAGCCGATCAAAAATGCAAATTTCAAATGGCTCACCCTTTATTTTGGTATTTGTAGATACTTTAGACCACACATTCATTTGTCAGTTAAACTCATTGTGCCGATTTTATTTTTCCAATGGAGTTCATCGATAAGATCTTAATTCGATTTTTGCATGTTTCGCTTCAGCAATTTTTTTTTCAAAGCGATAATTTTTCTTTTTCCTCTGCATTTTACTGCTTGATACTTTTCGAACTGAAATGTCTTAATCAAATATTGAAGACCCTTTATTGATTTTCGTTGGTATTATTTTCAACGTGCCCCCTTTTTTCTCTACATTCAAAAAAGATCACAGTATTTTTCAAAAAAAACCGACTTCTTGCCTGATTCATTAAAGGAGCTGAATATAATTGAAATTAACAATGAATAAAAAATTTTATTATTGAAGAGACTGAAATTAGAATGGATATATTAAAAAATGTTGGAGTACATTTTGAAGATGAAATAAACATATAAAATTGTGGGTGATATAAAACAGGACAGAAAACATGAAATCTTCTAAAATGAACATAATTCAGGAAATCCACCTGCATCTACTTTTCCTGTTAATATCAGGTAAGATATATTTCCAATATCTTTAATATTTATTCAAGGCGAAAGCTTTCGTTTTATTTTATTTGAATAGGAAGGAACGAACGATAAAATTTGTCATTCGAACGTCAGGAAGGAAATATAAAAAATGTCAAGTGGAGGCCAATTCCTGGATTGACTCTTATTCACAGTATGGGAAGTAAACCTAGAAATATAGAGCAACAGTCTGAATGAATTATTCAAATGGGAAAACCCTGACTTCTGTATTTCTCGAAAGCTACGTACATTATTGAAGACAGACAGTTGTTTATTATACACACGTAGAAAGACCATTCGAAAGAATACATTTTCATTTTCAATATTTTACGGAAAACCTTGGGGAGTAGCGTTTAATGGCAAATATTTCTTTCTTCTTCAAGCACGTAGAAAAATAAACAAAGATATTTCCTTTCATAATTCATCCACAATGTGGTTAATAAAAAAGATTTACTTTGTTATTTCGAACAGAGGGTAGTCGAAGAATTTCTCACTGAAATTGAAATTTATACATGGCTTTCTAGAGGGATGAAATATTGCACTACACAATTGGTTTCAAAAATATATCCGTTTTTCGAAAGTTCTGTATCCTCCTTAATAAAGGTGGGTCATTGAAAGCTTGCATTTTGAAGTAGTAGTTACTTCGAGTTTGGCAACACTTCCGTCATTCGTCGATTTATGCTTGAACAAACTGGAAAATATCAAAACCATATTTCCAAAGTGCTGAATCTTCTATCCAAACTGTTAGAAATTTACGTGAAAAATTCAATGAAAATGAAATGCCCTCACGCCAATTTGTGGATCAATGTATTCGTGAAAACTGGAACGTTATTTGATAAAATAACCCGTTCACGTTCTCGTCCAGTGAGCACACCTGCAAACATTGGTGCTGTAGACCAAAATGTGGTTGAACATCTATCAACATTAACTCGTCATCGTGCTCAAGAACTGAGCATTTCTCTGAGGACAATTTTGCATGAAGAACTCGACATAAAGGCTTACAAAGTTCAACTAGTGAAAGAAAGGAAGCCTCTGCACCATTCGATGCGTTTTCACTTCCACCAATGCATGCATTTTCCCAAAAAAATCATCTCTAATGATGGAGCTCATTTTCACCTAGGAGGACTATTTTGCTGGGGATCCGTTAGGAATAAGTGTTACGCTAACCATCCAAAAACAACTGATGCCTTGAAACATGAAATCGAAGTTGCCATTCATGAGATTGAGCCCCAAACAATCGAAAATAACTGAAAACTTTAGTTGAGTAGCTAGTCATGGAGTTATTTGAATTATATTGTTTTTCATTCGGAAATTTCCAGGTTCAACGTTTCTAATAAACTAACATTTTTGCAAAAACATTCAATATTTTTTTATTTATTGTCTATAAAAAATGAATATTTTAAATGGCCCACCTCTTATTTGCACAGATTCAAGCGCTAAATGAAAACATAAGAGCTGTTATTCACAAAAGTCTGAAAGAACAGTCGAGGCAAATATTGTGTTCCATTATCAATTTAAGGTTTGTACTCAATAGATAACTTGAGACATAAATAATTATATTAAAATGAGTTTAATTAAAATAAATGAATTGAATTAAAATTGAATGAAAATATTGAGTTTTCCTCTAAATTTTCAAAATGAAACTTCTTGTTTGTATATATTTTATTATTAAACTTAGAACTATAAAGAATTGAATGCATGTGGCAAGAATTATGCAGGGTGTCCCAACGAAAATTTGAACCCCCTGCAGAACTCTGAAACGAGGAATTTTCGAAGATTTTAAAAAAACAAGTCAACTTCTGTTTTGAGGGGGACGAATTTCTATCATGAATTTGTTCCGAAAACGCAACCCCCATGAAAGTGGTATTAACACCAACATTTTTTGAATAGGAAAGAGATGTCGAGTGTTCATTAACTTGAAACTTATTTATGTTCTGTACACAACCCAGTTTGAATGTTTTTGCTTCAAAAACATTCGATTTTCTTATCGTTTATTATGGAAAAATGTGTGAAAATATCATTGTATGGAGGTTGGTGGTGGTCTTTTGAATAATAGATACGTTAGTTCTTTAAATAGTTTCACGTTTTTTTCTGTTTGAGTTACCCTTCTGATAATGTTCAATATCAAATTGCTCAAAAAAAAAATCACCTAATTTGAAAATTTCAACTAGGATCAGGATGTTTAGAGAACAAAAAAAGCTTTTTAACTAAAACACATCCGCCATCTCTTTCCTATTAAAAAAAAAATTGGGGGTCGTTGCCACTCTCAGGTGTTTTTTTCGGAACAATGTCGTCATAGGAATTCTTTCTCCCTAATACAGAACTTGAAAATTATTTTTGGATGCTTCAAAACTCTTAGGTTCTTGAGTTTGGGCGGTTCAACATCACCTTTTGACGGTAAGTTCAAATTTCATTATTTCGTGAACAGTGAACCGATTTCGAAAATTTTAACACAGAACATAAATAACTTTAAAACTAACCAACACTGGACATCCCTTCCTTATTAAAAAAATGTTGGGGGTAGATGCCACCTTAATGGGGGTGGTTTTTTCGGAACAAACTCATGATGAAAATTCGGTCCCCTCAAAACTGTTTTTTTTAATTTTCGAAAATTCTTCTTTTCTCAGTTCTGGGGGGGTAAAATTTTCGTTGTGACACTCTGTATATCTATATGTGAAAATAAAAACCTGAAAAATTCATAAAAGCACATACCTAGTAATATAGTAGCTTTACAGCTGTCCTACATTTATATCTATGTACTGATTAAGCAACATGACGTTTCTTATATTTTTTCTTTGACCCAAAATAAGTTGAGAAAAAGCTGCCCCTAGTCTATGAACCCAGATCTCTTGATTGCGAAGCAAATACGTTTGCTATCCACATGAATTGAAAACTTGCGCTTCTACTACCACTATAATGTTATAACCGAAAAATTTATTTTTCAGGAAGTTCTGATAAATGAAATCATAAGTTGATGAAGAACGAAAAAAAATGCTTACTGTTTTTCTTTCAATTTGTAATTATTAGGTGTATAAATTAGTTATGGCGGTTTTTTATTCGAAAATTGATGCTTTATGGTGAAAAATTCGTTATACTTTCACAGTTAAAATTATTGTCCGTCGCTAGTAACTGTTTTTTCCATCTTTCTGGCAATTGATGGATCCCATCGATCCATGTTTTGACGTCATTGTAATTGGAGAAGCGCTGGTCAGCCAGGCCATGTTGCATTCATGTGGACAGATCGGAAGGAGCAATGACTGGGCTGTATGGTGGGTGGAGTAGTATTTCCCATTCGAGTGTTTCTAAGTACGTTTTAACAGGCGACACAACGTGTGTCATGCTACAAAATAACTATTTCGTGTCTGTCGGCGTATTGTGGCCGTTTTTATCGCAATTTTCGACTCAAACGCATCAATAAAGATGGGTAGACCTCCCTTGTGATCCTTTCGTTTGATTGTAGAAACGGCGTTCGATGTCTCTTCATTTCAATTCATACGTCACCCAATTTCTTACCTTTCGAATAATTCCCATTTTTAACGATGGCAAAAGGCTGGTTGAGTGACTTCAAGTGTTTTTGCGAGTTCTTCTTGCGTTTGTGATGGATCTTAATCGAACCTTGCCTCTAATTCTTCATTCTCAAACTTTGGTGGAGCTCCGGGTTGTTTTTCGCTTTCCAAATCAAAATTGCCATTTTTAAATCAGGCAAACCACTTCTCACACGTTAGTTCATCTGAAGTATGGTCACCATAAACATCTATTTACTGAAATACGATTGCTTTCGGCAGCCTTTCTCTTCATTCTGAATTAATGAAGTAAAACTCCCCGTAAAACCACATTATTCAGTACAAAAGTTGACATTTTCAGAGCACACAAAAATTAGGTTGTTTACACTTCAGCAAAATTGTTTTAAATTTAACACACTCTGTTTTGGAAGTGTAAAGAATCATGATCCAGGTTTGCAGGAAATTTGTTCTTATTTTCATAAGTAATATCTATCCTATCAATTTGTTTTACCTATTCAGGGGCACTGTATATCGGTATTATATTGACCGATTTGTACATTTATGTTAATGAAGGAAAATATTAACCTTGCAATATTTGAACAAAGTGGTACAACCTCTTGCTTGAACTCTACATATAATCACCTCTGAGAAATTAATCAACGATGTTTTCAGGGATATTGAATCATTCCCTTTGCGAACCGATAATTAATTCCTGTCTATAATTTTCTTCCTAATGGCTTTGGATACATGATCTCACGAGTGCTTAATTGGATTCAAGTCCGGCGAATTAGGAGGCTACTCCGATCTTTCAACCCTCCCCAAGTGCAAATTATACAAATTGTGATCGATACGCCGAGGGTTAATATCCATGAGGATAAAATCTTGTCCAATTTCTTTACGGAGAGGAAGGATATTACCACAATAATATTTGCCTCATAAATTCGACCATACATCGTTCCTGGGATATGAATAATTTCGGTTCTTCTCTCATACATTACTCTTCCCTAAAACATTTCGGTCCTCCTTTTAGTAGAGCAACCTCTTTAGCTGTGTTCAGTTTACTCTGATTTTCCGTGTCTGTCCAGACTAGCATCACTCATTAGGTCAAATCTAGATTCGACTCTAAAACACATTTCCAGAGTGGAGTAAACTTTAATGCAAATATTTCCATAGCATTTTATTTTAGCTTACCTTTAATGAGGACTTAGCTTTACATTTCAGTTATCTACGTCTTCTTAATCCTAAATTTACATTGCGTCAGATAGTAACGGTGGAAATGGCTGTATTTAGATTTTTTGGCGGTGGCACAGTCACAAATATATTTTTCCTAGATGTTTGCACTAAATAGCGATATTTCCACGAATGACCACTTTACGGTGCATCATGAAAAAATACGCAACTGAATCTTTCAGTTTGAAAATCTAATAGTACTACGAAACACGACTAACTGTTATTAAATAAAACTAGTGATAGTCAACAAAGTAATTTCGTTTTTCTAACTAAAATGATCGATCACAAAGTAACGGACTATTCTATCCAATATTGTTTTCATTATTAAAATAATTATTTCAAAAATTGTAATGTATTCCAGCAACAAAATGATACGAGTGTTATTTGTGTTGTTTACAGATACTTGAAATATCCATCTTCGTCATAAAAGGACGATGGTAACATAGATTCTCGATACACAAACTTATTGAGGTACATTTACGAGAATGCCACTATTCATTCACATTGAAATCAATGAAGACCTGAAAACAGAAAAAATCACATTGAATAGAAGGGCACGTCTGTGCTGTACTATCTCTCCAAAATTATTCACTCTCGCACTGGAGAACATCTTCAAATCGTTAGAGTGGGAAAAGAAAGGAATTAACATCGATGGATCTTACATAAATCACCTTCGATTTCCGGTGGATATCGTCCTGATTAGCAGTGATGCCCAAGAACTGGCAACAATGCTAGGAGAAAAGAATGCTGCAGAAAAGGTTGGTTTAAGAATGAACATATCGAAAACCAAGGTAATGAGTTACAGTGAGGAAGATATATGTTTACATAGAAAAAAGTATCAGAATACATTCATCTTGGACATACCATCAGAATGGGTAGAGAGAATCAGACTGAAAAGTTGGGCAGACGAATAACACTGACATGGGCGGCTTTCGGAAAGATGAAACACATACTGAAGAACAACTGAATCCCTATAAACTTGAAGAGGACAGTATTTGTATTTGACAGTATTTGTATCTGTATATTGCCAGTAGCGACATACGGTTTGGAGACTATGACACTGATGAAAAAATCCGCGAACAAACTGAGAATAATGGACGATGAAACGTGCGATACTTGGTTTGACTCTTATGGATAAAGTAAGAAATGAAGAAATACGACAACGAACAAACATACAGCGCGTTTCCGATCAGAAATAGCAATGGGTGGGGCACGTGGCTCGTCACGATTCTAACAGATGAACTAATAAACTAACACTGGAGACTAGACAAACCAAACGCTGTGTCGAAAGACCTCAAAGAAGATGGCTCGACGAGAATCAAGTCTCAGGTGGGAAATAAGTGACAAACTATAGCCCAAAACAGATCATAGAGGAGAAATCTGAAGGAGGCCTATGTCCAGGAATGGATGAACAATGATTGAAAAAGAAGAAGAAGAAGAAGTCATAAAAGGACAAACTGTCGACTGGATGGGTCATTAAAGACGAAGCAAATGTAATAAAAATTGTCCGCGCACGAAAAACTTTAAAGCAAATGGTCGCCTGTTTTTTGACTGGACAAGTCGCCACAGTTCCGTTAGAGCAACGTTGAGCGGTCAATTCTGAATAGCCCACCAGCATTTGTTTGCTAGAAGTGTGAAAGAATCAAGGAAACCAGTGGCAGAACACGAATCATTTTGCACCACAACAATGATGCAAACTTTCATATATCAGGTCAAACAAAAACGTTTTTGAGCAGTCCAAATATAGAACTGATTCCTTCTTATTCCTGCAGATCAAAAATAAAATGCGAGGTCAGTGTTTTTCGACGCTTGAAGAATCACTTCAATCAGAATGGAAAAGTCCTTCGAAAATTGGTTCAAAGTTATGCAAAAGTGTATTGATTTCAATGGAGAATATTTTGAAGAACAATGAAGCTGATTATAAATATTTGGTCTTATTGGTATAACTCAAAACTTCAGTAGCAACTCTCATATTTGACCTCTGTGGACAAATATTTTATTCCAAACACTTGACGAAATTTAAACAATCATTAATAAGGAGTATGAGCTATGGTAAAAGAAAGTTCTAGATATCAAAACAGTGTAAAATACATCTGTATAACAATTCTATACTCAAAAAACTCGACAAGGTTTTGTAGATCACAGAGGCAAATTGTTTAACAATACACTAGCGCCATCTAGAGTATGCAAAATGCACACACAGAGACTCTAAGATATACAATACCTTGTCGAGTTTGTTTGAGTATAGAATTGTTATACAGATGTATGTTACACTGTCTCGATATCTAGAACTTTCTATTACCATACCTCATACTCCTTATTAATGATTTATAGTACAGATCAGCCAATTTATTTTAAATTTGAACAATTTTAAAGCGTGGACCACCTTGCATTTGCATTTAGGAGTAGTGGTTATTTCGAGTTTGGCCACACTTCTGCAATTCGTGTTTTAACAGAGACTTAGTTTAATATTTGACGAAATGGGATTTACGCTTGAATAAAACTGGGAAATATTCAAAACTAATTTCCAAAGTGGCGAATCTTCTATCCGAACTATAAAAATTTTGGAAAATAAAAATGAAAGTCTCTCACGACAATTTGTGGATCAATTTGTACGTAGAAACTGGATCGCCATTTGATAAAACAACCCGTTCACGTTTTCGTCCATGCGTTTTCGACCATGCATTTTCACTTCGCTTAATGGGCTAATGATCGCATGGAGAAGATAAAAATTTTCTAGAAAAATCATCTTTAACGATGAAGCTCATTTTCACCTCGGAGGATGTCAACTGTAAAGATTCGTTATGGATAAGTCTCACATTAACCATTCAGAGAGTCCCAAACAATCGACAATGTACTGAAAAAGTGAGTTGATCTGATACTTTTGCCAGTTGTGGCGGTCATTTGAATGATATTGTTTCTCATTCGTAAATGTCAAAGTGCAACCTTTTTAATAAACTCCTTACTTTGAAAAAATATTCATTAGTTTTTAAATTAGAGCCGATCAAGAATACAAATTTCAAATGGCCCTACCTTTATAAGCGATATGTTAGAAATGAATACGTGATAATTTCGGTAATTTAGAATATCTTCCGTTATTATAAAGACAAAATAATATTTGTGAAAATATGATTTTCAATTCTTTCTTATTTCTTTCCGTATTTCAAGTGAATCAAATGAAATTACATGATATTCACCTGTTATTCTTTATCTTTTTCTGTATAAACGATGAATATTTTACAGGATACCACCCAAAAATTTCGAATAATGTTACCGTTAACCTTTGCAGACGATTATTGCGTCTTTATGATCAGTCTGAACGACTTTCGTGCCCGTCAAAATACTCTTTTATTATTATCATATGAGGATATAAAAGAGGATTTTTCTATCCATTATTCAAAATCGAAGAATCGAAACTCTCTATTTTATTCTGAATATTGTCTATATAGAAGTTGCACACAAACGGAAATACACAACCAAACTTAAATAATAATCCAGTATTTTATGGAAAGAAATTTTTTATGAAGAAAATTCCAAAAATTAACTGAAACGAATTAAATTTCTCTACAGATGTAATATCAGATGTTTAATTCAATGAAAGACACTTAATTCATAATGAAATGGAAATTCAAAGTGAAATATGATTTCGATTTAATCTCTCATTAGGAGTGTAAATGCTTCGTGCGGTTTTTTTTTTTCGAAAATTGAAGCTTTCCAACGATGGAACATGTGGGTATAAAAATTTGAAATAACTATCATAGTTTAGATTTGATATTTCTGAAGAGTTTCAAATAAAACGAAATGTGGACATATAGAATATTGTATTCGGATTATGAGTGTTGAATTCTATTTTTATGGTTATATACACGCCCTGTTTTGACACACTGTGCATGGCCGTATCGCAGAGAAACAGTAGGTGTCGGATGAATGGATTTTTAATTGAATATTCATATTTTACGTACCTAAAGAAGATAATTTTAAAATTGCAAAAGGTGGAGAATTTATTATCTCCACGATTCCTGAGGGGTTCATTTTTCGAATAACACGTATGAAACGAAAAAGAATTATGGTGTGAAGAAAATTGAATTTTCCGTTGATATGTAGGTTTTTTTTCAGCTGATATTTTTGTGTTTCACGAATATAGATGGAATCTATTAAGAGTTGGGAGAATACATACCTTTATTATTAGTAATATTTTTCAATAATAAATAGGTAGTGTATTCATGTGTAGTGTATACATCTACAAATGTACTGATCACAGTTTCTTTTGGTTGCTAAGGGCAACTTAAATCAGTCTTCTTTTGAAAATTATATTTGAGCTTTTCTTCAATTATTCTCGTTGAAAAAAGACTGAACTTCGAAAGCAGTCTGTATAAAACCAAAGAGAAAATATACCGACTTCAACACTATTCCCGTAATGCCCAGGTCTGGTCCCTAAGGACTATTATTTTCTCCTCTATCCCAAAAGTTAGCTGGGGGAGAAGAGAGACTTGTCTTAAATTAGGGAGGTAATGTGGAAATGATGCATATTTTGGGTACCTTCATTATTTATAATTTAGGAAAGGTAAATATCAGACTATATTGAGTCATCCCATGAATATGGGTCGCTCATTTACTGTCCCTGGCCATTTCGTTAGATTCACTGCAGATTATTGGCATTCTTTGCATTTCCCAACTTCAGGAGTACATTCCATCAAAATGGTTAATTAAATGTAGCAAATAAAACAAAGGGGAATTTTTCACTTGATAGAAGGCTTTTTCAATATATTAAATATCAAACAGAGTAATTCTGTTATATCCCGCTACAAATTTTTATTTTATAAAATTTCTTAAAAATTTTTTGAAATTAAATTGAATGAATGTCACAGAAAACACTATTTCATTTTTAGTAGACATAAAGTAGCAAAAGAAGATAATAGATTCCAAAGAAATTACAGAATATTGATCGAACTTCCTCCACAAACATTTGATATCAGTTATAATAAAAAGTGATAGAAAACAAAGTAATTCCTTATTTCATTCCATTAAAATGAACTATCACAAAGTAACGGACTACCCCATCCAATATTTGAAGCAAGTATGAGGATGTCGAGTTTGCCATTCATTTAGCATTGATTTAGAATTCTTTCTGTCTCAACTTCAGATATGATTCAACAACTTCTCTTCAAAGGGGCTTACTTTGGATACATACAAATTCAACCATTTCGAGCTCAAATATGAATATAAAAGCTGAAAACTAATTATATTGAGTGGTCATCCTATGTGAATTGAGATAAACATTTTCCCATATCCTAAAACTAACTTATATGCAAGCTAAACTTAATGTAATAGGCAATTGAATGAATACTTGCTATATGAACATGTAGAATCGGTATTTATATATTTGAATCCTATAAATAAAATCAGTTTAACCACAAATTATCACACGGACTTTCCTGGAACAGTCTATTTACTTTATGAATATGATAAAACTCTTGGGTAATATGAAAAAGATGTGGTAGTATCAGTTTTTGCTCGATAATCTGAAAGACACAAACTACACTGGTTAAAACAAACGAATAGGATTCTCTAAGAAATCTAATAAATTCCTACTAAATACCATTAAGGATTTCTTTTATCACTTGGTACAATTTTTCAGTAATTGAGTTTAATTGTTGGATTTCTTATTTGTTTTATTCAGATATATGGCGAAAGGTATTTGGTTGTTGCATCATGGTTTGAACATCGGCTGAATGAACCGGTTTAATGAAGCAAACGCAAATCTTTTGACCAAATTTGACTTTAATCATAAACATAGTCCCCTTCAAGATCGATATAATGATTCCAGCGCTTCTGTACGATTACTACGAAATTGAACAAGGTATTTTTGATCTTTACATTACAATGATGTTCCCAGGGTCCAGCAATCCAAGCCTCTCAAAAATCTCTAATTTTTTCCTAGAAATCTAAATGGAATGGTAGTATCGGGTGTTTTTTTAGAGTGATAGAATTGAAATAAAACACATTTAAATTAAGATTGAAGCCAAATTTTTTTTATTTGAAAGATAATTTTATGACATTTATGTTTTGAAAATAATTTCCGGCATATGTCCACCACGACTAGCACTGAGGAACCGCATTCGACCAAACCAATTTTGGACCACTTTTTCGGGTAATTTCATCAATAACACGAGTTATGTTGGCTTCCAAAGTGTCTATTGTTTCTGGTTTATCAGCATAAACCAATGACTTGACATAACCCCAAAGAAAATAATCCAGTGGAGTTATGTCGCATGATCTTGGAGGCCAATTAATTGGACCATTGGGACCATGGGTCGATACCATTCAAATTTTGAAACAAATAATCATTGATCATAGATCTATAACGAGCACCATTCACTGTAACATTAGCTCCAGCATCGTTTTTAAAGGAATATGGACCGATGATGCCTCCAGCGTGTCAAGAGCACCAAACAGTGCATTTTTCAGGATGCAATGGAACCTGCAGAACTTCTTGAGGATTGTTTTCACTCCATATACGGCAATATTGCTTGTTTACATAGCCGTTCAACCAGAAATGAGCTTCATCACTAAACACAATTTTACGATAAAAAAGTGGATCAACTTCAAGCTGTTCTAGGGCCCAATCAGCAAACAAACGACGCTTATTATGGTCAAGTGGCTTTAGTTCTTGAACCAGTTGGATTGTATGGGTGTAGACCAAGATCTTTACGCAAAATTTTCTATGTGGTGGATGCACAGAGTCCAACTTTTTGTGAACGTCGACGAATAGACAAATCTGGGTCATCATTAACACTATGACTTACAGCAGCGATATTTTCTTCTGTTGCATAGAGTAGAGAAAATGTTATCCGAAATCTATCGATAGTTCGACGAATAAGCTGCTCTAATGGACGATTATGTAAACCATAAATTTCACGAAGTGCTCTATAAGTTTGTCGAATAGAACACTCATTTTGAAAATAAATTTCAACAATTTGTAAACGTTGTTGCGTCGTGAGCCTTTTCATGATAATTTGTCAATGCTTACCTAACAGAAATGTCAAAACAACATGGCTTCTACCTTCTGTCAAATCATAGTTATCCCTATCGAAAGTTCTATTACTCTAAAAAAAACACCCGATACTAGAAACGAAAATAGCCAAATGTCGCTTCAAAATGAGGTGTGAAATTTTACCTGCTCGGCCTAGAAACACATGCACACATTCCCCCTTTGTGTGCTTTGACAAACGGTCACGCAGTATTTACACACACATACTGAAACTTAACCCATTGAAAGTGAACAACGGTGAAAAAGATCATCGATCTACTCCTCTACGAGCAAGATAGATAGGTGGGTACGAAAGCAGTTCGAAGTCAACGACTTGTAACACAGTGCATTGTTTTGATGAAATATCGTTTTTGTGCCTGCATATTGGCCGTTTCTTCGAATTTTCCTCGATCCAGTTGGGCCAAATAGAAATCGTTGCCCTTTCAAGGTAGTCGATAGACAAAATAGCTAACGCTTTTTTTTATTCAAACGTATAGTAGATAGATTAATGATTTTTCCGTTGTCACATATCGATGTAAGCTCAAATAGTCCCAAATAACCTTCTGATCATAGATTCGCTATTGTTTTGGTCCCCTTTTTACCAACCGCAGCACTCACTTTGAAATCAGCTTTCCCAAAGACAAATGTTTATGCAAAATATAGCCTACCGGCTTTTTTGATATCTTTAGAGTGTCACCTATCTCCTGTATCTTCACTTCACGGTTTGCCAAAACAATTTTGTGGAATCTCTTGATGTTTTTCGATATAACCACTTCATTTGGGCGACCATCGTTTGAATTCAGCTATTTTTCTGGTGGAGAGTTCGGATAAAATAGAGGCAAGCTTTCTTTTCAACGTTGTTTCTTCCTATCAAAAAGCAATGTTTCACTAATATACGAAATTCTTCTTTCTTGGTTCGAAATTCACGAAAGTTGTTTCACTAAAACCACTATAACTTTTCGACCAAACGTCAGACTTTCACAACTATCTTCTTAAGGTTGGTACTTTCTAACGAGAATTCTTTATTTCTGGTGCTATCTGTGTGTGAGAACGAAAAGTTTACAGGGACGTATTATAGCTTCATCGCTTAGTGTAGATGTACACATTTAATTCACATCCATTATACTGATTTCAAGAGAAAAAATTATTTTGTGAGCACATCTAGATTCAACAAATGAAATAAATTTTAAGACATATCTGTAATTGAAAGACTTCTCGTGCTTTAACCATGTGAAATTTCTATCTAAGTAAAACTAAAAACAATGTTGGAATCGGAGCATGAATTCATTCATAGATGAATTCACCAGTGCTCAGAATCCTCGGATACAGGCTACGAATGAGAAATCACAGTAATATGATTTCACCGGAGGATTTTATACTTAATTATATAAAGTTTGCATACTGGTCTTAAACCACGTTGTCGAATTACCTCTGTTCCCCAAGTAATTGTATTTTATCGAACAATAAGCAACCAACTCACTTGCGTCGAAAAGAGCTTTCGCTTCTTTCATAAAGTTTGGTTATCTTCATAACGCTCATGTGTACAGTTGTCATAGAGAATACCTGAAAACAAGACATCCAAAAGTTCTCAACATTGTGCTAATTTTAGAGCGGATATTATACTTGGCAAAAATGCAATATTTCGATAGATTTGGTGTTTGCAACTCGAAATCCTCAGGATATACAAATATAGGTACATAAATATTGATTTAGCCTGAAGAGTTGATAATGGAGACTTCGGTAAGGCCTACGAGTATGTAAACGTCAAAAGATCATGTGAATTGCACCTGCTGCTAACTTAGTCAGAATGACAGATGATGCTGCGTAAATATAAAGCACTGTAGTGCTAACTTAGTATTTACACACAAGATTATCGCGAATACTAAAAAACATATAATAGCAATCCACATTGTCATTACTTTAGCTTGGTATCATATACAGTGATACCAAAATATAATTGTTGTTGTTACAAGTATTCGAGGTTTACCTAAATTCATCTTCTTCGTTAGTTTATCTTATTAGATAAACGAAGCTAGTTCATCATCGGGATAACTAGATGCTCTTGAAGTTACAATCACCGCTATACTTCATTAAATACAGTTCACTGAACCTGTCGCATTTAATGATTGCAATTATTTAATTTGCAATCGTTTGTTTTTTCAAAATAATGAAATAATAATTAAACTACGGCGGTAAACTAACCGTGGTACTATACAACCATCAACCACGTGAGTTGTCGTTGATGATAATAGTCAAAAATAAGCATTTCAGGTTGTTGCGGCAATTTCATGTTATCTAAGGGTTGGCCTTTTTGGGATTTATAATGAAGAGCGTCCCTTATTCTGTAATTTCCGGATTGGTTCCTGAAGCCGCTACTAACGCGTAGGCGGTTTACGCTTTGTTGTCATTAATATTCCTCAAACTCTCCATTCCGTTGTTAACCTCAGTGAATTCATGGAGCAAAATATGCAGAATATATCGTTACGCAGTTAGCTGGCACCGTGTCACAATTTGTGGCCTGTGGGCTAATTGAATTACGAGAAGCACAACCAAGTTCTATTGATATGCATTTTAATCGTTGTAATAATTTCTAGCATTAATTTTCAATTACAACGCTTCAATATTATTAACAATCGCAGCTAGATCAATGCCTTGGCAAAGAATAGAACGTCTGTTCAGAGAGCAAATGCTTCATAATAGCACTTATATGACACAAGAAACTTTAACGCACTTCTTCATTAATAAATGTTTGATTGATTAGGTCTTTATTTGATGGAAACTCATTTTGATTAAAAAATATATAAGAAAAAGTAATTTAATTTCCACAAAAAGGTTTAAAATACAACAATTGTTGATGGTGTCTGGTGTAACAGAGTTTAAATACGCGATAAAATAATGGTAAAAAAAGTCATAAAAAAGAGTGTTTGTTGGAGTTTGCCGCTAAAAAATGCCATTAGGGTAAGGAAAGATATTCAGTAATAGGGATCTGTCAACATCTGTTTGTTCATTCCAAAGGAAAGTACGGTCATTCTACCTGTTGATTTCAAAAGATTCTGAAAGTGTTAATTTATAACTTTTGCTTTCGACGTGGATAATTTCATAGTTACTGTTGAAATTATGCCTGAATTCCTTAAGATGATTAGCATATATCGACTGTAAGGAATCTGATTTGTAACTTCTTTGGTTTTCTTGGATTATTTTCTTGAATGATCTACCTGTCTGGCCAATATATACTAAAGGGCAATCGTTGCAAGTCAACTTCTATACTCCAGATTCATTTTCTTTATTTGTTCGATCCTCATTGTTTTTTCTGTAAGTGTTAAGGTTATTGATAGTTTTGAAATCTGCATTGTAATTGAAACTATTTTTGAAATGTTCAGCAATACTTTCAGATAATCCATTAATATAAGATAACGAAAAGTATTTCTGTGTATTGTCGTCTTTTATGATTGGGTACAAGAGATTTAATGCCATGTTCTTTCGTTTATTGTATACCATTTTGACGAAATGGTATCCAATAAACAATTGTTTATTAGCCAGTCGAACTTACGCTGCAGAATGTTCCCGTGAGAAGACATCCGAAAGAATCGAGTTTTTAGAGGATTTTGAACGGATTCTGTAGAGACAGGAGATGTAACAGAAGGCACACTCACAAACCAAAGGAAGCTTAGTATAGCCTGCGGTATAAGTGGGCGTTCAGTTCAAAGAATCCTCAAAAAGCACAAGTTTCACGCCTACCACATTTAGATGCACCACTGGCGGTAATGATTTAGAAAACCGTTTGAAATTTTGTAAGCGGGCCAAGTTTTTACTGCACCTTTTCCGATTTTGTTTTATTCAGAGATGAAGCGAATTTTTCTGAGATGCAAAAATGAAATTACAAGGATCGTGCTTTCGAATGTCCTAAGATGTCTGGTTCGGCAGATGCAACGCACTATTGGAAGACTCTATATATGAAACACGGCAAAACAGCGTTGATCGCTTCCGAAACTATAGCTACAGTCCTACGATCGAGTTTAAATTCATCATTTAGATGTAAAAGAACGACACAAAGGCAAATGCAAAATTTCGTGAGGATCGTATAATTAGAAGATAAAAAAAATTAATTTGCTGACAGTGCAGCTTTAAGTGCTACCGAAACCATAGTCCTACGATTGGGTTTAAATTAAGCATTCAGATGTTAAATAACGGCAAGTAGGCTAATGCAAAATTTTTTGGGATCGTGGAACAGTCGCGACTTAACATCAGGTTTTCACCATTTTTATTTATTATATGTAGCTTCTTTAAAAAATTATTCACAGATTTGAAATTTTCAGGTGATAAAGACTGCACGAGCGCCTAAGAGCTTGATTTTTTTTTAGATTAAAACCTAAATATATGTACCTACATACGTATATGTATATATATATATATATATATATATATATATATATATATATATATACATTCTGTCAAGAAAGTACCGGGAATTATCGATTTAAATCTGGCGGGGCAATGAGGCAGGTAAAATTTTTTTTCCTAGGTTGGTACCACTGTCCTTAATTACTATGCCAAGCTTGAACGGGTTCTGTCAACTAGTGTGTTTGCAACAGCTGATTAAGTCAGTCGATGTCAGAGTGCGTGCCGATTTTTACTATGGGTGATTACGTTGAGCAAAGAAATTGTTTAAAGTTTTGTGTTGCAAATGAATTTTCGTGTGCCGATGCATTGAAAATGTTGCAAAAGGTCTTTGGTGATAATGCTCTATCGAAAACTCGTGCATATCAGTGGTACAGAGACCGAAAAAAACACGCCAAAGCCGCTCGAAAATGAAGGTGATGCTCATTGTTTTCTTCGATATCCGTGGCGTGGTGCACTACGAATTCGTTCCATAGGGTCAGACGGTAAACAAGGAGTATTACCTAGGCGTTATGAAACGTTTGCGTGAGCGTATCCGTAAGAAGCGGCCAAATTTGTGGGCGAACAACTCATGGATTTTGCATGACGATAACGCGCCTTCTCACCGAGCTACGATTGTGACTGACTTTCTCACCAAAAACTCAACAAACGTGCTTCAGCAACCACCGTATTCGCCGGATTTGGCTCCCTGCGACTTTTTCCTCTTCCCAAAACTAAAATTGCCCCTTCGTGGCACCCGTTTTGAGTCGATTGAAGCCATAAAACAAAATTCGGCGCGAGAGCTAAAGTCCATCCCGGAAAGCGCCTATAAAAAATGTTTCGATAATTGGAAGTGCCATTGGCATAGATGTATTGGAGCAAATGGAGCCTATTTTGAAGGCGACTCAATAAATTTTGACGATTAAATGTAAAAATGTTATATATATATATATGTATATATATATATATATATATATATATATATATGTATATATATATATATATATATATATATATATATGTGTATGATCCTACGTACTTATTTCATGCTTTCGGTTGATTCTCTCAAAAGTTTTCGAACATATAAAAAGCTTAGTGGATGTACCGAATACAATTAGACTTGGTTTTTTTAATGTCAGTGTAATCGTTGAAGGTCTTTTTTCGCTCAAAATTTCAAGAGGCAGTTGTTGTGACTAAATGATAATCAAAATTTGAATATCAAAACAAATTGAAATATGTTTATCTTCTACAATTTTAATTTCCAAAAGAATTTTTTTATTCAAAAACTTTTAGAATTAAATTAATGTCTAAAACAAGCACCGCTTACATTTAATAGACGTATATAATCAAAACTCAATATACAATGTCAAATGAAATAAATAACCCAACAGATATACGAAAGTAATTAAAATTAATAAATAAATATTCAAACGAGACAAAATTTTGTTTCTGGTTTTATCTTAAGAAATACTACTTGCCTTATAAAAACATGAACACACTTGAAGGACTTCCCAAAGAATATAATTTATTTGAAATATTTAATACATTTAAATATTCGAACAAATAATTTCAAAAATCTCTAAAAAATGTGCACTATATTTTCAAAAAACAAATATAATTCTAGATAATCCCTTCATCAGCCGTTTTTCAATAATCCAAATATCAAAATCAAAAACATAACCTACATCACTCACGTGTTAAAAGACTTAAGCTTCGAACTACAGATCAACTATATATTCAAGATTGATCTATGTTCTAACAAAATCAAAGAACAAAGTGAGTTATTTTAAGGTTTACCTAAATTCATTGACACCCTATAATGAGATTTATTGAAGCCAGAATATAATTATATATTATATATAAAATAAAATAGAAAGGCTTTTTACTTGATAGAAGAAATATAACAAAATTTGAATATCAAAACAAATTGAAATATGTTTATCTTCTACAATTTTAATTTCCAAAAGAATTTTTTTATTCAAAAACTTTTAGAATTAAATTAATGTCTAAAACAAGCACCGCTTACATTTAATAGACGTATATAATCAAAACTCATTCTAAATTCTAAAAGTTTTTGAATAAAAAAATTCTTTTGGAAATTAAAATTGTAGAAGATAAACATATTTCAATTTGTTTTGATATTCAAATTTTGTTATATTTCTTCTATCAAGTAAAAAGCCTTTCTATTTTATTTTATATATAATATATAATTATATTCTGGCTTCAATAAATCTCATTATAGGGTGTCAATGAATTTAGGTAAACCTTAAAATAACTCACTTTGTTCTTTGATTTTGTTTGAACATAGATCAATCTTGAATATATAGTTGATCTGTAATTCGAAGCTTAAGTCTTTTAACACGTGAGTGATGTAGGTTATGTTTTTGATTTTGATATTTGGATTATTGAAAAACGGCTGATGAAGGGATTATCTAGAATTATATTTGTTTTTTGAAAATATAGTGCACATTTTTTAGAGATTTTTGAAATAATTTGTTCGAATATTTAAATGTATTAAATATTTCAAATAAATTATATTCTTTGGGAAGTCCTTCAAGTGTGTTCATGTTTTTATAAGGCAAGTAGTATTTCTTAAGATAAAACCAGAAACAAAATTTTGTCTCGTTTGAATATTTATTTATTAATTTTAATTACTTTCGTATATCTGTTGGGTTATTTATTTCATTTGACATTGTATATTGAGTTTTGATTATATACGTCTATTAAATGTAAGCGGTGCTTCTTTTAGACATTAATTTAATTCTAAAAGTTTTTGAATAAAAAAATTCTTTTGGAAATTAAAATTGTAGAAGATAAACATATTTCAATTTGTTTTGATATTCAAATTTTGTTATATTTCTTCTATCAAGTAAAAAGCCTTTCTATTTTATTTTAAATGATAATCGCTCTAGAACGGACACCCAAAAAGAGTATCTGTATCACTGGATATAATTCCTTATTGCCGACTACTGATGTTGAAAATTTGGTTATGAGACAAAATTCCATTGATTTTTCACATACAGGCTCCAAAAATAATGATAATAATAATAATAGTGCCTTTATTCATACATTTACAATATATAAACAATGATAGCTAACAGAAAAGCTCATACTCTATCCACAAAGGAACGGTTTTGTTTGCGGTAGACTAAAGTTTATTTTCTAACGTAATTTTCTCAGGAGCTATACAAAATTTTCAAGTTCTCCAAAATTTTTTCAGTTTTCCTTCGTAATGATGCCCGCTGAAAGTTCATTCTCCGGTTATGACTTATCCTAGAAAAATTTATTCCGTTTGAGTATATTCTTAAGACCAACAACATTAAATGTGGAAACTACTTACGGAATGAAATTAGTCCTGACCTCATTTTACATATTTCAAATTCTCGAACAGAGCGATTTTCATTTGAAAAGTGCTTCTGAGAATATTTTGCAATATATCATCAGAATAATATTTCAAATTTATACGAGCGCACTATCATCAGAAATACTCTGTATATACGAGGGTGGATTAAATGTAAACCGGATATAAATATTATAAAAAAATTTGATATATTTGATGTATTTTATTTTTCTACATAATCTCCGCTTTTATCAATACATTTTCTCCAACGATTGGGAAGTTTTTTGATGCCATTATCGAAGAATGTAAAAAAAAAAATAAAAAAGACTTTTTAAATTCATATATTATGAAATGGAATTTGTTTTGGACAGCTGTATCGGCTGAAATCTGCAAGGTAATTCCGGTGAATATTCTATGTTTTCTTTTGATTCTTTAATCGGTTGACTGCCATGTATATGTTTGATAATTATTTGTCTACTAAGAAGAAATATTTATATTTCTTGATTTTTATTAATTATTGTGAGTTGCTCACATGATGCGCTTCGCTACATAGTAACTACTTCAAATGTTAACATACTGTATTTGAGTATTGTTTTGAGGTAAGGGTACAATAAAACTTTATTATTACTTTCGGTAAAACCAGCAAGTCCCTAGATGAAAAGATCCAATAGGGGTAAACTGGATAACTTAATTTGTTCAGTCAATAAATTCACCGAATTTCTTAATCCGTTCATTTGTAAACTTTCTAACAGGTTAAGTTTTAGATCCTTATTTTCTTTATGCAAAATCTAAAACCGCTCATCAAAATCATGTTTCTCTTCTGTTAGATGTTCCACATACCTATAATTTAACTTATTCTTGAGAAAAAAGCGTCGGTGTTCCTTTATTCCAATGCCAAAGGACCTTCCGATTTGTCCAATATAAGTTTTTGACCAAGTACCGTCATGTGATCAGCTTACAATAATAAATAGAAATCAACATATATAAGTGTATTATTCATTTGGTTGTTCAGACAGTAACTTGGTTTTTTTTTTTGGGAAAATGAAAGATAATTTTCGTATTATCAATGAATATTTTATTAAATTACATATTGACCATTCTGGTCGAACATCTTTTGCCATCTTTTTGGAAGTAGCATGATACACGCTCATAAAATTTTTGGTCTTTGCTGGCAAAAAAAACTGATCCAGGTGATTTTTGACCTCTTCATTTGAAGTAATGGTTTTACCGTTCAAAAAGTTTTGGAACAACCAGAACAAATAATAATCCGAAGGCGCCAAATCTGGAGAATATGGTTGGTGTGGCACTATATCCCATTCAAGCTGTAAAAGCTTTCGGTGAGTGACCAAACTTGTATGAGGTCCCGCATTATCTTGGTGGAACACTTCACCTTTTCTGTTGATTGATTCTGGCTTTTTTTGTTGTCCAGCTGATGACGCCCCCATGCATTAGATCTTGACGTAATGGGGGCGCTCTCATGACTAGGACCCTAGTTTAGTCCCGGCGAAATGGAGGGTTAAGTCTTGGTGTCTAACGTAATGCCATTTCGCGCCAGTCACTGGACCTGTATGGTGGAAGATCTCCGAATGGGGCCCTAGTCTTACTCAGGTGAAATGGAGGGCTGAGCCGGTTGATTAACTCAGTGACAAGGGAGTCTGTCGCAGCACGGGGCTTCTCCCTTAAAACTGGCGTACTCTACCCTATCGCAGTATGAATCTCCGAATTCTGTGTAATGGCCGAGTGCGTTATGTAGCATACTGCGTTACCTCGGGGTGGTTTGCCCACAGGTGTTACTTGTACCACCTGGCCACCCCATTGGTGTTGGATCCTAGTCCGCATGCTGGACTAGGGGGTATTTCATTTATCTGTTCGCAGACCCCCATGTTCGAGATATTCTCATGAAACGACTCGGGGTTTAACGGGACTTGATGGTTCGACCGGCCTGTCCTGGCCCCTGGATCTATGCGTAACGATTTAGGGTTTGTGGATCTCGATTAAATGGCTTCGCCATTAGTGCTTGACGCCAGGATCAATCAAATGACCTCACATGGGTTCGGTGAGTCAGGACGTACAGGCCGCTAGACGGTGCTCGTACCAGGATCAATTGTAGTCGTCAATCTTGAGTTTATCTTAGTTCATTAGACTGCGTTCGGGTGGATGGATAAGAATTCCCTCCGGCGGGTGAGTTGCGTCTCAAACCAACTCGGGTACTGACCTGCTGAGCCAGTAGGGGTTGGATAGTGCTTCGCTGCTACCAGTCAGACGGTTCTGGCTTTCGAGTCGGGGCCCAAACTGGAAGCTGGTGGGTTCATTTCTTCGGAGGGGTTCTCGCCACGTGCGATGATATGGCGTAATCCTTATCACACTTTCTACCTCTAGGGGTGGACTTTGGAGACTGCTTGGTAGTCACTTGGAAAAGAGGTCTTCCTCAAATAGCCAATAACTATTCTGGCAGAATTCACGTGTCCAGCTGATGCGCCCCCCAGGCATTAGATCTTGACGTGATGGGGGCGCTCTCTTGACTAGGACTCTAGTTTCGTCCCGGCGAAATAGAGGGTTAAGTCTTGGTGTCTAACGTAATGCCATTTCGCGCCAGTCACTGGACCTGTATGGTTGAAGATCTCCGAATGGGGCCCTAGTTTTACTCAGGTGAAATGGAGGGCTGAACCGGTTGATTAACTCAGTGTCAAGAGAGTCCTTAAAACTGGCGTACTCTACCCTATCGCAGTATGAATCTCCGGATTCTGTGTAATATCCGAGTGCGTTATGTAGCATACTGCGTTACCTCGGGGGGTGGTTTGCCCACAGGTGTTACTTGTACCACCTGGCCACCCCATTGGTGTTGGACTCGAGGGGGCAGTGGTTGAAAGTCCGCATGCTGGACTAGGAGGGTATTTCATTTATCTGTTCGCAGACCCCCATGTTCGGGATATTCTCATGAAACGACTCGGGGTTTAGCGGGACTTGACGGTTCGACCGGCCTGTCCTAGCCCCTGGATCAATGCGTAACAATTTAGGGTTTGTAAATCTCGACGAAATGGCTCCGCCATTAGTGCTTGACGCCAGGATCAATCAAATGACCTCACATGGGTTCGGTGAGTCAGGACGTGCAGGCCGCTAGACGGTGCTCGTACCAGGATCAATTGTAGTCGTCAATCTTGAGTTTATCTTAGTTCATGAGACTGCGTTCGGGTGGATGGATAAGAATTCCCTCCGGCGGGTGAGTTGCGTCTCAAACCAACTCGGGTACTGACCTGCTGAGCCAGTAGGGGTTGGATAGTGATTCGCTGCTACCAGTCAGACGGTTCTGGCTTTCGAGTCGGGGCCCAAACTGGAAGCTGGTGGGTTCATCTCTTCGGAGGGGTTCTCGCCACGCGCGATGATATGGCGTAATCCTTATCACACTTTCTACCTCTAGGGGTGGCCTGTGGAGACTGCTTGGTAGTCACTTGGAAAAGAGGTATCCTCAAATAGCTAATAACTATTCTGGTAGAATTCACGTGTCCAGCTGATGAGAGTACACTTCCGAATTAATTGTTGTATTATCCGGTGGAAGCTCAAAAATACGATTCCTTTAAAATCGCACCAAACAGACAGCATCACCTTTTTTTGATGGATATTGGCTTTCGAAATGCTTCGAGCCGGTTCATTTTTTTTGCTCCATGATCTCTTGCGTTTGACATTGCTATATACAACCTATTTTTCCTTCCCAGTAATGATGAGCTTCAGAAATGTATCATTTTCGTTACGCTTGAGAAGCAAATTACAGACGTCAAGGCGACGACACAAATTTATCTCGGTGAGAACATGGGGAACCCATATATTGAGCTTCGAGGTTAAACCTAGGCCTTTCAAATGGTCAGAAACAGTTGAATTCGATAAATTTAAGCTCTCACCGATCTCGAGTGTTGTTATTCGCCGATTTGCATCCACTAATGCCTTTATCATGATTTTATCAGCTTCAACCTGCCTTCCGGAACGTGGTGTATCTTCGACATCAAAATTCTTGGATCAAAATTTTGCAAACCAGTTCTGGCGCTGGGGTACTGTCAACATATGTTCTTCATACACATCGGTTAATTTATTTCTGGCTTGAACAGCATTTTCACCTTTTCTATAGTAAAAAAAGTAAAATATGATAAAAATGCTTCTTATTGCTCTCCATATTTAAAAGGGCACCAACCAAGTAGTTACTGCATAGAATTAACTGAACCTTCTCACACACAAGCTTTGCTACATCAGCTCTCAAAACATATAATTATTATGCTTAAGTGTGAAGTTGAGTTCGAAAATATATAATTGTACCCTCTGTCAGGAAAAAACGAAATTACTTTCCGAATTACCCTATAATTTATGTGTACAATGGATTTCTATCAAGTAAAGGCTGACACGATTCGAGAATTTTTTAGATTAGAATTTGTAGAGGTTTCAGAGAAATATTTTGAGTAATATTAAGTTTTATTTGACTTGTCCTTTACACAAGTATTAATAAAGTATTATTATTTTTATTAATATTTGAAATATTGACGTAAACATCAGCTGTATTTTCAACCTCCTATAGAGATAGGGATGAGAACACTTAAATTCTGAACGGGAAAGAAAGACCCAGCGATAACTACTCGAAAAACTTAATTCTCTATTCAGTATCAAAGTTTGTAGCACCTGAAAAGTTTATTCATTCAGGTTTGAAATGAAGTTTTTCCTGGAAAATAACTTTCTTAATAACACAAAACAAAATATCAGTAAGTATCTGTCTTGATTGATATTAACATTTAATGAAATTGTTTATTGAAACGTAATATAGCAAGAATTATACGTGACTACTGCATCCCCCTGAGCTAATTCAAGCAGTGAATTTGTAGGGTCTCTTGAGAAATGAGGCGATTCCTGTTTAGACAAACTCATTTCTCCGTGAATGAGATCCCAAATCTTTCCTAAAAGATCAATTGTTAGAGAGCGTCTATGGCGCTAGTTATTTTTGAGAATTTGGCAATCCTATGCGGGGTGAATGTAAGTGCACACTTTAGTTGCATTTTTTGGGTATTAAAGCTGGCATCTATGATGAATTCAACAAAATTTGAAACATGCATGTGTGCTGCTTATGTCCTGACAATCGATGATAACTCAACATGACATTCATAACTCAAATCGGCACAAATGTGCCGATTTGAGTTATGAATGTACACAGATGTATGTTACACTACCCAGATTTACAAAATCTTGTGTTATCATAGCTCGATAATCATCATAGTATCGTGGTTTTTAGAAAAACTCAATACACTCTTGTGCTGAAACAATTTCGTTCCTAATTTTTCAGAATAAATAATTAATTTTATCGTTTCATTATATACCTGGTAAATGCTCTTATGAATATTTCAGGAACTTTTGTGGAATAGTTATATAACAATAATATTTTCGTTTCTAGAGAATAATTATTATATTTACAGTTGCAGGATGCTTCGGACTTCATATCACCAACATGACAGCACCAATTATTCAGGATCCAAGGGAGGACATGCTGCTCTCTTGTAGCTTCTACATAGGCCAGGAGGAGCTCTACGCAGTGAAATGGTACAAAGACGATTACGAGTTCTTCAGGTTCAGTCCAAAAGGATCCGAACAGCTGGTTGAATTTGCCGTAACGGGAGTACACGTCGATTTATTGAAGACGAAGTGCACGATGTCCTCTTGCAATTTGGTACTGAAGGAGTTATCGAGAACGTCCAGTTCTGGGGCATATAGGTGTGAGGTTTCCATAGACGCTCCAACTTTCAGGCTTGCTTCACGTACGCGTAATGTAACGGTAGCAGGTAAGTATTATAGATAACTACGAGAGCCTAGTAACATTAACTGCAACAATTCTCTTATTAATTACCATCAGTCAAATGTTGGGCAAGCTGCATCATTTAGTTTGTGTTTAATGGCCATTGAAAGCAGAGAATCTCCTGAATTTTGAAAACACCATCACCGAAACCAAGGAAAGGCTTGATGAATACTGTGTACATATAGTCAATTTCAATGGTTAAGAAATTGATTCCTGAATACCTTGTAGTAGTACCACCACAAGTGACGCCAAACGTTCAGGTCGAATGGAAAGAGGAAGCAAAATACTCCTCGACGAAAGACTAAATTTCAACAAATAGCATGAAATGAAAAGAACCAAAACCAGACAACTTGAATTGAACCAATTGCAATTTTGCAGATAACCACAACATTTGAAAAGGCATTAGTCAAAATCCCATAGACTTTTCTGATCTATAGTTTGGATAATGTCACATTCCACGAGGCCTAGGCAGTATGGATATTTAATTGTTTCTTATCTTTCTTAATACAAAACCAGTGGCATATGCAATAATGTTCTCGGTATGTAATGTTTAGTACCACATATAGTATAAGAAGACAAACTCATCTTTAGCCTGCAACTATCATATTCTTTGGATGTAAATGTCCTGAACATAGTACAGGTTGAGACCCATTTATGTTCTGGTCCATTTTTAATGATTTCAACCTTTTCTCAATGTGAGTTAAAAATCTGAAATTGTTTAAAACTGGTTGCGGACGCTAATATACTGGGTGTTAAAAAACAACGTTTCAATATTTTGGCAGCTAATTCTAGACTCCAAAATAAGTAGAAAGTTTTATATAAACATAGGTCCGCAAATGAGCCGTTTTGGAAATATGAGCGATTTTCGGTTTTCAACATATTAACTACTATCCCAACCAAATACGATACATTACAGAAGATATTCGATTTATTTTTGACTTCTAGTATTTTACAGAAGATGCTCTATATGACCACCGTCCATTTCAATGCAGGAAGTACATCGTCGCAAGAAGGAATTAAGTACTCTTTCGAAAAGACCTGGTTGTGTTCGGATCGTTTGACAGGATAATTCAATCCGATGTTGCAACTCTTCGATGTTATTCAATGACGTTGCATAACTTCAAACAGAAAAGTCCAAAGGATTCAAATCAGGACATCTAGCGGGTCATGGTACTGGGCCTTCTCGTCCTTCTGGGAAATGTTTGATCCAAATGTTCCCTAACACCAAGTGTATAATGTGGGTGCGCTCTATCTTGCATAAACCAAATATTCATCCACTGATTTAAAGGTACCACGTATAGAGAATAGGGCAAGGTATTTTGAAGAAAGTTAAGGTATGCGGCTCCTATTAAATTCCGTGGTAAAACTACTGGTCTAACAAACGATCTCCTAAAATACCTAGCCAGATATTTATACTGAAATGCTGTTGATGCCTGGATTCATGAATGACGTATGGATTTTCATCCGCCCAGATATGGCTATTATGAAAGTTAAAAATTTCATCTTTGGTAAAGCCGGCCTCAAGAGTAAAAAGAATGTTAGAAGTAAAATGCGGATGTTCAGTAATCTTTGTTAAAACCCATTGACAGAATGTCCTTCCGGCTTGATGATCAGGAGTATTAAGAGCTTGCACGCGTTGAATATGGAATGGATAGAGAAGTTGTGGATCCATATTTCTCCAAACAAGGGGGCTACTTATCCCTACTTCCGCTGAAATTCTTCTTAAACTTGTACTGGGATTATCAGTCAAAATATTTAAAATTTGTTCTTCTACTTCTATAGTTCTTACAAATCTTGGACCTCCAGTATCACGAGCGTTCATTTTAAGAAAGCAGTTTTCCTCAATCGTCTAAAAACTTGATTGAACGTCACATCGGAATAAGCCTCTGCGTAAAGGCAACGTGCTTCAGAACCACTTCCGTTGGCACGGCTATACATGAAAACCATATTACCCATTTCAATATTAGAATAAGCCATTTTAAATTCAGGAGTAATAACCCTTTCTTAACAACAAAGTTAAAGAAAGTAAACAACTCGAATCGGATGCAAAATAGTCAATAAAAGTACGTTTGATGCCAGCTGTGATTTTTTTTAATTGACCGACTGAAAAACATTTAAATTTTAACTACAGAAAACATGACATCTGAAAGATGAAAATAAATCGAATATCGTATTTGGTTGTACTAGTAATTAATTTGAAAACTGAAAATCGCTTATATCCCCAAAACGGCCCTTTTGCCGTGCCATGTTTATATGAAATTTTTTACTTATTTTAAGGTCTATAATCAGCTCCCAAAATATTGAAAGGATTCACCTCTGATACAATATTTCACCCAACACACAAGTTTCTCCACGAAAAACACATCCCTTACGTTGTTAATGCAGGTTTTGTAATAACTAAAAAAATATTGAAGTGAATAACTAGAAATATCTAACAATACCTCGCAAATTCACGAAACAACCAATGACAGATCGCTGGGAATAATACAGCATCGACGTAAAAGCTTCTTACCAAAAAATTCGAAAGGAAGAAAAATCTCGAAGACATAAAATATTTAACCGATTAATTATTTAATGAATAGATTTTATTCAATATACAATAGAATTAAAATAATAATACCAGCGTGCATTTGAAAATACGATGGGCGTTCAATGTATTCCTGGTATAGGCATGAAATAAAACTCAGAAAACTCTGGAAAAATTCTATTTTTCAATGTAGAACCCAAAAACTTCAATACATTTGTTAGGTAGAGAAATAAGCTTCTCTAAACCTTGTAAGAAATATTTCCGGCTCTTCCTCAAAATAAGTATTAAGGATATTAAATTTCAGTTCTTCACCGTCGAAAAATCACTTTCCACGAATATATTTTTTCACATTTGGGAATAGGTAATAGTCACTGGGGACCAAGTCTGGACGGTCAGGGTCATAGTGACGTCTCATCATCAGTAACCAGCCGGTTGCAAATAGCCGATTGGTTTTCTCCAAAGAGCTCAAAAACTCCTTGCAGCACTCGACTCGCACTTACTTCCGAGGTGCGGCGAGCATTCTCGGTACCCATCTTGCACTGATCTTTGAGAAGTTAAGATGATCATGAAGGATAGCATGAATGGTACCTACGGATACGTTTGTCATCTCTATTAACATATTGATTTTTATTCTGGAATTTTCAAGTACCACCTTTTCCACTTTTTCACATTTTCTTCAGTGGTACCGCTAACGGGCCCGTCCGAGAATCGTCTTCAATGCTTTCTTTGCTTCTTTTGAATTCACATGACCACTTTTGAACAGTGGATAACGACGGGACACAGTCTTGATAAAGAGCAACCATCTCTTCATGAATAATTTTTTGACTTTATCCATACTTATGGCGTCAGTCCTTCTGGTCGTCTTTCACTGAGGATATCTAGAAATCTAATGATCGTAAATTGGTGAAATTTCATATTTATAAACTCAGATAGTGTCATTAATAAATGAGATAATCAGATTACTCATATTATTAGCAAATCACTCCGATACTGAGAATACATTGAATGCCCCTTGTATATTATAATCTGACTACGTCGAAAATGCATGTTGGGGACGTTTAAAAATTACTTCTACCTCCTATATCTGTTTATCACTCAGAGTCTTTAATGTAAATCCAAAATTTTTTTGGAATTCTTCAAGTTGTTATTACCGAAGGACTTTTAGAACGTTACTCATTAATCTACTATCTACTTGCATCTATCTACTGTAACATTAAAATTTTTCAGCTACATTGCGTTATATTATTTCAATCCTTTAATGTAAAGTGAAATTTGTGTGAAAATTGCCGTGTTTAGATTGGTATCAAAACATTTTTTTAAAACACTTTCACCATTAAAAACACATGAGTTTGAGTTGATGTGTCAAAAATAAATTCAAAGGATGCCACAGAACTCAATTTTTTTGAAAATTTTAATTTTCCTGGAGACTTAGAGAGAATTGTATAACATTTTTTTCTGGAAAATGGTAGCAGATACGACAAAATGAAACAAAAATTCATTTCAAATCTACAAAATGGTCTGGAGTAAAAAAGGAGACATTGCTCCACAAAAATACCTCCCCCTGTAGATTTTCACGTAATTGGCATGTCATATTATGTAGACCTCAAAGTGTGATAAATTTTGACCATATTAATGCTGAGAATATTTTGTGAAGTTAAGATGGTAGAAGAAAAAACTTTGAGAAAATTCAAACTTTAACACCCTCAGAAATGATGCATTTGCACATTCATGTTCGTTAGAATTTTATTTTTGATATGATCCAGGTAATTACCCTTCCTAGTTTGTTCCTGGAATTTAGGAACACCATGTAGAGTAATTCTAGTTACTCTTTTTGATCCCGCTTAAAAAAACACTAGGTGAAATGATAACATAACAACTTGGGTATTAAATTGAAATCCCTGGCTCAGAATTCGAATTCAGAAAGGGTCTGTCCACGCTTGATTATACAAGCTCCTTTGCTAGGGATACAATCACAGGAAGATCTCCTGATGTTATCATTCCAAGCTTATTCAAACTTTGCTAATAAAACCTTATGCAATATTCTCACTCGTGAAAGTCTAAACTCAGATTGCCAATCCATTTTATCATGAAATTATTATAATGTAATAAAAACAGTGACTGATTTAGTAATTATCTTAAAGGAATAACGGGGTTAACAAAGTTCATAAGCTTACCAATTAATTTGATACACAACAGCTGGCATTAAATGAAAGGGCTGCAATAATCTATTTCTTGGTCTGTTCCTGAAAAGTTTCCAAATTTCATCATTAATTTTGGATATTTCGGTAATCGTATCCTTCTTGTCTAAAATGTATCAACTTACATTTATAACGTTTGTAGTTCAATTAAATATAACACATTAATGTTCATTTCCATTTATTTTTTGAAAATTGCTCATATGACGCGATTCATTGCACAGTTACTTCTTTAAATACTAATATTCCTCAGAAAAGTGCGAGAAATGTCACAGGACGAGAGCGTGAATGGGTTATTTTATCAAATAACTATGCAATTTGCTCGAACAAATTGATCCACAAATTGCCATGAGGGCATTTCATTTCTATTGAATTTTCCACGTAAATTTCTAACACTTCGGAAATAAGTTTTTAATATCTCCTAGTTTCATTCAAGCGTAAATCGACCCATTTCGTTAATGTCAAACATTAAACTTTTTGTCAATAACAGAAATGTCGGCAGACTCGAAATAACCAGTAGGTACTTCAGAATGCAAGCTCTAGATGGCCAACCTTTATATTCGAAATATTTCTGATTGTTTCAAGTGAGATAGCACAGACAATAAAAGCCTATTCAAATAAGACAGATTTTCAGATAGAGCCATTTATTTCATAACAAATAATCATAATTTTTGTAACCTACTTCAGTTAACTTGCTTGTTCAAAAAATTTCTATTTTTCTAAATGCCATGTCATCTTTTTCAGTCATCCCGCAGGACAAACCTTTAATCGAGAACTTGAATGATACCTACTTAGTTGGGGATTTCCTTGTTGGTGTATGTTTAACTGCTCTGGGAGATCCATCACCAACAATTACTTGGTACCTCAATGATGAAGAGGTGAGTAAAATCCTTATATTCTGCAATCTGGAAAAGTTTAATCTAAGGTTCTGTAATTATTTTAGAAAAAATTATTTCAATATCATTAGGATTTGTAGAATGTCGGAGCAACATTGGTCAACCCAAAAATAATTAGCTTTTCAAAATTTGAATATTGAAACAAATTGAAATATGTTTATCTTCTACAATTTTAGTTTCAAAAAGATTTTTATTCAAAAAACTTTTAGAATTAAATTTAGAATATTTAAATATATTAAATATTTCAAATAAATTATATTCTGTGAGAAGTCCTTTAAGTGTGTTCATGTTTTTAAAAAGCAATTGGTGTTCTTAAAGGTAAGACCAGAAACAAAATTTTGTCTCCTTTAAATATTTATTTATTAATTTTAATAACTTTCGTATATCTGTTGGTTTATTCATTCCATTTGACATTATATATTGAGTTTTGATTATATACGTCTATTAAATGTAAGCGGTGCTTGTTTTAGACATTAATTTAATTCTAAAAGTTTTTTGAATAAAAATCTTTTTGAAATTGAAATTCTAGAAGATAAACATATTTCAATTTGTTTTAATATTCAAATTTTGTTATATTTCTTCTCTCAAGTAAAAAGCTTTTCTATTTTAAATTAGCTTTTCTATGATTATTTTATCCGAAGATAGAATGCATAAAAAGAGGGTGAAATCATCTGCATAGTACCCAAGGAAAAAATAATTGTGTAACTTTTAAACGGAAAGAGCTAGAGCCCCGAAGCTTTCAGGAAACGTTAAGGGTATCATTGCCGCGACTGGGTTTGTCAATTGGCAAAATCGATTCAGTAGTTTCGCAGTTTTTCACGTTTGAAAATTTTTCATATCATCTCCAATATTTTAAAAACTGCAGATTCGATCGATCTAGAAGTACAATAATTGCACGGATATTTGTGCAATATTTTGTGAGGTATATAATTAGAAGATCAAAAAATAATTATTTTGTGAGAATCGTGAGTGATATGAACTAGCACGCAAAAGCTCTTCACTTCACATAAATGCTTTTCACTATTTTTAGGGTTGTTATGATTCATTTTCACATATAGTTGAATAAGAAAACATATCGACCCTATTGGAAAAACTTCTTTGCATGTCTGCAATTTGCGTCTGTTATCAACAAAACCTTGTCGAGTTTGTTTGAGTATAGAATTGTTATACAGATGTATGTTACACTTTGTCGATTTCCATAACTTTCTATTACCATAGCTCATACTCCTTATTAATGAAATAAACATCCATTGATTTCTCTTAAACTATACTCTTTTTTTTTTCAACATCAAAACGAAACCACTTATTGGAAAACTCTTCAGTTCACGATCTTTCACATCATTATTTTTTTTTTTTGTTTAATAATATTTCGAAGAAGCATCCTGCATTCTATTCACGTTCTTGAAATCGTAAAAATTCTCTAGATGTTCGAGTAATGTTCACAAATCTGCGAAAGAATATTTCTGACCAACTCAGAACTGATAATATCCCTCCCTACTTTAAATTCCACTCCATACCCGGACCTTGAATGAATCAGGATGGGGTCTTTGATGTTTCAGATGGAGATTCTCAGACTGGCACTATGTCCAAGTCTGCCTGGTCTCGAGGATGTTTAATCTGAGGATAATTCTGAAATTGGAGTGGAAACAGCAATCAAGCCATTCACAATTAAACTTAGTTTACAGGAATCTGCTGGGTGATGAACGGTTTAATTAAATTTGTTTTGTGCACCTATCCCTATTGTTTTGAACTTTTTTACATTCGAAATTATGGGTGTAGTGGTTGAACACCATTTTCAAGTAGGAATAATAAAAATAGCCACAAATAATCAATTCAAAACAAAAACCATAAAATATCTAATAAACAAAAAAGAAAAACAACTCATGAAACAAACGAACCCCACTTCACAAACAAAAAATAATGACGAAAAAACTGTGTAACTAACATATTTTGGACCAATTTCACAAAAAAAATTGCTCAAATACTTTCAAAAACTGATATAAGAACAAATTTCACACCCTCACATAAAATTTCTAACTCTTTTTCAATGCAAAAGACAAAAACAACCGGCTGAATAATTCTGCTGTTTATGAATTAAGTTGTAACAGTGCAGCAACGTATATATAGAACAAAGCGGGAGATCTTTCCGAAAAAGGTTCAAGGAACATCAGTCTCCATTTAGGAACCGGAAATATAACTCTAAATTTGCAAAATCTTTTTTCGATACCAATCATATCTTCCCAAAATTGGACAATCTTGAAATATTATATAATACCTGGAAGCGAAAGAAAAAACTAGACATCCTGGAATCCATAGAAATATTCAATCACAAGCAGAAATAATATTAAATGAAGAGATTGAATTTCGGCACACCTCACATCTCGAAGTTTTGCACAAACTGAAGCCTTCAACAAATATATCCGGTGTTTTTTATAGTGATAGAACTTTCGATAGGGATAACTGTGATTTGACAGAAGGTAGAAACCATATTATTTTGACATTTCTGTTCAGTAAGCATTGACAAATTATCATGGGAAGATTCACGCCGCAACAACGTTTACAAATTGTTGAAATTCATTTTCAAAATCAGTGTTCTATTCGCCAAACTTATAGAGCACTTCGTTAAATTTATGGTCTACATAATCGTTCATCAGAGCATCTTATTCGTCGAACTATTGATAGATTTCGGACAACATTTTCTCTACCCGATGTAACAACAACAAGACAAAGAACTGAACGTACAAAAGAAAATATTGCTGCTGTAAGTCAAAGTATTAATGATGATCCAGATTTGTCTATTCGTCGACGTTCACAACCAGTTGGACTCTGTGCATCCACCACATGGGAAATTTTGCGTAAAGATGGTCTACACCCATACAAGATCCAACTGGTTCAAGAACTAAAGCCACTTGACCATAATAAGCGTCGTTTGTCTGCTGATTGTGCCTTAAAACAGCTTGAAGTTGATCAACTTTTTTATCGTAAAATTGTGTTTAGTGATGAAGCTCATTTCTCGTTGAACGGCTATGTAAACAAGCAAAATTGCCTTATATGGAGTGAAAACAATCCTCAAGAAGTTCTGCAGGTTCCATTGCATCCTGAAAAATGCACTGTATGGTGTGCTTTACACGCTTGAGGCATTATCGGTTCATATTTCTTTAAAAACGATGCTGGAGCTAATGTTACAGTGAATGGTGCTCGTTACAGATCGATGATTAATGAGTATTTGTTTCAAAATTTGAATGGTATTGACCCAGAAGTGTTTTGGTTCCAACAAAATGGTACTACACCTCATGCTGCTACCGTAACAATTAATTTATTGAAAGAAAGATTTGGCGATAACATTATTTCGAGAAATGGTCCAATTAATTGGCCTCCAAGATCACGCGACATAACTCCACGGAATTATTTTCTTCGGGGTTGTCAAGTCATTGGTTTATGCTGATAAACCAAAAACAATAGACGCTTTGGAAGCCAATATAACTCGTGTTTTTGAGGAAATAAGGCCTGAATTACTCGAAAAAGTGGTCCGAAATTGGTCTAGTCGAATGCGTTTTCTCAGAGCTAGTCGTGGTGGACATATGCCGGAAATTATTTTCAAAACATAAATGTCATAAAATTATCTTTCGAATAAAAGAAAAATTGGCTCAATCTTAATACAAATGTGTTTTATTTCAATCACTCTAAAAAAAAACACCCGATATATGATAGTTGAGATACAATTTATTTTATTCAGTTTGAAAATTTAGTAAACACTACGAAACTCGAGTGAATGTATATTCAGTCAATAAAAAGTGATTGAAAACTAAGTAATTTCTTCTTTTAGTCCATTTAAAAATGAACTATCAATAGTAACGGAGCACTTCATCCAATACTTGCGGATTATTTCACGTGACGCCTTATACTTATTGAATAACAGATTTTAAACAGATTTAAAGTCTTATATATTTTCGAATAACCGGTTTTAAACAGATATGGGATCATGTATGACTCAATAATTTTGTTTTATTTTTATTAAAAGGGGTGTTACTATTGCTTCTTTGAGGAACTCTAGAATATTTTCAATATAGGCAGGTAAAAAGCGAAGACTCCCATTCAGAAGCGGGGGTACTCAGTGATAGTCAATATATTTTTCTCTAATCTCTTAATCCAGGCCAGAAGATTTGTGGAAGGCCAATCTAAGCCCTCGATGTCATTATCCGCATTCTAGGCGGAGTAGAAAGAGCTTCTGTGTTCAGAATGATTGTCTTTTCCGAATTTCTGGATTGATTGTGCTTAGACAGATTCACTACTTGATAGTTACCACAAGAAGGGTTGGTTTAAGGGAAAAGATAATATAACATTGAATCAGGAAATTCACAAAACATATATTAAGAAAGCTTCTTATGGTGTAAGAGTAGAATTCATTTCTTCTAAAGAAATTTAAGACCCCAGAAAAACAAATTTAGTTTTCCGGATGGATAACTCTGCAATTTCATGCAAGTTAAACCGAGATATAAAAACTTCTTGCTCAAATTCAATTTCATCCGTCGATCCATTCATTTATAGGCATAAGTTTCGAAACTGCAAAAAAATTATTTGCTGATTATTCAAATAGGCTTGAAGCCCAAATGGGAAGATTAAGTTCCTAAATTGATGAGTTCTAACTACGAAGTTAAGAAATATATAGATTATAACTTGTGTTCTTTCATTATAACAAATTTTCATTGTTATAATGAAAGAATATTTATGTAGAATTTCGTGAGAATGAAGATCATTAAAAGCATAGAAGAACCCGATTGAATAAATTTCGATTATTTCAGGAACAATTCAAGATTGAGCTAGGAATTTTTAAAGCACACAATCCATTTATATCGGGTATTATAGTTGTTAGACATAAGGAAAGAAAGTTTTCTTGTATTCTCCTCAAGGACTCAATGATTTGGAGGAGATATTCAAACAAATGATCTAATCCTGAAAAATTGCCAAAGATATACATAATTACTTTGTTGAAGAGTCATAAATGTTTTAGAGAAAACAGATTTGAAACAAGCATGATTCTTTGTAGGAATTAAACTTCAAATATTTCACGTATTAATTCAAGTAACATATTTTGTGGAAATTTCATTTGATATCTCACTTCTTTCGATTCAATTGAGTGAAATGCTCCGTTACTTGGTAATAAATTACTCCGTTTATCACTTTTTCATTTTTGAGAATACAGTGATCCGAGTTTCGCAGTTTTACTATATTTTCAAAGTGGTATATAACGAATTGTATTTCAAAGGTTTTCATATATTTATCGATTGATTCGGTTTATGTAGAACTTCGAAAAGTGGTAAATACCACAAGTCTTCAATAGCTTCACTAAGAAATCGTGATCATTTTTGTAAACCTCTAGTGATTGCAGGATGTCTAGTTTGTTGCCTTTCGGTTACAGGTGTAGTATTTCATAGTTTCGAGAAAATGTTTGCCCTGATAATTTACAATCTGTGAGTTACTTCTTGAAAAAATTACATACTCGTAAAATGAATAAAAACACAAAATTCTGTGTTCTATCATCTGAAAGTCAAATGAACGTAAATTTTTGCAATTTTAAAACTGTTTTTCTGAAGAGAAAATACATGGTTAGAAGGCTTCATCCCTTCTATCTTGATCGTTATATAATATCCAGAAAGAGTACATAAAGAATATGAAAGAATTGGGTGGTAGGTATAGAGATATCCCTTTTTGAATTCTTTTTTGTAATAGATTAAACGTCAATCAATTAGTTGATATTCTAGGATAATACTTAATGGGGATTGGGAGAGATATAAACAGACTGAAATTCACTTATTTACAGCTATATGTTACAATGTACAATTTTGAGTTTTTCACGAGGGAATTATTGCGGTATAGCTTTGATCTGAACTCGTGGTGAAAACACTATCTTGTTCCTGGAGGAGTAGATTGCTGGGCTCTTTCTGAGTTCACTTATATTCATTCACTTCACACATGTACTAACTTAATTACAAGTAAATATTATAGATAATACATTCACTTCCAAGTATTTTATTGCGATATTGTATTATCACGAGAGGTTGAACGAAAATGATCCTTGAGATCAAATTTGTCACGTGAATGCGAATGGAGAGTTCTTTCGTTGAATGCATGTGAATTATTCAGAGAGATGAGACCGTGACTTGAGTGAATGTTAACTTGTTCAAGAGCAGAGAGAGTGTGAATGGAATTTACTTATTCAAAAAATGAAGATTGTCTGTCTATTTTTGAGTAGTTTAGAGTTATCATTCTTCTCGATCAGATCGATATTTGAAGTTTGGAGAATACTGAGAAAAATGAGAAGAAACTTCAAATTTACAAATTAATAACTCTAAAACCATTGAACCAACTGAGTTTGTCTATTGACAAACTCAGTTGATATATTTAAGCCCGAAATTCGTAGGTTCTTCAGATTATTCGATTATAATATTATAAATGATAATTTCCTAGAATTCGACATATTTCGAGGATATACCTTTATAGGTAACTTAATCAATAATTGGAATTTCTATTCACGCAAAATCAAAATTTCCGCTTTTCGTGCATTGGTACATAAGCTAGTGTCAACTTCGGAACTTTGGGTCGAAGACTTTGAAAAAGAAATTCATGTTTTGAAAATATAAGAAAACAAGGGCTACAGTATGAACATCAGAGACAAAATAGTTTCTAAGAAAAAACATGAAAAGCACTAGCTTTTATTTACCCACCTTTTCACGGCAAAGAATAAGAACAATATTATAGTATCAACTATAGTCCGTCTATAAAATATCCGGAATTTATTATTTTCATAATTTTAATATACTTCTTTTTTGTAACATTCTAAGACAGAAGTAATGTATAGAGTAGGTTGTGCAGATAGTCGGCTATGGCCAAATATGAATGACAACACTATTTGTCAAATATTGTTGATATACCTGTTGAGGTATACATTTTATGCAATAATGTCTCAACTATAAAAAAGAAAACAGGTAGAATATTTGTATAGAAAAGGTTTTCGAAAAGTTATAAAATCAGTGCAATTGACTGAAACGGGAAAAATGCTATATATGAGATATAGAAGAGGATAAAAAATGGCATGAATATGAGGCATAGGCCAGTTTCAAGAAGAAAGCGTAAGATAAAAGAAAACAATTTAAACGCTTTATTGGCCTTAGGATAACACAACACAATCCGCGCCTGGGGTTTCGAAAATTGGCTAATAGATTTGGAAATTAATGAAATATACAAGAACCAGAACCAGTCCAGAAACCGCCCGTAGGTCACTGAAAAGACAATGTTACATATCAAGGAAACCAAAAAACATCCCTTTAATCACACCTTTACAAAAGGGACGAAGGATAGAATTTTTTCAACGTTTTCAAGAAGATAATTTCAATAATGTCTTTAAATCTGATGAAAATTGTTCCCAACTTGGTGCAAATCACTTAAAAATCCTATCAAAACAACCTGTTACCGGTCATTTTTCTAAATTTCCCACCAAAATAATCGTTTTGGGAGCAATATCTCAGCGTATTGCGCCTCTCTGTCTAGTTGATAGTACCAATAATAGTGAAAAGTATTGTGGCACTCTAAACGATTTTCTCCTTGAAACGGCGCATGCTCCAAATCCAGAGGGGTAGCGTTTTCAGCACGATAATGCAAGATGCCATACTTCGACCTATACTCAAGCTTCGATACAAGAACACCAAGTGACAACCATTTCATGTCCAGCAGCTTCACCAGATTTTAGGCCCATTGAAAACATATGGGGACTAGTGAACGAGCAGCGCCACGAAAGATGATTTAATTCAGTCAGTTTTACATTCCTGGACTATTGTTGTTGATTCAAGTAAAATAGGAATTTGTACTAGTTGGATACGAAATAAAGGTTATACTTTTTGACGCTACAATATATTTACTTAACTGACTTCGACACTTGGTCCTTACACTACTTGCCGGTAATTGGATTAAGAACGAACAGAAAACAAAGAATAACTGTTGGCAGTGACAGAATAATAAACATAGAAAACATAGAGCCTACTACCAACATAAAAATGCTAGAAATGGACTTTTTTTATTGAATTACAACTACCATCGCCGAAAATTATGGAGGTGATCTAGTTTCGGGTGTACCTCGACGTTAAGTCAAGTGTTCACAATTAAATGAAGGTTGTACAAATAAATAAGATTAATATTTTGTTACAATTTTCTAATTCAAGAATTAAAAATATATACTAAATAACTACGATTGAGCTTTGTTTTTTCCGGATACTTCTATGTGCTAAATTACAGATCAATCAAATCTGTATTCTCAAAAATTTCGTGTAAAATATGAAAAATTTCAAACGTGGGTAACTGCGAAACTATTGAACCCATTTCGCCCATTAACGAACTTAGCTGCGACATTTAGACTTCAAACCTTTCTCAAAAGTTTCAAGTCACTAGCTTTTTCCATTCGAAGGTTATTAGTCGGACAGAATTACTTTTGACCTGGGATTTTTCATCAATGAGTCCAACCTAATCGTTTAAGACCATTTTTGTCTCAAAATTTGAAAATGTTCATCTGGAACTGGCGCACCCAAATAGAAACATATGTCAACAACATGAATAAATAGTTAAACTTAAACCAAGCGTGTTCCTTGACTTTAAAAACCTAAATCGAATTGGAACACTCAATTATCCATCATTCTGAATTAACTAAATAAATAGAGGTTTATACTTGATAGAAGGTATCTAAAATTATTTAAATATTTTAATATTAGCCTTCTACATATTTAATTTCAAAAATTATAATTTAATAAGCTTTTAGATCAATGGTAAACCACAGAATTATTTATTTGAGTTAACATTACACTCCATTTAAATTTTCAGTATTCATTTACCAGAAGCTTTCTGAATTGTTAAAAGATGAGAGAATATTTTTGTTGATTGATGTTATATTTTTTTGAATATGAATATAATTGAGTACTGATGAAGCAAAGTCTCTCTTAAAACTTGTTTTTTAGTAATGTTTTTACATACAGATTTTATAAAAGGTAACTTAGTTAGATATCCAATAATATTGAATATAAGTCTTTTAACACGTGAGAGATATAGGTTACGTTTTTGATTTTGATATTTGGAATATTAAATGAGGACTGAAGACGGGATTGTCTAGAATTATATTTGTTTTTTGAAGATATAGTGCACATTTTTTAGAGATTTTTGAAATAATTTATTCGAATATTTAAATATATTAAATATTTCAAATAAATTATATTCTTTGAGAAGTCCTTTAAGTGTGTTCATGTTTTTAAAAGGCAATTGGTATTCTTAAAGGTAAGACCAGAAACAAAATTTTGTCTCCTTTAAATATTTATTCATTAATTTTAATTACTTTCGTATATCTGTTGGGTTATTTATTCCATTTGACATTATATATTGAGTTTTGATTATATACGTCTATTAAATGTAAGCGGTGCTTGTGTAGACATAAATTTATTTCTAAAAATTTTTTGAATAAATTTTTTTTTTTAAATTAAAATTGTAGAAGATGAACATATTTCAATTTGTTTTAATATTAAAATTTTTTTTTAATATTGAATATTCTAAATAGGATAGTTTTATGATGAAATTCTTAAGATTATATTAAACATTTTTGAAAGATATCTGTTTTCATAAGATTGATGAGCAGAAACAAAATTTTGTCTACTCAAAATATTTAATTTATAGGATTTTGGTTTTACAATTTTTATTTATTGGATTGTGTTATATCATTTGGATATCTTATAATGAATGTTTATTTTATATGTCGTTTGATATAAGTAGTATCTTTATGACATTGATTCAATTTAATTCCTGAAGTTATAATTATTAAATATAATTATTGGAAATTAAATATGTAGAAGGCTAATATTAAAATATTCAAATAATTCTGAATTAATTCAAGTGTTTGTTCCAGGTGAATTCTAAGTTCTATCGATCTACAACATTGTATCAGAACGATGGTAGGGTCAAACTGAAGAAAACATCCTCGCATCTTCGATACCACTTGGATAAAAAATTATTAGGGAATAATTCATATGTTTATGTTGGTGTCACATGTGAACAGTCAACGATTGCCGGTGCATCACAGAACACCACGAAAATAATACGTGTAGTGACAGAAGAGGAGCTGATGAATAACCAGAAAATTTTCGACATATTCAGATCAACTTCTTCAGTTTATCGTGGCAGTTTGACAACGATAATCATGGCAATGGTTTTCGTGTACAAGTGAATTGACGAAGTGGAATAATGGCATCAGACAGTGCAAAGTGAATTTGGTACCTACGGGTTCAATTCAATTCGGAAAATGCTTTAATTTTGATGCAAATCTCGTGATTAGAAGTGAGTTTAAAATCCGAAAATGAGAAAACTTTTGCGACGTTTTAATTTAATTACGGACGAAATGAGTGCAAGAAAAGTTCAGCAACAGCATTTCTTCTTAATGAGAGACCGCCAGTTTACAGAGTGTTTGTTCAATGTGAATGTGATCAAGAAATGAGGTGAATTCAATCAAAAATTTGAAAATTATTTATTAATTCGTAAAACTTAATTTCATCGCTCTAGAATAGACAGGCGAGTTTTTCTCTGGGACTTCAAAACATTCTTCGTTTCGACCTCTGTATTTTTAATCAAGTAAAAACGCTCTTCTGGGTTGATAATGAAAAAATAATATCTATTTAAAATACCGGGTGTTAGAAATTATACCATAATTGATATAAAAACGAAAAAAAATCTGTGTTCTTATAACTTCCTGTATTCTTTCCATTTTTGTTTTTTTGACGTGACGCAAGACAAATTTGCAATTTTTCTGGAAGAAGCCATACAAAACCTAAAATCAACCCTTCAAATTTGAAATCTTTAAGTCATTTCTATTTGAAGTTGTCGGGTATACCGTCAAACGAAACGAAATCAAATTAGATAAAGAATTTTGTGTCAATAACTATTTTCAGATCAAAATAAAGCTTCCAGTTCTGGACAAGCGGCCAAATATACATTATATATAAAAATATTAAAATAATGAATGTTTCTCTCCAACAACAACATTCTAATGAAATTTGATACCTTTTATGAACTGTGATAATTTATTATACAGCCTCAGCGATATGCAATTTATGTCCTGTGTTGCATTCCTTTAATGGGGTAACGATCTGTTGTTTTTATCGACTGTCATAGTTGTGAACATGTAATTTATTGGGAAAAACTCCAAAGGTTTTTGGACGTTATCCACATAAGTGTGTATTAAGAAAGAATCATATCTACCCTTCAATGAATAGCCAGAATTCGAACGGTGCTAAATCAACCAAATATGGTGGCTACAAGAAAACATCTATCGAGTTTTTGGCATTTTCTTTTCAAAGAATTAATCAGTATAAGACTTTGATATACCAAGAATTATCTGCAGCAAGTTTAGGTCATTTTTCAAATATAATATTATTTTTTAAAATCAATAATTCTGGGATGACTACAACATATTCTGAGTTTGAAATCGTTCAAGAATCGTCATCAACAATGACTGATTTAAATTATAACCAATTGAACTGTGCCAACAATTGTGATTAATAAAAAAATTTATATTTTTGATTTCTTTGACGTAACTCATCAAGGAAGATATTTTATGGTTATTTTTATTCTATCCCTAACTCGGAAAAGAAGAATTTTAGAAGATTTTAAAAAAACAGGTCAACTTCTGTTTTGAAGGGGACGAATTTCCATCATGAGTTTGTTCCGAAAAAAACACCCCCACGAAGGTGACATCAAACCCCAACTTTTTTTGAATACGGAATAGATGTCGAGTGTTGGTTAGTTAAAAGTTATTTGTGTTTTGTACACAACCCAGTTAAAATTTTCAGTCTGTTCATTATTCACGAAATAATGTAACACTGAACTTTTTTAATAAGGAAGGGATGTCGAGTGTTGGTTAGTTTGAAAGTTATTTATGTTCTGTGTTAAAATTTTCGAAATCGGTTCACTGTTCACGAAATAATGAAATTTGAGCTTACCGTCAAAAGGTGATGTTGAACCGCCCATGCTCAAGAACCTAAGAGTTTTGAAGAATCCGAAAATAATTTTTAAGTTCTGTATTAGGGAGAAAGAATTCCTATGACGACATTGTTCCGAAAACAACGCCTTATATTTTTTTAATAGGGAGGAGATTTTGGATGTGGTCTAGTGGAGAAGTTTTTTCTCTAAACATCGCTGACGAAAATTCAAATTTGTTCATTTAATGGCAAAACAATTTGGGTTTTTGAATATGTTTACTTTAAAACATTCGATTTTCCTATCGTTCATTATGGGAAAATGTATGAAACGCATTAAATTCATTAAAAATTATATAAAAAAACAGTATTTTAATTTCCACAAAAATGTTTATGATACAACAATTTTTTCACTACGATGTGGCTTCTTCAGGTATCTATCTATATTCTACTGGCTGCCAGTTGTAACATTTTTGTGGAAATAAAAATACTGCCTCTCAGATATTTTTCGATTAAAATAAGTTACCACCAAGTAAAGATCGAATCAATCAAACATTTGAAATTCATTATAATATATACTATTTTTTTGAAGATTCTTTCTCAAATGTGTTTCTGTCTTTCGTTTCTGCATCATAATTGGGTTTGAGATTTACTTACGTGGACGAAAATGGTCTATCTATTCTAGATCAGAAAGAATAGAGATTCTCAAATTATACTATCAGAATGACGAAAATTCTAGATTAACTACAAGGTATTTTAATAACAATCATCCAGAAAGAAATGTAAGTGTAAAAAAAGATTTTTAATTAAAACACATCCGCCATCTGTTTCATATTGAAAAAAAATTGAGGGTTGATGCCACCCTCACGTGTTTTTTTCAGAACAATGTCTTCATAGGAATTCTCTCTCCCTAATACAGAACTTGAAAATTATTTTTGGATTCTTCAAAACTTTTAGGTTCTTGAGTTTGGACAGCTCAACTGTCTATTCAACATTACCTTTTGACGGTAAGTTCAATAGTTACATTATTTCGTGAATAGTGAACCGATTTTGAAAATTTTAACTGGGTTGTGCACAGAACATAGATAACTTTCAAACTAACCAATACTCGACATCTCTTCCCTATTCAAAAAATGTTGGCGGTTAATATTTTTTCGGAACAAACTCATGATGGAAATTCGTTACCCTCAAAAAGAAGTTGACCTGTTTTTTTAAATCTTCGAAAATTCTTCGTTTCTGAGTTCTGGGGGTCAGATTTCGTTCGGAGACCCTGTATACTTGCAGCTCGACAAGAATGCACAGATGTCAATCAGTCAATGATTGTCAAAAAACTGTTTTTGGTTTATTATTACCTGTGAAATTTACCTTATTTCTTGATCACAATATTATATAGAAAAAATACCAGAGTTTATTCTTGTTATGTTTCAAAGACACAGAGCAATTAAATGTGATACTTTAACTGTAATATAGACTGATTGACATAATTTGTGGAAACGTGAGACTTCCAGCCATAATTTGATCACTGAGAACAATTAAGTTTCGCACTCACAGCACATTTATCCGAGAATAGATTAATGGAAGTAAGTGGAGTAAATGCTCCTGGATCCTGAGGCAGATGTGAACAACAACAATTTATGGAATTACTTGAAATATAATGGAGAAAGAATACTTATTCTCATCTGCTCCATTGTCCGACAGTTCTTATAGAATAACACAATTATAGCCACGTGCAGATGGTAGATTAATTATTTCTGTTGAGCAGTATACACAATTAAAGCAGTTCTACTTCTTAAACTTTTAATATTTTTCAAATGTTTCAAATTTTCGATCAATTACAATCCCAAATCTTCCAGAGTTCTTTGATTTGCAGTATTTTGTGAAAAATGGTCATATCGAGAAAAGAAGCAGTTTAGAATTTCGAGATTTGTAGCAGACATTTTTTAATTAACGCATATCTAGTAGTTATAACAGAAACAAACCCTTTTCTATGTAATAAATCCTTTCGAAAAATATATATTCTCATTTGAAGTAGAAAGGTATGAGTTACCATCCAGTATTTCCTGAATTAATACTTTATTGAAAATATTTCGATTCGAAATATTATATTAGACTATATCATATAACAAAAATTGAAAACCTCTTCTGGTCTCTATATACTACTATATATTAGTGCACATTTTCAAAGAATCAAATAATCTTGCGTACTGTTAAGACATTGTTCTATCAAGAAACATTTTCATAAAAATAAATCAACAATAATCAATGTCGTATTAATGAGTTATTATCAAAGAACTTACATTTTAAGAACAAGTTGCAATTTACAGCGTGTAAAATTGTGCATCACAATTTCTTTTTAGTAATAATTCAAAACATTTCATGCTATCTATTATGTTTTGCAAGTTTACCGGATAGTTCAGGTAAGTTCATGCAGGAATCATTTTTTATTGTATATAAATTCACCGATTGGGGTAAAAACCATGGATGGAACTTTAAGATGCCCATGTTCGATATAGTTATGAATTTCTAAGAAAATGCTATTGTTGCCCAACTATTGAAGTCAAAAAAGCTTCTTAAACTCATGAAAGATCTCTAAAATAGCATTGAGAATAACCCCTTGAATTTTTGTCATATATTTACAAAATAATTTATATGTATAGACTAGTTGTTTGTTCATGTAAAGGCGATATACCTATTCATGAAATCAAAAAAAATTGTATTTTAAAAAAATATATTTCTGTTTATGTAACATCGTACATTGTGAATAACAGTTGTGAAATTCTTATGAAAAAAACGGTTATTTTATTTCAAGTATGATGTATTTTTAATATTATTATTATATAGGTATTTTTATCTGGTAACTCTGTGTGACTTATTTTTGTCTAAAAACAGTAGAGAACAATATTTAAAGTTATACACGAATAAGTTTCAAAAGCTGTCACTAATTTCCGTACTACCAAAAAAGAGTTATTACTTTGTCAATCTTCAAATGATTCTCATGAAATTCGTAGATAATATCGTTGCAATATCATACTACAAGACAATGTAAAAAGGAGATATTTTGCTACTCGTGACTAGGTATGTCACCTCAAACTCATATAATAATACATTTCCAATTGATATTATAATATTAGAAAATTATTGCACAGAAAATAATGTACATATATTAATTCATTATATTTTTTTGCACATCTTTTTTACATTTATTCCCTGTTCTTCAATTGATATATATTTATCATCAAAATACTGATATTTCTTGCAATAACGATCTTGACTGTGGTAATTCTTTCGTCAGGAAAAAGCAGCAACAGCATACTTACAAGATCTCAGTTTGATCTCAGTTTTTTTTTTTGAATTCGTACATCCTTTTTTGATTAGTTAAAATTATTGCGAACATTTAATATAAAACCTTAATACTTCAAAAATTTGCCCATTATAAATTTCTCTTTTTTAAAATAATGAACAATTTCCGCTAATAATAGAAATTTTGTAATATTGTATGATACGAAAAAATATTGTGGAGTTTTTCATACTGAGTTTGAAAATTTATTCTTTCGTTAATCGCCTTTCAACTGCTTAATTAAACTGTTTTTCCTTTGAAGAAGCTGCACTATCGTTCGAATGAATCATTCGCCATTTTGTAACAATCGAGCTTAATGTTCTCTGATATTTCGCTTCTCTTACAGTAATGTCATGACACTTATGACTAAATGGATCACGTACAGTAAGTAGGTTTTTCTCCATTCAAATAATAAATGGACAAAAATATTTAGAATCTAGCTGAATAGTTCTTATTTTGGTAATACTACTCTGTCAAGAAAGTACCGGGAATTTTCAATTAAAACAACATTTTTACATTTAATCGTCAAAATTTATTGGGTCGCCTTCAAAATAGGCTCCATTTGCTCCAATACATCTATGCCAACGGCACTTCCAATTATCGAAACATTTTTTATAGGCGCTTTCCGGGATGGACTTTAGCTCTCGCGCCGAATTTTGTTTTATGGCTTCAATCGACTCAAAACGGGTGCCACGAAGGGGCAATTTTAGTTTTGGGAAGAGGAAAAAGTCGCAGGAAGCCAAATCCGGCGAATACGGTGGTTGCTGAAGCACGTTTGTTGAGTTTTTGGCGAGAAAGTCAGTCACAATCGTAGCTCGGTGAGAAGTTGCGTTGTCGTCATGCAAAATCCATGAGTTGTTCGCCCACAAATTTGGCCGCTTCTTACGGATACGCTCACGCAAACGTTTCATAACGCCTAGGTAATACTCCTTGTTTACCGTCTGACCCTCTGGAACGAATTCGTAGTGCACCACGCCACGGATATCGAAGAAAACAATGAGCATCACCTTCATTTTCGAGCGGCTTTGGCGTGGTTTTTTCGGTTTCGGCTCATTTTTTGCCACCCATTCCGATGATTGCTGGCTTGTTTGCATATCGTACTCGTAGACCCAGGTCTCATCACCAGTTATAATGCGTTCCATGAATGTAGAATCGGAATTACAGCGATCCAGCATGTCTGAAGCAACCTGTTCGCGATGACGTTTTTGAAGAAAATTCAGGTCTTTCGGTACGAGTCATGCGGCCACCTTTCTCATGCCCAAAATATCAATCAAAATCGTACGTGCGGACTCGTGGGATATCTTAAGATCATGTGCTATCACTCTCAAGCTGGTACGACGGTTTTCCAGCACCCTTTCCTTAATTTCATCGACGTTATCTTCGATCGAAGCCGTCGATGGGCGTCCGCTTCACGACCGTCCTTGAAGGCTCTGTACCACTGATATGCACGAGTTTTCGATAGAGCATTATCACCAAAGGCCTTTTGCAACATTTTCAATGCATCGGCACACGAAAATTCATTTGCAACACAAAACTTCAAACAAATTCTTTGCTCAACGTAATCACCCATAGTAAAAATCGGCATGTACTCTGACATCGACTGACTTAATCAGCTGTTGCAAACACACTAGTTGACAGATCCCGCTCAAGCTTGGCATAGTAATTAAGGACAGTGGTACCAACCTAAGAAAAAAAAATTTTTACCTGCCTCATTGCCCCGCCAGATTTAAATCGATAATTCCCGGTACTTTCTTGACAGAATGTATGTGATTCCAATATTAGCTGAAATATGTATGGATTTCCTTGAAAACAAAATTCAAGAACAATTTCTTTTCAAACTATTCATTTACTAGTACCGATTCATTAACGATATTATTTGCCTGTTCATCGGTACGTCCAGACAACTTTCGTTATTCTTAGAATTTAGTATCTAATTATACCTTACAATAAAATTCATCCAGGAAGAAGAATAAAATGATAGCATAAATTTTTCAGACTTAAAAATAACCGAAACATTCGATTTTTCGATATACCCCAAACAAAACTGCATAATGCATTCTTCTTCAAACCACCCCTTATCACAAAAATTGATAGTATAGTATGTTGTATAGGTTAACGTATGTTTGTCACAGAAGAATTTTGAGATAGACTTAAATATAATCAAACAAATTGCAGTAAATAATGAGTAGAAGCTATCAATTATCGACAAACTATCAAATAAAATGCAACAAAAACAATTCATGTCATTAGTTTACCCACAAATTAGAATAAAAAAAATTGAGAGGTGTCAAGGGGCACCCGGATGGAACGAAGTTTCTTTCGATTAATTAGTGAAGGAATTGTAATAAAATTTAATTTTAATTATAATAATATTTTTTTTATTATTAACAAATATAATGTAATATAAACTTAATTAGTAGGCTCAATTTTAGTAATAATTGGCTTGTGGTAACTGAAGTAGGAAACATGTTTGGAATTCTATTTTATTTAAATGTCTTGAAAAAACTGCATCGTTGATAGTATTATATTTTTTGTTGATTCTGATGGTTTATTCTTAAATCAAATTCTTCCTCTAGAAACTGTAGCAATGGTTTTGATTTTTCATTACTGAAGTTGATGTTAAAATCACCGGCCAAAATGATTGGACGTTTATCCAAATTTCTGTTGTATGTACTTTGAGATACATCTTTAGAAAACTCTAGTAGTGCTCGATTAATGAACTCCTGAATATCTATTAATTTGTTATTTGGTGAGACATATATGACTGCCATGATGTTTTCCATTACACACTCTGCTGCACATAAATCTGCAACACTTGTACGTCTTACGTGCAAGTCCTGAATATTGTTCATAATGACCGACATATTTGGTGTTACAAGATTGGTCGTATCACTTGTGTTGTGATAAATCGCAACTCCACCTGAACGAACAAAATCACGTTTAAAGTGAGCTATACAATTAAAATTCGGTATATCACATTCTTCTTAATTGTCCAACCATGTCTGTGATAATAACGAAATGTTCGTTTTTTCTGCAACAGAGTCGATTAAATCATTTGAATAATTACCAAGGCTTTGGACGTTGAACGTACACAATGAAATGCCTTTATCTCTAGAAATGAAATCAATGACTGATTTTGCCTTCGTTTCAAGCTTATTTAATGACAATCTCTGAAACTCTTGTACTAGAGATATTGTTGATGAAGCTTGTACTCGATTATGATGAAATCGAAATTTAGTTTCATCATCATCAAATGTAACGATAAATAAACCTAATACACTCAACAAAAATAATCGTCGCGACACCACACTGTAATGCGAAATAGAAAGACGAAACGAAAATAACTGGCTTGCTTTCTATGAGAGAGAGAGAGAGACAGACAGACAGAGAAACACGTGCAGGCCGCACGGCTTGAGACTATAGCAAAAAGTGTCGTTACAACTTTTGGTCTTAATTTATTCCGTCTAGCCCCCTTTCGCAACGCGCGATAAGGAACTTCGTTCCAAAAATGAAAACTATATTTGCTTACCGTATATAGGACGAAAATCTGAAATAATAGCTAGATATTTGCAACAAAATCGATATCTCAATATTTCATATAAAACCATTAATTTTTTAGGTTAATCGATGAAAAATAATAAAGATATCGTCAACAATAACAAGAGATCAGGAGTATATAGGTTAACCTACGGTACGTGTCCATATGTATACATTGGCCAAACAGACAGAGCTTTCGAGAATGGGATCAAAGAATATCAGAATTCATTCGTTAAAAATAAATCGAATTCTACGGATGCCAACCACCTACAACAATCATGACATAATTTTGGCCATAATTTCGAAGTTCTCCATATTGAGAACAAATGCAATATTTTTTTTTTAATATTAAAACAAATTGAAATATGTTTATCTTCTACAATTTTAATTTCAAAAAAATTTTTATTCAAAAAACTTTTAGAAATAAATTTATGTCTAACAAGCACCGCTTACATTTAATAGACGTATATAATCAAAACTCAATATACAATGTCAAATGAAATAAATAACCCAACAGATATACGAAAGTAATTAAAATTAATAAATAAATATTCAAAGGAGACAAAATTTTGTTTCTGGTTTTACCTTTAAGAAATACTACTTGCCTTATAAAAACATGAACACACTTAAAGGACTTCTCAAAGAATATAATTTATTTGAAATATTTAATATATTTAAATATTCGAACAAATTATTTCAAAAATCTCTAAAAAATGTGCACTATATCTTCAAAAAACAAATATAATTCTAGATAATCCCGTCTTCAGCCCTTTTTCAACATTCCAAATATCAAAATCAAAAACCATAACCTACATCACTCACGTGTTAAAAGACTTAAGCTTCGAACTACAGATCAACTATATAATTCAAGATTGATCTATGTTCTAACAAAATCAAAGAACAAAGTGAGTTATTTTAAGGTTTACTTAAATTCATTGACATTCTATAATGAGATTTATTGAAGCCAAAATATAATTATATATTATATATAAAATAAAATAGAAAGGCCTTTTACTTGATAGAAGAAATATAACAAAATTTGAATATTAAAACAAATTGAAATATGTTTATCTTCTACAATTTTAATTTCACAAAAATTTTTATTCAAAAAACTTTTAGAAATAAATTTATGTCTAACAAGCACCGCTTACATTTAATAGACGTATATAATCAAAACTCAATATACAATGTCAAATGAAATAAATAACCCAACAGATATACGAAAGTAATTAAAATTAATCAATAAATATTCAAAGGAGACAAAATTTTGTTTCTGGTTTTACCTTTAAGAAATACTACTTGCCTTATAAAAACATGAACACACTTAAAGGACTTCTCAAAGAATATAATTTATTTGAAATATTTAATATATTTAAATATTCTAACAAATTATTTCAAAAATCTCTAAAAAATGTGCACTATATCTTCAAAAAACAAATATAATTCTAGATAATCCCGTCTTCAGCCCTTTTTCCACATTCCAAATATCAAAATCAAAAACATAACCTACATCACTCACGTGTTAAAAGACTTAAGCTTCGAACTACAGATCAACTATATAATTCAAGATTGATCTATGTTTTAACAAAATCAAAGAACAAAGTGAGTTATTTTAAGGTTTACTTTATTATATTGCCTTTCAAATGCTATAGATTGGACCCTTTAGAAGCACTAGAAATAAACCGGCATCATAAAAAATACATTTTACTTAACGACCAGAAAGATTTAAACCGATCCCCGTTATTCAACCTTTTTGAATAAATTTTAAAATTCCCAAAACAAACCTTCGTTTTATCATGTTTTTTTTCTCAGACTTGTATTTAAGGAGACCGATTTTGTAAAAGTAGTTAGTAACTATACTCATCTGATGAAGTCAAAATGTAATTGACGAAACAGTTGTTGTGTAAACAATGAATATTAGCGGGTTTTACTTTAAATCATATATGAATAGTTCTTGTTTTCAATTATGAAGACATTACTCGCCATCGTTCGAATGAATCATTCACCATTTTGTAACAATTTACCTTCAAGTTCCCTAACATTTCGGTTCTCTTACAGTAATGTCATGAAACCAATAGCTAAGCCGATCACGTACAGTAAGTAGGTTTCCATTCAAATAATGAATGGACAAAAATATTCACAGTCCAGCTGAGTTCAAGTTTTCAAATATTTAAACATTACTCGAATTAAATTCGTTCATTCGCAATACCCATAGAGTTTTTCTTCAAACTCATTCAAGAAAAATTCATGAAACTTGATAAAGACAATAAATGAAGTCTGGTTCCCATTCGGCATGATTTTTACTCTTATTGATTCATTCCAAGGAAGAAATCGTAGTGAAATAAAACACCCACGAGAATCAATTAATAACAAGGTGAAGCTCTGAAGGAATGCGGGTGTTACGAGAGAGCTTCTACCTCTTAAGAAAGACTTACAAAACTAGTTTCAAAAGCTACATAATTTTCAAGTGGCAATATATAGAAATATCAATAAATAAGACACAGTATTAACCCAATCGAATGCTCCTGGAAATTTCGTCCAAACGGGTTCTGGATAATCTTTCGTCTGTCGGCATAAAAATCAATTTAGAGTGAGTAAATTCTATTCTTACGATAATTTATGGACACATTGAATTTTGCACATATCAAGCTAAATTGCCTTACTCGCGTTTTCCTCAGGAAACCAACAATAAGATCACTGTAAATTCCATCCCAAACATCGAGCGTGTAATGTACATTTCTCTAGCAATATTTGTGAGTTATCATCGCTCCAATTACTAGTGCTACTCACGAAACGTAAGAAAAACGAAAATTCATACGAGAATCAAATATCAGAAAGCACGTATGGGTTATTCAGGTTGTCTAACATGATCTTGTGAAATTATAGACATCTGTTTAAACCATAGACTTATTATCCTAATATTTAATATGTCCATGACCATCTGAATTGGGCACATAGACAAGGTGTAGTTTTTAAGGATTAAATTTTTATTTTCTGGTGATAGACCATTTGTTCACTCCCTTAAGTTCATGATAACAGATTTCAACATATCCCATAAGTACACGTAAATTCTACCAGGTAATGTTATTGGCATGTTGAGCACAGCTCTTATCCAATTGACCACTCAGCTGTCTCCACAGTCCACACCATGAGGTAGAAAGTGTGATAAGGATTACGCCAAATCATCGCGCGAAGCGAGAACCCCTCCGAAGAGGTGAACCCACCAGCTTCCAGTTTGGGCCCCGACTCGAAAGACAGAACCGTCTGACTGGTAGCAGCGAAGCACTATTCAACCTCTACTGGCTCATCAGGTCAGTACCTGAGTTGGTTTGAGACGCAACTCACCCGCGGAGGGAATTTTTATCCATCCATCCGAACGCAGTCCCATGAACTAAGATAAACTCAAGATTGGCGACTACTATTGATACTGGTATGAACACCGTCTAGCGGCCTGTACGTCCCGACTCACCGAACCCATGTGAAGTCATTTGATTAATCCTGGCGTCAAGCACTAATGGCAGAGACATTTCGTCGAGATCCACAAACCCTAAATTGTTACGCATTGATCCGGGGCCAGGACAGGCCGGTCGAACAGTCAAGTCACGCTAGACCCCGAGTTATCTGCGAACAGATAAACGAAATACCCCCCTAGTCTAGCATGCGGATTTTCAACCACTGCCCCCTCGAGTCCAGGTGGTACAAGTAACACCTGTGGGCGAACCACCCCCCCGAGGTAACGCAGTATGCTACATAAAGCACTCGGCCATTACACAGAAAAATCCGGAGATTAATACAGCGATAGGGTAGAGTACGCCAGTTTTAAGGGAGAAGCCCTGTGCTGCGACAGACTCCCTGTCACTGAGTTAATCAACCTGCTCAGCTCTCCATTTTACCAGAACGGCAGATCTAGGGCCCCATTCGGAGATCTTCCACCATACAGGTCCAGTGACTGGCGCGAATGGCATTACATTAGGCACCAAGACTTAACCCTTCATTTCGCCGTGATGAAACTAGGGTCCTAGTCCTGACAAGCACCCCCATCACGACAATCACATCTAATGCCTGGGAGGCGATCCCAAGTACAGGTGAATTCTACCAGAATAGTTATTGGCTATTTGAGGAAGGCCTCTTTTCCAAGTGACTACCAAGCAGTCTCCACAGTCCACCCCTAGAGGTAGAAAGTGTGATAAGAATTACGCCATATCATCGCGCTTGGCGAGAACCCCTCCGAAGAGATGAACCCACCAGCTTCCAGTTTGGGCCCCGACTCGAAAGCCAGAACCGTCTGACTGGTAGCAGCGAAGCACTATCCAACCTCTAATGGCTCAGCAGGTCAGTAACCGAGTTGGTTTGAGACGCAACTCACCCGCCGGAGCGAATTCTTATCCATCCACCCGAACGCAGTCCCATAAACTAAGATAAACTCAAGATTGAGGACTACAATTGATCCTGGTACGAGCACCGTCTAGCGGACTATACGTACTGACCCACCGAACCCATGTGAGGTCATTTGATTGATCCTGGCGTCAAGCACTAATGGCGGAGCCATTTCGTCGAGATCCACAAACCCTAAATTGTTACGCACAGATCCAGGGGCCAGGACAGGCCGGTCGAACCGTCAAGTCCCGTTAAACCCCGAGTCGTTTCATGAGAATATCCCGAAAATGGGGGTCTGCGAACAGATAAATGAAATACCCCCCTAGTCCAGCATGCGGACTTTCAACCACTGCCCCCTCGAGTCCAACACCAATTGGGGTGGCCAGGTGGTACAAGTAACACCTGTGGGCAAGACCACCCCTCCGAGGTAACGCAGTATGCTACATAACGCACTCGGCCATTACACAGAATCCGGAGATTTATACTGCGATAGGGTAGAGTACGCCAGTTTTAAGGGAGAAGCCCTGTGCTGCGACAGACTCCCTTGTCACTGAGTTAATCAACCGGCTCAGCCCTCCATTTCACCTGAGTAAAACTAAGGCCCCATTCGGAGATCTTCCACCATACAGGTCCAGTGACTGGCGCGAAATGGCATTACGTTAGACACCAAGACTTAACCCTCCAATTCGCCGGGACGAATCTAGCGACCCAAGTACAGGTGAATTCTACCAGAATAGTTATTGGCTATTTGAGGCATGGCCTCTTTTCCAAGTGACTACCAAGCAGTCTCCACAGTCCACCCAGAGGTAGAAAGTGTGATAAGGATTACGCCATATCATCGCGCGTGGCGAGAACCCCTCCGAAGAGATGAACCCACCAGCTTCCAGTTTGGGCCCCGACTCGAAAGCCAGAACCGTCTGACTGGTAGCAGCGAAAGCACTATCCAACCTCTACTGGCTCTGCAGGTCAGTACCCGAGTTGTTTGAGACGCAACTCACCCGCCGGAGGGAATTCTTATCCATCCACCCGAACGCAGTCCCAAGAACTAAGATAAACTCAAGATTGACGACTACAATTGATCCTGGTACGAGCACCGTCTAGCGGACTATACGTCCTGACCCACCGAACCCATGTGAAGTCATTTGATTGATCCTGGCGTCAAGCACTAATGGCGGAGCCATTTCGTCGAGATCCACAAAACCTAAATAGTTACGCACAGATCCAGGGGCCAGGACAGGCCGGTCGAACCGTCAAGTCCCGTTAAACCCCGAGTCGTTTCATGAGAATATCCCGAAAATGGGGGTCTGCGAACAGATAAATGAAATACCCCCCTAGTCCAGCATGCGGACTTTCAACCACTGCCCCCTCGAGTCCAACACCAAGTGGGGTGGCCAGGTGGTACAAGTAACACCTGAGGGCAAGTCCACCCCCCCGAGGTAACGCAGTATGCTACATAACGCACTCGGCCATTACACAGAATCCGGAGATTTATACTGCGATAGGGTAGAGTACGCCAGTTTTAAGGGAGAAGCCCTGTGCTGCGACAGACTCCCTTGTCACTGAGTTAATCAACCGGCTCAGCCCTCCATTTCACCTGAGTAAAACTAGGGCCCCATTCGGAGATCTTCCACCATACAGGTCCAGTGACTGGCGCGAATTGGCATTACGTTAGACACCAAGACTTAACCCTCCAATTCGTCGGGACGAATTTAGGGTCCTAGTCAGGAGAGCGCCCCCATCACGTCAAGATCTAATGCCTGGGGGGCGAGCGACCCAAGTACAGTTCAAAAAGCATATCAGGTATTTGTTTTGGCGCTGCATTTAAAATTGAGTGACGGAGGGGAGTGGGGAGGGGATCGTGGGGTCCGCCATTTGGAGTGTTTTAATCACGATGGAGCAGTACCCGAGAACGCATCGCACTTTTTGCGTACGAGCGTATTATCGCAACGGTGATTCAATAGTGGCTTCTCACTAAGTGACGACAGCATTAAGAAATGGATCCGTATGTTAGAGAATAGAGGTGCGACGGTAAGAATTCAACACTCTGGCCGTCCTCGTTCAGTCCGCTACGAGGAAACCATTCGAGAAGTGAGGGCGTTAGTTCGTAGAAATCCGTCTTTATCCATCCGAAAGCGAGGCCAATCATTAAACATCAAAAAATCGACCTTGCATTTGATTTTAAAGAAAGATTTGCATTTGAAAGCCTATAAAATTCAATTAGTTCAAGAATTGAAGGATACAGACTATGCTAATCGACTGAATTTCGCCAACGAAATGTTACGGCAGTTCAACAATTTTAATAACATACTCTTCAGTGATGAAGCAAACTTTTATCTGAATTGTCATGTCAATAAACAGAATTGCTGTTATTGGGCAGAAGAAAATCCGAGATGAAAGCAGGAATCCCTGCATAGCCCAAAAGTCCTTGTTTGGGCCGCTAGGTCTGCTAGAGGGGCATATTTTCATGAGAATCAACGAGGCCGACCACTCAATGTGAATAGTGACCGTAATTGGGATATGCGAAACTTTTTGGGTCCAGAGTAACAGAAATTTCAAGGTTTCAACTCAAGAACGTGGTTCAACATGATGGAGACACTTGCCATACGTCAAATGAAGCAATGGAAGCTTTTAACGAACCTAATAAGGTCATTTCGCGTAGGGGTAATATCAACTGGCCTCCAAGAAGTCCCGACCTTAGTCCACTTGACTATTTTGCATGGGGATACCTTAAAAGTAAGGTCTATGAGAATAATCCGATGAACCTGACGCAATTGAAGCAAAACATCAGGTCAGAAATGACAACAATATCGAGAGCTATATGTCAGCGTGTGATCGCCAATCTTCGTTCCCGATTAGAAGAGTGCTAGCATCGTAACGGACACCACTTAGATAACATAAACTTTTTCAAATAATTTTCCCCTTTACATTGTTATAATTAACAATAAACTATTTTTTAATTTTAAGTAGTAATACCCGAAGCTCTTTTTGGACAGCTTGTATAATACATCTGCTCCTGATTCATTCAGGAGAAGGAAGAATTCAAGATAAACAACAAATGACCTTAGAAAAATTAGATAATACAAAAAATCATTAGCTTTTGAGATCTTAATGTGCGAATAGAGAATAACTAAATTTCTGGTTTAAAATAAAAACTCACAGTCGTTGACAATGGCGTGCCCCTTATCGATTTTTGTGCTAGGAATTAATTAAGAATCAACAAATAACACAAGTATATACTTTCTAATGTGGACAACGATCCACATAAGATAGATAGATATACTTTATTTGATCTCTTCTGACAAATACCAAGAGGTATTTGAGAGATCGTGTCACAAATTAAACTTAAACTAAGAATAAACAATTCAGTAATGAAAAATGAATGAAAACTCTATACTATAACTATAAAACTATGAACTCTCAAAATTTTCTTCAAAAAAAAACTCTCCTAAAGAATAATAACACCTAGTGTATAAAAAATGTTTCATTTTAGACATTAATTTAATTCTAAAATTTTTTTGAATAAAAATTTTTTTTAAATTAAAATTGTAGAAGACAAACATATTTTAATTTGTTTTGATATTCATATTTTGTTATATTTCTTCTATCAAGTAAAAAGCCTTTTTATTTTATTTTATAATTTTGAAGTTTAGTGTAGTTATTTGTTACATAGATAATGCATTCATATATACACTGATCATATAATGTTTGAATTTTATGTTCAATAAAGAGATTTTTGCAACTATCAGTTGGTTTCATCTTGAATATCACCCTCAAACTTCTTTTTTGTAATTTATCAGCTTCGCAGCTTCTTGCCCAAAAAATTATTTCGTACCCTATTTAAGTTTGAACGTAGGCATGGAACGCTGATAGAGCCGCTTTAACTTCTATATTTTCCCTTATTACACAAAGGGCAAAACATTATCTTGAAACATCTGTCGCTACTTTCTCTACTTGAAGTGTCCAATTCAAATTCCGATCTATTGTTATTTGTTCCACAGTTTTGATTTCTGTATTTCGGGTTATTACTCTGTAATTTTGCTCATCATTTTCTCTGAATATCATTATTTTAGTTTTTCTAATATTCAATAGTAAATAATTTTTCGTCAGCCACTTACTAATGCTCCCTAATTCCTTCTCTATAACTTCTTTGTATTGGTTCTTATCTGCAGCTTTACATATCAGTGATATATCATCTGCAAACATCACGGTCTCGTTTTCAGATATTTGCACTATATCATTGGCATACAGTATGTATAAGAGTGGTCCCAGAATGGACCCTTGTGGGACTCCTTGTCGTATACACAATGAATCAGATTTAATTTTTTTCCTTCATTGTTGGTCTCTACTACTCTCTGGGATCTTCCGGTTAAGTAGGACTTCATTAACTTTAAGACAGTACCTCTGATGCCATACTTATCAATTTTTCTAGCAATATTTTGTGGTTTACTCTATCAAATGCTTTCGATAGATCCAGGCTTACTGCTACAGTGAACTTCTTTTCATTGATGGATTTAATGGCTTATTATAATAGTTGATAAACTGCCTGGATTGTTGATTTTATATCATATTTCATAATAACAAACAGCAGTTTTCCCCTAACCAATATTAGATGTGAGGTACCTAATTTTAATAAACCTGGAAACTGATCACAATCTTGTAAAGAGAGGTATATTCACTGTATATTCAGTTAATAAAAAAGTGATATAAAACAAAGAAACTTCTTATTTCATTCCATTCGTAAACGATATGTTCATTGATTAAATCAATGATTCCAAGTCGTTTGAAAATTTCTTAGAATTTGGAGTTCCGCAGAGATCCAACCTTGGTCCCTTACTATTTGTGGTGTTCATGGCCTGGGCGTGATTATTTGAAGCTCTTTTTGGGAATATGTTTTGTAAGTGATTTGAAGCTGCTTCATTTCAATTTTCAATTGGTCTGGAATTGGTGTTTAGGAAGTTAGATAATGCTTTATTTAGAAAAATGTTTCCAGATGACTTTCACGGGAAAATTGCAGTCCTTAGTAGGCAACTAACTCACACTCCGTATTGAAGATCAACATTATCAAATATCTCCATGTAATTTAGAAATACCAGCGACAAAATCCAATAACTTTTAATACTATGCTCAGTTACTTCATCTTCTTAACATATATTCTTACCATCGGGAACGTCCCAATAACTTTTATTACCAAATTCAGTTCCTTTTAACATCTTCAGTAGTGGGGAATACCCGAATATGCCCATTTTTCCTCAGTATGTACCTACTCAAATATAAGATCCTATGTAAGCTCTCATACCTAATCAGTTGAGATATAGAAGTTGATGAAGCCACAATTTTGTGAAACAATTGTTGATCATCAAGAAAAGGTTGGTGGAATTTCAATTTTTTCACTATTTATCACTTGTGTAACCAACTGAGAATGTATTTCACTATCTACATCGACTCACAAGCTAACTGTATTTTCTGAATTCCATTCACCGTTTTTTAATTTTTCCCATAAATATTTTACGCAAAATCCCTTCTGAACTGTCGTCCTTACAGTGTGAATCAATCTCGAATCAATCAGCTGCGCGATATAGAACAAAATAAACGATAAGATGGGAGTGAATTGTTTGACTTGTCTTCCGATAGTCATTCCTGAAAAACTGCAAGTTGCGAATCAATCCGTCTCAGTCATGAAAAACTCTTTTGGAAATCACGACATGATGGATGAAAACATTTCTTGTCCAATGAGTTCTTTGATGCGGACTCTGAAGAATTTAATCAGGGCTGGGATTTCAGCTCGTTCAATCACCGCATTTCAGTTGAAATTGTCCTTACAGCTTGATCAATATCCTTTTCAGAGGAATCTCGACTGACAGATTTTCCAAATGAAGGTTCGCTTGAAAATCTCGAGCTATCTCTATTCGGTTTAATTTTTAAATTCCAAAAATGTACTCAGAAAAAGCGGGCAGAAATCGAACACAATATATTTGTGCATAATGTAACAGGCACTAAACAACTTGGTAAGCTCAGACGCATCTTATTGCTGCATCACGATTTAAATTCTAATTAAATGTGATATTGTTGTTTGTTATGTTTTTGGAAAGGTTGAACCTTGACATTTGCGAATGAAAAACTATATCATTCAAATGGACACCACGACTGGCTACAGTACCCCATAACATCAACTCAATTTTTCAGTACCAGTCAGATCATAATATGCCGTAATGCTCGTAATTAGCGTATTCATATTCAAATAAATTAATTCGGCTGATCTCTACCAGATAAATTCTACATAATGAGCACTTGTACGCAGCCAGTTTGTATACGTCGTCGGACTTTTTATATAAGTAAACATATAAAACTACTGGTTTGTGTTACTCACACACTAAAGCTTGTACAAATTGAATGATTATTTTAAAGTTTAAGAGTATACTGTCAGTCCCTAATTCCCTTCGTCCGTAACCTCGAGCAACATCTGCCAGCTACTTCATTGTTCGAGGGTGGAGATAGTTGAAGATAAACTTGAAAAATTTTTCGAATATGAATTAGCTTCTTTTAAGAATGAATCATTGAACCCAATTTTCCATGACTCTCTCACACAAATCAGGTCGTATGTTGGCAATTATTCGTTCAATATTGATCTGCAAATCGTCTAAATTTGCTGGATGATTGCTGTAAACCAATGACTTAATTTCAAACTTCTTCACTAAACGTTCAACTGTTCTTTTATCCGCACGATTATAACGACCAAAAATTAGAGTTGAAGCACGTAAAGTTAGAGTAACTGATCGCGGTTTTTGATAATGAATTTGGATTATTAGTAAACGTTATTGGAGTGTGTACCTTTCCATGATTAAATGGTAGATATTGAAAAATACCACTGTCAATGTCGCAAAAAAACAGTAGCTGCCATGAGCTAGTAATGTCAATTTAAAAATGGGGCGTTCCCCTTTATTTGATGATTATTATACTGATCATAAAAAAATATTAAACCTGCAGAACAACGTCATCGGACTATAAATACATCTTCATATGTTGATATCGTTTTTGATCCATCTATGACAATTCCAACAAACCAACAATAATTTCTTGCAAATAGTCACAATAAGTTTCGCTTCATTTCAATGCTATGTGAAGGAATTACATCTGCTGATATTCCAATAAAAGAAGCTGATAATGATTCTTATAATTGGAACAGCACTAGAACAATTCAAAAGACCAAATACAATTGTCGTTATCATAAGTAAGGAGTGTGAGCTATGGTAACAGAAAGTTCTACAAATCGAGACAGTGTAACATACATCTGTATAACAACTATTTACTTAAAAAATGTCCTATATGTATATTTGCATACTCTAGGTGGCGCTAGTGTATGATTAATACCTTATTGGTTCTGTGTATACCGAATATAGGTACTTGATAGATTTGTAGTCGCTGGCATTCATTGCACTGACGAGAATCAACAAGTTCGAAACTTGCGCATGTCTGCAATTATGCCCCAGTGATCAACAAAATCTTGTTTGAGTATATCAATGTTATACAGTGATGTGTTATTATTATTCTTATTATTTATAGTGAGGAAGCTTTTGTCCAACCAACCACTGCGTCCGCACGGGCTATTGTTCGGGAGTATTTTTTTTAGATCGCAATGGGCTATAAGAGCCTGACCAAAGACTTCAAATCTGTTGCGATTCACTGCTGGGAGACGATGTGCATGGCTTTTTCAGTGTCCTCAAGATACTGCCTGCATTCATCATCTTCAGCTAGACCGATTTTGTGCAATACGCTTTCAGCCTGCAGTAACCTGTCATAATTCCGTCAAACGTTCTTAGTTTGGCCCTATCCGACCTAGCGGTAGGTCCGTCATCTTTTGGTTCGAAGCTGTTCCAAAGAACACCTTCGAATATTTCAGGCCAGGATGGCTCGGCCAGAAAGACTCTAGCCTTGAGTTCATTCTGCCTGTTATCGTTCGCTTAGCCACGTCATGTGGTATTCCCAGGAATGGTTCCCGACCTACCAAAGGCAGCGCAGCTCAAGCAAACGCCAGCAGATCTACCTCCTCGTTACCCAAATAGTTTGAGTGGCTAGTGATTCTGTTATACATACCGAGCCTGAGGTGTGTATTACACTGACGCGATTTGTAGAACTTTCTATTTCCATCGCTGCAGACCAGCCAAATTAATTTAGACTCAAAATAACTTCAAAATGCAAACTTTAAGTGGAGCATACTTTAGATTTTTGGGGCTGTGAGGCTGTTAGAGAGGATATGTCTGACGTTGAACTATGAGTTTTCATGAAAAATATTCTGTTCTCTGAAAAAAATAAGAGGCATTTGTGTGAAACTTGAAGCGTAAGGTGTATAGTATAAATCCCTAATTTCCATTAGTGTACGAAAGCGCCAAATCGCCTACCATCACGTGTCAGTGCTTTTGTAATTCTTCCAAGATCTGCCGCTTTCAACTTTTTTTATGGTAAATCCGAATTTTGTCGGATTAGACCCTTGACGAAATATACACGAAAAGTCGCTCCAATATAAGCTTCCCGTCGGAAAATATCCGTCTACTCGATATAAGACGCGACAGCAGGGTATTCCATCGCCTACGCTGATGTACCGGAGTCGGTATCCGCTTGATCGGATCTCCCGGAATCCAGTTATCTATCAACATGATTGCGTTCGCTAACTGGATACGGGCCATAACTCACATTCCGGGAACGGTCTTGCACGAGTCACTGGTTCGGCAGTTATTGTTTTCTGGGTGCACAGCGATAGCGCTTCCTGGGATGCCCTCCAAAATTCGGATAACTCCGGATATTACATCTGAGAAACGAAATGTTTTTTGGGAAACGGACAAGAATAACGAAGAGCAACATAGCGTATCATTCGGTGAATTATGTCCGGAAATCTGTGTTTTTGAGATGATTATAACTTCCTTTCTCATCGTGTACGAGGGAGATATTTTATGTGTTACAGCGGCTGAAAATATCATCTTTGATTACAAAAAACTTCCTCTGAAGATATACAGATCACTTCTTTCTCTAATCTCATAATAGGCTGCGGAAAAAAACTATTAATTTTGCGCGAACTTCAAGACCTCATTCAACATATTTCGGATTGTCCATTTTGGGTCAAATATGCACTGTTTTGTTCTATGATTTATTGCCATTTAAAGGTAGCTTCATAATGTTTATCTCAGAAGTTGTGGTCGTTATTGGCGAAAAACTATAGTAATAGATTTTCACAATCTTCTCTTGATGGCAATTTCTTATCACTCAGGAAGTTTTGCATTACGAGAAAAAGATGTAATTGCTTGGTGCCAAGTCGGGACTATATAGTGCATGCATTAAAACTTCCCAGCCAATCCCTGGCGTTATCCTGATATAACACAACACCTCTTCTGTTGGTCAATTCTGACCGTTTCTGGTTGATAGCTAACTTCAAACAATGTAGTTGTTGACAGTAAAGATACGAATTTAATGTTTCGCCATATGGAAGCAATTCAGGATGAATGATTCCTTTCCAGTTCAGTCCAGTTCCAGTCAAAAGGTAAATGTTCGATTTCTTCGAAACAGAACAAAGTGTTGTTGACATTTACCTGGCAGGTAGTTTTAGGAGAATTAATAAGTTCGAGCGGTTTTGATAACAGATGTCGCTATTAGTTTCTTATTTCAATGTTTTACCTGGCAACAACTTCATTTTGAAGTGTCATCATTAGGCTTTCTTTTCATTATCTGTCATTTTGCTGAAGTGGAAAAAAAATAGTGTCTGGGTGCTCTTAAAATGTCAACTTTTCTACTGATTAATATGATTTTGCGGGGAGTTTTACTTCATTACTTCAATATGAAGGCTGTCAAAAGTCATCGTATTTTAGTGGATGGTTATGGTGACCATGCTTCAGATGAACTAACGTGTGAGGAGTGGTTAGCTCGATTCAAAAGTGGCAACTTTGATTCGAAAGACGAAGAACGAGCAGGAGTGCCGCCAAAGTTTAAGTATGAAGTATTAGAGGCAAGGCCATCCATCACAAACGCAAGAGGAACTCGTAAAAACACTTGGAGTCATTCAACCAGCCATTTGCCGTCGTTTAAAAGCAATGGTAACGATTCGAAAGGTAGGAAATTAGGTGCCATATGAATTGAAGCTAATAGAAGTCGAACGCCGTGTTTTCATGTCTTAACAATTGCTCCAACGGGAAAAAAGAAAGGGGTAAATGCCGATGAAAAGTGTGTCTATTACGATAATCCAAAACGTCGGTCAATGTATGGATGCCTCATCATCAACTGTCAAACCGAATATTCATGGAGAGAAGATCATGTTGTGTATTTGGTGGGACCAGCTGGGTGTGATGTATTATAAGCTACTACAATTGAACGAAAGGATCACAGGGGAGGTTTACCGATGACAATTGATGCGTTTGAGTCGAGCATTACGAGAAAAACGGCCTCAATACGCCGACATACACAACAAAGTTATTTTGCAGCATGACACATGTTGCATTGCCCGTTCAAACGTATTTAGAAACGTTCAAATGGGAACTACAACCTCACCCGTACAGTCCAGACATTTCTCCTTCCGATCGATGCAACATGGCCTGGTTGATCAGCACTTTTCCAATTACGATGAAGTCTAAAAATGTATCGATGAATGGATAGTGGTGAAAGAACCGGATGGGAAAAAGTAGTGGTTAGCGATGGACAATGAAGTCAAAAAAAGTATCGATGTATGAATAGCCTCCAAAGAGACTAATTTATATTCCCAATATTCAAAATTGGATATTAATCTTTATCAACTATAAATTTATTCTTCGCAATATTTCACTATAACCAACCAATTTATACTGCTAAAATTCCTGGGTCACGTAAGTGCTTTTAAAAGTTTTTCAGCATCTCTAGTGAACGCAATAAAATGATGCACTTGTGTCGGTTATAAAGGAGTAAGGTGAATTGTCATGAGAAAAATATTTATCAGAAAGCTCCTGCTACCTCGTTGGAACATACCTAAAAATACAAAGAAGCCAAGAAATTATCTGCCTCTTGAATAAACCTTTCAGGGGAATTTGTGACGTCTAAAATAAGGCCATTTGTTAGGTATGTAACAATTTTCCTTCCCCACGTTCGAGATGGATAAACTCCCCGATATCCGGTTTGAAAATTGCTTTCCGGTTTCAAAGGACTTTTCAGTGGAAGATTATTCCCTTTCTTTCCGCTGTCACAGGGTTCGACCTTTTCGAACGTCACGTCTGGAAAATGCTCTGATCTTATTTGCTATTCCGAATCTGTATAAAAATGGAAATCCGAGCAATATGTATCATCGAATTTGGGTTTTTTCGTTGGCTTTCACCCGCACATTCGCTCGCATACTAAACATTTGAGAGTCGGCGTATTTTACTCCTTTTTTGCATACTTGGTGATAAAGGATTTTCCAGAAAGAGGTTTCATTTTAAATAGCCCGCTATCTGGAAAGCTGTCACTTTTGAATGTCATCTTTTGCCATTACTTAAAATAGAACGATACACACTTCAACAAAGCATTGAAATTGTTAAAATTCACTACAAAAATGGTGAAAATTTTGCAGTCACAGTTCGCAAAACTAAAGCACTTTTGGGTTGTCGTGAAGCACCTTCTCGGCCGACAATAGGGAAACTAGTGGAAAAATTTGTGCTGTTGGGACAAGTTAATGATGTGAAGAATCGAAACCGTGTGCGTCGCTCAATAACAACTGAGAATATTGCTGCTGCAGCCCGTAGTGTTGACGAAAACCCAGGTTTGTCGATTCCTCGTCAATCTTTAGAATTAGACATTACACAAACAACATTACACCGTATTTTACATAAAGACTTAAGACTTATAAAGTTCAGTTAACACGAGAACTCAAGCTGGTCGATCACAAGCAACGTCGCATCTTCGCTGATTTGGTACTTGAAATGCATCAAAATGATCCGGATTTTCATCGAAAAATCATCTTCAGTGGTGAGGCCTATTTCACCATCTTCGGAGGCTACGTTAATAAGCAAAATTGTCGTATTTGGGGCTCGGAAAATCCAAGAACGATCGTTGAAAAGCCTCTCCATCCTCAACGTGTCACTGTTTAGTGAGATGTTTGGGCTGGCGGCATGAGTATACCTTACTTATTCGAAAATGAGGCTGGTGCAAGTATTACGGTAAATGGATTCCGCTACCGAGCTATGATTAATGATTTTTTATGGCCAGAATTGGAAGATATTGATGTGAACGACGTTCATCTTCAATAAGACAACGTTACGTGCCACATAAGCAACTAAACAATCACAATTTCGCAAGGAAAGTTTCCTGGCCGTGTTTTTTTCCGAATGGGTGATTACAATTGGCCACCGAGATCTTGTGATTTAACACCTTAAGACTTTTTTCTTTAGACTACGTGAAAGATAAGGTCTATGCTAATGCTTCACAATCGATTAAAGCCTTGAAGATGGAATTCGTGAAGTTATCCACGACATACAGCCGTTTTCCATTATACTTTCCTCTTAAAAGTGAAATAAACAGCCACTGATTTCTCTTAAAATATACTTGATTTTCTTAATATCAAAATGAAATCCCTTATTGGAAAAATCTTTATCAATTAATGAACTTTTCGCTCACAGGAAATCAAACATGTGTGCAATAATGAATTGAATAAAAAATCCATAAAAGCGCATACTTGACCTAAATCAGAACTCATGGAGTACCACAAGGGTCCGTCCTCGGGCCACCTTTATTTTTACCTTTTATTAATGACCTTCCGATGATTTGCGACGAATGTTCATCAATTTGTGTAACTGTCTGGGATGTCACAGTGTATTATCACTGTCAAAAAAGTTATGTATTGGCCTATTCGCTAATGATGCTTCAATGGCAATTACAGCGCCTACTTTTGAGCAGCTTCGGATGCCTTGTAAACTTTTAGTACAGAGCTTTGTGAACTGGTATCAGGGGAATAATTTGATCAACATTGATAAAACTGAATGTATTCATTTTACAATGGATAATACTAATTTTCTTGGTATCCATTTAGATAACAATTTGAAGTTGTCTATGCATAATGAATATTTGTGTAAGAAATTGAATAATTCATATTATGTTATCAATAGAGTGAAACATTTACTCGCTATAGAATTTCTTCTATAATATATATTATAGTTTAGTCTAAAGTCACCTCTTATATAATGTATTGCTGTGGAGAAACTCTTCAGGAGACGGCAGGGCTTTCATATTATAGAAACGGATCTTACGCATGATATTCAATATAATTCTACGTTCGTCCTGTAGACCCGTGTTTTTAGATAATGATATTTTAAAGTTGTCCTCCATTTTCATTTTGAAATGTCTTATATATGTAAAGGAAAATGAATGAATCCTTGTTAAGTTATCCAGCATTCATGTTATAATACCAGAAGTGAGGGAACATTGTATATCCCAAACCACAATACAGCCAAACTTGAGATGTCCCCTAGGTATCAGTGCATTAAACTTTATAATCATTTGCCGCATGGTGTTTGATCTCTTGATTTCAAGGAATTTAAGAAAACACAATTGAGATCAGCATAACCGGAAAATCTTCTTATAAACGATGTCATAATTTCATTTTTCTTCGAAAATGAGCAAGGAACCACCTTCATAGTCAATGGGAACGTTAAGGTGCGATGCTCAATCAATATTTGTTCCCCAAAATTCAAAAGGGAGGCGTGGACGATATTTGGTTTCAAGAGGACACAGCCACTTGTGCTACAGCCATCGTAACCATCAATCTTTTGCGCACTGTTTTTGAAATTTGAATAACCAGTCGAGATGTGGATATCAGTTGGCTGCCTCGAAGCCTTGATTTGACTCCGTTGGATTATTTTTTGCGATGATCCGTTGAGGATAGTGTTACGCTAATCATTGAAACGAGTGATTCCTTGAAATACGAAATCGAAGTTGCCATTCATGATATTGAGCACCAAACAATGGACAATGTACTGAAAAATCGGCTGGGATAGTGTATAGTCAGTAGTGGTGATCGTTTGAATGATTTTGTTTTTCATTCGTAATAAATGTATAGGTTCAACCTTTCTAATAATCCAATAACTTTGAAAAAATATTAAACAGTTATCCATTTATAGCCGATCAAAAATGGAAATTTTAGATGGCCCACCCACCACATTACATTTATTGGTATCTAGAGGTGGTTAACAATAGAAGCTTGTTCGAGCATTCACAGTGTTTAGAATGAATGAAATGTGGATACACAATCAAATAAACAGCATAACAACCATGTGTCTTGGGATATGTTACAACAAGACATTCCTGAACAATGATATCATTAGGTATAGATATATTATATAGACACTTAAATCCGCACTACAACCAAATGCAGCAAAGTATTTCACAACAAGATATTCCTGACCAACGATTTTATGCCCCCAGATAATAATCAACTAATTAAATAGTAGGTGTATAAACGGTGGATTCCCAACCATTGTTAAACCATCTCCAAGATCTTTCTTACATGTTTCTATTGTCAAGTTATCTGTGTATTCACCCAATTGACTGCTTATTTATATTTGTTTGCATACTATGTTTTACATTTTTAAATCGATCTCTGTAACGTTAATTTTATCAGTAAATAAAACAATGTATTGTGAGTTCAGAGGGTGAGTTTTTTTCTGACTTTGTCTTCAAAAGCCACATACTCACACATAGAATCACTTCCATGATACTATTTCCCAGGATCCAATATTGTTTTTTTATTTAACTTCTCGTCACTATTTCCTTGTCCTCTTTTGAGCGTAACTTGAACAACGAAGGGCCCTTCCTTCCCTCCACTAGATGATAACGATGAAGGTGGGACTTTCCAGAATCTCCCTAAAGTATGGAAGAGTACAACGTGTTCTGAAAAACTTCTTGAGCTATCCCATACTAAACGGGGTACTCTAAAATATCCGAAATTACACTAAGTGTACGGGAGTACTCTGAGTTATCTGGGATTATACGGATTGCTCTAAAGAACCAGAACCTGTTTTTATCGTGATCACCTAGTGGCGGTAGAATAAGACATTACGTTGTGTAGACAACCTAAGTTACACTTGAACGAGAACGAGAAAACAGTGACGGGAAGTTCAGAATACAAGGTTAAGTAAAAATACAATATTTTTTTGCGGAAGGCAGGGCACCGCACCTGACTCGATATATGAGAGCGAGGTTGGACTTTAGGACAAACAGAGTCAGGGATAAAAACCTTGACCTCTCTTCAACTCACATACATTCTTCAACCTTGTCCTTCTCTTTATTCATAAAATTAAGGTTCTAGAGATCGACAACCTTTCTAATATCCTAAAACATAGTTAGTGTGTCAGCAAAGGTAAATATAGCAATCAATTGAGGGAACAAACAGATAACATGGCAATAGGAACATGTAGCAAAGATCTTCGAGGTAGTTTAACAATGACCCTTTGGTCAGGATCTCCCCATTCACACACCTGCTATCTAATAAGATTATAATAATCTTGGCGCATAATATCGTTGTTCAGGAATGTCTTGTTGGCATTCTGAAGAGACAGAGGTTGTGGTGACTGTTATTTAACTACCATAATCTTTATATCTAATAATATAATTGTTCAGGAATGTCTTGTTGCGGCATCCTGAAGACACAGGGTTGTTGTGTCAGTATCTAATTGTGGATACACATTTCAATCACTCTTAACACTCTGAATTTCTTAAACAAAGTACTATTGTTCACCACCTCTAGATTCCAATAAATGAAATGAAGATAAAGACACTTACATGTATGAAATATGTTAATTGGTCAATTCAGATTAAAGTAAACAGGTCGCCCCTAGCTGGAGCATCAATACATTAAAATCCACCCATGAATAAAGAATACATAATACAAATAAAACTCACGTTGACCTCAGGTAATTCAATACAATACAATAACTATACATGTGAGAGCAGCTTAGTCGACTTCCCTTTGAGTCTATCCTGCACCTTTAATGAACAATGGACAATGGCGTTTTAATTCTAACAAAGAGAAACTGGACTCTCTGAAGCCGACGTTCAGTCGCCGAAGATTACCACCACCATTCTACAGAGAATAGACAGCTTCTCTCTTGGGGTTATGTTTACACATGCGCGCAAGTCTACGAAGCGACCATAGATTCTTACTCCTGGCATCGACAGTGACAAGTAGGCATAAAATTTCCTAGGTGGTTCTTCCCGCCTAATTTTCCTTTATAAAAATATGTGGATCTCTTCATTCTTCTACGTATCTTTACGCAGTCGAACTTCCTCTATTGAAGATCACTACTTCAGTGCGAGCCGGACTGATGCCTCTTCGTACCATTATGGATAGGTCTTGACTAAGATACATGAAACAAATCTTGTATTTGGTCCTCGGTGTACACGCTGACGACCATCCATAGGTAATTCTATCTCATCTGAAAACAAGACGTTTTTCCAGTGATCCATTGTCTAATTAGCATATTGACGTATCGTATTGAAGAGATCCGGATCCTCTAAGGATCATACTTGTCACAGAGTCCCTCATAAATTATCTAAATTCCACCATTATGTCATTGTATTTACCCACGTTATTTCTGTGTCAAAATACTCTGCGTTGCGGTAACTTTACAAGTAAGTGTTTAATGACAATAACAAAGGAGAACAAGGTCCTTATAGCGTCCCCATTGTATTTGAACTCATTCGAGAGGAAGGTTCTTGGAAATAAACCTCCTGAGCAATTTAGTAACATGTTCGAGATAATAGTAATTATAACAGTGTCCCTTGGTAACTCTTAGTAAGTAAACTTCTTTTAAATGCTTCTGATTAATTGCATTCTTTACGTTTTTAAATACCACCTTTGTGTTAATGTGAAATTAATGACTGCACGCTCGTTCATTGTACTTCGCTTTCCATTCTTGTATTTTTGCTTCGCTGTTATTTAATCCAACCGGAATGTTTTAACTAAATTGCATTGCCTTTGTATATAACTAAAGCGACCCTCACAAGTTTTCTGTTTGTATTGTATACTTTCTCTCGGTGCCTGATTGCTTTTTGCTGTATTTGTAAATAGTGGTTCTTTATCTGCGTAATACTTGCTAATAGGGATTTTATATTATCTGTTCTTAATAATTGCGGTGCTTCGTATGTAACTGCTTTGCATGTACTCTTGTGTGATCCCCCGGCTACCTATTTCTTTGTTCTTATTGTAATGTTCATTAACGCACCTAGGTGCGTGGGGTACTGTATCTATTTTATAATATCCTAGTCAGTTCATGTTACATATTTGTTATATGCATGTGCCCGCTTACCTTGAAAGATTGTATTCCTTGTGAACCAGTGGCGTTCTTCAGGGTAAACCGCAGAGTACTCCTGGTAGGGGGCGACATATCGTATAGAGACAGTAAATAGCTCCAGATATCCAACGTTACTGTGAGAATGTGTGAGTGATTGCTAGATAATTGTTCCGAGGTATTGTGATATCCCCAGGGATTAGTTTACGTGACCCTTCAGGTAGTGTTCGGTTCGTTCTTTAGTAATATCTGAGCCTTTCCGAGGAGGCCAGATACAGCTCCTTTGATAGTAACTTCTCCGGTCGACTCGAATTAGGTTAGATCCCCTCTTCAAGGAGATCTCCTGGGCATGTCACAATTACCCTTACCTTACTGTCCATTTAAACTTACCCCTTGTAATTGAGGTTCAGCACTGATTACCGAAAGTACAGTTGTAGGTGCGCATGCTGGCTGTATCCCCCTTTTCCTGCATAACTTTACCCTTTCCGCTGTATAAGAATGATATCTGATTTGAGCGAGTACCGACCTAACAATATGTAGTAATAAGTCATTTAGACCCGGGGCGCTATTGGTTTCACTGGGGCGCTTTGCGAAGCACTGCGTAGAGTAGATTTAACCACAGGCTGATGAATGTTTCCATTTGTTGAGGGTTGTTGCTTTTGAACATTATTAATAAAAATATATTATTCTGGTATTACTGTTTCGAATATTTGAACCTCCCGTCACTGTTTCCTTGCTCTCGTTTAGGTGTAATTTGGGTTGCCTACACAACGTAATGTCCTATTCGCCCGCCACTAGACTATCACGATTAAAAGGTTAGCGCTCTTAAGAGTACTCCGTAAATTCCAGATCTTTTAGAGTACTCGGTAACATACCTAGAGCTTTTAGAGTACTCTGTAAGGTACGGGATAGCTCAGTATATTCCTTGACATTAACATATATCACGTCAAAAAGGTGGTTGAAAGCTTTGATACCTGTACAAAAGCGGAATGTTTGAAGTTAACCAAAACATTTGTCAAGTTCTATGTTCTTCCACAGAAAAATATATAAAATAAAGGCATGAACTTCATTCAATTATATCAGAGGTGTGCATGTGAAAAACAAATCATTGTTGTATACAAAATAAAATAGATGTAAAGGGTATGTTCATTGGAAGAAGGTTTTTTTGAAAATTTTAAATATTAAAACACAAAAATTCTGTGAAAACCCTAAAAGATTAAATTAAAAAAAAATCGATTATTATGATTTAATTCAATTTTTAAAATTAAATATTGTGGAGATTTCACAGAATTATTCGGTTTCAATATTTAAATAAACCTCCTCCACGGAACATACTTTTTAAATTTATCGACTAAAATGACAGCTCTAGCTGCTCTCATTGCGTATAATGAATGGCATTTTTGCTTACAAATTAGAGTCACAGACTCCAATGTGATATTATTGAAGGTCTAGCCACAGATAAAAGTCGAAGGAAATCACATTAATAGAATCTCCAAGAGCGAATCACGAAATAAATCGTGAAAATATATTGTACATAGGTAACAGACCGAACATGTGTTTAATAGGGTATTTAATTGTACCGGTAATTGTAGTAAACATTTACCTACATGTAAAATTCGTAAACCTCAAACCTTTAATTTATTGTAAAGAACTACGATATTAATTTTAGCGAATGCGGTACTACAAGAAGCAACACTATTGCCTGCGAAATCAACTTCACTGTAGGCTGAGTACGTTCCTGGTGCCTAAAAATAAGGACCTCCCAATGACAGAACACGGTATAATAAATTTTATCTCCAGATGTCTGAGAAATTGTCAAAACATGAAAATTTTAAATTTTACAAACATGAGATTAACACCATTAAAACAACAAACAGTTTCGCTTCAAGACGATTTCTAAAACTTTCTGCGATATTCTTATCGTAAACAACTGATACTATATATAAAGGAAGTTTTTACCATTATTTAAATTTTATAGGAACAGTTGATTATTTGAAAAGCTCAGACAATACAAATCAAAATAAGGTGATAAGATATGCGAAAGGATTAAGTATACTTTTGTTTACTTTTAATTTAATATACAGGAATAATTGGTGAGTTATGAATTTCGAAAGGAGTGTATGTCCTATTTTGAAAAACCCAGATAGTTATAACCCAGATACAATTGATTTGCAAAATGATATCAAACAAAGAGAATATTGGTTAACATGTCTGGATCAGATGATTAAAAAATTCATACCAAAGGCGTCAATTCTAAATCCAGAAGATTTGCAAGCTACCGAGAAGGCTGAAAAAAGTTACCAAACTTTCCATATGCTGACTGAAAAATTAAAAGATAATCCTAGGTAATATGTACTTTTTTCATTGAGAAATTCATTATTTTCAATTTAAAGAATGTGAACCTCATATTTTCCCAAAATAAATTTATATAATGTGATTCTCTTGTAGTTTATTAAATCCCCTGAGTGTGAGAACTCTACTGGAATTTAATGAAGATAATTTGAGAATAAACAACTTTAGAGATGCTTGGTCCATTCAAAAACAAAAGGAAACTGCCTTAGCCTTTAATAATTTCTCAGATCGGTTGAGATATATAGATTCCATCGAACCATTCAGAGACAGGTGGTTGGAAGTAATAAAAGGTGTTTTAGCTGGGAATGTCTTCGATTGGGGATCTAAAGTAGTATCTGATATGTTAGAAAAATCACCCAATTTTGACTTATTTGATGCCATGAATACTATTCAACCACGTCCTTGGTTTAAAGATGATTTTGATTTGTTTGTTAGTAAAATAGAGGTTGGTAATCAATTATTTTTATGGATATTCTGATTCAATATAATTTTTCTTATTGTCACAAGGCTATATTAGTATTAATCTAAGAGGCCACTTAAAATTTTAATGTTAATTGATAATTTTTGATATGAAAATTGATTAATATTACATAAGCCAGTACTAAGAAATCTGTTCATTGTGGATCTTTAAAGTTTAGAAGATAGTATTCTTTTTCTAATCAGGTTTAAATCAAGCAGTTAGATGTAGAATAATAATTTGAATATTTATGGAAAATGTTGTTGGAATTATAGCACTCAAGTAATTTTTAAATCTTTTGTGAATACATTTAGCAAGAAATTTATATTTGTATATAAGCTATTGATAAAATGAGTTATCCAAAGAATCGACGATGAATTGTGTTAAGTTTAATGCTAAGTTCAAACAAGCTAAGTTCTTGTTGTTGATGTTACTAGTATGTATTTAATTGAATTGGTCTTTACTTGATGGGGAAATCCATTTAAAATATTTTCAATAAGGTTATTCTAATTTAGAAAAATATTTCAGTAAAATATACAGTTGTATATGTTACTATATTATACAAGTTGAAGATCAATCTTATTGATAGAACTCAGGTAATGGACTTTAGAAGCTTTTTTCCCGACATTCTTTAATGTATTTTTAAACTTTAGCAGTTGTGGATAATTTTTAACACATTTGCCTTGGTAGCAGTTCTAATTTTAATATCCTGGTAAAATCTGGTAGAACGTGATTTTTGTATTTGCTCAAGTAAATGTTATCATCCTACTTAAATATTTGGAGTAGAGAAGATCATTAATAGAAGAGTGGATATTGATGAAAAAGAAAAAAATTATTTTATATTTTATTTTAGTGCTGCAAAAATAGGTAACTTAACTATTCCATCTTAGACACCAAAGGATGATTTTTTGTTATAGGTTTATAATCAAAATCATTCAAATACAAATTTAATTTCCCAAAACATCTAATTTAGTATTTTTCTATTCTAGATTTGTCCATATAAAAAGGTTGTGATATTTATAGATAATGCTGGTATAGATTTTGTATTAGGAATTTTGCCATTTGCCAGAGAATTATTAAAACTTGGTACTAAGGTGATTCTAGTTGGAAACTCATTGCCTGCACTTAATGATGTGACCTTTAGAGAACTCAAGTTGTATTCTATTGAGGCATCCTGTCAATGCAGTATATTTAAGAAGGCCATAAATGAAAATAGACTGCAATTTGTTGAAAATGGTCAAAGAGGGCCATGTCTTGACTTATCTAGTTTACCTGAAGGTATGTAACCTCGACATTCACATATTGTATGAAATATTTTCCATACAAGGTCGTCTGCAAAAAAAATTGGATACTTTATTTCACTTTTTCTTGTTAGTTCCACACAAATGTGTAGCAGAAGCTTTCCCTGAAAAGAAACATTATTATTCTAATTACTTTGCAACTTTTCAAGTTATAAAAGAAAAATTCCTTTTTTCCAGAACTGTGCAATATGATGCTCACAACTGACTGTGTTATTATTGAAGGTATGGGCAGAGCTGTGCAAACCAATTTTTATGCAACATTTACCGTTGACTGTCTCAAGTTGGCTGTTTTGAAAAATGACTGGCTTGCAAAAAGCCTTGGGGCTTCTCAATTTTTTGTGATATGTGATTTTCAGATAGCAACAAGCAGTACCTGATTAGTTAGTAGATCAAAATATTCGTGTTACTTTCTAATCAATCCAATTACAGTTTATTTACACTTTATCGAGAAATATATCATATACAATGAAGGTGATCGTTAAACGACTGATTTCCTCAAATATTTCTATGAGAATTCAAAAAAACCAAAGGGAATTTTTATACAAAGAACAAATCTGAAGATATTTCATGAAAAGAGTTTGTGAAACATATTTATACATTTCAAATTTAATTTCTGAATGCCGTTTTCCGTAATCTATTCTAGTAAATAGCAATAATACATTATGTTATTATATTCATGTTTTTCCAGATAAGTATCACTGACTAACTTTCTGAGTAGTTAATTATATTACTCTGTTCTCATACTGTCATTCATATATTGAACACTTGATTTTATCAATTATGTGTGATTTTTAATCAATAAAAATTTTCCAAAAGCTTGAATTTATTTTATTATATGACCCATTTCACAGTGGAAACACTCCATCCTTGAATAAAAATTGTATTCAACATACAGATCGAATAAAATGACAACAGAACGTGGGTACATTCAGTGAAACAAAGAACAGCATTTAGCTTAAGCTTTAACATCTCAGCTTTCATATAAGTTTCAATTTAGAATCAGTTGTGTACTCAGAATAATTGAATGGAAAGTCAAAGATTATAAGTTTATGATAGCTCTGCATCTTAGAACAAATGTCTTGAAAAAGATTCCTTAATTAAAAATGCATTTACTATACAGATCGAACTAAATGGCAACAGAACTTGGGTCTATTCGGTTAAACAAAGAACGGCATTTACCTTATGCTTGGTCCTCAATTAAATAATTCGGTCTACAAATTTTTTAATGCAATTTTAATATATACAGATTGCATGAAAGCCATACATATTAAAGTTGCAAAAAATCTAATCGATTACAATCCATCACGCTAAAATGCAAAAATATGAATTCAAAGGGAACGTTAATTAAAATTGGACATCTCCATGCTTACCTAAATTATCCGTAAATATCACACAGAGAAATATTTTTTGTTGTTATTCATCCAAATATGAACCAAACAAAAAAGACGTTTTGAAATTTGAAACTAACGCATTTGATACGGTTGCTAAGTAACCGCCCTATCTCATTTAACGTAGGTGTCAAATATTGAAGGTTATGTGTGTTTATCTGGAAAAATGAATATGGAATTCATGAAAACCATTAAAAAAATATGTTTATGAGTACTTATTTCGTGTTCTTAATTTAGTGACCATAAAAACTCAATGATAAAACTTTTATTTTTCGTCCTACCTTCATTAGATAATACACGGTTGATTTAGCTATGTTCTGTAGTAATTCCAAGTAGTTTAATTAATCATTAAAACATGGAATTTTCCGAATTGATCACATCTCCTAACTTGGATCACGTAATACTCATTGATCCTTCGAAAAATTCAATAGAGGGAACTTTATGTATAACAGGTCATCATCTCATCTTGTCTTCACGAAACGAATCATTACCTTCTCAAGAAGTTTGGGTAAATGTTTTTATATTAACTCTAAGACATCACTTCAATCTAAATTATAGAGCATTATAATTATCTTTCATTCTAAAAATAAGTTTGCATTAAATGTACTTTCCAGGATGTTACCATCATAACCATGAATTGATCATATTGAAACCAAAATACCATGTATGTATTAATCTGAGATATTCTGTACTTTTCAGCTTCTTCACCAAAGCATTGACTACATTGAAAAAAAACTCACCAGCAGTAGTACCAGTAGTGGAGGAATCATAATTATAAAATGCAAGGATTTTCGTGTTTTTCAATTGGTTATATCTGCTACAGAAGACCTTTTTAATGTTTATACATCTATTGAAAGACTGATTAATTTAGATAAAACTGATTTACTCTATCCCTTTTTCTATCGGCCGATGTATAATATTTTAGAAGATGGGTATACTTTATACAAACCTGAAACAGAATTCTCAAAGTTGCTACAGACTGATGAATGGCGCTTATCTCATATCAATAGTGATTTTAGTATTTGCCCCTCTTATGGAGCAACTTTAGTTGTTCCAAAGTCTATCGACGATGAAGTGATCTCAGCAGCTGCTTCATTTAGAGATGGAGGCCGATTTCCAGTTCTTAGTTATAAACACGAAAATGGGGCCGTCCTTTTGAGGAGTAGTCAACCCATGCTTAATAATAGTAATAGGAGATGTAGAGCCGATGAGAAGATTTTAAATGCTGTTTTGGGCCAAACTAGAAAAGGTTATATAATTGATACAAGAAGTACAAACTATACCAACAATTGTAAAGCGAAGGGTGGGGGTACTGAACCTGAAGGATATTACACTCAATGGAAAAAAGTTCATAAGGGTATGGATAAAATATCTAAATGCAATGGTTCTTTATTGGACAATTTGGCAAAGCTTATTGATGGTAAGAACTCTATCAATTTAAAGAATATTTACAAAATTTTATTTAGACTCGAGTAAACTCATCAGAGTAATTGAAATACTCTGCTCCAGGAAATTAATGCACTTGATTAATTTTGAATATTTTATTTTTGCGGAATCCTAGACATTTTCCAATAGATTATTAATGAAGAGTAGTTGAAAACAACTACTTCCTTCCTTTATACCTCTAACATTTTTATTCACAAAATAAAATGAAAAAATTTCAAAATTTAACATTTTGAGAATAGGAAATCCAACGTATTCGCATATCTCCACCTTTCACCACAGACATTTGGTTAAAATGATAGGAGCTTTAAAATGAGTGGGCAAAAATTGAAAATTGTCAAGACTAAATATATAATTTATACTATTCATTTGAATTCTATTTTGTCATAATGTACATTTCTCCAAAAACTATTAAAAGTAACTCTAAAAACTACTTGTCTACCGTTTGATTTATTTATCCAAATAGTGAATATATTTAATGACTGAAATTATTGTCTACAGCATGCAGTGATACTTCTTGTTCTTCTGATAAATGGCTCTCTAGACTAGAAAGTAGTAACTGGTTAACACATGTTTTAAATGTGTTAAATGGTTCTTGTTTAGTTGCTCAATGTTTAGATCAAGACGGCGCCACTGTATTGGTTCATGGATCCAGTGGATTAGATTCAACATTACTCGTAACTTCCATTGCTCAGATTATATTGAATCCAGATTGTAGGACAGTAAGAGGTATGGTTTCAATAGAATTTATCCTATCGCATTCATACTTTCAGTTTAACATACGTTAATATTCCTGCCTTATCAAAATAAAGCGTTTGAAGATTACTGAAGTGGAAGGAATTGTTATGTTGTGTATGTTGCAATAAATCTTGATTCTCAGGCTCTTCACTCTAGAAATTGTTAACATAAGATGGCACAATCGAGATGATAGAATCACAAAAGATTATCTCCTCACATATTTCCCTGCAGAGTGAAAATTTTCTGGAACTGCTGTGTAACTTCAATTAAATAATAAACAAACATATATTGATTTCTATTTATTATTATGAGTTGCTCACGTGACGCGTTTTGTTTGCATAGTAACTTCGTTGAATGCTTTTAAACAACTGCTCTGTAAACCTAAAATATTTGTAATTTTTTATGTAACATACACAACTCAAGCACTAGTAACGCAAAGCTGAAGGATGAAAATGATTTACTTTTTCACTTATTATTTTTCACTTTCACTTATTATTACTGAATGAATGGTTTCACCCCATTGAGTGCTCATTGATACATGACAGACCATGGTTTACCATTGATGCTTATTCTTAGAGAAGATACAAGCTTTATCCATGATAATGCATGGCCCCATACTGCTTGGATAGCTTCTGCTTATCTTGACGATGTTCAAATCACAAAATTTGTTTGACCTGCTTGAAGTCCAGATTTAAATCCGTTTACAGAAACACATGTTTGCTCCCAGATATTCTAGGGAGCTTTGGGATTTACTGATGCAGGAATGGACAGTATTCTGCAGTATGTGATCCAATGTGTCATTTGCAAGCAGTTATTATGGCTAAAGGAAAGGACTCTGGCTTCTGAAGTTCTTAAATTTTCCTTTTGTTTGACTTAAAAGTATCAAATTAAATATTAGGTTTTCATCGTTTTCTATAAAATTTTAACAAATCAACAAAAAGTTTTTTCATTCAAGCAATCACGACAAAATCATCGCATAAAGTTAGTAAACTATGGTACGACTGAAAAAATTCGAAAAAACAAAAGATTCTTAAAATAAATGCAAAAATCAGGGTTACCCTAATTTTATGCCTAACATTCTAGTAATAAGGTGTGTTTAACAAATACAAAGTGTTGTTCTTTCATTTGTACCTACTTAATTTTGGAGAATAATATTACTCCATATTTTTAAGGTTTGCAAGCACTAATTGAACGTGAATGGCTGCAAGGCGGTCATCCCTTTCAGTTGAGGAACTCAAAGTCTTGCTTCTCAAATTCAAGATCTAAATATCAACAGCCGACTTTCCTCCTGTTTTTGGATTGTGTTCATCAACTCCACTACCAATTTCCTTGTAGCTTTGAATTCAACACTGATATGCTGATACTTCTATTCGAACATTCCTACTTTAGTCAATTTGGTAAGTTTTTCTACATAATGTTTAATATCATGTAGTAACTTTGTACCTTGTTTTGCTACAATGGCTGTTTCAATCATCAGTTGTGGTGGTCACGTAGTGGACCAGATGTTTCTCTGGTTACCACTTATTTGACCTTGAATTTGAATTTCAACCGGGATGGAGTAAATATGACAGAGGTAGCCCAACTATGTTCTCCCTATATCAGTTTTAAAATAAAATGAAAGTTCTATCGAAGTGATTTGATTATCTGGTATCCTGTTACAAATTATATAGGTATGGAAAAGTCAGTGGGAAAGATACGAAATTCGATGTTAATAAAGACCTCCAGTGGAGCTGTGGAAGAATCAAAACCTCAGCGCGATGCGATGACGAATAAACGACTGTTCTCTCTCAATGGTAGTGGGGAGTGAAAGCAGACTGCAGAGCCTTTCGATCGAAGCATCACCACTGTGCACTGCCATTGAGAGAGAGCAGTTATTTATTCATCATCGCGCTGAGGTTTTGATTCTTCCACTGCTCCACTGGACATCTTGATTAACATTAAATTTCGTATTTTTTCAGCTACCTTTTCCATACCTGTATAGATGAATTGGAAACATTTTTCTGAAAACGTATAGTTGAAAAATGGAGTTCCATACATGGGACCATTACGATTACTAGAATTTAATTGAATCAGTCCTTACTTGATGGAAATTCATTTCAATTAAATGAAATAATGACGAATATTTCCACAATTTATTATTTCACTACCATTGTTTTCTGTGGATTCGTTGAGTTTACATTTTGAATTAGTTCTAAAAAATAACAACTTCACATCTTATACAGGTATGATTTAGGCAAAAACTTTATTATTTTATTTAACAATTAGATAACTTGATTTTCTATTGTCGTTTTGATTGGCTCCTAAAAGTAACCCAAAGCCATTTATGAATATGCATACATGCACTCCAACACTCCAAGGTCAGAACGCTATCTCTAGTTTCATTCATAAAATGATCTGGTTCATCTGTAGTAAAAGGTAGCTCCGCCGTATTGCATAGTAGGCCCCAAATTATTTTTATTTTCTTTGTTAAGATATACATCTGAAAATAAGTCCACAAACTAAACAATTCATAGTTTTTCCAAGATAAGATGTAAGAAGGTATAATTTCTATTTCAGGCACCTTCCTCGGCAATTGTGAGCAAGACAGAGTAAATTTAAAATTATCCAAACAAACTACAAGCTTATGGTCTTATTTAAATCGCCCAGATATACTTACGTCAATGTTAAATCCCCTTTATGAGCCTAATAAAGGTCCTATTTGGCCGAGTGTAGCACCAGTAAGCCTAGTTCTTTGGCGTGATCTCTTCTTAAGGTGGGTTGTTGATTCCTTCACCAAAAACGTGAGGGAAAAGATAGGTTTATTACTGGAAAGACACAAAGAAATCCGTAGCCAAGTTATTAAGATGCGTAGAACTCTAGCAGAAGCTCAAAAAGAATATAATGAGTTGAATGAAGGAAGTAGCAAGGAAAAAAGTGAAGAATCATAAATTGTTTCTAATTAATTATGTTAAATATAGTATTTCTTCTCACATTCTATATTTTTATGTTTCGAAAATTTACTTATATTGCAAAATTTTATTTTTTTAAATATTTTAACTGTATATCAACCTAAATCTCTATTTTTGTCATTTATAAATAAAACTTATTCTAAACTTATCGATTTAATTAATTCAAACCAAATTTTAATGAAATTTTTCAGGTTTTAAACTAGATCAAATTAAACTATCAATTACAAGATTTTTCCAAAAGTGAAGCTTTTTTCAGTATATAGAAAATTCTTTGAAATAAATCAATTTAACTAATTATGAATAATAAGAAAGTTCAAAAATTATCTCTAAAATTTATTTCGAGGCAGGGGATATCTTTAAAGCTATATTTTTGAATGAGTCAGGCAAATTGTTTGAAAGACGAATCTTTCAGAATATAGCTTACTCAAAACATCTTTACTGAAAAATTTGAGGATTTTCTAATTATTAAATATGAATGTTTAGATATTTATTCACATCGTTTCTTGTAAATGTGCAGTTATTACTATTATATTATGGAGTAAATGCTGTGATTTCACTGGAAAACTGAAGTACTATACCAATCAGTTTGTATTTATTTTTAAAAAGTCTCACCTTTGAAAAGACCTTGTAATATTTCTAATCATAGTCTTCAAAAATCCTAACATTATCAAAGTTATCACATTGGATTCAATTACATCTCTAGAAAGTTCTAATAGTCTTACATGGTTGTCATTTCTACTCCTGAGTGCTAACAATGATTCGGACTGCTTATTACACGTTGCTGTCTCTAAATGTTCATCCATTCTACCAAATAGTATTTTCTCTATATTTTCAGTCTTCATTCAGATTTTCAGATCTCATTGTTGCTGAGTTAAGAAAGTTACAGTAGTTACAATTGCATACTAAGTATTCAATAGTTCCTTACAAGTAAAGGATTCCCTATCAGTGTTCCAACAAACTAGATCTTGCATACCATATATCAACATAGTTTTATTGTTTATAACTATATGATATTTATATTTTTTCAATACTTTATATTAATTTAGCTTGTTGGTAATTACAACTCAGTTTTAGTTATCTGGTTCTTCCATAGACCATATTCAAGAAAAGTTGAGATTATATCGAAATGTTGGCATGTTGGAAATGGAAATCCTTTTTTATTGATTATTTGCTCATCTTTTTGTAGTCCCTGAAGTACCCAAGCTTTAAATATTAATATTTTATGCATTTTTTACTACCTCAGAATAACCAGCTCAAATGTTTCAGTTTTCAATTCGACAAAAATCTATACTCGAAATATCAATGAGTTTTTATTGATATATATATAACGATGGCATGCTATAAACATCTTAAATCTGCAGCCAAACAGATATAAACTAAGTAGAACTATCGAATTCAAACTTTATAATATGGATACTTTCTAACCGTCATAATTATGAAACAATTGGTATCCATACATTGAGTGGAGTACTTCAGGGACTATCCTTGTAGGTCAAAAAAAGGAGTAACATTCCAATTGTGATTACACAATCTTTTATGTATAATTTAAGATGGTAATACCAAATTTAAGATTAATATCAAAAATTGGTGCTAAAATATCGACCTCACCTATGTAATCATCAGCCTTAGATGTCGCAAAATTCTTATGCAAATCATACATAAGCTGTGATACATAAATACCTATATATTTCCTTGCTGCCCAACATTGAAAATATCTGAAATTATATTGTAAACAAAGTATCAATATTTAGAAAAATATTATTGTGTATTATGTTATCCATTTATTTGGTAATATAGACCATATTTTAAATCTCATAATTCCTGCAAAATAACTTTCAAAAGGATATAAAAAAAACGATAAAAATCATCTTTAAACAGATTCAGAAGATTTTTTCCAAATCCTATTGTTTTCTTACTAATTCAAATAAATTTCAAATAACCAGCAGGGAAAAAATTGTTTTGTTGTACGGTTTTCTGTACACTAAGTGATTTTATAACCAACATTATATAATTAGATCAATCAGACAGTCTTAAAACGCAGTTTTTATTGTTGCTTTATGAAAGATAATATGGTGAATCTATGCGTCCATAATAAGATGATGATTGAATTGATTTATTCTCTTATAGCTGCAAAAGTTTGGGTCGAAATAGATAACACTCGCCAACTTGAATTTTAATGAAGCTCATTCTTTCCTAGTTGTAGAATTATTGAATCTATCTTATATGTTTCTAGTTCGAAAAAATTCTACCTACATTTCTTAAATATATCATCTACGAAGGATAAAAATAATGACATTGTGAGGTGGTGTTAAATTTCTAAATAGTATTGAATCAATGAACTAGCTAAGGTTTTAAACATCTTAATAACAATTAAAGGCTAGCAACATCACTGTTTTTCCCATTTTACTCTTCATATGTGAACTACTAGTGGATAATTTGAGCTATGGTATAAGTTGTGTTCTATTATCGTTGAAAACCTAAACAAAAAAGAGGCTAGTATAGAGTCTCATTTTTAAAATTTTTATATTTATAAAAATATTTGGCCAGCAAAAGCCAAATTTGGATCTTCTTTATGTAAGCTTGAAGAATCAATATTAGTAAAATAAAGGCATAGTTTTATTGTACATTAAAATAAGGAAATATCACTAGAATTAAATAATGACATTATTCGAATTACGTTAAGAATGAATTTTACCATAAAAAATTTAGTTCAAATGTACAACACTTTAAAATATTTTATGTTTATGTTAATAATTAAATAATTCATTTGAATTCTATACTTATCTCATTCATTGAAAAATATCACCAAGATTCTTTATTTCAATGAGTTTATTACTTGAGTATTTTTGAATACTTTAGCCAAGGGATCTGATGAATTATTCATTAATTCTATAGACATATTCAGTAAAATTTTAACATAAATATTCATAATGATCACATCAAAAAGTACCAACTCTTTTTCTACAACTTATCAGAATGTTAAATGGAACTGAGGAAAGTTTAGGACTCACTGAACAAATGTGAACAGAAAGCTTCAAAGTTCATGTAGATTGAAACTTAAAATTTCAGAGGGATTACAATTTTTCACTGCATGATACTCATGATTTCAAATTCGTTCTGTTAAAGATTGAAGAAACTTAAAAATAGACCATTCGGTTCAAATGTCCACTGCAGAAATAATGGTTATCATTATAGTCCAGGAGGAATCGGCGCATGAGTACCGAAAACTATTCCACCTCAATTTTTTTATGCGATGCCCTTCAAATTACCCTACTAATTATATAAATGCATGTTGCCATGGGGCAACCCCGTGCCATATTGTTTAAACCGAAATTGTTTAAACAATTACAAGGAATTGTTATTTTTCAACCGGACAAATTTTTTTTGTATTCTTTGTTGAAATACAATTAAAAAAATTCCTATGGCTTATTACGATAAAATTATTATTTTTTGAGATATGAATTTTTAAAGGTTGATGAAATCTCAAATTTGGATACTTTTGACCCATCTTTATATGATAGTTAACAATATCCTTAATTACGATTTCAAGAAATTTAATTGTTTACAACTGTTTTTTAATCGTTAATTCCGCGCGCTCAAAAGTTTACTCGCTTACCTATAAGTATCGCCGTCTCTCTCTGACTCATACGCTGCGTCGGCCTCTCGGTGTCCTGAATTATTATTTATCATTTATCTTTTAAACTATCAATTTTATAAGAATATTTTAAGAGAGCAATATTATCAATAATTAAATGCTCTACAATTTGTTATTAATAAATTTTTTTCTAAAATCAGATTTTAAAAAGTTATTTAAGGATGAAGGGGAACAGATAATTAAAATTTTTTTTTATGGGTTTATAGTGCTTTTTGTCATTAAAATAGAAAGTACTTATCTTCTATAACTTCTTCAAACAAAGGTTATACATGCAGAAGTATAAAATAATGTAAGAAGATTTAAAAACAAGTATTTCTTTATTTTCTATATTATATTTTCACATTCTACTGAATCACAACCACATAAAAGTATACAACTAATATTATTTTTTTTTCAATAACATGCTTTGGTTTTACAAGCTTTCTTACAATTACACGGTTTCTTAAGATCAGTTGGAAACGAGCTTTTGTTCATAAATAGAGGTAGCAAAGTATCATTTTCTTTTTTGTAACCGAACTGAGTAAAATCTAATAATTCATATTTGGGATTTAAAGGTCGTTTCCAAACGTATATTTGAGCTGAAGCCCTAAGTGCATGCAAATGCAAGGAATCTGAGGTACAAGGGATTTTTGATAAATTAATATTACTGCCAAAACTACGTGTAAAAATTATTTGTCTGGCTTCATCCGCGGTATTACCTTTTTTACCCAAAATATTTAAATATACAGCTTCTAGATCTTTTAACTGATTAGTACTTAATTCTAAGCCATTGCCAAGAGGGACTAGAGCATCACGATTTTCTTTAATTTTTATTAATTCTAAAGCTTTTTTTTTTGTGCCAATCTCACTAGTCGTATCACAACCCGTAAATGCGTGTAAAGCAGGTAAGATTTCACAAACTGGATACGTCAGAGAATCAGCTGCTTTGTGACAGGAAAGAAATCGTGATTTTTTCTTTTCTTTTCTTGGGAATAACTAAAAATGACATGGCACTCACGATAATTGCAACGAAAAATCACTAATATTGAAAGTATATTCATTTAACACCGAGAGGCCGACGCAGCGTATGAGTCGGAGAGAGACGGCGATACTTATAGGTAAGCGAGTAAACTTTTGAGCGCGCGGAATTAACGATTAAAAAACAGTTGTAAACAATTAAATTTCTTGAAATCGTAATTAAGGATATTGTTAACTATCATATAAAGAATAAAAAAAAAATATAATTTATATTTTATTTTTTTTTTTAATATATTTTTCATGGGTCAAAAGTATCCAAATTTGAGATTTCATCGACCTTTAAAAATTCATATCTCGAAAAATAATAACTTTATCGTAATAAGCCATAGGACTTTTTTTAATTGTATTTCAACAAAGAATACAAAAAAATTTGTCCGGTTGAAAAATAACAATTCCTTGTAATTGTTTAAACAATTTCGGTTTAAACAATATGGCAGGGGGTTGCCCCATGGCAACATGCATTTATATAATTAGTAGGGTAATTTGAAGGGCATCGCATAAAAAAATTGAGGTGGAATAGTTTTCGGTACTAATGCGCCGATTCCTCCTGGACTATTAGTGATATCAAAATTAATTATAGTGAAATAATGTTATAAATGAGGATTAGTTCAAATGATCTTTCCGTATTCAAGAATTGTTCGTTTGGTAGGATATGTATTTAGTATTAAATGAATAATTTTTTTGATAATTCAGTTTTTCCACGATTTGTGTAGAAAAAATAGGAAGTAATAATTACAATCTAAGTACTTATACTTAACCAAATATGTAGCTAATTATATTATGTGATATAAATATTGGATTGAAATATATTTTATTTAAGTATCAACTTTATCTTTCCCCAACTCAGGATGTTAGAAAAAATGCAATTGGTATTAAAATAACCTTCATGGTAAAAGTGTACATATTTCTAATTTGAAAACTTCAACAAATTCCAAATAGTTAAGCTTGTTGTCTTTTGATTCTATCTGGAAGATTTTCAAATTGTCTTCAGGGTGATCCACTTTTGTGTAAAATAACTTAAACAGTGGATAGAAGTTTCCAGATAAAAATTGCCTATAAACATAGGCCCCAGCTACAGTGTGAGGTGCTCAAAGGTTTGTCACTGATGAAAGAGGACATCAGCGTGCTATCATCCGCGAAGCTCAATGTGATACTCGGTCGTATTAAAGAGATCGTTTACGGGGATCAGGAAAAAGACGGGCGACAAAACTGAGTCTTGGGGCACTCCAGCGTTCACGTTGAAACCACGGGAACCGACATCATTCACGACCACATGAATGGTTGGTGAGGAAATTCTTCATCTAAACGCGCAGACTCCCGGAAAAAACATACGAAAATAGCTTATTCAGAAGAGCCTTATGCCAGACACGTTCAAAAACCTTGGATATGTCCAGAGCAACTGACCTAGATTTTCCATAGCGGTTAATAGTCCTTGTCCTCACTTGCATCACATGTTGATCGGTGTTTGCAAAAACTATATTGTCTGTCTGATGAGACCTTTGCTCTCCAGGTATGTTCCACCATCCTGCTTAAAATAAACGTTGTCTACCTCCATGACATCAACTTCATGTCAAAAAATCACTTAAAAATGAGATTTTATTAGCGAAATAAAGCGGAAACTGTCTGTAAGAACTGCCGAGGCGGATACTTGACAGATATTGTGTGTATTCTGGATTGAAACAAAAATATATCTGCTTTTCATAAAAACGCTGCATTTTTCTCTCAATTAAAATTTGTTAGAAGGCTCTTTACATATAATTTCTATGTATATAGTATGTTGATTCAAATTTATGTAATGTACAATGATTTTTCAACTAAATTTAGTGAAATTTCAGCATGGTTTGATTTTCATTTTTTGTAAATTGAAACAAAAGATTTCGAAACTCAGTGGGCGAATTTGTTTGTCCATTAACGAATTTGATATTTCCTATGTTGCAAATCTCAAAGACTTTTTTTCCATTCGCTAGTGAGAATTTGCCCGAGGATGTACAGTTGATGCACCAGATTACAGACCAACTTGAAAAACATTACACAGTAATGCCTTTCTACTCAAATCTGTCCTTCCCAAGCTGTCGAAACAGACTGACACAATTCAATGTGACCTCTATTTTTTATATGTGGATCTAATGCAATCATTTGAGATCATTTTCGACGAAAAATTCGCAAAACAAAGAACTTTGGATGAAATTGTAACGTTCTATGGGAGCATTTAAAAATCAAATAGGAAGTAATTTCGGGAGGGTTCCGTTTTTCGTTGCTGCTTTATTTCTTAGGCGTATTTTCCGAAATAATAAATCACGCTCGGTGCAAATTGAAGACTTGTTTTCCATTCGCTAGTGAGAATTCGCCAGAGGATGGACAGTTCATGCACTAGATTACAGATCATCACTAAGAACATTACACTAACGCCTTTTCAGCTGAGAATGAGGTAAATTACACCTAGAATGACAGACAAGTATAGTGCAATTATCAACGGTTTCAAAAGTGATTTCAGTCCCCTCTTGTTCGTTTCTTCAACCGCCTCTGGTACTGTGGTACTCTGAAGAGTCATGCTTCTTTCCAGAGGTTCTCAAACAAATTGTAGATTTATAATTTAGAGCCTAAACAGGCAGCATCTTCATCTTCTGCGTCTCAGTGTTTAAATGGTAATTTTCGAATAATACAGAGATTACATTATACTATTTAATCTCGCGGTAGCGTACAGTGTCCCATTTTCGTAGCTTCTGCAAAATTTAAAATTTCCCAGTATAAATAGAGTACAATTTTTTTTATAACATTGCTACTTTTTAATGAAACCAAAGGTACCATAAATGGATATGTTGCAGCTGCCATAATTTTGATAGTACAGTGTGTGTATGAATCTGACATACTGTTTCACTTCAAAAACAAATTCAATTATTCTTTGAACTTGTTTTTAAGTTTAGAATCTAGATTACATATATACTAAAATTTGTTCTGTGTTCAATTTCCTATATTTTTAAAGTTTTTATTTGCGTAAATATGAAACTGTCATTGAATTGTGAATAAAATTATTATTACTTTGTATTATGCATGCATTTTATATTCATTTCAATACCTTTTTTAAGACGTTTTCTCATTCAAAAATTTTTGTGTACTTCAAAGTCGTGCTTGTCCATTGGTAAATCATGAAATTTTCATTTTGCTGGATTTTGCCGTGAACTGACCAGCCAAATATTAGAAGAAGTAAATAACCGGCAATAGATGCTTTCTGAATTTCACGGGATAGTGAGGCATTGGTTGGAACCAAAAACATTTACGATGTTTATCCAAACGTGTTGAATGCTCGTTAATGTCGAAAGTGGTTTTCTTAGTTGAAATCCCTTAATTTTAAATATGAATATAGGTGCGTGGTTAACTTCTATTCGTTGGACATTACAGCGAACTGTTGATTGAAGCCAATAAGCTTCGAAATATGCGCATGTCTGCTGCTTATGTCCCAGAGTTCAACAAGACCCATTATTTGAGTTTTGAACTGTTATATGTATATATATATATATATATATATATATATATATATATATATATATATGTTGCACTGTCTCGATTCGAAGAGCTTTCTGTTACCATAGCTCATACTCCCCATTAATCATATTTGAAAAGAACATCAACCGAATTAATTCATTCCCTTAATTTCGATCTTTTCGACTTGCACCGATCAGGAAAACCAAAAACTTCAGACAATGACATGCTAAAGACGCAAGTGGAAACAAAACCATGTCAAATAATCGATGAAGCATCATCAATCAACCTTGGTCGACGACCATACAAGGAGGACATTTGCATCGGGTCGGTAAAATAGAGCTGTTGTTTGTGTCCTGCATATTTTTTTCAAATAAAACAGAGCTAATTCATTAATCACGTACAACTTCTTGATTTAAGGTTTTTTGTTCATAAGAGATTAAAAATGGGATATTCCAAAACTCAAAAGGCACACCACAGTACAGCTAAGCCAAATTCATACTTCAAAAATGTGATTTTTTGCATTTGGTGAAGAACGGGTTATTCATTTCGTGGTACAGATTTCACAGCCTTGTTTCAATGACATATGTCGAACAGAACTGTGATCGGAAGCCTCATATGTTTAGTTGAAGGTTAGCCATTTAACAATATGGATCGTTTATCTACTGCTGAACGTGTGAAAATTGTGAAAACTTACTACAAAAATAATGCTTCTGTAGTAAGAACGTTTTGTGCTTTACGGGCAGATTATGGTCGACATAACCGTCCATTTGAGCGTACAATTGGTAACACGAGAAAATTCGAAGAGGCTGGATCTGTTACTGATGTCTTAAGGCCCATTTATCATCGAAATGCAGAAAATATTTCTATTGTATTTGAAAGTGTTGAAGAAGCATAAAATTTGGACCTCTCTTACGGCACGCTGTGGCATATTTTGCATCTACATCCTTATAAGGTTCAGTTGACACAAGAACTAAAGCCAGAAATGCGTATAAAACATATGCCGATTAGGTGCTTGAACAACAATGTTTCGATGACGATTTTACGCATCGATTTTCTTCAGCGACGAAGCATATTTTTCACTAGGTGACTATGTAAACAAGCAAAATTGTCGCATCTGGGGCAGTGAAAATCCTCATGCAACTTGAGGGACCATTACATCCACAAAAAGTCACTTTATGGTGTGCCATTTGGACTGGTGGAGTGATTGGCCCGTACTTCTTTGAAAATGAAGAAGGTGTCATTCAAACCTTCAATTATTATCGCAATAGCCAAATGATTCTGATTTTTTTTAGCCTGAAATGAATGATGTGGAATTGAAAGAGATGCGGTTCCAGCAAGATGGTGCAACAAGCCACACAACACTGGCTTTATTGCAAAAAAAACTCCCAGAACGCGTAATTTTTCGTTTCGGCGATGTGAATTGGCCACCATGATCTTATGATTTATCGTCTTTGGATTTTTTTGTAGGGTAATGCGAAGGATCGTGTTTATGTCGATAATCTTCAGACTACTGACGATCTGAAAACCAACATCCGTCATGTTATTGGTGAGATATTGCCCGAAATGTGCCGGCGAGTCATCGAAAATTACCTCATAAGGATCGAGCCCTGTAAGAGATCACGCGGAGGACATTTACATGATGTTGTATTCTACACATAAGGGCAAGGTCCAAGATTTATATTGGAATAAAAATTTGATCGATATTCTAACTGAAAGAGTTTTATTTACGTTTACTTTCAGAAGCACAAAATGGATAACCCTGTATTTACGGCGTTGTCCATTTTGAAGTGTTGAACAAAGTGCGAATGCACTGTGAATAATTGTACCGAATTTTAATAGAAAATGAGTTATTCTGTAACGATAACGCAAGACTGCAGTGTGCAAGACAAATCCCGGTCAAATTAATGAATTGAGAATTGTGGCGCATCCGCCACACTCGCCCGATACATTGCAGTCATATTTCCTTTTTTTCATTGATACAGCGTTTTCGAAGTGGGTTTTTCCAACCACTTTGGCCGATGTCCGAAATAAAATCTTCAGATATTCTACTCAAAGGCCAATGAATTTTTTTCGATTCGGCATTGAAAATTTGGTCGCATGGCCGAAGATCTGATTTTCCCAGAAAAAAATGTCTTTAGCGATGAAGCCATAAACCTATTAACCTTTAATATGTCTATGGATTGGAGGACTATTTTTGTGGGAATCCGTTAAGGATAAGTGTTACGGTAACCATCCAAAAACGATTGATGCCATGAAACGCGAGATCGAAGTTGGCATTCATGAGATTGAGCCCCAAACAATCGACAATATACTGAAAAATTGGATTGATCGAATGGATTACTGTACCCAGTCGTGGCGGTCATTTGAATGATATTCTTTTTCATTCGTAAATGTCAAGGTTCAAACTTTCTTATAAACTCATAATTTTAATAATAATATAATAAAAAGAGGTTTTTTCTTGATAGACGGATTATTACAAAATTTTAAATATCATACAGATTTATTCTGTTAACCTCCTACAAATTTTAATATCAAAAAATTTTTATTCAAAAACTTTTAGAATTAAATAATTCTGTTTTTCTACTAAATTGACACAATGTGATTTGACGACATTTATTTCATTTAATGCTAAAAATTTTTTGAAATTAAAATTTGTAAGAGGTTAACAGAATAAATCTGTATGATATTTAAAATTTCATAATTTCAACAAAATATTCATTAGTTTTTTATTTATAGCCGCTTAAATATGAAAATTGTAAATGGCCTTACATTTCACTTCACCAAATTATCAATTCAAAATGCTCAACTAAATGAATCATATAAATTTTTGAAATAAAGGTAGGATAACTTCATGGTTTTTCCTGTTCCAACAGGAAAAGTGTTTTTTCCAAGTAATATTCCATGTAAATTCAATGCACTTTACTCTAATGTCACCAATGTTTTCTTGTTAAATTCTGCTTATCTTTAAAAAAAAATATTTTCTCTGAATGAATTCCTGTAAGAAAGGATCTATTTATGAAAATTTTATTTTCAATTGATCTCTTGAGTTGTAACAAAATTGTTGCACCTAAATCAATTTCATTGTAATGATATATATGTAGAGTTAGTTTTTTTAAGGAGTCGTAAAGTAAAGGGTAGGTTGTTTCCAACTAATTATTGTTTTTCATCAGAAATCTATTAATCGGCCATTCATATGATTTGGTGTAAATAGTATTATGTGCAATATATTACCATAAGCTTCAAGCGATGACAAGTAATAAATAAACTGTAGAAGCGCGCGGCGAGCAGAAACTCATTGAAAATAAAAATTAATAGTAGATAAAATTTTTCAATCTGTGTTTTGAATCTTGAAAACATTTAATCTGACCTGATGTCTACAGAAATGCATTATTCAAAAGACACATTCGTTGTGGCATCATTGCCACATTCGCCAAAAAATCCGAAATTTCACTTCATAACAAACTATTCCGCAATAAATAAATTTTTTGCTTTCCGCAAGATCACATTTTTCAAAATGTGATCTTGCCTGATGATGCTACTGTGATAGCGAAACAATTGTTGTGAGTTTAACAATAAAAATTTGTGAAAATCAGAATAACCTTATTTCAAATTATTTTGCAAAAATGCAAAACATAATTTCAAGAACTTCTCCAAAACTAATTTATTTTAAATATTTAAATACGTTACTTCAAAAATTCTTCTAAATATGTAGTACATCCTCAAAAAAACAATTCGAAATTAAATAAGATCTTCATCAGTGCTACTTCACATTTAAAAAATTAAATTAATTAACAAAAAATATCTGATCAAACAGACCTCGTTGTATTCTTGTTGAACAATCACTAAAATTAGATAACTTCAAAAATCCTACTGATTCTATTATATGTTCATCACAAAAATCACACAAAGCTTCTAAGGTATTTTATGGCCTCAGTTAAAACCAAATGACATTTATACAATGAAACAGGAAAACAAATATATAATTATATATGTTTTGCATTTTTGACAAAAATTTGGTTTTCATAAATATAAGATCAGAAAAAATTTTGTCTCCTTGAGTATTTATTCAGAAATTTTAATTGAAAATTATATTTCGTTCGGTTTTTTATTTCATTTGATATTATATAATGAGTTTTGATTTAATATTAGGAGTACAAATAAATTTCCGCCGTTTTATTGTAGATGGCGCGGCACGGAGTTTCGGTTAGCTTTCGCAGATAATAACCGGCTTAAAAAATAGTTTGGACATTCAAGAACAACATAACCTATTAATATCATTGATTTTATATTGGTAAAATATAATTTTTATAAGTTGAAAATGTCAAAATTTGGGCCAAGTAAGCGTCATTTGCGGGAAATATTAGTTTACTTCTTTAATTTAAAGAAATCTGCTGCTGAGGCGCATCAGTTGCTCGTAGAAGCATATGGTGAGGGTGCTTTGAGTGAGAGAACGTGTCGAGAGTGGTTTCAAAAGTTTAAAAACGGTGATTTCGACGTAGAAGACAAAGATCGCAGTGGAAGGCCAAAAATTTGCGAGGATGCAGAATTGGAGGAATTATTGGAGGAAGATTAATCTCAAATACAAAGGAACTTGCTCTAACATTAGAAGTCACTCAGCAAGCAGTCTCACATCGTTTAAAATCATTAGGAATGATTCATAAACAAGGAAATTGGGTTCCGTACGGCGGAAACTTATTTGTACTCCTAATATATCTACTAAATTTAAGCAGTGCTTATAAGAAAGATATTTATTTAATTTTTGAATAAACATTTTTTGAAATTATAATTTGTAGGAGGTTAACAAAATAAATCTATTATGATATTTGACTCTTGTAATAATCGTTCAATTAAGTTAAAAACCTATCCTTATTATCTTATTGTATAAAAGTAATTAATAAAAATATATCTCAGCCGACTAAAACCACATGTCTTTTTATAAACAAATTTAGAATATAATGAATTTTTAATTGTCTAAAACCCTACGTATTCTATGTTCGTCACGGAAATTACACAAAGATTGTAAGGTATTTTTAAGGACTCAGTTATATCCAAATGATACTATGCATATGAGTGAAAAAACCAAAATATAAGTATTATATATAAACTTATAAAAAGGGGGATTTTCACTTGATATAAGGCATATTACAATAAAATATCATTCAGATTTATTCTGCTAGGTTTTTAATTAATAATATATATTTTCTTTATATTTTTTTTTTCCTTTTTTTGATGTGTAATGAGTGGTAATTCTATATGTCTACTAAATTGAAACTGTGTGTTTTAAGACATTAATTTAATTTCAAAAAGTTTTTGAAAAATTCTTTTTTTAAATGAAATTTGTAGTTAGCAGAATAAATTTGAATGATGTTAAAGATATTGTAATATGTCTTTTATCAAGTAAAAAAATCCCTTTTTCATTATTTCATTACATCAAATAAGTGCTTCTAAGATTTTATCTTAATATATGTTTTATTTACTTCAAGTGAATGTACAACATTGGTCAGAAGATCTGTTAACATAATTATTTCGACAAAACAACGAAAAAAAAACTGTTATATGCGTTACCCTCGTTCCAGTCGGTATTTTTCAAATCTTTCCCAACAGGTGAACCGGCAAATTACAGAATAGTTCGTTCTGGTTCAAGACTCACGACTTCATTTATTTCTCTGGTTCGTGTTTCGAAGGTTTTTTATTTATAATGTGGGGTCTTTGCTCGTCCAGAGGTATTCTTTTAACGAAATTAATTCGTATGATATCCATTGCTTATCTCAATCTGCCTATAGAATTACAGTTATGGTTTCTTCGAATGCACGACTTCTGAAATTCAATACATCAAATCGATTTATTATCAATGGGAACCACATTCGAGAAGGATTTGGTTTTATTAAAACAAGGTTCAATGTTTAAATATGGTGTTTCCTAATATAAAAGAAAATTTTAAATACATTTCCTTAAAATACACTAAAGGTATTTATTTCTGAGAAAATTGCTACATACCTCAAAAATAAATATAATTTGAGAACTTCATTTAAAACGAATTCAAACTTGAGTAAATTTATTAAAAATAATAAAGACTGTACACATAAAGATGATAAATCGGGGGTTTATAAGTTAACCTGCGGTGATTGCCCTAAAGTTTACATAGGACAGACTGGAAGATCTTTCCGTGATAGAATTTGTGAACATTTGAAGAGTTTCCTCAATAATAAAAGTAATTCTACATATTCCAACCATTTGTTAGAAACAGGACATACTTTCAACCATAACTTTGAAATTCTACATATAGAAAGCAAAAGTTATGCCTTAAATCTGTTAGAATCCCTAGAGATAAATAAACATAATAAAATTGGAATATTACTTAACGAACAAATAGATTTAGATAACTTACCTCTGTTAAATATATTCAGATAAGCTGGAATTTGCAGAGACCCCCCTTTTTGGGTTTTAGTGCTCAATAAAAAGTTATTGTACTTACTGTAATATAAATAGCTACGGATTTCGAAAACAAGCTTAGTTATTCAAAATGTAATCTTGCCTGATGATGCTACTGTGATAGCGAAACGATTGCTGTAAACATACCAATAAAAATTTGTGAAAATCAGAATAACCTTATTTAAATATTATTTAATTCTAAAAGTTTTCGAATAAAAATTTTTGGAAATTAAAATTTTAGAAGGTTAACATAATAAATCTGTTTGATATTTAAAATTTTATTAAGCTTCAAAAATATACAGGTGTACCATTTAAAAAATAATTTATGTTCAAAAAGCGCACTATTGACTATTGACGTGTCCCCGTGTTTTTTATGATATTCTAACACAAGAACACAAATAATTATATTCCATAAGTGTATATACGTATTAATTAATTGAGAATATATATTTATATCAATATTTTTATTCGAATTTTTCAATTTGAAGTTTCATTTTTCAGAGAAAAAATAATGACCGAAAAGTAACTCTCATTCAATATTGTTCCATAAAAATTTAAATTATATTTTGGTGGTACATATAAACATTCAAACTCAACGCGCTGACGGGATTCCATAAGTCGTATTATACAACTCTTACGAGTCAATTTTCGATGTGGTATCTGACTGGAATAATAAATAAATCCGAGTTCTCGCAGAGAATTGCTGGACTACATTTTATGTAAATTTATGCCGGGAAAGACCCGTATTTGTGGTACCCCTGGTAGGAGGACTGGACGAACAAAGGACTCCACTCAGTTCAAACGAAAGGACCGGGTAGGTACCTAGGTGGCCACGTTGCCAGATTTAATCCAATCTGCAGAGAATTTACCCTACAGGTAAAATTTAGTATTTTCAAATTTATTACTCGGTTTTATAACACTACTCTTGTTTCCTTTATTTTTTTCTGTTATTGGGTATTTTTATGGCCCTGACTATGAAAAAAATACTGGGAGATTGCTAACAGGTTTACTTTTTAAATATACAGGTTTATTATTTTGTCCAAAAAATACAAAAAATAATACATTGTGTTAACATAATTTCTATTGAACACCATCAAAAGACGTATTTATAACATTTTTGTATCCATTTTTAGCTCTTTCCACACTGGCCAAACTTTTTGTGCCCAATGGTATTGTTTGTCACTACTGTCCCAGAAACACATGAAACAAGGGAACTTTGTGTACCCCCTTGTTGACCTAAAAGAAAGTTAACCATTTTCAGACCCGCACAAATGACCCATATATGGTCTTCATACTTATTTTTTCACATAACCTTAGAAATTTCTTACTTAGTCATTTAGTTCTTTCTGATTAAATGGTTTCAATCAAATGGTTCAAAAATTGTCGAATATGGATATCAAAATGTGGCGGTGCACCATCCTGCTGAAATATGCGTCCATTTTCTACCAGGTTGTCGTGGTTTTCCAGAATATCCGTAATCATTGGATCAATAATGTCGTCTAATAAATTCAAATAAGTTGTTCCGTCAAGATTACAATCGATAAAAAATGGCCAAACAATATGGTTTCCTACCCAAACATTTAATTTTTAGGGAATTTGTGTATGTGTCTCCATGAATAAATGAGGATTATTATCACTTCAGTACCGACAATTATGTCTATTAACTTTCCCATTCAATATAAAGGTACACTTGTCAGAAAAGATTGTATTGTAGAGTCGGTGTGGGTTATTATTCAGTAAAATACTAAATTGTTCACAAAACTGAGTCCGACGGTCAAAATAATCTTCACCAGCCTTATCTTGTAAGGATGAAATTTATGAGCTTTCAGAATTCAATGAACGCTAGATTTCGGAAAATTAGATGCTTGTGCTAAAGTTCTTATAGATTGCCGATTATCCATCTGTAAATGTCCCAATAATGCTATTTCAATAGCTTCATTTCGGACTGGACGCTCAACTTCCAATTTATTCATTAAATGCTCAACATATTGGTGACTTACATTTCTTTCTGGATGATTGTTATTAAAATACCTTGCAGTTAATCTAGAATTTCCGTCATTCCGATAGTATAATTTGAGAATTTCTATTCTTTCTTCCGTAGAATAGACCATTTTCGCAGAAACGAAAGACTGAAACACATTTGAGAAAGAATCTTCAAAAAACATTTTAACGAATTTCATGCGTTTCACACATTTTCCCATCATGATAACGAACAACGATAAGAAAATCGAATGTTTTCAAAGTAAAAATATTCCAAAACTCAAATTATTCTGCCATTATATGAACAAATTTGAAAATTATTTTTGGATTCTTCAAAACTCTTAGGTTCTTGAGTTTGGGTATGTTCAACATCACCTTTTGACGCTAAGTTCAACCAACCCACAATTGACAACACTTGACATCTCTTCCCTATTCAAAAAATATTGGTGGTTGATGCCACCTTCATGGGGGTGGTTTTTTCGGAAGAAACTCATGATGCAAATTCATCCCCCTCAAAACAGAAGTTGATCTGTTTTTTAAATCTTCGAAAATTCTTCGTTTCTGAGTTATGGGGAGGGTTAAATTTTCGTTGGGGCACCCTGTCAAATAATGTTATGATAAAATAAATTGATAAAAATTGAAGGAACGTGACAAAAGAAGAACAATGCGGAACGTGGTGTGTACACTCTTCAGAAAAATAATATGCTTTAAATTCTATTCCATGCAGGTTCCACTCTCTCACTTAATTTCCTGGGTAATTCAACTTCTCTAGAAGCAGCGGCAACATCGATCGACGTTTACCTTAGCATCAAGGTTGTCCCGCCACATTCTTAGGTGACCGTTGCTGACTCTTTCTACCTTCATCCCATCAGATTAAAAAAATATCCTCACATCTCCGAAATTAGTTGACCCCCAAAATAATTCGACCATTCAATGCAACCCTTTTGATGGATCCTCGGTATCTTTATGATCTTATAACAAGAACCTATGTTTTTTTAAATATGACTGTCTGTTATTATGTAACATTTACAAAAATCAATACTGAATTTATTATAATGTCTTGAAGACAGAATATTAGAAATTGAACTATCAGAAAATGTTCTAAAGCAGAAACATTCTATATATCAAGGGAAATGACAAAGATATATAAATTAAATATTATGTTGAAAGGGTTTTTAAATAAATATTTAAACTGAATATCACATTTCTGTTTATTTATAATGATTATAATTTAGTTTTTTAACGCATGTGCGCGGCGGTTTTCAAATATTGAATCTGTAATGGTGTCTTTTTTTAAGAGCGGAAACTTATTTAAGGAATACGGCATACTTCGATGTAAAGGTTTTTATTCTGCTTCAAGCCGGATCAGTTGAGTCGAAGGTATGTAAGTATACTGAATACTCCTTAAATTAATTTTATTTTATATATAGTAAAGACTTTTCCAATAAGAGGTTTTATTTTGATATTAAAAAAAAACGATTATATTTTGAGAGAAATCAATATATGTTTGTTTCAGGGTAAAGAGGAAGGTATGCCATTAACAATGGAAAACGATAAACGTCAAATGGCTGCCACGGCTATGGTCACAGCACAATTTCCTTTTCATGAAATTTTCCATGACCAATTCGCATATTTGCGGCTGTATATCCTCGATAACTTCACGAATTCCATCTTTAAGGTATTGAATCGATTGTAGAACATTGGCTCCAAAAAAAAAAGGCTAAAGGTGTTAACTTGCAAAATCTCGGTGGAATATTCCGAGCCTCAAGTGCTTATTAACGTAGCCTACGAGGTAAAAATTGGTCTCAGTTAGTTAAGTTAGTTAGTTAGTTTAGTTAGTTAGTTTAGTTTATTAGTTAGTTAGTGAGTGAGTAAGTTAGTTTAGTTTATTAGTTAGTTAGTGAGTGAGTAAGTTAGTTTAGTTTATTATTTAGTTAGTGAGTGAGTAAGTTAGTTAGTTAGTTAGTCAGTTAGTTAGTTAGTTAGTTAGTTAGTTAGTTAGACAGCTAGTTAGTTAGATAGTTAGTGAGTTAAAAGTTATGTGAGTTAAAAGTTATGTAGGTAGGTGAGTGAGTTAGTTAGTTAGTTAGGCAGTTAGTTAGTTTAGTTAGTTAGATAGTTAATGATTTAGTTAGTTAGTCAGTAAGTTGGTTAGTCCGTGAGTCAGTTAGTCAGTTAGTTAGTTAGATAGTTACTAAGGTATTTAGTTATTTTAGTTACTTAATTAGTTAGTTATTTAGATAATTATTTTAGTTAGTTAGTTTTCACTTTTCAAATGTCAATAGCTGCCCAGATAGCGGGCTATTCAAATTGAATCCTCTTATTGGAAATCCCTTTATAAAGTTGATACTTTCGGTTTTCTTGTTTTTTCACATGCATACAACACGTCTTTGATATTTAGGAGTTTGGACAGTTTCTTGGTAGGATTCTATATTTTGAGGTAAAACATAGAATTACCAGTTTGTTTCGTGTTCACCTATTACATTCAGTCACACACATCTCACTTTCAAGCTTGAGAATCTTATAAATGAAGATATGTCATATGGTTTTTTTTTGATTATTCTGAAAGGTCTACTGATGATTGTGGCTGAGAGTTTAAAACGCTGTTCAGGAGAATGTGCTATATTTTTAAATTTTCAGAGGGCAGTATACACTTGACTCACATAGTTTTTTTTCATAAATATCGATGATTAATATTATTATATGGAGTTATTAACTATTATTAAAATTCTTAAGACTTCAATTTTATTATTCTCATACCCATTTGCATAAATGAATAATTGCGTACGTAAATAGAATTTTTATTTAGGTTTCAAACTTTTTGATTATTCATATTGGATTTTCCCCATTAAATTGAATATATTCTCACGAGGTAAATCAGAAGGAGTATCACGAAAAATATTATTCATGCAATATTCTGAGGTGACGGTTGAAAATTAATACTTCTGTTTTTTTACGTTGTATCAAATTGAATCTTTATAAAACCCGAAATTGTCTGAAACTCATTGGATTTTACATGAGAAAATTAATGACTAAGTATCGTTCCATCCTCAGTATAAATAACATAACAGAATAAAGGAAAAAAATGTACATAAGCCTGGTTCAATTCCTCTTAAGATAACAGTAATGTTTGATCCTGTTAATTATCAATTGCTCATATAGTTAGGAATTGCATTTCCGTTGTATGAATTAGGTATTTCATGTAACTAGGAAATTTTACTTTTATCATTAATTCTACCGTAACATCTGGGTTTTTTATTGATTCTCCCGCCATAAATATTCATATAAAAATCGGTTAACTAGTTATCAATTCTCATATATTGATCTCGATATCTTCGGTACTAGATTCAGTTCAATCAATATATTTGATTTGTTCATTCACTTTCAGTTATATTGTTTCCAAGTCTCTATAACATTCTTTATTCGATGTCTAACATTTATTGAAAAACTGTTGAAAAGCACTGACGTGAAGTTGGAAGCTTTGTGCGCTTGTTTAATATCCATTTTTCCAGAAAATTAGTCCGTCTAGAAAGTATCCGGTATTTATTATTTTTCATAATTTTAATATATTCCTGTTTTGTATTATTCTAAGACAAAATAATGTATAAAATAAGTTGTGTAGATAGTCGGCTATGGCCAAAGTTGCATTGCAACATTATTTGGTAAATATTGTTGATTGTCCACAGGTATACAATTCATGAAATAATGTCGCAATCAGAAAAAAGAAAGCAGGTAGAATATTTGTATAGAAAAGGTTTTTGAAACGTTAAAAAATTAGTGCATTTGACTGAACTGGAAAAAGTGATATTATGCTGTATATGAGACAATAAAGCGGATAAAAATGGCATCGATATGAGGCATAGACCAGTTTCAGGAAGGCTGCGTAAGATTAAAGGAAAATATTTAAACACTTTATTGGCCTTAGGACGACACAATTCGCGCATTGGGTTTCGCAAATTGGCTAACAGATTTGGATATCAACGAAATATAAAAGTATGTTCATAAACCTTCCGTATGTCACTGAAAAGACAAGGATACATATCAAGGAAACCACAAAAATCCCTATAATGACACCTTTACAAAAGGAAGGAAGATAAGAATTTTGTCAACGTTTTCAAGAAGATGATTTTAATTATGTCTTTATATCTAATCAGTTGTCCTCTCCGAAAAAACCATATATTAAATACCTATATTGTGAAATTCATAGAATGGTATCACTTCTTTCCTTTTATGGCATCACTGGATGAGGACGCTATAGTTTTTTTATTGTGAGCCCCCCCAAAAGAAAATCCTGGCTACGTGCCTGCGCCAAGTACAAGATTAACTTACTCTTACTGGTTGAGAGGCTGTTTACGACATTCCTTAGCATGTGTGAAATTTATTTGATTTTTCTTCTGAAAATAATTGTTTCAATTTTTTTTTCATAACGACTTCGAAAATAAAAGAAATTCCACGAACATAAAATAAATTCTGATAAAATAAAACAAATTCCAAGGACCTAAAATAAATTCTGATAAAATTGAATAAATTCTAAAAATCATAAGAAAACCACTGACTTCGGAACAGAAGCTCAGTGATAGAACTTTAAATTCAAATAAAACACATTTAAAGTAAGATTGGAGCAATTTTTTTTTTATTTGAAAGATAATTTTATGACATTTATGTTTTAAAAATAATTTCCGGCATATGTCTACCACGACTAGCCCTGAGGAACCGCATTCGACCAGACCAATTTTGGACCATTTTTTCGAGTAATTCAGGACTTATTTCATCAAAAACACGAGTTATGTTGGCTTTCAAAACGTCTATTGTTTATCAGCATAAACCAATGACTTAACATAACCCCAAAGAAAATAATCCAGTGGAGTTATGTCGCATGATCTTGGAGGCTAATTAATTGGACCATTTCTCTAAATAATGTCATCTTTCTTTCAATAAATCAATTGTTACGGTAGCAGCATGAGGTGTAGCACCATCTTGTTGGAACCAAAACATTTCTGGGTCGATACCATTCAAATTTTGAAATAAATAATCATTGATCATCGATCTGTAACGAACACCATTCACTGTAACATTAGCTCCAGCATCGTTTTTAAAGAAATATTGCCGATGATGCCTCCAGCGTGTAAACCACACCATACAGTGCATTTTTCAGGATGCAATGGAACCTGCGGAACTTCTTGGGGATTGTTTCCACTCCATATACGGTAATTTTGCTGTTTTATATAGCCGTTCAACCAGAAATGAGCTTCATCACTAAACACATTTTTACGATAAAAAAGTGGATCAACTTCAAGCTGTTCAAGGCCCAATCAGCAAACAAACGACGTTTATTATGGTCAAGTTTTTGAACCAGTTGTATCTTGTATGGGTGTAAACCAAAGATCTTTACGCAAAATTTTCCATGTGGTGGATGCACAGAGTCCAACTTGTTGTGAATGTCGACAAATAGACAAATCTGGCTCATCATTAAGACTATGACTTACAGCAGTGATTATTTTCTTCTGTACGTACAGTTCTTTGTCTTGTTGTTGTTGCATCGAATAGAGAAAATGTTGTCCGAAATCTATCGATAGTTCGACGAATAAGCTTCTCTGATGGACGATTATGTAAACAATAAATTTCACGAAGTGCTCTATAAGTTTGGCGAATAGAACACTGATTTTGAAAATAAATTTCAAAAATTTGTAAACGTTGTTGCTGTGTTAGTGTTTCCATGATAATTTGTCATGAACAGGAATTTCAAAACAACATGGCTTCTACCTTCTGTCAAATCACAGTTATCCCTATCGAAAGTTCTATCACTCTGAAAAAACACCCGATGTTAAGGGTTCAAATAATCCCCCTTGTTGAGCTAAACAATACCCACATCTATTATACAGGGATAATATTATATCTCTGAGTAGATTGGGCTCAATGTTGCCACAAAGTTGAATAATTTTCAACCTTAATTCATCAAGATTTCAAGTTCTGCCGAAGTCATGTCTATGGAAAGATGGGGATAATTCTGATAATCTGGGAGGCCACGAAATTGTACGATTCGTAGATATTACTCGATCAGGAATCGTGTTGTGGAGAAATTGTGTCACTTCTCGTGAGTTATTACTTGGGCAACCATACTGTTGGAACCAACTGCCTTAAAAATTGATAAGAAGTTGACGAACTGTTGGAATAATTCGAGTTTGTAAAAGCTCTAAATATTCGGCAGTATTTAGGTTTCCATCGATAAAAAGGGGACCAATGATGAAATCTCCTAAAATGCCTGTCCAAACATTGAGTTTTTTAAGATACTGAGCTTTGATGGAAATACTCCGGTGCTGATACTCTCGGGACCTATATCGTACATGGAATAGATTATTATTTTTTTTTCAAATAAAATAATAACTCGTTATTTTTCAAGAAACAATTATTTTCATTTTGTCTTTCGGTCATCATCATGAAATTACGAATCAACACTAGACTAGGATCTGAATAATGTCGCCGCGCTGATGCAAAGCGATGAATTATCACCCACTCAGGGCATCGTGAATTCTATCGGTTAGGTTACTGTGAGCATGTAAGCATGGCTCTTTCACCAGGTGACTACTCAGTAGTCTTCACAATCTGTCCAGGAAGCAGAAAGTGTGATAAGGTTAAAGCCTTATAATCGCGCATTAGCGAGAACCACTCCGAAGAGTTAAACCACCAAGCTTCCAGTTTCGCCTTCAATTCGAGAAGCTACACTGTGACTGGTAGCAGCGAAGCACTATCCAACCTCTACTGGCTCTGCAGTATCACTACCCGAGTTGTTTTGTGACGCAACTCACTCGCCGAATGGGTTTCTTATTCACCCACCCGAACGCAGTCCCATGAACCAAGATAGTCTCAAGATTTAATGCCTCAAATGATCCTGGTACGAGCACCGTCAATCCGGCCTGTACGTCAACACCTACGAACCCTTGTAAAGTCTTTCAATTGATCCTGGCTTGATACTATTGACACTAATGGATACAGAGACAAGCTTTCCTTGCAATTACAGGTGCGTTTCGCACAACACCTAAGGCAGCCATGGAGGTTCTACTAAATCTACCACCCCTGCACCTACTCGTGCTGAGGGAGGCAGAACGGACCATATACAAACTATATCAACTGGCGATCGACCGCCAGAGGCAATAGTGATAGGAGGCTCAGGACTGCTGGACGAGCTTTTAACGAACATCACCCTATCGATGCCCTCGGACTTAATGTCAAAAGTCACGAGCCAAGAACGGCAATTCAATGTAATGTCCCCAGCCGGGACGAATGGACCCAGAATGCTGAGGTTCTGTTGAGAACTGACCTCGGCTTGTTCACAGACGGCTCGCGAATGATGAACGAAACGGGAGCGGGAGTCTATGGGAGTAAACCGAGAATCAACATTTCAAAGTCAAAGTCTCGGTCAAAACGCAACCATATTCAAGGCAGAACTATTTGCCATTGAGACCGCGGCAGAACTACTGATAAAACGGCAAATCCACCACGGCAAAATCAAAATATTTACTGATAGTCAGTCAGTACTAAAGGAACTGGAATCCAGCTATTGTAACTCGAAAACAGTCTGGAGTTGCCGCACGGCTTTAAACAGGCTCGGTATGTATAACAGAATCACTCTAATTTGGATACCGAGCCACTCAAACTGTATGGGTAACAAAGAGGCAGATCGGCTGGCGTTTGCTGGAGCTGCGCTGCCTCTGGTAGGACCGGAATCATTCCTCGGAATACCATGATGTGGCTAAGCTGGCGATAACAGATAGAATGAACTCAAGACTGGAGTCTTTCTGATCTGAAACATTCGAAGGTGTTCCTTGAAACAGCTTCGAACAAAAATATGGCGGACCTAGCGCTAGGTCTGGATAGGACCAAATTAAGAACACTTGTTGAATTATGACAGGTCACTGCAGGCTGAAAGCGCATTTGCACAAAATCAGTCTGGTTGAAGACGATGAATGCACGCTGTGTCTTGAAGACACTGAAACGGCCATGCACATCGTCTCAGAGTGCCCAGCGGTGAGTCGCATCAGATTCAAGGTCTTTGGACAGGCGTTTATAGCCCACTGCGAACTGAAAAATCTTACTCCCGATCAAGATTATCGGTTTTATCCAAAAACTGGATCTCGTCGGAGAGATATAAATTAGGGGTGAACCACAATAGTCCGTGCGGACGCAGTGGTTGGGTGGACGAACGCTACCATAATAATAATAATAACGCCTCGCAGTCGATCCTGGTTCACGACGAGGCCAGTAGAACCGTCAAGTCCCGCTAAACCCTGAAGCATTTCTCGAGATATTCTGAGCATAAGTTTCTGCGAACATATAGATGGAATACCCTTCTAGTCCAGCATGAGGACTTTCAACCACTGCCCCCTCGAGTCCAATACCAACTGGGTGGCCAGGTCGTACGAATACTTCCGGAGGGCCTCCACCCTCCCGAGGTAACGCAGGATGCTACATAACGCACTCGTCCATTGGACAGAAAAATCCGTGATTTACTGCAACAGGGTAGAGTACGTTAATTATAAGGGTGAAGCGCTGTGCTGCTACAGACACCCTTCTTAATGAAATGAACAACGCGGCTTAGCCCTCCGTTTCACCTTTAATTCAAAGAGCAGTCCAGTTGAATATTCGTCATCATTTATTACACAGAATGAAGTCATTCTTATGCTGAGCGACTGGTACAATAGCTTCACTGATTAACGCATTATAAATTATATATTCCGCGAATGATTTTCGTAATTTGTATTCCATTTTGTGGGCGCACTTTAACACTTTGATATATTGAAACGAATGAAAATTTTTGTTGTAATCCTGATTGATATCGTAGAGTTTTGTTCACTTAAAATGGTGCAATTAATGATTACTTCCACAGTCAATGCGAAACCCAGTTCCAGTTACAAATTTTCTGCAACCAATGTTCTACTTCTAGATCAAATAATACCTGCATAAGAAAGGAAACTCCACTAATAACGGTACGGACGATAGATTGATGATAGTCTTATTTTGAGCGTGTAATTAGGAGTGCAGTGTTCAATATAATTTTTACTAAGATAAATGGAAGAAACCCCCCTGGTGGTATTCGCATTATCAATTTCCTAGAACCAATTTATGATGAATTAATGAGTGAAGGATTCGAATGCAACAAGATTCAGTAGCGTAGTCGAACATCCAAAACTCCTACGTAGTAACACTGTTTGAAAATAGCTGGCGCTTGGTAGATTTCTGTGACAATACAGGGTGACAAGAAAAACTTCGGACAAATTTTACTATGTTCTGGAACAAAAGTATGTTAGCGCAGCCAAATAATTTTTATTCTATTAGATTCTCTACACTTTCTTGTACTGATTGTGAATTTTCAGTTCGATATTCTGCAGAGTGTCAGAATGTCAAACAAACGTAGTACAATTTTGGAGCTGTTTCCTCAAGGTGAGCGTCAATGCGAAATTGTTCGTTTGCTTAATGTGCCTCGACAAACCGTGTCCGATGCAATTTGCCGTGTCAAGGAGCCCCGGAAGTAGGAGAAAACGCACTTTCAATACGCCTAGCAATTGCAAAATCGTCAAGAAGCGAGTCAATCGAAATCCGAGGGTCTCCATGAGACAGGTATCAACCGTGAATCCTTTCGTCAAATGTCCAAAAAGGAGCTCAACCTCAAGACATACAAGCTCCAAAAAGTTAAACTCTTCACGGATGAAAACAAGCGTGTACGACTCCAAAGGTGCCGGCAGCTCCTTTATCTCGCCGCCGGTCAGCAATAGGAGCGCATTCCCTTCACAGACGAGAAGCTTTTCACGGTAGAACAATCCCACAACCATCAAAACGATAGAGTCTGGTCCGCAGAGGCTCACGGTACGTCGGCCATCGTCGAACATCGTCAAAATCCACAATCCGTCATGATCTGGGGCGCAATTTGCGCCAGCGGCAAAACACCCTTGGTTTTCGTGGATCAAGGGGTCAAAATCGATCAAGACGTCTACCGCTGTGACATTCTTGAGGCTGAAGTACTTCCGTGGGCCTAGCAGTACTTCGGCGCATTGGACCTTTTAACAGGACTCCGCCCCGACTAACAAAGCGAAAATGCCGCAAGAATGGTGTAAGACCCATTTACCAGGTTTCGCGCCCACCAGGCATTAGATATTGACGAGATGGGGGCGCTTGTCAGGACTAGGACCCTAGTTTCGTCCCGATGAAATGGAGGATTAAGTCTTGGTGCCAAAAGTAATGCCATGCGCGCCAGTCACTGAACCTGTATGGTGGAAGATCTCCGAATGAGGCCCTAGTTTTGCCGTTCTGGTGAAATGGAGGGCTGAGCCGGTTGATTAACTCAGTGACAGGGAGTCTGTCGCAGCACAGGGCTTCTCCCTTAAAACTGGCGTACTCTACCCTATCGCAGTATTAATCTCCGGATTTTTCTGTGTAATGGCCGAGTGCGTTATGTAGCATACTGCGTTTCCTCGGGAGGGTGGTTTGCCCACAGGTGTTACTTGTACCACCTGGCCACCCCTTTGGTGTTGGACTCGAGGGAGCAGTGGTTGGAAGTCCGCATGCTGGACTAGGGGGCTATTTCGTTTATCTGTTCGCAGACCCCAATGTTCGGGATATTCTCATGAAACGACTCGGGGTTTAGCGGGACTTGACGGTTCGACCGGCCTGTCCTGGCCCCGGATCAATGCGTAACAATTTAGGGTTTATGGATCTCAACGAAATGGCTCTGCCATTAGCGCTTGACGCCAAGATCAATCAGATGACTTCACATGGGTTCGGTGAGCCAGGACGTACAGACCGCTAGACGGTGCTCGTACCAGGATCAATTGTAGTCGTCAATCTTGAGTTTATCTTAGTTCATGGGACTGCGTTCGGATGGATGGATAAGAATTCCCTCCGGCGGGTGAGTTGCATCCCAAACTAACTCGGGTACTGACCTGTAGAGCCAGTAGAGGTTGAAAATTGCTTCGCTGCTACCAGTCAGACGTTTCTGGCTTTCGAGTCGGAGCCCAAACTGGAAGCTGGTGGGTTCACCTCTTCGGAGGGGTTCTCGCTTCGCGCGATGATATGGCGTAATCCTTATCACACTTTCTACCTCTTGGGGTGGACTGTGGAGACTGCTGAGTAGTCACTTGGTTAAGAGCTAGGCTCAACATGCCAATAACATTACCTGCTAGAATTCACGTTTCACGACATCTGTAGGAAGACCGCCTACTCGCCGGATCTCAACAAAATGGACTACAGCGTGTGGTCGATTTTGGAGCTCAGGGCGTGTGCTAAACACCATATAAGTTTGCAGTCGCTGAAGGAATCCATGCGCCGGGAATGAGACCAATCAAAGCCCGAAGAGCTGCGGCCCTTTGCCGAAAATTTCAAGAAGCTTCTGAAGCTATGTATCGCCTCCAAAGGAAGCCAATTCGAAACCGCTTACATATAGTATTACCAAATATTGATGTTATTATTATTCGTTGTTGTTTTGTTCGATTTCTTTTGTTTAGTAAAGTTATATGAAAAAACGTTTGCACGAGGTTTTTCTTGTCAGCCTGTATATTATAATATTTCAAAACTCTATGACAAACTATGGGAGATGATAGCTGTGCTAATTCGAAACATTCTCTATGAACATGGGTCCGATTCGTTTTCTTTTTAAATATACAAGCATTTGAAGAAATATATTTTCATGTTCAATCGACAAATAGGCTGAAAAAGGAAAACTCAGAAAATGTTGAGAAAATTCTATTTTTCAATGTAGTCTCCCAGAACTTCAATACGTTTGTTAGATCGAAAAATAAGCGCCTCTAAACCTTGTAAAAAATATTCTTCCGGCTTTCCCTCAAAATAGGTATTAATTGATTCAGTTCATCATCGTCGAAAAATCGCTTTCCACGAAGATATTTGGTAGTAGTCACTGGAGGCCAAGTCTAGACTGTACAGGGGATGAGTAATTTCTGTGAAGCCACATTCCCACACAGCAGCCTTAGCCACGCGGGCCTTGTGAACTGGCGCGTTGTCGTGACGCAACACCCCTGGTGTGAGTTTTCCTCACATTTTTCCTTTAACTGCTTCTCTTAAATTATGCAAAGTGATTGCATATGATGCTTCCACCCTTTTTATTGTATTCTATCAATAAAATACCTTTAGAATCCCAAAAGACCGTAGTCATTATTTTTCCAGAGGATGGGGTAACTTTAAACTTCTTTGGGGGCTGTACACCCTTTTCAATCCACTGCATGGACTGTTATTTACCCTCAGATAGTGATGAGCTCACGTCTCATCCCCAGCTGGTTGAAAATAATCGATGGGTCTTCTCCACAGAGCTTTAAAATCTCCTTATAGCACTCGACTCGCATTTGCTTCTGAGGTGCGATGAGCATTCTCGGTACCCATCTTTTATTTCCCTTTTTTAAAAAATACACATTCTCCAGAAGAAAAATTTTAAATTCTAACACATCTTCTCATAAAATGGTAGTTATTTAGATGCAAAATAAAAACAGTTAATAAAAAATATATATACATCCCTTATTCATCAAATGTTCTGTTTAAAAGGAAAATTTCAAGAACATTTGAATCAGAAAACTTTTCTTGCAAACTTGCGATTGTTTCGTTGCTTGTGTGGCATGTAGCGCCTTGTTGAAAATAAACTTCGTCCACATCAACATCTTCTAATTCCGGACGTAAAAATCCATTCATCGTAGCAGTTGCCCAAGACTCATTTTCGAATAAGTAAGGTCCAATCATACCGCCAGCTCAAAAACCACACCAAGCAGTGACACGTTGAGTATGGAGAGGCTTTTCAACGATCAATCAACGACGACCCAAAAGTGCTTTAGTTTTGCGAACTATGACTGCAAATTTTCACCTTTTTTATAGCGAATTTCAACAATTTCAATGCGTTGTTGAAGCGTGAATCGTTCAATTTTTAGTAATGGCTTAGTTTCTACTTGTCAAAAGATGACAGCTTCAAAAGTAATAGCTGCATAGATATTCAAAATGAAACCTCTTATTGGCAAACCCCTTATATTCAAGTTTTCATTATCGCCCTCGAGACATTTTTTTGTGTAAATTATTGCTATATATATTATATGCTACACACAACTACCCAATTGTTCCACCTTTGATAAAAAGATATAAATCAATCTAAATGTCTTATTCCGTAACCTGAATTGAATCATAAAATTTGTACCAGCGACTTGTTGCTGGAAGTTCCACGAAGTCCGAGCAGCCTCCGGGAATTATGTCAAACGATACTCTTTTGTTCCAGTCACGAACACTTCTCAAATTTTTTCTGGTCTACTGATCGAGCTTTCTGGGGGCTAGATTGATCCACGCCCCTTTCGTGTACAAGGAGACCCTATATTTTTACAATGTATTACGTCCGTCTATCAGATTATTCTTTTTACATTCGGAAATACATACATTTCGTATATACGTATTTTTGGAAACAATTTCATTAAAAATTAATTTATCGAGCTCATATTTGATAAGAACATAGACGTAATAAGTCTATGGACAAGAATTAATGTTTGATTTGAATAAGAAACCAGGAATTTCTGTACCATTTGCATATTTAAATTTCTGAAAATGCAATCAAACTTGTCCTACAAACCTTTTAGTTATGAAGTTTGAAACAAATTTTACACTTCATGATGTTACAGTGCTAGTGAGACAAAGAAATGCAAGTGTTCGTGAAGGCCAAAATTTATCTATTTCTCGAGGTTCACAAGAGTTAGGCATCTCCCAGACGTCTTTGTGGTAAATTTTACGAAAAGACCTTGGTCTACATCCATACAAAATTGATTTAACCTAAGAACTCAAACCAACAGATCATTTAAAGCGTCGTGTATTCAGTACTTAGAAAAAATTTCAACACATGGACCGATAAATTATCCGCCTTGTTCTTGATATTTAACTCCTTTGGACTTCTTTCTTTAGGGTTACATTAAGTCATTGGTTTACAACAATCATCCAGCAAATTTAGACGATTTACAGGTCAATATTGAAGGAGTAATTGCTAATATACGACCTGATTTGTGTGAGAAAATCATGGAAAATTGGGTTCAACGATTTCATTCCTGCCAGCTTTTTAAATGACGTTTTGTTTCATAACTGATAGTATCCACTGTACTTTATAATGAAATAAAAATTTCAATAATTTTCGAACAAATAATGTGTTTTATTCACAAAACCAAATGGGGGGTTATTAATGAAATTCCCTTTACAAGTATATCTTCTAAAAGAAGTATGAAAATGCTTAAAATTTTCAGAAATTATTGCGCTATGAATCATGGTGTTTCTGTGAGGTATTAATGAATTTCCCTAACATTTTTATGATCACCTAGATCTATGTATTCTGTACCACTAACCTATGGAAATATAAGATCGCTAATCCACCGATGTAACAAGTGAGAGGTTTTTCCAAGAACTTTTGTAGTTAACGTGACTCAGATGTTGATAATATTCATTAGTTGGTACATGGAGCTCTTACAGTTTAAAATCTTGAAGTCACTGAGCAGATCTAGATTCAATTACAATAATGGCAGTTAGTGTTTCTTAATCAAAACCAACATCCTGCATGACTTTAACAGATTGTGATGATTCCATCCTGAGGCAAATTAGGACAAACGTAAATGATGAAAAAACGGAAAGTATTTGTTTTAAGACAATTCTAGTATGTTAGTCTTTGTGTGTAACCTCTGGGTGAATTGAAATATAAAGAAGATCTTTCAGACAGAAGAAACTATTTCTTCGAGGGCATTTACTGAGATAGCCTTCTTTATAAAGTAACAAACCTATCATATATAGAATAAATCTTAAATATGCTCACATCGATAACCCAACTTTTTGTCCAATTATTTTTTTGCCATATTAAAGGTAGCTTCATAATGACTCTTTCAAAGAAGTCTTGGTCCGTATTGATAAAAACTCTGATAATTGATTTTTACCATATTCTCTTGATACCAAATTCTTATCACTCAGGAAAATGTGCAATGCGAGAAAATGATGGTAATAGCTTGATGCCAAGCCCGGACTATATGGTGGATGCATTAAAACTTCCCAACCAAGCTCTCGGAGTTTCTGGCGAGTCACTACAGATGTGTGTAGCCTGGCGTTGTCTTGATGGAACACAACATCCTTATGTTGATCAATTATGACCGTTTCTGGTCAATCGTTGGCTACAAACGGTCCCGTTGTTGAAAATAGAGATACGAATTTAGTGTTTGGCCATGTGGAAGCAAATAATAAATGATTCGTTTCCAGTTTCACCAAATGCACAGTAGAACCTTCCTGTCCGTTAGTCCTTGGTTAGCCACCGTTTGAGCTGCTTCATCCTGCTTTTACCACGATTGTTTTCGCACAATATTGTGGTATATGATTCATTTCTGATCCTAAGTCACCATCCATTTAAGAAACAGGTCGATTTCATTCCGTTTGGCTAAAGCGTTGCAGATGAAAATTCAATCAACCATGTTTTTGGTGTTAATTGATGTGGCACCCAAACATCGAGCTTCTTTCTGAATCCAGCTTTACGCAAATGATTTAAAACTGTTTTATGGTTGATCTTAAGCTTTTGGACGATGCTTCGACTATTAACATGCCGGTCAATTTCGATTAATTCTGTGATTAAACCGACATTTTGCCTGCGCGCAGTGCCTTTTTAATATCAAAAATACCTATTACTTTCCGGTAGTTCGAACATTGGAATAAAAATTCATGGATTTGTAATACTGATGGCATTTTCTTGAAGATTTACTTCATTCGAGTAAATAACTTTCTACAATAAATTTTTATTGGAAGGTATTTTCACTGCCCACTTTCAAAAACGACAACCTGTATTACCAGCCCTAAGGAAACGCCTCTGATCTGAACTCCTGATTTCAGTTGAGTCAGGGGTCGATTTGGATCGTTGGCGTTCTATTCGTATTAAGTTATCTCATATCACACTCCCACAAGGGTTACCTTCAACTTGATCTTGAGTTTCTCAAATCGCTTCCATTGCAGAATTCACCAGCATGCCAACTTCCAAGAAATGGTGCTATTCAGATTAGAGGAACAACGAAAACGATGCAAATTATCCTTAATGGCTCTCATTCTTATCACGTTCCTTACTAGTGGGTATGATATGAAAAAATAATCAATGCAATGTATAAGATATGAAGGTTTAGAAATCAGTGAAGAAAATTCATAGTAATAAGAAAGTTGAGATCATCAGGATCAGGATCCTTCGCGGTAAGTGGGCGGTGAGACAGGGTTATTGCCGTTGTTATGTAACAGACACTCTGAATTCATATTTGAAGAAATTTTTAGTGAGATTGCAAAAGGCATTAAGGTGATTGGTGTGTGTATAAACAGCAAATATGCAGGTGACACCGTAGTACTTACGTGATCTACAGTACATGATCAATAAGGATAAAGAAAGTGTACTTGAACCGGGATTTCAGAATATTAAGTCTATACCTCTTGTAGACCCCAAAAATGTCCTTCTGTCTCCGCTTTACATTAAACTTGGGCTGATGAAGAACTTTGTGAAGACTATGAAAATGAAGACTATGAAGACTATGAATAAAGATGGTGATGGATTCAAATACTTCAAACGAGTCTTTACCAAGTTAAGTGATACCAAATTAAAGGAAGGCATTCTTATTGGACCACAAATCAGAAAACTGCTGGACGACGTTAATTTTACAGAGGAGCTTAGCAGGTAGGAACTCGGAGCATGGAACTAATTTGTTTGTGTAGCAAGAGGCTTTTTGGGAAACAATGTGGATGCAAAGAACCAACAGTTAGTTAATGTTTTTGATTGTCTCCGTCTTTACTTGACGGAAATTCATCTTCAATATAAGAAAAACAAATGTTAACTTTCGCTATTTTATTGATTTACACGACAATTGTTTCGTCATACCATGACTTCATGAGGTGAGTATCAAAACTGAGGTTTACAATGCAAAACCTGACCTTAAATACACAGCTCTGGTACAAAAATAGAGGGGTGGAAAGAGATGATTTACGATCAATGAAAAATATTAAGTAGGGTGGATCTGTTTAAATCTATTTGATCATTGAATAAAATTTGTGTTTTATTATATCTATTGATTTCTATAGTTTCTAATAGATTTAGTTTCTGACTTTTGTTTTCGATATGTAATATTTCATAGTTCATATTAAAATTATGACCAGTCTCTAACAAATGGTTGGCATAAGTTGAATTTGGTTTATTATTAATAAAACATTTTTTTATGTTCTCGTATCCTTGTTTGGAATGAACGGCCTGTCTGTCCCACATATAGACATGGGCAATCACTAGATGTTAACTTGTGAACTCCTGTTTTTTTCTTCTATATTATATCCAACAATTGAATTCACACATGAAGATGAAGTAAATAATAGCATCAATTTCTTAGATTTAAAAATCACCAAAATCAATAAAAGACACGACTTTTCCATATACAGGAAACCTACACATACAAATGGTACGATTCATTATACTTCAAACCATCCATTTTCACAAAAATGAACAGCAATCATGCTTTTTGGATTGGTTAACATACCCATGAATATAAAACCATTAAACAAATAGCTTTCAATAATGATTTGAATCCGTTAAATATAGATAATTGACTTGATAAAATAAATTACATGAAAGCAATATCACTTGTATATCCAAAATTTCAAAATTCAAACGAAACAAAATTTATTTCATTAACTTACATAGGCCAAAAATCTGAAAAGATTGCTAGATATTTAAAGAAAAAAGAAAATTATAACATCTCTTTTAAAAGCATTAATTCTTTAGGCAGCTTAATAAAAAATACTAAAGACGTCATTCCTAAAAACAAATAATCAGGAGTTCACAAGTCAATATGTAGTGATTACCATGTGTATGTGTGGGACAGATCAGTTCATTCCAAATCAGGATAAAAGAACAAGAAAAATGTTTTATTAATAATAAACCGAATTCAACTTACGCCAACCATTTGTTAGAGACTGGTCATAATTTTAATATGAACTATGAAATATTACATATCGAAAACAAAAGTCAGAAACTAAATCTGTTAGAAACTTTAGAGATCAATAGATATAATTCAAGACAAATTTTATTGAACGATCAAATAGATTTAAACAGATCCCCCCTACTTAATATTTTTCATTGATTGTAAACCATCTCTTTCCACCCCTCTTTTTTTGTACCAGAGCTGTGTATTTAAGGTAATGTTTTGCATTGTATACCTCAGTTGTAATACTCACCTGATGAAGTCATGGTATGACGAAACAATTGTCGTGTAAATCAATAAAACAGCGAAACTTAACATTTGTTTTTCTTATATAGTTAGTTAATGAACTATTAAATGACTACAAATCGCTTGGTGCACGAATGTCTTTAAAAATTCATTCCCTCCATTCACTTCTGTCATTTTTTCCTGAAAATTTGGCAGCTGTCAGTGACGAGCAGGGTGAAAAATTCCACCAAGATATAAGGACAATGGAAATTCGCTATCAAGAACGATGGGATCCAGCTATAATGGGTGATTACTGTTGGTTTTTGAAGAGAGAAGATATGACCCCTCATAAAAAAAATAAAATTTAATTGGTATTTCAAGTCAATATTTTTAATCTTTGTGTTTTACTTAAATGTAAGGTACGTTTACTAGGTGTAAAACTAAATAAATTCAATATATAAGGTTAAAAATTTCTGAAATAATTTTTTTCAATACACATCAGATTTAGTAACATTAAATGTGGTTCTCAAAATGTAACAAGAAAATCTCACGTGTTACAACTTTTTTTCTCATTTTCTTATTTGGATACGTCCATTCTACCATAATATGCTATTCAGCTTTATATTACAACCAATAATTTTTTTTGTCGGCCAGTGTTATTGACCAGTGCGACATAATCCTCACGTCAGATCACGTATTGAGGAAGCAAGGAGAGCATTCTCAATAAGAAAATTCTGCACTAGGTCTGAACTCAGTCTCGAGCTAAGGGTTCGGATGATTTAGGTGGTACATTTTCGTCGTACTGCTTAATGGATGCGAAGCATGGACTCTTGAGCAAACTTTAGAGTGTCGCGCGAAGTTGCATGGGCATATATCGATAACTTTCCTTCAAAATGGACATTAACACTTGAACAAAACTGGAAAGTATTAAAAAATTGGATCGTTCAGCTAAAACATAGTCACCATAAACATCCACTAAAATACTAGTTTCGGCAGTCTTTTGGTTCATATTGAAGTAAAACTCCCAGCAAAAACACATTTTTCTGTACAAAAGTTGACATTTTCGAAGCACACAGAAACTATGTTGTTTACACTTCAGGAAATGACAGATACTGAAAAGAAAACCTAATGATGACACTTCAAAATGAAGATGTTGCCAGTTAATCAATGGACAGTGCCCCATTTTGTTTTGTGAATAAAGCACAGTATTTATTTGAGAATTATTGAAATTTTTATTTCATTGTAAAGCACAATGGAAACAATTAGTTATGAAACAAAACATCATTTAAATGTCCACCACGAAAACGCTCGTTGAACCCAATTTTCCATGACTCTCTCACATAAATCAGGTCGATTGCTGTAAACTTATCTAATGTAACCCCAAAGAAATTCCAATGGAGTTAAATTGCAGGAATGAGGCGAATAATTTATAGGTCCATTTCTTGAAATAATCGAATCACCGAATTCTGTTTTCAATATAAAGTAATTGTGTCATTGGCAGTATGACAAGTGGCACCGTACTTTTCTGCAAATCAAGACGAACCATTTCAGGCCATAAAAAATCAGTCAACATTGAACTATAATGATTTCTAAGACAGTTGCCGCCTTATGAGCTTCGTCGAAAAAAAAAATTAGGTCCAATGACTCCTCCAGCATAAAATCCGCACCAAACAATAAGTTTGTCCGAATGTAATGGCAGTTCTTGATATTCTTCAGGTTTATCAGCACTCTAGATACGGCAATTCTACTTGTTAACATAACCGTTTACCAGAAATGAGCCTCATCGCTGAGAATGATTTTCTTATGAAGATCTGTATCATTTCCTATTTTTTTAAACGCCGATTATTGAATACACGAAATTTTAAATTATCTGTTGGTTTCAGTTCTTGGGTTAAAACAATTTTATATGGATGTAAACCAAGGTCTTTTCGTAAAATTCGCCACAAAGACGTCTCGGAGATACCTTGTACTTATGAACGTCGAGAAATCGATAAATTTTGGTCTTCACGAACACTTTCACGTACGGCAACAATATTTTCTTCACTTCTTGCATTCGCGATTTTTCATAATAAATTTGAATTATTTGTAAACGTTGTTGGAGTGTGTCTTTCCATGATTAAATGAGACATTGACAAATACAACTGTCAATGTCACAAATGAACAATGACTGCCATGGGTGAGTAATGTCAATTTAAAAATGGGTCGTTCCCATTGAAAGACCCTTTATATGTATACAGGAATTACGAGAAGGAATTATCAGTGCAGCATTTAAAGAAATTTTTATTCCAGGAGCTTCAAATTCATGAATATTTCGTTGAAGGTTTCCCCTATCAATTAATAAACCATGTTAATACTGCATGACTCAGGTAGGTATTTTATTTTATAGAGTAGACAAAAATTTGATTACGTCTGCTACCGATATCTTTGACAAACAATAATATCAAGAACAAAGAATGTTTTGTTTTTCGTCAGCTGAATTAATAACAGAACTCACGTCACCTGCTTCTCGATAATGATTGTTGAATAAACTCCTTATTCAACGATATGAGTGATATTGAGAATAATCATCCAATGATCTAACAAAGCATATCGTGAATCATTTGTGCTCTTTTAAATAATTGATTGAAGAAATTCTATGAAATATATTACCATATTATCATTGGTTGTTTATGTAGTATGTTCGAAAAAATCGAATATAAAAAGGTGTTTCCTGAGGCTCCATTTATAACTAGAATTTCAACGTTAAATCTTTTATTGCGCCCTAGTTCGTTAGTTCGTTTCGCTCAAAGGTCTGTTATTTTCTAATTTTGGGCCGAAAATTATCGTAAAAGACTTGGTTGCACTCGCTGAGGAAGAATCTGAGTAATTCTGTTCGGCAGTACGTAACCACGCTATCTATCGAACGGAAAAAATTAAAGCTTTGATATAACCCCAAAGAAAATTTTCCAGTGGACTAATGTCGCATGATCTTGGAGGCTAATTAATTGCGCCATATCTCGAAATCTTTCGCCAAATCTTTCTTTCAATAAATCAATTGTTACGGTAGCAGCATGAGGTGTAGTACCATCGTGTTGGAAACAAAATACTTCTAGGTCGATCCCATTCAAATTTTGAAACAAATAATCATTGATCATCGACCTGTAACGAGCGCCATTCACTGTAACATTAGCTTCAGCATTGTTTTTAAAGAAATATGGACCAATGATGCCTCCAACGTGTAAAGCACACCATACAGTGCATTTTTCAGGATACAATGGAACCTGCAGAACTTCTTCAGGATTGTTTTTACTCCATATACGGCAATTTTGCTTGTTTATATAGCCGTTCAACCAGAAATGAGCTTCATCATTAAACACAACTTTACGATAAAAAAGTGGATCAACTTCAATCAGCAAACAAACGACGCTTATGATGGTCAAGTGGATTTAGTTCTTGAACTAGTTGGATCTTGTATGGGTGTAGACCAAGATCCTTACGATAAATTTTCCATGTGGTGGATGCACAGAGTCCAACTTGTTGTGAACGTCGACAAATCTGGATCATCATTAACACTATGCAGCGATATTTTCTTCTTTATGTACAGTTCTTTGTCTTGTTGTTATTGTTGCATCGAGTAGAGAAAATGTTATCCAAAATCTGTCGATAGTTCGACGAATAAGCTGCTCTGATGGACGATTATGTAAACCATAAATTTCACGAAGTGCTCTATAAGTTTGGCGAATAGAATTTCTGGGGAAATTCTTCGTACATGAATAATTTGTTTGTTGTTCAAAAGCGAGCACTGAGAACTGCTACATCTTGGATATAGAGAATTGTGCAGGGGTTCCTTTATAACCAACTATATTCTTACAATCTATGGATTATATACATATATATATATATATATATATATATATATATATATATATATAGACTGTTAGTTTTCTTCAGCAAACACAAACATTATTTTGAGCCATATTTGAACTAGGAGAATGTTTCCTTTCATGCTGCCAGCTCACAAAACCACTCTGAGAGAAAAGAATGTTGAATGATGGGAGTAAGCTTATTCAATATATTGACATTACAATTGAGAAAACTTTCCTGTTACATCAAATTTAAGACAGCTCTTTATGTCCTAGTTTTGAATTGTATTATATGTGTGAGTTTAAAGATTACTGTAGGAAATAGTTATGTATAATGTTTGTCTGTCTGGCTTCATTTTTACAACTTATGTAATTCTATGGAACCAATAAATATTATTATTATTATGTATGCAGGTATATTTCATAATAGGAATACGTGTCGCCACTAATCCGATCAATTAAAAACGAGCGGGTAGTTTATACATCTTTAGAGGGTTGCTCACATCCCCTTCGAATTATTTTATCACCCCTCTACATCAATATCAATTCGAATCCCTTTCATCGTATGGGAAATATATCGAAAGTTCCAAATATGCGGGCTAAAATCGAGCACTTCTCCATATGCTTTAAATGTCCGAATTAACTTAATTGAAATAGTCACGACAAGCTCATAGCGGTCGCGTGTCCCCTATGAGTTGACAGTTATTATGGACCAGTAGCTTTTCCACTACGTGAATCAATTCGCATGATTTCATCCTCAAGTTTCAGAAGCTGTACAGAAGCGTTGAAATGGTAACGTAATTGTCTGAGTCATCAATTTTTCCATTGAAAGTTCCAATTGAATTTTATACTCTGTGTCGTTGAAATAAGACCATCCAGTAGTACAGATGGACCATCTAGAGTTTGCATTTTGAAGTAGTGGTTATTTCGAGTCTGACAAAACTTCTGTCAATTGTATTTTGACAGAAATTCAGTTTAATATTTGACAATAATAGAATGGGTCGATTTACACATGAAAAAACTGGGAAATATTAAAAACTTATTTTCAAAGTGATGTATCTATTATCTAAAATTTCAGAAGTTTGTGTGGAAAATTCATTAAAAATGAAATGCCCTCACAGCAATTTGTATCAGTTTGTTAGCGAAGACTGGATCGCTATTTGATAAAACAACATTCTCGTCCAGTGAGCACACCTGAAAACATTGCTGCTGTAGGCCAGAATGTGGCTGGAAATCAACTCGTTATCGTGCCCAGGAACTGAAAATTGGCTTCAAAATTGGATCGCCTCAAAAGACAAGAAGTTTTTCTGAGACGAGATTCGGAAATTGCCTGAGGGGTGGGAGAAAGTAGTAAGAAGGGATGGAAAATATTTTGATTAATTTGTTAATTAATTATTTTTTTAAATAAATGCTTCTTTGGGCTGAAAAAGGGACTGAAATAATTTGCACTTCTAATGGTTATATCGGGTGTTTTTTTTAAAGTGATAGAACTTTCAATAGGTATAACTGTGATTTGATAGAAGGTAGAAGCGGTGTTGTTTTGACATTTCTGTTCAGTAAGCAATGACAAATTATCATTGGAAGACTCACGCCGAAACAACGTTTACAAATTGTTGAAATTTATTTTCAAAAACAGTGTTCTATTCGCCAAACTTATAGAGCACTTCGTGAAATTTGTGGTTTACATAATCGTCCATGCTTATTAGTCGAACTATCGATAGATTTCGGACAACAATTTCTTTACTCGATTCAACAACAACAACAATAAGACAAAGAACTGTACGTACAGAAGAAATTATCGCTGCTGTAAGTCATACTGTTGAGGATTATCCAGATTTGTCTATTCGTCGACGTTCACAACAAGTTGGACTCTGTGCATCCACCACATGGAAAATTTTACGTGAAGATCTTGGTCTACACCCATACAAAATCCAACTGGTTCAAGAACTAAAGCCACTTGACCATAATAAGCGTCGTTTGTTTACTAATTGGGCCCTAGAACAGCTTAAAGTTGATCCACTTTTTTATTGTAAAATTGTGTTTAGTGATGAAGCTCATTTCTGGTTGAAGGGCTATGTAAACAAGCAAAATTGCCGAATATGGAGAGAAAACAATCATCAAGAAGTTCTGCAGGTTCCATCGCATCCTGAAAAATGCACTGGATGGTGTGCTTTACACGCTGGAGACATCATCGGTCCATATTTCTTTAAAAACGATGCTGAAGCTAATGTTACAGTGAATGGCGCTCGTTACAGGTCGATGATCAATAATTATTTGTTTCAAAATTTGAATGGTAGCGACCCAGAGGTGTTTTGGTTCCAACAAGATGGTGCTACACCTCATGCTGCTACCGTAGCAATTGATTTATTGAAAGAAAGATTTGGTGATAATATTATTTCGAGAAATGGTTCAATTAATTGGTCTCCAAGAACATGCGACAAAACTCCATTGGGTTATTTTCTTTGAGGTTATGTCAAATCATTGATTTATGCTGATAAACCAGAAAAAATACACGCTTTGGAAGCCAACATAATTCGTGTTATTGATGAAATAAGGCCTGAATTACACGAAAAAGAGGTCCAAAATTGGTCTGGTCGAATGCGGTTCCTTAGAGCTAGTCGTGGTGAACATATGCCGAAAATTATTTTTAAAACATAAATATCATAAAATTATCTTTCAAATAAAAAAAAAATTTGGCTTCAATCTTAATTTAAATGTGTTTTATTTCAATTTAAAGTTCTACCACTCTAAAAAAAACACCCGATATGAATCATAATCTGTTAACAGATTAATTCTACTAACCTCACTACAAATTTCAATTTTATAAAAAAATTTCTCAAAAGTTATTAAAATTTAATTAAATTAATTTTTATTTTGTGAACACAAAGTTAAACTGAAGATCATCGGGTAGAATTCCGAACACCTTTTTTGAAGATGTGCTACATAATTTTGGAGAGTTTTTTTTTTAAGTAGAAGTAGCTTTTTAAAGGGAGTTATTTTCCTGAGGTTATGTTGGGCATTTTTGGAGTGGAATTTGTATTCTTAATGCCGTTATGGAGCAACCTTGGTATCTATCAAGTGTTATATTGAGTAAGTTAAATCAATCTTCTTTATGTTCTTTAGATTCTTTTGAGGCTGTGTAAAGTGTGTTAATTCTATATGTCTACTGAATTTGAACTGTGTTTTCTGAGGCATTTATTTTATTTAATTTCAAAAAGTTTTTGAGAATTTTTTTTTATGAAATTAAAATTTGTAGTGGGGTTTGTAGAATTAATCTGTTTTATATTTAAGATATTGCAAAAGCCTTCTATCAAGTGAAAAAACCCCACTTCATTAATTTTTTCAGTGAATTTCACACAAGGATTCATCATTTTTTAATTTTTTAATTGTTACCTTGTTTTCGAATCATAGAGTGAGTCCATCTGAAAAGCTTGAAGAATCATTGTTTCACGAATTTCAGTATAATACTTTCGAGAACAAGTTCAAAACGCGTGTGGGCGAATTTTGTATTAGATTTTTTGAATGTATATGCTTCATAACGTGCACTGTGAAATTTTCAAGGCGGGCTAGATTTTTCTTTCGTTCGACCATAAAGGTCTCATCGCGAAGTCCTGCTGTTCCGAGCTAAATTTACCGAAAATTTTTCGAACTCTCATGATAATAGGTTGGAGAAATATTCCATTTTTTTCGCGTGGAATTCAAGACTTTATTTAACATGTTTCGGATTGTTCGATTTCTGTCAAATATGCCCATTTTGTTCTAAAATTTGTTGCCATTTCAAAGGTAGCCTCTTGGTACGAGAAACTCTAATAATCGATTTTCACAATCTCTTCTTGATGCCGAATTCTTATCACTCAGGAAGTTTTGCAATGCGAGAAAAATATGGTAATAGCTTGTTGTCAAGTCCGGACTATATGGTGGATGCTTTAAAACTTCCAAACCAAGCTCCTGGAGTTTCTGGCGAGTCACTATATAGATGTGTGTGGCCTGGTGTTGTCACAGATGAAACACAATTCTCTTCTGTTGGTTAATTCTGGCCGTTTCTGGTCAATCTCTAGCTACAAATGGTCCATGTTGAGCCCATGGAAGCAACTCATAATTAATTATTCGTTTCCAGTCTCACCAAATGCACAGTAGAACCTTCCTGGCCATTACTTCTGGGTTGACCACCGTTTGAGCTACTTCAGTGTACTTTGACAACGATCGTTTTTGCACAGTATTATGGTATGTGATCCATTTTTCATCCTAAATCACCATCCGTTTAAGAAATGGGTTGATTTCATTCCGCCTGGCCAAAGCTTCGCAGATGGAAATTCAATCCACTATGTTTTTGGTGTAAATTGGTGTGGTACCCAAACATCGAGCTTCTTCCTGAATCCAGCTTTGCGCAAATGATTTAAAACTGTTTTATGGTTAATCTTTAGCTTTTGGACGATGTTGACATGCCAGTCAACTTCGATTATTTCTGTGATTTTATCGATATTTTCGATGTCGGGCATACCTGTGTGAGATGCACCTTTAATATCAAGACACCTGAAGGGACTCGACGAAACCAAAATTGCATGAAATTAGCTGTTTCAGTATCGGAATCATAAACACCATTCGCAATTTCAGCCGCCTGTCTTGCATTTTCACCTTCATCAAAACAAAAACTGTAAATTGTACCGACTCTTCTCTTTGTTGACTACCATTTTTAAAACCCTGTAACTCAGAACTGAATGGACCAAACAAAAAACAGCGAAACAATTTTTTCAGTGTGAAATGTCACCTTGACAATGAGCATAAATTTGAAATTGTTTGATCGCTTGATCGAGATATCGATCACTACAGTCATCTGCCGAAAAAATAATGGATTTCTTTTCCCTCAACCATTATTACTGTAAATTTGCAACCATTTACTTCCGGAGATCGTCAACGTTGTAATATAATATATTTGTTTAAATTCTGATGCCACTAATCTGATATACTGCCAGAAAAATACAAAAAGTCCCATTGATGCAAATTCAGCGAAATGCCATTAAGTAAGTAGTACATATATGAATAACTCGTTATCGCTGTCGAAAGATATTTAATGCAGATATTCAGATCGGAGAACAGGAGAGTTTTGTTTTTGAATAGTCGTATACCTATCTCGTTCATGCATGTATGCATGAAATTTATGCGTGAGAAAGTCTGTTTCCATTGCATCAACGTAACGAGCAGAACTGATGATAGCTACCCGTATTCCTATCAGGCCACTTTGATCTGATTATGTAACAATGGTGTTGCACTGATTTGACCCCAAAGGGTGGCTACACCCTGATAATCTGATCGAATCTAGTTTGCGAAAATGTTATACGGTTTTTATGAAGTAATATATAGTCCGTCTAGAAAGTATTCGGGAAAAACAAAGCTCAATTATAAGTATTTAGTATATATTTTCAATTCTTGAATCAGAAAATTATAATAATAATAATACTTCTTTAGTTAAAATAAGGTTTACAGAAAAGATGCTCACCTGAAGTGAAGTAGTGTCTAAATAAAATTAATTGGTTAGCTCTCTAATGTGACATTAAAAAAATCTCCTAGCTCATAAGGCTCAAGTTTTATGATCAAAGATTTTACCCTGTTTTTGAAGATTCTCAAATTATTTATATTCTTAATGTTATTTGGCAAATGATTAAATTTGAATATCAAAACAAATTGAAATATGTTTATCTTCTACAATTTTAATTTCCAAAAGAATTTTTTATTCAAAAAACTTTTAGAATTAAATTAATGTCTAAAACAAGCACCGCTCGCATTTAATAGACGTATATAATCAAAACTCAATATACAATGTCAAATGAAATAAATAACCCAACAGATATACGAAAGTAATTAAAATTAATAAATAAATATTCAAAGGAGACAAAATTTTGTTTCTGGTTTTATCTTTAAGAAATACTACTTGCCTTATAAAAACATGGACACACTTAAAGGACTTCCCAAAGAATATAATTTATTTGAAATATTTAATATATTTAAATATTCGAACAAATTATTTCAAAAATCTCAAAAAAATGTGCACTATATCTTCAAAAAACAAATATAATTCTAGATAATCCCGTCTTCAGCCCTTTTTCAATATTCCAAATATCAAAATCAAAAACATAACCTACATCACTCACGTGTTAAAAGACTTAAGCTTCGAACTACAGATCAACTATATATTCAAGATTGATCTATGTTCTAACAAAATCAAAGAACAAATAGAGTTATTTTAAGGTTTACTTAAATTCATTGACATTCTTAATGAGATTTATTGAAGCCAAAATATAATTATATATTATATATAAAATAAAATAGAAAGGCTTTTTACTTGATAGAAAAAATATAACAAAATTTGAATATCAAAACAAATTGAAATATGTTTATCTTCTACAATTTTAATTTCCAAAAGAATTTGAATAAAAAATTCTTTCTAGTTCGAAGCTTAAGTCTTTTAACACGTGAGTGATGTAGGTTATGTTTTTGATTTTGATATTTGGAATATTGAAAAAGGGTTGAAGACGGGATTATCTAGAATTATATTTGTTTTTTGAAGATATAGTGCACATTTTTTAGAGATTTTTGAAATAATTTGTTCGAATATTTGAATATATTAAATATTTCAAATAAATTATATTCTTTGGGAAGTCCTTTAAGTGTGTCCATGTTTTTATAAGGCAAGTAGTATTTCTTAAAGATAAAACCAGAAACAAAATTTTGTCTCCTTTGAATATTTATTTATTAATTTTAATTACTTTCGTATATCTGTTGGGTTATTTATTTCATTTGACATTGTATATTGAGTTTTGATTATATACGTCTATTAAATGCGAGCGGTGCTTGTTTTAGACATTAATTTAATTCTAAAAGTTTTTTGAATAAAAAATTCTTTTGGAAATTAAAATTGTAGAAGATAAACATATTTCAATTTGTTTTGATATTCAAATTTTGTTATATTTCTTCTATCAAGTAAAAAGCCTTTCTATTTTATTTTATAAATGATTAAATATTCGGATACAACTATATGTCGGGTGTTTTTCGCTTGAAATCAATCTATGAATTGGAAAATTTAAATTTTGTGTTCTTGTGTTGTAACTATTACTGTGATTATATCGAATAAATTTTTCTTTGTTCTTATGTAAGAATACAAGACATTCGTAAATGTACAAACCATAAACTGCGATGATGTTATTTTGCTCAAACAATTCTCTACAAGTTTCATTATATATCAGCTTAAAAATTACCCTTATTGTTCTTTTTTGTATTTGAAAAATTTCTTCTAAGTTTCTTTTAGTTCCCCAAAAAATAATCCCATATCTAAGTCTAAATTAAAAATTTGAATAACATAAAATTTTCAATGATTTATCATTAAGGTATTTTCTAGATATTCTAATTGCAAAATTAATCTGAATCAATTTCTGACTTAAATGTCCCACATGATCTCGAAAATTCATGAATGAGTCCATGAATACACCCAGAAATTTAGTAGTCTACAATATTTATAACCTTAAGTAGCCCCAATACACCTCGTTGTACTATCCCTCTTTTATTTATCAGCTCAGTGGATTCAGCATTTTCTCCTTCCTTGATGATTTTCACTTTTTGTTTTCGTTTGCATATATATGATTCAATCCACTTGTATGCATTTCCTCTTATTCCATAAGCCTGAAGTTTCTTTAGCAGGTGTTCCTGGTTTGAGTCGTATGCTTTTGACATATCCAAAAATATGGTCAGTGCTAAGTTGTCTCCTTCCAACAGTTCCAATATGTTCTTTGTTAATTCAAATATGGCTGTTTGGGTAGATTTTCCTTTCAGAAATCCGTGTTGTGTGTTACTGAAAAAATCACAACTATTCAGGAATTCTGTGATTTTAGAGCACATTATAAGTTCGAATATTTTTGAAAAACTTGGCAGAATACTGATAGGTCTGTAGTTTCCTAGCACTTGCGGATTTCCTTTTTTTTAATATGGGTTTAATGATAGCTGTTTTCAGTTGTTCCGGGAACTTGCCTTGTTTGAACGACTGGTTTAGCAAGTGTGCTAGATAGGGCTAGTTTAATAAGACTTGTGGGTATTTCGTCTATTCCACTGGTGTGTTCATTTTTGAGTAGTTTTCCTATTTCCAAAATCTCTGTAGGATTTGTTATTTTAAGATAGATAGATCTGTCATTTGGTGTAAGGTTGCATTTTGGTTGAGGATGTATCTGTTAGCTGAGGTTATTGAAATAATTATTGAATTTTTGTGCTATTTCCTTAGGATTGCCTTCTACACCACATTCCTCTGTATTCTTCTGCCTTCCCCTGATTTCATTACATATTGACCACATTGTTTTGTTCTTATCGTCTGATTTCCTGATTCTTTCTTCAAATATTTGGGTTTTGTATTTCCAAATTAATTGGTCATAGGTCTTTCTTGTTTTGTTGTGAAGTTCTCTATATTTGACGTTACACCTGCTCATCAATAGTAAGATATCTAACTGACTTTTGCATTTGTTTATTTCTGTGTGTGATGGTGTTTGCCTATTCCTTTTTTGTTTAAACTCCTTCATTGGGAAACATTTTTTTAGGATAGATTGAAAGGTTCTCAGAAAAGACTGCCACTTTGAATCAATGTTACTATCTCCATCCTCCTTGAATATAAATGACCAGTTCTGCTTTCTCAGTTTTGTTATGAACTCACTTTTGGCTTCGTTATTGAAGGATCTACAGTATTTCACCTTGGGTATTGTGTGGCATGTATTAGTAATAATTAATTCCTGTATTATGTGATCTGATATATGTAAGTCCAATATTCTTGATTTCCAGTTTTCGATGTTAGTTAATATGTTGTCGATGCATGATTTGGATTTTTCCGTTATTCTTGTATGTTCATTTATGGTCTGAGTTAGATTGAAAGAATTCATAAGGTTTATTAATCGGGTTTTCAATAAATTTACATTAATCATCTCCACATTAAAATCACCTGCTATGATGATTTCCTCAAATTCTTCACTGGCAATAGTCAATAGCTCCTCCATTTTTCCAAAGAAAACTTCTAGTTTGCCCCCAAAGTTTTCTCGACCCCAGACCACCGTATATTGAACTGACTAGAATTTTTCTTGAACCCATTCGACAATCTACTACTGCACATTCAAAGTTTTCTTCTATTCCGAGCTTCTTCATATTTGTTATTTCAAAAGTTTTCCAGGATTGATCAACATATATGACTGCTCCTCCGTATCCATTTCTCCTACAGAATTCTGATGATAGTTTGAAATTATTTATTGCTAAAATCTTTAACTGTTCCTCAGTTTGCCAGTGTTCTGTAACACAAATTATTTTACCGTTTGGTGTTTGTTTCATACCTTTATCAATTCTGTCTATTGCATTTCGTATTGACTGAGTATTTTGATGGACTATGCTGATTGAATATGGCAGTTTATGTATATTTTCTGTTTGCATGAAATCTTTATGTTTCAAGAAATCAAATCTAATGCCCACTCCTGTCGTCTAGAATTCTGGTTTATACATTTCATCTTTCTTTTCAAATGGGGCAATAATTAAAAACCTTTTCGATCTTTCTTCTATTGAAGGTATTTCTCCTTGTTTTTGGCTAGGTATTGTTTTATCATTTCATTTGTTGTTTCTCTCTTGACTCTGTATATATAAAGCTATAGCTTTTTCTCTTCTCCCGAGAATTCTTTTGATGTTTTTCCTGTTCCTATGTTTTTTCTTTGGTATTTAATTCGAGTATTTCTCCGACGACTGACTTCTGTGAATTCTTCTCTTTCGTTCTGATTGTTTTGCTATGTTCTATTCATTATGTTTGTTTTGTTTTGTTTATTTAAATTGGAGGTTGAATTGTCATTGTCAGTTGTGAATTATAACAAAATATTCATCTTATCTACTTATACAACCTCCATTTAACTGTAAACACTTGACTAAACGTCAAGTACCATCACCTCCATAATTTTCGGTGATGGTAGTCCAGGATCGTAAAACTGGCTGAATTAAATCATCTTTATTTCGTGGCGCTGCTCGTTCAACTTCAATCTTCATTAGTCCCCATATGTTTTCAATGGGACTAAGATCTGGTGAAGCTGCTGGCCATGGAAATGGTTGTCACTTGGTGTTCTTGCATCCAAGCTTGAGTATAGGCTGAACTATGGCATATTGCATTATCCTGCTGAAAACCATACCCCTCTGGATATAAAGCATGCGCTGTTTCAAGGAGAAAATAATCGGGAATTCCACAATACTTTTTACTATTAATGGACCATCAATTATACAGAGAGGCATAGCACCATGCTGAGAAATTGCTCCCCAAACCATTATTTTGGTGAAAAATTTGGAAATTTGAACTGTAACCGGTTGTTTTGGTAGGATTTTTGAGTGATTTCCTTAGTTGGAAACAACTTTCATCAGTTGTAAATTATCTTTTTGAAAACGTCGACAAAATTATATTCTTCGTTCCTTTTGTAAAGGTGTCATTATAGGGATTTTATGGTTTCTTTGATATGTAGCCTTGTCTTTTCAGTGATATTCGTTGGTTTCCAAATCTGTTAGCCAATTTGCGAAACCCCAGGCGCAGATTGAGTCGTCCTAAGGCCAATAAAACGTTTAAATTGTTTCCTTTAATCTTACGCGGTCTTCCTGAAACTGGTCCATGCCTCATATCCATGCCATTTTTTATCCTCTTTATTGTCTCATATTTTTCCCAGTTCAGTCAATGGCACAAATTTTTTAACGTTTCGAAAATCTTTTCTATACAAATATTCTACCTGTTTTCTTTTTTCTAGATACGACATTATTTCATAAATTGGGTTTTCCTTGCCTTTTTTCTTTAATTGCTTTTCTTAAATTACACAAAGTGATTGCATATGATGCTGATATGATGTTTTCACCTTTTTTAGTGTATTCTATCGATAAAATACTTTTCCCAAAAGACCGCAGCCATTATTTTTCCAGTGGATGGGGTGACTTTGAACTTCTTTGGGGGCTGTGCACCCTTTTCAATGCTCTGCATGGAGTCTTGTTCACTTTCAGGGTTATAGTAATGACCCCACGTCTCATCCCCAGCAACCAACCGGTTGAAAATAGTCGATGGGTCTTCTCCAAAGAGCTCTAAAAACTCCTTACAACACTCAACTAGCACTTGCTTCTGAGGTACGGTGAGCATTCGCGGTATCCATCTTGCACTGACCTTTAAGAGGTAAAGGTGGTCATGAAGGATAGCATGTTGGTACCACCGATAGGTTTGTCATCTCCCTTAACATCTTAATTTTTTTTCTGGCACCTTCAACTACCAGCTCTTCCATTTTTTTTCACATTTTCTTCAGTGGTGCCACTAACAGGCCTGCCCGAGCGAGGGTCATCTTCAATGCTTTCTCTGCCTCTTGTGAATTCACTTGACCACTTTTGAACGGTGGATAACCACGGGGCACTGTCTTGGTAAACAGCAATCATTCCCTGCTTATTAAGGAACTTTATACCGAGGCCATGCTTGATTTTCTTCATAATTATGGCATCAGTCATTCTGGACGTCTTCTACTGAGGATACCGAGAAAACTAATGATCGTAAATTAGTGAAATTTCATATTTACATCCCCAGATAGCGTCATTATTAAATGAGATAATTACATTCCTCACATTATTAGCAAGTCACCCCGATACCAAGAATACATTGAACGGCTCTCGTACGTAATGGATCCACTTTTCATCGTCAGTCACAATTCGATGTGAAAACTCCTTTATTTTTTGCCGTTAGAGCAGTTGTTCACACGTAAAAAAGATATAACTTATGTAACGATTTGAATATTTATTTGAAATATTAAAAAACATAGCACTAGATGCAAGGAAAATTTTGGAGGTAATTACATGAGATGAATTAGTATGAAATAAGCTTAAATTGATAAATTCAAGCTTCCATGAAGAGTTTAGAGCACCTGCTCTAATCTACATCTGCAAGCAATGAAACGTAAAAATCTCATTCTAAATCGCCAAGAACGATTGCTACTGAATCATAAATTAAGTACCAACTTCCTTTTCACGACAAAACCCAACCTATCTCAATATAAAAGGAAGCAAGAGCAAGGTTACACAAAAAATACAAATAAAAGAGTAAGGCTTGAGTAAAGTACAAACTTGCTTTGCTTTCCTATAGTGCCTCAACTTCGGTTCTTTCACTGTAATCGTGCTTCTATTCCAGGTAGACGATTCAGCCACCTGCCTCTCGCTTGATTATATTTATCAGTGTGATGTTTTTTTTTGGACAGGGGTGGATTTATCTCTTTGCTTACTCTTGTCGAATAACATGAAAATTGTTTAATTAAAATGTATTAAAAATAGATGAGATTAATATAGAAGTAATACTTGTCCTTACATACTTTATTTTTCATTTTATGTCATTGTATGTATACGTAAATTCATCCACTAATTTAAAACCCTACAATATATAATAAAACCCAAAAGAACTACAGCAACGATAAAATACTTAATTCAAAATATAAGCCATTGTACATATTTCATGATTATTCTTAATCATCAGATAATTCTAACGTTTGAAATTAAACAGTACAGATAATAGCTGAATTAATTCTCCGAAATCTCTACAGGTTTAATCCAAAAAATCTCCTCAAAATTTCTTAAAATTTAATTCAATAAAATGTCTAAGAGACGCTATTTCACTATATAAGCGTATAGAATTATCAACACATATGAGCGGCAGTTAATCAATAAATAATCAAAAGAATAAAAAAGTACTGACCGTGATCATCTAGAAATCATAATCCAAGACAAGCCTCCTTCCATTGTATATCCAGAAATAACAAATTCTATCACCCAAAAATACTCCACATAGAATTGGAAAAGATCATTTTTTTCCTTTTTAAAAAATAGACAGCACATTCTCCCGAAAATAAAACTGAAATTCTCATATTCTCCCTCGTTGGAATATATTTGGATGCTAAATAAAAAAAATCAATACAATATATCTACATACCTTCATTTACGAAATATCTGGTTTGAAAGCGAACTTAAATAAACGCTATTTATAAAATTAGGCTATTCTACAGAAAAATGTTGAAAAGATACGATCATAGATTCAACATCTGATAACTTCCACGCGCATGTGTGAAAATACGAATTATAATTAAAATCAACATATATAATATATATATATATATATATATATATATATATATATATATATATATATATATATACATATATAAACATAAATTTAAAATTCCTTGGAAAGTTATTTGAATATTTTAATATTTACAGATATATTCTGTTAGCGTTCAGTTTAAGTTATAATATTAAATATAATTTTTTGAAATTGAATGTAGAAGGCTAACAGAATATATCTGTAAATATTGAAATATTTAAATAATTTTATATAACTCCTATCTAGTATAAACCTCCATTTATTTTATTCCTTGGAAGGGTTTTTTTGAGATATTAAAGATAATAGCTGGATTAACTCTCTGAAACCTCTACAACTTCAATCCAAAAATATTTTAAATATCATACAGATTTATTCTGTTTACCTCCTACATATTTTAATTTCAAAAAAATTTTATTTTTATTCTTTTCAGAATTAAATTAAATAAATGTCTTAGAAAACACAGTTTCAATTTAGTAGACATATAGAATTAACAACACACAATACCAAAAAGGAATAAAAGAATGCCAAGAAATATGAATTATCATTTAAACACTAAATAAACACTTGAAGGATACAAAATTTTGTTTCGTATCTTTTATTATTAAAACAAAATCCCTTTCCAAAAATGCAAAACTTAATCTCAGAACTTTTTCAGTCCCACTTCATATTTAAAAAATAAAAATAATTAACAAAAAATATCTTACCAGACCAGCCTCGCGTCTGCCTTTAAACAAACATTATTTTTAATCCAAAAAATCTTCTTAAGATTTTTTAATAATTGAATTGAATAAAAAGTCTTAGAAATACTATTTCACTTAAAATTTTTAAGAGATATTTTTTATTTTAAATTTGTAGAGGTACTTAGGGAATATTTTCAAAAACACACTAGATAAAACATTTCAATCATGATGGGACACAATATTATTTTCTTTTTTCTCGTAAATTTGTGTTTTGTTCAAAAAAAAATATGATAGTAATCCTTGATTTATGAATTGCATAAGAGTGTGGTGAATGCTTGTATGGTGGAAAATTTGACCTGAAGATGAAGCATTTTAAATTTTGGGAGTCTATTACTCCGGATATACTACCTCGAACACGGTTATTTCAATAATTTATATAATAAACAGAATAATTCTCTGAATTCTCTTCGAATTTTAATTCAACAAATCTCTTAGAAATGTTGATAAAGTAAATTGAATAAAATATCTTAGAAACACTGTTTCTTATCAGTAGACATAGAGAATAATCAAACATTCCATTACTATTATTATTATCCTGATACTCCTAGATCTTCTGTGAAGATCCTCCATGGCACTTAAAAAAAAAACATCTACAGGAAATATAGAATATCGTCCGAAAATACCTAGCAAATTTTATCTAATACAATGTTTCAAATGGACCTTATAGAAAATAAATTCTATTCCAAAAATGAATTCAATTAATTATCATTAATTATCAATTATTATTTCATATGAATTAAATTTTTTTTTTTTTAAATATAGCAGAACAACGATTGAAATTACCATCCATTCTTGTCAGTCGGAATTTATTCTGATGTTAAATAAAAACATTCAATAAAAAATATATAACATAACTCAATTCACTTCTGGCAAGATATATTTTCCAAAAATGAAAAAAAAATAAATACAAATTTAATATTGCTCCGAAGGGTCTTTTAAAACATGACGAAATATGAACTAGATCAAATCTCCGAAACCTCTACGAATTAAAGAGAAATATCCCTCACAAACTGTTTAAAACCAAATTAAATTTCTAAGAAACACTCTTTCTTTTAATTGATATATAGAATTATAAACACATATGTATGGCAATTAACCGATGAAAAATTAAAATAAAATATAATGATTGATATTCATAAATAATAAATTCTATCTCCAATATGCTCCACATAGAATTTAAAAAGATCTTTGCATTTCCCTTTTTAAAAATTATAACCATATTCTCCAGAAAAGCATTTGAAATTCAAACCCATTTCCTCAGTTGAAAGTTATTTGGATGCTTAATAAAAACAATCAATAAAAATATATTTACATACCTTCATTCAATCAGTTCCCTGTTTTGAAGTGAACTGAAATAAACCTGGACAGCTAACTGAACAGCTTTTATAAAAATAAGCTGTACTACAGAGAAATCTTGAAAAGAAGATACGATCATAGAGTCGATATTTGAAAACTATCACATGCATGTGTGAAACTACATATTATAATTATTATAAACAAATATAAATTGAAAATTACTTCGAAGAGTTTTTTCAAATATTTCTAAACAATAACTACATCAATTCTCAGAAAATTCCTAAAATTCGATCTAAAAATCTTTTAGAAACTTTTCAAAATTGAATTAAAGAAAATGTCTAAGAAACGCTGTGAAACATATAAGTGCGGCAGTTAAGCAATGAAGAATATAATAATATATCGCGGTCAATATTTTATATTTTCTTTCGATTTTTTATTGATTAACTACTGCACATATGAGTTGATAATTCTATATGTCTGTAAAAAAAAACAGTGTTTCTTAGACATTTACTTTAACTTAATTTTAAAAAGTTTTTAAGTTTTTTTTTAGATTGAATTTGTAGAGAAAATTGATCTGGTTGAATTATAAGGAACATTTTTTGGAATAGCATTTGTCATTCATAAGGTCCATTAGAACCAATTGTTCGGACTGAGTTTGCTAGGTAATTTCTGTCAATATTCTATAGTTTCTTTAGATTCTTCTATATTTTCGGTGCCATACAATGTTTGATAATTTTAAAATATATAGTCCGTCTACAAAGTATCCGGAAAAAACAAAGCTCAATTGTAATTATTTAGTATATATTTCTTATATTTTATATATTCTTGTATTAGAAAATTATAACAAAATCTTATTCACTTTTTCAACATCCATTTAACTGCAAACACTTGACAAAACGTCGAGATACACCCAGGACTGTAAAACTGACTGAATTAAATCATCTTTATTTCGTGGCGCTGCTAGTTCAACTTCAATCTTCATTAGTCCCCATATGTTTTCAATGGGACTAAGATCTGGTGAAGCTGCTGGTCATGGAAATGGTTGTGACTTGGTGTTCTTGCATCCAAGCTTGAGTATAGGCCGAAGTATGGCATCTTGTATTATCCTGCTGAAAATGCCACCCCTCTGGATATAAAGCATACGCCTTTTCAAGGAGAAAATCGTTTAGAATGCCACAATATTTTTCATTCTTACCATCCCATACAGAGAGGCGCGTAGCAACACGCTGAGAAATTGCTCCCCAAACCATTATTTTGGTGGGAAATTTGAAATAGAACGGTAATAGGTTGTTTGGATGAGATTTCCATCAAGTTGGAAGCAACTTTCATCAGATATGGAGACATTATTAAAATTATCTTCTTGAAAACGTTGACAAAATTCTTTCCTTTTGTGAAGGTGTCATTATAGGGATTTTGTTTGGTTTCCTTGATCTGTAGCGTTGTCTTTTCAGTGTCATACGGACGGTTTCTGGATATACTTTTATATTTCGTTGATTTCCAAATCTGTTAGCTAATTTGTGAAACCCCTGGCGCGGATTTTTGTCGTCCTAAGGCCAATAAAGCATTTAAATTGTTTCCTTTAATCTTCCTGAAACTGGTCTATGCCTCATATCCATGCCATTTTTTATCCTTTTCATTGTCTCATTTACAGCACTTTTTCCCTGTTCAGTCAATTGCACTAATTTTTCAACGTTTCGAAAACCTTTTCTATACAAATATTCTACCTATTTTATTTTTTCTAGTCGCGACATTATTTCATGAATTGTGTACCTGTTAACAATCAACAATATTTGACAAATAGTGTTGCCATGCAACTGTGGTCATAGCCGACTATCTGCACAACCTATTTTATACATTTCTTTCGTCTTAGAATCTCACAAGAAAGAAATATATTAAAATTAAGAAAAATAATACATTCCTGTTACTTTCTAGATGGACTATACGGCTACTAAAGATAAACTGTATTTTTAAGACATGTTCCATTTAATTTCAAGAGATTTTTCGAAGAAGAAATTGTAAAGGTTTGCTTAGTATTCAAAATATTCAGGAGATTAAGATCATGTGGAATTTGTAATATCCGTTAGACTCCCAAATGAAGACATTTACCCGATATTTTTATTTCTTCTTTAACGAAATACATCAAAACCTTATAAGAATTCGCTGCAGGTATATCTGACAAATTTAGCACCTGGTGTTAAATCCTAACGTCGGGGTTGAAAGCAAACAATATTATCGCCTGCATCCGGACCTGTTTTATGAGAGGGCAATACGTGCAATAAACGATCCGTGGAAGAATCACGTTTTTGATGCCTCATCTTGACTCGATAGAGTCCATTGAGCAACATATGGTGGTTCGATTCCGGTCAAGTCACATTAAAAATATATTTCCTCTTTATCATCCCAGTACCAGACTTTATTGAGGCAGTAATGACTTGTTATTTTTTTCCTTACTACAAAGCCCTTCTAGTAATTTATAGTGGAATATTTATTTTTATGTTCGGTCGTTGATTCTACATGGATTACATCACTAACGAATTCCCAAAACCTGTTTTCATATTGTTGAAGGGGTAAGATTGGTTACATCAATGTAGAGAAATGTTAATATTCAATAGACAAATTATCTATCTATTATTCACTTTCATCATAAAGTTTTGGTGTATTATTTTCTCGAATATGAGGAGTAGAAATAAGTTGGTTTTTATAAAAGATGTCGCTAGTAGTTTATTAGTCCATTGTTTCATCTGGCAAGACCTTCATTTTGAAGTGTCCTCATTAGGCTTTCTTTTCAGCATCTGTCATTAGTTTCTGTGTGCTCTGAAAATGTCAACTTTTGTACCGAATGAGCATAACATATTGATCACACGTGTATTGAACTAATTCATCAGTATTTTATCGGTATTCCAGAAACCGATTATAAATCAAGTTATTGTTCTTTAGAGCCTAAAGTTACTTTTGAATACAATAAATCAGGATGTTGGGCACTACTATAAAAATTGTTTATTAGTGAGTCGAACTTATGATGCAGAATATCCCGAGAGAAAACATCCAAAAGAATCGGAGGCTTTTGAACTGATTTGTAGAGACAGGTGATATGCGATAGGTTCTCATTTTTTCGAAGGAAACCCCGACGGTGCTGCATATTTGAATGTCCTTCAGAACATTCTCCCTGGATTATTAGCAATGTTACCTACGCAAATAGAAACGGAATATGGTTTTAGCATGACCATTTTCCTGTAAAAGATTTTTTGGATCACCAGTTTCCAAATAGATGGATTGCTAGCGGAGAACCAATAAGATGGTCTGCTAGATCACCGCATCTCAAGAACCCAGATATTTTCTGAGTCACATAAAGGGAATCCCAGCTGTTGTACATCGAAAAAAGTGTCTGGAGTTGCCGCACGGCTTTAAACAGGCTCGGCATGTATAACAGAGTTACTCTTGTTTGGATACCGAGCCACTCAAACTATTTGGGAACTATAAGGAAGAGGAAGATCGGCTGGCGTTTGCTGGAGCTGCGCTGCCTCTGGTAGGATCGGAACCATTCCTGGAAATGACCTATGACGTGGCTGAGCGGACGATAACAGGCAGAATGAATTCAGACTAGAGTCTTTCTGGTTGAGCCATCCTGGCCTGAAACATTCGAAGGTGTTCCTTAGAACAGCTTCGAACCTAGCGCTAGGTCTGGATAGGGCCAAACAAAGAACACTCATCGGAATTATTACAGGTCACTGCAGGCTGAAAGCGCATTTGCACAAAACAGGTCTGGCTGAAGACGATGTAATGCATGCTGTGTCTTGAGGACACTGAAACAGCCATGCACATCGTCTCAGAGTGCCCAGCGGTGAGTCGCATCAGATTCGAGGTCTTTGGTCAGGCTTTTATAGCCCCCTGCGGACTGAAAAATTATCGGTTTTATCCAAAAACTGAATCTCGTCGGGGAAATATATACTCCGTCTAGAAAGTATCCAGAATTTATTATTTTTCATAATTTTAATATACTCCTTGTTTGTAACATTCTAAGATGAAAGTAATGCATAAAATAGGTTGTGCAAATAGTCGGATATGGCCAAAGTTGCATGACAATACTATTTGTCAAATATGGTTGGTTGGCAACAGGTATACGATTTATGAAATAATGTCGCAACTAGAAAAAGAAAACAGATAGAATATTTGTATAGAAAAGGTTTTCGAAACGTTAAAAAATGAGTGCAATTGACTGAACTGGGAAAAGTGCTATATATGAAACAATAGAGAAGATGAAAAATTGCATGGATATGAGGCATCGACCAGTTTCAGGAATACCGCGTAAGATTAAAGGAAACAATTTAAACGCTTTATTTGGCTTAAGACGATACAATCGGTGCCTGGAGTTTCGCAAATTGGCTAACAGATTTGGAAATCAAAGAAATATAAAAGTATATTCAGAAACCGTCCGTATGTCACTGAAAAGATAAGGTTAACATATCAATGACACCAAAAAATCCCTATAATGACTCCTTTACAAAAGAAACAAAGGATAGAATTTTGACAACGTTTTGAAGAAGATAATTTTAATAATATATCGGGTGTTTTTTTTAGAGTGATAGAACTTTAAATTGAAATAAAACGCATTTAAATTAAGATTGAAGCCAATTTTTTTCATTTGAAAGATAATTTTATGACATTTATGTTTTAAAAATAATTTCCGGCATATGTCCACCACGACTAGCTCTGAGGAACCGCATTCGACCAGACCAAATTTGGACCACTTTTTCGAGTAATTCAGGCCTTATTTCATCAATAACACGAGTTATGTTGGCTTTCAAAGAGTCTATTGTTTCTGGTTTATCAGCATAAACCAATGACTTGACATAACCCCAAAGAAACTAATCCTCTGTAGTTATGTCGCATGATCTTGGAGGCCAATTAATTGGACCATTTTTCGATGATGCCCCCAGCGTGTAGGGCACACCATACAGTGCATTTTTCGGGATGCAATGGAACCTGCAGAACTTCTTGAGGATTGTTTCCACTCCATATACGGCAATTTTGCTTGTTTACATAGCCCTTCAACCAGAAATGAGCTTCATCACTAGACACAATTTGACGATGAAAAAGTGGATCAACTTCAAGCTGTTCTAGGGCCCAATCAGCAAATAAACGACGCTTATTATGGCTTCAGTTTTTGAACCAGTTGGATCTTATATGGATGTAGACCAAGATCTTTACGCAAAATTTGTAAACGTCGACGAATAGACAAATCTTGATCATCATTAATACTGTGACTTACAGCAGCGATATTTTCTTCTATACGTACAGTTCTTTGTCTTGTTGTTGTTGCATCGAGTAGAGAAAATGTTGTCTGAAATCTATCGATAGGTCGAAGAATAAGCTGCTCTGATGGACGATTATGTAAATCACAAATTTCACGAAGTGCTCTATAAGTTTGGCGAATAGAACACTGATTTTGAAAATGAATTTCAACAATTTGTAAACGTAGTTGCGTCGTGAGTCTTTCCATGCATCAAAATGATCCGGATTTTCATCGAATAATCATCTTTAATAATGCGACCTATTTTCACCTCGGCTACGAAAATGGCAAAATTGTAGCATTTGGGGCTCGGAAAAACCAAGAATGATTGTTGAAAAGCCTCTCCATCCGCAACGTGTCACTGTTTGGTGCGGTTTTTGGACTGGCAGTGTGATTGGACCTCACTGATTCGAATATGGTACAACTGTTACGGTGAATGAATTATGCTACCGTTAATGATTTTTCATGTCCGGAATGGTATTATATTGATGTGAACGACGTTTATTTTCAACAAGACGGCCTACGTGCCACACAAGCAACGAAACAATCGCAATTTTGCAAGAAATGTTTCCTGGTCATGGTTTTTCTCCAAGAGGTAATCACAATTGGCCACCGAGATCTTGTGATTCAACACATTTAGACTTTTTTCATTGGGATGACGTGAAAGATTGGGTATATGCCAATGCTCCACAATCGATTCATGACTTTAAAGATGTAACTCGAGGACATACAACCGCAATTGTCCGAATTAATCCTGAAAATTTTCATGAAAAGAATAAGGTGCTGCAACCCTAGCCGTTACAGCCATTTGGGTAATATCGTTTTCTATTTTTAATAGCATACCTTCTTCTTTACAATAAAATAAACATCCATTGATTTCCCCTCAAAATATATTAATTCTTTTCAATAACAAAATGGAACGTGTTATTAGAAAACCCTTTATAATTACAAGATACATTGAATCGCCATTCAAGTTGGAGAGTTTCATAACAAGTTAGTATCTCTAGATACTCTTCTGTGATCTTACAAAATCTTACAAAAAATGTGTGTTCTTAGAAAAATATTCATCGAGATGGTTCAAAGTCACGCTACTGTTCGTCGTCGTAGGCAATTCTCGTCAGAATGACATGAAATGAAAACGGCTCGAAAAAATTGACCACATTCCCCTGTTCGTGATCACACAACTCGAATAAATACCCAGTTGAATACTTACATATAATAACACATAATGATAAATTTTGTATTATATTATTATGTTGTGCCCGGCTTTCAAAGTATACAAGCTTCGACGTACGTTTCCGTACTAATCGAGCATCCAACAGGTACGGTTCAAGGCCAGTCATCTCGCCAAAGAGTGCTGTTCCGAGCATGATTCCCGCTCGATCCGATATTTTATCACAAATAAAACCTTTCTGCCTTTCGCCGAAGAGCAGTCCATCGAGGATGTATGAGGCTAAATTATTAAAGTTACTGCGATGAGTGGAAGAACTCGTATTTAATCTTTGCCGGAACGAATGTTCATTGTTTCTCGAGACGAATTCATTGGCTTCTAGTATTCCAAGATGGAACACATCTATGATTTAAATGTTAAATCTTCACTAATTTTTTTGGAAAATGAACAAATATTTCTGGTTCAGGTTCACAGAATAAGTAATATAAAAAGAAGAAATATTGGTCCATCGAGCCGGATTCCGTCGCATGAAAATGGTCCATCGAGCCGGATTCCGTCGTGTGAAAATGGGTCGCATTATTAAAGAAATCAGAGTTTTGAACTGCTACAAACGGTACTTTTCAGCTGGTCACAATTCAAACAAGTTTTTGGAAATTAATCTGTTTACTACGTAAATTGAAAAATTTATATTTTCTTGTAAATGAAAATGGTCTTGAACGACTAGGTTGGTGAAGAATTCGTTGTCAAAAGTAATTCTGTACGACACGCTAACATTCGAAAGTAAAAAGCTAGAGCCTTGAAACTTTAAGGGAAGGTTTGTGGTCTAAATGCCGCAGCTAAGTTCGTTAATGATCAAAATCCATTCAATACTATCGTAGTTATTCACGTTTGAAAAATTTTCATATTTTTCCCAATATTTTCCAAAATTCAGATTCAATCGATCTGAAATTCAGCATTTAGAAGAATAATAATGAGGCACATGTTCGTACAAAACTTTGTGATGATCGTATAATTGGAAAACCAAAAAAATGTAGGGAGCATCGTGGGTGATATGAACTAGAGCTCAATAGCTCCTGCTTCGCCACATCAGTGTTTTTCATTTTTTTTCTTACCCTAATTTAATAATCATTAATTCACACCGAAATAAGAACTTCTCAATTTTGCTGATATTTTTCGAATTTTATATCAGTTCGATGAAAGATTCGTTCTTATTATCAGTGCTTCTTGTTTGTTTATTAGTTTTTCAGTCCACTACAATTTTTGGAATTGGGTTCAAACTGATTCCCCACGAGCTGGAGACTGAATGAATGGCGATGCAAATTAAAGTTATAATGAAGACTGAAAGGCAATGCAAATTAAAGACGTAGTGGAGAATAAATCACTATATTTTTTGAAATTTTCACAATTATTTCTCAAAGAATGTGATACACGACGCGTCACATTGTTAAGTGACAACATGCAATGAAATATACACTGCTCAAAAATTCTCCGGGTTTCGCAAAGTATAGTTAGTAGAGCGGGGAATCGCTATCGTATTAATAGAAATGCTGCATATACTCATGGGGGTGGAAAGGCAAGAGCTACAACCGTCGCACAAGGCTGGTTAATACGGTTAGCTGCAAGACGAATCTCTTCTTCACAGCATCTCGAATTAATAGCTCATTCTGTTTTAGTTTCTGGTCAAACAATCCAGAATAGTTTGCACAGTTTCAATTTGAGAGCAAGATGATCCGCCAGGCACCCGCGATTGAGTAGGGAGCACAGGGCTATAAGATATCGTTGGGCCCAAGAACATGAGAACTGGAACGCGCACAGATGGAGATCCTGACTGTTCACAGATGAGCTCCCCCCCTGTCTCTGTACCTTGTCGTGGTGGGGGAGCTTGTCATAGCGAGTGTCCTAGTTTCATTTATGAGATGGAGGATATGGTAATGATGCCTAAAGCAGAGACTCGCAATCCTAATTTCCTTTCTTTGTTTCTTTCTTGCATAATACTTTTCCATCATGTTGTCCCAAACCTACCTTTTCCTACCGCAGGACTTGGAATCGTACGGGGAAGCTGGCTCTGATTGACGACCAGAATCTGCGACCCTGCGATCGATTAGAGTTCTGTTTTCCTTTCATTGGCGAAGGCGATCCCCGCTAGTCCTTAGCGTGGGTTTCCAACCTTCGTCCTCTTAGCCCGCTGAAGGATCTTAAATGGTTGCTGAATGAAAAAGGGAGACTACACGTTTCGAACAAGTGTGGGACCTTGGGAGATTCGTTCTGCTCGCCCCCAAATTTGGCTCCATTTTTAGTTCCTGAAGCTCTTGCTGCGGGGTCCTGATTGGTCCGTTGGAGGACAAAGGGAGACTGCGACGTTTTGAACAAGTGTGGGACCTTGGGATATTCGCTGCGCTCTCTCCTAACTCCGGCCCCATTCGTGGATCCTAAAGCTTAACTTTTTCCGCTGCGGGTTCGGAAGTGGTCCGCTGGAGAAAAAGGGAGACTACGACGTTTCGACAAGGTTTGAGGGTCCTTTAAGATACGCTCTGCTCTCCCCCAAACTCTTGCACCCTTTTGATCCTAAGGCCCAATCCTATGATGCTTCGGAACCTCGCTTTTGGCGGCGAACAGCAACAGCGACCCTGTGGCGCGTGGGGTCCATGCTGACAAGCCGTTATCTGTGTTGATTCGTTGCTTCAGTCTTTCATAATCCATAGGCACTCTGCCCAAATGATTGAGTGGTGGGATCGCTACGGCGATCCTCTTAGACATGGGAGAGGTGACTTGTGGGGGTCCCTCATCTAATTGTGCTGGCGTGGAGTGTTCTATAATCCTTTCTCCAAAAAACTCCTTTCTTTCTCTTTCAGCTTTCGGGGGTCTGCTGGAGTGTCAAAACTTGAGCAGAAACCCGGGACAACAATGATGACAATGGTACATTAATGTTATTAGAGAGCTCTGCTCATATTTTAACTTGTACAATTCTGAGTATGTTCACAGATGAGGCCAAACTTCGTCTGTGTCAGTCTGATAGGCGAATGTTGGAGTGGCGAGAACAGAGTCACCGGTATAATGAACATTTCATGATGCCAACAACTCTTTTCGGTGTCGGCTCAATATGCGTTTTGGAAGACATTTGTTTTCATGGATACAGAGATCCTATTATCCTCATTAACACAACCATGACAACGTGATTTGATTGTAGAACCAATTATTGTTCCCTTTACGGCAGCCATTGGCGACAATTACTGCTACTTATGCCCGACGATCAACAAAACTTATTCGGCTTCATTTAAGTTTCGAACTGTAACACAGATGTGAGTTGCACTGTCCACTGTCGAAAAACTTCTTATCATACTCATACTGTTTATCATAAATCCTTTCTTTGTTTATCGAATCTTATCTTGAATGAGAGTCCTGTTTGTTCTATGACCTGATTCATCACTGAAATTAGGCTCACGTTTGGCGTCTCTTGGCTTTAGTTTATACGGCTGTTCAGTGACTCCAAGTGTTTTTGCTAGTTCCTCTTATGTTTGTGATGGATCTTCATCGAGCCTTGCCTTTAATTCTTCATCTCTTCGTTCGTTCAGCATAATAAACATACACTAAAATACGATGCCTTTCGGCAGCCTTTTTCTTCATATTGAAGTTATGAAGTGAAACTCCCCGCAAAAGAACATTATTCGGTACAAAGGTTGACATTTTCAGGGCACACATGAACTATGTTGTTTACACTTCAGCGAAATGACAGATAATGAAAAGAAAGCCCAATAATAAACCATTAGCGACATCTATTATAAAAACTGCACGAACTAATTTCTACTCGTCATTATAAAATAAAACACTTGTTTACATTTTCTACTTTATTTTTGGTATTGACGTACGTTTCGTCTTTGCTAGAAAGACTTCATCAGAATACGAAGTAACAGTTGTTGTACAATGAATTTATAAGATTTTTTACAGAAGGTGTACATGTGTTTTTAATTGTTCGTCGGGTTGGTTTTCTCAAAGAATATTCCCTTCAGAATCGTGTTCACTCGATTCTTTGTAAATATTGAATAGAGGGGTGTAATAAAAATCTATTTGTTCATTTACTAGGTTATTGCTGTTTTTATGTTTATTTATTTCGTAAATTTCCCATAAGTTCAATTTTAGACCTCTATTTTCAACATGTAGAATTTCTATTTCTTTTGTGAAAGAATGGTTATTTTCAAGAAGGTGTTTAGCATAATGTGAATCTTTTTTATTTTTATCGAAACTTCTTTTATGTTCTGTTAGGCGTGTACCGAAATTTCTACCTGTTCTACCAATATAAATCTTTGGGCAATCTGGGCAAGTGATTATTATTATTTTTATTATTATTATTATTATTATTATTATTATCCTGATACTCCTAGATCTTCCGTGAAGATCCCTCAGAAGCTTTTTCAGCTTGTACGAGTTAGGAGTTCAGTTGTGTTCTGTGTAGGCTTTGTTACTGCGATCTTGCGCCACTTTAGGTCACAGCACTGTTAATTTTTGACCCAACAGTGAAATGGTGGCAGATACCCGTCCAACTAGAAAATTTCTTTTCTACCTGAATAGGATTCGAACCCTGGACCTCCCGGTCACGAGTCCGATGCTCTCCCGCTGAGCTATCCACACTCCAAACTATCCAAACTCACTGAGTTTGTATACACCTGATAATTGAAGTTTATCCATACTGTTTTTATTGTTTTTGATGTATTTGCTAATAGGATTGTTTGTCTTGAAAGAGACTTTAATATTTTCTTTTTTGAGTAGGTTTTTTAGTTGAATACTAATGTTTCCGAGATATGTGAGGCTAACGTATTTGTGTTCAGATAGATCAGATGTTACTGGATAAATTTCTTTTATTGTGTTTTTATGTATACGTTGGTTAATTAAATTATCTATTACAGATGTATTATATCTATTGTTGTAAGCTATTTGTTTAATTATACATTTTTCTTTTTGGAAATTGACTTGGTTTAGTGGAATGTTCAATAAACGGTATATCAAACTATGGAGAGCTGCTAGTTTGTGTTGGAATGGATGAATGGTTTATGATAAGATAACTAGAGAAAACAATAAACATAACTTCGCAATTTATCATAAACCATCACAAACAGATACCATTATACACCGTAATTCTTTTCATCCATTCCAACACAAACTAGCAGCTCTCCATAGTATGATATACCGTTTATTGAACATTCCACTAAACCAAGTCAATTTCCAAAAAGAAAAATGTATAATTAAACAAATAGCTTACAACAATGGATATAATACATCTCTAATAGATAATTTAATTAACCAACGTATACACAAAAACACAATAAAAGAAATTTATCCAGTAACATCTGATCTATCTGAACACAAATACGTTAGCCTCACATATCTCGGAAACATTAGTATTCAACTAAAAAACCTACTCAAAAAAGAAAATATTAAAGTCTCTTTCAAGACAAACAATCCTATTAGCAAATACATCAAAAACAATAAAAACAGTATGGATAAACTTCAATTATCAGGTGTATACAAACTCACTTGCCCAGATTGCCCAAAGATTTATATTGGTAGAACAGGTAGAAATTTCGGTACACGCCTAACCGAACATAAAAGAAGTTTCGATAAAAATAAAAAAGATTCACATTATGCTAAACACCTTCTTGAAAATAACCATTCTTTCACAAAAGAAATAGAAATTCTACATGTTGAAAATAGAGGTCTAAAATTGAACTTATGGGAAATTTACGAAATAAATAAACATAAAAACAGCAATAACCTAGTAAATGAACAAATAGATTTTTATTACACCCCTCTATTCAATATTTACAAAGAATCGAGTGAACACGATTCTGAAGGGAATATTCTTTGAGAAAACCAACCCGACGAACAATTAAAAACACATGTACACCTTCTGTAAAAAATCTTATAAATTCATTGTACAACAACTGTTACTTCGTATTCTGATAAAGTCTTTCTAGCAAAGACGAAACGTACGTCAATACCAAAAATAAAGTAGAAAATGTAAACAAGTGTTTTATTTTATAATGACAATTACAACTGATTTCTACCAAGCAACGGCCCAATCTATCATAATTTCTACTCCTAATAGCGGCAAAATAAGAGCAAATATTTAGAGAAAATTGTCATAATACGTCCCTGCTTTCAACTCCATTCCAAACAATTTAACTTCAATTTCAAATTTGCTCGAATCTATTAAGAGTAGCAATTCGAATCGATTGTAGGAACAACCATCCTTCAGACAATTTCCGATAACTTTCAGTTATCTAGAGCTGTTTTTCATTAAAAAATACAAAATAAAAATGAGCAATGCACCTCTCGAAACCATTTCACTCAAGTATTTTCAATTTAAAGTCGATCACAGGGAGATTCACTCAACCGTTCAAAATTTCATAGTCTAGCGAGAACGTAATGACAAATGCGGTCAACTTCCGACTAAACTAAGGATACCGAACTAAATTTTTTTCTTGCGTCTTTTTTGATTTACTATCACCCACAAGAAGTTGTCGCTACAAATTGATTTTTATTTGTGGATCTTTAGTGTCTGAAGGTCGAATCAGCTTTCAATTTTGGTTTATTATTCATAATCAATTTATTTCAATTGGACATTCTGAGAATATTGATGGTTTTACGTCTGCTTGTACAAAATCAGAGTTTTCAAATTACATGACCTAGTCAATTAATAATATTGATGACCTATTCATTTTATTCAAATCCATAATATTGGAGAATCAAACAAAAACTTTCACAATTTATCCACTAAGAATGTTATACACGACTCGTTTCGATCATAACATCATCTACATGTTTGTAAGATTACAGAAAGCATTAAGGTATATCTCCTTCTTTACGTTCTCCCAGAACATTGGCGATCAGTTTCATTATCTTCACTTTGCCCAAAGAGGACCTAAAAGGGTAATGGTGCTCACTCCATACCACTAGCGAAGGTTTATAGGGTATCATACTGAGAGGTGAGGAGTGGGTCATTCAAAATTTGTATTTTTAATCGACTATAAATAAAGAACTGAAGTTACGAGTTTATTAGAAAGGATAAACCTTGACCGAAGGGGCTTCTTATCCACCCACCCGAACGCAGTCCCATGAACCAAGGTAATCTCAAGGATTGATGCTTCAATTGATCCTGGTACGAGCCCGTCTTCCGGCCCTACCATCAAGACCCACAAACCCTTGCGATGTTATTCAATCGATCCTATCCCGAGCACCAACGGGGGAACCATATCGTCAAGGTCCACAAACCCCAGAAATGTCTCTCAATCGATCCTGGTTCAGGACGAGGCCGGTCGAACCGTCAAGTCCCGCTAAACCAGATAAACAGATAGATGGAATTCCCTTCTAGTCCAGCATGCGGACTTTCAACCACTGCCCCCTTGAGTCCAACACCAATTGGGTGGCCAAGTTGTACGAATACTGAGGGCCTCCACCCTCCCGAAATAACGCAGTATGCTACATAACGCACTCGGCCATTGGACAGAAAAATCCGGAGGTTTACTGCAATAGGGTAGAGGTACGTTAGTTTTAAGGGTGAAGTCCTGTGCTGCGACAGGCAACCTTTGTCTCTGAGTTGGACAAGGCGGCTCAACTCTCCATTTCACCTTTGCGGCGCAACTAGGGCCCTCATTCGGTTGAACTTCCACCACATGGGTCCATTGACCGGCACGAATGACATTGCTTTAGGCATCAAGACTTAATCCTCCATTTCGCGCCCTGCATTCCGCGCCCCCAGCGCGTCAAGCTACAATGTCATGGAGGGCGTGTTTCAAATCATTAATAGCTTGTGAATGGTTGATGTAACACTTATCATTAACGGATCCCCACAAAAAATAGTTCTCCGAGGTGAAAATGAGCTTCATCGCTATGCGATCATTAATTAGCATATTGAGCGAAGTAGAAAAATTCTCCACAGAGAAATGCGAGAAATGTTCAGTTCTTGAGCACGATGGCGAAATGTTGATGACCATATGTTCAGCCATATTCTGGGCTACAGCGGCAATGTCTTCAGGTGTGCTCACTGCTGAACGCGGACATTTGCTGCTAACTCGACTATCAAAACATTTGGTCGGAAACCTCTGACAATTCCAACTATTGTTTCATCTAGGATGAGAACTTATACTTCAGACCACGGACCATTCGTCGTATGCTTGGTGAACACAATTTCACATACACGGAAGAAATTTTCCCTGATTCATGTAAGAATACAAGAGTGTAGCCTATACCAAAGAAGGGGAGGAAGTGTTTTCCATCATTCTACCGCCCAAAAGCTAAAATATCCATTCTGTCTAAAGTCATGGAAGCAGCTATCGATCTCGAAATGGTTAGTTATCTAGAGAGCAAAGATCTCATCAGTGACAGACAATATGGTTTTCGCAAACACCAATTAAGAAGCGATCTCCTTAGCTATGTCCAGGCAAATATAGAAAAGGACTATTGAGCACTATGGAGAATCTAGGTCAGTTGCTCTGGAGATATCCAAGCCTTTCGATTGTGTCTGGCATCAGGCTCTTCTCAATAAGCTATCATATATGGTTTTTCCGGGAGTCTGGGCGATTGGATGAAGAGTTTCCTCAACAAAAGGAGCATTCATGTGAATGGTATCGATTCCGTTGGTTCCAACGTGAACGCTGGCGTGCCCCAAGACTCAGTTTTGTCACTCACGCTGTTCCTGGTCCACATAAACGATCTTCTTTGTACGACTGAGAACCACATTGCAAGCTTCGCGGATGTCCTATTTCACCAGTGACCAGTGCAAATCGATTTCCCAAAGCAAAATAAAAAAGATAAACGAATGAGGCCAATGGAATCTGGTTCAATTCTCATACTTATCTCTACGTATCAGTAGTCCTTCTTCATTCGAATTGGTCAGTTGTGAAACACGATTCCAGCTGATGTGTTTCTTTCGATTAATAATCTTCAACAATTCAAGACGAGAGTAAACAGGACGCAACTTTCTGTTCGGAGCACCAACTAGTCGCAATAGGATTCCCTTTCCTTGGGCGGTCAAACATTAACAAAAAAAAAAGGCAAATCAATATACTTTCTCGTCGTCAAATGCAACAATTCCGCAATCTCGTCATAAATTAGTATATGCCGAAATCTGTTAACAATTGTAAGGACCCAAAACAACTTTGAATGCACTCGAATTCTTAAATAGAAAACAATAATCGAGACGCAACACTTTTTGCAAAACTTTTTATAATTTAAGAAAGATGGTAAACCTAATTAAAACAAATTGTAGAAATTACTATGTTTAACTACCAAAAAATATATATTACACATTTTCTTGTGGTTCGAGTTTCGGGAAATGAACTATCCCATCATCAGACACTGAAGACCTAACAGTGGTACAGTGGTATTTAAACAAAAGTGATGAATATTTTGAATATTTCAACAGATTCTCGTTAACACCTAGTAGTGGTACAGAGGTTTACAATCAGAACGTGATAAAAAACCGGGTTTAAAAAGAGGGGGCTTCTAACAGATATCGGAATGTCGGCAATCGACAAAGAAGGTTGTTAAACAGATGGTACGCATTTAAATATCTCAAATAATTTTTGGGGTTACATAGCTCCGTACAGTCATTCATTATTTTTACATTAGTTTGTTGTATATCTCAAATATTTGGATTTACAAAGCTCCATACAGTCATTTATTATTTTTTACATTATTTTCATTGTGAACGAATTCGAAAATTTCAATAATCAAGTTTCTTTTCTTTTGAATTTACATGTAAAATTTTCTTAAGATTTTCTTATGTCGAAAGGAATTACTGTTTTCTAAAGAATGAGTGGCAAAAGTTGAATTTTTGTTTGCTTTTCATTAAATTCATTTTATGTTCGTTGAAAAAGGTTCTAAACAGATGTTACTTTTTAAATATCTTAAATATTTTCGATTTACATAACTCCGTACAGTCATTCATTATTTTTACATTATTGTTATTGTGAACTAATTTGAAAATTTCAACAGATTCTAGATAATCGAGTTTCTTCCCTTTTGATTCTACATGTAAAATTTTAAGATTATCTATTGTGGGAAAGGAATGACCGTTTTCTAGACAATGAGTGGCAAAAGTAGAATTTTGTTTATTTTTCCTAAAACTCAATTTATGTTCGTTGAACATTGTCTTGAGGGAACGTCCTGTTTGTCCTATATATTTATAACTGCACGTAGAACAAGATAACTCATAAACTCTTGATTTGTGTATGTTTGGAGTAGGGTCCTTTGCGTTAAATAATACTGATGATAATTTGTTTTGCGTTTTGAAGGCAATATTGACATCTGATTTTGAAAAACTATTCGCCACTTTTTGACTTATGCTACCAAAGTACGATAGAGAAATGAATTTTTTATTTTCTTCGGTTTTTATGATGGGATTAATTTGGCTCATAGCTATTTTAGATAGTTTCTGTCGAATTAGATTATCTATTATATTGGGGTTGAAACCGTTGTTCCCCACTCATTCTTTAGAAAACAGTAATTCCTTTCGACAAAAGAAAATCTTAAGAAAATTTTACATGTAGATTCAAAAGAAAAGAAACTTGATTGTGGAAATTTTCAAATTAGTTCACAATAAAAATAATGTAAAAAATAATGAATGACTGTATGCAGCTTTGTAAATCCAAATATTTGAGATATACAACAAAATAATGTAAAAATAATGAATGACTGCACGGAGCTATGTAACCCCAAAAATTATTTGAGATATTTAAATGGGTACCATCTGTTTAACAACCTTCTTTGTCGATTGTCGACATTCTGATATCTGTTAGAAGGCCCCTCTTTTTTAACCCTGTTTTTTATCACGTTCCGATTGTAAACATCTATACCACTATTAGGTGTTACCGAGAATCTGTTGAAATATTCAAAATATTTATCACTTTCGTTTAAATACCATTGTACCACTGTTAGGTCTTCAGTTGTCTGATGATGGGATAGTTCATTTCCCGAAACTCGAGTCACAAGAAAATGTGTAATATATATTTTTTGGTAGTAAAACATAGTAATTTCTACAATTTGTTTTAATTATGATCAACTACCAAATAGTAACGGCTGAAACAATTCAGTATCTGATAAGTGTGTACCGATACTAGTCATCGAAAAGTTATGGTACGGAATACCAATGGAGAGGTCTCCGATCTTTTTCTCTATATCCGATAGGATGAGGATATAGCATCAATTAAGATGTTGATGAACTGGAATACGAGAAATGAAATATTAACGTGAGAATACTCGAACCACTATCGGCAACAGGCTTTTCTAGTTTATCGTAAAAAAGTGACTGCGTGATAGACGTTTCCTGGGGATACATCAGCTACAATGCAACAATATATAGAGGATATTTTGCAGTAAATTATCTGAAAATTACCCTGCGATGCTCTTTCATCAGGAAGTATGTCAGAGATGGATTAGGATGATAAAAACACAATATAAAGGATTTCCATATAAAGACGATATGTTTGGGAAAGGCATAAAATACAAAATAAAGATCTATTTCAGCCGTTACTACACTGAAGAACATAAAATTAGAGTCATCCCCCCCTAAATTTGAATATATTTTATTGGAAGTACAAATTAATTCGTTAACCTCCTACATATTTCAATTTCAAAAAATTTGTATTCAAAAACTTGGAGAATTAAATTAAATAAATGTCAAAGAACACACTGTGTCAATTTAGTAGACATAAAAAATTAAATACTTATCACACATTACCTAAAGAAATAAAAGAATTCAAAGAAATATAAATTATCAATTAAATATACTGAATAAATAAATTTTGTTCCGTTCCTTGTTTTATTAAAACCAAATTCCTTTCCAAAAATGCAAAACATAACCTCAAGAATCGATGAAAAATTATTAATTATGAACATGTTTTCTTTTAAGCAAAAAATACCTCATTTAGTGCGCTATAAAATGACATATCAAATTTTTTGCTAGCTGCTTGTCCTCTGCCATAATATCATGCTAAGAAGATAACAACGAAAAGTTGAAATATTCCAAACCTAAATTTGCTCTATCTTGATGCTTCTTGTGATTGAATATCAAAGTAATTCTCATGGAAATCATGAATTTATCTGTTGGATCATAAAAATTCAAACGAATAAACTAAATTTTAATAATACAGATTTATGAAAAAATTGTGAAGAAAACAGACTACTACTATTTATAACAATTGTTCGAAATATCCACCGCCTTATTCAATACATTTCACACGTCGTTTTTGCACTGAATCTAGAACACTTGGAAGTTTCTGCACAACACAATTTTATTCTTTCGATCTGGTCCTCTCGAGTCTGAACGCGAATTTGATATAGTTTTTTTTTCAAGGTGTTCCAGACATAAAAATCCAAAGGCTTGAGGTCGGGGCTCCTTGATGGCCTTACCGGACCTTACCTTCCAATCCATTGCACCCCAATATATTCATTCATTAGGGTCCCGTACATTCCGGCTATTATGAGTTGGGTAGCCATCCATTTGAAACCAGACATTTTGTCTGTTAGCCAGAGGCATTTCATCCAATATGTCTGTAAGCTGCTTTGGATTAATGCAATGAATTCTTCAGCGTTCAGGTGAGCGGGAAGTATTACTGGTCCGAAAAGTTCACCTCTCATTACTCCCAACCACAAGTTGACCCTTAACTCATGTTGGAAATAAGAAACAACAGTCGCATGCGGATTTTCACTTTTCCATACATGGCTATTTCGCAAATTCATCATACCTGATTTCGTGAAAGTGGCATCATCAGTCCATAATATCCTATCGCCCTCCCACTCTCTTAACATATTCAGCCACCTACAAAATGGTAGTCTCTTCTCAGCATCTACGGGTAACACATTCTGGAAATGATATGGATGTAAATTTTTTTTGAGTTCTCGGTGTACTGTAGAATGATGAATCCCCAATGTGTGGGGTCCTCCCGGACAGCTTGAATTATAGCAGGTGCATGCTGATTTCGGACAACATTTTCTCTACTCGATGCAACAACAACAACAAGACAAAGAACTATACGTACAGAAGAAAATATCGCTGCTGTAAGTCATAGTGTTAATGATGATTTGTCAATTCGTTGGACTCTGTGCATCCACCACATGGAAAATTTTGCGTAAATATCTTGGTCTACACCCATACAAGATCTAACTGGTTCAAGAACTAAAGCCACTTGACAATAATAAGGGTCGTTTGTTTGCTGATTGGGTCCTAGAACAGCTTGAAGTTGATCCACTTTTTTATCGTAAAATTGTGTTTAGTGATGAAGCTCATTTCTGGTAGAAAGGCTATGTAAACAAGCAAAATTGCCGTATATGGAGTGAAAACAATCTTCAAGAAGTTCTGCAGGTTTCATTGCATCCTGAAAAATGCACTGTATGGTGTGCTTTACAGGCTGGAGGCATCATCAGTTCATATTTCTTTAAAAACGATGCTGGAGCTAATGTAACAGTGAATGGTGCTCGTTACGGATGGATGATCAATGATTATTTGTTTCAAAATTTGTATGGTATCGACCCAGAAGTGTTTTGGTTCCAACAAGATGGTGCTACACCTCATGTTGCTAACGTAACAATTGATTTATTGAAAGAAAGATTTGGCTGTAACATTATTTCGACAAATGGTCCAACTAATTGACCTCCAAGATCATGCAACATAACTCCACTGGATTATTTTTTTGCGGTTATGTCAAGTTATTGGTTTATGATGATAAACCAGAAACAATAGACGCTTTGGAAGCCAGCATAACTGGTGTTATTGATGAAATAAGGCTTGAATTACTCGAAAAAGTGGTCCAAAATTGATTTGGCCGAATGCGGTTCCTCAGAGCTAGTCGTGGTAGACATATGCCGGAAATTATTTTTAAAACATAAATGTCTTAAAATTACCTTTCAAATAAAAAAAAATAGCTTCAATCTTAATTTGAATGTGTTTTATTTCAATTTAAAGTTCTATCACTCTAAAAAAAACAACCGATACAAATGTCTTTCTATTTGGTTGTCGTCTGTTGGGAAAAAGCAAACCGTACTCTGGAACCGCTGTGCGAGCATTTCCGTTCGCAAATCCATAAATGAACAACATATCGCGATATTCGCAAAATACTTATTATAAATTGAGTTAATTCATTAGATTCAAGAAAACGTACTAATGCCCAAAATTATTAAGATATCAGATTTTAAATTCAATGTTTATTTCGATATTGAATCACAAGGAGCTTCAAGGTAGAGCAAATTTAGGTTTGGAATATTTCAACTTTTCGTTGTTATCTTCTTAGCCATGATATTATGACAAAGGACAAGCAGCTAGCACAAAAGTCGATATGTCATTCGAAAGCACACTAACTAAGGTATTTTTTGCTGAAAAGGAAACATGTCCCATAATTAATAATTTTTCACCAATAAAACCATTGAAAAAATATGACTGATTTTGTTCACTTCAGAATCGTGAGATTCATCCCTTTACCACGCCCGCAATAAGAATTTTTTGGCACACAGAATTTCTTATCTTGCAGCAAATTTAATGCCGTTTCCAGATATGTGGTCAAATTTGATGAGGCTACAAGGATAACTGAAGTATAATTGATTTTGTGGAAAAACTTGAAATATTTCGTGAAATCAAGAAATGTTAAATTGAAGAATAACTATCAACATTTCGACCATGTGTTATAGGATATTTTTTGTTGCAAATAACTTGTATTTGTATCTTGAAGTTTAGCTCCGTTTAAAAGTAGACACCCTGTATAACATCGCAGAGTTTTTTTATCGATCGTTTTAAGATGTGAAGTTTCGTAGTATATTAATTTGATCTATCTCGTAAGGTTCAGCCAGCGTTTGCTTTCTAAGCGCACAAAAATATATTTGTTACATCACATTACAAATCTTTGAATTTTTCGGCCCCTCTGTACAATAATATGTATGTATTATACATATGAACATTTCTCTTGAATCTATCTATTGCTGAAAACTGCATCAAAATCCGTTGAATAGTTTAAAAGATCCAAGCGAACAGGCAGCGGAAGCGACTTCATTTTATACTATCGGGTGGTTTTTTTAAAGTGATAGAACTTTAAATTGAAATAAAACACATTTAAATTAAGATTGGAGCCATTTTTTTTTATTTTTAAAGATAGTTTTATGACTTTTATGTTTCAAAGATAATTTCCGGCATATGTCTACTACGACTAGCTCTGAGGAACCGCATTCGACCAGACCAATTTTGGACCACTTTTTCGAGTAATTCAGGCTTTATTTCATCAATAACTCTAGTTATGTTGGCTTCCAAAGCGTCTATTGTTTCTGATTTATCAGCATAAACCAATGACTTTACATAATCCCAAAGAAAATAATGCAGTGGAGTTATGTCGCATGATCTTGGAGGCCAATTAATTGGACCATTTCTCGAAATAATGTTATCGCCAAATTTTTCTTTCAATAAATCAATTATTGCGGTAGCAGCATGAAGTGTAGCACCATCTTGTTGGAACCAAAACACTTCTGGGTCGATACCATTCAAATTTCTAAAAAAATAATCATTGATCATGGATCTGTAACGAGCACTATTCACTGTAACATTAGCTCCAGCATCGTTTTTGAAGAAATATGGACCGATGATGCCTCCATAGTGTAAAGCACACCATACAGTGCATTTTTCAGGATACAATGGAACCTGCAGAACTTCCTGAGGATTGTTTTCGTCCTAAAAAAGGCAATTTTGCTTGTTTACCTATCCGTTCAACCAGAAATGAGCTTCATGACTAAACACAATTTAACGATAAAAAAGTGGATCAACTTCAAGCTGTTCTAGGGCCCAATCAGCAGACAAACGTTGCCTATTATGGTCAAGTGGCTTTAGTTCTTGAACCAGTTGGATCTTGTATGGGTGTAGATCAAGATCTATATGCAAAATTTTCCATGTGGTGCATGCACAGAGTCCAACTTGTTGTGAACGTCGACGGATAGACAAATCTGGATCATCATTAACGCTATGACTTACAGCAGCGATATTTTCTTCTGTACGTACAGTTCTTTGTCTTGTTGTTGTTGCATCAAGTAGAGAAAATGTTGTCCGAAATCTATTGATAGTTCGACGAATAAGCCGCTCTGATGGACGATTATGTAAACCATAAATTTCACGAAGTGCTTTATAAGTTTGGCGAATAGAACACTGATTTTGAAGATAAATTTCAACAATTTGTAAACTTTGTTGCGGCGTGAGTCTTTTCATGATAATTTGTGAATGCTTACTGAACAGAAATGTCAAAACAACATGGCTTCTACCTTCTGTCAAATCACAGTTATCCTTATCGAAATTTCTATCACTCTAAAAAGAAACACCCGAGTGAAGATAAAAAAAGGAAGCGTCCTGATACGGGCGTGCAGAAACATAGAACGAACCATAGATATTTTAAAAATTTTGTAAATTTAAGTCAATAAAATCTCTCAGTGCTCGATTCATCATTTAGAAATCCCTACTAATATTATAAATGCGAATGTAAGTTTGTTTGTTACGCTTTCACGCAAAAACTACTGAACCGATCATCATGAAACTTTGTACATATACTCTTGAAGGTATTAGAAGTAACATAGGGTACTTTATATTTAAAAAAAAAATTTTTTTTACGAAAGATAAAACAATTGTTTGTCAAAAAATCGTCAAATTTAGCTACTTCAGTAATGAAGTTTTACTATTATTATACCCTTACCCTTTATCTTTCATACTTATTTAATGACTCCACTGCGGGCGAAGCCGCGGGTAAAAAGCTAGTAATGAATAAAAACATTTGGACTGGAATTAAGTCTTCAGGTCCGTATTATACATAAACAACATCTTTATTCATCTTGTAATGAGTATGTATATTAAATTCCACATTTTGATTCCGAAGAGATAATCGTAGGTAGAACAGTCACGGTGCTTGGATATTTCCCACAGAGATATTTAGGTAAATGACTAAGACAGTACATTACACTTTTCAAGGAGATACTTTACAAGCATCGGGTTTTTATTGTGCTTCTTTCTATTGTGGCACTTTCAACCGTGATAAATGAACTCGATGTGCTTGAGTATCAAATTATATATCCATTTTCATTGAGAAAACACATTGGATGGAAAAATGAGTTTCTCTCGATTATTTTCTGTCAATCATACTGGAAATACCGCTGTGTAGAAAGTACCGGGATTTTATTATTACAAAAATGTATAATTGGCTAATTTCCTATAAATCTATACAGCGTATTTTTGAAAGGTGCGGAAAAAACGACTAGAAAGGCTAAAATCTGACGATCTAAACAAATTTGCCTTCGGGAATACAGAGTTCGATTTGGTTTCAATTTTTCATAAAGTTTTAGTAGAAGAAGAAGAAATTTTTCTTTTAAAGTTAGATACAGTCTGGCTCGAAAAAATTAAGTATGTAAAATACAGAGCGCCACGTGCTGTATTTTACATACTTAATTTTTTCGAGCCAGACTGTATCTAACTTTAAAAGAAAAATTTCTTGTCTTATACTTGAGATATCACTGGTAAAATTTGATTCACGTAGACGTTATGAGATATCTGATGTAAATTTTTGATTTCTTACTCTAACTCGCCATTGAATTCCCACAAGAAAAACACCAAAATTACAAAAAGGTGGTTAATATGCTATCAATTCTATTCTTCAATAAAAATAGTCAATATGAGATTCATCAAGAACAAAAATCCATTAAAAAAATGCTCAAAACAAATGTTCAAACATTCATTGACCCTTCGAAGGGTTTTTTCAAATATTTGAAATATTGTTAGAACAATGATTTGAAGCCTCTACAAATTTTAATCTGAAAAAATCTCTTAAGATTTTTTATAAAGATTTCAAATCATTTCGTGCGGTTTTTTGTCGAAAAATGAAGCTTTATTGTTAAAAATTGGTTATACATTCAAAATTCAAAGTATTGGCTGTCTCTAGCCTCTACTTTTTTCCGTCTTTCTGGCAGTTGACGGATCATATCGTGAAAAAAGGCTGGCTCTCTGACCGCTATCCATGCATTGATCCATTTTCATACTTCATCGCAATTGAAGAAGTGCTGATCAGCCAAGCCATATTGCATCGATCGGAAGAGATGGTAATCAGAAAGCATTGTCTGCGCTGTAGGGCGGGTGGGGTAGGTAAAGAATCTCTAAAATAATTAAAAGGGTATTCATGGTAGAGGGTTTTTTACAATATCTCAAATACACAGCAGAGTAAGTCTGTAAGACCTCTCTACAAATTTGAATTTTAGAAAATTTCTTAAAAAATTGGATTAAATTAATATTTTAGAAGCCTCTGTACCCTCTTAGTAGACATAAAGAATAACACATTACACAGCAATAAAAATTGATTATCTATTAAATAAAGTATCACCAAATAGACCTATTTTAAATAAAAGACATTGAAGAATAAGAATTTTTATTTAAAATTCACATAGGGTGTGCTCAAAAAATGTATTTGGTTTTAAATGTATGGTAAAGTATCGCAGGTGGCACTTTTTATATTGTACACTGAAAATATGAGTAGATTTGAAGACCTACCGAATGTCATGACAATAATTCAATTCTTGAAAAAATTGAAGTTTGACATTATTTCCAAAAACATTCACTTTTGGACTGAGGTCATCATCATCATGAGCCCGTACAATTCCCATCTGGAGGAAGGGCCTCTCCAAATTTCTTCCACTGTTTCCTATTTTGAGCAATTTGTGTCCATAATATTCCTTTTTTTTTCTTGATAAAATCCATCCATCTTGTTGCTGGACGATCACGGCTATCATCTCTTGGATACCATTCCGGCAACAACTTGGTCCATTTTTCAGTTGACATCCTTGCTACATGGCCAGCCCAAGTCCACTTTTTCTTGAACAATTCTTTGCCTACATCTTTTATTTGTGTTTTTCTTATGATATCTACATTTCTTATTCGGTCTTTTAATTTGATTCATAATAATGTTCTTTCCATTCTTCTTTGACATACTTTTAACTTTTGTGTTTGTTTTTCAGTCAGGGACCAAATTTCAGCGTCATATGATAGAACAGGCAGTACAGACATATTTTCTCTTGATATTCATGGGAAAGTCATCCTTTAGGATAAACGCAAGTGACTGACACCAAGCGTTTCCTATTCTTCTCTTAATCTCTTTGTTCTGACGATTTGTAAAAGAAACGAGCTGGCCAAAACAATATTCCTGAACATAGTCAATTGTTTTATCATTCATTTTTATTTCTTTTTCTTCACTGTTTGTCATCACTTTAGTTTTGGTTTCATTTATCGTTAGTTCAGCTTCTCTACTATTGAGGTCATTCACTATTTGTTGAAGTTCTTCTTGGCTTTCTGAAAAGAGGACAATATCGTCCGCGGATCTAAGGTTAGATAAACTCTTCCCATTGATTTTGATGCCTTGTTCATTTCCCCAATCAATAGTTCTGAATATTTGCTCTAACAATGCTGTAAATAGCTTTGGGGAAATGGGGTCTCCTTGATGTACACCTTCTTCAATTTTAAAGGTCTTTTCCTACATTTTCAAGTTTGATTTTTGCTGAGCAATTGTGATAAATTTGTTTAAGGATATGAAGGTAGGGTTCTGGTATACCTTGATTGATTAGAGCATCTATAAGATAGGTATGATGCACCATATCAAGGTCTTGTTGTAATCTACAAATGCTAGGTACAATTTTTTCTTGTATTCTTTGTATTTTTCAATAACCTGGGTTACAGTCACTGGTCTTTGGTTGAGTAGCCAGTTCTAAATCCTGCTTGCTCAGGTGGTTGATTTTCATCCAAAATGTTGGTTATTCTTCTCAAGATGATTTTTGAGAACACTTTGTAGACAGTTGTTGAGGGCTGAGGTAAGTAAAATCGTCATATTTCAGACTTTCTAGTAATGTTTCAGCATTTTTTCTGCAACTTTCAAAAACACCTGTATTTGTATTATAAATATACTACACCAAGGGCGTACCAAGGATCAAATCTAGGGGGCGCAAACCATGGTCGGGAACATTTTATCACGGATTTTTTTTACGAAGGTGAATGAAACCAAAATTGTTAGAAAAATATGTATAATTATAAGAGTGCTTTATCAACTAAGTTATTACAATGATTTGCTTGAAAAAAAATGTTTCTAGTTACATGCCTTATATTATTATCATTTTTCTTGGATTTGTAGAAAACTTGTTCAAAACTCTCGTTTCAATCCAGTCCTGATTTTCCTCAAAAAATTTACGATGGACGCTCATCAATGTCAACCCAGTCAATCTGTCCTCTCTCTTTGTACTTTTCAGCCAGGTCTTTACCCTTCGAAGGGTTCTGAAAGATCATTCAACAGTAGCAGATGGGAAAGCACTTAAAATGAGGAGTGCATGTCTTGTTGCAGGGAAAAAATATTAGCCTCCACCAAAGATGCAACCACTTCAATATCCTTCAATTTGTCTCCTGCTAAATCTTTCTTTTTCCACAGATTATACCACAAATCTAATTCTGCAGAGATATCACCCAACTCAAAAAATTCCATGAAATTTTTCCGTTTTTTTCTAAATATTTCGAAATACTTTTTAGCATGTATGAAGGATGAAGGTGGGATAAGTCAAAAGCAGGTGTATTCTCGTGTGGGGATCATTCAATGATATTTTCGCCACGATATCATGTAATTTTTCAAGTACTTCCTCGGAAACATGTTCAATTTCTTGTCGATCCTTCTTGATGACATCAAGGATTTCACCAATGTGTTCCCTCACCATAATCAAATCCATATTTTTATCTTATAGAACATTCACAACTTTCAAAATCGCAGAGTACTTTGCAATCATCAATTCTTGTGTAGTAACTTCACAAAAATACAACATTTTAAATAATGATCAATGATTATTAATTACCACAAAGATGAGGTATTATTATTTTGAACACATTCATACTTGTTTAATTTCCAATGTATATAGATCAATGAAAAATAAATGAAAAATAAAATACATCAATTCCAATTCAATTTTGGACAACAATGTCAAATAATATTGATTCTTTTTGGAAATAAACAGCTAGAACCAGAAGAAAAATCGAGTTTTTGTAATTGAAATTTCGTTGTTAAACATCAAAAACCACGACAAAAATAAAAAAAATTAACAAAAATGTTTACCGCATTGAGAGCTACACAAAAAAATCCGAATGAAAATGTTCATAGAACTCTCTATTGACTGTTTCTAATAATTATTAATGGTAGCATCCATAGACGTTTCGTCCTAAGGAGGCAGAGTTCTGGAAGCGACGCGAAATCGACTGCTTCGGATTCTCCTCCACATACTCACTGACAGCGGCGATCTTGCGTTTCGTCGTCGTGTTGGTTCATTGTTTACCGAATGAGTAGACTCAAATCTATCAACCTCACTCAGAACAATTCTCTCGGTTGCCCGAACCCATTTTGATAAAATAATTTTGTCGTTTGCACGTGTTGTTGAACGCTATATCTGTCCATGATGATTTGGCAAAACAGTCCCTACCGAAAAACCCGTTATTTTCATGAAATATCTTTTCCTAATATTCAATAAATAATATGTTACTTTATGATAAGTTTTCAAATGCATAAGTTCTGAATTGAATTGAATAAAGTCTGTTGAATATTTTGTAGGTACTTAATTCCTTTTAAAATCCAACCCTAGGAATTTTGTGCATCAACGTGCAAAATTCCTTACCACATATATGCAAAATGTTTCCGTTAAATAATAAAAAAAATTACTTCAAGCGTATGATGATCGTTCACATGAGCAAAATTCCCATAGTGTTTTGCATCCCAAAGCGGAATCACCGATTACGTTCTAATGAATTATTAATGAAATCTATACCACAAGAGTTCATCAACATTCGTCTCGATCAAATTAATAAATTAGATCCTACGTACACTCCATTGTCCCGAAAGAACTGGTAGTAATGATTTTGTGGTTTCTTTGAATCAACTCATACGGAAACCTTAACGCTCGTTTTATTGTCAAATTCGATGATTCATTACCCGCAAGAATAAACAATTACTGCTTGGCGCGTTCGTACATTGATAATTAAACAAATTAAATTGATTTGTAACAATTATGCTTGTTGAAGTTCATTCAAATATTCAGAAAACAAGATATCTGAATGCACACTAAATTTATTTGAAGTATAACCTTACCAGAAAACGTCATCTGAATTCTAAAGCGATAGATGATGAATCCAACTTTGTAACTTTTATGGACCAACATAATATTAATAGCAAACCGAATGCAGTGTGCCTAATTTTGGTTTACGATTTTCCTAATGAAAATGATCTATCAAAAAAATTCTTCAATTTTCCATGAAAATTTCTCAGCTGTAAATAATATTATACAAGTGTTCCAGAAAGAGATTTATGTGATACATATGGATACATCACTCATATTTTCTTGATCAAATCTTACTTGATCATCAATTCATTTGATGGCGCTTTATATATATATATATATTTTTTTTTTTTTTTTTTTTTTTTTTTTTAATTCACACTTCTTGTGGTATTCCTGTTACCCGGGCGCGTGCGCCAAGAGCAACTCCGGTGCTAGTGGGGATATACAATTTTCCGTATAATGCTGACCGTTCCCAACAAGACTGCTTTCTGCATCCATGTGCTGGTATTATTTGGCAAATCCAGTTCCTTTAGGTGCTGTGTCGTCCTTCGATGTACGAGACCGTTTACACTTATTATTAGGGGCATTATAGACACCACCTTCAGTTTCCATATTTCTTTCATTTGGTGTGCCAGTGCCTCATATTTTGATATTTTCTCGGCATAGCTTTTTGCCAAGTTGTTGTCTTGTGGCACTGCAAAATCTATGATTATGGCGGTCTTCTTTCCTTTGTCCCACACGACCATATCCGGTCGATTATGCTCCACCCCTCTATCCGTTAATATTGTAAGGTCCCAGTAGATTTTGTATTGGTCGTTTTCAACTATGGTTTGTGGTGAGTATGTGTGGTGGGGTGTGAAACGCTGCACAAGTTGTTTCTGGAGGCACATAAGTTGATGCACGACCTTACCCATATTATTATGGCGGGCTAGATATTTCGTGCCGGCTATTGTGGAACATCCTGAGGACAGATGCTGGATCGTTTCCTCGGCTGCGTGGCACATCCTGCATTTAGTAGTTTCCACCTGTTGGCCTAGGATGTGCTTCAAATATGTCCTGGTTGGAATAACCTGGTCTTGGATGGCCAGGAGTGTTCCTTCCGTTTGGGGGAAAAGGTAGCCCTGTATCAGGTAAGTATTGGAATTTGGTAAGTCTACGTCTGGTTGGTGAAGGCTAGCGTAGAACCGTCCGTGTAAGGCTTTGGTCTTCCATTTTTCTTTCCATTTTTCAGGTTGGTCTTCTGCTGTTTCCTGAACGTGATTCCTTCTCTCCCATTGGGCAGTAATCCATTGATGCACAGGTAAGTTATTATTATTAAAGTATTCTTTCATTTTGCATTCTTCTTTCAGACATATTTGCTCCAGGTTGCCGAGTCCACGTCCTCCCTCCTTGCGAGGTAAGTAGAGTCTTTCTATTGCGGAATTTGGATGTAGCATGCCGTTTTGTGTGAATGTTGTTCGTATCCTTCTGTCCAGCCTTTCTAAGTCCGTATTGGACCAACTGACGATCCCAGCCGTATATATATATATATATATATATATATATCATCACGTTATAGTCATGAAGAATTATTCTAATTTGTGAAAATTAATTGGATGTACTTAAATATCGCATCGCCTTTCTCTTGATATACCATATGTTCTGTTGAAAGAGATTTATTTACCTTTCGTTGAAACACGGAAGACTCTAAGCCTTATTAGCTATCTTGAGAGTGTTCTGTTGATACTTCAAGATTCCATCATAAATCAAGTCATTAGACTTCAAGGGATCAATTGGACCATGAAATCAGTCCGTTGACTCAAATTTCAAATGACAATTTGAAATTACAACATACATTATTAGAGTTATTTTTCCAAAATTACAGATCTTATGCAGAGAAAACTGCATAAAGTTGGGGGAACACGCTAAAGATCCTCTATCGATTAAATGAATGGAGTATGCGGTTGGCTTTAGGTGAGACATTATAACAATTTTATTAAAAAAATTCACACAGTTTTTATGTTTCACAGTTTACTCACAATCCTAACACGTGTTTCGGTCTTTCGACCATCTTCAAAGGGGTACAAAGAGTAACTAAACTTAAAATTGGAAAAAGAGTTTTTTTATTACACTTATGACATCTGTGTATTTTTACAGTTCCTTCCTTTATTGTTCACCAACATCTTAGCTAAATTATTTCAATGGTTTATATGAAAGGTTTCAGCAGTAAAATCTTTAATGGTCTTTATAAAATGGGAATTAATTCTTTAGCAGTAAGTAGAAATAATTTAGCTAAGTTATTGGTGAACATTAAAGAAAGGAACCCTAACTTTTCCGAATCGGGGATTTATCAAATTAAATGTGATGATTGTAATGCTACATATATAGGACAGACAGCCGATGTTTACAACAAAGAATCAAAGAACATAAGATGTCTATTTCAAAAAACCGGTTTTGCAAAACATTGTATAGAAAATACTCATATTTTAATGACTAAGGTGCCATTTCACTATATGATATTAAAGAGGGCAAATTGATGGACAATTTGGAGATTCTTTAAATCAAAAAAGGCATGGAGAAAAGGAAGAATTTAACAATTTCCCAAATACTCTTTGGGAACACCCCTATATTGGATGCTGTTATTTCCATCTGCCATAAAAATACACATATGTCCTAAGTGGAATAAAAAAACCTTTTTGTCAATTTTAAGTTTAGTTTCTTTTTGTACTCCTTTGAAGATGTTCGAAAGACCGGAGCACGTGTCAGGATTTTGAGTAAACTGTAAAACATAAAAACTGTGTAATTTTTTTAAATGAAAATGGTCCTCTACCGATTGTCAGAAACACTCGTAACACGAATTTGATCATAAATTGTTCTAACTGAAACATTGGCGTAAGTCATCATTCCTAAATTTTTCGTCATAAGTTTTAAATTTATATGTGGTAAATAATATGCTTTATCAATTGGTGTATCTCACTGTATTTTCACGGTCGCCCCCCAGGCATTAGATCTTGACGTGATGGGGGCGCTCTCTTGACTAGGACCCTAGTATCGTCCCGGCGAAATGGAGGGTTAAGTCTTGGTGTCTAACGTAATGCCATTTCGCGCCAGTCACTGGACCTGTATGGTGGAAGATCTCCGAATGGGGCCCTAGTTTTACTCAGGTGAAATGGAGGGCTGAGCCGGTTGATTAACTCAGTGACAAGGGAGTCTGTCGCAGCACAGGGCTTCTCCCTTAAAACTAGCGTACTCTACCCTATCGCAGTATGAATCTCCGGATTCTGTGTAATGGCCGAGTGGTGTTGGACTCGAGGGGGCAGTGGTTGAAAGTCCGCATGCTGGACTAGGGGGGTATTTCATTTATCTTTTCGCAGTCCACCATGTTCGGGATATTTTCATGAAACGACTCGGGGTTTAACGGGACTTGACGGTTCGACCGGCCTGTCCTGGCCCCTGGATCTATGCGTAACAATTTAGGGTTTGTGGATCTCGACGAAATGGCTCCGCCATTAGTGCTTGACGCCAGGATCAATGAAATGACCTCACATGGGTTCGGTGAGTCAGGACGTACAGACCGCTAGACGGTGCTCGTACCAGGATCAATTGTAGTCGTCAATCTAGTTTATCTTAGTTCATGGGACTGCGTTCGGGTGGATGGATTAGAATTCCCTCCGGCGGGTGAGTTGCGTCTCAAACCAACTCGGGTACTGACCTGCTGAGCCAGTAGGGGTTGGATAGTGCTTCGCTGCTACCAGTCAGACGGTTCTGGCTTTCGAGTCGGGGCCTAAACTGGAAGCTGGTGGGTTCATCTCTTCGGAGGGGTTCTCGCCACGCGCGATGATATGGCGTAATCCTTATCACACTTTCTACCTCTCGGGGTGGACTGTGAAGACTGCTTGGTAGTCACTTGGAAAAGAGGTCTCCCTCAAATAGCCAATAACTATTCTGGTAGAATTCACGTGTATTTTCACGGTTTCAAATTTATTGTCCAATAAAAATGAAAATTTAATAAAATGTATTATACGTCGTTCAAAAGCTTCATAAATAAGGCAGTTTTTGCTCATAATTTCCATGGAGGTTTATGGATTGGAATTTAGAGTAAATTTTGACCAAAGATCATGGCTGAAGAAAATTTTATAATCATTATTTCCATAAAACCATATAATAAGAAGTATTCAACAAAAATCTCCATGAAACTAATGGTGTATACTGAATTTTGATTAAAATGTTAGTTTTCAAGTTGTGCCTAATTTTAAGTGAATTATGAAACGTTATAAAAAAATAGAACCTTGAATAACTTAACGAAAGATAATTGCACCATACTCTACAGGAAATTTTGTGTTGTAAATTGTCTGTAGAATCACCTTGTGAAATTTAGCCAGAGATAACTTGGACATCCTGTATATTAACTAGAATATGTAGAGAGCATTTTTATACACAAAAAACTTTTCTATGAAATATCATAACATAAACAAAATATTGTTTGTTATATTTCAGTTAAATAATAGAATATAAGAAATATTTTATGAGTAAAATAACCGAATTCAAAATTTCAATACTATCAATTTATGCTTTCAATCACATATAATGATAATAATAATAACTTTATTGGTCCTTCAAGGCACATGAATATATATAGGATATGTCAATGCAGTGGTTACAAAACAAATAATTTCAGGAAATGGGCAATATGAAATCCAAATATATACTACATAAGTTATAACAATTTGAAAATATATATGGAATAATACACAACACTCTCTATAAATATTGGATGGAGTAGTCCGTTACTTTGCGATAGTTCATTTTAATGGAATGAAATAAGAAATTACTTTGTTTTCTATCACTTTTAATTGCATGCAGATAGTAGGCAATGGCCAAAGTTGCATGGCAACACCATTTGTCAAATATTGTTGATTGTCAACAGGTATACAATTTATCAATAATGTCGCAACTGTAAAAAAGAAAACAGCTAGAATATTTGTATAAAAAAGGTTTTCGAAACGTTAAAAAATTAGTGTTATTCATTGAACTAGGAAAAAGTGGTTTATGAGACAATAAAGAGGATTAAGAATGGCGTGGATATGAGGCATAGACCAGTTTCAGAAAGACCGCGTAAGATTAAAGGAAAAAATTTTAAAAAACAGTTAAATGGAGGTTGTATTAGTAAATAAGATAAATATTTTGTTATAATTTTCCAATTCAAAAATTAAAAATAAATACTAAATAATTACAATTGAGCTTTGTTTTTTGCGGATACTTTCTAAATGGATTATATATATATACAATATGAGATAATACAATAAAGCGGATGCTTTAAATTTCTTAGCTCTGTGTTATGCTTTATTAAGCATATCTGAGTGTCTCACAACTATGAATGGAGTTCTTACTGATCATACCATGGTTTGTTTTTATGTAAATCATAAAAATGACCTGGAGGTCTTTTAAATGTTCATTCTAAAAATTATGTATGAAAAAAAAAACCTTTTCTAGTGATGCATTATACGAGATATCTAAAGTACTAGACATTCGACAATTATATGCTCAAAAAATAATAACAAAAAAACAACAACAAAAATATCAGTTGTTACAAGAGAGCAAAACAAAGTAACTACGAAAGGCCTAGAGCAGAAAAAAGAATAGGACAGAGATGCTCTAAGCAGTTATACAAACAACAATTACAAAAATTAGAAATAAATTCAAAAAGAAGCTGAAAAAATTATCACTTGAAGGAGATTGAATCTTGACGCATTAAGTAATAAATTCTTCTTGAAAATAAAAATTATAACATAAATTCCAAACAAACAAGAATATTAACTTGAAATTCTCAATTTAGACAAAAAATTTCCAAAAATGAATACCAACTATTGACCTTTCAGCATGTTTACGTTTATTCCAGAACAAATGAAATAACACTAAATCTCCAAAATTATCAGTGTTGTTAGAAATTAAAATGGATTTAAACAATAGTACACCCACATTATGATAGGTTTACGTGAATTCCCAAACAAGTAAAATACTAAAGGTGACGAAATCTTCCAAATTATCCTTGACATTAGAATTTGTAATGGATTTACACTATAACCTATACAAGCATATGTATACATTTATTAAATTTTGCCGTTCAGAATGGGACTTCAATTTGTTTAAACAGCTGTATACATTTTTCACCTATAATGTGAAGTGAATAACTCATTAGTTTATTTACCTTAGTTGTAATTAACTGTTCAATAAACCTTGTTATTATTATTTTGAAAGCTAGAAAATATAGATACTAGGGAAAGTAAATATATTTTGATTTAAGAAATATACAAGACTCTCGAATATTGAATATTGAGTGCATGAGCTCCTTTTGGCAATAATGATTTACTATTCACGGCATTACCAAATTTTATATGAAATACAACAATAAATTAAACCAATAAAATGAACTAAGACGCATGGCATTAACTATTTACTTTCTTACATACAAAACTAAGATGTTTATTCCATCTCAAATTATACAATATTTATTACAGCAAGATAAAGAAAATAATTAAAATTATACATGTCCATGAAATGAAAAAATATCATTCAAGTTCAAAAAATGTTCGTCGAAAATCATATGCCTCATGTTGAGCTTCATAAATGATTATCAACAAATATATCTTACCAAAAGAATGTAGATCGAAGTTATGCTTCATATCAATGAAGTTTATTTGACAATAAATGGAACAGTGCGCTTAAATGTTGACCATAACATAATTGTTTTTATATATTTTCATTCAATCAGATTGTGCATTTTCTTAATCTATCACATTTGTTGCTCTCGCTTTGGAAGGGAACAGTATTTATTATTTTCAATATAAGAAATATACATGAAAAAATATATCCCCATGAACTAATTTGAAATCATCTGATATAAATAAAAACTTTCCAATATTCAAACATAAGAAAACAAATACGATAAATGAGTTTCACACATGTTGTTCAGCAGATGTACAAAAAAATTCATTTCGTTTTAAAAACTACTTATGTGCCAAATATTTCCAGAAATAATCAGTCTCAATTCTTTTCGCTCTCCAAAAAAAATTAATCAGTTGATGAAATCTCTAACGAGAAAATAAAAATGTTTATAACTCTAAAACATTCAATCTAATCGTAATGTTTTCCTTAACATCATATACATTTACTAATAATGACCTAAAAAATTTTTGATAAATTGCGTCAATATTGAAAAATGAAGTAGGTATACGACCTTTCGAAATATCTTTTACTATAACAAAAAAATAAAGCAGTTGCATTTTCTGTCGATCAGACTGAAAGAATAAGAACATAAAGTAAAAAATTTCACATAAATCCTAAAAGCGAATATTGGGCATCGCTTTGACGGCAACAGGTGTTTTGGGGGGAAAAAGGTTGCATCAATTATTTTTGGGACGCAGGAAGTTTACCTGTTTGGTTTTGCCCTTCAATGAAATTTTGCTTTACAACAAAGAACTCTAATCCTTGACCGTTTGAAATAGCAAATTAAAATGGGTACAAACTTTCAAATATCCTTGAAATAATGGAAGGACATCCTTTGTTTTTGGATGAGTGTGGATCTAGTCATGATGAAAAAAACATGCACCAAACCCGCACCCACCTAAAATCAACAGAATACGGCCGTTTGGACTCCAACTCGATACACAGATTAACACAAAGTTCACTAAATCACTGAAATAAAGTCAAATCTCACATAGATGGACACTCGAACTACTCAACACAATTGATAACCTACTTGTAACAAACCTTCGTTCACAAATGCTGTTAAGAGCTGTATTAATTTTCAAATTTCTTGCGCTTGATTTCGTGGCTTGCAGGGGAAGAATCGGACCAATACGGTTAGTCGTACGCGTCCGAGTGGGGGTAATAACAGACCGTAAGCTAGCGTCATAACGTATGTCCATGATTGATTGTGGCTTTGTTTGCGTTGTGGGAAATTTCACGATTTCTTATCCTTAAATTGGACGTGAAATTATTCTAAATATGTTATTTTTATTTTAGGTTTAAAGATTCTATAAATATTTGAGATAAAAACTTTTTCTTTACATCTATGGTTTCAATCATTTAAATGTCAACTGTGGCTTCTTTTGCAGGATCGAATTCTGTGATACCATTTTTTTGATGATTTTTGGATGTCATTTAATCAACGCATTCGATGTAGAGTTTCGAAGTGTCTCTAGGTAGGTGCGGTAAAGATTTGAACTGTAAATTGTCAAATTTTGCCACCGCAAACCAAAAATTGGTGACACAGTGCATCATCGTCTGGGTGGAAGATAATTTTTGCGATTTGTTCTAGGGAACGGGGTGCTATCATTTCGCCCAAATCTTTGTTATTTTCAAATTTCTAGTAGTTTAAACTCATTGATAAAGTAATTTTATTCGGCCGGTTCTATTTTGTACTATTCTATGATGAATGCATTAAATATTTTATATTTTCAAATATGATTATGTATCTCTTGTACAGGGTTTATCAATTTAGGTGTCAACAAAAGTTTTTATTCGCACCACTAATGATCGTGACAAAAAGATGGTTCATAAGGGATGGGCCATTTAAAATTTGCATATTTAATCGGCTATAAATAAGAAAGTAATGATTTTTTTTTTAGATTTATGAGTGTATTATGACCGCCACGATTGGCTTACAGTACCCCATCCGATCAACCCAATTTTGCATTACGTCGATTGTTTGGGGCTCAAACCCATGACTGGCAACTTCGATTTCATCTTACAAGGCTTTTTTTCAAGTTGATGTTGATGTTAAACCACATTCTGGGCTACAGCAGCAATGTTTTCAGGTGTGTTCAGTGGATGAGAACGTGAACTGGTTTTTTATTTCTATTGCATTTTCCACTTAAATTTTCAACAGTTTGGATGAAAGATTAAACACTTTGGAAATAAGTTTTTAATATTTCCCAGTTTTGGTCAAGCGTAAATCGAGCCATTTCGTCAAATAACAAACTAAGTTTCTGTCAAATACGCGAATGACAGAAGTGTAGTCAGACTCAAAATAACCTCTACTTCAAAATGCAAACTCTAGATGGCCCACCCTTTATTTTTACACATATTGACAGCTTTTTCAGTTGTTTACAAGCATGGGGAAATTTATTATTCTTCATCGAATTTGAGGTCAAATATACGAGATACCTGTGAAAAAACCTTCATAGATTCCCTGAACGAATACTCAAAAAGATAAACGAATGGAGTCAACTGAAACTGGTGCAATTCAATGTCTCTAAAACTTTTGAGGATGAAAAAAACCAGGTGCTTGAGCCAAAGGACTGCATGCATTATTTTTGGCGTGAATGCCAACTCTGGTCTGTTGAGGGAAACATGTGACTAACGTTGAGAAGTCTGCTGCAATTAATCTGGGATATTTGTTGAAGGCTAAGAAATATTTCTCTGCAGATCAGGTTCTTCTACTGTATAAAGCCCAGATCAGACCAGCACTCGAGTACTGCTCTCATATTTGGAGCTTAGCACCCAAGTATTCGTTACAACTTTCAGATTCCAAAGAGCAGTACGACAGTTGCTCAACGATAATTGGTTGCAGGTTGCAGTCGTTGGAACATAGAAGCGAAGTTGCCGACTTGTGCTTGTTCTATAGATATTATCACGATCGATGATCGACACAATTGAAGGAAATGATGCCAGTTGCCGCCAGATTCGCACGCATCACTAGGGCTGCGCAAGACCAGAGTAAATTAGACTAGATTATACTTTCCGTTCGCAGTACCAACTAGGTGACAGAGGTTTCCCTTTCGTCGGGCGTTCAAACATAAAAGCTAGGTTATTTAAGTGATAATTATAAACAATGGGAGATGGCTTCCTAGTAAACGTCATGATTTTACATTTACCTATGTTTAAACCTTGCAACAGAAGACAATCAGGATAACCCCTCAATCTCCCTGAACATCTTCAAATTATCAGCAAGAAGTAGTTTCCCAGAATGAAAAATCCAGAATGTTATTGATGAACAGAAGAAACAACAGCGACCCCAAACTGGATCCCTGTGAAACTCCCGATTCCATAAATTGTTCTTCAGTTATTCTGCAATCTTTATTCTCTTATCATTTTGAATATCATTCAGCTTGCGAAGTGCCTAGAGTTTTCTTTGGGTTTGATAGTATTTCAGTTGGTAAAGCATCTTCCTTCAGGTCTCCAGTATTTTTTGGCATGTAATTCGGCAATTTAATTTCCATAACTTGAATGAAAGCTGAAAGATGAAAATGTATGTAACAATACCAGCTGCAAGTAATTGGAAAAGTTTGAGGCTGAATCATCGAACATTTGCTTGTTGAAAATTGAATTAATCATTTCGCTAGCAGGCAGTAATCCACTGCTTGCAAAGATCTTTATTTTTCAGGAAACTATAGTGGCGTACGTTAGTATACTTGGTTTTTCTGAAAAATTTCGGAATCTTATAGTCATCATGTACCTACAACTGTAATTCATTTTAGTCAGAGCTGAATCTGCAGCTAAAAATGACGTGCAGGAGAAGATACAAATGGATATAATGTGGTATTTCTAAAAGGTCACTCTGAAGGGGTGAACTAACATAGCTTGAGTCAACCGAAAACCAACATACCAAGAGGACTGTATCTGACCAGTCTAAGGGCTTGAGGCACTTTAAAGTGAGGGTCCTAGATAAACTACTTGTATGTAGTTTGCCTATGGTGGGAGTCTTGTAATATTATTGGGAGCTCGTACCTAAAGGCCTATCACTTTGTCTAAATATCTGGAATTTTGCGCGTAAATTGGTCCCAACCTATTACATGGGATCTATAGATGAAAAATTCATGGTCAGCTCTAATACTGTCTGTCGTGTGACCGTCCGTTTGTCAGCACGATAACTTTAGAAAGAAATAATCTTCAAATTAGTGGAATAAGTTTTAAAGTCAAATTAGAGAATCTGGAAATTTGACTTATTAAAAATCACAATAAAGGAACGCTGTTTACTAAAACTGTGCTAAATCGTTCTAACTGATTCGGATGGCACTGTTTAAAGAATCCTCTTTGTAATGCTTCATTTATATTATACAGATTATAACGGAATAATATCATAACTAACTTTTAACGTAAGTTCAAAATTTTCATGAAAATTCCATGTTTAAAAGTATGCTTACCTTGGCAATGAATCAGGCTTAAAAGTATTTTTTTTTATTCTCATCTTAATTTGAATTTCCACAGCATTGATCGGTGGGTACCTGAAAAGATACCCATTCTATTTCGAACATAAAACGATTTCAATAGGAATAACTGCAATATGCTAATTTATTTTCTTAAAACATGTCTATTCACTCGGACTTAGTAGCTGTCAATTCAGATAAAAATTTTTTTCAAAATATACTACTCTTCAAATCTGAATGAAAATAGTTTTCTTTCTTAATTGCAGAAGGTCACTATATTCTATTCTATTCGCTGGGCTTGAAAAACAAATATAATAACCAGGTACGTAAAAACCATATATTAAATAGCTATTTTGTGAAATTCATAGAATTGTATCACTTCTTTCTCCTTCTGGCATCACTGGATGAGGACGCTAGAGTTTTTTCATTGTGAGCCGACCTCCCCCCCCCCCCAAAAAGAAAATCCTGGCTACGTACCTGAAATAACTCGCAAGTTTAAATCCCCAATCACAAAAATATTCCACAGGACTAAGCGCATCCGCCAATAAAATTATTTCGTTCGAAGCACTACTTTCGATTTATAAATTTCAAAGTTGAAGTTAATTACAAAGAAAAAACTAAAGTTGATTCTTCGTTTAAGTCGCCTATTGAAGCTGATTTTAAACATATAACACTTCAATTCATTATTGTAATAAGTAATTAACAGAAAGTAATAAAACCATATTCCTCCTTTATCTCTGAAGTGACTTCGGTAGATCCGACATAAAGTCGGAAAAACTCAAAAGATTAACAAGCGCTAAAATTATTTGATGATACAATACCATTTATCTATTAGAACAGCCTATATATCTCTTAAATCCTTTTACCAGAAAAATCAGCTTATATACAAACATCAGAAAATCAAAAACGAAATTTGTAAGCCTATTAAATGAAGTATTTGGGTCACTATTATTTAATATGAAAAATTTTAGTGATAGACTACGAAACTATTGAACCGATTTTGCCCATTCACGAACTTAGCCGCGGGTTTTAGACCCCAAACCCCCTCTGAAAGTTTCAAGGCTTTAGCTCTTACAGTTAAAAAATTAGCTTATTTATGACTGGCCGGCCGAACAGCCTTTTGACCTTGGATTCTTCATCAAAGAGTCCAACCTAGTCGTTTAAGACCATTTCTGGCTAAAAATTCCAAAATTACTGAAATTTGGGCGAAGCAATTAGTTCCCTGGAATTAATAAATGTTAATACGTCTATGGGCAAAGCACTATTAATTTTCGACCCAACAGTGAAATGGTGGCCGCGCATCCTAGAGAGAAAAATTTCTTCCCTGGCCAAGATATGAACCGAAACCTGTACAGAGGAAACATAAAGTATTGACCACAATTATTAAAATTCATCACCTATACAATTGTTTCGAGTGGATATTGACAAATAACAAGTTCAATATAATAATAATAAAATACATAATATCTACTCGAAACAATTGTTTTAGGTGATGAATTCAAATAAGAGTGGTTAATACTTCATGTTTCCTTTGATTCTATACTAGTTAATTACCACAACATGTGCTGCTGATAAAGTCCATAAAGTGTATAGTGTTATCTAAGAAATGTTTAAGATTTAATTCTAAATGTTTTCAAGAGATTTATTTAGATTAAAATCTGTAGAAGTTTCGGAGAATTATTCCAGCTATTACTTTAATATTCAAAAAACTCTTCATAGTAAATTTTCAATATAGAAATTAAATGAAGACTAATCATTCAGTTTTCAATAACCTGAAGAAGTCGCAAACGGAATGCATTACAATACTCTGTGTATGTGTATTTATATTGTCTTCCAAAATAACTTCTGTATTCAAGTATACAAATGGAAAAGAGTAATATATCTCTCATAGTAATAACAAAGAAATTATTATTCCATTATTATAAGTATTGAAGTTCCTCATTCATAACCAATTATCATTAAAAAATTAATATAGATTTTTAAGCACCACAGAATTCCAACTATTTACAATATATACCGTGAAACCTCGGATTTTAAATAAATGACAAATTCAGAATTTAAAATACACAGAATTCAGTTTTTATTTATCAGAAGCTAAATCAGATTCATTAGGCTAATGGAAATATGTCCAATATACTAATATTGAGAATTACATTTGGTTGGGACCAAAGTCATTGAGAAGATCTATGACATCATCACCGATTAGATTACGAACCAAGCGTAAAAAACGCTACGAAGCTTCGCAGTTTGATGTGGAAGCAATGGCTGATCATTAATTTGTTAGATCCTTTGTTGTTCTACTTGTATGCGAATTATTAAAATATATAGTTTTGTATTATTTTCAAATCGAAAGTTCCGCTGATGTGCATATGAAGTGTCAATGAACGTCTAATACGGAGATAACTTAACCCTACTGATTGACATTTATTTGAAGTTGAAATTTGAAGTTGATGTTTGAAGCTAAATCAAATTTTGTGTTTTGAAAAGAAAAACACAATATTTATTTTCCACTTTTGTCTCTATTATTTTTCCTTCGTAAGTAGAATTCCAGTTAGTATATGATCCCACCCATCCCTTCCCTTGATGACGTCATTGATTAGTTTTGTAACATATTTCAGCTATATATTATTTAAATAATTGTGTATATACATATCCTAAATTACAATTCGAAATGTTTCTATTTCATATGATTTTAAAGTGACTATTTATTTGATTGAACTATAGTGTATCCTGTTTTCTAGGTTTGCATCCTAGTAACGGAGAGTATCGAATCTGTACATAACACTTATATGTTCTAAGAGGATCAAAAATATGTCTCAAAAGCAGCAGTTCCACTACTTAGGTAGAATTATATTTACTTTGAAGTATTGTAGTGTATTAAACTTATATTGTTTTTCTAGAACACCAGTTTCAGTCTATGAGCAGTGCTGAAGAAGAAAATGAAACAGGTTCAGAAGATGAACAACAAATTATTTATAATTATGAAACAACGTATGAGCCTGTTACTGTTAAAAGAAGAGGTCATTTGCCAAAGGAATCTGTTAAATTACTGAAAAGTTGGTTATATGAACACAGATTTAATGCTTATCCCACAGAAGCAGAAAAGCAGATCTTATCGCATGAAACTAACCTTACAGTTCTACAAATTAGTAATTGGTTCATCAATGCTAGAAGAAGGTATAATAATTATTATTTGAGTGAATATTTCAGACTTATTGATCTTTTTCTAAAAAATATAGTTTGTCATTTTATAAAAATTTCATTTTTTATTACATACATTCTTTTCCCTGGGTGAAAATCGAGCCATTTCATTCTACACTAGTAGTATAATGACTTAATTTTTCATAACCACTTCACATGAATATATGGCGTAGCTGATGATAAAGGTTTTTTGTGCAGTATCCAATTTGAAAAAGAGACACAAATTCAAATTTACTCATTTATTATGAATAATATAATCGTACTACAACTAACAATATTGAATCTGATTCACATAAATATCAAGAAAATTAACAGAATTAAGGAATCTGATTAATTCCAAAGAGAGTTCAACATTTTTCTCTTGAACTTTTTGGGAAAATAATTAAATTTCACTGAAAGTTGTATTAGGTGAAGACTATGAAATCAATAACATGGTAATTTATGAGGAAAACATTTGCTTTCATTTCTGCAGGAAACAACTAACTGAAAAGGAAATTCAGGCAATTTGTTTTAATGTAAACACAGTTAAATGCAATTAAAACTTGCATGCGGCAATAATTCAAGTATGTACTGTGCCGCTTCTTTTAAACTGTTACCATTATTGTGATAATAAATCTCAACAAAAATCGTAGGTTCAACTGACTTTTCATATGAATGTTATGGAATTATAAATACAATATCAGATATCCAAAATATATTGCCAAACATGAATAAAACTCAATTCTATGAAGTATATATTCAGTATGCAATATATTCGGCAGTAGTTCAGTGTCAGTAAATTGAAATCAAAGAATGAAATAAGGAATTACTTTGTTTTCTATCACTTTTTATTATAATTGATATACAGTGACTCGAGTTTCGTAGTGTTTACTACATTTTCAAAAAAAAAAAAGTTTTGAAAATGTAGTAAACACTACGAAACTCGAGTCACTGTATATCAGTTATAATAAAAAGTGATAGAAAACAAAGTAATTCCTTATTTCATTCCATTAAAATGAACTATCACAAAGTAACAGACTACTCCATCCAATATTTGAAATCAAAGACTCATAACTTCATGATTATTAGTGAAGGAATGGATGGCTAGACAGAAAAATCAGTGGACAATGTCAATTTCAAATTAATGTCACACTCAGCAATTTCAATGTCATTTTAGAATTTGTGACTGTGTCATTTCAAACTTTGTCAGTGTCAATTCAAAATTTATGTCAGTGTCAGTGTCAATTCAAAATTTATGTCAGTGTCAGTGTCAATTCAAAATTTATGTCAGTGTCAATTATAAATTGTGTAAATACCTGTCATGTAACTATCAGCCAAGTCAAATTTGAATTTGACAAATGACTTTTTTCTTTCAACTTGAATGTCTAATTTGTATTATTGAAATGTTTAAATATTCAAAACTCTTTTATATATTTTTATTACTCCATCCTTTAAAGGTACCTGCCCGAGATGATGAGAAGAGAAGGATATGACTCTGTACATTATACTATTACAAGGCGAAGAAGGATAAGAACAAGAGTAAAGAGCAATGGCGAACCTTACTCTCCCAAAAGTAAAAGACAAAGACTCGATGGAGTGAGCGATGAAAGTCAATCTGAATATGAAGAAACAATGATGCCTAATGGATATGTTGAAGAAGTCGATGAAAATGGCGTTGTTACACAAGTTTCTTCACAGAAATTCAACCCATGGCAAGCAGATATACATTATGGACTTACGCTCAATCCCGCTGAAAGAGGGTGAGTTCTATTAACAAAATTTACTAGAATAGTCCCACTATTACCCCACCTATTGGACAAAAACACAGTACTGTTTTTAAGCATTATTATGTTGTAGTAGTTGAACTTGTTGAGCTCATAATTAGTGCCTTCAATCACAAACTCCTCTTAATTGTTGTAACAATTTTATCACCAACCCATTCACCTAGGTGTGAAAACAGAAGTTATTTTTAGATTATATTAATTTTATAATTTCCTACTAGATTAATTTAAATTCAGTTATTACTCAACTGACGTGAATTCAGAAAACTTTTGTGCGGTTGTTCCTTTTTTTTTTTAATATAAAATCAAAATTATTCTGTAAAATGATAATTAAATTTTTTTTGATATTAAATCAAAATTAAAATCTCTTTCAGTTATAAAGTTACCTTATTTAGGGCCGGCCGACCGGATAGAATTATTTTTGACCTTGGATTCTTTATCAGTATGTTCCACTCAGTCGTTTCGAGATAATTAAATTCGAAAATTACAGACATTTAGACAAAACGATAGCGCACTTAGAACAAACACTCAAAAAAATTAAAATGAAAGGATTATTAAATGCATTATGCAATATCATTGAACAATGAAGAACTTGATAAACAATTTATACTTACAGTATTGAAGAAGCAACCGTTGAGGAAATTACGCCAGATCAAGCTCCACGCACTTCAAACCTTGCTACCAATTTAGTCATGGTTAAAACCCCATCTGGCAAAAACGTTATCCTTCAAGTGGTTCCACAGCTAGCAAAAATTGAAACATCTAATGTAAGTTCATTAAATTTTTTTATCCCAATCCCAAAATCTCAAGAATTGTGATCTAGGAAATAAAGAAACAAATGACAACAACACTGATACAAGTTAAAAAATCTGAACAATTTCTGAAAAATTCATGTAACTTTTACGAAACATACTTTCTGTTATTGTTTTGACACTAAGTTGCATCAGCATATATCGCTAACTTTTCTTCAAAGTGGAAAACCCTCAAAATGTGAACTAAAAATGTGCATCGATCATTAGTCAAGATATTGTGATGGGATACATACTAATCCGTCAGCACCCCAATGTTTGAACGCTTGTTAGGAGACACTCTGTTTAAAATAAAAAGAGAGAATCATTTAGATTGCCATATAATGTCTTTCTACTAGTTGTTCTCACCGTGAACCATCTTTGGTTTTGAAATTTGGCCTGTGTTTTCATTATAATCATTCATATTTCAATTATTTCATAAGGAAGGAAAGATCGTGATGTTATTTAGACAAAAAAATTGTTTTTGACTTTAACTTTGAATTCAAGTTTCAAAGTGAAATAAAGTCATTCTCCTTTATTTTCTCCCAAAGACCTTCAAAATAATCTTTTCCTATTCTTATTTTTTTCCTATTTAAATATATTTTCCATCTCGTTTTACAATGACCTAACAAGTTGAAACCGGTCATACTTATTGAAAAATAAAGTTCAGTAGAAATTGGATAAAAGTGTTTTCTTTCCTATTTATAATGAATTTCCGTGAAAGAGAAAAATTATTCATAGCACCTATTTTAATATACAAACTGAAAGAAAAAAATGCTCAAAATTACTGCATGCTTGTTCAACCTACAAAAATTACAAATCTTTGAATTTAAGAAGCTGCATATAATAAACAAAAACACAGGATTTTGTGTTCTGTCATCAGAAAGTTGAATAAACATCATATTTTGCAATTTTAAAAAATTTGCTCAAGAAGAAACATTAAATTTCTCAAAAGTAAACAATATATGGTTAAAAGGCGCCATTTTCTCCCTTCGATCTGCATCGTTAAATATTGGCAAGAAAAAGGGAAAAAGCATAAATTGAACACAACTTCATGTACTGTTCATACTTTTTGGTGAAAATATTCTCGCGATGTATCTTTACGAAATAATGCCTGTGATTATTGCAATGATCCGAGTTTCCCAGCCTAACTACAATTTTACACTGAAATATATCAAAGTTAACATATTTAATGAAGGATTCCATTTGTGTAGAACTTCGAAAAGTGAGGAATCCCAAAGGTCTGATTGCTCATTTAATGATTCAATTGCTGGATTATGGTAACCTTTATATATTGATCTATTGATTCCAGAATACTTAGTTTCCTATCTTTCGGTTCCTGGTATAATGTTTCAAGATTATTTAATTCTGGGAAAACAGGACTTGTTTAAAAAAATTTGAGTTATCTTTCCGATGATCTAATGTGATTGATTGGCTTCGAATCTTTTTATAGTTTGTCTTACATATAAACAATTGCACTCATAACAACTCAATTTATACAATCTTGAATTATCAAGCCAGTTTTTTTTGTCGGGAGTTTATAAATTAAGTTGTCATATGCTTGTATGTAGGAAAAAGTAGGAGAATGTTAACAAAAAGGTCCAAAAAAGCAACAATCATCATTTAAGCATCAACTGTAATTTTACGAAAGATTTTTTGCGAAGCAAGTAATGTTGTCCCAAAATTAGATAATCTTGAAATACTACATCTGGAACCCAAAGGCAACAAAATATAAATCCTGGAATCTATAGAGGTCTATAAAAATTACCATAATCCAGAAGTAAAACTATTGAACAAGCACACACCTTTGGGATTCCCCATTTTTCGAAGTTCCACTCAAACCAAAGCTTTCTATGAATGCACTCTAAAAATTTCAAAAAAGAATTTAGTAACAAGCTATACTGTTTGATATTTGAGATCAGCTATACACATATTGCAATTCAAACGTTATTGTACCCTCTCAACAACTGAATGCTCTTTCATCATACTACTCTGTCAAGAAAGTACCGGGAATTTTCAATTAAAACAACATTTTTACATTTAATCGTCAAAATTTATTGGGTCGCCTTCAAAATAGGCTCCATTTGCTCCAATACATCTATGCCAACGGCACTTTCAATTATCGAAACATTTTTTATAGGCGCTTTCCGGGATGGACTTTAGCTCTCGCGCCGAATTTTGTTTTATGGCTTCAATCGACTCAAAACGGGTGCCACGAAGGGGCAATTTTAGTTTTGGGAAGAGGAAAAAGTCGCAGGGAGCCAAATCCGGCGAATACGGTGGTTGCTGAAGCACGTTTGTTGAGTTTTTGGCGAGAAAGTCAGTCACAATCGTAACTCGGTGAGAAGGCGCGTTATCGCTCAACGTAATCACCCATAGTAAAAATCGGCACGCACTCTGACATCGACTGACTTAATCAGCTGTTGCAAACACACTAGTTGACAGATCCCGCTCAAGCTTGGCATAGTAATTAAGGACAGTGGTACCAATCTAGGAAAAAAATTTTTTACCTGCCTCATTGCCCCGCCAGATTAAAAAATCGATAATTCCCGGTACTTTCTTAACAGAATGTATAACGAACTTTCAGCCCTACAAAAACTGAAACTACAAAACAGATTAACCCATTATTCCTATTTGATAATTACATGTAATTTGCCTTCTCAGATTGTCCACTTCTAGAAAATATTCTGTATGACAAAAAACAAAATAATTTAAAAGGTTTGGGAGTCTACAGAATTAATTGTAATGAGTCTAACACAACTTACTGGAGTTAAATAAAGTCTTTGAACATTTTGAAGTGTCAATCACCATATAGATATTAACAACTTCAAAATCCTCCATAAATGTCATAAGGGTTAAAAAAAAACCATAATATGATACCCTATATATCTCAGTGCATTCTGTATTTTTTCACACTCGACAATGATGTAACAGTCAAAACGTGACGTGTATCACCACATTCTTAGTGAATAAATAGTGAAAATTTTATGAAATATATTGTTTTTTTTATTCTCCAATGTACAATGAATTTTCATAAAATAGAGTTCTAAATATACTTGCATTTGTATAAAAATACAGGGAGTTCTAAAGTTTTCAAAGATTCTTTGAACAGAAGGTAAACTCATCAAACTTTGAATATCAAAACAGATTTAATCTGTTATTCTCCTACAATATTATTTCAAAAAATTTTATTCGATAACTTTTAGAATTAAATTAATGTCTTAGAAGCACTGCTTATACTTAATAGACGTATAAAATCAAAACTCATAGGATATCAAATGGAATAAAAAAAAACCCAACAAATATAAATTGTCAATTAAAATTAATGAATAAATGATTGAATGTTTCGTTCCAAGCACTGAAGAGTTCAATGCGAATGCTTGGAAGGAAACATTCAAACATTTATTAATTTTAATTGACAATTTATATTTGTTGGGTTTTTTTATTTCATTTGATATTGTATAATGAGTTTTGATTTTATACGTCTATTAAATATAAGCAGTGCTTATAAGAAAATAGAAATATTTAATTCTAAAAGTTTTCGAATAAAATATTTTGAAATTGAAATTGTAGGAGACTAGCAGATTAAATCTGTTTTGATATTCAAAACTATATCTTATTCATAATTTGGTGTAATCGTCCTGTTTTTTTTTTCATTGAGTTTCAAAATGTTTTTGATAATGCATTCCAGCAAGTTTTTTTTTTGTCTCCCTTCTTAAATGGTATTTGTGGTGTCCTATTTTTATAATTCTGTTCTCGATGGCTCCACCGCTGCGATCCATTTAAAAAAATTTCAATATATCTAAATTCCCAATGACCTCTTATGATTTGATTCCTGATACGATACGTACTAGTTTTTTCCACTATACTTCTCAGTGTGTTCATTTCAGCTATATGTAATAGTTCTTTTATTTTGCTAGTATTGGCTTCTGTTTTCGATGCATATGTCAGTGACACTTCTTAGGTATCCAGATGTGAGTGCTTCCCTTATCAGTAGTTGATTGACCTCTCTATAATTATTTATGTTGTTTATCTTCCACACTCAAATATATGATGTCCATTACCTGTCACCTGTAGTAACTTGCACCTAATCAGGTCTTTTGACACTAAGATTTTACTATTTCTATCTATAAGTTATAAAATATCGCCGCCAATGAAGAAGCATGTAAGAGTGCATAGGTTGTCTTGGTTATACATTTACCATCTGATTCCCTGATAAAAGCCAGAAAATTTTAATAAAAACGATTTAATGAAGCAATTAAAGGATGCCTTACACTAACATCAGAAACTTCAAATGGATTGGGAAGAGATAAACACAATACATAATTTGGCGTTTCCTTCGTTCTTCTTTCATTAACAAATATATATTAATTGACATCCCACAAATAAGTGATATTTTTGTTTTAAATTAAATCTATGAACAAATAAATCAAGTTGCATATTTTCAATAATGTCATTCATATGTCAAAGATACATTTTTGATTTCCAATCATAGTACTTACCTCAAATTTATATATTCAAGCAGCTATACACTTTGTCAGTAAATCGTAATATGATTTACTTTATTATCATTAAATTTTGTTCAACTTAATAATAATAATGTTTAAAAAGCATAAATATCCAACATTTGTCAAGTACTACTATATTTTTGTGACACAGGTTAAATACACAGTTATCAATCTCTACTTTATTCGTTTGTTGACATAATATCAAACGCCTGTCAAATATTTTTATTTCCTGGCTTTTAAACTACATCATGTTGATAAATAAAATAATCTGACTCTAGCAATGAATCAGATCGGCGACACTGTGTTTCATATTGCATTCACCTGTCACAAAATAAATTCAACTTTACTTACATGTACATTAAATGAAAGACGTCGTTTCAGAATCCTGAAGCCATACAGTTTTGTTTATACGTTTACGAGTTATATAATTAACTGATCACTATTAAATTCATTGCTTATTATGGAAACTATCTTTCAGCATTAAGCTGACTTATCACGTTTTGAGAAAATGCAATAAGAGCACTCTTAAACTTCAAACTGACATGTGTCAACATGACTCACAGGTACTAGCAATTATCTTGACAGTTATCTCGACGTTTGACAGTGTTCTTGAATTTTGACATTTATCTTGAATTTGGACTTATCTTGACTGCTGTCGAACATTTTGCCATTTCATAATCGCATGTATAAGGAACTCACGTAAAATATTTTTTTGCACATAAAATATTTTTAGCACTATTTTGATTCCGATTATTTAGAATGCTGTTTCTATTTTTGGAAACGAATTTGATTGATCCGTCCTGTTAATTCCTATAATTAACTGATCACTATTAAATTCATTGCTTATTATTGAAATTATCCTTCATCATTAAGCTGATTTATCACGTTTTAACAGAATGCAGTAAGAACACTCTTAAAGTTCAAACTGTCATTTGTCAACATGACTCACAGGTACTAGCAATTATCTTGACATTTATCTAGACTTTTGACAGTGTTCTTGAATTTTGACATTTATCTTGACTTCTCTGTCGAACATTTGACCATTTCATAATCGCAGGTGTAAGGAACTCACGTAAAATATTTTTTTGCACATAAAATATTTTTAGCACTATTTTGATTCCGATTATTTAGAATGCTGTTTCTATTTTTGGAAACGAGTTTGATTGATCCGTCCTGTTAATTCCTATAATTAACTGATCACTATTAAATTCATTGCTTATTATGGAAACTATCTTTCAGCATTAAGCTGACTTATCACGTTTTGAGAAAATGCAATAAGAGCACTCTTAAACTTCAAACTGACATGTGTCAACATGACTCACAGGTACTAGCAATTATCTTGACAGTTATCTCGACGTTTGACAGTGTTCTTGAATTTTGACATTTATCTTGAATTTGGACTTATCTTGACTGCTGTCGAACATTTTGCCATTTCATAATCGCATGTATAAGGAACTCACGTAAAATATTTTTTTGCACATAAAATATTTTTAGCACTATTTTGATTCCGATTATTTAGAATGCTGTTTCTATTTTTGGAAACGAATTTGATTGATCCGTCCTGTTAATTCCTATAATTAACTGATCACTATTAAATTCATTGCTTATTATTGAAATTATCCTTCATCATTGAGCTGATTTATCACGTTTTAACAGAATGCAGTAAGAACACTCTTAAAGTTCAAACTGTCATTTGTCAACATGACTCACAGGTACTAGCAATTATCTTGACATTTATCTCGACTTTTGACAGTGTTCTTGAATTTTGACATTTATCTTGAATTTGGACTTATCTTGACTGCTGTCGAACATTTTGCCATTTCATAATCGCATGTATAAGGAACTCACGTAAAATATTTTTTTGCACATAAAATATTTTTAGCACTATTTTGATTCCGATTATTTAGAATGCTGTTTCTATTTTTGGAAACGAATTTGATTGATCCGTCCTGTTAATTCCTATAATTAACTGATCACTATTAAATTCATTGCTTATTATTGAAATTATCCTTCATCATTAAGCTGATTTATCACGTTTTAACAGAATGCAGTAAGAACACTCTTAAAGTTCAAACTGTCATTTGTCAACATGACTCACAGGTACTAGCGATTATCTTGACATTTATCTCGACTTTTGACAGTGTTCTTGAATTTTGACATTTATCTTGACTTTTCTGTCCAACATTTGGCCATTTCATAATCGCAGGTGTAAGGAACTCACGTAAAATATTTCTTCACACATAAAATATTTACATTAACAACATTTTGATTCCGCTTATTTAGAATGCTGTTTCAATTTTTGGAAACGAATTCGATTCCGTCCTGTTAATTTCTATATGAAATTGTTCACTTCATTCTATGGTAATGAAAAAATTTGGTTTTGTTTCTAGAATCCGCATGCTTTCAAAACAAAAGTAAAAAGTTTTATTTTCAAAAGAAATTCTTAAAAGTGATAACTACACAAAATAAGAAAAAAACATAAGAAAATATTTGCCTATGAATTATAAAAATATTTTTTGATGCAAATTTTGGGACAATAAAGAAAAATCCACTTTGATCGTTGACTAATGTATTCTACATGTTTTTTTTCGAGAATATTAAAGAATAGTTGATTATACAGATTTCTTGGAAGTAAAAAGGGTGTGGATCCTGAAATATCCACAAATGATTATTTTTTTAGTTGAAAACGTCTTGTAAATATTGCTTCATCGACTAAGATAAGCTGTCAGCTGTCAATATTGTTTGAATGCATAAGCCAACTTTATATTGTGAGAATTAAAAATTCCATTAGTAGCACGAAACTATCGTCTATTTGTCATGTGAAATTTTTTTTTTTATAAATTTTCTATTTAGTTCATATAATTCTACACACAAAAAAGATAGACTTCGATTTACCTGCGCAAAAGGCTGTAAGTAATTATTGATGACAAATTCACATTCATCATGAAAACTATAGCAACATCAATTTTCAAATTGATTCTATAAAAACTTGCCTAATTATTGGCAAATTTAGAAATAAAATAATTAATTTGAACTTATTCGGCAATATTTGTATAAGGCACTCTACAAGTAATTCTTATATTTAAGGCTATTTCCAGATTTCTCATTCTTAACGACTCGCTCTGTATAATCTAATTCAATAACTGAACTAGTATTTTCACATTAGTATGGTATAAATGCTGTAATCAAAAACTACCGGTAATTTGTTTTCTTCCTGTGTCGTGCCCTATGAGTACTTGCCGCCGGATCAAACCGTTTGTAGGGAATATTATCTCGGCGGTATGAAGCGTTTGAGATATGCTGTGCATAGGAAATCTGAGACCTGATTTGTGGGCAGACGACAATTGGATTTTGCACATTAATAACGCGCCATGCCGCAAAGCGCGAATGGTACTGTATTATTTGATGAAACACTGCGCCCATATTCATCAATCCGAGGTCAAAAGTAATTATGTCCATCCGATCCGTCTAACTTTCGAATGAAAAGAGCTAAAGCTTTGAAGCTTCCAGGGAAGGTTTTGGGTTAATCGTTTCGGTGTGTTATTTTCAAGAAGTACTCATTTAGGTATTATGGTTCGATTTTCTTAAAGTAACCATTTTTGCGTGCTTATACCAGGGAACCGCTCGCTATCGTTTCACTGAAATGTCTGTAATTTTCGAATTTTGAACCGAAAATGGTCTTTAACGGCTAGGCTGAACTAAGATATAATTAAAAGTAATTCAGTCCGGCCGTCCGTTCCTAAACACGCTAACTCTCGAACGGAAAAAGTTAGAGCCTCGAAACTTTTAGATTAGGTTTGGAGTCTAAATTCCACGGTGAAGTTCGTTATTGGGCAAAATCGGTTCAATAGTTTCGCAGTTATTTACGTTTGACAAATTTTTATATATATCCTAATATTTTCGAAACTACATATTGGATAGACCTGAAATGCAGCATTTAGAAGTAGAATAATAAAGTGCATGTTCGTGCAAAATTTCGCGAGGATCGTATAATTAGAAGACCAAAAAAAAAAAAATTTGTGAGGATCGTGGGTGATATGAATTAGCGCGCAAAAGCTCCTGACTTCATGCACTGATTTTGGTGAAATGATTACAACAATTTCTAAACATTGTTGAAGCTTGTATCTTTCCATAATTAAATGGCATAACCTACTGGACACAAATGACATGGGAAATGTCAAAAATAATATACAGTATTGACAGTATAACCATTTAAAATTATATCATTCCTACTGAAAAATCCTTTACCAGAAGAGTTTGAAATCAATTCTTAACTAACTTATATTTTATATATTGCAGCCTGCGAAAACATTTATTTTGAAAACTGCAAAAATTGTCAAACAAATAAAACCTTCAATAGTTCCTGTGCCAGTGGTTAAATCAGAACCTACCGATATTATCGTCGAAGAACACCATTTAGGCAATTTCGATGAAAATGCGGAATTACTAGACGAGCATGGAGAAAATATCGACAACTCAGACGTATTCGAAGACGCTGATGCTGACGAGGACCAACTGCTCAGTGAACCCTTCTTCCAAAATGGCGTGAAATATGAAGAACAAGAATTTGTGGATGAAGTGACCCTGGAAGACAATGTCAACGAGGTTACCATTGAAGAACAAGATATTCCTGTACAAGAACACGTAGAAGAAATTGTTATCGGGGATATTGAAGAATGTGAATTTGAAGTTTCCGAATAGGATTTTTCAATCAGTTTCTTCAGTGTTCTGGGTTGGGTAGGTAATTTTTGTCCGTATTTGCAAATGAATTTTCCTTGAAGAAAATTGTTTCATATTCTTCTTCTGACTTGAAAGGTATTCATTTCCACCGAAATTTCTGCTTTTATTTGAGAATTGATTTATGTGATTTCTCTGAGTTTTTTTTTGTGATGTGGATTATTATAGTGATTTGGCGATAACACTTTTCAGTTAAAAGTTTTAGAATTATCTATTAAATATGAAGCTCAATCAAACTTAGCGACACCCACTAACAACTATAAGTTGATGTGTATACTTAAAATATTACTTGAGAAATTAGTGTGGATCATCAGAGTGTAACTATGGACAAAAAAAAATATCTAAAAAAAGGTGTAAATTAAGTTTTAATATATTTTAAGTGCATTTACATAGTGTTCAAATTCCTAAGTAATTGGTTATGACGCTTCATTTCATTTAAATATTTTATAAACAATTGTTTGAGAGTCACCATCTTATTCCTAATATTCAAATTATTGGAAATAAAAATGATGCAATGATCATATGGAGTTGTGTGTTTTTTAGCCAATTCTCTAGGGTGAGATTTAGGTTAAAGTATCAAGGGTTGGAAATAACCTGCTATGCAATACCATATATGCAAATTGTTTTCAAAGCTGAGGCTTTTTGACTGGAGTTTTTTTTAAATTGCTGAATTTCCTTTAAACTATCACATGGTCAGGCAAACTTGATCTTGATCTAATGATCAAGTCACCTAATGGTGACCATCAGGTTCTGCAAATATTTTGAGAATTCGTTGAATTTATTTGAGAATATTTACAAATTTGATGCGTTGTGTGTTCTGACATAAGAGTGGCTGAAATTGACGAAGAAGTTTCAGGAATATATGTAAGTGTTACAGAAACAAAGTGAAAGCAAGAGATTTCTTAAATACATAATATAAAGTACTCCTCTTCAATAGTCACTACTTCAATTACTTTTATAGATTTGTCTGAATGTATAGCCTTCGGAAATTATAAAACCCCACAAATGATGAAAGGGAAAAAACGAAATCCCTTGCAGTTGAGTTTAAATGAGGAAATAATTATTTATATTGTGGGAAATACATGAATACCAGTTTCATTTCATGTCGTTTCATTGGATAACAGAGTTCTTCAGTCCTATTATATAAATGCAGGATATTTTCAAAGGTCAGTGTTATTTTTAACAGAAGGCAGAATCGTCAAAATAAAAAATCATGTGGCAAGGAATTTCGTATATAAAAATTTAGATTGAGAGTCTGAAGTCAAGTGATTAGTCCACACTTCAGAATGTGTCGGATAGAAAAATCTCTGTTGAAAAAGTCAGTATATTTGACGTAACTTTTTATTTCATTTAGCATTGCCAAAACTGTTACAAATATATTGAAAATACGTAAATATATTGGTAGTTTTTAAGAAATATCAAGACCTGTATCAGCATTGAGCAAAAATGGATGGAAAAATTATGAAAATTAGTGACAAGGAGCGTACCACAAGTAGCGATCCTTTATTTACACTATCCAAGAGCAGTTTCATCATCTTGTTTAAGAACGGTTTATTTTGATGACTTTTATGACCTGTTGAAAAAAGGCTGACTTTTGAAAATGCTCATATGTAATAGAAGTATTTAAAGTGCTTATTTTGCGGTATTTTGTTAATAGGTCCTATAGGAAAAAATATTCAGTAATATTGTTTCTTTTATTACAATTGAGGAACTGCACTGACTTATTTAATATAGAATTTTGAATTAAAAAAAATTGTGATTGTATATAAAAATGACGGTATTAGCTTTCGATATAACATTTTTAATCTAAGAAATAAATAATACATGCATGGCACTTGGTTCACATTAATCCTATATCCCAAGTAAACATCATAAACGATGGAAAAGTAAATGATCAAGATTACTTACCTAGGCATCATACTTTGAAAAAATAAAATTGTGAATCGTGTATTTGAAGTACCTTCCATCATTGTTTAGAAATCTCAATATAAAAACTTTATATACAATAAAGTAATAGTTAATTATTTCATTCTTTGCAAATACCGCATAAATCAAAATATGAAAAAAAGAACTCAAATGATTTAGTTCTAGGATTTTTATCTCTCTGTGAGTAAATTTATATGATATAATTATCCTGAAACAAGCTAATATTTCAAATAAGTGGCGATCTAAGAAATATCCTACATTTGAAAACTTTCGAAAATGCCTAGCTTTTTTATGCCTATAAAATAATTCATTTGAGAACCAAGGATACTTGATAATTCTCTGGGCTAAAGGTTGTTGCATCTTTATTTATCGTTGTTCCGATAGGATGATTTTTCTCTTTCCTACATGGAAAGACATAGTTTGACGTATCCCCTCTTAATCTATTCATTTTTGAATCATTCTAAATATTTTCAAAGTTTTCTAAGTTGTCTTAATGATTTTATAAGTTCAGCTAGTATCTGACATGACAGTATAGTGAACATATTAGGAAGAATGTTGTGCGCTTCAGTTGAGATCTTAATGAAGTAGTGTAGTCAAGTTCCTCACAATTTCAAGCTAGCTTATAACATCGCCATTTTGAATTACATACACTTGTTCCAACAGATGCTAGCACCACCTCTTGGAAAAACAGTAAAAACTTATTTAAGTTTCATATAATATTTCCACATCCTATATAACAAAATTTTGAATTCCCTTAATTGTTTATAAAACTTCTCTAGCCTTCAATTTAATTATATAATAATTTGTTTTAATGATCTTAACCTATTCTAACCTGAAATGGCTTGTATATATTTCATTTGGCTTCTAGATACATATCTTGTAATGTTGAATAAATCCAATGTTTTTATAAGGACATAAAAATGTATACAATAATTAAGACATTGATGAAGGTTTTGTGATTCATTTAATTACTAGGTGATTGCTTAAGGTGTAATATTAGATGATTTCTGTAATGAATTTATTTCTGATAATGTAAATTTTGTTATGTAGTTAGTTACGTTATTTAATTAGTTTGTATTAATATTTATAAAAAAGAACTTTATACCTTCAATTTGAATTGTTGAAGATTTTATTTCATTTTGTATATTTTATGAATGTATAGATAGAGTAAGTCAGTAATGATATGTTGAAATTAATTGGCACACCATTTCTTAGGTTTTGTACAAAGTTATATAGTGAAGACCCAGTGCCCTGTCAGATATATAAAAAGGTTATACTTTATATAACATTTTTAATTGTATTATCACTAGCTTAGGAAAGAATATGTATAAATAAATAAATTATAAATTTCAAGGTTTGTTCTTCATATTAATGAGATGAACGATTGTGTCCATACCCTGTTATCTGTTTAAATTACTATTGATTAGGTTGAACTCCAAGTGTTGTTAACTGAAGTCAAAATGCTCTTTAAAACAGTTTTAACTTTTATATTCTATTTGAATTATTTGTCTGACAGGTGCTGATTCTTGGATCGGGTTAATGGAATTATCTTGAAATCAATTGACTATCTACCTAGTCTTTGTACCGAGCATAGTTTTAATGAAATTCGATTCAAGATTTTGCTTACGATGATTACTATGCATAAACATAAGTTTTCAAATGAGTGTTTCAGTCTATAATAATAAAGCAGTAAGAAGCCTCATGGTAACAAGCTCTGGAAGAGGAAAATGCTAGAAAGTTTTTTTTCCGGTGGAACTTCCAAATAATTACGAATACCGAGTACGAGTCGAATGTTGAAATACCGATCTAACAAGTAAAAGCATTTTCATTCCTGTATGATTTACCGTTTTTTGAAAATAAAGAAAATGTGGCATTTCTCAATTTTGTCAGATTTTCGCAGATCACAAACAAGTATACTTTCCTCTCGTTATAAAAGTCGTATTGGTTCAGTTGAACTATCAGAAAAAAATTTTATCGATCGAATAGGTAGACCAATCAACTACACCATGTGCAAATTAAGATAATTACTATGCTTGAGATGAAGGCCAAATTTGATTCCAAAAACCCGGCCTTAGTATTATATTTTAAGATATTTTAATTTTGTGCTTTGACAGAACCATCATCTATGTGATTTCTAGTTTCTACATTTGAAGAAATATTAATTGAAAGTACATGGACAGCATATTTTTTAAAAAAATTTTATTTAATGTACTACATACTTCTTGATGTGTGCCCCATGTACACTTCTATAATAACAATAATAAAAATATACTTCAGAAACAATTAACTTATCATTTTTAAGTACAAAGTTAAAATAAAAATGTTATCAAGTGATTCCATGTGAATGAATAATTTTTCAGTTTGGAAACCATACAATATTCATAACTATTAAAATGTATCATTTCGTAATATTTGCACTTGATAATATTTTTCGTAACAATAACTGCGAACAAGACACAATTGAATATTTTTCTTGTATAATCACAGATTCTTCAATGTTCTTCTATATAAAAGGTGTATTTATTTTAGATCAGTTATGCCAAAAAGTGTCAAATCCACAAGACTATGAAACAAAATAGGCACAATTTTTGAAAACTGTCCAGTGTATATTGTTAGCAGAATTTGTAAATATTTTCGAAAATAAAATGTATTCACATGAAGTTTATATTTGATCTCAAAATGATATTTAATCTACGAATTTCAGACATTATGCAAAATTTAGTTAACTTTATTAACACCTTTCACTTCTTTCTTCTATCCTATTCTTATCAATCTATTTATGTATTCATTGAGTTCAGGTACCGGAGTGAAAAAGCAATCATTGAAAAATATATAGGATCCAAGTTGCAGTTAAGTATTCAAAGGCGGATTTTGATCTGGAGGTCGGTGCAAAATTTTCAATGTTTTTAATATTCCTTTTGTTGTATCTTTTGGGAAATTTTTATATCCAAGTGGCGGCATAAATTAAGTCCTCAAAAATTTTCTGCCAGCTTGTGCAACTTAAAATTTTAAATTGTTTTTTTTTTCATCTGGACCTGATATTTTGCACAAAATAGTCCTTACGGCCAAGAAATATTTTTGGTTATAATTACAATTTTTCCTAACCCCAACCTCCATAAGTTTGCCTTTGTAAATAATAAAAATCATGAAAACGAATATATAAATCTTCCACATTTACTTTCATCTGTTAAAAATTTTACAAGTTGTAAAAACAACTAGCAAAAAATGTTAGCAAGGAGCATTTTACCAGAAATAAGGAAGTTGCAAGGAATGATTGATTCCAAACTCCTGCTCAAGTTTTTTATCCAATTCTAGTTTTCCACTAAAATCAATATCTGCCTCTAAAGTCCACATATTTCATCTAACAACATTTATCTATTTTTCGTTTCAGTAATGGAAGTTGAAAATTAAATTTGTGTTTAACATCGAAATTTGTAACTTAAATTGGTGCTTTCTGTTTCTACTTGAAAAAAATGCGACTAAATATTGCGAAACAAAATTGTATTAATCTAAGACACCCAATTTAAAACATTTTTCAACAATTAGACACTTTGGGAAATTGGTTTATCCGGAGAACTGACGGAATGGGCAATTTTATTTGCTATAACTATTTCCTAAAAGCTAAGATGGTAAGAAAAAAATCAAAATGATAATGATTGCTGATGTCCTTAGTAGTTTAACATTGACTTATGAAGAGTAGAGCTAAGGGTTGATAATTTATAGCAAAATGGCCCATCTCAATGAAATCATCATTCCAGCTGATAAGAGTGCAGCTATAGGAACTGTCACAACCCAGGCAAATATAATATTTCTGAAAAAAAACGGTTAGTTATGAAATGATGTCACAAATGCTGATCACAAGATCGAAACTTTACAGGTTTGTGAAATAAATCGAATGTTTTTTGTAGAAACTCGAAAACTTATAAATCACGAGGTATGTGCATTTTCAGTGAATGTTAAAAAACTCACACGAAGCACTTATATTGAAAATTAAATTCACTACATAAAATTAAAATTACACACATCGTCAAAAGACTTGGCCCCCTATGTTTCTCAAGATATAAACAACGTATGTTCTGGAAATGAGATGAATATTTTCCTCTATTTCAACTGCAATATATTTGATTGAAAATCCTTTGTTTGGTACTCTTTATTTTATGCAGGATGAGACAAAATAGGAAAAATGTGAAAAAATCTAAATTTATCGATTATTTATTTTTGATTAATTATAGTTAATCCACAACTGAATCCAAATTCAATAGTCCGTATTACCACCTCTTCTTTCAATCAACTGCCCAATACATCTAGGTATCCCACGAATAAAGTCATTAATGAAATTTTACGGCATATCGTTCCATTCTTCCTGAAGGGCTAAACTCAATTCTTGAAAAGTTGAAGGTGGGTTTTGGCGATGGGATATTGCTCTCTCTAAGTAATCCCATACGTGCTCAATTGGATTCATGTCTGGTGAGTTTGCTGGTTAGTTCATTCTCTGGATATTGTTCTCTTGAAGAATGTTTTGAACCCTTCGTATGCGGTGTGGAGGGGCGTTATCATCCTGATGAACGAAATTATCCCCAAATTCGTTGCGCAGAGGAACAATGATTGGTTCATTGATGTTTTCTACGTAGATGGCACCAGTCATTGTTCGTTCAAGGATAATAAGGGGGGTACGACCACCAAACATTATACCCCCAGCACATTATTGATCCGCCTTGAAAGGGCACAACTTCCTGGGCGAAATTGAGTCGCTGTAGTCTGCCTGGACCTCTCCAAACCCTTTCTCTACGACTATCACTTTGTAAACCTAATCGTAACTCGTCTGAAAAAAGTACGTTGCGCGATTGTGGTAAAAGACAGTCTTGGTGGTGTTCTGCTCATTGCCGACGGGTAGCTCTACGTCCAGGTGATAGCCGAGGTACTCTTAAAGTTCTTCTTGTCCTTAAATTTGAGGAATGCAACCGTCTCCTTATGGTACTTGTTGAGACTACCCGTCTATAGGTCCTCAAAAAATTATTTTCGAAGGGCTGTTGCTCTTCAGCTAAAATTTGCGATATAATGGCCTTGCAGATGTTACACTGGGTCGACCAGGCACCGGCCTTCGGGCAACGCTGCCGGTTTCCAGGAAAGGGCCACTATGCGCCTTACTGAAGTCCGTGGAATATTCAAATTTTGCACAATCTGGTTGTTCGACAAAGCTTCTTGATGTAGGGCTACGATTCTTTCCCGGTCAAACTGAGAAATTGGATGTCCCGGCATTTTCCACGGAATATTCTCAATATTACAACTCTTGTTATTCGATGAAAACTGATTAACTTCGAATACACCTGTATTCTCCCGAACAAGAAAATATTTTTGCTGGTTCATTGTCTTCATTTAGGTGATAAGATAGTGAAGATTCCACACAACAAAATTGTCATGTTAGATTCAACAAGTTGAGAGTTGATAGGGAGGGGCCCAAGACTTTTGACGATGTGTGTACATAACTTTATGTTCTCGTCGTATCCTTGTTTTTTACTTTAACCGGATTAATTCTGAGTTCAACACCTGAACTCTTTACAGGAAGAAAAGTCTTCTTTAACGAAAAGAAATGGGCGACCAAAAGCCAAGAACGCCTCAGCACTATCTGAGGATCCTCGCTGACTCCAAGATACCTGAGTGAGACCTTGAAGAAATCCCTATAACTAGATCAATTACCCATACATCCAGGTAGTACAGACCATCTTCAAAGACAATCACCTGGAAGATTTAGCAGCCCACGCAAACAACATCTCTGAGGCCACCAAACTATCAATCCTCCAGATTTCTGAGGCGAATTGCATCCAAACCATGAAAAGCTCTTATGAAAATTAAGATGGCACAACCTGAGACTGAAAGAAGAACAAGTATCCCTACAAACTGAGCTCGCAGCACCCGAGCAACGTACAACGTTCAGCTCAAGAAAGTTGCCTCTGTTGGTACCACTGGCGGTTCTGAAGCAGCGCAACAAAGTATTACAGCCATACTCCTTCACTTCGAGATGTATGTAAGGAACCGTTAAAGTACCGCGAATTACTTACGGAAGTTTCTGACAACTAGACCAAAGGAGGCCTCTATAAATATTAAACACGAAACAGGGCACCACATATAGACGTTAATCGGACCAGCCCTAACCCCAGCGCTTGAAATCAAACTAACTCAAGGCAGCCAAAAAGAAATTTGAAGCCATACTCAAAATTTGTGTAACAATTCAGCTACAACTATATTTTAAAATGCCCGAGCCCAGTCGGTTTAACTGGGTCGTGAGCCTGATCTCACAATTCTACCAAATGAAAAGACACAACTCCCTGACAAACAAGTCACTCGTTTAATTTACCACAAGTAATTTTTCTTACAAATTACATATATACATTTAAAAGAAATATACAATTTACTATCTTACACTAGAGTAAGTTTCAATAATATTATTACCGATAAAAGTAGAAAAATATATATATATATATATATATATATATATATATATATATATATATATATATATATAAAAATGGGAATGTTATTATTAATATATACAAAAATTTGAAGTTCCTTGATGTGATATGAATATATACAAAATTTCTCAATATTACTTCCCTGGTTGGTTTAGAATACAGGCTAATGTTTTGCCAATCAAAACAGGTGGTGGTTTTGTAGGTCGTCTCAAGCAGGGTGTTATGTAGTTCTTTGAACTTAATAGCTTCAACGTCTTCGGGCAACCAGTGTACGTGTAACTATTCCTCACCAAGAAAACTTCCAAACTCCAGGAACAAATAACAGGAAAATAATCCAAGAGAAATCCAGGAAAAATATTCCATAAAACAAACCAGAAAAAGATAATCCAAAAATAATTCCAGGAAAAGATAGTCCAAAAAAATCGTTCGATCCCCCAAAAGCATATTACAAATGGCTTCAAAAGAGACAACCTACGACTGGAGACCATGTGAGGATTTTCCTGTGCTAAACGCTCGCACTGTCCATGATTTCACCCACATTCTACAGGAAAAAAGGATCTTCCAACTTGAATTTAATAAGAGCCCAAAATCAGTTCCCAGTGGCTGAAGCAGATATCCCAAAGATGGCCATCACGGTACATTTTGGATTGTTTGAATTTCCATTTATGTCTTTGGAGTACGGAATGCCACCCGACCTTCCACATATTTATCGACAAAATATTGTGAGGACCCAATTTCTGCTTGAATTACCATACATCGATGACCTACTGTACATCTCAACTTTCGAGGAAGAGCATGCAAGACAATCGATGTTCATCTTTGCGAGATTATTCAATGAAACTTAACTTTCCAAATATGTTTTCTGCCAACCAAAAGTGAAGTTCCTAGGGTACCCCATCTCTGCTGAAGAAACACTATCAGACAATGTCAACGACAACCTAGAGTACTCCCAGTCACCCAATACCAAGAACCTGCAGAGGTTTGATGAACTTCTACCTACGTGTCATTCCCCACATATCATAAACTCGTTAATCTCTGGACTCAAGCATCCTCACTGACTTACAAGATCAGATTTTAAGGTTAACTGGAAAAACTAAAAGCTGAAACGGTATTCAAGAAATACAAAAGAAAGCTTCAAATGCCACACGTATCAATCATGAAATTAGGAGTAAACTATATTTGCTGTAGATTCATTGCTTCTGTAGCGACCACCTTATCTGCTTCTCGGCCAGAATCCTGCCTTGCTCTGTTGCAGTTTGACCGATGTATCAAATAGAGGACACGATAAGTACTAAAATTCCTGACTGACCGTCCCCGTCGAGCTTAAGTAGGACACGTGAATTCTACCAGAAGAGTTATTGGCTATTTTGAGGATACCTCTTTTCCAAGTGACTACACAGCAGTCTCCACAGTCCACCCCTAGAGGTAGAAAGTGTGATAAGGATTACGTCATATCATCGCGCGTGGCGAGAACCCCCCCGAAGAGATGAACCCACTAGCTTCCAGTTTGGGCCCCGACTCGAAAGCCAGAACCGTCTGACTAGTAGCAGCGAAGCACTATCCAATCCCTACTGGCTCAGCAGGTCAGTACCCGAGTACAAACGATTTTTCATATACCTTTACTAAACAAAAGAAATCGAAGAAAACAACAACGAATAATAATAACATAAATATTTGGTAATAATATATGTAAGCGGTTTCGAAGTGGCTTCCTTTGGTGAAGGTACATAGCTTCAGAAGCTTCTTGAAATTTTCGGCAAAGGGCCGCAGCTCTTCGGGCTTTAATCGGTCTCATTCTTGGCGCATGAATTTCTTCAGCGGCTGCAAACTTATATGGTGTTTAGCTCCAAAATCGACCACACGCTGTAGTACATTTTGGTGAGATCCGGCGAGTAGGCGGTCTTTCTACAGATGTCGTGAAACGTGAATTCTAGCAGGTAATGTTATTGGCATGTTGAGCCAAGCTCTTAACCAAGTAACTACTCAGCAGTCTCCACAGTCCACCCCAAGAGGTAGAAAGTGTGATAAGGATCACGCCATATCATCGCGCGAAGCGAGAACCCCTCCGAAGAGATGAACCCACTAGCTTCCAGTTTGGGCCCCGACTCGAAAGCCAGAACCGTCTGACTAGTAGCAGCGAAGCACTATCCAATCCCTACTGGCTCAGCAGGTCAGTACCCGAGTTGGTTTGAGACGCAACTCACCCGCCGGAGGGAATTCTTATCCATTCAACCGAACGCAGTCCCATGAACTAAGATAAACTCAAGATTGACGACTACAATTGATCCTGGTACGAGCACCGTCTAGCGGCCTGTATGTCCTGACTCACCGAACCCATGTGAGCTCATTTGATTGATCCTGGCGTCAAGCACTAATGGCGGAGCCATTTCGTCGAGATCCACAAAACATAAATTGTTACGCATAGATCCAGGGGCCAGGACAGGTCGGTCGAACCGTCAGGTCCCGCTAAACCCCGAGTCGTTTCATGAGAATATCCCGAACATGGAGGTCTGCGAACAGATAAATGAAATACCCCCCTAGTCCAGCATGCGGACTTTCAACCACTGCCCCCTCGAGTCCAACACCAATGGGGTGGCCAGGTGCTACAAGTAACACCTGTGGGCAAACCACCCCCCCGAGGTAACGCAGTATGCTACATAACGCACTCGGCCATTACACAGAATCCGGAGATTCATACTGCGATAGGGTAGAGTACGCCAGTTTTAAGGGAGAAGCCCTGTGCTGCGACAGACTCCCTTGTCACTGAGTTAATCAACCGGCTCAGCCCTCCATTTCACCTGAGCGGCAAAACTAGGGCCCCATTCGGAGATCTTCCACCATACAGGTCCAGTGACTGGCGCGAAATGGCATTACGTTAGACACCAAGACTTAATCCTCCATTTCGCCGGGACGAAACTAGGGTCCTAATCATGAGAGCGCCCCCATCACGTCAAGATCTAATGTCTGGGGGGCGGCTTAAGTAGGACAAGGCACACAGAGTTCAACGACCGTTCCAAAGTCGAACACAGGGTCACTGGCCGAAGAGATCAGGTGCGCATACTCGGAACGAAACGCCATCTCCCTAATTAAGAGGTGGAAGCTCCCTCATAACACCCCCATTCCTTAAGAGCTTCATTGGTGACCCTGACGTGATTTGGGGGGTTTGCTTCAAGAGCAAACCAACCCATTCATTTAGAGGCCCTAATTACCCGATCCATTCATTCCGAAGCAACCTTTCCTTTCATTCCACAGATCCCCGCTGGAGATGGCACCGCGACTAGACCAGCGGCGGAATGTTTCCTTGCCCGATCCCATCGCCCTATTCCGTGACCTTATCAACGCTCACTGGAGGGGAAGTGTGTAGTGACCACCTTCTTCGCTCCTCGTCCAGAATCCTGCCTTGCTCTGTTGCAGCTTGACCGGCGTATCATATGGAGGACACGACTAGTCTTAAAATTCCTGAGCGACCGTCTCCGCCGAAATTAAGTAGAACAAGGCATACAGCGTTCAACGATCTTTCCAAAGTGGAACACATGGTCACTGGCGTTACAGGCAGCGATGCGCACCACGCCTGTCTGAAGAGTTCAGGTGCGCACGCCCGGAACGAAATGGCGTCTCCCCTAATAACACCCGCATTCCTTAAGTGCTTTACGTCCTAAGACGAATACGAAACCGTCATTGATCATAAAGACCTTCGTTGAAGATTTTCGATTTTAATATAGCCATTAAAAGTGTTAAATACCTGAACAAACTCCAGTCCACACCTTTCTTTGAACTGCTGAAGTAACCAACAAATACAACTGATCCCACTTTACAATGCGTTGTTGATATGGGTATACCTATCTTACTGGCCAATAATACTGTGAAGGCTGCACCGATTTCGATTGTAAACCCACTGAAAAAGATTAAAAAATAAGTTTCACAACATGCGTATATTACAGTTCGAAAAATCATAATAGGGAAAGTTAGTATGATTATTTCAAGTAAATCAGTTGAACAATATATATTGAAAATTAACAATGAAGAGTTTTTTGAATATTATAGATAATAGCTGGATTAATTCTCCGGAACCTCTACAGATTTTAATCTAATAAACAGGTATGGAAAAGTCGGAAACGTATGAAATTCAATGTTAATCTAGAGGAACACGAATTTCCAGTGGAGCAGTGGAAGAATCAAAACCTCAGCGCGGTGCAATGACGAATGACGAATAAACGACTGTTCTCTCTCAATGGCAGTTGGGGGAGGGGGGATGCTTCGGTCGAAACGAGGCTCTCCTTTCAGTTCAGCAATCAGAATCATTCGCACTTCAAACGTGGAATTCGTTTGTCCATATCAGTTGAAAATAAATAGGACAATCTTATTCCATTATATGCGAGGAACTTATTTGCCACGATCAATGACACAAATAATTTCTTCTGTGAAAATGAGTACTAAGGTTGTTAATCACCATAACTGGCTCGAAAATAAAAAAAATTCTAAAAAATGCGAAATTCAAGATCGACAAATTTAAATTAAAGGTTCAAATTATCCACCTTGTTGAGCCAAACAGTAGCCTAATTTATTATAAAGAGATAATCTCATATCTCTGAGCAGATTCGGCATAGTTTCTATTTTGGCACAAAATTAGATTATTTTGAAAAAAATCTGTAATAAGCCACCACTTTGTGGGAGGTGGATGGATGGAAAATATTACTAGATTGACTTATTTACGAATGGGGTGCGAACCAATCCTAGTCGAGCGGTCCTAAGAAGGGTACGGCCTTCGCGAAAATGGAAGATGTTAATAAATTTTCTCTGTGATAACGAAAATGGCAATGAAACTCAATTATAATTATAATAAAGCTAAATTCTGAGACCAATTCGAGCCTTGCACCACGATCTTTTCTCGACGATCTTAGTTTTTCCGACGTGTCAAGACTCTCTAACAAACTCTCATTTTTTTGCGCCTTTTAATACCTCGTACGCGTCGGTTTTCTCCTTCCAAATTTTTGATGCGTTCACCCGCTCAAAATTGCAACTTGGCACTTCTCAAAATTTCAGCTCTTTGGCGAGCCACACGTGTTAATTTCGACGTCGGCGTTTTTTCTGGAAATTTCCGTTTCTAAACTCACCTGAAGGATTATGTTTACGTTTCGTACAATAAGCTCTTATGAACTTTTTAATCTGTAGTTTGTTATTATAATATATAGGCTAGAGTAAAATAATTTCCTTTCTTGAAGCCGACGTACGTGCGTGCCTCGAAAGCGAATTCCTAAGTTTTACATTAACTGGTCTGGAGTTAAGAATAAACAAATTAATTCAGAGGCAGTGAACCTCGTGTTGAATTTGCTTTTGTCCACTGAATTAATCCCTGTATCATTACAGCCCTTTCATGAATTCTAAACCTTGTTGGTTTACCACAAATCATTGGGATAAATATCTGGTGATCTAGGGCGCCATTTGTAAAAATGACACGGTCAATCTTGCAATGCCTGCATGTTCATAAACATCCACATTTCTCCATTTGTTTAATTATTTTGGAAATAGCCGAAGCCTAAGGAATCGGCGTGTCTTCAAAGGCAACAATAAATGCATTTATTTTCTCTTGAATTGATTGACCACCAGAGTACCATTTTATGATCTGAATTTTTTCTTCTACACTGAACATTTCGATTTACTTTATTTTCAACCGATATGGACAAACGAATCCCACGTTTGAAGTGCGAATTATTCTGATTGCTGAACTGAAAGCAGTGCAGAGCCGCGTTTCGATCGAAGCAACCCTCCACTAGCCACTGCCATTGAGAGAGAGCAGCCGTTTATTCGTTATCGCAACGCGCTGATGTTTTGATTCTTCCACTGTTGCACTGGTCAGTGTTCCTATGTTTTCGACTATCTTTTCCATACCTGTATGTCTATAAAGTGATAGTGTTATCTAGGGCATGTTTAAAATTTAATTCTAAATGTTTCAAGAGATTGATTTGGATTAAAATTTGTAGAGTATTTGTTTATCAACGAAATACATCGTTCAATATCATTCAGCATGGAAACCGAACATATAAATTTTCTTGATTTAACAGCTACCGGAATCAATAATTCACACGAATTTTCAATATTTCATAAACCAACATATACTGATACTATTATATACAATAAACCAAATCATCCTCCAAACCAAAAATTATCAGCATTTAATTGTATGATTCACAGGTTAGTTAACATCCCCATGAATCGAGAAAATTATATTTTTGAACTCAATATCATTAATTTGTTATGAATAAATATCTGATATGGCGATTTATTTCCTTGATTTGACAATTTAATTCCTTGATTTGACGAAACTTGGGCTTTGAATTTTATTTCTCTTATTGAACGTTGTACTAAATGCGATAAGATTGCTATGTCATTTCTGTTTGGTTTGAATCTTTCGAAGTTATTCAGTTTGAATTTGGTAATAAACTATGGCCCAACCTGAATTTGACGTTTATTATTATTTTTTTAATTTCCTTCCATTCCACATCCTTTTCTGTTGAAAAGGGCCAAAAACAAAACAAACATTGAAAATCATGATAACATAAATGGAGGTTAATTCTTGATAGAAGGTATATAAAATTATTTAAATATTTTAATATTAGCCTTCCACATATTTAATTCCAGAAAATTCTATTTAATGATTATAACTTCTGAAAATAAATTAAAATAATGTCATATAAGTACCACTTATATCAATAATGAAGGTTAATTTTATATGTCAATTGATATAAGTGGTACTTATATGACATTATTTTAATTTATTTTCAGAAGTTATAATCATTAAATATAATTTTTTGGAATTAAATATGTAGAAGGCTAATATTAAAATATTTAAATAATTGAAAATCATGGCCCAATCAGCCTAATGTCAAATGTATACAAAGTGATCTCAAAAATCATCTTGAGAACAATAACCAACCTTTTTGGATGAAAATCAACCAACTGAGCAAGCAGGATTTAGAACTGGCTACTCAACTATGGACCACCTATTCACTGTAACCCAGGTCATTCAAAAATGAAAAGAATACAACAGAAAATTGTATCTAGCATTTGTAGATTACAACAAAGCCTTTGATATGGTGCATCATACCTATCTTATAAATGCTTTAATCAATCAAGGTATACCAGAACCATACATTCATATCCTAAAACAAATTTATTACAATTGCTCAGCAGAAATCGAACTTGAAAATGTAGGAAAGCCCTTTAAAATTGAAAAAGGTGTAGGTACGTCAAGAAGACACCATTTCCCCAAAGCTATTTACAGCATTGTTAGAGCAAATATTCAGAACCATTGGTTGGGGAAGTGAACAAGGCATCAAGATCAATAGGAAGTGTTCATCTAATCTTAGATTCGCGGAAGATATTGTCCTCCTTTCACAAAGCCAAGAAGAACTTCAACAAATGTTGAATGACCTGAATACTCATAGAAGAGAAGCTGGACCAACGAAAAATGAAACTAAAACTAAAGTGATGACAAACAGCGAAGAAAAAAAATACAAATGAATGATAAAACCATTGACTATATTCAGGAATATTGTTATCTTGGCCAGCTCGTTTCTTTTAAAAATCGTCAGAACAAAGAGATTAAGAGAAGAATAGAAACCGCTTGGTGTCAGTCACTTGCGTTCATCCTGAAGGATGACTTTTATGTCTGTACTGGCTGTTCTATCATATGACGCTGAAACTTGGTCCCTGACTGAAAAACAAACACAAAAGTTAAAAGTATGTCAAAGAAGAATGGAAAGAACTTTATTAGGAATCAAATTAAAAGACCGAATAAGAAATGTAGATATCAGAAGAAAAACACAAATAAAAGAACTGTTCAAGAAAAAGTGGACTTGGACTGATCATGTAGCAAGAATGTCAACTGAAAAATGGACCAAGTTGGTGTAGGAATGGTATCCAAGAGGTGGTAGAAGAAGCCGTGGTCGTCAAGCAACACGATGGCAGGATTCTATTAAGAAAAAGAAAGGAATATTACGGACACAAATCGCTCCAAATAGGGAATAATGGAAGAAATTTGGAGAGGCCCTTGCTCCGGTTGGAGATTGACGATGATGATTCTGTCATTACATCAAAAGTAATACAGAACAATAAAAGGATATTGGGATTCTCCAATCTCAATATAGAAATTTAAGCATCCGTATGAGGATGCAATCAACTAATTGATTAAGAACAACTCACTCAGTTGAAATAGCAGGTTCGTACGTAAAAACAATTGATTACTTGAAATTTGTTAGTGCTTTACTTACGTTGACGGCGTAATAGTAGTCAAATCTTCTCCTATTGTCTGGATAACTCTTCTTCCCCACAACCAAAGACCGACAGAAATGCCGAATCCACCATAAAGAAGAACATAAATTGGGGTTTCGGACTTCTGTTGAACACTTCCTTCTGTATAGATGAGCCAAAGTGTAACGAGAGGTCCAATAGCATTGCTGAAACATAATTGTATCGTGCCAGAAGAATAATAAGGCTGTAATTACAGAAAATTTCAAATTTGAGGGGCAGGAATACACCTGATTCATTTCATATTAAAAATTCTGTTCGTCTCTGAAAGTAAAACTTCTCTCAAACTCGCTATTTTACTCCTATCAAAGTTGCACAAAAATTGATCGTTTACTTTTCTTCCAATAAGAAACATCTATATTGAAAATTATTGATAAAGGGTCTTTCATTAACAACGCCCTATTTTGTTTTGTGAAAAACTCATTATTTATTTGAAAATTATTTGAATTTTTATTTCATTATAAAATACAATGGATCCCATTAGGTTTGAAACCAAACGCATTTAAATGTCTGACACGGAACCCAATTTTCCATGACTCTCTCACATAAATCAGGTCGTAGGTTAGTAATTACTCGTTCAATATTGATCTGTAAATCGTCTAAATTTACTGGATGATTGCTTTAAACCACTGACTTATTGTAACCTCAAAGAAAGAAGTCCAATGGAGTTAAATCGCAGGAACGAGGCGGATAATTAATCAGTCCATTTCTTGAATTTTTTTTGATTTTTTCTAAGTACCAATTACTGAATACACGACTCTTCAAATATAAAAATAATAAGTTTATTCGAGCAGAAAAATGACATTGCAGTAAAAGAAAAAAAACGTATACATGATGATAATACAATTATCTGAATTAAATTATGTGCTTGAATTTCTCACATTTGAACATAAAGTTCGAATAAACAAACACCCTCACAAAGTCGAAGCTGTCCGTGAGTATAATTTTCATCTACATGACTCTACTAGAACAAAAATAAATGACAACCAAAATGTAAAAACATCTTCACTCCATACAAAACACAAACATCTCAAAATCAACAATGCACAACCCCAACAACACAGCGCAAAATCAAGGTGTGAAATCAAATAGCTTTATTATATCCTCTATTCTTCTCGAGCATAAGTTCTTGTAATTTCCTCTTAAATATACCCAAGGAATATGAAGCCAACATTTCTCTCGATAGACATTTTTGACCAATCGTTTTCTTTGCGAAATCTGTTCTTACTTTACTTGATTCTCTCGCCCTCGTTTCGTATCGTTGACTCAAAATCTCGAATCTATTGGTACCCTTTTTGTGAGTATACAGTATCATTCTGGCGAAACAGATTTTCCTGACATCCATTACCTCTCTGAACAACAGATTGGATGAAAACATGTTTTTATTTCATATTATTTTTAAAATTGTCTTCTGTAAAATCTGTAGTTCTTCCAAGTGCCTTCGCGACTTCCACCCCAGGCAACAATTCCATATGAAATCCTAGACTCGACCATTGAAAAATATCAGACCTTCAAGATATTTAGGGTAATATGCTTCTCAAATATATGAATCTACCCATCAATGATCTCATTGTGTTGCAAACATTTGTCACATGATCATGCCATCTTAAGTGAGATACTTCATCCTTTCAGTGGATTTGACCAAAATTATTTCTCCATGATTATCAATCTGCAGGCAATCAAAACGAGACAATTTGTTCTTATAACTGGTAAAGGGTAAGAACATAGTTTTTTCAAAATTTACTGTTAATAATTTATAATTGAAGCAGCTTATTATTGCCTCCATATCTGTCTCAATCCTCTGCTTGATTTCATGGCATGTCCCCGAGGAATAGAAAATCACCACATCATCTGCAAATCCCAAGATGTCCCCATCGGTCTCCATAGTTAACAAGGAGTTTAGGTAAACATTAAACAATATAGGCCCTGAAACCGTTCCCTGAGGTATACCACAGAATAATTCTTTTTCTGAACTCTCAACATCTCCAATCTTGACACATTGTCTCCGCCTTCGCAGGTATGACCGAAACAATGCGGGGCCTTTTCTCTTATGCCAGCATTTTCCAAATCCTCCAGCAACTGTTCATGATCTACAGTATCAAACGCCTTTGCGAGATCTAGGAACAAGGCCATGTCAGGAGTACCATCTCCTATAGACTCATACATTTTTTTCCGTTATTTCCGATAGGGTATCCTCTGTTGACAATCCACGACGAAATCCGAACTGACTCACATCATATTTCTCAAAGAATGTCTCGACTCTACCTTTTCTTATTTTTTCGAAAATTTTAGCAATATTGCTCATGAGAGGGACAGGTCGATAATTTGATGGCTGAGATTTATCTCCTTTCTTGTGTATAGGATTGACTACAGATCATTTAAATTCATCTGGACCTTTTCCGTTCTCTATAATTGAGTTCATCAGATGGCACAAGTGATTCGCTATTTCAAATGCAATCTCCTTTAATGTGTGCACCTTAATTCCATCTCCACCTGGAGCTTCACCATTTTTTAGACTCAGTATTGTTTCAACAATTTCCATTTCATTTGTAGGTGATAAAAATATCGATTCCGGAATAATCTTTCTTTTGTTAGGTTGTTTTATTGTTCTCTTAATTTTCCTTGCCAAATTGGGTCCGACATCTAGCAGGTAATCATTAAATATTTCTGCTATATGTTTTTGATCAGTTATTGCGTCCATCCGATATAATTTCCTTTATAATTGAAGTTTCTTGGTTGTTATTAGTTTTATTATTTATAGTTTTCCATAGATTTTGTGAATTACCCTTGTTGATCTCAATTTGGCTTCTGTGGTGATTCAATGCTGTTCTTATGATCCCATTCAAGAGATTACGATAATCAAGAAGCTGGTCTCTTAAAGTCTTATTGTCTTTATCTCTTTGGAACTGGCTCTAGAGTTGGTGTCTTCTCTTTATTGACCTCATTATTACCTTAGTGATCCATTCATGTCGCTTCAATATAGCATGTCTCTGCTTGATCCTGGTTGTATTCTTCACCAAATTGTCTCGCAAAACAGAATAGAAGAGATTCGCTGCCTTCCGAACACATCACAATTGCGCAGCACCTCCCAATCATAACTCCTCAATTCCCTCTTTAAGCATACGTAGTCAACTTTTTCGGTATATCCTCCTCTCTTCCCAAGTTGACTCTCTCGTGACACCTTCAAATTCAATATTGTAGCGCAGTGAATCGTTATATGTGTGTCCAAAATGAAGCTGGAACAGCAATCGTTCAACTCATCCACCCCCACTTCTTTGCCTTTAGGTAAATGTGATCCAGGCATGTCTTTGAGCTACCTTGGATACGAGTAGGCTCATTGATGGCTGAAATAATATTAAACTCGCTCATCACATTCAAATACTCATTCGCAACCCTGTCACCTGATAAAATATTTATGTTGATATCCCCCACCACAATATGTGCACACAAACTGTCCCTTTTTCCTATAAAATACCCATATAAGCAAGCATTAAATTGATTGGCATCCGTCGAGGGTGGTCTATGCATTGCTGATATCATTATATTTTTATTATCCTTTACTTACTTACTTATTGTATTTCCAATATTTTAACCACTGGAATTGACTTTTCTGTGTGGTATAATTTATTGAATCTTTGATATAGACAACTGTTCCATCGCATTTATTCAATTCTCCATTGTTGAATAACAAATCATAACCGCTCTTCCGGAACATGTTGGTTATTATTATCCTGATACTCCTAGATTTTCTGCGAAGATCCATCAGAAGGTTTTTTAGCTTGTGTGAGTTAGGAGTTCAGTTGTGTTCTGGGTAGGCTTTGTTACTGCGAACTTGTGCCACTTTAGGTCACAGCACTGTTAATTTTTGACCCAACACTGAAATGGTGGCCGATACCCGTCCAACTAGAAAATTTCATTTCCACCTGAACAAAGTCCGAGCATTGGGCTCGGACCTTCCGGTCACGAGCCCAATGCTCTACCATTGAGCTGCCCGCACTCATTGTGGTGGTCAAAATAGTTTCTTGTTTCAGATAGTACAATGCAGTCAAATTCCGTTTCAAACTGTTCTATGGTAACTTCTAGCAATTCAAAATTCCCTGCAATGCTTCTGATATTTTGATGAAATACTCTGAAGGTGGAGTTATTCAAATTGCAATCATTGTATTCGTTAATATCCTTCAAAGTTCAAATGATCGGTTGGTTTGAGTTGTTGGATTAAAACAATTTTGTATGGATGTAAACCAAGGTCTTTTCGTAAAATTCGCCACAAAGACGTCTGGGAGACGCCTAGTTCTTGTGAACGTCGAGAAATCGATAAATTTTGGTCTTCACGAAGACTTTTACGTACGGCAGCAATATTCCCTTCACTTTTTGTATTTCTTTGTCTCAGTGGCACTGTAACATCATGAAGTGTAAAATTTGTTCAAACTTCTTCACTAAAAGTTCAACTGTTCTTTTATCCGGACGATTATAACGACCAAAAATTGAAGTTAAAACACGTGAAGTTAAAATGACAGATCCCGATTTTTCATAATAAATTTGGATTATTTGTGAACGTTGTTGGAGTGTGTACCTGTCCATGATTAAATGGTAGACATTGACAAATACAACTGTCAGTGTCACAAATAAACAATGGCTGCCATGCTTGAGTAACGTCAATTTAAAAATGGGGCGTTCCCATTGAAAGACCCTTTATATTGTAACTTTTACTGGTTGTATTTATTTGAGTGTCACACAGTATAAAATTGATGATTCGTTAGGGATTAATAGAAAAACACAAAATTTTACCTTACATCGTTTCCACCATGAGCAAAACTCCCGAACATGGCCGTTAAAATTTGCAAAAAACTAAACAATTTTGAAACACTCTTGTTTTCGGGAATCTCCGTTTCGTCGTGCACTTCTAATGTACAAGTTCGATCGGGTTGCAACTGCACTGTACTTTTGTTCATTATCAACGGTACGCCACTGGAACTCGGCGACAACACGGGATTGACGTCTACTTTGCTTTCGACTAGTTTGAGCTCCTTAGGTCTTTCTGGTTGCTTTTGGACGTTTGGCTCTTTGGCAGGAGTATAACCGTTTTTGCTGTCTGCTGTTTGGATTGGAAAAATGTACTTTGCAGCAGTTAGTTTGTTTTCCATTGCTTGTAACTCCGTAGTTTCTGAGATCACAGTTAATTGACGTTCTAAATTCGCTGAATGCCTCTTTCTGGGACTTCCCTCTGGAGAAGTATCTAAAACATTTTTAAAGTAATGATTTTCTGGTTTAATGGTTCAAAATTAATATTATAAAATGAATGAGTGGCCTTGAATCAGAGCTTTAGAAGGAAAACTATTTATTGTCTTCTTCTTCATTTTCGAACTTCATCCTTAACTATATTGTGGCGACGTGCTGCGTCCTGGACCAGAATTCTACTCTGCTGTGCTGCAGCTTCCTAGCGTATCACATAGATGACGCGACCTGTTTCAGATAATACCAAACTCGCCGTCCTCACCGGGCTCAAGTAGAGCAGAGTACAAGCGTTCGAAGACTGACCTTCCAACGAGAAAAAAAGGGACTGCCGTCATAGGAGGAATTGTACCCCACGCCTATCTCAAGAGTTTGGGCGGAGCAAGTCGTAACTGAAAGCCACAAGACCCCATCCTGCTCAGAGCTTCAATATATGTGACACAAAATTTGACTACACATATATTCGGACGAGCTCCACTCTGCTACAAGCGGGCATACATACATGCTCAAAATTTAAGGATTTTATATGTGAATAATCGGAAATTAACAGTTTGAATTTCAAATAGAGTAAGATAAAGGGTGTTCCAATGAAAATTTTACCCCCTCAAAACTCAGAAACGAAAAATTTTCGAAGATTTTAAAAAAACAGGTTAACTTCCGTTTTGAAGAAGACGAATTTCTATCATGTTCCGAAAAAATAACCCCCATGAAGGTGGCATCAACCCCCAACATTTTTTGAATAGGAAAGGCATGTCGAGTGTTGATTAGTTTGAAAGTTATTTATGTTCTGTACACAACCCAGTTGAAATTTTCAAAATGAGTTCATTATTCACGAAATAATGTAATATTGAACTTCCTGTGAAAAGGTGATGTTGAACAGACAGTTGAATCGTCCAAACTCAAGAACCTAAGAGTTTTGAAGAATCCAAAAATAATTTTCAGGTTCTGAGAATTTCTATGAAGACATTGTTCCGAAAAAATACCTGAGGATGGCAACAACCTCTAACATTTTTGAATAGGGAGGAGATGTTGGATGTGGTTTAGTTGAGAAGTTTTTGTGTTCTCTAAACATCGCAGTTGAAAAAGGCTAAACGAGCTTGACTGTGAGTTTTTAGGCAGACGATATTGTTAATAATCAGTGGAAACTTCGAAAATGTCTTGTATGACCTCATATAAGAGGGCCTCAGAATTATTTTACACTGATGTTTATCTGTGAAATTGAGTATAAGCCCGACAAACATCATAATCACGCCATTTACCCGAAAAATGAAACTCGAATATGAAATCCTTCTACTTGAGTAGGGACATCATAGAGCTGAAGTCAGAAGTTGAATACCCTTACACTAGATAGTAAACATCTCTCTGGATTAGGTAGCTTGAGATAACTATTATACTAGTAAGGTAATTAAGGCTCTGATGGCGTGTTAAAATCTTACGGAGAAGACTCGTAATTGCCATCTAAAATCAGTACAATGCATGTACATTATGATCGTAAGACCTTCAGGATAGTAGCTGGTTACTTCTGAGCAAATACATCTCATGTGCTGACCTTAAAGTTAAGAATTTGCTTAGAGGAATTATCTACCCAAATTAAAAACGGACAAAAGACTTCTAAAGGCAATGTACCTCCAATTGTTTCAAAGAAAATACCATTAAAGGTATACAGATCGTTCTAGAGCCGCTAATGCGACAATTCTGCTTTGTAACGTAGCATCCGAGATAAAAATGGACCTCATCACTAAAGATAATTTTTTCGATGAAAATCCGGATAATTTTGATGCATTTCAAGGATACAATCAGCGAAGAAACTACGTTGGTAGTGATCGACCGGCAAGAGTGTTAACTGAACTTTAAAAGCCTTAAGACCTCAGTCTTTATACAAAATACGGTGTAATGTCGTTTGTAGAATGCCTAATTCCGAAGATCGACGAGAAAACGACCTACCAGGGTTTTCGTCAACACTACGGCCTACAGCAAACAATATTCTCAGTTGTTCTTCAACGACGCACATGGTTTCGATTCTTCGCATCACCAACTTGTCCCAACAGCTCAAACTTTTCCTCCAGGTTAATGCCGGCAGAGAAGGTGCTTCACGAAGACCCAAAAGAGCTTTAGTTTTGCTGTGACTGGAAAATTTTCATCATTGACAGCGGGCTATTCAAAATGAAACCTCTTATTGAAAAATCCTTTGCCTATAACTTTTTTTTGATTGTCTCGGTCTTTACTTGACGGAAATTCATCTTCAATATAAGGGGCAATCACTACATGTTAACTTGTAAACTCCTGATTTTTTGTTTTTAGGAATGACGTCTTTATTATTTTTTATTAAGCTGCCTAAAGAATTAATAGTTTTAAAAGAGATGTTATATTTTTCTTTTTTTTTAAATATCTACCAATCTTTTCAGATTTTTGGCCTATGACAAAAAAAAATTTTGACAAAGAGTATAAAACCATTAAACAAATAGCTTTCAATAATGATTTTATTCCGTTAATTGTAGACAATTTACTTGATAAAATAAATTACAAGAAAGCAATATCACTTGTATATCCAAAATTTCAAAATTCAAACGAAACCAAATTTATTTCATTAACTTACATAGGCCAAAAATCTGAAAATATTGCTAGATATTTAAAGAAAAAAGAAAAATATAACATCTCTTTTAAAACTATTAATTCTTTAGGCAGCTTAATAAAAAATAATAAAGACACCATTCCTAAAAACAAAAAATCAGGAGTTTACAAGTTAACATGTAGTGATTGCCCAGGTGTATATGAGGGACAGACAGGCCGTTCATTCCAAACAAGGATACGAGAACATGAAAAATGTTACATTAATAATCAACCGAATTCAACTTATGCCAACCATTTGTTAGAGACTGGCCATAATTTTAATATGAACTATGAAATATTACATATCGAAAACAAAAGTCAGAAACTAAATCTGTTAGAAACTTTAGAGATCAATAGATATAATAAAAGACAAATTTTATTGAATGATCAAATAGATTTAAACAGATCCCTCACTTATCATTTTTCATTAATTGTATACCATCTCTTTCCACCCCTCTATTTTTTGTACCAGAGCTGTGTATTTAAGGTCATGTTTTGCATTGTATACCTCAGTTTAAATACTCACCTGATGAAGTCAAACAATTGTCGTGTAAATCAATAAAATAGCGGAAGTTAACATTTGTTTTTCTTATATTTACCTATAACCTATAAGAATATTAAATCTTACCAGAAGACTCTCCAATATTAAAATTGACTCCATTTGTCTGATTTCTGGTTTCAGCTTCCAATCGTTTACGCTGATGAGGCACTACAAACAACCATATGAGGAACATGGCAATTACTGCTATGGAAACACTTATTGTGATAGCCATCCATAATGGTATGTCGTCCATATAGAGTAATTTGGGACCATCGTGTATAATAGAAAACACATTTACAAAAATGGTGAAACTGTAAAACAGAGGAAGGGCGAAAAGTCCTGCTTCCACGGGATTTGGCTTGCCCAGGATAAATTTTTTTATTATCCAAAAAAATAGGATGGAAGTAAAACCGCTGAGCACTGGAGAAATGAACCATGATCCAACTGGAATATAATAAAAGTATTTATAATTAGTAACTCACTATCTAAGGTGGAATCAGTGATTGTAACTATTAAAATATGAACAATACAAAGTTTATACAGGATGATCCTGTGTTTCTGAGTTCTGGAGGGGTCAAATTTTCGTTGGGAAACCCTGTATGAAATTATCCATTAATTACCAGGAGAATTGATTAATTATCAATGATGAATTTAAGTTCACTTGATGAAAGCTCTAATTTAAATTTAGAAAATTATAGCTGAAAAAAAAATTCATAATCATTTTTTCCTTAACCACCCTGTAATAAGTAGGTTTTTTGAAAAATCTCCATGAAACCACCCTAAGGATAATTTTTGCGATCTTTCCAATAGTGTAGACTTAATTTTGATAGTTTTCAAGTTACGTTATATTTTTGTGTAAAAAGCGTGTGGTTTTTTGTTCAGAATGTTTTCTTGAACGGTAACTTTTAATCTTGTTATTGTGCTCAATTTTAAATATTAGAGCTGTCTGATGATTGGAAACCACCATGAAATAGGTACCTTCAATAGCTTATTATTTATATATATATATATATAAGCATTGAAAATTTTAAAAATTATATGAATTCTTTAGTCCGTCTAGAAAGTATCCGGAATTTATTATTTTTCATAATTTTAATATACTTCTTTTTCGTTACATTCTAAGATGAAAGTAATGTATAAATTAGGTTGTTTAGATAGTCGGCTATGACCAAAGTTGCACGGCAACATTATTTGTCAAATATTGTTGATTGTCAACAGGTATACAATTTATGAAATAATGTCGCAACTAGAAAAAAATATGTAGAATATCTGTATAGAAAAGGTTTCGAAACGTTAAAAAATTAGTGCAATTGACTGAACTGGGAAAAAGTGCTGTAATGAGACAATAGAGAGGATAAAAAATGGCATGGATAAGAGGCATAGACCAGTTTTAGGAATACCACGTAAGATTAAAAGAAACAATTTAAACGCTTCATTGGCCTTTGGACGACAAAATTCGCGACTGGGGTTTCGCAAATTAGCTAACAGATTTGGAAATCAACGAAATATAAAAGTATGTCCAGAAATCGTCCGTATCTCACTGAAAAGACAAGGCTACATATAAAGGAAACCAGAAAAAATTTCTATGACACCTTTACCAAAGGAACGAAGGATAGAATTTTGTCAATGTTTTCAAAAGAAAATTTTAATAATGTACTGATGTTTAGTCAAGTGTTTAGAGTTAAATGGAGGTTGTATAAGTAAATAAGATGAATATTTTGTTATAATTTTCTAATTCAAGAATTAAAAATATATACTAAATAATTACAATTGAGCTTTATTTTTTCCGGATACTTTTTAGACGGACTATAATTTATAATTCCTTAAAGCTGCTTTTGAAAAATTACATATCTTACTTCATTTCTTTCATTTCATTTTTACCAATTTTGGATCAAAATATTCTGAAATATTTCGATAACTAACCAGATTTTGATGATAAATACTTTCTTTCTGCAAAAATACAGTGATTTTTTGTTTGTTATATGAAATTTAATTTAAATGAAATATTGAAAACCAAGTTTGATGTTGACTTACCAATTTTTCCTAACGTCCACCAGTGGACTCCATTTGTTCCCCTTGCCACCAAACTATAACCCACTGTGGCTCCAACTATACTATGCGTACCCGAAATAGGTAACTTAAAAAATGTAGCAGCTATCAACCATGTTGCACTTGAACCAAGTGCGCTCAAACAACCAAGCATCAGTTCAATTTCATCATTTTTATATAAATTTACATCTAGTATTCCTTTCCTCATTGTATCTGAAACTTTGTAACCTACGGAATGAAAAGAAAATGGAATATTTGATAATCATTTATCCCTAATATATTGGGTTTTCCGATAGGATCGATGGATTTAATATAGTTAATGCACACTTTAACAACATTTGGTTATTATGCAGAAATTTTAGAAAATTATTTAAACCGAACGTGATCATCGTGAAGATTGCGGTTCATAAAAAATCGTTTTGTACGCTTTCAACTCATCAGATAATCAGAATTTTCGGAACAAACATTTTATATACAGGGTGACAAGAAAAACTTCGGACAAATTTTACTGTATTCTGGAACAAAAGTATTTTAGTGCAGCCAAATAATTTTTATTCTATTAGATTCTCTACATTTTCTTGTACTATTATGTGAATTTTCAGCTTGATATTACTTTATTTTGCAGAGTGTTATCATGTCAAACAAACGTAGTGCAATTTTGGAGCTGTTTTGTCAAGGTTAGCGTCAATGGTAAAATGTTTGTTTGCTCAATGTGCCTTGACAACCCATGTCCGAGGCAATTTGCCGTTTCAAGGAGCTTGGCCAAGATGGTCTTCGTCCAGGAAGCGGGAGAAAACGCACTGTCAATACGCCTAACAATCGCAACATCGTCAAGAAGCGAGTCAATCGAAATTGGAAGATCTCCATGAGGAAAAAACCCGTAATACCGGTGTCAACCGTGAATCCGTTCGTAAAATGTCAAAAAATGAGCTTAACCTCAAGCTCCAAAAAGTTCAACTCCAAATAGATTAAAACAAGCGCTTCAAAGGTGCCGCCAACTCCTTCGTCTCGCCACCCATCAGCAATGGAAGCGCATTCTCTTTACTGACGAGAAGCTTTTCACCGTAGAATAATTCCACAACCACCAAAACAACAGAGTGTGGTCAGCAGAGGCTCCCGGTACATTGACCATCGTCTAACATCGTCAAAATCTGCAATCTGTCATGGTCTGGAGTGGAATTTGCGCCAGCGGCAAAACACTCTTGGTTTTCGTGGATCAAGGGGTCAAAATCAATCAAGAAGTCTACCGCTGCAACATTCTCGAGGCCGTAGTACTTCCGTGGGCCCAGCAGCACTTCGGCAGCACGCATTGGACCTTTCAACAGGAGTCCGCTACGGCTCACAAAGCGAAAACAACGGAAGAATGGTCTAAGATCCATTTTCCGGTTTTTATCACATCTGCAGAATTACCTTCCCTACTCGCCGGATCTCAACCCACTGGACTACAGCGTGTGGCGATTTTGGAGCTTAAGGCGTCTGCTAAACACCACAAAAGTTTGGAGTCGCTGAAGCAATCCCTGCGCCGGAAATGGAACCGATTACCTCCCATTTCTGAAAATTTCAAGAAGCGTTTGAAGCTATGTATCGCCGCTAAAGGAAGCCACTTCGAAACCGCTTAAATATACAAACTGACAAAGAAACTGCAACATCCAGAATGAGATGTTTAGATTTTAATTTTTTTTTGGTGAAATATAGATAGTACAGAAAGGAGTAAATGATTGAAATTCGAAGAAAACAAACGAAGGGTTTACAATTTTTTTAAATAAATTTGTTAATAATGTGTTTGTCCACCGCGATTATCTATACACTCCCCAACACGTCTTGGCATTGATACAATAAGATGGTCTATTTCTTCTTGAGGGATACTGTCCCAAGCTACCTGTAGTTCATGTCAAAGAGCCGCCAAAGTCCGTGGGGGCTGGGGTAAATTTCCAAGCCTTCTACACATGATGTCTCAAACATTCTCTATGGGCGAAAGATCGGGGGATCTGGGCGGCCATGGCAACATGAGGTCGAGCATTATCTTGCTGAAATATTGGATTCTCGAGCCGGTTAAGGTAAGGGAGAACATATGACTCCACTATTTATTGAAGGTAACTCAGCGCTGTTACGTTACCTCGAATAAAGACTAAAGGTGACTTACTTACATGTGCAATAGCACCCCATACCATAACGCCTACTGTCCAGTGTACATGACGCTTAATATCAAACTGAGGTTCAGGTCTTTCTCCCCGACGTCGTTTAACCCTTTTTGGGCCATCATGTGCACCCAAAAAGAATCGAGATTCATCAGAAAAGACGACCTGATGCCATTACACATTCCAATGTTGACGTTCTCTGTACCACTGTAATCGTTGCCGGCGATGCTTAACCGCCAGAGGTAACTTAAGATGGGTCGATAATGCTGCAGTCCAAAAGACCTTATCCGGCGATAAACCGTTCGGACAGTTACAGAATGGTCTTGTTCTCCTAATCACTCATCAGCCAAAGATCGAGTTGACGCAAATCGGTCTCTAATAGCCATAAGTCTTAGACGTCGATCTTGAACTTCATTTGTGCCCCTTCGACGTCTGGTGTCTACTCTTCTTCGATTGTGGACTTTATCAAACCACGCTTGACAACATCTCATTACAGTAGTTGGATTTCTGTTCGTACCGTTAGCGATTTCTCGAAATGACAACCCCACCTCCCATAGACCAATAATTCGACCTCTTTCAAATTCACTTAGCTGGCGATAAATTCCGCGTACACGTGCTCTAGGTATTTTAACAATAACTAAACATAGACTTTGGATCTCCTCGAACAGCTGGTTTGTTGTAAAATTTACAAAAAACGACTACATATTTAAGTAACAAAAATGTTTACATGACCTTCACGATTTTTTTTTCCAAATTTTACTCCTTGCTATACTATCTATGTTTTACCAAAGAAAAATTGAAATCTAAACAGCTCCTTCTGGGTGTTGCAGTTTCTTTGTCAGTTGGTATATATTATTACCAAATGTTTATGTTATTATTATTCGTTGCTGTTTGGTTTAATTTCTTTAGTTAAATGAAAAAAAGTTTGTCCGAGGTTCTTCTTGTCACCCTGTAATAATAATAAAGCAACAAAACTAAAAAAAACAAGAGAAATTACATTGTAAGTGGTGGTAGATTGAAATCATTCTACTACGCGACTAGTCCTTTCAAAAATAACTTGCAATATGAAGAGAAAAGATTTGTCTATACAAAAATCTCAAATTGTGTTGACATTGAAGTCGAAGGTATAAGTCTAGATGTCTCATAAACGTGCAAATATCGTTTGGGTTTACCTCAGAAAGTTCTCAGGATTCTCCAATTCATCTTCTCACTCTTCTTTTGGGTTGACAATTGAAAGTTTATTTATGATAGGAACTAATTAATCATAAAGTGTTTCCCACGATTTCGAATATTTGAGAGTAGATTCCTGATCCTCCCTAAAGCAGGTGGGGACTTCTGAATACAGGGCGAGAAAAAGGAGTGAGTTCAATGTAGAGGGTCAGTGGAACCAGTCAAGCGATAGAGTTAAGCCAAGAAGGGGTAGACGTTACGCGGTACCTAGACGGCTTAGACGTCAAGAACGGAAACTTCCGAGAGTAAAGTTTGTGAAGTTCAGTAATTGTAACACCGATTATATATGAGACCTAATACGTTTGGCGGCCGAGAAGATGCCTTAGAACGACCCAAAAGCGCTTATATTTTGCGAACTGTGACTGCAAAATTTTCACCATTTTTCTAGTGAGTTTTAACAATTTCAGTGCGTTGTTGAAGGGTGTATCGTTCCATTTTTAGTAATGTCGTAGTTTTTACTTGTCAAATGTCAAAAGATGACACCTTCATAGGTGACAGCTGTTAGAAAGCGGCCTATTCAAAATGAAACCTCTTAATGGAAAAAGCTTTACCATTTCAAATATGTTTGCCTTATGTTTCAAAAACAAATTGAGCTTAATAAGAACTAAGAAGTGAGAGTATAAGCTTACTAGTAAGTTGATAAACAATTATTGTAAAAACTCACCAATTAGAATTGATCCAGCAACTTCGAATACTGTAGCCAGAATACATGCTTGAAAAATTGTCAACACCTTGGATCCCACGCTTGTTCCAAACGAATTGGCAACATCATTCGCACCAATTCCAAATGCCAAAATAAATGCTATTATAAATCCTAATACTATCAGCCATATTAAACTAGGAGAATACGGTTCTATCATTTTTATTAATTAGATTATCTTATTACTTCTGTTATAATAAGATACACAGCCATAATGAACTATTGTAAGCTGAAACAAAAAAACATCGATTAATGTTCATTTACAATTATCATCATTAAGAACAATAACAACTGAAAGGGATTTTGTGAGCATTGGAATTTTCATAATTCACTGAGCTCTTCAAACATTCAAAATGAATTAAATGTATACACATAACGTTTATTAATATGGAATATTTGCATGAAATCACCTGGAGATATCCAGACAACACATAATAAAAATTATTTGTTTTACTGAAAGCGTCATTAAAAATTGGGAAAATAAAAAAAATATATATCGTTCTCATATCTATTAGTGAAAAATTTAACAAATTTTTTGTCTTAAACAAAAACAACTAATAGGAATATTTCGCATGAAATTGTTTGTTGATATGAATTTTTACATAAAATAGATACAAATTAATATCAGAAATCTGAAAAACTTTCAATACAGAGTGTCCAAAGAAAAATTTGAACCCTCTAGAACTCGGAAACGAATAATTTCAAAAAAACAGGTCAACTTCTGTTTTAAGGGTGGACGAATTTCCATCATGAGTTTGTTCCGAAAAAACCACCCCCATGAAGGTGCATCAACCCCCAACATTTTTTGAATAGGGAAGAGATGTCGTGTGTTGGTTAGTTTGAAAGTTATTTATGTCATGTACACATGTTAAAATTTTTAAAATCGCTTCATTATCCACGAAATAATGTTTTATTGAACTTACTGTAAAAAGGTGATGTTGAATAGACAGTTAAATATCCCAAACCTAAGAGTTTTGAAGAATCCAAAAATTATTTTCAAGTTCTGTATTAGGGAGAAAAACTTCCTATCAGGACATTGTTCCGAAAAACCACCTGAGGATGGCAACAACCCTCAACATTTTTTGAATAGGGAACAGATGTTGGATGTGGTTTAGTTGAGAAGTTTTTTCTGTTCTCTAAACATCACAGTTGAAATTTTCAAATTTGTTCATTTATTGGCAGAGCAATTTTTTTCTTATTGAAAAAAAATTGGGAGTTGTTGCCACCCTCATGTGGTCTTTCCGGAACAATGTCGTCATAGGAATTTTTTCTTCCTAATACAGAACTTGAAAATTATTTTTGGATTCTTCAAAACTCTTAGGTTCTTTAGTTTGGTCTGTTAAACATCATCTTTTGACGGTAAATTCAAATTACATTATTTCGTGAATACTGAACCAATTTTGTAAATTTTAACTGGGTTCTGTACAGAACATAAATAACTTTCAAACTAAGAAACACCCGACATCTTTTTCCTATTCAAAAAAATGTTGGGGGTTAATGCCACCTTCATGGGAGTGGCTTTTTCAGAACAAACTCTTGATGGAAATTCGTCCCCCTCAAGACAGCAGTTGACCCTTTTTTATATCTTCGAAAATTCCTCGTTTAAGAGTTCTGGGGGGGTCAAATTTTCATTGGAACACTCTGTATATCTATGATTGTTTCGGTAGTTACTTGACGGAAATTTATGTTTAAATTATGAATAATAAAACAATATTCTATTTCCGTTAATATTTCATCACACAACAATTGTGTCTTCATCCATGACTTTATCTGGTCAGTACTACTAGATACTGATAATACAATGTTCGAAAATGTCTATGTATAGTACAGATTGCATGACAGAAAAAAGGGGGGATGAATTTGTTTTTTATGAAACCGATTAATTTCTAACGTTTCTAATAGGTTTAGTCGAAGACTTTGGTTGTCAACGTGCAAAATTTCAAAATAACTATCAAAAATATGCTCTGTGTCCATTATGTGTTCTGCATAAGTGAAATTCTTTTGTTGTTGCATTAATTCTTTTCATGTTCCTTTAGTCTTGTCTGGAAGGAACTTACTGTTTGATCAACATATACAAACTGGCAAGTACCGCAAGATAGGTTCTAAACACCTGATTTCTTGTTCTCTGATATTTTATATTTATTACTCTTTATTAATTTTCCTAATGAATTATTGGTTCTGTAGGAGATGTTGAAGTTATGATTCATCTTTAAATATTTAGCTACCTTTTCTGTTTTTGATCCTAAGTATGTTAATGAAATATATTTATTTTCTATTAAATTATTGCTTTTGGTGTATACTGATGACAGAGCTAGTTTTAATTGTTTTTATAATTGGAACATTGTTCAACGCAATCATTCAATGCAACATACCTATGAGAATTTTGACAAAGAGTACTATACTATCGAACATTTTGCGTTGATCAATAGTTTCAATATTCCAATTATAGAAAATCTTTTTGTAAAAATACAATTAAAACTAACTTTGTCATTAGTATACCCCAAAAGCAATAATTTAGCAGAAAATAAATATATTTCATCCTCAGGATCAAAAACAGAAAAGGAAGCTAGATATTCAAAGATGAATCATAACTTCAACATCTCTTACAAAACCAGTAATTCATTAGGAAAATTAATGAAAAATAATAAAGATAAAATATCTAAGAACAAGAAATCTGGTGTCCGTAAGCTAACTTGTGGTACTGGCCCCTTTGTATATAGGTGTCCCAGAAGTCGACGTCAAGCCGGAATCGGGTTATGCTGAGTCATAGTAGTAATCAGAAAAATATTTAAAAAAATCTAAATCGTGTAGTTTTCAAATTAAATTGCATTTTTTATTATTCGAGAAAATGCACACCTGTGATGATTTTTGAAATCCTGTTGCTACAATTTTTTAGTTATTTAAAATTTTATTTTTTCTATGGTATCAGTACTTCTGTAACCTGTAATCTTCAATTTTAAGCCAATTACTCCAGCTTGGAAAATAATGTCACTTCTTACCGAACCAAGTATTCAAAATTAATATTTCTTAAAGAAACACAGTTTCGAACAATTTCTTTGAATTTCCTAAAAATGATTCTAGTGCATCTTTAAGAATCTGGTTTGAATGAGATAGGGTGAGTTCTTCCATAAAGTGTGAGTGAGATAGATAGTGACGCCACTATTTGGTATTGGCACACGTAAACACAATATAGATCAGTACGCTACGCCCCTTGGTCTATTGCGCATCTTTCCGTATTTAATAGTGTTATTTGTGTACTTACGACTTTTGGCTTCGTTTATTAGATTTGTTTGCTTGTGATTTGGATAGTTTTGATTTATTTACGACGAATTTTGATTTTACCTGGACTAACCTGTGATTGTGTATTGCCATCACTTCCAAATAAAGTGCATGATGAAGGAAGAACTTCCTTACCTTACGACGATATTGTGTTTCAAGCAATTGAGAAAGATCCAAGTACTTCGCTACGTGAAATTCAGCGAAGCACACGAGTGCCCAAAAGTACAGCTCAGCAACTATTGAAAAAACATAAGCTCCACCCATATCATGTACGGCGAGTACAAGCTCTGTTACCTCGGGATTATGAACCTCGGGTTGCGTTTTGCCAAACCATGTTACATGGAAGACCCACAATTGTTAGAAAAAAATGTATGTTGGTATGTTGGTCAAACAAATCCTTCCAAACAAGACTAAGGGAACGTGAAAAATGTTATTGCAAACAGCAAAAGGAATTCAACTTATGCAGAACACAAATTGGACACAGCACATATTGTTGATAGTAATTTTGAAATTTTAATCGTTGAACACGAAAGTCTTCGACTAAATCTATTAGAAACGTTAGAAATTAATAGGTATATTAAAAAACAAATTTCATGAAATGACCAAAAGGAATTAAGCAGATTCCCCCTATTGAACCTTTTTGGAAATATTTCGGAATTCCCAAAGAAATGTATAACTTTCTTCATTCCCTCTATTGTCTTTTATGCAACCTGTACTTCATACAGACATTTTCGAGCATTGTATAATCAGTATCTAGTAGTACTCACCTGAAATCATCATGGTATGATGAAACAATGGTTTTGAAATTAAATATTAGCGGAAATAGAATAGAATTTTTATTTATAATTTTTATATATTTAGTGAAATTCTTAAGATTTCTTATGTTGATTTTTCATCGAATAATCTTATTCACACCCGAATCAAATTTTCTATTTATTGAAGTTCTTCTCTAGCTATTCGGACACCCTGTAAATATTAAAAATCTATATGACTTATCTCTATTTGAAATTATATTCAATGACGGTGATCTATTTATTTACATTTGGATACTCCTAAGATATAGTAAACATAATTTCAATTTAAAGGATCAAAATTATGAATTTTTAATACAGAGACAGATCTGAAAACTAGATTTTACCTGATAATTGGTAAAATACATAGAACACAAATCTTAAATACATATTTTGGCAGAATTTCGATTCAATTTAATTGGAATTTGAATAGCTTACTGATAAGGTTGCTAATACCCGTCTGCATGTAAACATTCTTCGAACTTTGAGCCAAAAATAGCTTACGAAAGAAATATTTTAAGGACTTGAAATTTGTATGATGAATTTTAAAAAAGGCCGAGCTGACTCTGAAAATATAATTCCGTTCGAAAATTATAGAGTTTAGGAAAGGACCTGCTGGAGAGAATAACGTTCGATCTCGTATTCTTCATCAATGAGGCTCAGAATTCGAAAATTAAAGACATTTGGGCAAAACGAAAGCACGCTGAACAAGTGCACCTAGAACAAGTGTGCAAAAACTTTATTGTATTCTTATCTCAAAACAGAAAGCATTTAAATATAGTATTAAAACATTTTAAATATCATTTGTAATATAGTATGTTTTCAAATTCTTGACCAGTTATTTATAAGCATTTAAACAAGGTACTATGTAATGAAACGAGTCATGCGAGCAATTATTTATATGTGTATTATTTAATTAAAGTTGAAATTCGAAAACTACGTACATTTATTTGATGTAGAGTAGTCCGTTACTTTGTGATAAATCATTTTTAAATGGAACGAAATAAGGAATTACTTAGTTTTGTATCACTTTTCATAGCTGCATCTACAGTGACTCGAGTTTCGTAGTGTTTACTACATTTTCAAACTGAATAAAACAAATTGTATCTCAGCTATTATATATAAGTATAATCGTTGAAGGCTTCGGCTTCAAATTTCGAGAAGTGTGGCATGACAAAGGTCCATCTGCTCATTTATTATTTTCATTTCTATTTTTATGAATTCCAGGATGACTAGTTTTTTCCTTTCGCTTCCAAGTGCGATATTTCAAGACTGTCCAATTTTGAGAAGATATGATTGCTTTTGAAAAAATTTTTCGCAAAATTGGAGTTATCTTTTAGGTTCCTAAATAAGGGTTGATGTTCCTTGAACCTTTTTTGGAGAAATCTTTCGGTTTGTCCTATATATACGCTATTGCACTATTGACTCAATTTATAAATTCCAGAATTATTGAGGCGGTTGTTCTTGCCTTTTGCATTAAAAAGCAGGTTGGAAATTTTATGTAAGGGTGTGAAAGCTGTTTTTATGTTAATATTTGAAAATATGTGAGATTTTTTGGGAGATTGGCCCAAAATATGGGATTTTTACAATTTTTTCGTCATTAATTTCTGTTTTAGTAGTGGTAAAGTTTTGAATATTTCAACTTTTCGTTGTTATCTTCTTAACCATGATGTTATGTCAAAGGACAAGCAGCTAGCACAAAAGTTTCTCTGTCATATTTAGGACACTAAATGAGGTATTTTTTGCTGAAAAGAAAACATGTCCATAATTAATGTTTTTTCATCGATAAAACCATGGGAAAATATGACTGATTTTATTCACTTCAGAACGATGATACTCATCTCCTTCCCACGCTCGCAATAGGAATTTTTTGGTACACAGGACTTCTTATCTTGTAGCAAATTTAATGCCATTTCCAGATATAAGGTTAAATTTGGGGAAACTTCAAAGATAACTGAAGTATAATTGATTTTATGGAAAAACTAGAAATATTTCGTGAAATCAAGAAATGTTATATTGAAGAATAAGCATCAACATTTCGACCATGTGTTATACGACATTGTTTGTTGCAAATAACTTGTATGATCTCCCCTTGAAGTTTGGCCTTTCAAAAGTAGACAACTTGTATAATAGTTGAGATACATTTTGAAAATGAAGTAAGCAGTACAAAACTCAAGTCACTGAATATTCAGTTAATAAAAAGGGAAAGAAAACTAAGTAATTCTTTACGTTAATTTTGACGAAATTATATGCGCGTGCAAATAAAAGGGTGCAAAAATTATATTTCAGTATTGAGACCAACTTAAAGAAAGAAACATGTACCTTTCTTGTCACTTGAAAAAATGCACTCACGACAATACTCAGCAGCTTCCGGAATTCAATCCCGTATCATGTTTCGACAATGTGAGTGTCTCACTGCACCTGAGAACCTGAGCAATTAGTCATCAAATTAACCAACGCCCGGTGGGTGGTTATTAATTTCAGCAATTAAATTTGGTTTAACTTTCGATTCGGGATGATCAAGTAAACGGGTCATAACAATTAGGAAACAGGAGTGAGGAAATGCGGTTGCACAATAGAGATCGGGCGAATTGTCGCTGTGCGTTGGAGCTTGAAAATAACTAACCGCAATCAACTGCGTTTTCGACGTGTAACAACAGGGAATTTGCAGGTTAATGAAAAATCCATAGGTATCAGAAAACTAGGAAATATGTACCTTATTTCTCCAGAATATATTCGGATAGCACTAATTTTTTGGCAGTTATACTCAATAAATATCTTAGTATCTTCGTCAGAAATTTTCTACCGTTATCGGATAGAGTACTGTTATTACAATTAGTATTAAAACCAATAGATGGTAATATCATTCAAGTATACGCCCTGACAGCTGATCATGATAACTCCGAATTCGAGGCGTTCTATCAACAAATCAAAGAAGTGCTGAAACCTACTAAAAATCACGAAATCACGCTGATAATGGGACACTGGAATGCGAAAGTTTGCGAAGGAACAACAGAAGACGTCACTGGACCATACGGATTGGGTGTACGCAATGACAGAGGAAAACGACTTGTGGAGTTCTGTCAAGAAGAAAAATTCATAATCACAAACACTTGGTATAAACCGCCACATAAAGGACGATACACCTGGACATTACCCTAGCACACGCAGACAAAGATTGTAAGAAATCAATTAGATTTTGTCCTAATGAATCGATTCCACAATTGTAATAAGGTCACTAACACTTACCAAGGAGCCGATATCAACTCAGATCACAACTTACTCTGCTCTACTGTAAATGTGAAGCTTAAAGGAAATAACAAAGACACAACCAACACCTTACGAGTACAACAAGACATGCTGGAGGAACCGGAAGTTAAGATGGAAATATCACCGCTATTGAATGACAACCTACATGCAGTTGCCGAGTCTTCTTCGGGAAGCGAGGGAATAGAGGAAGACTACCACCAATGTTATACTTACTCTAGCCATCGGGCATAGCACCTGCCATGTGAGCTTGGCTCTCACAATGTGACCACTGACTAGTGTCCACAATTCGCGAAAACAGGTTGTGTCAAGAAGATATGCCTTATCATCGCGCAAAGCAAGAACCTCTCCATTGGAGGTGAACTCATTCCGCTTCCAAATTTTGATTCAGTTTGAAAACCTTCACCGTGACTGGTACTATCCAACCGCTACTTGCTCTGCTGGTCAGTACTCGAGTTCTTTGGGGACACAGCTCACACGCCGAAGGGGCTTGATATCCACCATCCAGTCGCAAATTCAAGAAGCAAGAAGAATCTCAAGAATAGATGCTTCAATCTATTTTGGTTCCAGTATTAACAACCGATCCTATCGTCAAGACACACGGACCCTTTTGAAGTGTCTTACTACTTCGAGTACCAACTGTCTTCAACCGTATCGTCAGGATCCAAAAACTCCTGAAATATCTCACAAGCAGTTCTGGTTCGAGCCGACGATCTGTTGTATCGTCAAGACCCACTTAATGCCTGAAAGACTTCTCTAGCAATCCTGAGAAGAGAATTGTGCGCGTCCGGGTGAATTGAATACCCTTCTAGTCTAGTATGCGGACTTTTAATCACTGCCCCCTCGAGTCCAACATGAATCGAGTGGTCAGAAATAGGATTATCCACCCTCCCGAGGTTACGCAGCAGATTACATAACGATTCTGCCTTTGGACAGATAAATCTGAAAGATTAATCTGCATTTGACTAGAGTAAGAGTGTAAGCCTTCATTTCACCTGAGTGAAAGTAGGACCCTATTCATGACAGCTCCCCGGTGACAAGGGGGAAAGTCCAGTGGCCAGTGAGAAGTCCAGTAAGCAACCTCAGCTCGTTCTTTGATAGTGATAGGAATAATTAGGCATTCTCCTTGGCTTGTCGCTGGCCTGGCGTGTCATTCCACTGGGAGCTCCCCTCATTGTGGGTGATATCCAACACGAGGGTGCCGTTATCGATGAAGGGGGTGTTCGCAAGGGCGTCTGCTTTCTTATAACCTTCAATGGCCTCTTGAGCTGGTACGCAAATTAGGATTTCTTTGTTATTTTTCGCAAGTGAAATGAGGGATGTCACTGGGCGCTCCAGATGTTTGTTGACTTACATGCAACGGCCATCAGTTGCTTCACTGCTCATTAGACTATCTGAGACAATACAAATTCTAGTTTCCTTATATTGACTGGACAGACATATGTGGGCACATCTCTCTTTAGCCAGAATTTTGGTTTGGAGCATTGTTATAGTCTTTCCCAGAGGCATTGATTCCCTATACTTAGAGACCATATATCCCTATGCCTGCTCCCTATGATCACTTCATAGTTGGCATCAAGGTCATACTCAACTGGCATCAAATTTCAGCCCTAAGTTATTCCAAAATACTCATATGTCCCCTTCTATACTCCATATATTCCATTCTAAGAGCTAAGTTACAGTAAAACCTCTATTGTTGCTGTGGGAGTTATATACTCAGCTCCTAGACAAGTAACTTCCGGCTCCAGACACCAACTATGTGACATAGGTCCATTTTCTCGGGCGGTTAAACATAAAAAGTATCAAAATCTTGCACGGCCCCTGCAAACTTGTCGATTCCCCCATTTTTAGCGTATTCATGAATACAATTGCAAAACCTTCAATGATGTATCATTCGACCCTTATTATCACTCAGCTTAGGGGGATGATAGTACACGCTCAAATTTAAAATCAAAGGATATCCCTCCAGGATTGGACGGAATAAGAAACGTGGACATAAGTCAGAATTGAACATATTCAATATAAACGAAGAAATAAGAGAAAATGGGATGAAATGGAATGAATACGTAGATAGAATTAATGAAAATAGAATTCCAGCCAGAGTGAGATCCTATGAGTGTTATGGAAGAAGGAGTATTGGTAGACCGACGAAAAGATGGGTGAAGAAGCCCCAAACAAAAGTAGACCTGTCACGCGTTTTCTGGAAAAATTCAATAATTACGCTATTGACGCTTTTATGTGGGTCATTCAGTATTTAGATTCCTTATGGATTAAAGAAAATTCATTTAATTAATCGCATTAACATCTGAGATTTGTATTTCCAACGAAATGAAATCGTATCTCTTTTTAAGAAGGTTATAACGGGTCATAAAAAGGATAGTTTATTCTAACATCGAACAAAAGCGGTTATGGTCTTAAGGAAATGAACCAGCACAAACACCATTGAAAGCAGAAAGGTCCTGAAAGAAGATTAGGCTATCACAGTACAAAGGTTTCGTGTATTTTGTGCAACTTCATGGGATGATCCCGGTCAAGATTTTATATTTTCTTATGATTCTTTATTGGTTAACTGCCGTAGTATGTGTTGATAATTCTATATGTCTATAAAGTGGAATAGTGTTTTTAAGATATTTTATTGAAGTTAATTTTCAATCATATGTAAGAGATTTGTTTAGATTAGATTTATAGAGGTATCGGAAAATTGTCAACAATTGGTTAAATTAACCTTTTAATTCAAGAAAAACGACCAGATTAGGTGAAACACTGAAAATTTCTGAAGCTTGGTTGAGAAGTTATCAGGAGCATACAGTCCTAACTTATCGCCATCAGATTACTATTTATTTAAGGATTAACAAAATTTTTCAAATGATTAAACTTTAATATTAATAACTATTGATTCATCTTGGAGAAAAATATTCGATTTTTCTCAATTTAATTCCTGACAAAAACTTAATTATAAATATTGAATGTGCGCAGTATTCTGTAATCCTCTACAAATTAATATGTTTATATTGTTAATGAGTTACCGATTCTATAAATGAGAAATTGAATAAATACTCCTACCAACTTAAATTTTTTAAATCAGAAAAATTCATAAGGAAAAAGATATTGAAATAATATTGGATGTAAATTTCGTTCAATATTCAAATAAATCAATTCAATTCAATGATAAAAAGACGTTTTTTTTAATAGAAGGATTATTATAAAATTTTAAATATCATACAGATTTATTCTATTAACCTCGTACAAATTTTAATTTCAAAAGAAATTATTATTCAAAAATTTTCAGAATTAAATTACATAAATGTCTTTAGTTGAGCTGATGGGTTACCGTTGTAATAATTCCAAATTGTTTTTTCGAAATGTTCTACATGTTTTAGGAATTTTTTCAAATGAACTTATTCTGAGCAAGTTGTTTTTGAAGAAGTTCTTGAGGTTACGTTTTGCATTTTTGGAAAGGAATTTATTTTTCATAAAACAAGAAACGAAACAAAATTTTGTTCTCTTAAAGTATTTATTTAATGATTTTAAGTTGACAATTTATATTACATTGAATTTCTTTCATTTCCTTTGGTACTGTGTAATAAGTATTAATTCAATATGTCTACTAAATTGACACAGTGTGTTCAAAGAAATTCATTTAATTTAATTCTAAAAATTTCCGAATAAAATTTTTTTTAAATTAAAATTTGTACGAGGTTAACAGAATAAATCTGTATGATGTTTAAAATTTTACAATTCAATTTACCCTACGTTTATAAATGTGTTCTTTCATAATGAACAACGTGGTTGAATCATTTCTGAGAACGAAATGTGTGTGCATCTAATTTATTTCCTTTAATTTGAAAAGTCAACGCATTCTGTTATATCAGTTATTTTTCTATCTTATACTGTTTAGATAGTTGAATGATGTTTTGTTTTATAGATTCGGGCTTTTCTTTCTCGTTTCAAATCACATGAGTAAAGAAAAGACTTAATCCTCGTGCACTGCGAATAAACTATGCTCTATTTATGAAACTAAAAACAAATTAAAAGTCACACATCCCCCCATATTAGCCAAGAGACCCCAGTTTGTAACTTTACAAATAAGACGTGGAAAAACAGTGTTTTTGATTGACTTGCCAGGCACAGTAATTAGATTTCGGTCAAGTTCAGGTACGAGTAGAAGCCCAAATTAGTTCATTTATTGATCGGCCTCAAAAAACTGCTTCATTCCCAAACTCATCATACACCCAAAACGATAACTATTCGGATACATCTCTGAAATTCCCGGTGTTCATCTCACAATGTACCTATCGATCTCATTTAAGCTTCATGCACGTGTTGAACACTATTTTTCCACATTTTCCTCTAGCGTCTATGCCATGCAAATGTAACAGAACAAAGACACTATCTCTACTGAAACAAACAAAAATGTTAAGCGTGTATTATTGATGCTGTATTTACTTTGTTTTCTGCAGAGCTGTTCACATGGGTAGAAAATACCAATTTTCCGTAGCCATATTTGACCAAGCTCGGGCACTGCTTGTTTGGACCGACTAGCCAGCTGGCCTGGAGTCGACTCACTGGGGTGGGGGTTGAGCGGGAATTTTCCCTTTTCCCTCCGACGCGAGTGCGCAAAAGGTCTTCGATCTCTTGTGCTCATTTCATATGACGAAATGTCCCGAGCGAAACTTTGCGGTATGATTCAGAAAGGAGGAGGATTTCAAAAGATTTAAAAAAAAAACATTCGATTTTAACTCTCACAGACCTGTTTCGATTCCATATTGAAATTAAATCATAATGATCATCAAGTTTTTGGGTTGTTCGCAAAATAATTCGTTTTTTTTTTTGGGAAAATGAAAGAAAATTGACATATAATGAATAAATATTATATTAAATTATATATTGACCCTTCTGGTCCAACAACTTTTGCCATCTTTCTGGTAGTAGCATGATTCCACGCTAATAAAATGTTTGGTGTTTGCTGGCAAAAAACTGGTGATTTTTGACCTGTGCATTTGAAGTAAAGATTTTATCGCAAAAAACTTTGCAATGACCGGAACAAATAATAATCCGAAGGAGTAAGATTTGTAGAAAATGGTGAGTGTGACAGTGTATCAAGCTGTAAAAGCTTTTGGACAGTGACCAAACTTATAGGAGGTCTCGCATTATCTTGGTGGAACTCTACACCTTTTCTGTTGATTAATTCTGGCCTTTTCTGTTGAAGTGCATCATTCAGTTTGTCCAGCTGATGACAGTAGACTTCTGAATCAATTGTTGTGTTATCCGGTAAAAGCTCTAGAAAAACGATGCCTTCAAAATCCCTCCAAACAGACAGCATCACCTTTTTTTGATGGATTGCTTTCGAAATGCTTTGAGCCGGTTCATCTTTTTTGCTCCATGATCTCTTGCGTTTAACATTGTTATATACAAGCCATTTTTCGTCCCCAGTAATGATGCGCTTCAAAAAGGGATCATTTTCGTGACATTTGAGAAGCGAATCACAGACGTCAACGCGACGACACAAATTTCTCTTCGTGAGAACATGGAGGATTCATATATCGAGTTTCGAGGTTAAACCCAGGCCCTTCAAGTGGTCATAAACAGTTGAATTCGTTGAATTGAACCTCTCACCGACCTCACTTCTGTGATTCGCCGATTTGCATCAACTAATGCTTTTATCAGCTTCAACCGGCCTTTCGGAACGTGGTGCATCTTCGACATCAAAATTGCTGGATCGAAATTTTGTAGACCAATTCTGGCACTGGCGTACTGTCAACACATCTTCTCAACTTTTTCACACACAAGCCCTTGCTATATCAGCTCTCAAAACATATAATGATTATGCGGCTTATGTGTGAAGTTGGGTTCGGAAAAGTACAATTAAATCCTCTGTCGGGAAAAAACGAAATCACTTTTCGAGCAACCTTACATATTTCTTTTTATTTAAATGTATCCCTAATGGTTATTACGTTCCATATAAAACATATTTCGAATGTTCACTTCGTGTTCATTTACTGCAATTCGATGAACACAATTTTAAAAAATTTTTGGAGTGCCACCGGATATGTTATCCAAATAAGGCCGGGTCATCTAGAAGAGTTTGCATTTTGAAGTAGTGGTTATTTCATGCCTGGAAACACTCCTGTCATTCGTGTTTTTATAGAAGGTTTATTCAGTATTTGATATTAACGAAATGGGTCGATTTACGCTTAAATAAAACTAGGAAATATTAAAAACTTGCTTCCAATGTGGCGAATCTTCTATCCAAACTGTTAATAATTTACCTGGAAAACTCAATAGAAACGAACTGCCCTCCCAGAAATGAGTAACATGCTTATCTTGTCCTTATTTGCTGCTGCTCTAAACTGCCCTGTAATTGAAAACCGTTCCCTGAGATTATGGAGTCAAGAAATACTTCGTCTGTCTGGTCTTTTCCTTGTTTGCATTTTGTCCTACAAAATCAGTTGCAGCAGGTCACACCGCTGTTGGTTTTTCATTAAGTAGCCCAGGTACTCCCGTTTGCGTTTCTTCACAGTGGTTTTCACCGCGCATTCTTTTTTCATTTTTGTTATATGTGTTGGAGAATCATAGACAACCTATAATTGAAAACCAAGCATAATATATCTTCTCTTCTCGTGTAGTCTTTCTCAAGTTTGTGTTGATAACAACCAATGCCTGCTAAAAATATGTGATTTTAGGAAGTATCGTAAAAACACGTGTTCATTCTCCATAATGAATATTCAGAATTATGCTTCAAGCTAGAAAGTGTAACCTGAATGTGTCGATATGGTAATTCAAGATAGAAATTACTCAAGTATTGTTGTTTCAGCTTCATTCACCGTTGATGGTTAATTCAAGCCAGAAATTGCCCAAGTGTAGTGCCAATTAACATAAGGCGTTTATGTCAAGGTGAATTTACTGTACAACAACCAGTTTACATTTAACAAAAGAAGCCAAGTGTAGTATGAGGTGAACCATGTGAAAAACAAATGAACTGTTAACTGTTACTTATGTTCTATTCACCACCCAGCACCTGTGTGATTTAACCATCTCAAAAAAATTACAGTCCACAATCCAAGGTAGATAGATATGCGAATGATCTTCCAAAGTTAAAGAAAATTAAAAACATTTCCCTATCAGTAGGTTTGCTCTAAGCTCTGGCGTTCCTATATATAGGAGCAAAGCTACGTTACATCCTTAGGCAATAGGTTAGTGCATTGATGAGATGATAGCAAGCATCGAAATATGTCATTCTTCTGAACAAACACCATCACTATGGGATAAAAGGTGGAACCAATAATCTATTTTGTTCCTATCTCACAAAGAGAAAACAGGTAGTCGAGTAGAACAGTGCATTGTCTAGGTTCAGAAACTTCGAGATGCATGTCCCTCAGCGGTCCATAATGGGAACGGTGCTGTTTATACTATATATGAATAATCTGTTTCGGAATGTAAATTATGTTAGAAAAATGCAGTTTCACACTGTTTATACTCTATATGAATAATCTGTTTCAGAATGTGAATTTTGTTATAAAAATTCAGTTTTATCGAAGAACTTGTTGCTATAGAACACCATTCATTATTTGCAAAAGTTCTTTGATTGATTCTTTGGGGTAAGTTTGAATGGACAACAAGGTAAGGGTAACTGTGGTATACCCAGAAGATTTCCTTGAAGAGGGGATTTAACATTATTCGAGTCGACCGGAAAAGTTACTATTAAATGGACTGTATCTGGCCCCCTCGGGTTAGCCAAGGCCCAGGAAGGCTCAGATATTACTGGAGAACCAACTGAACACTACCTGAAGGGCCACTTAAACTAATCCTGAGGATATCATAATACCTCGGAACAATGCTCTAGCAATCACTCACACATTCTCACCGTAGCGTTGGATATCCGGAGCTATTTACTGTCTCTATACGATACGTCGTCCTCTACCAGGACTACCCAGTGATTTACCCTAAAGAACGCCACCGATTCACAAGAAATACAATCTCTCAAAGTAAGAGGGCGCATGGATATGGCAAATATTTAACACAAACCGACTAGGAGATTATAAAATAGATACAGTACCCCATCACCTGGGTGTGTTAATGAACGTTACAATAAAAGCAAACAAAGAAAGAGGTAACCGGTGGATCACACAAGAGTACATGCAAATCAGTTACATATCAGGCTCTATTAATAAATACAACAAACAGCATCCAGGCACCAAGAGAAAGTATACAATACAAATAGATAACTTGTGAGGCTCGTGCCCCTTTACTTATATACAAGGGCAATGTATTTTCGTTAAAACATTCCGGTCGGATTAAAAAACAAGTCAAAATACAAGCATGAAAATCGATTAATGGAACTACAATGAACTAGAGTGCAATCCCTAATTTCACATTAAAACTAAAGTGGTATTCAAAAATGTAAAGCATTCAATTAATCAGAAGCATTTTAAAAAAGTTACCAAGAGGGTAACAAATACTGGAAAACTAATAAACCGTCAAGATTCAACGGAGTCCCATGCTTGAAGAGTTCATTTTGAGATGAAGAAAAAATGTTTGCCACTAGAGACATCTGTTGATCGCCACAGTACAACAAGATGTATATTTTTTCGAATTTCAAAAATATAGCTATTATATTGGACTGCTTTAGGATGGCGCCATCTAGTGAGCTCACCCATCCTCCACTGAAAATAAGACTAGAATTCTTTTTAAACAGTGACCAAACCATAGTGTAAAAACGTAAGTTTTATGGGCGGGTATGATATTTAAAACATTTATCCACCAGTTTCCGTCTTTCATTTAAAAAGATTGGATGACTGTTAATATCATAAGAAACTCTTATTAGATTGACTTATGTGAAAATCTCCGCAGAATTTCCCAATTCCATGAGTTAAGAGTAAAAAATTATATTTATCCGTATTCATTAAAGACATAGATTGCGGATTCGAATCCCGCTGCGCCTAAGGGTGAGTTTGTGTGCCTCAGGTAATGGTATGTCAGTGAATCATTTATTAATAAAAACAGTCCAAAGTCCATGAATGACTGAAAATGAAAGATTGATTGAAAAATATAAAGATTGGTGACTGGCTGCATAACCTGAGAGTTGGGGCCATAAAAGAGAGTATGAATGATAGAACGAATTAAAGACTTGACAGGTAGCTAACCTCATTCCTCATTCTCTGTTTTGGAAAAGAACGTCAACATCAAATTATATTATAAAATAGTAAACATTACAAGATTTCTAGTTCTGGAAGTAATTAGTTCGATAATTTTACATTGTAAGTTTTCTATAATCAATCTTTCTGAAATTCTAACAAATTTTTCTATTTTCAGTAACAGAAACGAAATCATGCCTAATATCGATATGCTGGAAGACAGAATTGCTGCGCTTGAACGTAAAATCCTAGGAAATAAAGAAAAATCAGAGGAAATAACTACAACTATTATAGATTCATTACTTCAAGCCCAAACAATGATTTCTTCTGCATTAAGTTGTCGAGACTCAATCAATAATGTTATGGACAGAATGGTAGTAGTTGATGAATACTTAGATCCAATGTATGTGGCACAGATGGTCGACGTTGATTGTAAAATGACCTATGTACTAGAATTGCACGAAAAACTGAAAGAAAGCTACGAAAAATTGAAAACCTTCAATAAACTTCATGTAACGTTAGATTCTGAAAATATAAATAGGTTAATTGATTATGAAGATCGCATTAAATCTGCTTCGGTAAGCAGTTTTGAGGTTGATGAATTAAGCAGAACCACTACTCAAAATGTTGTTCATATTTTGATGGGTTATAACGATATGATGAAAAATATCAAACTCTTATTCAGGCAGATGAATATGCTGTTAACAAATCTTGAATCTGGGGAACAACAGATGTTGAAAAGTGAGGAGTGAACCATTGTTTATATGATAATTTATTTATTCTTGTTCAAACATGAATTTATGATTAAATCTTAAACTTGAACAGTTTTTTTAATTACTGTTTAGTTCAGGTCTAATAGATTAATTATTATTGATTTAAAATCGAAAACATTTACTGTTTTTTGATGTATTTAACAGTTTATTTCAGCCGTATATATAAGAATTAATTATATTTTTTGTTATATTTGTGTTTTTTCTGCCTCCTACAACCTGCAAGTACCAAGATAGCTTTCGATTTATAATTGATCTATTTGGATATGCTTTTAGACATATGTCACCAAATTCTAGTATTTTTGATGCCTATGTTATATGGCCGTTTTTTCCCTCTTAGGTTATTCTTCTTGTCTATGACTTGTGCCTCGTTATCTTGTGGGAAGTATTTGTTCATTAAGCATTGATTTTTGTCTATTTAGTCGTATAGTTACTGTCTCCTTTCTGAATATTTGTTTGTTGTGTGTTTCATATTTATGACTGTACTTCAACATTAACAAACGTGAAGACAAAATGGCTGAGGATATTTAGCACATAAACCATCTCAAATTAGTGATTTGGAGAGCATGATATATTGGGTATATCGCCAAATAGTAATAGTACTATAATACTAATAGGTACTTTGCTACCTCGATTATCTACCACCTGTACATAGGCAGGTGGTGCATATTAGAATATGTGATACCTAAGAAACCAATATAGAGTTCACATACTCTTATTCGGGGTGATACAGTCTAATAATAAATTACAATTTGTCGGTAAAATTTATTAGTGTCTACAAAATATTTACATGGTCATACACGTCACTTATTTTGTATTGGCACAGAAAAATATGTGACTAGCGAAATAAAAACAAGAATAATTAATCCATATTTTTGGACGGATAACATCTAGAATTACGTTTCAATAATAACATCTGAAGAAACTTAAATATCATACATTATATACAAATGCCTTATATAAAAATAAACTTTTTCATACATGTCCAATTGTAAACATTGTTTTGTATAGGTATAATACTATTATTCAATATAAAAAATATTGTTCATCAATGTTATATTGGTTGATGTTGCAATATATATGTTTATGCAATATGAATATATTGTTTTTGAATAGATGAAAATTAAAACTATTAACAATCTTATCGTTTGTTCTTATTAGGAACGTTGTTATTTCGAAGAAATTATAAGACTCCATTTGATCTTAGTTGCCGTAGCTAAGGCACTTTCAATCCCTACAATTCTATCAATATAAATAACCAATTTTTTGGTACTACTGTTCGTTGAGTCTATCTTAAAATTCAACTTGGTATATCATTACAATTCAATTCGAAAGTTTCGATTTCATTTGAATTGCACTATAATAAATTTTCAATTTACAATCACAATGAGACTTTGGGGCAATTTATATTGCCTTCCCTACGGTGTTTCTAATCCAATTTGTTAAGTCTTTGTTTATCGAAGTGAAGACGAGTGGATGGTTGTTCGCTCCACATCTATTTGTATGGCTCAGAAGACCTTGTATTTGCCACGTATTCTTTTCTTCAGAAAGGCACATCAAAGGTGCTCCAACGTCGTCCTGAAAAAAATTGCCAATGAATTGAAATAAAAATAAAATTATACATAAACATGATTTTATTGAAAGTGTGATAAAAAATAATATCTTTTTTGGTATTTGTACACTATGAGTTTTAAGAACACTAAGATATAGAATTCATGAAAGGGCTGTAATGATACAGGGGTTAATACAGTGGACTTAGGAATTCGCTTTCGAGGCATGAACGAACGGCTTCATGAAAGGAAATTCTTTTACTCTGACCTATATATTGTAATAATAAGCCACAGATTAAAAAAGTTAACAAGAGCTGATTGTACAAAATGTAAATATATTGCTTCAGATGAGTTACGGAACGGAAAGTGGTTTGAGATGAAGATCGTCGAGAAAAATTGGTGGTGCGAGCTTCGTATTGGTATCAGAATTTAGCATTATTATAATTATATTGAGACATATTACTAATTATTTTTGGAAGTTTAAGAATTGAGTTGAGAAGAAATAGAGAAATTGTACAGATGGTGCTAAGTTCCTGCACCAAAGAAGTTAGTCGTTCGTTGTTGCCGTTTGGGTCGAAATAGGCCGTTTCTCGTAGAAAAACGCGTTTGCCCAGTTTTGGTTTGAATTTATGGTCTTGGAGTCTAGGGGTAATATATATTTTACTTTCTCCCAATTCTTCAATTACGGTAAATCAGAATCGCATTTTTTGGGACTAAGTGTCCTGGTAATTTTTTGAAGTTGGTTAGCTGAAGATTTATATATGGAAGATTTCAATGGAGTGGTCCATTTAGATTAGTTCTACATTTTCTTAAAAGAGGCCACCTTTAGAACATGCCATATATATTGAAGATTGAAAAGAGGTGAGACCACGTTTTGTGTTATCAATAAACACCGCTAAATTATCTAAGTTCTAGTGACCAGTCAAACAGTCTGATTCCGCATCGTTTTTCGAAAGAGAGCACTTACGTGGCATGGTGAACTATCAGGATCGTTGGATTCAATGCAAATCTCGTTAGTACCCATCATGCCGTTATAATGTTTGGTGGAGTTACATTCTTGAATACTAATGAAAGGTTTGGCTAAATTGTCCAGATATTGTTCTTGGGTCGAGTCTGAAATCGTAAAATATAGAATAAATTTCAGCACTGCACTTGAAAACATCATTCTACTACCTCCAGGTATAATCTTCTTCCACCCAGAAACTATACAGGTTTGAGTATCTTTCACATTCTCATCAGGTAGACATACTGACCGGACCGAAGATGGTAGTTGCTGGTTCAATTTGAGTAGTGCAATATCATTGTTGTAATAGAAATTCGAGTATTTCACCTGAAAACATCGAAAAATTGCATTATTTGTGATTTATATTATATGCAAGCATGAATTCAAAAGGATTTACTTTAAAAGTTCTTCTTTTAAAAGTACAGACAGAAAAAAAGATCTAATAATCATGAAATTGGCTTCTTTGGTTCACGTGATGTTATGTCGTTAGTGATATGTGGGCGCTATTAGTGACTGGTTCAATTTTTGACTAGCAAAATATGTCCTATGATCCTAGTCCAAAAATGACTTGAGCTGGAATTGAAGATGTAAGTTCTTCAGTACACATCGGTTAACGCTGTGACTATATTATAGGAATATAATCACTGAAGTAAACGTTCAACAGCCTTCATCCAAATACAATTATTCAATGGAAGACTCATATTGGCATAATAACGCCGATTTCGACTTTTACATTAATTCACTGCAAATCTTAAAAAAGACAGGTAGCTATACTTACTTTGGGGTACTCTATTATATTTCCTATAGTTCTTTGTTGATCTCCAATTCTTAATATCCAGTCATTTGGAGATAGTTTTTCTTTGTTCAATGTTCCCAATAAACAGGAATATCCTGCAATTACCCACGAGGGTGCCACTAAAGATGAAGTGCAATAAATGTTTTGCTTATTATTGTACAAGAGTGCTAAACTGGGCCATTCGATCGTTTTATTTTTCAAATTCTCTTCTGATAGGTCTGTCACATTCTTCAATAAACCGCATTCTAAAAAAGAGATAAAAAGATTGTAAGTAAATGTCCAAGAGTAATTGAATTCATAGTATTAAAAAGAAGATTATATTATGCGCATGTTCTAGTGAAAATCGTTTTATTATTTTGCCCAATCGTCTTCAATTTACGAATTTTGAGCCATGAATGGTCTCGAACCATTGGCTGAATAAATTTAAATACTCACCAAATTTTTGGCATGTTACTGATACAACTTTTTCGCAGGAACTGATCGCTTCCAGTTGGGATAACAGTGATATATCAGAAGCTGTGTCGCTCTTGATTTTCAACAATTTCGTCATGTCAGCAGGTTTGTCGATTTCTGCATAATGTGTAGAATTTACGTATCCCATCATATTGCATGCTATATCGGAGTAGGCAGAATTCCAATTATCTGAACAGATAAGAGCTGTTTCATTTCCCAAATGGGCTTCTAAAGCTGATGTTCCTGCTTGAAGCGAAAGACAATTCCATTCGTCAGATCTGTCGCCGCAATGAGCTACTCCATCACATACTTCTTTTAAATTAACACAGCCACCTCCAATTTTACACTTGAATTCATCTGTATTACATCCTGCAAGAAAAAAAAGCATTATTTGTCTGATGTATGTTGAAATGATTCCTATATTCACCAGGTTTGATAGACATTTACTTTATAAGTAACGTGAAACATATGGATATCTTACAGACCAGACATGTTCAATACAATTTTGGTCTGGAGAGACAACTGACCAAATCTATTCGGGGTCCGCCCGGTGTGGATGAGGGTTAACGTCGATTAATGTTAAATTATCGCCAATGGCTACCGCAAAGGGAACAATAATTGATTCTACAATCAAATCACGATAATTTACCGCTGTCATGGTTGCCACCAAAATGAGTTTTTTGTGTCATGAAATGGTCATTATACCGTTCACCCTGATCTCGATACACCAACGTTCCTAACCTAACGACATATTATAGCGGTGCTCGCTACTCACTTGCGAGTATCTGGTGGCTCTTTTCGACCTATCCAGATTGTTTGACCAGCAACTATCCTACCAGTAGCTTGCCGGAATGAGCTATTAATTCGGGATGCTGTAAAGACGGGATTTCGTCGTGCAGTTAAACGTATTAGTCGATTTTGTGCGACGTTTGTAGCTCGTGCTCCTCCATCGCCATGAGTATATGCAGGATTTCTACTAATACTTTAGCAATTCTACGCTCTACTCACTATACTTTACGAAATCCGTAGACTGTTATCAACTTCTTTTTGAGTTGAACCTTAGTTTAACCAACACAATAATTGTTAAAGTTGGACGGCTTCTCAACGGATGTTGAACTCGTGATAACTAATCCACAACTGATACAACACAACACCATATCGATTGCAATGGCATATTGTCGCACAAACGGACCACAAAAAAAGATCATACACCTACAAGAAATGAGTTTTTCTAATTTTTTGTGATGGAGGCATTCAGTGTCATGAGAACCATATTTTGTGGGTGTGTGATACGCAAATACACGCCTCTTCACATGGTATGTACAGCAATCCTGAAAATTTGATTCAAGTGCAAAAAGTAAGTCTTCTTCCGAATATCCACTTCAATTTTTGAGCAAAGTTCTGTGAAATTACCGACACAAAAAATTAGGCAAGTAAGCGTGCTTTTCAAATGGTCAAATCTTTGTACTTTATTGCCTTAATGCATTTGAAATTAATACATTTTAACCGTAGTAATACCTATTGGATTATTTTTTACGCAGAAAGAAACGCGTGAGAACGGTTAACTCAGCCTTCTTCTTTTGAAACCAAAATATTACACGCCTTAAACCTATAATTGGTATTAGGTGGAATGGAAAGTAATGTTGCTTTTTCAAATTAAATTTAAACGAATAAATTATTAACAGGTTTCTATTTTCAATCAATAATGTAATCACTTTCGTTCTCAAAAACCTTTTGTCATATAGTGAGCAAATTTGCAATGCCGGACCGAGAAAAATCAACCGTTGTATTATTATCCTTGCAAAACTCGAAAAGCATACAATATCGGATATTGCTCTTCTGGCATTTGACTGGCCATTTCATCCCAAATTGCAAAAACAGTCTAATATTTAATTATTTAGAAGTCAACAAGTCACAATAATCTTAAAATGTCTTTGACACGACTTGGAAGTACAAATGACAATCAAATATCGACATGCGCAGAGACGATATTACTTTCCGGTCTCCTATCAATATTCTGAGCATCTTACCACAATTCATCTCATCCTCAGAATTCATGCAATCAGCTTTTCCGTCGCATCTCCAGGATTTTGGTATACAGCTGTCCTGCTTTGCACAATGGTATTCGTCCTTCGAACATTTTGTTACATTGCAATTGTGTTCATCCGAACCATCTCGGCATTGTGATCGACCATCACATACCCACCCCAAAGGTATACAGCGATCATCCTTTCCGCAGGAAAATTCAGTGTCAGAGCATTTCCATGAGCCTTAAACACGAAATAATAATTAAAATTGAACTCAGTCTTAGTTGAAATTTTGTACGAGTTGTGTTTTTGGTCTAAGTCAAATATACAGCCGAAAATGGTCTTAAAGAACTAGATTAGATTCACCCATGAAGAATCCTAGGTGAAAAATAATTCTGTCCGTCTGTTTGTTTTGGGAGAACCTACAAGTGCAATCAGTAGAACCCCACACTTATACGGAAGCATTAACAGAGCTACAGTTTGTACTCCCATCCATTTCAACTTCTGATCTGACCAATTCTTCATTCACATTGTATTCTTCATCAGACAGACAAAGTTCACCAATTTCTTTTAATGGTGCCAGAAATGACTCAACTCTAATCAAGTATATAAATATACTCTGTATATCCGTCATAACTATTGGGTCATACGTTAAGGAGAAGTTATATGGACCAAAATATGGCGATTGGACCAAATATGATCTAATAAAATAAGGCTGTAGAAAAAAAAAACGTTAAATTGAATTTTATATATATTTTATTGAGTCTAATCGTCATATTTCAGTCCAAATATCCTGTTCATAGCCTATTTCCAAATAGTAATGATATATGAAAATATATAAATATAAAAGATTTCTGATAAATTTTAAATTGCAACTCAAAAATATTGTTGAACCTGACAAAATTTCATTAAAATCAAAATAATCTTTTGAACACTTGTTATTTAATAAGTTATAAACTAAAGAGTAAAATTATTAATAGGGGTTCTATTACAATCATACAATTTTAAATATTCAATATTCCGTCTGAAAATGAATTCAAAATAACCTGAAAGCACAGTCGCACGATCAGCTTCGCTGCACATTTATTTCAGATACTAAGTGTTTAATTTAATTAAATGAATGGAGTATGCGGTGGGCTGTGGGTGAAATATTAAAACAATTTTATTTTAAAAAAATCAGCCAGTTTTTATGTTTTACAGTTTATTCAGAATCCTGACAGGTGTTTCGGTCTTTCGATCATCTTCAAAGGAGTACAAAAAGGAACTAAACTTGAAATTGAAAACGTTCTTTTATTACACTTAAAACATCTGTGTATTTTTATGGCGCATGGAAATAACAGCATCCAATATATGGGTGTTTCCAAAGAAAATTTGGGAATTTGTAAAATTCTCCTTTGATTGAAATGATCTCCAAATAGTCCATCAGTTTACCCTTATTAACATTATATAGTGAAGTGACATCTTTCTCATTAAAAAAATTATTATTTTGTATACAATGTTCTGCAAAACCCGTTGATTTCTGGTTTTTCAAATGGTCATTCTATGTTCTGCGATTCTATGATGTAAACATCGGCCTGTCACACATATATAGGACAAATAGGCTGATGTTTACAACATAGAATCAAAGAACATAGAATGTTTATTTTGAAAAATCAGAAATCAACCGGTTTTGCAGAACATTGTATAGAAAATAATTAGTTTTTTGAAGAGAAAATTCTCACTTTACTATATTAGGTTAATAAGGGTAAATTGATGAACTATTTGAAGATTCTTTCAATCGAAAAAGCCATTGAGAAAAATTAGAATTTAAAAAATTCCCAAATACTGTTTGGGACACCCCTATATTGGATGCTGTTATTTCCATGCCCATAAAAATACGCTTTCCTCATGCTCAAGTCAGACCATAATTTGCCGTAATGCTAATTACTAGCATATTTATATTCAAATAAATTACAGATTAAGAATTAATTCATTTGAACTTACCACAATTGATTTCGTCACTTCCATCATTGCAGTTTTCTATACCATCACAAACTAAGTGCCTCTTAAGGCATTGTCCACTGGTGCACTGAAAAATGGATATTATATCACACGTGCCGGTTCAAAAGAAGCAAGAGATGCTACTTTATTCAAATGAATATAAGTATTTTTGTTTATTATTTACTGACAATTTATGAGGCCAAATTACACGCGTCAACATTGTTTCGTTTCTATCTAAACATTTAAAAAAATGAATCGTTGTTTTGTTCTTGCTATTCAATCAACTGATGAAAAACTTTCCAAAGTAGCACCACACCAATATGACAACGGAAGGTAAGTGACTAGGAAAATATCCAATTTGTAAAACCTACCCTTACAGAAGTTGCAAATAGGTCTAAAGACAACTTAGTGTAGGTTGCGAAAATTATTGAGTTTACATGTGAGTAACACTTTACTGACATAAGAACTGAAGCAACTAAACAATCAAAGGTACCGTGTATGTGCTAGTTGGCCCCTGAGCAATTTGAAATTGAACCTGATTCTTTAAAAAAATCATATTTTCAGATGACGCTGTACAATCTGAAAAAGTTTCACTGCTTGGTGTTTTTTATAGAATGCATTATTAGATCTTATTTCTTTGAAAATGGAAATGGAGTTACAGTATTAATGATTGATGAGCTAACATATTATTTGTGGCCAAAATATATTTGAAAAACATGTTTCTTTAGCAAAAACATCACATTTTGCTGCTATTGTTGAGTTATTGGTGAAAAAAGTTTGATGAATCTATGATGTCCAGAAATGTAACTGTTTATTGGTCTCCAAGAAGTTTCTTATTTGAGAAAAGCTTTATTCGGAACAACATTGTCTCGATTACACTCAAAAATATAAAACACACGATTTTATTTCAAATACTTGGTACCATTTAATTTGGAAAATGTAATGTGCTCATTGAAGCCCATCAAAAGATCAAATTCTGCTCTTACCTGGAAGTTGTTTGGACATCCCTCTTCTCGACAATTGACTTCATCTGATCCATCAGTGCAGTCTTCAACAGAATCGCATCTATCCGTAACAGGAATGCAGTAACTTCCATTTGACTGTGAAGTACCATTCGCACATTTGAATTGATTAGCTTCACATCTTGAGAATCCTATCAGACTATACCCTTCAGTAACAGGTTTAATATCACTATTAGACTTGCTTCCCGTTTCATTGCTTATTGTGTTAGAATTCTCATTCAGTATTATATCACCTCCGAAGAGACTTTTACCGGACTTATTCATTTGATCCTTTGATACCTCAGTTGTCATTACTTGAACTGCTTCTTCTGGGTTTTTCGGAATTTCTTGGAAAATATCATTAGAGGTGTTCGATTCATTATCTAATTCAACACTTGGGGATTCTGATGTTGATTTCGTCACGAATAACTTTGAAGTGGTTGTTGAATCTAGAACAACTTCTTTCACTGCGTAACTTTGATGGTCATCGCTTTTTTCATCAGATTTGGGCATATCTGAAATAAGGTTCTGTTTTTGTTCTGCTTCCTCATTCTTGAATTTCAAAGACTTTGAATCGGGTTCAGAAATATTTTCAGGAGGGACTTTCAAACCGTTTGTGGTAGTTTCCATCGCTATCAAATCTTCTGTGCTACTGGCCAAATCACTGAAATCTTTGTAGGTAGTTGCAGCAACTGTCGAATCGGCATCATCTCTGTTGATTTCTGTTGAAGTTGATGTTGATTCCTCCATACTTTCAGTTGAATCTTCTGATGAACTCTCTTTGAGGAGTTCTTTTGGAAGATCTAGATTCTGAGTTGTAGTTGCTTCAGGTATTGTTCTTTCAGTATCAGTAGTTACTGTAATAGAATTTTCTGTATTGCTACTATTAGCATCGATGATTTTGGATTCAAGTTCATCATTTCGGTTCTCGGCTGCATTTGTGGTTAGTTCAATAGATGTGAAAAAATGCGTTTCAGACATTGAATTCTTTTCTGCTTTTCCTGTCCTTTCTCCGTTATTCTCAGGTTTTACTATACTTTCAGGTACGATGTTTTCTGTATCTGTTGGATTTTTATCCATCGGGTTGGTTTGATTCATTTGATCGTTCTCGAGTGATGGGGCTTTGGTCGTGACCAAATGTTCTTCGTTACTGTGGTTCATATAATTATCGATGAAATGTTCATCGGATCTCAAAGAATTAATGAAAGTATCGTTTTCTATCTCGGGAAGAAACGGGGACATGATGTCTATATTGTTTGAATACTCCTGCTGATCAGTGAGTAGATTTTGATGAATTTCAGCAGGCCTAGCCATTCCTGGGTCTGTTACTTCTTCAACATATCTGGAAGTTGTTACTGGTAGGACTGAAATTTGATTTTGTTCGATCGTATCAGTACCGTCGATTAATTTCTCTGATATGTTCTTATTTTTTATTCCTTTAATGGATTCAACATCTTCGTTCTTAGCTATTGAACTTCCATTTTCAGCGAGAGTTTCACTAAAAATTTGTGGGTTGATAGTTGCTTGATCTTCTTCCATTACATTTGACGAGGTAACATGTTCTTTTAGAATTTCAGTTTGGACTTCTTCTAGTTGTTTGTTAGTGGTGGTTGTGTCACTATCAATTGTTTTATTTGTAGTAATCGGTGAATTCATGGGTTGTGGAGTAGTTGTCTGAACAATTGTTAGTAATTCAGTGACAATTTCTTTAGTACCCTGTTCTTCTAGATTAGCAATATCGATGTTCATTTCCTTACCAATTTTCATGTCGGGTATTTCTGATGTAGTAGTGGGTATTTCAGTTTTAGAATCAGATTCATCAGTCATTTCTGGCTGGAATTTAGATCCAGTCACTGTGCCCTTGATTTCTAATTTTTCTTCTGATTCATTTGTTTCACGCGCAAGCGGCATGGAGGTAGTAATTATCTCGACAGAAGACATTGTAGTTGTTATAACTGGAATGGATTCAATGGGGTCGATTATTTCATGTGGCTCTTCTTCCGAAGGGTTGTTTGGAAGTAGAATATTAGGAGTAACCTCTGTCATCGGCTCTGACATTCTTTCAACTTCAGTGTGTTGTTCAACTGACATTGAAGCAGCTTCCGTTACAGGCGGAGTTGGAACTAAATTTAGCTCAGAGGTTGTTTCTATGACTGATTCTGATAGTAATCTGGGTTTAGATCCTGAAATTATTTCTGAATTTTGTTTTACCGAAGGTTCCGTTGCAGTTTCAGTCACTGGTTCTTCAATTAAAGTAGTCACTTCTATAGGTACTTGAGGTTCGTTCAAGTTTATTGCATTTTCTGCTTTTGACTCTGAAATTATGTCTTTTGCAGTTTCATATGTAGATTCCGTAATAGCTTCTGTAACTGGTTCTGTATTATATTTAGAAGTTGATTCTTCTCTGTACTTTGAAATAGATTCTAAAAGAGGTTTATCAGTTGTCTTTACTACAGGTTCAGTTTCTGATTCTTCCATATGTTCTGATGTTGATTCAACTAGAGGTACAGCTGCTAACTCTATTATCGATTTGAAAGTAGATTCTGGTGCAGGCTCAGATGTTGGTTCTGCTATAGGTTCACTTTTATGTTCTGACACGGGCTCAGCAGATGGTTCTGTAACTGATATTGATTCTGATAAAGATTCTAATTTTGTCTTCACTACGGGCTCAGATGTTGGTTCTGCTACTGGTTCTGATGTTGGTTCTAGTACTGGCCCCGATGTTGGTTCTACTACTGGCTCTGATGTTGGTTCTGCATTTGATTCTATATCTACTTCTACTGAAGTTTTCATAGTTGTCTGTATGAAATCTGACACAATATGAGGTTCTGAAGTAGGTTCAGCTCCCGAATTTGGTTCAGGTTCGGAAACAGGCTCAGATGCCGAATTTGGTTCTATCTCGTCATTTGTTGTTCTATGCTCAGAATATTGTTCTGGCTTTGAAGTAGCTACAAGTTCTGACTCTGAATCAGGCACGTGCTCGGCATTAAATTCTGGTTCGGATTTAGGTTCAGGTTTCGCAGTGGGTTCTGGCTTTAGCGTAGATTCAGGTTCGGAATTGGCTTCTAGTTCGGTTTGCGGTATAAGTTCAGAAGTATGTTGTGGATTCACGGTGGGTTCAGGTTCGGAATGTGATTCAGGTTCAAAACTCGGTTCGGTGTGTGCAGTGAGTCCAGGTTCCAATTTTTGTACTGGTTCAGGTTCAGAACTCGGTTCTGGTTCAGGTTCAGAACTCGGTTCTGGTTCAGGTTCAGAACTAGGTTCTGGGTGTGCGGTGGGTTCTGGTTCTGAATTTGGTTTTGGTTCAGAATTTGGTTCTGGTTCTGAATTTGACTTTGGTTCTGAATTCGGTTCTACTTCAGATTCCAAACTAGGTTCTGGGTGTGCAGTGGGTTCAGCAACGGACTTTGGTTCTAGTTCTGAATTTGGTTCTGGTTCTGAATTTGGTTCTGGTTCTGAATTTGGTTCTGGTTCTGAATTTAGTTCTGGTTCTGAATTTGGTTCTGGTTCAGAGTGTGGTTCTGGTTCAGAACTAGGTTCTGTATGTGCAGTAGGTTCAGGTTCAGAATTTGGTTCGGGTTCAGAACTAGGTTCTGTATGTGCAGTAGGTTCAGGTTCGGAATTTGGTTCTGGTTCAGAATTTGGTTCCGGTTCGGAATTTGGTTCTGGTTCAGAATTTGGTTCTGGTTCGGAATGTGGTTCTGCATTTGTAGTTGGTTCAGGTTCGGCATGAGGTTTAGGTGTTATCTCGAAGTCATGGCTATGTGTTGGTTCTGAAGCAGGTTCTGCCTTTGGTTGGTGCGTTGGTTCAGGTATTGGTTCATCCTCACAATTTTTGCCGTTAGCCATGAGAACTTTTCCTTCAGGACAAATACAAGTGAATTCAGCTGTATCATAGTCAAATTTACATTCATGCTCGCAACCAAAATTTTGTATTTTGCAAGAATCTAAAACTCTTGTTGTCCTATTCGTGGAAGAATCCTCATCAATATGGAAGTCACCTAAGTTTCCGTCGTTTGCTTTCATACTCTTTGTCATTCTTTTTTCGAACGCAGATATGTCAATTGGATCTTTTGTGTTATGTAATCCCTCCTTGAATTTCCATACTATTCGATACCTTGCGATGACGCTCCCTTCTCTGCGAAAATGATCAATTTCTTAGTAATTCCTAAATGGGAACAAATTGAGATACATACATGAAATCTATAACTTTAACTTCAATATCTGCAGGTCCATAATTTAACTCCTCGTAAGTAAAAATTGCGTTCCTGATATCTTCTTCTAATGTCGATGCCAGATCCTTGAATTTATCAGTGTTTTTGTCTGCATAATCAGGGTCGAATTCAAGATTATCTATTCTGATTTGCGATTCCAGGGCTTGAGGTACTGAAAAATTGAAATTACATTATGAAATTTGAAGTATAGTTATGGTTCGCTGTAAAAGATCTAGAAGAATATTTACCTGATATTTCAGACATTTCTGTTGTTAAAGGATAAGGTGCAGTAGTTATTGGTGGTCCAGGTGTATACATAGGTGATGCGTTTTCAGGTGATGTTGAAGAATTCTCATTTTCCTCTGAAGGAAGACCAAATATAACTCCTTTTTTAACTTCTGGCGTCGACCCACTAAACTGCCTTGAGCTGACTTCTTGGACGGGTGTCGTTCCTATAACTCCAACTAGAAAGGAGTAACAGACAAAATAAATATACATTCAGTATTTTTTTCACTTTCGGCTTGACATATATTGTCAAGATATAGTTTCAAGAACACGAGGAACTAAAATTAATTTCTGCTTATAGTCTCTTGTCGAGTAAAAACAAACAAAAGTTTCATTGAATAAATTGCCCAGACATTGCTGCTGCTGATCTTTTCCGATCGACGCAACATTGCATGGCTGACCAGCACTTCTCCAATTACGATGAAGTCAAAAACTCATTTATACTCCTTATAAATTATAATAAGTTCATGAAATTATGCAGTTCAACGATGTTGCTATTTTCTTTGATAAAATTGCATCCAGTTTAAAATAAAGGTGAGTTCATCAAGAAATGATGCAAATTAACCATTTCATAAGGAACACGTAGCTGTGAAAAAATGATAGTTTCTGTTGTGTATTATTAATTGGATTATCAAAGTAAATATTCATAAGAATGAGCAAATTCCAGTAAAATTTAACCAAATCAAGTCGATAATACAGATTTCCTTAGATGCCGCGAAAGTTTATAATTTCTTTAAAAATTGTGAAATTATTATTAACTTACAAGCAGTTTGAGGAATACCTAGACTGAAAAAGTTGAAGAACTATTTTTTGTGAATTGTCCAGGAAAAGCCACAAGACAATTTATTTTCTCTAAAAAAGTTAAGCTCATTTTCATCAGAAATTTTAATCATTTTAAAAGCCTTTTTTGATCTGTTCAGAATGTATTCGAAAAAAAGTCCAATAAATCGAAAAATAATGATACAAACAAGCTGAAAATATATAATGAAAATTTGAGTGCTTATCTGAAATTTCGTGGGATTCAGAGTACTAGAAGCAAAATTTTTTGAATATTCCGAGAAAAACTCAATATATTAAGTTACAAACCTAACATCTTGAGTTTTCTGAAGAAATGATTCATATAACTATTTTATCTCCAGAGAATATGAGCCATAAAATTTCTTTAAGATCTACAGGGTTTCTACTTTTAAAAGGGTCAAACTTCAAGGGGAGATCATACAAGTTATTTGCAACAAACAATGTCATATTTAACACATGGTCGAAATGTTGATGGTTATTCTTCAATTTAACATTTCTTGATTTCACGAATATATCAAGTTTTTCCATGAAATCAATTATAATTCAATCATCCTTTTAGCCTCATCCAATATGATATTTTTCCAACGGTTTTATCGATGAAAAATTATTAATTATGGACATTTTCTTTTCAGCAAAAAATACCCCATTTAGTGCGCTTTCGAATAACATATCAACTTTTGTGCTAGCTGGTTATGGCACCCTGTATAGGTGACTTTTTATGGAAGTTAGAAATTTAAAAAGATCCAAGATGTTAAAAACGAATGTTGGTAATATTCTAATGAAATTAAAAGATTGGCAAACGTTATAATTAGAGAAATAAATATATTCACCAAATTAAGTCAGTGTTTATCTGAATTTCACTTCTATTGAAACATTATTTTGCATATTTTTTAAGTGTTAATTTGATCAAGAATATTATCCGATTATTCGTATTCTTGGAGTTCAAGATCTGAAACAATATAACATAAGGATAATATTTACCTGCTGCCAAAATTCCTAAAACTAAAGCTGCCAGGACAACAGCAATGCATACGCCCCAACACAGACATCTACTCTTCTTCTTCACATTCCTCTTGTCCATGGTAACGTATAATTTTTCCCCCCTGGAAAAAATCGATAATTTGGTACACACAGTTTAAGGTGTCCCTCATCAAAGCGTCCCAATAGCTTTACAGATATTGTGAGTTATTATACAGATAACCCTTCGAGTTAATATGCAAAATAGCCCCTCATGATGGATTATTCTCTCGTTCTTATTTGCTGCGTTTTTAGACAGTTCATGAAGCTGGCCGATGATATTTTTCGAAGAACATGATAAGAATATCGAAACAAATAAGAACGTTCAAAATTTAGTGGTCCACGTCACCAATCCACACACCGTATACCATAAAGATATTCTCTAAAAATTGTATAATATATTGATATCCAATAGACTTCTTTATTGCTTGATTTCACAGAATATATCTTTGATGAACATGCATGAAATAGCAGAATAATATAAGAATTATACAATATATTAGGAGTTCAAATAAGTTCGTGCGGTTTTTTTTCAAAAATTGAAACTTTATATATATATATATATATATATAAAAATTGGTTATAAATTCAAATTTTAAAGCATTGTCCATCGCTAGCCACTACTGTTTCCATCTTTCTGGAAACTGACGGATCTTCTCGCGATAAAGGCCAGTTCTGAGGCCGCTATCCATGCATTGATTCATTTTTTGATTTAATCGTAATTGGATAAGCCCTGGTCTGCCAGGCCATGTTACATCGATCGCAAGAGATGGTAAACGGAAGGAGCAATGTCTGGGCTGTGGGTGGGTGGGGTAGGACTTCGCATTTGATCGTTTCTACGAGGGGCGTTCAATGTATTCTCGGTATCGCGGTGATTTGCTAATAACATGAGTAATCTGATTATCTCATTCACAAATGACACTATCTGGGGGTATAAATATAAAATTTCACTAATTTACGATCATCAGTTTTTTAGGTTTCCTCAGTGAAAGACGACCAGAATGACTGACGTAACAGTGATGAAGAAAATCTAGCATCGCGCCGTTATGAAGTTGCCCACTAAGCAGGAAAAAAGTCGAAAAATCATTCAAGAAGAGATGGTTACTGTTAACCAAGACTGTGCTCCGTCGTTATCCACCGTTTAAAAGTAGTCAAGTGAATTCAAAACAGGCAGATAAAGCATTGAAGACGACCCTAGCTCAGGCGGGCCCGTTAGAGGCACCACTGAAGAAAATAAGGAAAAAGTGGAAAAGCTGCTACTTGAAGATGCCAGAATAAAAATCAAGATGTTAGCAGATATGATAAACCCATCCGTGGGTTCGATACATCCTCCATCTTAACCTCTCAAAGGTTAGTGCAAGATGGGCACCGAGAATGCTCACCACACCTAAGAAGCTAGTGCAAGTCGAGTGCTGTAAGGAGTTTTTAGAGCTCTATGGAGAAGACCCATCGACCATTTTCAACTAGCTGGTTTCTGGGGATGAGATGGTGGGTTCATCAGCATGACCCTGAGAGTAAACAAGAGTCCATGCGGTGGATTGAAAAGGGTGCACAGGCCCCAAAGAAGTTTTAAGTCACCGCATCCGTTGGAAAAATATTGGCTACTGTCTTTTGGGGATTCTAGAGGTATCTTATTCATAGAATACACTAAAAAGGGTGGAAGTATCACAGCTGCATCATACGCAAACACTTTGCGTACTTTAAGCGAAACAATTGAAGAAAAAAGGCGAGAAAACTCACAGCGTTGTTGTTGCTGCTTCACGACAACGCGCAGGTTCATAAGGCCGCCTGGCGAAGGCTGCTGTGCGGGATAAAAAAATTTTATTCGGTGCAAAAGTTGACATTTTCAGAGCACACAGTTGTTTACACTTCAGCGAAATGATAAATACTGAAAAAAAAGTTTAATGATGACACTTCAGAATAAAGGTGTTGCGAGATGAAATAATAGAATAATAAACTAGTAGCGACATCTGTTATCAAATTCGCACGAAATTATTTCTACTCCTAACATGTTGAAGTCGAAAGTATATGGAAACAACTTAACGCGAAATATAATTCTTCTATTTTTTCACATGATAAAGTAGTAATGGTGATTATTTTTTTATAGAAAATATCTTGATGGTACCCTTCGTCTGATCTTGATTTCATGGCAATTCCAGAAACATTTCATGAAATAATGGGTTTGAACACGATAACTAATAACGTTTCACTATTTCAATTCAACTAGTTCTCTTATAAGGAAAGATATTCATTAATACTTTTTTTCTTCTGTATACTAACGTGGATTAAGTATTTAACAGGTATTCCTAAGAAGATGTGACCTGAAAACCATAGCACATCCGTTATTGATATTTCTCGGAAAATTCCCTGACTAGCAAGAAAATGATTCTGCTTTCGTTTACTGCAAAAATGGGAGAAAATGAAAGTTTCATTCATGAGAAATTCCAAGCACCTCTCATGAGCAGTATGAAACGTGATTACAATAGATAACTACTGTTTATTTACCTTCATCAATTTGCCAATTCAACGAATTGCTTTGCAAATGAATCTTTAGGAGATAAACTGGGTAATCCGATATTGAAAAAATTCTTCAGTTTTTAGTTGTTTGCGTTTGAAAGTTCATGAAAATTGTGAGAAAAAAATGCTTTCATTTTAAATAAATTTTCATGATTTCTCCGTGAAATTTTTCTTACTCTGTTTATTTTTTGTGCGAATCCGCTAATTTTCTTACTAAAAAAATAAATCCAACTCATATACAGTACGTTCGGTAACCCTTCTATCGGGTTGTTCGGAAGGTAATTTCGTTTTTTTTTTGGGAAAATGAAAGACAATTCAACCTCTCACCGATCTGCATCAACTAATGTCTTTTATCATGTCTTTATCAGCTTCAACTGGCCTAACGGAACGTGGTGCATCTTCGACACTAAAATTTCGGAATCGAAATTTTGCAAACCTGTTCTGGTATTGGCGCACTATCAATACATCTTCTCCATACACATCGGTTAATTTCTTTCTGGCTTGAACAGCATTTACCTTTTCTACAGTAAAAAAATAAAACAACGAAAATGCCGCTTATTGCTCTCCATATTTAAAAGGGCACCAACGAAAAACTACTCTCAAAACATTTAATGATTTTTCGGCTTAAGTGTAAAGTTGGGTTCGAAAATGTACAATTAGATCCTCTATCGAAATTACTTTCCGAACAGCCTTATACAATCTTGGAACTGGTAAATTTCATCTCTGTAAAATTTCAACATTGTTTGGGTAATGGGTATTTTTGAAATTTCCTAAAAATCGTTTTTTTGAGTGCCATGTATACAAATTGAGACAAATTAAATGATGTAAGTATGCTGACATGAATTAAATTGAATAAGTCCTTACTTGATGGAAATTCAGTCTAATCAAATAAAATAATGAAGAATATTTCCATAATTTATTGATTAACAATAATTTAATTATTTTGAACTAACTCTTAAAATAAATCTTCACTTCTTATTAAAACTTGAAAAAAGTGGGACTTACAAATAACTAACAATTTTCGGAAATATATACAGGAAAACATATGAAGAAACAGAACTAAATAGATTGTTAGTAATTTGTACCTACCCCTTTTATTTTTGAGTCTCAATAGTCTTATAAAAAGTGAAGGTGTAATATTTAGAGATAGTTCAAAATACTTGTTGTTAATTAATACATTGTAGAAATATTCTCCATTAACTCATTCAGTTAGTTTGCTGAAATGTTGAGATTTCAGGCGTTGATGCAGTTTTTCAAGAATGTATAAAAGTTTTCGTGAAATGGAGTTGAAGTGCCAAATTTTAGATATATCGGGTGATTTTTTTTAGAGTGATAGAACTTTAAATTGAACTAAAACACATTCAAATTAAGATTGAAGCCAAATTTTTTTTATTTGAAATATAATTTTATGACATTTATGTTTTAAAAATAATTTCCGGCATATATCCACCACGACTAGCTCTGAGGAACCGCATTCGACCAGACCAATTTTGACCCACTTTTTCGAGTAATTCAGGCCTTATTTGATCAATAACACGAATTATGTTGCCTTCCAAAGCGTCTATTATTTCTGGTTTACCAACACAATGACTTGACATATCCCCAAAGAAAAGAATCCAGTATAGTTATGTCGCATAATCTTGGAGGCTAATTAATTGGACCATTTCTCGAAAAAAATGTTATCGCCAAATCTTTCTTTCAATAAATCAATTGTTAGTAGCATGAGGTGTAGCACCATCTTGTTGGAACCAAAACACTTCTGGGTCGATACCATTCAAATTTTGAAACAAATAATCATTGATCATAGATCTGTACCATTCACTATACAATTGCCCCAGCATTGTTTTTAAAGAAATATGGACCAATAATGACTCCAGCGTGTACAGCACACCATACAGTGTATTCTTCAGGATGCAATAGAACCTGCAAAACTTCTTGAGGATTGTTTTCACTCCATATACGGCAATTTTGCTTGTTTACATAGCCGTTCAATCAGAAATGAGCTTCATCACTAAACACAATTTTACGATAAAGAAGTAAACGACGCTTATTATGGTCAAGTGGCTTTAGTTCTTGAACCAGTTGGATCTTGTATGGGTGTAGACCAGTATCTTTAGGCAAAATTTTCTATGTGGTGGATGCACAACTTGTTGTGAACGTCGACGAATAGACAAATCTGGATCATCATTAACAGTATGACTTACAGCAGCGATATATTCTTCTGTACGTACAGTTCTTTGTCTTGTTGTTGTTGTTGCATCGAGTAGAGAAAATGTTGTCCGAAATCTATCGATAGTTCGACGAATAAGCTGCTTTGATGGAAGATTGTGTAAACCATAAATTTCACGAAGTGCTCTATAAGTTTGGCGAATAGAACACTGATTTTGAAAATAAATTTCAACAATTTGTAAACGTTGTTGCGGCGTGAGTCTTTCCATGATATTTTGTCAATGCTTACTGAACAGAAATGTCAAAACAACATGGCTTCTACCTTCTGTCAAATCACTGTTATTCCTATCGAAAGTTCTATCACTCTAAAAAAAAACCCGATACATCTTCGATATTATTGGAAAGGATTGATACAACACGAAGGTGTGAAGTCTTATGAATTTCCCACTGTTAGTGTAGACGTTAAACCCGATCAGATTTTCAAACAAACTTTTTACATTATTTTTAAACTACGAATCGCGAAATCTGAAGTTAGTGTCGAAACTCCACATGAAGGGTGAGCCATTTAAAATTTGTGTTTTTGATCGGCCCTATATAAAAAACTAATGATTATTTTTTGGAAGTTTTGAGATTATAAGAAAATTCAAATCTCGACATTAACAAGTGAAAATTAATATAATTCAAATGATCTGGCATAGTACTCTATCCAATCAATCTAATATTTTAGTACATTGTCGATTGTTTGGGGCTCAATCCCATGAATGGCAACTTTGATTTCGGGTTTTGAGATATCAAACGTTTCTGGATGGTCAGCGTAACACTTATCCTTAACGGACTCTCACAAAAAATGGTCTTCCGAGGTGAAAATGAGCTTCATCGCTAAATATGATTTATCTAGGAAAATGTTCATCTTCGGCTCTGAGATCATTAGCCCATTAAGCGAAGTGGAAACGCATCGGATGGTCACGAGGCTTTTCTTCTTGTACTAGTTGAACTTTATAGGTCTTCATGCAAATTCCTCCTCAGATAAGTGCAAGAAATGTTCAGTTTTTGAGCATGATGACGAGTTGATGTTGATAGATACAGCAGCAATGTTTTCAGATGAGCTCACTGGGCGAGAACGTGGGTTATTTTACCAAATAACGATCCAGTTTTTACGAACCGATTAATCCAGAAATTGCTGTGAGGGCATTTAATTTCTATTGAACTTTCCACGTAAATTTCTAAGAGTTTGGATAGAAGATTCACCACCTTGGAAATAAGTTTTTAATATTTCCCAGTTTTGTTCAAGAGTAAATCGAACCATTTCGTTAATGTCAAATATTAAACGAACTTTCTGTGAAAACACAAATGACAGAAGTGTTGCAGACTCGAAATAACCACTACTTTCAAATGCTCTAGATTGCCCACCCTTCCCATTTGAAAGATTTTTCTACTTTTAATCATTTCAAAGATGTATTACAACCCACAGAAATAATTTTATGATGATATGTAATGAATATTTTTTGAATCCTCAGATGATTTCAATTTGAGGATCAAATAAAACGCAATAAAAATAGAAATACAATAAAACTGGAAAACACCAATTGGTCCACATACATTAATGGTAATGTGAGAATAACCGACTTCTGATTGCTAAATTCTTGACTTGATTTAATTTACCGATACGAAATGTTTCTGGAATTCCAATCTGAGCAAAGGAAAAAACACTACTTCTTTCTATTTGATGGTGTAGTGGAAAGAATGAAAGTGGGTACCGTGGATGTTGGGACATGATCCATTCAGGATAGTGCATGACTCCAGAACCATTTTCTTCGTTATCGTATCCGGATGAACTGGCTAAAGATTCGGCAAATGTTACACTGTTCCGACCCTTGTTGAATTTACTGAAATACTCGAGATTCTTAATTTTGTTTCAGACTTATGATGGAATGAGACAACTATTTCTTTTTATTGAATATAATAAGTTAATTGTGTACTATTTCCTACAAAAAAATAACATTAGACATACTTCGTATACTTCTTAGTAACAAGAAGAAAACATTATTTTGATCCTTAAATTAAGCTCCATAATATTGTGATTATTAAATGAAGCGGTAGGATAGTTTCTGATCAAACAATCTGAAAAAGGTTGCATAGTTTCAATTTGTGGGCAAAAAGATCCGCCAGGCAACCGCGATTGAGTTGGGAGTACCAGGCTGTAAGAACAATCAAAGAACATAGGATGTCTTTTTTGAAAAACCTGGAATCAACCGGCTTTGCAGGACATTGTATCGAAAATAATAATTTTTTAATGAGAAAGATCCACTTTACTCTATAATGTTGATTAGGGTAAATTGATGGACTATCTGGAGATTCTTTCAATTAAAAAAGCCATTGAGAAAAAAGGGAATTTAACAAATTCTCAAATACTCTTTGGCAACACCTCTATATTGGATGCTGTTATTTCCACGCGCTATAAAAATACACAGATATCCTAAGTGTAATAAAGGAACCTTTTCAATTTTAAGTTTAGTTCCCCTTTTTGTTCTCCTTTGAAGATGGTCGAAAGACCCAAACATGTGTCAGGATTATGAATAAATTGTGAAGTATAACAACTGTGAGAATTATTATTTTTTGAATAAAATTGTTACAATGTTTCACCTGGAGCCAACCGCATACTCCATTGATTTAATTAATTTAATTATAGTTGAAATACTATACTGTAGTTTGAGTAGTTCTTGATGCAAATAAATTGTATAATAAAATATGTCCAAAGTTATTTCAATGTAACAACTACGTAAATTCTACGGGTGGTTTTCTCAGCACTTACCTCATAAATTTCTTATGTTCGTTGACGGGCACAAAATACTCATCGTAAGGATTACCCATCTCAACGTCCGCGTCCGGCTTCAAAGGTATCGTGGTCAAGCCATTTTTACCATTCTCATATGGGCCCGCGACATCTTTTCCAGAAGGTTTCATATTGACGAGTTCTAAATTCACAGCTTCAGTCAGAGGTTCCTCATTTAAACTCATGGAATTGACGGATGAGTTCAAGTCACCGTTATAGGGTTTACTTTGGTCAAACGAAGACTTTACACTTTGTTTATCTTTAGAATCTTCATCATCGTCGAACGCTGGGTTATCCAAACCAGATTTCCTATTACTGGATGGTGATTCGGCGTTTAAATAGCTCGTACTTTTATATTGCTTGCTCATTGCTTCTAAGTTGCTGTGATGTTCTAGGGTTTCGTTAATATTCAAGTTTGCTGTAGATAAATAATGTGGCAGTTTTGGGCTACTCTCACTTTTGAAGTCTGTCTCATCTCTATTAACGGGTAATGTGATTTCGTTTTTGTTGTAGTATGGATTCTCTTCGCTATTTACAGTGATGCTTGTGACGGAATTACTACTTGGATGTGATGTATTGTGTGATGTTATCGTAGAGTTCTCTAGTGAATTGTTATCATTACCGCAAGTTGAGTCTTGAGCTGTGTCGCTGCCCCCATAACTGCTATCAGCATCCATCGCTGAAACAATAAGGTATCCATTAGAATTACTGATTCATTAACCTAGTAAATTGATAAAATATCAGCTTTAGTTCGTAAGAAAATGAGATTTTGTACAGTGTCGGACTGTAGCGTTGGGCAGATACTCGACAACTTCACTAGTAGTCCAGTCAAAATAGTCAGAAAAAACTTCGTCAAAATTCGCATAGAGCCAACAATTAGTAGAGCTGTGAAATCTACCATTAAAAATGAAATATCAAAAATCCCCTTCGATCCAACTTCTGCGCAAAAATGTATCCAAGGTCACAGGTAAAAATTGAGGTTTTCTTCCATTTTCTCTGAAAGGGTGAGTTTAATCGTGAAAATAGATCATACAAAAGTTGTATATTATATAATTTTCTACAAAAATTGTTCAGTTACTTTTTTTCGTACGAATAACCATTCGTGAGATATCGCGATTTTAAATGTTGAAAATTTCATATTCTTCATAATATGCACTTATATGCAGCCTGTATACATCGTTGGATGATAAGTAAAAATATGAAACTATCTTATGTGTTACTCACACACCAAAGCTTGTATAAGTTGAATGAGTATTTTCAAGGATAAGACTACATATACTGTCATTCCTTAATCCCCTTCGTCCGTAACTTCGAGCAACATCTGCCAGCTACGTCATTGTTCAAGGGTGGAGACATCTGAAGATGAACTTGAAAAATTCTTCTAACATGAATTAGTTTCTTCACCATTATCACTCTGATTTAATGGTAATGCGTGAAACTATTAAGTCAGCTCTTTATAACTGCTTTGAATGTGTATATATTGAAATGGATGTTATCTATATCATTGATGGAGATTACCTACTACACCGTGTTGTATTGGATGGAGATGAAACGTTTCGTATTATTTTTGAAAAATATGTTCAGTATGTACAAAGACATTTGGTCATAGTTACCTGTGGTAAAGATGATCGATCTAGGAAAGTTCCACCAAATCAACAACAATTTCTTTCAAATAGTCACAATAAGTCCCGCTTCATTTCAATGCTATGTGAAGAATTTACAGCTGCTGGTATTAACAACACAAGGTGATAATGATGCTGATGGCTTCTAATTGAAACAGCAATAGAACAAGTCAAAAGACCAAATACAACTGTCGTCGTTGGTGAATATGTTGATTTGTTGATACTACTGACTGCACAGACTCCAATTGATAAAATTTATTACTTTTTGAAATCTGGGAAAGCTCAAGTAGAATCAACAATATATTCATCAAAAAGTCGCCTCGAGAATGATCCTATAAACATGATATACCTGGAAATTTCCTACTGCCTCAGATGAAGGAAATAATCTATTTCATATTGTTCCAGAATAACTTGTTATCAACAGAACAATCTTCAGTTCAATTGGTGGGAATAAAATATACCTTATTTCTTAAGTGTAATATCTGTTTGGATATATGGAAAGATATTCTGACGAGGCAATACGAAGCTATTTTTATAGGGACAATTTCGAGACAAATACCATTGACGCACCTACTATAATGTCAAGGTTGAGTATTTGATCTAATTGCATTTAAGGTTTAATATCTTGAACGTTATTTCTCGAAGAACATACAATATTTATGGGTAATTATTGTGAACGAATTTTACTTTCGAATTTATTGCGACAGTTTTAACATAGTTAAACTGTGAGCAGAGATTTGCAAATAGTAGTTACTAGAAAATCAGAACCTAGTTTCATGGGAAAATTCAGATGTTATGAATCGCAGTCAAAATGTTAGGTTTTTATGTATCCAAACAATGAATCTTCGGAATCGAAGATTCCGAGAAATAATTGTTATAACCATCTGTGAAAATTTAGCAGTTCAGTTAGGTCGATTAAATCGAAAAATATATATGAAGATTTTAATACCGGATCAATTTTCGGTTCATCATTCACTAAAAAATGAATCTTATGAATGGTAATTTCGATTTCGTGTTTCGAGGCATCAATCGTTTCTGGATGGTTAGCGTAACACTTATTATTAACGGATCACAACAAAAAATAGCCCTCCAAGGTGAAAATGAGCTTCATCTTTAAAGATGACTTTTCTGGGAAAATGCTCATCTTCGGTTATGCCATCCTTAGTCCAATGAGCGAAGTAGAAACGCATCGGATGGACAAGAGGCTTTATACCGAGGTCTTCATGCAAAATTCTCCTCAGAGAAGTACGAGAAATGTTCAGTTCTTGAGCACCATGACGAGTTGATTTTGATGGAAGTTCAGCCACATTCTGTGCTACTTCAGCAATGTTTTCAGGTGTTCTCATTGTATGAGAACGTGAACGGGTTGTTTCATCAGAAACGATCCAGTTTTCACGAACAAATTGATCCACAAATTGCCGTGAGGACGTTTAACTTCTATTGAATTTTCCTTTTAGTTTGGATAGAAGATTCACCTTTTTGGAAATAAGTTTTCAATATTTTCGAATTTTTTTGGAGCATAAATCGACCCAATACGTCAACGTCAAATATTAAACTAACTTTCTGTCAAAACATGAATGACAGAAGTGTTGTCATACCCGAAATGATCACTACATCAAAATGCAAACTCTAGCTGGTCCACCCATTACTATTTTAAGTATGACTGCCACGACATTGAAAATATATCCCTAGCAACAATTTCAAATCTATAGTTGTAAGATTGCAAGCTCAAATCTCCAGAATATGTCATTATTTTTTCTTTCCGTTGTTTTCGGAAATTTCGGAACCGTCAAATGATAACAGTGACTGATTTGATAACAACAGATATGGATAGTAATGAGCATTCATGCTGAAGCTAAAGTTAAATGAATGCTTCTAATTTTTTCAGCGAACTACTTCGAAAGTGAATCCAAGCTGAATCACCAGAATGATTTGAAACTCGATTGGTCATATTTCTCAGTTATTGCTTCCGAGAACTAAAACCAGAATATTCGTTACACAACCCATGTCCGCGTATATAAAATTAACCCAATTGTGAGAAAAGAGTCCGTTAAGGCAGTGCCGGTGGGGAAAAGTACCATGCAGAAACAGGTCGTTATGCATATCAAATTTGTCGGCTGCCATTGTCCACTGCCTGCAGACCGTTCCCCCAGACGTCGTCATCGTCCCAAACAGTGAAAGACTTGTTGGCCTTCGTCTTCGCGCACCATGGCTCAACCCTGGTCACTTTTCAGTGGCGTCGACCAATTTTGTAATCTGCCAACGTATATTATTATCTATGGGTTAGAATGAAATGGTTTGTTGGAATTACATGGCCAAAAACATACTCAATCTCATCTCTACCATGGGAAATATGCCAGATATGTAGAGACTTCGTAAGAAAGCAACTTTTAATAAAAACAGGAAAAGTGGAGTGCGACAATTACTGAGCTCTAATAAGTATGTCTCATACCATGAAGAATTGGTGATCAGCTTAGAGATCATCTCAATTCTTATAACATTATACCTGCAATTCAATCTGGCTATATAATAAGACTTCTCCTCATTACTGATAATATTCTGAAAGCAACGAATGAAGATAAGGTTACTTTGTTAACACTATCAGATCATTCCAAAGCGTTTAACACTCTGGGTCGGGTGTCCATTAAAGAAATGTAATATCTTCTTTCTTGCAGATCGCTAGGGGTGTGCCACAGAGTTCTATTTTGCGATCCACTCTTTTCATAATTTATATCTCCCAATTTTTTAGATGTTTTTCCTGCTCGGTGCATTACTATGCATCACTGCGCTGAATCTTGATTTTAATACTATTCTAGATATGTCACGACGTCATTGTTTGCAGATAAATGCCGCTAAAATAGTGACCATTTTATTCGGAAGGAGAAATGATAATTTTGGTTCTTGGGTGGAGATAATTACTTAATGATGGGCAATGAGAGCGTTTTTATGTATATTATGAAGTGTATGAGAAACTAAGGTGTTCCGATCTATTATACTTTGAGATTCTCCGAACATGTTTCTGCATGTCTTCATAAGACATGTATGATGTTGTGGTTAATATATACTAAGCAAACATACTTTAATTGTCTTTGGTTCTGTTCGTTTGAGTAATGCTAACACATTGTATAGTCAAAGCTCAATTGTAAATATATAATATATATTTTTAATTCTTGAATTAGAAAATTTTAACAAAATATTCTTCTTATTTACTTATACAATCTTTATTTAACTGTGAACACTTAACTAAACGTCGAGGTACACCCGAAACTAGATCACCTCCATAATTTACGATGATGGTGGTCCAGGACTGTATAACTGACTGAATTGAATCATCTCTATTTCGTGGCGCCGCTCGTTCAACTTCAATCTTTATTAGTCCCCATATGTTTTCAATGGGACTAAGATCTTTTGAAGCTGCTGGACATGAAATGGTTGTCACTTAATGTTCTTGAAAGCTTGAGTATAGGCCGAAGTATGGCATCTTGCATAATCTTGCTGATAACGCCACACCTCTGGATAAAGCATGCTCTTTTTCAAGGAGAAAATCCTTTAGAATGTCACAATACTTTTCACTATTAATGGTACCATCAACTATACACAGCGTAGCATCACGCTGAGATATTGCTTTCCAATCCATTATTCTGGTGGGAAATTGGAAAATTTGAACAGTAACAGGTTGTTTTGATAGAGTTTTTAAGTGATATCACCATGTTGGAAACAACTTTCATAAGATATAAAGACATTATTAAAACTATCTTCTTGAAAACGTTCTTTCCTTTCTTCCCTCGTTCTTTTCGTAAAGGTGTCATTACAGGGATTTTTTTTCGACTGGCGATGGAAAGTGGGTCCATTATGATAAAACAAAAGGTCAGGCAATGTGAGGATGTCTCATCATCAACTGTCAAGCGGAATATTCATTACGAGAAGATCATGCTGTGTATTTGGTAGGACCAGCTGGTTGTGGTGTATTCTGTGCTGCTAAAATCAGATGACAGCATCACAAGGGAGGTCTACTAACGACAACTGATGCGTTTTAGACAATAATGAGAAAAACAGCAGCAATACACAGACACGATGAAGTTATGAATGACAATGCACAGCCATATGTGGCATAGCGTTTAGAAACGCTAAAATGGGAAGTCCTACCCCACCCGCCGTACAGACTAGACATATCTCTTTCCGTTTACCATCTCTTCTGATCGATGCCACATGGACTGGTTGACCAGCACTTCTCCAATTACGATGAAGTTTAAGAAATTAATCGATAATAGCCTAAGAGCCGGCCTTTTTTCAGGATGGTATCCGTCATTTACCAGAAAGATGGAAAAAGTGGTGGTTAGTGATGGATAATACTTTGAACATTGAGTGTAAAGGGTCTTTCAATGGAAACGCCCCATTTTTAAATTGACATTACTCACGCATGGCAGTCACTGTCTATTTGTGACATTAACAGTTGTATTTGTCAATGTCTACCAGTTAAGCATGGAAAGGTACACACTCCATCAACGTTTACAGATAATCCAAATTCATTATGAAAATTGTCCGAATAAAAGAACAGTTGGACGTTATGAAGAAGTTTGAAACAAATTTTACACTTCATGATGTTGTAGTGTCAGTGAGACAAAGAAATGGAAGAAGTGACGAGAATATTGCTGCCGTACGTGAAAGTGTTCGTGAAGACCAAAATTTATCGATTTCTCGACATTAACAAGAACTAGTCGTCTTTGTGGCGAATTTTACGGAAATAACTTGGTTTACATCCATACAGAATTGTTTTAACTAAAAAACTCAAACCAATAGATCATTTAAAACGTCGTGTGTTCAGTAATTGTTGCTTAGAGAAAATTGGAAATGATGCAGATCTTCTTAAGAGAATCATTCTCAGCGATGAGGCTCATTTCTTTGGGGTTACGTCAAGTCATTGGTTTACAGCAATCATCCAGCAAATTTGGACGAATTACAGATCAATTTTGAACGATTAATTGCTAACATACAATCTGATTTGTTGAGAGTCATGGAAAATTGGGTTCAACGACTTCATTCCTGCCAGCGTTTTTGTGGTGGACATTTAAACGATGTTTTATTTCATAACTAATGGTATCCATTTTACTTTATAATGAAATAAAAATTTCAAAAATGTTCAAATAAATAATGTGTTCTATTGACAAAACAAAATGGGGTGCTGTTAATGAAACACCCTTTATAAGCAATTTTGCATAATAAAGTTTCAATTTTCGAAAAAAAAAACACACGAAATTAGTTAAACTCCCGATACTACCTGATTTTGGTGATTCATCCCTCAGTGTTTAAGGGATAATTGCCATCTCGTCTATTTTGTATATTTCGCAGGACGAATGTTTTAAAATTCTGTATAGTTATCGTTATAACTTTCCTTTGACTTCAGTAATTTCATCTCTTGCCTAAGCATATTTTCTCGAATAAACTGAAAAGGAGGGATAAATGGATCGATTGGAATAAAAGCTGTTTTTTCAGAAAATGATTAACTCCATGTACCAATTTAATTTCTAATGGCATTAGCAATAAAACAATATACAGATAACAAATTACATAGCCATTCCGATAAAGGTTCGCTATTTTCATTCGAGTGAAAGAATATTAAAACAGGGATATTTTAATTCATTATGTAACAGAACACAAGTAGAATTAGTGTGACATAATTCATTTCCTTCTCTCTTGCGAATATTATCGATCTTCAAGAAATTCTCGGATGCTGCAAAAAATTAATGTAAAGTAGCGCTTTCACTTCCATTATAGCATCACGTTAGTAATGAACAGATTATACAGCACTGTTATAATAACAAAAAGTATGATTTAAATGATTATCTATATTTTGAAAATCCCCGTAACAAAAGTAAGTGATGTGTGTGGTTTAATATTTAGTTGATACTGGAGAAAATCTCGAATATAACGATAATTGGAATGAAAATTAAAGAAGCATTATCTTGGTGTCAGAAGCTTCAACGTCTTCATAAAGTAATTTCACTGATTTATAACACTTAACACTAGTTAAAATTCATTCAAATGTTCATGACATTTGTTGACTGAATTGATGCCCCCTTTGTTATTGATTGCCATAATTCTGTATGCAGCTCAATTCTCTTTCAGTTGAATCACTAAATAAATTCTAAAATCAATGAAGTGTTCTGTATATAAAAGTTCCTGAAAATTAGTTTGAATCTATTTAAATTATAATGCATCAGAAAAACTCATAAGATTTTTATTTTATTTTTATGACTTGTTTTATTCTATTTATGGTCATTTCTCAACATAGCATCCTAAAATGACTTTAAATTCAGAATTATATACTATAACTTCTACAATATATATTGAAACTAGATATATTGAAACTGTATACAAAAACTATCAAATTGATATCCTTATATATAATCAATATAAAACATTTTTCAATGTCTCGGAAAAAACCCTTTTTACATACCGACATGAAACGTATTAATAAAAATGTATTAGGAAAAACTATTAGGAGTACAAATAAGTTTCCGCCGTTTTATTGTAGATGGCGCGGCACGGAGTTTCGGTTAGCTTTCGCAGATGATAACCGGCTTAAAAAATAGTTTGGACATTCAAGGACAACATAACCTATTAATATCATTGATTTTATATTGGTAAAATATAATTTTTATAAGTTGAAAATGTCAAAATTTGAGCCAAGTAAGCGTCATTTGCGGGGAATATTAGTTAACTTCTTTAATTTAAAGAAATCTGCTGCTGAGGCGCATCAATTGCTCGTAGAAGCATATGGTGAGGGTGCTTTGAGTGAGAAAACGTGTCGAGAGTGGTTTCAAAAGTTTAAAAACGGTGATTTCGACGTAGAAGACAAAGATCGCAGTGGAAGGCCAAAAATTTACGAGGATGCAGAATTGGAGGAATTATTGGAGGAAGATTAATCTCAAACACAAATAGAACTTGCTCTTACATTAGAAGTCACTCAGCAACCAGTCTCACATCGTTTAAAATCATTAGGAATGATTCATAAACAAGGAAATTGGGTTCCGTACGGCGGAAACTTATTTGTACTCCTAATATATTATTATGTGTATTAATAAACAAATACAAGAAAATTCACTATTCAAAAATTATATAAAATTCTCAAAAGAGAAAGGATCAAATAAAAATAATTGAACGAGAACTCCAACATTTGACAGTTGCTCTTTCGGTCTCAAGACCTCTTCAGAAATATATTGAATTCAAATTCAAATATATCACAAGATCAAAATTTAACTCACCAAATAAGATAAAACCTGGAACGAATAAACTCGAAGTAAGCTTCAAAGTATCCAAAATAAAACAGAAATGATCAACGTGTTGTTACGTATAACCTATAATATTTATTTTATATTTCTGTTTTATTTTGGATACTTTAAAGCTTACTTCGAGTTTATTCGTTCCAGGTTTCATCTTATTTATTTTATCTTATTTGATAAGTAAAATTTTGATCTTGAGATATTTGAATCTGAATTCAATATATTTCTGAAGAGGTCTAGAGTCTGAAATAGCTAGTTCGACTGGCCGTTCGGAGTTTTCAGTCTTATGCATTCAATATTTCAACATTAAAACTTAATTTTTCAAACTTGTATACGAATAACGATTCTCGAATTTTATCCACCCTGTACATAAATAGCAACATTTCCATTCGGAAAACATCTATTCACCTTCATCCCGCATTATTCATATTCATATTCATATTCATTTTTATTTCCTCAAAATTTACAGGAGATGTCAGAAAAGTGTATAAACAAAAAAAATTGTTCACATAAAAACAGTTATTCTAGTAAATCACATCTGACAAAATATAAATATATTTATATATAATATATATAAAAGTTAAAACTTTTGAAGCATAAATTCTTTCACTGAGTAGAATACACCTTCTACCAGAATTTTTTGATCTCATTTTTGAAGCGCACTCTAGATAGTGTTTTCAAATGCTCGGGTAGTTTGTTGAATATTTTCAAATATATGTACATATTTTGGGTTTTCTTCAGACGGTGAAATGGTGGCGCATATTTGCCCTTTGTTCTGGTGTGGTGGTCGTGAACTTTTTGATATTTATGAAATTTGTCCTTGCTTTCAAAGATGTACATAACACACTCGAGTATGTAGCACAATGGAGCTGTAAGTATATCATATTTCCTGAACATTGGTCGACAACTTGCAGTTCGGTCAGCACCAGCGATCAATTGAACAGCTTTTTTTTGCTTCAGGAAAATGCTGTCGGCCTGTGAAGATGCACCCCATAGAATAATGCTGTAGGTCATCCTTACATGAAAATGTCCATGATATACAACGAGTGCTTCGTTTTCGGTAAGTGTATTCTTTATTTGTCTTATTGCGAACAATGATGTGGAAAATATTTTACCTAATCCGATGAAATGATGTTCCCAGGTTAGATTTGCACTAATTGTTACCCCAAGTAAGGAGATAGTGTCCTTACTGCGACGTTTCGTGGTGATAACTATCTCCTGTGTCTTTTCGGTATTGACTTTCATTCAATTTCCTTCGAACCATTTCACTGCGTTCCTTATTGTTGCCGCTGATTTCTCCTCGAGTACAATGTTAGTGCCAGCCCTGTTCAAGAATGTTGTGTCATCAGCGAATAGGATTTGATCATCCGCAACAACGTTATACATCAAGTCGTCAATATATACTAAAAATAGAATAGGTCCGAGCACCGATCCCTGAGGCACACCCACGGTGATTCTTCTTTTTACCGACAGCCTTCCCATAAAATCCACAATCTGGTAACGACCTTGCAGATATGACCTGCACAGGTTTAGCGTGACCCTCTTATGCCAACATACTCCAACTTGGACAAAAGCTCCCCATGATCGACACAATCAAATGCCTTTCTTAAGTCCATACAGGTCAAAGTCACCTCTTTAGAATCATCCAATGCCTCCATTATAAACTCGACGATGTGCAATAGGGCAGTCGTTGTGGATTTTTCTCTCCTGACCCATGCTGACGATCACTCAGGGACGAGTTTGTTTCCAGGAATCAACCTATACTTGATGAGCGATTCGAAGACCCTTGAGACAGCTGGCAGGACAGAGATTGGTCTATAATTTTCACACTGATCTTGGTCACCCTTCTTGTATACCGACATCACACTAGTAAGTTTGAGCTCCCCCGGGAAGATATTCTCCTCAAAACATCTGTTCATCAGATGCGAGAGTGGTTTGGCCAGGCAATCAATAACTTCCTTCAGCAATCTCTCGGAAAAGCCGTAAATATCACGTGAGGGCTTGTTTTTCAAAAATGAGACTACTTTTTTTACTTCCTCAGTGTTGTCGGAGAGAGAAAAATGATTTTGTACTGTTAACCTTTTTGTTCTTCAATAGACATTCACTTATATCCGAGCTGCCAGTCCGCACACTGAGTTTTTCTGCTATGGTGGAAAAATATATATTGAATTCCTCCTCTGATAAGGCAATGGTGTTATTTTGACTTGGAGTACATTTAATTTTAGAGTTTATTATCCTCCAAATATCGCGACTCTTGTTTTCTGATTAATGTATGAATGTCATATTCATTCTCTCAATAGTGTCATTAATTAAAGTTCTAAGTTCCATCTTTTAGGTTTTGTATAATCTCAAAGCATTTTCATCCCTTTTTACTTCGAATATTGTATGTGGCGCATCTACCTTTTTCTGAGGTCAACAATTTCAGGATTTCCCCAGTATTTTTTTGTGCTTCGATTTTCAACCTTAATTTGTTTTTCAGGGAAACAATTATTAAATATGGAGGATATTTTATTATGGAACAATTTGTATGAGTCACGAATAGAATTCTCAAATATAAAACCCCAATCTACCTCAAGTTGTTCACAGAAAAGGTAAGTATAGTCCTTGTTTATTAATCGAATTATTTTATATTTTTCTTTCCATTAGATAAGTTACCCACTTGAAATCTCTCTTATCGCAACCATCAGCGTTACCACCTGTTCAGAGAAAAGACTTATATATTGCTCGTTCGAACCGTGCCACTTGGAAGCTGCGTCCGCATGAAATTCTCAAGCAAATAGCTGAAATAAAGAGTTCACGTGAAAGTAAGGTATATTTTCGGGTTGCTGTGATGTGAGAGTAGTCCTTTCGCGTGTTTGGACGTGAAAACGAAGCGGTCTGGCCCGAGGGTGATAAACAGGTGACTTTTCGAAACCGCCATACTTCAGTCCCGGACAGTATTTACTCATTGCGATTTTCAGGCAGACTTGAATGGAATTGAGGGTAATGAGTCACCGAGGTGGAAATGAATGGAATCGGTTTTATTATCAAAAGATGCTGCAAATGAATTATTGGAAGCAAAATTTCAAATGGAGAAACCAGTGAAAATGAGATTTTTTGTAGATAAAAACTCGGCCAAGGACAAAGTTTTGTACTTCATTTTACACTCAGATGGGCAATGGTAGCATACTGAAAGTATCGATGCTTATCTGATTTATCGATGATGTAAGGGCTGGGTTAGTAAAAATTTGCATTTTGATCGGCTATAAATAAAAAACTAACCAATATAGTTGTTTTTTAGAAAGGATGAAACTTGACACTTACGAATAAAAAACAATATTATTCAAATGACTATACTGGCCTGCCCCCCAGGCATTAGATCTTATCGTGATGGGGTGCTTGTCAATGACTAGAACTTTAGTTTCGTCCCGGCGAAATAGAAGGTTAAGTCATGGTGCCTAACGTAATGCCATTCGCGCCAGTCACTGGACCTGTATGGTGAAAGATCTCCGAATGGGGCCCTTGTTTTGCCATTCTGGTGAAATGGAGGGCTGAGCCGGTTGATTAACTCAGCGACAGGGAGTCTGTCGCAGCACAAGGCATGATCAGCACTGCACCGCTGAAACCGTTCTTGGAAGTTGGCCGCGACTTTTTTAGTAATATAGTTCCTATTTTCAGACATTTAACTTATGAATATTTTAGAGTGGTGTTGCTTCTGTATTATCTCTCTATTTTGGTTTTATGCTTCAATTATAAAATATCGGGTGTTTTTTTAAGAGTGATAGAACTTTAAATTAAAATAAAACGCATTTAAATTAAGTTTGAAGCCAAATTGTTTTTTTACAGTGATAGAATTTTCGATAGGGATGACTGTGATTTGACAGTAGGTAGAAACCATGTTGTTTTGACATTTCTGTTCAGTAAGCATTGACAAATTATCATGGAAATACTCAGGCCGCAACAACGTTTACAGATTGTTGAAATTTATTTTCAAAATCAGTGTTCTATTCGCCAAACTTATAGAGCACTTCGTGAAATTTATGGTTTACATAATCGTTTATCAGAGCAGCTTATTCTTCGAACCATCGATAGATTTCGGACAACAAGACAAAAAACTGTACGTAAAGAAGAAAATATAGCTGTTGAAAGTCATAGTGTTAGTAATGACATGTTAACAACAAGTTGGATTCTGTGGATCCGCCACATGGAAAATTCTGCATGAAGATCTTGGTCTACACCCATACAAGATCCAACTGGTCAAAGAACTAAAGCCACTTGACCATAATAAGCGTCGTTTGTTTGCTGATTGGGCCCTAGAACAGCTTGAAGTCGATCCACTTTTTTATCGTAAAATTTTGTTTGGTGACGAAGCTCATTTCTGATTGAACTGCTATGTAAACAAGCAAAATTGCCCTATATTGAGTGAAAACAATCCTCAAGAAGTTCTGCAGGTTCCATTGCATCCTAATAAATGCACTGTATGGTGTGCTTTACACGCTGTAGGCATCATCGGTCCATATTTCTTTAAAAACGATGCTGGAGCTAATGTTACAGTGAATGGTGCTCGTTACAGATCGATGATCGATGATTATTTGTTTCAAAATTTGAATGGTATCGGCCCAGAAGTGTTTTGGTTCTAACAAGATGGTGCCACACCTCATGCTGCTACCGTAACAATTGATTTATTGAAAGAAAGATTTGGCTATAACATTATTTCGAGAAATGGTCCAATTAATTGGACTCCAAGATCATGCGACATAACTCCACTGGACTATTTTCTTTGGGGTTATGTCAAGTCATTGATTTATGATGATAAACTAGAATCAATAGACGCTTTGAAAGCCAACATTACTTGTGTTATTAATGAAATAAGACCTGAATTCATCGAAAACATGGTCCAAAATTGGTCTGGTCTAATGCGGACCTCAGAGCTAGTCGTGGTGGACATATGCCAGAAATTATTTTTAAAACATAAATGTCATAAAATTATCTTTCAAATGAAAAAAAATTGGCTTCAATCTCAATTTAAATGTGTTTTATTTCAATTTAAAGTTCTATTTAAAAAACACCCGATACAAGCTCTTCTTGAACTGAACTAAGCTAAAGAGTTCTTTAATTTAGGTGATAAAACCTTGAGCAAGTTAATGATCATATATTGTACACGTTTTACTCTCCAAGGAGTTGAATAAAATGATACATTAAATAGAAAGATTCTTTTTGTATAACTGGAATTTCTATAAATTAGAAATAGTTATGTTCACTAAAAAGAGTCAATACTTTATAAATATCTAAATCGTATGATAAAGAGTAAGTATGTTATTCTCCCTAAAAATTCCTATCTGCATGATTCCCTACACACCATCTGAAACATGTTTCTTATTGCTTATTGCTCAATTACAAAAATAGACTGTATATGTGAAAATCTTCCCCAAAATATTACTCCATAAGATAGAACTGCATGAAAATTTGCGAAATAAGAAATCTTGAGGATATTTGAATTTAGCATAAATACAATGCACAATGCAGTTTGCTATGTAGACCTTCAAGTCTGGACCCCATTTCATATGGTTATCAAGTCCCAGTCCCAAGAATTCTCAAACTACATAGCCATCGTCATCTACATTCATACATTTAGAAAAGTTCATGTTAGATCTGGTATAGTATAGAGATGTTGTGCCAACATAGCTACAAAAGGAATTTCGACAATCCTTTTCAGCGGGTTTTTTAAATGGTCAATTCCCGGTAATTTCCTGGCAGTATGTAATTACTCAAGATAATTTGTCTTCACAGATTGGAAGTAATTTCTGTTGTTGTCCAAAGAGGAGAAATAAATAACGTGTCCATCAGCGTCCGAATCCTCCAAACTATGAAAGGGTCATAGTGAATTAAAACGCCATTGTTTCAAATAATGTCTGGAACAAGAAACAATTCTTCATTCATACAAAAGCAGGAAAAGCTTGAATTTCTACTACGTTGAACAATAAGTAGAAAAAATACCGGTATTTATTGTTCCAGGAGCTTTGTGTTCGGTAATATAACACTTTCCTCGACTGTGTATATACATGCTCAGGTTTACGACTAATGTAAATGGTCAGGTCACCAGTCTTCGTTCAATTAAAGGAACCCAGCCAACCGTCATTACTCAGGTCCGAGAATTATGGGACTTTAATGCAAGCTGGAAGAAGCCTTATTGCTTCTTGTACCTAGTAGGACCAATAACCTCTGGTAAGTGCAGTGGCGTTGAGATGTTGAATCACAGAGTTTCTATTCAAAATCACCGAATGATAGAATAGAATAAAATGAAAGTCCCTTGGCGTAGAGCATGAGTGATAATTGAACATAAAGCAAACAACTAGAAAAAGTTATAAAAACATTCACTTTGAGTCCGAAACTCTTGCGTACTTCAAAATTCCATAAATTGTGATGATTTCTAATATCACTTATCGAAGTTAATTCTTATATTTCAAAACACCGCAAGTTGATACCTTCCATAGAGATATCACTGTAGATTTATACATAAAATGAAAACCAATTGAAAGATTTTTTTCTTCAAAGGGGGTTCATTTCAATATTTTAAATATACAGTACAAATAATTCAGTCAAACCTCTACAAATTTTAATTTGAAAAAATTAAATTGAATAAAAATGTCTTAGAGACACTGTTTTTTTAAAATAGAATATAGAGAATTATTAAACATTGCAAATCACCGAAAATAAATGAAAGAATCTGAAGAAAATAAAGAATATTGACCGAAATTATCTGGCAAACTTTAGCCAAAACAGCTTTTTCATACCGACATTATGAAAAACAATAGTTGAGTTATTCACTACTTATTTAGGTTCATTTCTGCGGCTGCTTTTAAGATTGAAATATGTAAGTATAAAAATTTGATACGATAATAATTTTTTAGATTCGATATTCCTGATGAGTTTCAATAAAACGAAATATGTTCATATATATTATTGTATTTGGATAATGTTTATTATGTTGAGGTACTTCAATGATTTTTTGATTTTGATGATTATATGTCAGTTGATAAAACTTAAAATTTGTCATTCATGGAACGGCGTTTCTAAGACAATAATCTATATTGAGAGATATGACCTAGTAATTTCATATTATTTCATTGTTTTAAAAAGCCTTTATTAATAAGACTCATTTCACTTCAACTTGATAGCGAGTGGGCCATTTAAAATTTGCGTTCTTGATCGGCTATAAAAAAAAATTAATTTTTTCATAGTTATGATTTCATTAGAAAGATTGAACCTTTATATTTACGAGTGGAAAACAATATTATTCAAATACCACGACTGGCCATACAGTACCCCTTCTGATCAACCCAATTTCTCAGTACATTGTCGATTGTTTGGAGCTCGATCTCATGAATGGCAACTTCAATTTTGTGTTTTCAGGCATCAATCGTTTTGAGGTGGAGTCTTTGATCCTCAAACGTGAGAGTTTGCCTTATTCACGTATCCTACGAGGTGAAATTGAGCTTCACCGCCGATGATTTTTCTGGAAAAATGCCCATTGCCAATACGCAATGCGTACATATTAGCCCATTGAGTGAAGTGGAAACGCATCGGCACGAGGCTTCACTTCTACTAATAAGTTGACTTTGTATGCCTTCATACCCGCATCTTTATGCAGAATTATCCTCAGAGAAATGCAAGAAATAAAATTCTTGAGCACGATATCGAGTTGATGTTGATGGATGTTCAACCACATTCAGGACTACATCAGCACTGATTTCAGGTGTGCTCACTGGAAAAGAACGTGAACGGGTTGGTTTATTAATTAACGAAGTGAAAAAATTATATCTTAGAAACACTGTTTCTGTGCAAATCAATAATATAACATCCTATAAATGAAATTTTGAATATAAAAATAGAATATAATATAATTTCGAACAAATTGAATCATAATACCTTATAAACACTGTTTCTATTCAAGTAGACGCAGAGTTGTCCAATATCATACAACACTCAATAATATAAGGGAAAGCTTTAGGATTCTATAAAATTCTATAGGATTTTATAGATTCCCTTATATTTTGAGTGTTGTATAATATTTGGGAATTCTGTAAGTCTACTTCAATAAGAAAAGTGTTTCTAAGAAATTCTGTTTTAATATTTAAGATTTCAAATAATCATCTGGATATTTTTAGTGTTGTATGATATTTGGGAATTCTGTAAGTCTACTTGAATAAGAAACGTGGTTCTAAGAAATTCTGTTTTAATATTTAAGATTTCAAATAATCATCTGGTTAGATTATGAAGCTAGTATAACAAATCTTTCATTCTGCTTACTTTGAGTTGAATGAATTTTGAAAAAATTTAAAAGATTTGTTTTTTTTTCGACATGGAATTCTTTTTTTTATTATGAAAGTTGTCGACCCAAGGATCCAGTTCAAAATATGCTCAATTTCTACAAAATTTTTTCCATATTTCCCCTTTTTTTAAATTTTTATATTGGTCATTATATTTGAAATATTTTATGAGGAATTTTTTATGATTATAGTTGATATCCAATCTAACCTTACAAGATATGTACAATAAATATCTCAATATGTCAAGGTCACGCTCCATAATTATTTCCTACACTCATTCCATTTTAATTTTTTCCCATCTGTATCGACAATATGTTCCGGCTAAACAGGTCTAGTGAATCAAGATACTTCTGCATTGTCCATATACAGAGCGATCCTTTGAAGTACTACAGAAAATTTTTTCATCAGCATTAAAGAAATTCTCAAGCTTCAACGAAAGAACCTAGTCTCAATAAGGCAGGACATCATCAATGTCTACAACAGCAGTTCGTGAAATTTTTGATAAAAATCGATATCCAAATAGAACCTGTGTTGCTTTAACTTTGGGAATATCTTAAATGGGAAGTTTACAAAGCAACTATTCAAGAATTATTTATAAGAAGATATTTGCTATGAAATTCATAACAATTCATAACAATTTGAAAATTTTAAAGATTTATTCTTTAACCTCCTAAAAATTTTAATTTAAAAATTTTTTTTTTCAAAAACTTTTAGAATTAAATAAAATAAATGTCTAAATTTAATATTTGAAATTTTCATATAATCCTTCCATCAAATAAAAAACCTCTTTTTATCATTTTATTGTATACATAATAATTATATATTTTGGTTCACACTTATAACATATTATCATTTGGTTTTAAAGGAGTCCATAAAATACCTTTCAAACTTTGTGTAGTTTCTGTGGCGCAAATAGAATATGTAGGATTTTTTCACATCATTCTAGTGTTTGTTGAGATAGCGGCATTCAGTTTGTCTGGTAAGATACATTTTGTTAATTATTTCTAGTAATAATTTTTTGTAATAATTCTAAATTGCTTTTTGAAGATGTTCTGCATGCTTTAGGAATTTTTTTTGAAGTAACTTATTTTTAGCAAGTTGTTTTTGAAGAAGTTCTTGAGATTTTGTTTTGCATTTTTGGAAAGGAATTTGGCTTCAATAAAACAAGGAACGAAACAAAATTTTTTACCTTTCAAATATTCATTCAGTGGGTTTAATTAATAATTTATAATTCTTTGAATTCTTTTATTCCCCTTGGTACTGTGTGATAAGTGTTTAATTCTACATGTCTACTAAAGTGACACAGTTTGTTCTGAGACATTTATTTTATTTAATTCACAAATTTTTTGAATAAGAATTTTTTTTAAATAAAATTTGTAGGAGGTTAACAGAATAAATCTGTTTAATATTTAAAACTTAAAAAAAATCCTTCTATCGAGGATAGAACCTCTTTTTATTATTTTAAATATGTGAAAACATACATGAGCCCCAAAAACCTTTCCACGATATCGAATGCAAACCAAATTAGTTGGTACACAACATCTGCGCCTGATTCAGATTTAAAAGACTTCTGTTTCCTCTCAAGAAGAGGCCTCAATGTAACTATTAGTGATTTTTCTTAGCTTTCAGTTCGTCCATTGCAATATCCCGCATATTCTCACTAATTCCTTTTCAAGCATCATGCATCATGTGCTTGAGTTTGTGATTTTTATTTGTGCAGTCCCAAATTTCTCTTTTAGTTTAAATAAAGTCAGAAAACGTTTTTATTGTATCGTTACTCCACACCGTAGGCGTTCAAAAAGACATTTTTTATTAAAAAAATCACAAAAATGACAATGACATTTTTCGCTTTCGGACAACCGTACCTAGACTGATTGTAATCACACACTGCCGCTCGCACTGCCAGCCCTTTGATTTCTGCACGTGAAAGTAATTATTTGTCTTTATTTTTTATAACCATTTGAAATAAATAAGAATTATGGGTTCATATGATTAATAGGCTGTCGAAGCAGGTAAGTATGGGATATGGGTTGAGAAAGTTTCTTAAACCTTATGCTATAGAGATTTGAATGATTTCCACAAAACGCCTGATTTCGTCTCTGTACGAGAAACACTAGTACTTAACCTGTATCGTAGTAAAATACGTGTACAGTCATAACAATATGAGTTGTGGGTGGGTAAAGATTACCCTCTAGCACCAACTCAGCTCTTGACGTGATGTCAGTGGACCGTCTAGTCCAGAAAGCCGTGCCATGATTTTCAATATGCCCATTTAGTTAGGTACGTGGTTGTGGTAGACGATACCTGACCCTCGATCTGCGAAATCCAATAGGCACCTACCGATTGTTTCTGTCTCGCAGGTTGTACAACGTATGAAATCAATGCGTGTGTATATCGATATGCACAATATTCATTGGCTTGGCAATATAAGGCGATAATCCATTATTTCTTGGGTCGATGAACTTCCCAGTTCGAAGTTTCGATGGTGTGCTCTTCCTTGATGCCTCAACTGCTTATTTTGCACTCAGTTCACGATCAAAAGAGCACAATCTGTAAGATGTAAAGGGTTTTTCCATGAGAACGCACCATTTTTAAATTGGCATTACTCACGCGTGGCAGTCACTGTTTATTTGTGAATCATGAAAAGGTACACACTCCAACAACGTCCACAAACAATCCAAATTCATTATTATGAAAAATCGCGATCTGTTACTTTAACTTTACGTGCTTCAACTCCAATTTTTGCTCGTTATAATCGTTCGAATAAAAGAACAATTGTTTAGTGAATTAAATTTTACACTTCATCATGTCACAGTGGTAGTGAGACAAAGAAATGCAAGAAATGAAGAGAATATTGCTGCCGTACGTGAAAGTGTTCGTGAAGACCAAAATTTATCGATTTCTCGACGTTCACAAGAACTAGGTATCTCCCAGACGTCTTTGTGGCGAATTTTTGGAAAAGACCTTGGTGTTCATCCATACAAAATTGTTTTAACCCAAGAACTCAAACCAATAGATCATTTGAAGCGTCGTGTATTCAGTAATTGGTGCTCAGAAAAAATCGGAAATGATGTAGATAGAAGAAAATCATTCTCAGCGATTTAACTCCACTGGACTCGTTTCTTTGGGTTTACATTAAGTCTTTGGTTTACAGCAATCATCCAGCAAATTTAGGCAATTTACAGATCAATATTGAACGAGTAATTGCTGACATACGATATGATTTGTGTGAGAGAGTCATGGAAAATTGGGTTCAACGACTTCATTCCTGCCAGCGTTTCAGTGGTGGACATTTGAATGATGTTTTATTTCATAACCAATGTTATCCATTGTACTTCATAATGAAATGAAAATTTCAATAATTTTCAAATAAATAATGTATCTTATTTACAAAACAAAATGGGGTGCTGTTAATGAACGACCCTTTAGTACAAAATTTACCAAAAAAATTGAACAGCGTGAAAATAAAACCTTACTTATTGTTGAAATGTTACTTCGTGCACAAACCACATTTGTATTTCTGCGAAATAAACCAATTCTCCAACGCGTGAATAAAAACAAGCTGTAGATGTTATACATAAAACGATTTTATATATCACCCCATTGTGAAAAACGTTCTTTATAAGAAAAACCCAAACGATTTCAGAGAACATTTTACATATTCCGATATTCATGTATTATACATGAACCAAAGTGTGAAAATTTCTTAGATTTCGATATATTCCAACAACTGAGATAATTAACATGCTCACTGCAACAACATCAATCTGATTTATGAAAAATGATACTTATTTCTAGAGCAAATAGACGCGAAAATAGCAAAATCACTCGATGGAATTGATTTGAATCCACAATATCTATAATTATATTCGACCTATTCAAACCTTTGAAGAAGCATAAATTCTGCGTACAGGAGAAAATTCGAAAAACAGTGGAATATCTTAATGGTTTGCACCATAAGGTCAAATTCACTATGGAAACACAATGTGATAATAAAATAAATTTTCTGGACATAACTTCAGTTGAGAATAACGATGAAATTTCCTTTGATTTATTCAAAAAACCCACAAGGATAGATACAACCATACCTAATTTTTCAAACCATCAGAACTCTCATGAATCGCTGCTTACACTTCGGTGATGCATTTTCAATTCCCTTAAAAAAAACTTTGTTTTAATGCAACGGACAAAAACAACCGGCTTAATAATTCTGGAGTTTATAAATTAGGTTATCAACTATAGGACAAATCTAGAGATCTCTCCACAAAAGGTTCAAATAACACCAATATTCATTTAGGAACCGGAAGGGTGACTCTTATTTTGCTAAAAATTTTGTCGAAATCAATCATATCTTCTCAAAAGTGGACAATCTTGAAATAGTACACCTGGAAGCGAAAGGAAAAAACTAGACATCCTGGAATACATAGAAATATTTAAGCACAAGCACGTTTAAGAAATGAAACTATTAAATGAGCAGATGGACCTTTGGCACACCTCACTTCTCGAAATTTTGTATAAGCCAAAGCCTGCAACGAATATAATACTTGAGATGTAGTAAAAACTACGAAACTCGAGTCACTGTATATTCAGTTACTGAAAAGTGATACAAGGTGTCAAAGAAGAGTATAGGGTATTTGTTACTTGGATAAAACAGAAAATACTTAAGATTAAAAACAAAGCTTATTGTTGATGATTACAATATAAAGTGGAAAGTTATTTGGAAAAGATGATGTTATCCAAGTGGTGACCCTTACGCTGCTGGCACTTTTCGAATCTGGAACGAAGATTGGCGATCTCACGCTGACACATAGCTCTCGATATTGGTGTCATTTCTGACCTGATATTCTGCTTCAATTGCGCCAGGTTCGTCGAATTATTCTCATAGACCTTATAATTATAATAATAATAATTAATAATTATAATTTTATAATTTATTAATTACCCTCAAAATTTTACAGGGAATGTCATGTATATATATATACGATACATATATGTATAAATAAAAGCAATATATATGAATAAAATAATAGTTAATTAATAACAATAACCGATATTAGTTCAAATTTAAAATTTCTCAAAGTCAAAATATAAAAATTATTAGACATTAATATAGACACGATTATAAACAATTACAAAAATTGATTGACGACTAGAATTGGTACGTCATAAATTCATCCATTGAATAAAAACTACAATCAGCAAGAATCATCTTAACTTTCCGTTTGAATGCCGTACAATGCAGCGACTTCAGGTGCTGAGGAAGTTTATTATACATTTTCATATCATTGAATATATGTGTGTTTTGTGTTCTCTTCAGTCTATGACGTGGAGCCATGAAATTATTTCTTGATCTTGTTTCATGATTGTGAACCGCTGAGTGTTTTTGGAAAGTGTTCTTATTCTTGTGTATATACATAAGGCATTCAAGGATATAGCAGCATGCAAAGGTAAGTATACCATATTGCTTGAAAAGAGGTCTACAGCTAGTGGTCTGGCCCACTCCTGCTATCAGTCTTATGGCCTTTTTCTGTTTCAGAAAAACTCCTCCAGCATCTGAAGATGCGCCCCATAGGATTATGCCATAGGTCATTCTGCAGTGAAATTGTGCATAATAAGCAAGTACCGCCTCTTTCTCTGTGAGTATGCTTTTTATTCGCCGTATTGCGAATAACGCCGTAGAGAGCTTATGGCACACCTCATTTACATGCTTCTTCCATGTTAAATTTGTGCTAATTGACACTCCGAGCATGAAAATGCTTTCCAGGTTTTGATACTTTGTGCTCACAAGCAGCTGTTGTGTTTTCTCTGGATTTACTTTCATGTTATTTACATTGAACCACTCTACAGCGCCCTTCACAGTTTCCTCTGACTTATTCAGTAGCAAATTTCTATTCTTCGCTTTATTCAAGAATGATGTGTCATCAGCAAAGAGGGTCTCATCATCTGCAACAGTATTACACACCAGATCATCTATATAAATTAGGAATAAAGTCGGTCCCAGCACAGATCCCTGGGGCACTCCTGTACTAATTTTCATTCTCGAAGACCGCTTGCGTTCCAAATCTACTATCTGGTAGCGAACCTCAAGGTAGGACCTCATTAGATCCAAAGCTGTGCCTCTTATGCCCATACATTCCAACTTGCGCAGAAGTTTTTCATGATTGACACAATCGAATGCTCTAGTCAAATCCATGCACGTCAACATCACGTCATCTGCATCGTCCAATGCCTCCATGATGAATTCGATAATGTGGACCAAAGCAGTGATAGTTGACCTACCCTCTCTAAAGCCATGCTGGTAATTTCCTAGCAACGAATTGCTCTCCAGAAATAAGTTCAACCTTTTTTTGAGGAGGGACTCGAAAATTTTCGAAACAACTGGCAGTATCGAGATTGGCCTATATTTTTCATATACCTCTTTCAGTTCAGTTTCTCACTGAACTCTGGATTGGTGTTAGGTCCAGTTAACTTTTCTCCGATTGTTGAAAAATACACGTTGAATAATTCTTCAGATACTGACGAAGGATATAATGTCCCTTTTTTTGTTTTTGTTTTGGAATTTATGATCTGCCATATAGCCCGGCTCTTATTCTCCGCTTCGTTCATGAATTTTAAATTTTCATATCTGATGTTATCATTCACAAGTTGGTTAAATTGTTGTTTTAATGTCGTATATAGCTTCTTCGAGTTCTCATCTTTTTTTACCTCATATATTGTGTGGGCTGCGTCTAGTTTCTTTTTAATTTCAATTATTTCTGCTTTTTCCCAGCATTTAGTTTTAGTATTGACTACTTTCACTTTTTTTTCAGGAAAGCACTGATTGAAAGAATGTATCAAAGTTTGGTGAAAGTTCTTGAAACAGTGTCGTATTGTGCCCATACGTATAGAACTCCAATCTACATTCTACATTGACATTCTACTTTTACAGTATGTCCAAAAAAATAGTCAAGTGGACTATTAAGGGGGCCAGTTAATATTACCCCTACGCGAAATGACTTCCTGTAAGTCTAGATCCATCTTGATGAAAATAAGGACAGATTATGCCTAAAGCACACATTTCGGTTCAAACAACGACCTTTGGGCTGTGCAGGGGTCGTTCATGCTTACATCTTGGATTTTCCTCTGATCAGTACCGACAATTCTGTTTATTGACAGGACCATTCAGATGAAAGTTTGCTTCATTACTGAAGAGTATATTATAAAAATTATTGATCCACCGTAACATTTCATTGGCAAAATTCCATTCATTAGCATATTCCGTATCCTTCAATTCTTGAACCACTTGAATTTTATATGCTTTTAAATGCAAATCAAATGCATTTTTTTATGTTTAATCATTGGCCAGTTTCACTATTGCCAGCCGACAAGATGCTTCACTACAACCCAAAAGTGCTTTAGTTTTGTTCACTATGACTGCAAAATTTTCACCATTTTTGTAGTGAATTTTAACAATTTCAGTGCGTTGTTGAAGCGCTCCATTTTTAGTAATGGCGTCTGGTCAAAAGATAAAAAGATAAAAATTCATCAGAAATATTTATTCTAGGCTTAGGTTTGGCGTTTTTTAGAATGTTATCATGTCTATCAAACAGAATTTGAGCTAGATAAAATCTCAATTTAATTGGTTATTTTTGCCGTATAACATAGATTCGTTCATTGTTGGTTGTGAAAGGAATATCGTTGTTAAAATTTTGCATGTCCCACTATGAACACGAAAAGACTACGGTAAAAACGGTATTTTTAGATGAGAATACTGAAGATGTTTTCAATATCACGATAGATGAATAGATTATTTGTATTCAATCACGATGGAATTTATGATACCTTTCACAATTTATTAATAATAATCGATGATTTGTTCGCATGGTAATTTTCAACAAGGACGCTGGATCAGGAACGTGACATGGAGATCTACAGTTCCTTTCATTTCCATTTTAAAAATTGGTTGTTTGTTTATATCCACGAAAATTCGGTAATTGGTCGAAAAGATCATATACCATGTTAGCAAGGACGGCATGTACAGAACACATCACACGTAACATGATCAATTATTTCACTTCGTGAGAAATATTTATTCTTATTCCTACTAGATGTGTTTATAATTAATAATTGTTTTATGTTTTTGTTTGAGCAGCTGAATGTTAAATGAGCAAATACATGCCTTAGATCGTAGCGTCATCAACTGAGTATCTAATGTGCAACACATCAGATACACACATCCTCGGAGGTCTCGGTCCCCCTAGGTTTCTAAGGAAATAAACAATCTATGTTCTGGAAATGAGATGAATATTTTCCTCTATTTCAACTGCAATATATTTGATGAAAAATCTGTGTTTGTTACTCTTCGCTTCATGCAGGATGAGAGAAAATATAAATAATAAGAAAAAAATCAAAATTTATGGATTAATTATTTTTGATTAATTATGGTTATTCCAAAACTGAATCCAAATTCAATAGTCCGTATTACCACCTCTTCATTCAATCAACAGCCCAATACGTCTAGGCATCCCTCGAATTAAGTCATTAATGAAATTTTCAGGCATATCGTTCCACATTCTTCCTGAAGGGCTAAACTCAATTCCTGAAAAGTGGGATTTGGCGATTGGATATTGCTCTCCCTAATAAATCCCATATGTGGTCAATTGGATTCATGTCTGTTATGTTTGCTGGCTAGTTCATTCTCTGGATATTGTTCTCTTGAAGAATGTTTTGAATCCTTACGTTACGTGGAGGAACAATGATTGGTTTATTGATGTTTTCTACATAGATGGCACCAGTCATTGCTCGTCCAATGATAATAAGAAGGGTACGGCGACAAAACATTATACCCCCCAGCACATTATTGATCCGCCTTGAAAGGGCACAACGTCCCGGACGAAATTGAGTCGATCTAGTCTGCCTGGACCTCTCCAAACCCTTTCTCGTCGACTATCACTTTGTAAACCGAATCTTGACTCGTCCGAAAAAAGCACATTGCGCCATTGTAGTAACAGTCAGTCTTGGTGGTGTTCTACCCATTGCCGACGGATAACTGTATGTCCAGGTGATAGCAGAGGTACTCTTAAAGGTCTTACCCTTAAATTTGACGAATACAACCGTCTCTTTATGGTACTGGTTGAGACTACTCGTTTATAGGTCCTCAAAAAAATGACCTCTATGGGCTGTTCCAGATACAGTGCGATTCCTTGGAGTAAAATTTGCGATATAATGGTCTTTCCTTGCAGATGTTACTCTGGGTCGACCAGGCATCGGTCTCCGGGCAACGCAGGAAAAGGGCCACTATGCGCTTTATTGAAGTCCGTGGAATATTCAAACTTTGCGCAATCTGGTGGTTCGACAAAGCTTCTCGGTGTATTATTCTTGCTCGATCAAACTGAGAAATTGGATGTCCCGGCATTTTCCACGGAATATTCTCAATATTACAACTCTCGTTATTCGCTGAAAACTGATTAACTTCGAATACACGTGTATTATCCCGAACAAGAAACATTCTTTGCTGGTTTATTGTTTTCATTTAGGAAATAAGATAGTGAAAATTCCACACACAAAAAATTGTCATCTTACATTTTTGAGTAGTGGTTATTTAGGGTCTGGCAATACTTCTTTCATTGGTGTTTTAACAGAAAGTTAGTTTTATAGTTGACATTAACGAAATGGTTCGAATTACTCTTGAACAAAACTGGGAAATATTAAAAACTTATTTCCAAAGAGGTGAATCTTCCAAACAAACTGTTAGAAATTTACGTAGAAAATTCAATAGAAATGAAGTGTCCTCACGGCAATTCATGAATCAATTTGTTCGTGAAAACTGGATTGATAAAACAACCCGTCCACGTTTTTGTTCAGTTGCACACCTGAAAACATTGCTGGTGTAGCCCAGAATGTAGCTTAACAACCACTAACATCAACTCGTTATCGTGCTAAAGAATTGAACATTTATCGCACTTCTCTGAGGAGAATTTTGCACAAAGACAAGAAAAAAAATTACCTTAGTGATCAGATGTTCAGCATAGTAAATAACTATTTCCCATTCATTCTTACCTGAAACAAAAGGAATAAATAAAAAATGGTTCTCATTTTAAAAGAATTAATAAGCTTGTTTAGTTACATTCAACCAAAAATTTCTTCAGAATATAATGTAATATCGAAATCCATATGGATATATTTTCTGAATTTACAAAGTGGAACACCATTATTTCTTCCCAAAAATATATACCTTCATCTTTAGTTGTTTTGGAAACATTCAATTCAAATTCAAAGTTACGTAAGATGCATTTCGATTGATTAAGTAATATTCTCAGGATCTGACAACTTATGTTCACTGAAGAACTGGGGTCCGGATGTGAGTTGAAATTCGTGTCATTTTTTTCAAAAAGTTATTTTTTCAGATGAAACTCCTTTCTAGTTAAACGGCTTTGTCACTAAAATAAAATTGTTCTTTTTGGTATGAAAATAATATAAGGGTATTCGGAAAGTAATTTCGCATAATAATTATACATTTGGAGAGCTAATATAACAAGGCTTGTGTGTAAAAAACTTCAATTAATTCTACGCAGTAGTTTTTGGTTAGGGCCCTTTCAAATATGGAGAGCAGTCAGCAGCATTTTCTCCATATTTTACTTTTACCTTATAGAAAAGGTAAAAATGCTGTTCAAGCCAGAAACAAATTAACCGATGTGTATGGAGAAGATGTGTTGACAGTACGCCAGTGCCAGAACTGGTGTGCAAAATTTTGATCCGACAGTTTTGATGCCGAAGATGCACCACGTTCCGGAAGGCCGGTTGAAGCTGCTAAAGACAAGATAAAGGCATTAGTTGATGCAAATCGGAGAATAACAGCACGTGAGAAAGGTGAGAGGTTGAATTTATCGAATTCAACTGTTTATCACCACTTCAAAAGCCTGGGTTTAACTTCAGAGTCCGATATATGGGTTCCTCATGTTCTCACGGAGAGAAATTTGTGTCGTCGCATTGACGTCTATGATATGCTTCTCAAACGTCATGATAATGATCCATTTTTGAAGTGCATCATTAATGGGGACGAAAAATAGGTTGCATATAACAATGTTAAACGCAAGAGATCAAGGAGCAAAAAAGATGAACCGGCTCGAAGCATATATCCATAAAAAAGTGATGCTGTCTGTTTGGTGGGATTTTGAAGAAATCGTTTTTTGTTGAGTTAACACAAAAACTAATTCGGAAGTCTGTTTACAAGAACTGGATAAACTGAATGATGCACTTCAACAGAAAAGGCCAGAGTTAATCAACAGAAAAGGTGTAGTGGTCCACCAAGATAATGGGATATCTCATACAAGTTTGGTCAATCGCCAAAATCTTTTTCAGCTTAAATAGAATACACTGCTACACCCACCATATTCTCCAGATCTGGCGCCTTCGGATTATTATTTGTTCCGGTCATTGCAAAATTTTCTGGACGGTAAAACCTCACCTTCAAATGAAAAGGTCAAAAATCACCTGTATCAGTTTTTTGACAACAAAGAACAAACATTTTATGAGAGTGAAATCACGCTACTACCAGAAAGCTGGCAAAAGATGTTTGACCAGAATGGCCAATATATAATTTAATAAAATATTTATTCATTATACGAAAATTGTCTTTCATTTTCCCCCCAAAAAAAAACGAAATTACTTTCGGAACAACAACATATAAGAAGCTCTCATACTTGAAAGATATTAATGCTTGCTTTCAACTCATATATTCTTTATTTTACTCAATTTTTAAAGTATAATGTCTTCATTGAAAAATCCAATAAATATCCCCATTTAACGAACTTTAGGAAAAATGTTTCCATTATTCAAGTAAAGGAGAGTTAGTAATTAAGTTAGATATTATAAACCGTTACCCATTCTACTTCTTTTCATACCTCACAAGGCGAAATATATATAAAAAGCTGAATTTAATCTGTAATTAATTTCTTTCAATATTTTTGAAGTTGAAGTCAAGAAACCGACTTTTCTTGCATTTTATGTCATTCAGTGTTATTTTTAGCGTAAGAAGGATCATTACATCTATAGACCGTTATCTGAATAAAAAACTCCAGGTTACCCGACTGATTACGCGAGCAATTTGAGGCAATTTGGAAAATCGGAATCCGATTCACAAGTCAAGCGTGACGTTCGTGCTTGGTTCATTGTACATTTTTTAACGATTAAACCGAGAGTTAATTCACACGCGTTTCTTGACATGGATCATCCAAAGGTGGTATACTCTTCTATTATATAACGTGAACCACACGGCCGATATACAGTTGTTGGGATGCAAAAAGCCTTCATTTGTTGATGCATTGTTGAGGATTCAGGTTCTCATACTTTGTTTCTGATGTGTGCAAGTTGCTAGTTTTGACTCTTACGAAATTCAGTACAGATGCGAACAATGTAAAATATTATAATTAAAGTAATTAGTTTAGTGCGGAACTCGCATCTAATTATGGAGCATTTTACTGTTACTTTAAACACAGAGCGTTTTTTAAGCTAAGGTGAAATATTTCTATGTTCCTGGTAATGGCTTCCAGTGGTGCTAACAAATTTTAAGCAGTTTTTCTTCCAGGCACATCTTCGTGGGACAGAGTAAATACCACAATAGTAGGTATGTGAGCATAGCTTTTCACCCAGTGACCTCTAAGTAGTTTTGCAAAAAAGGTTATGGTAAAGTCACGCCTTATCATCTCACAGAGCGAGAATTTCTACATTAGGGATCAACCCACTCTGCTTCCAGTTTCGGCTTCAGTTCGGTAACCTATATACAGGATGACAAGAAAAACTTCGGACAAATTTTATTGTGTTCTGGAACGAAAGTATTATAACGAAGCCAAATAATTTTTATTCTATTAGATTCTCTACCTTTTCTTGTACTAATACGTGAATTTTCAGTTTGATATTACTTTATTTTGCAGAGTGTTAGAATATTAAACAAACGTAGTGCAATTTTGGAGCTGTTTCGTTAAGGTAAGCGTCAATGCGAAATTGTTCGTTTGCTCAATGTACCTCGACAAACCGTGTCCGATGCAATTTGCCGTTTCAAGAAGCTTGGCTATGATGACCGACGTCCAGGAAGTGGGAGAAAACGCATTGTCAATACGCCTAGCATTTGCAACATCGTCAAAAAGCGAGGTTTTTTTTTTGTCACCCTGTATACCGTTACTTGTAGCAGCGAAGCACTATCCAGCTTCTACTGGCTCTGCAGTACCCGAGTTGTTTGAAACGCAACTCATACGCTGAAGGGGCTTTTTTCCACTACCCAGCTCAGAATAGACGCTGGTTCAAGCACTAAAAACCGATGGTATGTATCTTCAAGACCATATCGTCAGGACCCAGATAAGTTTTACATCAAGATCATTGACTGAAATGCTTGGTATGTTGATACCATATACGTTGATCAATTAGTATGCAAATTCTAGGCTAAGCATACTTCAAGGGGAAAGTAGAGATGAATTAAAAGACTATAATTCTTTCATTTACAGACTGAATATTATATAGTTTTGATCGCATTTATGGTAAAAAATCATCTTGCTCGTAGATAAGTAGATCACAGGGCTTTTTTCACCAATGTTCACTTTCAATGAATTCACTTGGGTTCACTTCGCAAATGTAATAAACTCAATTGAAATTATAAATATTATAGATTATGTATTAACTTTAAAGTCTTTTATTACGGTATTGTATTTATCATCATGAGAGGGTGAACGAAAATGCTCCTTGAGATTAAAATTTGGGACGTTACAAATGAGTGCAAATAGAGTTCTTTCTTGGGAGTGCGTAAACTCTTTAGTACTGTAGCGAGATGAATTTTTGTGGTTTGAGTGAATGTAAGCGGACTTTCCGGTCCCTGGTGACATCAATAGGGCCAGAGAAAGTGTATCTCCAGCTACCTGGTGGGTATAAACCTTCATGCTGAAAAGTGATGTGTCCAAGATAAATAATAATCCAATCTTGAAGAATCTAGAAGATGAAGTGCGATACAGAGAGTTACAAAAGCTGTGTAAGATTCTTCTTGTCATCCGTGAAGGATAATAAAGTACAATTAATAGCAAAGAAATAAATTATAACAGGGATCATTGTCAATCAGAACATTCAGAATCAAACAAAATAAAGAGATTAAAAGCTTATTAAGTCGATGAAGTTCCTGAACCAAAAATTTAAGTAGTTAACAGTTACCTATAACAGGTGGTTTGCTGGATTAAACTTTGAAAATAAGAAGCATGAAATTTCATATTTTGAGACTATAAACAAAAACAGACCAGAAGCAGACGAAATAAGCCTTCGTGTAGTAATTTCGCATGTAAAAAATCGAATCAGATTTGTACTTTTGTAAATATTCATAAATGAAATTGCAAATTGAAAATAAATCGGAAATCAATTATGTCCTTTTTTGAACGAAACTAATAAATTTCGACTCCAAACCTACCTTGAAAATTTCAAGCCTTTAGGTCGCTTTTGGAACTATTGGGAAAAAAAGGAAAAGTTTTAAATGTGCATAATTCCGAAACCATTGGACCTATTTTAGCCATTACTGAACTTAACCGAGATATTTAGGCTTCAAACCTACTCTGAAAGTTTAAAATTTCTAGCTTTGGAAAGTTTACGGAGAGCCGCAGATAATTACTTTTGACCTCAGATTCTTCATCAGTGAGTCCTATCTAGTCGATTAAGACCATTTTCGGTTCAAAATTTGTACAGAAGACACATTTAAGCAAAAAGATAGCATGCTGTTTGATAGCCCAAGAATCAAAATATGTTGAAATCTTTTGTAAAACGACCATTATTGAAATTAATAGTTTGCTTAGGAAACATCTCCTACATTCAATCATATAAAAAATATTTCCACTATTGTATAACAGAGATAAAATAATTAATTTATTCCTGAAGCAGTTATATTTTGTGTTCATGAGGCAATTCGTGTTTAATATTTCAATAATGTATTTGAAGGCCGCATTTGGACGTGATAATGCGCTTGTGTGAATTCTTTCTTAATTGAAACCGTATTTTAAAATATTGATTCCCATTGAAAAATAATTCTGTGCCGTCAAAACATGAAATGAATGTCTATAATAATTGTTTAAATAATTAAACGAAATGCTTTTCAATTGAAACTTGTTCATAATTGAATGATGAATGTCCAACCGTGTATCGGCACTTTCTAATACGAGTAAGTAGTTAAAACCACGTAAAGCAAGTGATAAAGATGAACCTTGTCGGTGAAAACAGAGATTCACGTAATGAGAGATGTATCACTTTCAAATTGCTAATGTATGAATTGTACGCGCATGATTGAGGACAAAAAATATGTAAAAACTTCCACTTAGAACATATTTCCACAATAGAGGAACATCTAGCAAGTATGGGATAAAATAAAAGTTTTTTGAAGTTTTAAGGAAAAAATAAAATTTTCATGGAACCATCCTCTTCAATATTATTATTCAGTTATTATTTAAACTTGAAAAAAGAGGGGGGCAATTATTAAAAGTCAACTTATCAACTACACATTCATTATCTTTGTTTTATCTTAATTTTTTTAAGAATGAATTTTAAAATTATCAATAGATCTTTTATTTTAAAATACAGAATTACATATTCTTGATATTTGAGATATTGGAAGAAAGCCTTTATAAAGTATTGAACCCCTTTCAATCATTCTATTTTGTATCAAATATCATTTATTATTTTATTTAATTAAAATGAATTTCCATCGAGTAAAGACCGATTCAGTTGAATTCAATCTTTAGATTTACAATCAGTAAGTTTTGATAAAAGATATAATCGATTAGTAATAAATGTTATATTGTACTTATTATATTTAAGTTTTCATTGCTATTAAGTAAAAGTTATATTGACGTTCATTTATCGCGGTCGACGTTTGAGACAAAGATTTGATTACTCATATATACGAGTACGAAGCGAAATTAAATGTTATGTTAGAATGTTCAAAAACGCAAAAAAGTTTTTATTGCTTTATATTGCTCCGATAAAATTATTAATAAAATGATAAGTTACCAAATTATTCATGCCATTGTCGAGGTTTGAAAGTTCCTATTGTGACTCAAATTTATTCGATTAAACGCATTAAACTTCGGAAAAATGATTCTAGATATTCCTATGTTAGTTTATAGTAAAAGTTCTTTGAACTAGTAAATGTGGAAAAATTTGATATATTGAGAAATACCAAAAGATTTAGGTGATTTCAGAAAGAAACAGGAGGATTTATCTCTCCTCTATAATTAGATATGATAATGAGTAGAAATTGAAATACTACTCTGTCAAGAAAGTACCGGGAATTTTCAATTAAAACAACATTTTTACATTTAATCGTCAAAATTTATTGGGTCGCCTTCAAAATAGGCTCCATTTGCTCCAATACATCTATGCCAACGGCCCTTCCAATTATCGAAACATTTTTTATAGGCGCTTTCCGGGATGGACTTTAGCTCTCGCGCCGAATTTTGTTTTATGGCTTCAATCGACTCAAAACGGGTGCCACGAAGGGGCAATTTTAGTTTTGGGAAGAGGAAAAAGTCGCAGGGAGCCAAATCCGGCGAATACGGTGGTTGCTGAAGCACGTTTGTTGAGTTTTTGGCGAGAAAGTCAGTCACAATCGTAACTCGGTGAGAAGGCGCGTTATCGTCATGCAAAATCCATGAGTTGTTCGCCCACAAAGGCCGCTTCTTACGGATACGCTCACGCAAACGTTTCATAACGCCTAGGTAATACTCCTTGTTTATCGTCTGACCCTCTGGACTGAATTCGTAGTGCACCACGCCACGGATATCGAAGAAAACAATGAGCATCACCTTCATTTTCGAGCGGCTTTGGCGTGGTTTTTTCGGTTTCGGCTCATTTTTTGCCACCCATTCCGATGATTGCTGGCTTGTTTGCATATCGTACTCGTAGACCCAGGTCTCATCACCAGTTATAATGCGTTCCATGAATGTAGAATCGGAATTACAGCGATCCAGCATGTCTGAAGCAACCTGTTCGCGATGACGTTTTTGAAGAAAATTCAGGTCTTTCGGTACGAGTCGTGCGGCCACCTTTCTCATGCCCAAAATATCAATCAAAATCGTACGTGCGGACTCGTGGGATATCTTAAGATCATGTGCTATCTCTCTCAAGCTGGTACGACGGTTTTCCAGCACCCTTTCCTCAATTTTATCGACGTTATCTTCGATCGAAGCCGTCGATGGGCGACCACTTCACGACCGTCCTTGAAGGCTCTGTACCACTGATATGCACGAGTTTTCGATAGAGCATTATCACCAAAGGCCTTTTGCAACATTTTCAATGCATCGGCACACGAAAATTCATTTGCAACACAAAACTTTAAACAAATTCTTTGCTCAACGTAATCACCCATAGTAAAAATCGGCACGCACTCTGACATCGACTGACTTAATCAGCTGTTGCAAACACACTAGTTGACAGATCCCGCTCAAGCTTGGCATAGTAATTAAGGACAGTGGTACCAACCTAGGAAAAAAAAATTTTACCTGCCTCATTGCCCCGCCAGATTTAAATCGATAATTCCCGGTACTTCCTTGACAGAATTCACGTGTACTCTTTAATTAACTTGTATTATTGTTATAATTATCTGTACATATCAGCATACTTCAAAATACCCTGTACCTTTGTTTATTTTTTATTTCGTTTGAGGATTAGATACATTCTCGAAATTGTAATCACGAAAAATGTATACATCTTTAAATTTTTGGTGATAAAACAAGATTTTTTCTGTAAGAGTTATACGAAATGCTTTCAACCAAATGCAAAATTATTTCATGAAATTTGATGAAAATTTTGAAGGTTTTCGAACATATTCCTCCTGAATAATAACATATAGACTTAGTAGGCTTTCTCTGAGAGCCAATGTGCTTTCGAAATTAGATTGAATAGTTGAGGAACTTTACAACTGTCATCAACTGAAAATATTTTGAAATTCATTATTTCAATATTTCAAAGGATTGCCGTAGATTGCAATTTTATGTGGTTTCAGTAGAGCGGAACAAGTTCTGTATGATATTAGAATGCATTTATTCTTTATACTAACTATTCTGCAATATCAACCACGAAATTTTTTTTATCTCTGGATTTTGTTCGGTAATTTTACGTATACGTGAATGAAAAAGAGATTTCATCAAATACTTTCGATTTAATTCTTATTTGTTTTCATTTGTCATAGAAAAAAGTTCCATCATTATTTATCATTAGAATAATGTAATTTGTGTTGGTAAATCGTTAGAATTTTTTTCAAACATTTATATTCGTGGTATTTATTCTGTATTCAAAGTTTCTAAAGAATTTGAACACCACTGCAGGTCACCTAAAAAATCTCAGCCTTTTATTTTTTATTAGTAAAGTATACTTTTACGTGTATGAGGTAGTATCTGTTATTATTATCAATTCGAGTGGGGAATTCATACAAGTAATTATTTTGGGTTGGGAGTTTAAATGCACTCCCCATTATTGGTTTTATTAATTTCAACGATGAGTAAAATTTGTTACGAGTTCATTCAGATTTAGTTTTTGACAATTAAAATAAAATTTTCAATATAAATTTCAAGATCTATGACCATTGAACAAATCACATATCTTTGAGAAGCAATAATTCATTAGTTATAATTTATTAAAAATATCTTCAAACCTAAAGTGATCACATTTGTCAGGTGTCACCACTTTTATCTGGGGCCTGTTCAAAAACTTATATATCGGGTGTTTTTCATTTATATATTATATCTGCACCCAATATAAATTATAGGTTATTATACAAAATTATAAAACTGCACACTTATGAGTTCGTCTTGAAGTATTGGGTATCTTTTTCGAGTGGTAGAACTTTTGATAGGGAAAACTTATAGAGCACTTCGTAAAATTTATGGTTAACATAATCGTCCATCAGAGCAGCTTATTCGTCGAACTATCGATAGATTTCGGACAACAATTTCTTTACTCGATTCAACATTAACAAGACAAAGAACTCTACGTGCAGAAGAAAATATCGCTTCTGTAAGTCATAGTGTTAATGATGATTCAGATTTGTCTATTCGTCGACGTTCACAACAAGTTGGACTCTGTGCATACACCACATGGAAAATTTTGCGTGAAGATCTTGGTCTACACCAATAGTATATGTTTATTAGTTAAGTTTACAATGGATTTCTATCAAGTCAGGGCTAACACGATACTTAATTTCCAATTTAAGTTTGAAATCTATCTTCAAGTTGTTACTTTTGAAACTTATCGTGCTTATAACAAGACGAACAGACATAAATGAAATTAGCCACGAGTTCTTCATCTGTAGGTCTAACAATTCGCTGAGATCATTTTCGGCATTAAAAAAGCATGAAAATTATACCAAAGAAACTAATAATTTGAAAGAAGGTTCTTATGCCACGCAGTTTATGATTATTAAAAAAAAATTATGATAATTCTTTTTTCTCACCTTTTGATCTCTTAATACTAAAAAATTTCTTCATATAGCCTATGCACCATACCACTTGTTCTTGAAGCACTTGTAAATATATAAATATTCCGCAAATGTTCCTGATTCTACTACAGTTCAAAACGAAGATAGTTTCGTCCATTACACAGGTAATTACTGTAACCAATGGCATGTACCGTTCACTTTCATGCTTACATTTGTTTTTATTATAACTTAACTACTTGCAATAGTACAGAAATTGGATGCTTTAACCTATTTAGCTTTGCGACAATAGGAAAATAATGAGACCAGTTCTGAAGAATGTGATTTCTGTTTGGAAATATTGGATATCGAGTTGCATTCTATTAGTTCTTTTTTATTTGGTTAGGATCGGAAATTTGGTGTTTCAGTTTTAATTATACTGGTGAATGGGAAAACCCTATGATAATGAATCATTAATGGAATAGTCACAGATAATTTCGATCAACTATCAATCTACATAAGTTCTTGTTGAAATTTTTGTGCAATTAATTCATAACTGGACAAAATAGTTTACTAGGATTTTTATAAACATATATAAGTTGAAAATTACTTTGAGGAGTTTTTCAAATATTTTAGACAATAACTGTAAAAATTATCTGAAATCTCATTAATTTTAATCTTAAAAATCTCTTAAAAATTTGAACGAACGAATTGAACGAAATGACAACACTGTTTCACCTTACATATAAAATTATCAACATATATCTGCGGCAATTAACCAATAAAGAAAAAAAAAATGAAATATTGACCCTGATCATCCTTCAAACATCATCCAAGACAGCCTGTTTCGATTATATCCAGTGATTTTTAGAGTGATGTTGTTTTGAAATTTCTGTTCAGTAAGCATTGACAAATTATCATGGAAAGACTCATGCCGCAACTACGTTTACAAATTGTTGAAATTTATTTTCAAAATCAGTGTACTATTAGCCAAACTTAAAAGGCACTTCGTGAAATTTATTGGTTACATAATCGTCCATCAGAGCAGCTTATTCGTCCCACTATCGATAGATTTCGGACAACATTTTCTCTACTCGATGCAACAACAACAAGACAAAGAACTGTACGTACAGAAAAAAATATCGCTGCTGTAAGTAATAGTGTTAATGATGATCCAGATTTGTCTATTCGTCGACGTTCACAACAAGTTGTGTAAAGATCTTGGTCTGCACCCATACAAGATCCAACTGGTTCAAGAACTAAAGCCACTTGACCATAATAAGCGTCGCATATTTTGCCCTAGAACAGCTTGAAGTTGATCCACTTTTTTATCGTAAAATGGTGTTTAGTGATGAAGCTCATTTCTGATTGAACGGCTGTGTAAATGAGCAAAATTGCCGTATATGGAGTGAAAACAATTCTCAACAAGTTCTGCATGTTCCATTGCATCCTGAAAAATGCACAATGCTGGAGCTAATGTTATAGTGAATGGTGTTCGTAACAGATCGACGATCAATGATTATTTGTTTCAAAATTTGAATTGTATCGACCCAGAAGTGTTTTGGTTCTAACAAGATGGTGCTACGCCTCATGCTGTTACCGTGAGAATTTATTTATTGAAAGAAAGATTTGGTGATAACATTATTTCGAGAAATGGTCCAATTAATTGGCCTCCAAGATCATGGGACATAACTCCACTGGATTATTTTCTTTGGAGTTAAGTCAAGTTGGTTTGTGCTGATAAACCGGAAACAATAGACGCTTTGGAAGCCAACATAACTAGTGTTATTGATGAAAGAAGGCCTGAATTACTCGAAAAAGTGGTTCAAAATTGATCTGGTCGAATGGGGTTCATCAGAGCTAGTCGTGGTGAACTTATGCCGGAAATTATTTTTAAATCATAAATGTCATAAAATTATCTTTCAAATAAAAAAAAAATGGCTTCAATCTTAATTTAAATGTGTTTTATTTCAATTCAAAGTTCTATCACTATAAAAGAAACACTGGATATATTCAGAAATAACAAATTCTACTTCCGATAAATGTTCCACGAGAAATTCATCGTGGTATTCTTATTTCCTTTTTAAAAATATATAGCACAAGGTATGTTGATATATTTTTTATTGATTGCTTTTATTTACCATCAAATAATTTCTGATTAATGAAGAACTTCAAGTGGTTTTTCTGGAGAATGTGCTATATATATTCAAAAAAGAAATAAAAAGACTTATCAGAATACCACGTGGAAAATTTTTTGGTTATTAAGTGGTTATTTCTGAATATCCAATTGAAACAAGCTGTCGATATTTTATATTTCTTCTGAACCTTTATTGGCTAAATGCGGCACATAATATATTGTTGATAATTCTGTATGTCTATAAAGTGAAACAGTGTTTCTAAGACATTCCATTGAATTTAATTTCAAAATTCCTTCAAAGTAATTCTCAATTTAAATTACTTTCTAATAATTATCATTTGTTTTAATATATGAAGTCTATGGGTAGTATCTTGTTTTCAACATTTTTCGCCTGCTCACCGGCATCGCAAGAAACAGAACAGGACTTAAATTGATTGGAATCGAATCCTACTAAAGGATATTCCAGCTCCTTCTTTTTAAATATTTTATATAGGCCATTTTTTTCGAAATGATTCATTTTGATGAATTCTACCTCACTTTTATTTGATCAAAAATTGAATCGATTGATGGACAGACCCATTTCCTAGTGAAATCATCGTACCAACATACTCATTATAACGTTCTTCTCTTCGAGTTAAGTATTCTCGTTAGATTTTACAAGGCCAGCATCTTAAGATCTAAGAGTTTACTCATCTTCTGCTTGAAGAATGATCTCGATGACTCATCTTCATCATGAGTTTATATTTTTCACAAACTAATTAGGAAGCGGATCTGCGAGGTCGTTTCAATAACTTCTATGCTTCTTTTTGAATTACCATTGAAATGCTCAACTGTTATATCGTTCGATTACTTTTATGTTAATTTTAATATTGAGTGCTTGAAAAGAGTTTGACAGTTTAATGACAGATCAAATCAAAGACTCGTAAGTTTCATAAAGGTTTGTAGGCAGAATAACCAGTTTTTAAGTAGAAGCTTTACTTCAAAATAACTCGAGAAAGGATCACTTCAGTAAATGAAAGGATTTTGAAAACGTTTTTGATTCGGAAAATTACCATTTTGAAACTGAATTAAGGCTGAACAAACAATTTTCAAAAAAGGGACCCTTCTATAAAAACAGTCCTAATAGGGACTGAAACATCATGCCAGCCATACATTTTTCGATGTCACTATAGAGATACTATTAGAAAAATTTGGTAACTCTGCAATTTGCAGAAATGAAACTCTAAATTAACCTTCAAGAAAATGAAATTTGATACCGTTTGATTTCTTTTGGGGTGTATCTGTGGTCATTGCCTCAGAGTAACAAAGCTGGAACTAGACAGGAATATGGAGGGCTGTAATAATGAAAATACACATGATTTAATGAAAACAAATCATTATATTTGGTTATTCGGATTTGTTACATCACACGAACCGAGATCAGCATTTCAGTTATGTGGCAGTGAATAAGAATTTCCATAAGTTGTAATAATTAATAACATTTCTGCTTTCATCTATTATATTTTATTTTAATTAAATTTCAGAATTTCAATATCCATCTCGAGAAATCCAATATGTTATTTTAATTAAGATATCAGGTTTACCACCGTCCATCATCTTAAGTTGTAATTTACGGATCTAATCAATGACAGGCATTTTACTCAGAATGTAATAAAATTGAAACCTAAATCTCCACCGAATTAATTAATTCCTCATTTATATCTCATGATGGCAGTAAACATAAAATATTCTGGCAACAATTTTAAAATTCATGTTTTGACTGAAAGTTAACTTGAATAATTGACATCAACGAAATGGGTCGATTTACTCGTTAACAAAACTGAGAAATATTAAAAATTCATTTAAAAAAAAGGAATCTTCTATTCGAACTGTTAGAAATTTACATGGAAAATTCAAATTATTTGCATAAGATTACTAATACACCTATATGTTGATTATTTATTACTAGTTATTGGAAAAATACTTTTTTTTTCGAGAAATTATTCAAAATTTGGAAGGAAATCTGGACGTTAGTCAAAAACTTATGTAGTTGATCATAATAAAGGTTATTAGTTTCTTCTGATAACGAGAAGAAGATGGAACTGAACAATGTTTAACAATATCAATCGTAAATTGATAATTGGTTATAAATATTCTGAGAAACATAAGAATAATTTAAATATAAAATACTAGTGTGAAAATGCAAAAAAACACTTCCGTTCGCAATTAAAAACTTCTTGTTCGTTCAAGGTTAAAGCGTCAACCAAACGTTAATAGTTCAGTTTTCTCATTACCTTTCGAAATTGAAAGGGCGTTCCATTTAATAATTTTTTTGATTCTCATTATTGCGGCATATTATACGGGCAGTTATTCCTGACACTTTAAATGACCTTCGTCATAATATTGATCATAAAAGGAGATTTAATTTAGGTTTTTAATTCGGTGCTGCTGCATATGTTGTTCGAAGTTGATAATTTTACATTCGTGAATTGAAAATTTCTCAGAATGAAAAACTCATCATGCCATTACTAATATCGGGTATTTTTTTAGAGTGATAGAACTTTTAATTTAAATAAAACACATTTATATTAAGATTGAAGCCAAATTTTTTTTTCTTTAAAAGATAATTTTATGACATTTATGTTTTGTAAATAATTTCCGGTATATGTCCACGACTAGCTCTGAGCAACCGCATTCGACCAGACCAATTTTGAACCCCTTTTTCAAGTAATTCAGGCCTCATTTCATCAATAACACGAGTTATGTTGGCTTCCAAAGCGTCTATTGTTTCTGGTTTATCTGCATAAACCAATGACTTGACATAACATAAAATAATCCAGTGGAGTTATGTCGCATGATCTTGGAAGCCAATTAATTGGGCCATTTCTCGAAATAATGTTATCGCCAAATCTTTCCTTCAATAAGTCAATTGTTACGGTAGCTCCATGAGGTGTAGCACCATCTTGTTGGAACCAAAACACTTCTGGGTCGATACCATTCAAATTTTGAAACAAATAATCATTGATCATCGATCTGTAACGAGCACCATTCACTGTTACATTAGCTCCAGCATCGTTTTTAAAGAAATATGGACCGATGATGCCTCCAGCGTGTGAAGCACACCATACAGTGCATTTTTCAGGATGTAATGGAACCGGAAGAACTTCTTGAGGATTGTTTTCACTCCATATACGGCAATTTTGCTTGTTCACATAGCCGTTCAACCAGAAATGAGCTTCATCACTAACCACTATTTTACGATAAGAAAGTGGATCAACTTCAAACTGTTCTAGGGCATAATCAGCAAACAAACGACGCTTATTATGGTCGAGTGATTTTAGTTCTTGAACCAGTTGGATCTTGTTTGGGTGTAGACCAAGATCTTTACGCAAAATTTTCCATGCAGTGGATGCACGGAGTTCAACTTGTTGTGAACGTCGACGAATAGACAAATCTGGATCATCATTAACACTGTGACTTACAGCAGCGATATTTTCTTCCGTACGTACAGTTCTTTGTCTCGTTGTTGTTGTTGCATTCAATAGAGAAAATGAATGAGCTGCTCTGATGGACGATTATGTAAACCATATTTCACGAAGTGCTCTATAAGTTCGGCGAATAGAACACTGATTTTGAAAATACATTTCAACAATTTGTAAACGTTTTTGCGGCGTGAGTCTTTCCATGACAATTTGTCGATGCTTACTGAACAGAAATGTCAAAACAACATTCTACCTTCTGTCAAATTACAGTTATTCCTATCGAAAACTCTATCACTTTAAAAAAAACACCCGATACTATAGGCATATTATGACTCACTACTGCGAAAAATTTTCCTCATTATTCTAGTATATTTTTTGCACATGAGAAATATTCGGAGAGGTATCCATATATGCCACTTTTGAAGTAATACATTAAAACTGACAGGAATTTGACAAGAAGAAATTGTGGGGTTATGAAAATGGTTCAACAGATGCTCGCACTAAGTTGATAGGATGCTTGGAATGTTCGAAAAAGCTTTTTTTCGTGTTTAATTATACTGAAATCTTGAATAGAGTAGTCCCTTACTTTGTGATAATTCATTTTAAAAATAGAGTTAACAAGAAATTACTTTTTATAAAGGGTTTTTATAAAAATAATATCATTCAAATGACCTAGTTAGTGTACCTCATCTGATCAACCCTGTTTTTGAGTACTTGCAAAAACGGATCATAGCACTGGCATGATACTATAAATTTCAGGAGCTTTATAGATCAATGTAGTAAATGTGAAATCAAAAATGGTTGATACATCAAGAATTGGAAGAATCACTTCACTGATGTAAATATGCAATGGATGTCGAATCTTTCAGAATACACCCAAACAAATCTCTAAAATAGAAAAAATTAATTATTTAAAGCTAGAATCGCGAATCGAAGAAACATAAATATCACAAGATTCCTTACAGGTGCTTTTAACATTCATTATTGAATTGTGCGCTTTCATTCGATGTTTACAAATTCGTTCCGTAAGCTGAAAAGACGTAATATACCGATATTAATTCCTCCATTTGTAAGCTCCCATAAAATTTAAAATTTATATTAGTGAGTCACACTTATCCGGTTCTGCCAATATTATATAATAGGAGTTTCAATATTGTCGATAAATAATAGAAGAAATTAATATTTAAGTGTGAGTTTCAATTAGAAATTTCTCAATCAAAAGGATTAAAAATTTTGTTTCGTATCAATGTATTATGAAAACCAAATATCTTTCCAAAAATGCAAAATATAGCCTCAAAATTTCTTCAACGGTAACTCAAAAATTTTCCTTCAAAAAGATTCCAAAAACATGCACCACATTTTCAAAAAGGCCATTCGAAATAACATAGAATATTTATTTATTTTTTTTTGATATTTAAAAATTCACTATATTCTAAGTTTGTTGACATGGAGACATGTGGTTTTATAAAATGATAAAAACAGGTGTTTTACTTGATAGAAGAATTATTACAAAATTTAAATATCAAAACAGATTCATTCTGTTGTACTATATGTTTTGAGATATTTTTTGAAGTAACTCATTTAAATATATTGCATATTTAAAATAAATAAATTTTGGAGAAGTTCCTAAAATAACGTTTTGTATTTTTGGAAAATATTAGGTTTTCATAAATATAAGATTAGAAACAACATTTTGTCTGCTTCAAGTATGTATTTAGTAATTTTAATTGATATTTTATTTATATTCTGCTGGGTTTTTTTATTCCATTTGATATTATACAATCAGTGTTGATTTTATATGTCCACTAAATTGAAACAGTGCTTATAAGACATAAATTTGATTTTAAAAGCATTTGAATAAAAATTTCTTGAAATTTAAATTTGTAGGAGGCTAACAGAATAAATCTGTTTTGATATTTAAATCATGTGGATTCAGTCGACTAAGATATATTTTTATTAATCACTTTTATTTTCTGGATACGAAGTTGGACTGACGAGCTATCGATGTGTGATCCATATGGTCTTTTTGAAGATGTGCTACATGATTTTGGAATTTTTTTCTATTATTTTTGAAGAAATTCTTTTAGTTATGTTGTGCATTTTTGGAAAAAATTTTGTTTCCATAATACATCGTTACGAAACAAAAATTGTACCCTTCAAGTATTCATTTAATATTTTTAATTAATATTCTATATTTTCTTTGGATTTTATTATTTATTTTTATTGGATTAATATTCTATATTTTCTCTGGATTCTTTTATTCTTTCTGGTGCTGTGTAATGAGTGTTAATTCTATACGTCTACTAAATTGAAACTGTGTTTTCTAAGACATTTATTTAATTCAACTTTAAAAAGATTTTGAAAAAAACATTCTATAAAATTAAAATTTATAGTGAGGTTAGCAGAATTAATCTGCGTGATGTTTATGATACTATTGGAATGAATTTTCCTTCAGTTGGAATTTGTGACTATGAGAAAATCTAAAGGTAGGCGTATCAAGATAAACCACTATATTCATATTATGTAGGTTTGATATATCTAACAAACTGCAAGGTTGTTCCATTGTACTTGCTCCAGTTTAAGGTAGTTCCTTGTAGGGAATGCCTTATTCAGCCTTTTCACATAAAAAATGTAGCGATAAACAACGATAGCTCTTATATTTAAATTAATTTATGAAACTAGTTCTTTTTACATAACTAGGCTAACGGTTATACCTTCAATTTAATCGCAGTAATCTTGAGAACTATAATTTTCTGACGGATGTGTTGTTTATCCTCCTGACTTGGGATCTTCCCAATTTTGTTTGTGCTGTCAGCTTTTTCTAATTTCAAAATTCTTGAGAGCGATAGTCACCTATGATTACAATAATCAAGTAGCAGTATAAACTATATATATTTATTCAAATTTTAATATCTAGTAACCAACGCTTGAAAGGATATTTCATGGTAGTGCTCAATGGTGTGTAATTATGCATTAATAACAGATCAATTACATGAATTGGTACCAACTTAGTAATTTTTTCCCACGTGGTAATGAAAACACATTCGTTTATTATTCAATCAGAGCACGAATTATGAATTGCAACATCGATTTATCAACTATAACTGTATAGTTCGCCGGCTCAGTTTTTTAAGAATGAGTATTCAGTTTCTTTAACTAATCCGAATTTCATAGGACAGTATATGATTAATATTAAATAAGGTACTCCGATTTTCACAAATTTTTATTGTTATCAGCTATTCAAAAAATTCCTTCTGCTTATCAACGAAATACATCCAATATTACAGATAATAGCTGATTTAAATCTAAATAAATTCAGAATTATTTTTTTTAAATGCGCTGTATATTCTTCAAAAAAAAAAAAAAACCTTGTTGAACATTTTTTGGTGATGGAACTTGTGATTCTTTAACCTCCAATCGAAACATATATGTATAAGGTGATATCTAAATAAGTTGGTCACTATTTTATATTTCTTTTGATTCTTTATTAGTTAACTTCCATCACATGTGATGATAATATATATGTCTATAAAGTGATACAGTGTATCTAAAATATTATCTGTAATATGCGAACACTTCTTTCTAGTAATTGTCAATACATCCAATATTATTCAGCATGAAAACCGAACATAATAACTCTATTAATTTTCTTGATTTAATAGTTCTCAGAAACAATAATTCACATGAATTCGCAATATTCACCACGTCTATCCAGAACTAAAGTCAGAAACAAAGCAAATAGTCAACATAGTGGCTGGACTCAACAACCATTTACATTCTATGTTTGTCCACAGAATATACACAAAGGTTGAATACAGTAGTTTCTAAGGATCGTTATATCCAAAAAATACTTGATGGAACAACTTAATTTCCGCTAATTTATTTAATTTCACAACAATTGTTTCGTCATGACAACATGACTTCGTCAGGTGAGTATGGTGCTAACTACGTATTTGATATTGAGTTCTTTAAATATTCAAAATGTACAGAAAAGATCGTAGTAATTTGTTTTTTTATTATTACACAAAGTTTCAGAAAAGGTTAAGTGAGGGGGATTTATTGAGGTCCGTCTGGTCGTTTAGGAGAATCTGTTTTTTATTGTATCTGTTAATTTCGAGGGCTTCCAGGTAGTTCAACCTGAGGTTCTTTTTTTCTAGGTGTAAGATATTGTAGTTATTGTGAAAATCATGTCCTGTCTCCAAAAGATGGTCAACATATGTTGAATTTCTGTTTTTTCCAAGATATGCTTCTCGTGTTCACGTATCCTAGTGCCGAAAGATCTACCTGTCTGACCCACATATACAGATGGTCAAGTACCGCAGTTTAACCTATACACTCCAGACTTTTTGTTTTTATGGATCAAATCTTTATTATTTTTTATTAAATTTCCTAACGTGCTCCTTGTCTTGAATGAAACACGTTAGGAAATTTAATAAAAATTAAAAAAAATAATAAATATTTGATCCATAAAAACAAAATGTCTGAAGTCTATAGGTTAAACTGCGGTACTTGCCTATCTGTATATGTGGGTCAGACAGGTAGATCTTTCGGCACTAGGATACGTGAACACGAGAAAGCATATCTTGGAAAAAACGGAAATTCAACATATGCTGACCATCTTTTGGAGACAGGACATGATTTTGACAATAGCTACAAAATCTTACACCTAGAAAAATATAACCTCAGGTTGAACTGCCTAGAAGCCCTCGAAAATAACAGATACAATAAAAAACAGATACTCCTAAACGGACCTCAATAAATTTCTCTTACTTAACCTTTTCTGAAACTTTGCTTATATAAAATCAATTTAATTCCTGAAGTTATAATATTAAATATAATTTTTTGAAATTGAATGTGTAGAATGCTAACAGAATATATCTGTAAATATTAAAATATTTAAATAATTTTATATACCTTCTATCAAGTTTAGACCTCCATTTATTTTATTTTAACCTTTTATCAAGTAAAAAAAATCCTTTTTGATTAAACTTCGAATACTCTCTTCCTACTTCCTTTAAAATGAATAAAAAATTGATGAAATTTTGTAAAACCGAACTCACGTCTCCAAGACAAATTCGCATGAATAGAAACGAGCAAACAAATAACCAGAAAAACTCTTCATTTCACAACCATTGTTTCTGCTGTTCTTCATATTTCGAAGTTCACGAACAGCCGAAGATTCGTTTCTCGAAATCTCCAGACAAAGCACTCCTTGAATGCAAAACGCGGACCAACTTGCACTTTCTATGCGGGTATTATGATTCATTCTTTTTTTATTCGAGTTGGCTTTGCTCCCCGTCGTACAACTTTCATCATACCACCGGGTCAGGCGCTGAACAGGTAATAATTCTTTGTTTGCTGAATTTCTTCGGTTTGATCGATGCGCGAGGTATGGAGCTGCATATCGAACATTCCTCTGAAGTTCTTTGCATACACCCACAAAAGTCGATGTTGACTTGGTGACGTTTCGGGTGGCACTCCTCTGGGCTTGAGTAACGCCGTGAAGTATTTTTGATTGGCGTGTTTGCGATATTGCTTTATCGGCCAGGTGTGAAAAGCAATGAAGAATGAGTTAATTGAAGCTATATTTCAACTTGGTTGAGTTGGTGAGTTTGTCAAGGAGGAGGTAGCGTCTTATGTCTGCTTTATCACAACGATATGTTTGACAACTACGTCTACATGTTACGGTGCATATACAGTTCAGAAGAGAGCCATTTGTGATCAGTTTCTGGAAGTGTACTTTCAGTCAAGAAAGTACCGGAAATTGATCTTGTTAGTTCTCATCTCAATACGTTAGAACTAATCCATTAATTTCTTATCAATGGAGCGATACTTGAATCTTTCCATGTTGATATTTTCAATTTTTCAGCTGTGTCATTCGAACTGTGATGTTTTTATTGCATTTGGACACTTGATTTATCCGTTCTCACTTATGTCCCTCAGAAAACATGGTAAGACTTTGAAGCTCTTGACGTATTTAGTGCCTATTAATTAGTTTCATTAAACGACATAGCATTTGGAATTAAAATCTTTTTCATTCTATCCTTATCTACTTATCATTGATCTCCTAATTTTTTCTATAACCTGACGCATCGAGACACCTATAACATTCAGTTTTTGAATACACTGTAAACTCATTATGCCCGTGATAGTCAACCTTGTCGTTTGTGGCGTTTTGATTGAAAATCTTGCATTATTACTTCGGTAATAATCCGCCTTTGTCGCTTATGGTTTCGGCGTAAATTACTGCATTATCCTCCTGATATTCAAATAAATTAATACGGCTGATCTATACCAAATATCATACAGGATGTACCAATAAAAACTTGACCTCTCAGAACTCAGAAACGAAGATTTTTCGAAGATTTAAAAAACAGCTCAACTCTTTCGAGGGGGACGAATTTCCATTATGAATTTATTCCGAAAAAACCACACCTAATCAACTACCAACATTTTCTGAATAGAAAGGAGATGTCGAGTGTTAGTTAGTTCGAAAGTAATTTGTGTTCTGTACACAACCCAGTTAAAATTTTCAAAATCGGTTCATTATTCAAGAAATAATGTAATATTGAACTTACCGCCAGAAGTTTATGTTGAACATAGAGTTAAACCGCCCAAACTCAAGAACCTGAGAGTTTTGAAGAATCCAAAAATAATTTTCAAGTATTAGAGAAAAAGAATTCCTATGATGACATTGTTCGGAAAAAACCAACTTAGGGTGGCAATATTCCTTAATTTTTATTTAAAGGAAAGAGATGGCGGATGTGTTTTAGTTAAAAAGATTTTTTTTGTTCTCCAAACATCCTAGTTGAAAGTATCAAATTTGGTTATTTTTTTAAGCAATTTGACATTGAATATTATCAAAAGGGTAATTCAAACAGAAACCCAATACATTGAAATACACCAGATCTGTAAGTAATGATAGGGTACATCCAAATTCTCAAACCCAATTATGATGCAAAAACGAAAGACTCATACACATTTTAGAAAGAATCTTCAAAAAAATAGAATATATTGTAATGAATTTCATGCTTTTCACACATTTTTCCATCATGAACGATAAAAAATCGACTATTTTTAAAGTAAAAACATTCAAAAACTCAAATTGTTCTGCCATCAAATAAACAAATTTGAAAATTTCAACTGGGATGTTTAGAGAACAGAAAAAACTTCTCAACTAAATCACATCCAACATCTCCTCCCTATTCAAAAAATATTGGGGGTTGTTTAATGGCCTCAGGTGGTTTTATCGGAACAATGTCATCACAGGAATTCTTGCACCCTAATAAAGAATTCGAAAATTATTTTTGGATTCTCCAAAACTCTTAGGTTCTTGAGTTAGGGCGGTTCAACATCACTTTTTGACGGTAAGTTCAATATTACATTATTTCGTGAATAATGAACCGATTTTGAAAATTTTAACTGGGTTGTGTACAGAACATAAATTGCTTTCAAACTAACCTACACTCGACATCTCTTCCCTATTCAAAAGTGTTGGGGTTAATGCCACCTTCATGGGGGTGGTTTTTTCGAAATGAACTTATGTTGGAAATTCGTCCTCCTTAAAGCAGAAGTTGACCTGTTTTCTTTTAAATCTTCCAAAATTCATCGTTTCTGAGTTTTGGGGGAGGTCAAATTTTCATTGGTATAATGTACCATATAGAAAAGAGCGTGAGCAGTGATAATAGACAATAAGGAATATTTGATTTTAATCTGGCACAGATGAAATCAGTTTTACTGACCATTTATCGTCTAGCTATGAAAAACTGAAAATTTATTAGAATTTCTTGAATTTTTCTAAGCTGAAAAATATTTTGAGGAACTACGAGTATAAGAAGAGCTTCTTTGTTTTCGTGAAAATTACGAAAAAATTACTTTTTCGATGTACGGAAAGCGCTGAAGGGTGTTACCAAGGAGCTATTTTTTTTAAATATCATGATACATGGTCGTGCGAATAGAATAGAAAGCAAAAGCTCAAAACTTTGTCCTCATTTTGAGAAAATCCTATGTAATGTACGTAGTTCGTATTCTTGAACCTGAATGGTATATATTTAAAGAGGGACTAGAACCAATGAACTTGATTCGAAAACGTTATTACTGCAATTGAAATCTTTTTCCTAATCATAACTATTATAAATCCACCAAACTCGAACGCTATCTAGTCGAGATTGAAACATTGAACGAGAATTAAACGACCAGCTATGTCTAACCTACACCCATTTTCTAATAGTTGCGACAGAGAGTGACGTGTCAAATGGCAACCAGTTTATGAATGAACAATGGTGGCAGCATCCAACAAGGACAGATCCTTCTGAAAGTCCGTACCATATGAGCAATATCAACGTTGGACTGTTTCCTGTATCTCAGGAATGTTTGTTCAAATAATGACTTTTACCTGTTAACTTATTGTTTCATGTCCCCACGCGATCCTTGAAAAGAATCATAAGAGTTCTTTGTTGTGAGGATAAGAAGAACTGTCTTTCTATCAAGTAGTACACAACGACAAGCATTAAGGACTCATATGTATAAACTCAGTGATATTAGAAACGTAACATCTAGAAGGAATAATTTTTTTAGCCCGATTTTTGGCAAGAGGATGATTATATCAGGTGTTTTTTTAGACTGATAGAACTTTCGATAGGGATAACTGTGATTTGACAGAAGGTAGAAGCCATGTTGTTTTGACATTTCTGTTCAGTAAGCATTGACAAATTATCATGGTAAGACTCACGCCTCAACAACGTTTACAAATTGTTGCAATTTATTTTCAGAATCAGTGTTCTATTCGCCTAACTTATAGAGCACTTTGTGAAATTTATGGTTTACATAATCGTCCATCAGAGCAGCTAATTCGTCGAACTATCGATAGATTTCGGACAATATTTTCTCTACTCGATTCAACAACAACAAGACAAAGAACTGTACGTGCAGAAGAAAATATCGCTGCTGTAAGTCATAGTGTTATTGATGATCCAGATTTGTCTATTCATCGAAGTTGGACTCTGTGCACACACCACATGAAAAATTTTGCGTGAAGATCTTGGTCTACACCTATACAAGATCCAAATGGTTCAAGAACTAAAGCCACTTGACCATAATAAGCGTTGTTTGTTTGCTGATTGGGCCCTAGAACAGCTTGAAATTGATCCACTTTTTTATCGTAAAATTGTGTTTAGTGATGAAGCTCACTTCTGGTTGAACGATTGTATAAATAAGCAAAATTGCCGAATATGGAGTGAAGACAATCCTCAAGAAGTTCTGCAGGTTTCATTGCATCCTGAAAAATGCACTGTATCCTTGCTTAACTCGCTGGAGGCATCATTGGCCCATATTTCTTTAAAAACGATGCTGGAGCTAATGCTTCAGTGAATGGTGCTCGTTACAGATCGATGTTCAATGATTATTTGTTTCAAAATTTGAATGGTATCGAACCAGAAGTGTTTTGGTTCAAACAAGATGGTGCTACACCTCATGTTGCTACCGTAACAATTGATTTATTAAAGAAAGATTTGACGATAACATTATTTCGAGAAATGGTCCAATTGATTGGGCTCCATGATCTTGCAACATAACTCCACTGGATTTTTTTCTTTGGGGTTATGTCAAGTCATTGGTTTATGCTCATAAACCAGAAACAATAGACGCTTTGGAAGCCAACATAACTCGTGTTATTGATGAAATAAGGCCTGAATTATTCGAAAGAGTGGTCCAAAGTTCCTCAGAGCTAGTCGTGGTGGACATATGCCGGAAATTATTTTTAAAACATAAATGTCATAAAATTGCAAAATATAGTGTATATGAGACAATAAAGAGGATTCAAAACATTCAAATGAAATTCTTTGCAAAAAAATTCACCGTTCATTATCCTAGATAATTTGCTTCGAAAAATTGCAACTATCCCACATTAAAACATGGCCGAGAGTCAGAATAAACCAATGATGTGTGTTGATTATTCATCAATTCCTGGACAGATAAAAACGTGATACGGTCTGATGGAGAAACGTTTCACAAGGACGTATGAAAATACCGCAAAGGATTAAGAAAAACGAATCGTTCATGGCCTGCAGCAACTTCTAAACCAATTCAGTTTCACTTTTACTCGGTTCTGTTACATTATGGAACGGTTTATGTTATTCTAGTTCTTTGGAATCTTGAAGTAACTGTTTTATCTGCTTGCGGCAGGATTGTACTCTTGGAAAAATTCTATTATATTGATAGCTACTGATGTTTACAGGCTTCACTACCCGTTGGTGTATACTGGTGAGAAATCGACCAAAACTGTGTTGGTAACACGAGTATCCGTGGTTAAGTGTTGAAGGTTCAGTATCATGTATGAAGAATTTTACCAGAAATTTTCATTATTTCTTGCCCTTGTTATTGGTCTTCGATTGATAGAAATCTACTTTAACGTCAAAGTCCGTAACAAATACACATATATCGGGTGTTAGTTTCAGAGTGATAGAACTTTAAATTGCAGTAAAACACATTTAAATTAAGATTGAAGCCAAATTTTTCTTTTATTTGAAAGATTATTTTATGACATTTGAGTTTTAAAGATAATTTCCGTATATGTCCACCACCAGCTTTGAGGAACCGCATTCGACAAGACCAATTTTGGACCACTTTTTCGAGTAATTCAGGCCTTATTTCATCAATAACACGAGTTATGTTGGCTTCCAAAACATTTGTGGTTTATCACCATAAACCAATGTCTTGACATAACCCCTAAGAAAATAACATAGTGGTGTTATTCATCGCATGATCTTGGAGGCCAATTAATTGGACCATTTCTCGAAATAATGTTGTCGCCAAATCTTTCTTTCAATAAATCAATTATTACGGTAGCAGCATGAGGTGTGGCACCATCTTATTGGAACCAAAATATTTCTGGATCGATACCATTCAAATTTTGAAACAAATAATCATTGATCATCGATCTGTAACAAGCACCATTCACTGTAACATTAGCTCCAGCATCGTTTTTAAAGAAATATGGACCGGTGATGCCTCCAGCGTGTAAAGCACACCATACATTGTGTTCTTCAGGATGCAATGGAACCTGCAGAATTTCTTGGGGATTGTTTTCACTCCATATACGGCAATTTTGCTTGTTTACATAGCCGTTCAACCAGAAGTGAGCTTCATCACTAAACAAAATTTTACGATAAAAAAGTGGATCCACTTGAAGCTATTCTATGGCCCAATCAGCAAACCAACGACGCTTATTATGGTGAACTGGCTTTAGTTCTTGAACCAGTTGGATCTTGTGTGGGTGTAGACCAAGATCTTCACGCAAAATTTTCCATGTGGTGGATGCACAGAGTCCAACTTGTTGTGAACGTCGACGAATAGACAAATTTGGATCATCAATAACACTATGACTTACAGAATCGATATTTTCTTCTGTACGTACAGTTCTTTGTCTTGTTGTTTTTGTTGCATCGAGTAGAGAAAATGTTTTCCGAAATCTATCGATAGTTCGACGAATAAGTTGCTCTGATGGACGATTATGTAAACCATAAATTTCACGAAGTGCTCTATAAGTTTGGCGAATAGAACACTAAGTTGAATGAAGATGAATTTTAACAATTTGTAAATGTTGTTGCGGCGTGAGTCTTCCTGTGATAATTTGTTAATGCTTACTGAACAGAAATGTTAAAACAACATGGCTTCTTCTTTCTATCAAATCACAGTTATCCCTATCGAAAGTTCTATCACTCTAAAAAGAACACCCCATATATACAAAAATAATTTAATGATAGAGATCATTATGAGTTTTAATCATATTTCAATATATTCTGAAAAATTTGCTTTCTATTTTTTGAAGAAGGAAATAAAAAGGAAGTTTTTGAATTCTATGTGGAATATTTACTGGTGAAAGAATTTTTTCCTGAATATTCAATCGGAACAAATTCATATGGATGGATTTGGATGATTTTGGTCAGTAATTTAGGTTTTCTTTTGATTCTTTATTGCATAGCTGCTGCTGCTCACATGTGTTGATAATTCTATATGTGTATAACATGAAACAGTGTTTCTAAGGCATTTTATGCAATTTATTTTTCAAAAAGGGATTTTTTGGTTAAATCTGTTGAGGTTTCCGAAAATTAATCCGGCTTCTATTTGTGATATTTAAAAAAAATCCTGCCAAGTGAATTTTCTCTATACATATATTTGTTTGAATAACTTTCAATTTTATTTACATATAAGTATGAAATTTTCGAGATGTTAGACCTTTGATCTTTTAAAAAAACATCTGATGTTTTATAGAATAAGTTTAATCAATCTGTTATATTTTATTTGAATTCTTTTATTTTTTTGATGGTGTGTAATGAGTGTTAAGGCATTTAATTAATTTAATTTAAGAAAGTTTTTGAGAGAAAAATTTCATAAAATAAAAAATAATTTTTCTTTATTCTGTTAACCTATAAATTTTGAGTTTCATTGAAAAACTTTTAGAATAAAATTGAATAATTTTCTAAGAAAACACTGTTCCAATTTAGTAGACATATATAATTAACACTTATTACACAGATGAAAAATGAATATGAGAATTCAATGAAATGTAAATTATGAGTATAAATTACTGAATAAATACTTGAAGGGTGCAAAATTTTGTTTCGTACCTTGCTTCATGAAAAACAATTTCATTTCCAAAAATGCAAAACATAACCTCAAGAACTTCTTTAAAAACAACTTGCTCAAATTAAGTTCCTTCAAAAAAATTCCTAAAATATGCAGAACATCTTTAAAAAGCAATTTATAATTCCCACAACGGAAAACTCAACTTCACATCTAAAAAAATTTAAAAAAATCTTACCAGACTAACTGAATGTACTTATCTGAACAAACATTAGAATGAAGAGAAATTTTAAAAATCCTTCGTTTTTTATGTTCTTCACAGAAACCAGTAGATTGAAACAGTGTTTTCTGAGACATTTATTTAATTTAATTTTAAAAGTTTTTGAATAAAATTTTTTGACATTAAAATTTGTTCTCCACAGAAATCAGTACATTGAAACAGTGTTTTCTGAGACATTTAATTAATTTAATTTTAAAAATTTTTGAATAAAATTTTTTGACATTAAAATTTGTAGGAGGTTAACAGAATAAATCTGTATGATATTTAAAATTTTGTAGTGATCCTTCTATCAAGAAAAAACGGATTTTTATCATTGAAATTAAAATTTGTAGTGAGTTTAACATAATTAATCTGTTTCATATTTAAGATATTTGAAAAGCGTTCTACCAAGTAAAAACCCCCTTTGTCATTAAATTCTGAAAAGTTTTCAACAGATTTTTTGATTAAATCTGAGGAGGTTTCGCAGAATTAATCCAGCTATTATCTGCGATATTCCCTAAATTAAAATATAATATGAACCAGCAAATGTACGTAAAGAATCTTTACTTCTCTTCTTCTTTTTTTAATGGTTCGAATTTTTTACATTAATATAGGAAGAATATTTTCAGAAGAAAATCAGTGCTTATTATGCTTTAATAAAAATGCACCAGTTTTACCAATCTGCCATTTAGGTGGGTTTTTTGAATTATCAATTCGTTGATGTAGTATGAACACAAACGATATCTTGTGATGTTTTTATGACATTAAATATGATTGTCAAACTATTTTAAAAACATGAATAAATGCAGTAGAATTTATTTTTCCTAAAAATATGAGATCTCAGCTTACATATTCATTCTGAATATTAGTCAACGTGAAAACTTACACAATAAACACAATTAGGGTTTCAATATTTGTCCTTGAACTGTATTGAAAGGCAAACATCAATTCGCAATAAGATAAATATTCCCAAACATACATAATTCTACATATTAATTCATTTACAACAATAAGCTTATAAACTTGAGAATTTTTCCGATTGTGTGCAAATTTGAATGCATGTTAAATTCATCTCGGATTCAACTGAAGAATAAATAATGGATTTTCCTAAAATCCGGACCTGCTTCTCGTTCCACTATGTCACCCTCAATATTTCTTGCGCAAGATAAAAATTTAATCAAACTACTTAGCCATTTCCGAATCAGTTGTTGAACCTACTTGATGGATTACTGGAAATTTTAATTCCGATTATGCAATGATATCCATATTGGAATGTAGATTTCTGCGCCAGCATTTTAATGATACAACGAGAAATTCCTCTTGACTAATAGCTGAACGAGATTGCGGCAATCTGTGCAATAATTATAACTGCATATACCTCATTTTGGGAATATCTTCTCTTGGTCTTAATTATCTGAGAAAAATGAGGAAACCGCTGCTTTCTTCGAAGAGAAATTGGTCCTTCTTGTACCAGCTCGTTAGATCAATAACAAGTCATCATTACTTCCCATCGAGCATTATTATTTCCGAGATCATTTCAGGTTTCTTAGAAACACTCGGTTTCAGTAAATATATACTCACACTAATACTAAGTTGTTGGTAATGATGGAAGGGTAAGTTGAAGAACACTTCATGAATTTTGTGTTTTATCGTTAAAACATCATAGCAACAATATTCCAAATAACAAAAATTTAATTAGGTTTTATTATTTTAGCAAGAAATTGGGAATTGATAATTTTGAATTGAATCAGGCCTTACTTGGTGAAAATCCATTTTAAATAATATTGACATAAGGTTATTCTAATTTTCACAAATTTTTATTGTTGTTTACAACAATCGTTTCGCTATCACAGTAGCATCATCAGGCAAGATTACATTTTGCATAATCTTATTTAAATATTATTTAATAATTGATAATTTGAAAAAGCTTACTTGAATACATCGAAGTTCGTCGAAGTTCTTCGGATTACCGAGTTGGGTTTTTTCTTTTCCCACATGCGTTCAACATGTCTTTGTTATATTGAAGTTTGGACGGTGCTTACTTTGGTAGGATTCTGTGATTTGAAGTAAAAAATAGAAATAATAATTTATTTTGACTTAACCTCTCACATTGTCATAAAAATTGTACTTTTGAGCTTCAAGATATTATAAATAATTTAAGTAATACATTCAAACGCTTCTCTAGACAATTTTCTATATCTTAAAATTCATATTGGGTATTTGTTATTTATAATATCCATAAGAAACGGTTTCTTGTATCGGCTATGTACCATATGTTATTTTCTTAATTCTTTATAGGTTTCCTTATATTAAGAAGTATGCATTATGTCTGAGAATTCTATATGTTAACTTAAAGAGAAACATAATTTATTTAAAATATTTTGATATGATTTTTTGAAGTGTATTCCTTCGGAAGCTTTGAAGGCGATTCAGAAAATTCTAATGTATAATATATTATGTGTATTTCATTGACCAATTTTTCATATTCACGAATATCAACGAAAATTCATCATGTCAAACTGAATGCTTCAATAATGTTCAGTTATCAAAAAACCAAGGAAATTATTTTTTGTTCAAACGCAATGTTATTTCCATGAAAATCGATTTTGCACTTGATTTCTATCGATGATAATGATGAAATTGATAGAGCGATTGATTAACTTTCTCAAAAATGACAATTTGGCTCATTTTTATGGGAGATTATCTGTGTTTAAATCTATAAAAATGTGTCGACTTAAGAATTGAAGTCACTTGACCACCATCATGCATTTTCTGAGTGGGCTTCATTATAAAAACAGCGTTTTAAAATTGCACTCATTTCTACAGATAATTTATTGCAAATTTTCTCAGTTGAGGAATTCATAATAGCAAATTACATTTGTCAGCTACATTTGTGGATGCCATATGAAACTATTTCATGAATGTATACTTTCACCCATAAAAGTACTGTTCATCTGTCCTCCTAATAAAAAAATAATAAAAGTTGACCATGATTTCCCCTTTTCAATTATCATTAATATTCATCCTTATAGAAATTCTAGTTTAAACGTTCGGGCAAATATTGGCTAAATACTTATGTAAATATAACAACTAACTTTCTTTGTAGACTCACCCAATCACTATAAATATGATACCACGTCAAAAATGATAATTAACAGGTCTGTGGTTCATACATACTCATTGCATAAATATACTGGTATACAATAAGTGTGATTTCTTTCACTTTCGAATTTTTTCCGAGAATTTGATTTTAATGAGATTGTTGGCAAAGTGATGGTTTCTCCACATACTGGGTTGGATAAGTGTTATTTGAAGACTCGAATCTTCACATATAATCCACAACAAATGCAGTTTGGTGTGGTTTTTGGGTAAACGGAGTGATATTTTCTCGAAAGTGATGCTAGCTCAACTACTAAGGATGGTGTAACATGCTGCTTCACTAATTACTCTATCGAGTGTAGAATTTTCTGGACCAATATTTTTTTGCAACATATACATCAATTGGACGCCGAGATTTTAGGATTTAACATCATTGGTGTTTTATATAGCTTATGTTACAGATAATGTCTATTTCAAAAGTGAAACAACAATGATGAAAGACAACACAACAGCTGTTATTCACGAAACAAAACTACAATTATGTGAAAACGTGATGACAATGGGAATAAACCCAGATATTTTGGCTCCAAACCTACCCTAGAAGTTTTAAGTCTTTTTCTCTTTCCGTTCAAAAGTTAGAGTGTTTCAGGTAGCTGCTCCGCACGGAAAATATATTTTTTTAATTTCTGATCACATGATGCTCACAAAATTTTGTAGAAGCCCACCCTGAAAGTATCAAGTCTCTAGCTCTGGTCGATCGAAAGTTAGAGAGTTTACGGCCGGACCGAATTAGTTTTGACCTAAGATTCTTCATCATTGAGTTCAATCACAATGAACTTCAAGATAGAGCAAATTTAGGTTTGGAATATTTAAACTTTTCGTTGTTATCTTCTCAGCCATGATATTATGGCAGAGGACAAGCAGCTAGCACAGAAGTTTATAGATCATTCGAAAGCACACTTAATGAGGTAGTTTTTGCTAAAAAGAAAACATGTCCATAATTAATAATGTTTCCTCGATAAAACCATTGGAAGATATGACTGATTTTGTTCACTTCAGAATAGTGATATTCATCTCTTTACTACGCCCGCAAAAAGAATTTTTTGGCACACAGAATTTAATGACGTTTCCAGATATTTGGTCAAATTTAATAAGGCTAGAAGGATAACTGAAGTATAATTAATTATATGGAAAAATTTGAAATATTTCGTGAAATCAAGAAATGATAAATTGAAGAATAATCATCAACATTTCGACCATGTGTTATCTGACATTTTTTGTTGCAAATAACTTTGCAACTTGATGATCTCCACTTGAAGTTTGGTCCTTTTAAAAGTATACTGATGTTCATAACCAAAATTTTCGAATTTGAACATCTTAAATTTATATTCACATCTTTCATGAAAGTCTAATAATTCATGGTCAAATTATGTTAATGTCAGTGGAATTCTGAAGGAGCACGCTTCTTCATTTAATTTCTGCGAAGTTTAATACGGAAGGTACACGTTATGTAATACTTAATCTATTAGGAAATTTGTTTTCACAACCACAATATGAGAAAAACAAGTCATGAAGTCTCATTTGAGAGAGTAAGATTAATTCTGTGACGTCTCGTGTTATTTGTTGAACTGATTGCTTTCGACGCGATGATCCCTATTATATAAGTTTTAATCGTTTTGTGATTGTGAGAACGTGCTAAAATATGGGATTCAATTGAAAATTGTTCATTCAATCGCAGTTGTGGGAATAATGTGCAACAGATACATGGCGAATACCCAGTTGAACAATAAAGTCCATAGAAATATTCGGATATTATTTTTGTGCTAGAGAACAATGTGCTAATTTTTTCGGTTAAAAATATCATTGCTGATTAAAATATTCTATGAAAACACCGGCCGACAAAACAAATGATTTCTATGCTCTGAATTTCTGCCTGTAAGTTTCTCTGTAAAATTAACGTCGTCCAGAAATGTTCTGATTTGTGGTCCAATAAAAATGACTTCCTTTAATTTGGCATCACTTAACTTGAGACAGACATGTTTTAAGTATTTAAATCCATCATCATCTTTATCCATAGCCTTCACAAAGTTTTTCAGTAGCCCAAGATTAATGTGAAGAGGAGACAGAAGGACATATTTGGGGTCTACAAGAGGTCTAAACTTAACATTTTGTAATTCCGGTTGATATACAATTATTTCTGGCCAAATTTTGTTATGTTATGCTGACTTCTAAGTCCTCACATATCTGCCACTTATACGTCTTGTAGTTTATTTTATCCAAAAGAGTGCGCATATTTTCATCTTTCATCGTCAACAACACAGCTTTTAAAGTGTATTTAGAAGAATCTATAAAAAAACGACACTCAGAGGAGGGATGCTCAACATCAAGTTCCTGCATTAAATCAACCATCAATATCAGTTCAGTACAGTTATATCATTATAATTTTAATTTAAAAAAATTTCGTTCAAATACTTTTAGAATTAAATTAATGTCTTATAAGCACTGCTTATATTTCATAGACATATAAAATTAAAAATCATTATATAATATCAAATGGAATGGAAAAAACCCAACAAAAATAAATATTCAATTAAAATTAATAAATAAATATTTGAAGGAGACAAAATTTTGTTTCTGATCTTATATTTATGAAAACTAAATCTTTTTAAAAAATACCAAACATAATTTCGAGAACTTCTCCAAATTATAGGAGGCTAACAGATTAAATCTGTTTTGATATTCAAATTTTGTAATATTCCTTCTATTAAGTAAAAACATCTTCTTATTATTTTATTCTATTGAAAAGTGGTACGTGTTAGGGCTTTAGGAATATTTATTCTATTTTTAGAAGGGTTTTTTACCTATAAAAACCTTGTCGACCAGTGTAATTAGTCTGAAGAAACATTGTTCAATATAGATACAATACGTGTACATAAAGTGAATAGGAAGGACATGGAGTAATAAAGTTGTTTATATTTTTATAATTTTTTTCTAGAAAATCTTAAATTCCTACATATTCGGTAGTCTATGGAATCAATCCAAAGAGGTTTATAGCGATTTTATATTTTGAATACTATGTTGAGCAGATTCCCTAATGAATGCTACAGTTAATTAATATTTATCAGATTAAAAACGATATCTATTAATCTAAAGAGAAAATCATTTTCGATTTATTCCATTCTATTCTTTAAACAGTTACCACCATGCTCTCAATTGATTAATCAAATATTCTGTACTGTATTCTGCATCAAAAAACGTGAGAAAAACAATTCTATCACATTTTTAAACTATCGTTATCGTTTCCTACAAATCTTCGGAAATGCATTTCTTAGGTGCATAGCCTGCTAAATATTAATAATTAAAGGCGAATAGATCTGTCTTAATTATCGAATGAAATTTATTCATATAGAATCCTTGGATACGTTTCCTTAAAATGAGTTAGCATGTTAACTTCAATTGGTGAAATTTGATTCAGAGGGAAATAATTGACTTGAACTTATGAGATGAATGAATTCAAAATGCATCAAATTTTACAACGAAATTCCGTAAATCAATTCTTGAAAAATATATATTTTTTTGTTTCAATTCTTAATTTTTTACTTTCAGACTCATTTTATTCAGTGGGTTTCACAAAACTTTAGTCGTCGAATCAAGCCTGTTGATCATGGAATCCTTCCACAATTTATGTAGTTCTATGTTCTCAAAGTACTGATCACAGATTTAGTCACTGTTGTTCATCGATCAGGTACAAATCAATGTGTGAATCACTGCTAAATCACAGATCATAAGACATAAAATTGTAAATTGCTTTTCGAAGTCAGTTCATCGTCATCATCAGAAAAAGATTTAGGTGAAATTCCAATTATTAGAGACAGGAATAATGCTTTTGTGAAATATGATGATTTTGATTTCAAAATATGTTATCGTTTCAACAAAAATGTCGTGATGGAATTATTTCATAAAATTGGACTATAAATTGAACTACGTAGTAAAAGGACTAAAACAATCGATGCGAGATTACAAATATTAGTTCATTTAGGATTTTATGCAACTGATGGTTTCCAAATGACAATAGGTATCATATCAACATTGAAAAATCATCGCTATGCAGAATTATTAAAAGATTATCACTTGAAATTTTCCGTTTGGAACCGCCTTTCATTTTTAATACACACAAGTTATACTAATAACGTAGTTCGTAGTAGTATGGTATGAAAAATATATGAACAATAACAATACGTTTCTGAATTATAATCCTAGATTAACAGCGCTACCAGAGAAGTATATACATTCTAATTTTCCTTCTTTCTATTTCTATGGTGTAGCTATTTTTATGGTGCGATATTGTCAGATTGTTTTCTTGGATCAACTACCTGAACTTATTTTGTGAAACTCAAATTCGCTGATCCGTTTGCCAAATTTGATTAGAGTATCTGTTGATCCAGTGATCACCGAATCTTTTAATCAAACCCAACAATTGAGTTTCAAAATATACAAAGATAGAATATTTGTAGATAAACTGATATTGTACAAAGAATATTGAATTAAATCAGAGTTAACCGTAAATGTTAACCTTGAAACTGGAGACAATATAAAATAGAATATAATTTTTCTTATCATTATTTCCTTGCAACGTGTTTATATTCACTGCAGAGTCGAATACATTTTTATTTTTATCAGGAATAGCAAAAATTCTATCACGCCGATCCATTAAAAATAATGCGTTACGACCCGAAGCTAATATATGGCACAAAAGAGTAATATGAACAATTTCAGTTGTTTTATTATACACTGATAAGATGGTTCCATGAAAAATATTACATGCTCAGAAGTTTGTTGATTGAAATAAACATGTTTCAAGTGAATGAGCTACAATTAGTTTTGATATTGACGTTAGAGATGGAAATATTGAACCTGAGATGTTTTCAATGAACTTATTTTTTTCTCGCGGTTTTAATCAGTGGGTTCTTTCGTCATTGAATGGTGAATGTCTCCAATTAGAATCTGCCACCAAGGTTAATTTTTGGTATGGATTATTAGCTCACAATTGATGCTCCATGAAACAGACGTTCCTTTCGTTCATCTTGACTAATGAACCAGATCTTATAGAATTTCTGAGTCCTAAGTGTACTAACCGAAATATTCAAATTATTTTATTCAAAATTAAAGTGTTTACATACCTGAAGCATGCTTTCGTCCAAAAAATATTGTTGTATTCGAAATTAATGAATATGTTGAAAAAGTTGGCGTAGTCTCGTTCAAATTTTTCTTCAAATTTTGGGTCGAAGATAGTCTCAATGATTAATTCAAATATTAACTAGAACAATTCTCTGATACTTATAGAAAAATCTATTGAAAAATTTTCAAAGATAAATAAAATTTCTTAGTAACACTGTTTCTTTATAATATGTATAGACATATAGAATTTTCAATACCTATGTGCCAATGTGTGAAATAAGCCAAAAGTCAGTATATGCCATAAATTATCAAATCTAAACAGCAAAATGGGCTGAAGGTTGAAGTGAGCAAATATTTCACAAATAATTAGCAATGAATTTATTGAAAAGTGAATATACCGGCTCGAAATCTTATGATATAAATACTTGAGAATGAACAGTTTGAATTTTAACAGAGCTGGTGACTGTTTAATGACAAAATTTGTTACAATTCATATCCCTGTCATACAGAACAATTTCATCTAATGTATGAATTGTTCATTTCAAAAAGAATATTTGATAAATGAAGGTGTTTTTATACATTTTATTGAGTGTTTTATTCAGCATCCAAAGAACTCCCAACTGTTTAGACAATGATAATTTTGGTCAATACTGTATATTTTCTTTTGATTCTTTATTGGTAAGTTGTCGCTCAAATGTGTTGATAATCTATATACCAAAAAGTAAAACAGTGTTTTCTAAGGCTTATTATCGAATTTAATTCTGAAAAGTTTTGAAGAGATTTTTTGATTAAATCTGTAGAGGTTTCAGAGAGTTAATCCAGCTAATATCTGTAATATTCAAAGAAACTCTTCGCAGTAAATTTTCAATATATTTTATTCAAATTGTTTAGATAAAGAAAAACATGCAGAAAGAATGAGATTCCTGAAACGAAATTGTGAAATCGATCCCTTTATGGATTCCTTCAATACTGTGAATAATGTTTCCCCAAATTAGGGAACGAAAAAAGTATCTTATAACTAGGTATTTTGTTCTATTTCATACCTAATTGAAATAAATGTTCCACAAATACTCAGCATGACTTTCTTGTTATGCCTCGTACGAGAAAGAAAACGGAATTTATGCCACATATCTGCCAACAAGCGAAAGAGACTTCAACGATCGATTAAGCGAGAAACGACTCAATTCACATCGACTTGTTACTTCATGTTCATATGTTCTCCTTATCCCGCATTGCGTAAATATTGAATAATGGTCATTTTAACTCGTACATACCTACATGTTTCAGTTTTCAATGCGATAACGAGACCTGAATTGATACAGCTGCGTGAAAGTCGATTTGGAAAATTGAACCTTAAAGGACCTTTGCATGTACGGGTAGGAAGACGAGAATAAATTTCGGTATTTCCAATGAACAGTTGTGTCAAATCAATCATTTCATTAGCATGTTATGAAGCGGGTTTGCAATCCTATTACAAAAATTTCTGATGGCCTAGACCAGGTATGATAACATTATGTAGGATGTTTCACAAATCTTGAAGGTAGAAACTTCAGGGAAATTTAATATCACTTAATATAGGTTGGTGCAGCAAACTTATGGGGCAGATAGCACAACTTCCTACAAACAATGGTTCTCACTTCCTTTTCAAAGAGTGTTTAATATGAAAAATATCTAGTTTTTGCAATAAATCCGATATGGCTTAAACTATTCCGATGCAACTCAAAACAGATATACTTCTTGTTGCAAGTTAGTTTTTGAGTTTTCTTGCATCATTCAAACCATTTCAGTGGCGTAGATAAAAGGATTACTTGACATTACAACATGCCTAACTTGAACGCCACTGACATTTTCGCATATTTTTTGACGAAGTTGAAATTCTTGAAGACCATTTATTTAAAATGGTGTACTTGGTTGGAAACTCTCTGTAAACTTCACCGGCTTTTAGAAAGTCTGCCGAAAATATTTTGATATGTGCTTTTTCGTAAAATTGGGAATTAACGGCATTTTTATTGAAATATTCAGGAAGTTAGAACAGAAAGCATATCAAAGTAGATTTGTGTTTATCTCACTGTATTTTCATAGTTTGACATCTATTGTCCAATGAAAATGAAGATTTTATAGAATGTATTATATGTCGTTGAAAAACTTTCTAAATGAGGTAGTTTTTGCATATAATTTTCGGAGCGAAATTAAGAGTAAACTTTGACCAAAGATTATGGCTGAAGAAAAATTTTCAATCACTTTTTCCTTAAGCATCCTATAATGAGTAACTATTTCATAAAAATTTCAGTGAAATCACATAAGTCAACGGAGAATTTTCTGCTCTTTCCAATGGTGAAAACTGAATTTTAATTAATATGGTAGTTCTCAAGTTACGTTTTTAGTGAAAAAATTGTGAAATGTTACAAAATAGTAGAATCTCGAATAACTTTTGCAACGAAAGATAATTGGACCATACACTGTAGGAACTTTTTTGTTGCAAATTGCCTGTAGAACCATCTTGTGAAATTTGGCCAATGATAACTTAGGAACCCGGTATATCCGTTTGTTACTCTTACTTTGGAACACCCTATAGAAATGAGCAGTTGTTCCAATACAAGTGCAGGGTATTGTGATTTCTGCCAAAATTTTTAATTCCAGTTTTTTGTCGGTGGTTGATTCAAACTGAAAAATTTTTTAAAGGAGTACCGTTCTGCTGAATGTTATATCTAAATATACAACCACAATATAAGTTGAAATTAATTATCTTAATTAAAATGAATGCCTGAAATTCATTATCAATTAGAAAGCGAGAAATGAAATAAAATAAAAAATCTATACAGAACCGTCTCTCAGTGCACTAAATTCTTTTTCCCAGAGAGTTAACTGAAAGAATTCATAAGAATAATATTACTGATTCATCAGTTCAAACACTCCATATATAGCTTTTGGTTTATCTAATAAAGGAACCCATACTTCCTTATCCGATTTTAATGAGTTTTGGCCTTTTGTCAGTATATTATAAGAATTTGGGATTCATAAGAGAAGTTATTGATACGATAATAAATTATCTAATTAAAAATATACAGAACGGAAAATATTGCAAAATTCCGTGTTATTCGATTGGCTCTATCAGAATTAGAATGGCGAACTTGAACACCGATAAAAATCAATGATACTTTCACTACACTATCTGAATAATGAATGACAAATACCCAATCTACGTTTTCATCAGATTCATAGAATTCGATAAATTATAAAACTTTGAAAAGCCTTCTAGAATTACGTCAGGATCATTATGAATCAGAAGATAATGACATTGATTTGATAATTATTAAGAGAAGTTATTCACTGTATCATTTATTATCTCGAAGAGAAGAGATAATAATCTTCTTACGACTGGAATTCGAGCATTGGAAAGGACCTAATTTCTCCCGGTGCTTACTACAATCAATTATGCATACGCCTATGACATACCTGATGAACACATTAAAGTTAGATTAAGAAAAGTGGTGCCATTCTTCGAAATTATTTGAAGTGGTTAGACGCTTCAAGGTACGAGTATGGCGTTAATATAACATTAATAAAAGGAGAATGTTATGAATTCGACTCGATTTCACAAAGATTAAATGAGTTTGGAAATACTTTTAATTGATATATTATATCATCTGTTGGGGATAATAACAAGCTGCACTTGGCTTAAACTATTTTTGTCTTTTTTGAAGCTGTTGCCTAGGAGCTTTAATTAAATTATAAGTATATGTATTTTTCATCCGAGATATGTTGAAATTGATAACTTGTAAAAAATCTGTTTGCAGATTAATTTCCGCCTATACGCCTGGCAGATGGTAAGGATAATAAATTTCGAGAAATATAAGTTTTAGAGGGTGGGCGATTTGAAATTAGCATTTTTGATCGGGTTTAAAAGTAAAGGAAAAGTTCATCCTTGGCAATTACGATTGTTTGGAGCTCAATCTCATGAATGAAAACTTCGAGTTCGTGTTTCAAGGCAACAATCGTTTCTGAATGGTTAACATAACACCTATCCTTAACGCATCCCGAAAAAAAATTAGTCCTCCGAGGTGAAAATGAGCTTCATCGGTAAAGATGATTTTTCTGCTGGTCTTCAGTCACTAAGCAAAATGAAAACACATCGGATGATCACGAGCTCTACTAGTTCAGCTTTGTAAGCCTTCATACCGAGGTCTTTAAGCAAAATTTTCCTCAAAATAGTGCAAGAAACGTTTAGTTCATGAGCACGATGACAAGTTGATGTTGATGGAAGTTCAGCCACATTCTGAGCTGCAGCAGCAATGTTTTCAGCTGTGCTCACTGGACCAAAACAAGGACGATTTGTTTCATCAAATAACGATTCAATTTTCAAGAACAAATTGATCCAAAAATTACCGTGAGGTCATTTCATTTCTATTGAATTTTTCATGTAATTTCTAACATAGGATAGAAGATTCAGCACTTTGGAAATAAGTTTTTGATATTCATCAGTTTTATTCATATGTAAATCGAACCATTTTGTTAATTTCAAATATTGAACTAACTTTCTGTCAAAGCACGAATGACAGAGGTGTTTCAAGACTCAAAATAACCACTACTACAAAATGCAAACGCCAAATGGCCCACCTTTTATATTTGAAATATGGAAGGTAGATTTTAACCTCTAATTGATAACAATTAACTTCGTAAATAGGTTAAGTTCACTCATTATAAGTTTACAATAAATAAATGTATGTAAAGTAATTATCCGTATCTTTGTGCTGATCACTAAAACTTAAGAACAAATTAGATAGCTCTCTTCGATAAAAATGAGATCTTACGAGTTCGTTAAATAATTGTTTTTCTATAAAAGCAAAAAGTCTTTTTCTAAAAATCTCCTTATCAGAGATGTTCCTGGGGCTTTGAGTTTCCTTAATTCATACAATATGTTTAGAATATTTAGTTGAAATACATAGAAAATGATACTTCATATAAGGTTATTTTGATTTTCACATAAAGGGTTTTTCATTAAGAGCGCCCCATTTTGTTCTGCGAATAAAGAACATTATTTATTCGAAAACTACTGGAGTTTTTATTTCATTATAAAGTAAATTGAACACCATTAGGTGAGAAATAAAACATCATGCAAATGTCTACCACAGAAACGCTGCCAGGAATGAAGTCATTGAACCCAATGGCTCTCACACAAATCAGATCGTATGTTAGTAATAACTCGTTCAATATTGATCTGTGAATCGTCTAAATTTTCTGGATGATTTTGTTGTGAATCAATGACTCAATGTAACCTCAAAGAAAGAAGTCTAATGGAGTTAAATCGCTGAGATTGATTTTCTTATGAAAATCTGCATCATTTCCGATTTTTTCTAAGCACCAATTACTGAATACACGACGCTTTAAATGATTTGTTGGGTTTTAGGGTTAAAACAATTTTGTATGGATGTAAACCAAAGTATTTTCGTAAAATTCGCCACAAAAACCGAATCAATGGAATTAATCAAGAGTAGACCTGTTCAAAATTATCCAAGAAAACTATTTTATGCAATGCACAACTTTATAGTCCCGAACTGCGAAAATTTCCTTTTACTTCGAATAATTTCCTTGAATAACCGCAGTCTTACTAATTCGAAAAAGGTATCTGAATTATACTTAATATGGTTTTGCATACTGGCAAGTTATACCAGTCGTAAACAATTTCTATGAAGCACAATCGTAAAACAATAAATAATTTAACGACAGACTTTTGAAATCCTCCGCGTTAAGTAACTTTTGATATTCATGAAAATAGATACAATATAAAATGAGTAGCATTTTGTAGAGTTCATCAACATTTAACGAACATAAATAACCCATTCGAGATTTTCACTTACTACTGTGAAATCTTCAATAAAGTGCAATTTCTAGGAGATAATTCGATGGAGGAAATTTTATTGGTATCGATAGTTTGACTTGAACGATGAGATATCTATAATTTTCTTCAGTTCTAAATCGAATTGAATTTAATGAGATATTCGTCAAATAGTAATAAAATACTTTAAGTGTATGGGAAACAATTTTATGTAGATACCTAGATCATAAAAACAGGTCGAAAGTAACTGATTTATTGTAACATTATTATTTTCTACTAGTATTTTTTGTGCGTTTGTTACAGTGACCAGCGTATTATCGTTTAGATCAAATCTCTGTAATGTTCAATTTTGAGCCCCAAATTGATTTAAATGATAAGTTGGACTTCACTTACGAAGAATCCGATGTCAGAAGTAATTTTGTCCGGCCTCCGTCCGTAAACACGCTAACCTTTGAACGAGAATACAAAGAAATTTGAAAGTTTTGGTAATCACGGTCAATTTGTTTAACAGGTAAAATCGATTCAGTGGTTTCGCAGTTATTGGCATTTGAAAATAAGAAATATAATAATAGCATTCACATTCTGGCCAAATTTCGTGCGTATCATATGATTACAAGATTGAAAAGGAACATTCTGTTTTTGGCAAAAAGTATGAAAGTACTTCCGCAGGAGCTCCAAACTTTACATGAGTACTTCTCTAGAATTTCTTATTTCTTTCAAAGGAAATGGAAGTTTCTTCCAGACAAACTTTCGTTTAGACAAAGTTTCTTCTAGGCAAAGTGTTATTTCTACTAGCGATCATTCCGTAAAGAATCTATCGGGTGTTTTTCTAGAGGGATAGAACTTTGAATTGAAATAAAACACATTTAAGTCAAAAGTGAAGCCAATTTCTCTTTATTTGAAAGATAATTTCATGACCTTTATGTTTTAAAAATAATTTCCGGCATATGTCGACCACGACTAGCTCTGAGAAACCGCATTCGACCAGACCAATTTTGGACCACTTTTTAGAGTAATTCAGACCACATTTCATCAATAACACGAGTTATGTTGGCTTCCAAAGCGTCCATTGTTTCTGGTTTATCAGCATAAAATGACTTGACACAACCCCAAAGAAAATAATCCAGTAGAGTTATATCGCATGATCTTGGAGGCCAATTAATTGGACCATTTCTCGAAATAATGTTATTGCCAATTTTTCTTTCAATAAATCAATTGATACGGTAGCAGCATGAGGTGTAGCACCATCTTGTTGGAACCAAAACACTTCTGAGTCGATACCATTCAAATTTTGAAACAAATAATCATTAATTATCGATCTGTAACGAGCACTATTCACTGTAACATTAGCTCCAGCTTCGTTTTTAAAGAAATATGGACCGATGATGCATCCAGCGTGTAAAGCACACCATACAGTGCATTTTTCATGATGCAATGAAACCTGCAGAACTTCTTGAGGATTGTTTTCACTCCGTATACGGCAATTTTACTTGTTTACATAGCCGTTCAACCAGAAATGAGCTTCATCACTAAACCCAATTTTACAATAAAAAAGTGGATCAACTTCAAGCTGTTCTAGGGCCCAATCAACAAACAAACGACGCTTATTATGGTCAAGTTACTTTAGTTCTTGAACCAGTTGGATCTTGTATGGGTGTAGACCAAGATCTTCACGCAAAATTTTCCATGTGGTGTATGCACAGAGTCCAACTTTTTGTGAACGTCGACGAATAGACAAATCTGGATCATCATTAGCTACGACTAAGAGCAGCGATGTTTTCTTCTGTACGTACAGTTCTTTGTCTTGTGGTTGTTGTTGCATCGAGTAGTGCAAATGTTGTCCGAAATCTATCGATAGTTGGACGAATAAGCTGCTCTAATGGATGATTATGTTAACCATAAATTTCACGAAGTGCTCTAGAAGTTTGGCGAATTGAACACTGATTTTGAAAATAAATTTCAACAATTTGTAAACGTTGTTGCGGCGTGAGTCTTTCCATTATAATTTGTCAATGTTTACTGAACAAAAATGTTAAAACATTATGGCTTCTACCTTCTATCAAATCATAGTTATCCCTATCGAAAGTTCTATCACTCTAAAAGAAACACCCGATATTATTAATGAATTGGGTCCATACTGTTTTGGGACGAACAAAAATTGACTTAATACTTGAATAAAAAGGTTCGTGGTTTCATTGATAACGAATAAATTGATCAGGAAGTTAATCATTTCTTGGCATCTGGGAACTAACTGCTAAATTACTATTCTTCAGAAAACCGAATGACTGGGTATACTATAAAATTATCTAAATTTGCACTCATATAGAATTATACAATTTATAATTATTAAGGATGCCTTCTTAGTTTTACACATAGGAACACAACGTTTTTATTGCCACCGCGCTAAAACTGGACCAGTCACAAACAAGTTCGATCAATTTGTTTTACGCCAATCAAATTTTTGTGACCTTCTGAATAAATTAGATACCCCTGCTTTGAAACGTGAGGATTGAATTCGTTCGATAAGTACATTATTTCTTATCGGAGAAAAATACACATAGCTTATTCTCATCATTCGGTTTTTTCCAATTTAATGTGATATGATAATTTATTTTTGATTATATAATTTAGACCCAATATCGACGGAAATGAGAGCTTGATGAATCAACTTTCCATTTGTATTTCATTCTTTTCAAATATTCAAATGTGTTGCGAGAGTTTTTGATTTCATTCTATTTTTATGACTCATTCCATCATAGAACATATATAACATTTCATCGGTTCTTTACCATATGTTGGTAATATATTATCTTTAATATCAATAATATGTAATAATCGAATTTTTCCTAAGTACGAAAAAATATCTTGAAATCTACAAAAGCAATGTATAATATTGGTAGAACAACAATCGAAGGACAACGAAATATTCTACTTTTACAGGCGCGTTGAAATTTTGTAATCTGTTTCCATTCCTCAGAACAAGTTGAGCATTTATTGGGTAACATAATACCAATCAAGCGTTTAATGCTCACTCTTTCTATTCGAACACATGGCGAATAGCCACAGTTGAATTTTCTTTCTCATTATTTTAATTGGTCCGGCATCTTTGTGAAAGTTTTTCCTAAAAATGCTAGAGGCAGTATATATGCCATCTGTGAGTGTTGGTAGAGAAAAAATGTTGACATAATAGTTGCAAATGTACAAAAATATTTCGTTATTCCGTCGTTTTTTAAATCGTATATTCTTACACGATTGGAACTTATATGTATTGTGCTGAAAATGACCACAACTTTAAAAAAAACAAATTCCAAAAAGCAAACAAGAAAATTTTGTAAATACCAAGCCAAATGCTACTTTATCACAATATGTATTCATTAACTTTTCATAGGCAAACAGAAATTTTCATATTTCGCTCGAATAATGGGAAGATTAATAACAATGCTCGACCATCCACAAAAAATTTGATCTCCTTCTATAATTAGTTTTATTACATTGCAATTATAAAATTTACCTTTACTATCAACTATCTGGTTAAAACTTTAATACTCATTAGTATCGGGTGTTTTATTTAGAGTGATAGAACTTTAAATTAAAATAAAACACATTTAAATTAAGATTGAAGCCAAATTGTTTTTTATTTGAAAGACAATGTTATGACCTTTATGTTTTGAAAATAATTTTCGGCATATGTCTACCACGACTAGCTCTGAGGAACCGCATTCGACCTGACCAATTTTGGACCACTTTTTTTTAGTAATTCAGGCCTTATTTCATCAATAACACGAGTTATGTTGGCTTTCAAAGCGTCTATTGTTTCTGGTTTATCAGCATAAACCAATGACTTGACATAACCCCAAAGAAAATAATCCAGTGGAGTTATGTCGCATGATCTTGGAGGCCAATTAATTAGACCATTCAAATTTTGAAACAAATAATCATTGATCATCGATATGTAACGAGCACCATTCATTGTAACATTAGCTCCAGCATAGTTTTTAAAGAAATATGCATGCCTCTAGCGTGTTAAGCACACCATACAGTGCATTCTTCAGGATGCAATGGAACCTGCAGAACTTCTTGAGGATTTTTTTCACTCCATATACGGAAATTTTTCTTGTGTACATATCCGTTCAACCAGAAATGAGCTTCATGATAAACATAATTTTACGATAAAAAAAGTGGATTAATTTCAAGCTGTTCTAGGGCCTAATCATCAAACAAACGACTCTTATTATGGTCAAGTGGCTTTGGTTATTGACTCAGTTGGATCTTGTATGGGTGTAGACCAAGATTTCTACGCAAATTTTTCCATGTTGTGGACGCACAGAGTCTAACTTGTTAGGAACGTCGACGAATAGACAAATCTAGATCATCATTAACACTATGACTTATAACAGAGATATTTTCTTCTGTACGTACAGTTCTTTGCCTTGTTGTTGTTGCAGAGAGTAGAGAAAATGTCACAAATCCATCGATAGTTCGATGAATAAGTTGCTCTGATGGACGATTATGTAAACCATAAATTTCACGGAGTTCTCTATAAGTTTGGCGAATAGAACACTGATTTTGAAAATAAATTTCACCATTTTGTAAACGTTGTTGCGGCGTGAGTCTTTCCATGATAATTTGTCAATGCTTACTGAACAGAAATGTCAAAACACCATGGCTTCTACCTTCTGTCAAATTATAGTTATCCGTATCGAAAATTCTATCACTCTAAAAAAACACCCAATACTTCAGGAAGAACTCATAAGGGTGCATTTTATAATTTTATATGATAATCTATAATTTATATTGGGCGCCGATACAATATATAAATTTGCTATTTATATTTTCCATTTTCTCAGTGAAAAATCAGTCATGAAAAAATTACAGTGTTGCGTTTCCTAGTGATATATGAGTTGAATTAAAGTATCAAGGGATGGGAACCTATATTCAAAATTTGTTTTCAAATAGAAGGATTTTAGATTCTAATTATTTAAGCACCAGAATATTAGCTCTTCTATCTTAGCAATCTGATCAGTTTACTGTAAAAACAATACCTATATCACTCCTTTCAGACTAATGGAGAACACCAAGGTAAGCACACAAAACAATATGTGGATTTCGAGAATGTTCATTATTCCACTCAGAAAATTCTAGGTTCATTTCAAGCATAATAAATCTTCAATATTAGTTATGTTTTATGTTTTTGATATCAATTTTCCAGAAAAGCAAGTTTGGTGTCCAAATATAAAGGTATCGTAGAAATCAACGTCAAGCCGAAACTGAGTCACGAGGCAAGTTGTATTGCTTAACAGAAAAAAGTTTCAATTTTTGTGGCATGCTTTCAAAATGATAGCCATTTAAAACAATTCTAAAAACTCTGCGACGGTCTATTTACTCCTGTTGCCACAAATCTTCACTCTCAAGTGTTATACTATTTTGGAATCCTTACTAAATGCGCTAAATTTTTTGGGAAAATGTCTCTTTTTCATCCAAGCTGGAACAGCTGATTTAGAAATGTTGATAAGAGTTTAGAGAAGCATTATTCAGGCTTACATATCAAAAAAAAATCTGGAAATGTGAAGATTTGCGGCCACAGGAGTGACAAGATCTTCACAGGGTGTAGAATTTTTAGAATTCTTTGTAAATGTCTATCATTTTGAAAGCATGTCACATAGATTTTTTTATATTTTTGTGATGACCAGTACAACTTGCCTCGTTACCCAGTTCCGGTTTGACTTCTGGGAGATCCTGTATAAGTTATAAGTTATGTTCAAAAATAATGATTCTGGAGTTTCCTTTGCAGTTAACATCTTTTAGGGCATTATATTACCCACCTTTTAATGCTCAGATGTTTGTTCTAACGCCAATAAATCATAACAATACACTTGTCTCTGACCGGAAGTATCAAGGGCTCCCTTACAATTCGAGCTTCATTCAGAAAAAGAGGAAGTGCTCTTCAAATCTTTCTTGTACCTGGTATAAAACGTCTGGTTGGTAGTTAAGCTGTAGTGGTTTATGGTAATAAATGGTGAAGAAGAATAATTTGTGAGTAATGCAAATGAGTGAGGAGATAGGGTCGAATTCATGTCTTATGGCGGTGAATAAAAGAAATAACTACTTCCTGTGGACGGAATCACGTTAGTGAAAAATTTTATGACCCTTTATGAAAAAATTGCATTTTCGAGAAGCGCAAGAGCAATTGGTCTATTTTGTAAGAAAGTTATACTTATGTGAACAAAAAATGCTGCAAATTTAACAATTATCATGGAAGCAGATTACAAATTTTAATAAGCATCATTTAATCGTTGAAGACTTATTTCGTCGAAGAATGAATGAACTCTTGAGAAATTGAAGCTCCAAATTTTATCAAAGACTTTCTAAGAAAATATATGCATTTATGCAATTGAACTTGTTTTAGCATATGGAAAAGCTCTTAAGCTCCTAATTTTCTGATAAATATTTTGGCCATAATCAAATAAGGAATATTTTTAATACAATTGAATATTATTAGGGAAATTGTTGCATCCAATCACGGCTATAGTTCAATTAAGATGGACAAAGAACAAAAGAAAATTGAACTGAATCTAGTGTACCCTGTTATGGAAGATTTGACAAAAAAATATATTTCTATTTCTTAGGTGAATGAAATATTGGATAATCTTCCCAAGTATCTTGACTCAAATCTACCTTTTAGAAAGATAAATCATTTGGGAACTCACATGAAACAAAATAAATATTACAGATTAATTCGCCGAAATTGCCACAGATTCAATCAAAAAAATTTTAAAAACTTCTCAGAATTAAATTGAATAAAATGCCTTAGCATCACTCTTCCACTTTATAGACATATGGAATTATCAACACATGTGAGAGGCAGCCAACAATAAAGAATCAAAAGAAAACAAATTATTGACCATAATTATCTAAATTAATCAGGATAAATTTGTTCCGATTGGATATTCAGGAATAAGAAATTCCATCACCGAAAAATGTTCCGCATAGAATTCAAAAAGGTATTTTTCATTTCCCTCTTTAAACAATAGATAGCACATTCTCCAGAAAAGGAAACTGCAATTTTAACCTTTAATTCTCCTAAGTTATTTGGATGCTAAATTTCCGTAAAATAGCCTACTATTTTGCTTGGTGCTCAACCACGTTTTTCAAAAATTTCGCTTTCAGAATAGTCGGTGTTGAAGGTATGTGGATATATTCTATTGATTTTTTTTATTTAGCATCCAAATAACTTACAATTTTTTTGGAGAATGTGCTATCTATTATTTAAAGAGGGAAATAAAAAATACCTTTTTGAATTCCATGTTGAATATTTTTTGGTGATGGAATTTGTTATTACTGAATATTAAAATGAAACGTCTTAGATGATGGATTTAGATAATTATGGTAAATACTTTATTTTTTATTCTTTATTGGTTTGCTTCTACTAGCATGTATTGATAATTCTATAGGTGAAACAGTGTTTATATGGGATTTTGTTCCACTTAATTCTTTCAACATTTTTAAAACTAAATCTGTAAATGCTTCGGAGAATTGATCCAGCTGTTATCTGTATTATTTCAAAAAACCCTCCTTAATAAATTTTCAATCTACTTATTTATTTGAAAAATAATTACAAATAAAGACAATAAATCTGGATATTATAAGTTATATCTATATCGGTAAACAAAGTATTTTTTCAAAAGGTTATCATGAATTTTATTTTCTAGAAAGTCCATGTTTTCATGGACTGCTGATATTTTTATCAGCTAACAAGACTTAAAGGATTACTCATTATTAAACCTTCGTGACTAGTGTGCATAACGTCATTGAATTTGAAAAAATTTGGTTAATTTAAAATAGAAAAAGGCTTTCTACTTGTAGAAGGGATATAACAAAATTTGAATATCAAAACAGATTTAATCTGTCAGTCTTCTACAATTTTAATTTCAAAAAATTTTTATTTCATTATATATTTTTGAAAGGGAATTGGTGAGATCAAAAACAAAATATCATCTCCTTCAGATATTTATTTATTAATTTTAATCGACAATTTATATTTGTTGGTTTATTTATTCCATTTGATATTGTATATTGAGTTTTGATTTAATACGTCTATTAAATATAAGCCGTGCTTATAAGACATTAATTTATTTCTAAAAGTTTTCTGAATAAATTTTTTTGAAATTAAAATTGTAGAAGACTGATAGATTAAATCTGTTTTGATATTCAATTTTTTTTTAATTTGGTTAATGTTCAATGAATTCACTATTTCTGAAATAGTACGGATTCACGTGATTTTTTCTAATGATTTCTCTATGAATTTTATGATGACGTATTCTTTCCGGGACTCTTTGTTTATTTCCTGTTTTAATTGATCTAGTTTGTAACCACCATCTGTTACGAGCCCTTAAAACTGAATCAATCGAAAAGACATTAATGACCTCTTCGTTGACACTTTTTTGATAAAAATGTTATGTTATGCTTGAGTGAGGTAAGTTATTGCAATATTTTGAAAATTTTCTGATTTTTGTAATTTAAAAAAAGTTACAATGAGTCAGACCGATGATAAATTTTATTTGGATTCTCGGCTACATTATTATTCACCGCAGCAATGTTTTCGGTGTTTTTCAATAAGTCTCTGGGTAAGTCGACTATATGGATTGAAAAAATCACGAAATCTATTGTTTTATTGGGCTCCAATTGTTTCAGCACGTTATTCAATGTTTAAATTTTCCCAGGATTCAATTTGTAAATGAATGAAGACGTCAAAACAAAGAATTAACCTCAAAAATAATTGACGTTTAAGCTCAGTTAACGTCTGTCCAAACTATTGAAACAGCCTTTATACTATCATCATTGTATTCGCTATGATATCTTAATGGTGATAGGTGTATTGTTAGAGGTCTGTGTTTAAACGAAAGTATTTATTGTCTTATGAAATTCAAATTAATACTGAGCCCGCCCTAGAGAAATTCTTTTAATATTAGTCATGAAGATTAATGATATTACTCCAAAGACTCACCTCACGAGTATCTCTTATCCTAGTATTCAGCCTACTAGTAGCCTTGCGTCATAATACTGAAGGGAGATCAACTATCTGAAAATAAGAAATTTAAACTTTCAGACATGGTTATGAAGAGATGTTGTTTTGATTAATATATTGTTATTCATGGTTTTACTTCCAAAGAGCACAGTCATAAAATTGATTATAATGGTCAAGATCTGATTCGCATCTATCAAATTCAGTAGAGATGGTAAGTATTCACAACGATAAGAATAGAGCTCATTAATGTTTGTCTAGTTACTGTTTAGGCTTTGGAAAATATGTTGACATTCTCTGGAGAATGAACTCAAATCAAAGCAAGCAGTGAATAATAACCTGTGATAGTAAATTTATACAAGACGCTATTCAAGAACACCAGATGATATAAGCTTGGGACGAATTTAATTCTTGTGACTACTTTTTAGTGCCTCTTTTATTTATTTTGATAATCTATTTCAAAATAATAAATAAAATTTGAATATCAAAACATTTAATCTCACATAATTTTAATTTAAAAAAATATTATTCAAAAACTTTTACTATTGAATTAATGTCTTATAAGCACAGCTTATATTTAATAAACATATATGATAAAAACTCATTAAATAACATCAAATGGAATAAATTACCCAACAGATATATTATAAATTGTTAATTAAAATTAATAAATAAATATTTGAATTTAATTGATGTATTATAAGAACAGATTATATTTCATAGACATATAAAATCAAAACTCATTATATTATATCAAATGGAATCTTATTTAAATATTTCAAATAAATTATTTTTTTGAGAAGTTCTTAAAATCATGTTTTGTATTTTTGAAAAGGATTTAGTTTTCATAATTGTAAGATCAGAAACAAAATTTTGTCTCCTTCGAATATGTATTTATTAGTTTTAATTTTATATTTTTTGGGTTATTTATTCTATTTTATATTTTATACTGAATTTTGATTTTATATGCCTATTGAATATAAGCAGTGCTTATAAGACATTAATTTAATTCTAAAAGTTTTTGAAAAAAATTTTTTGAAATTAAAATTATAGGAGACAAGAAGATTGAACCTCTTTTGCTATTCAAAATTTGTAATCATCAAGGTCAAAACCTAGAATGCTATAATCGATTTATTTCTGAACATTCTAGGAAGTTCGGTTTCAGCCTATATTTTTCTTAAGCAAAATCTTGAAACGATAATCAATACTATGTTTTTTTTTATTAGGTGTACTTATTATTTTGTAAAGATCGCCTATGTTCATTTATTCCTGTATGCGGAGATATTTTGGTTCATTCAATGTAAGTTTTTGGGCAAGTACCAAATGCATTTTTTAAATTCTTCCAAAAAAATTATTGGTTCTGAAGGATTCATTACTATCTTCATTGTAATGATGGTTTACCACAATAGCTGCGAGAATTGAATGTTTTTTGTTTTTCACTTCCGGTATGTTTCGTGAAGTATTTTCATACTGTTTTCTGTCTGATTTTGCGTATGTAGAGAATCTAATAACAGGAAAACTTGATTTTGATGAGCGTTTTAAGATTTTGAATAGAGAAAATAATGGCCTGAAGCTGTACTTCTTGAAATGTTCAGAAATAAAATGATTAAGGAATTATGATAATTTACTAAGTGATCAGACAGAACCATCTCTATTTCCCTAGAAATACGGTAGTTTTTTCAAAAGTAATTAATCTTTATTTCATAAGCTCCTGAAGAAGCTATAATGTGAAGAAAGGCCTCATGTGTTCAATACGTAATAATGAATAGAAATCAACATATATATGTTTCATAGAATTAGTGTACAAAGGATTTCTATCAAGTAAAGACCAACACAATTCGAAGGATCCTTCTTAGTTGCTCAGATATATGACTATTAGTGGTTATACTTTTTGTTCTAGTGAGGAAGTTCAAATTTTTCTATTTCTTACATCTATAAATTTTAAATCAGATCTAAATCACATTAAAAATATTATGAATAGAAACAATTAAACTTATACGGTATTAAGTTCTGTTAAACACTTCAACTAATAATAAACCAACCGACCAGGTTTTTATTTGTATTTATATTGGCAAACATTTATAAGAAAAGATCTTGGGAAAATCAGAATGAACTAATTCTTTTTAATTAATAGATATAAAATAATGTCTCAATATTTCATTGATTGTACAGTGTAACTAGCTCAGGGCAACCTGTGGTTTCTACTAACTGAATCTATAATTCCGTAATTTCACTCGAAATAAATATAAAATAAATAATGTGTAATTAAATGAAATACCACGCAGTCAAAACGCTGAACGTTCTCCCTATTGAATAAGAATAATGATAATTATGAAATTGTTAGTCGATTGGGAAAGTTTTGAGAATGGCAATAATTTTTTAGGATTTATTTCAAAGTTAGTTGCGAGATGCAGTTCACAGATTCAAAATGTGCGAAATAAAAGTCGTTTTTTATATAATGTTGATATCAACCTCCTGCGATGTACGCACTTCAAAGAAAGATTAACAAGAAGGAACCAACCAAAATGAAGAAACAAACATGAACATTGATATTAAGTAATTGAGGTTCCTGAAATCATGGATATAATTGTTGATATTGCAGCCTTGTTATTATTTAGCGGAATATTTAGTTCTGGCCACTTGGTTCTGACAGTTAAGAAAATAGTTTCCGAGTTAGACGAAGAAATGATCAAATAATTGTAGCAGCGATAAGTTCAAAAAGTAAAGGTACATCTTTGTGTAATTTTTACGAAATTATTTTTTCTTAAGGTGTTATGAAAATTGTTTACCTAACTTTTTTAGGAACTTGACGTACTAAAATCTAACGTAATATAAATGGATTTTCTTAAATTTATCCAGCTGAAATCTTCGAGAATGAACTGGAAGTAATAAATGATATTGATTTGATGCATATCACTTGGTGAAATATTTTAAAATTATTAAAGTAAATAAAAAGACTTGGCTTAAGTTTCACTGATAATCTCGTATCTGTTAAGCCAAGTGTTTTCATTTACTTTATTAATGGAAGCAATCAATTTGTGTGACTATGTTTTATCAACAAACTCCCATATGCTTTTTACCAAGGTCTTCTCTTCTTCCGAAATATAAAACTTCAGAGACGAACAAAATGAACAGTGCTTGTATCCCGTAAAACTTACAGAAAAAGATGGTAATTATTTCTCATTGAAATAATAACGAAAAATGGAATTTTTAAAGAAGGGACAAACTATAGATTCAAAGAAGGACTGACATATAATATCATAGATTTTTAAATGAATTAGGAGAATTTGAATTCAGAAGAAACCTTGGAAGACGAAAGCAATTTTCATATTTCACGTTAAATTACATAAATACGTTCAATGAAGCACAAATAGCTGTAGTATAATAATTATTCTAGATGCAGCTAAATGTAATGAAAAATTGGCAGAAAGAACTACTCAACTAGATCTTCGTTTCATTCAGTTAATTTCAATATAAAATAGTTTCTAAATAAAAATAAACAACATCGTATTTTAACAAGATGCAAACAGAGAAAGAAATCAAGGATAGTTTATATGTTTTAATTCATTCCAGAAAACAAGATACTGATTTACAAAACAGTAATAACACTTATAATAGAAACATGAAAATATAGAATTGAAATAATCACCAAAAAATGATGAGACATTTTGGTACGTGAAAACAGCTTCACTCGAAAAGAAGTACTACAAATCATCGAATCAATAGATGTTTCAAAATTGTACGAAAGAATGAAGCGGATCTATAAATACATTGAAAAGAAGATTTTGATTACTACACAAGTGCCCGATAAAGATTGAATAAACTAACCCTGCGAAAGAAGAGCCTACCTTCATATCGATGAATCAAGGATCATCACTCTGAAGATTCTTGTTGTTGAATGTTTTCGTTCAGTAAATTGGTTGTCGGACATATTTTTAACTTTATGTCAAACCATTCAAATTTTATTAAGGAAATGACATGTCAAACAAAATAAATTTCATTTTTCTCTTAAATCTATCAGAAAGCATCATTTATATCACTTTGTCATGGAATCGATTTAAATCGCTTAGATGAAAACTCGTTTACAAGAGTCAAGGTTGTAGATACTAACAACTTGTTATAATATTATTCGAAATGTCAAGTCCCTGTATGCCGAAGGAGAAAAATAAAAGTTATAACGTTATTTTCTGATGAATAAATAATTTTGAATACTTGGACAAAAATAATTGAGCATATTTACGCATGCTGGTAGCAGGATTCTAATTTGTGTGCAGTGACATGAAAAGGTCATTGTAACATAATGATGTTCTTTTTTTATGGTAAACTCTTTGAAGGATCAAAATTAATCATATATAGAATTCTAGACACTGCGATATATGATAAACATACATAAATGAATATACTAAAGATTTCAGATTAAGCTTAAAACTTGAATGTATTCTTCATGTAAAGGTTGAGATTCAATATTTTGAAGTAGTGGTTATTTCGAGTCTGTCATTCGTGTTGTGGTAGAAAGTTAGTTGAATATACTACGAAATAGGTAGATTTGCGCTTGAGAAAACTGGGAAAATTAAAAAAATTATTTCCAAAATGGTGAATCCTCTATCCAAACTTTTAGAAATTTACGTGGAAAATTCGGTAGAAATGAAATGCCCTCATGGCAATTTGTGGATCAATTTGTTCGTGAAAACTGGATCGCTATTTGATAAACTCTCGTCCAGTGGGCACACCTGAAAACATTGCTGCTGCAGCCTAGAATATTGCTGAACATCCATCAACATCAATTCATCATTGTGTTCAAGAACTGAACATGTCTCTGAGCAGAATTTTGCATAGAGACCTCAGTACCAAAGCTTACAAAGTTCAACTAGTGCAAGAAGTGAAGCCTCGTGATCATCCGATGCGTTTCCAATTCGCTCAATGGGCCAACGATCGCATCCGTTAAGGATAAGTGAAACGATTGATACCTTGAAACACGAAATTGAAGTCGTCATTCATGAGATTGACCCCCAAACAATCGACAACATACTGAAAAATTGGGATGGTCGGATGGGATACTGTAACCAGTTGTAGCGGTGATTTGAATGACACTGTTTGTCATTCGTAAATGTCAAGGTTCAACCTTTCTAGAAGATTCATAATTTTGCAAAAATAGTCATTTGTTTTTTATTTATACCTACTTTAAAAGTCCAAATTTTAAATGACCATCCCTTATGTCTTTTTTATAGATTAAGACTCAGGAAAAAACATTCTCTTCAAAATGATCATTAAAAAGTAGCAGAATATCCTGATATGCTCAACACTTCTATGTTGCAAACATAAATGTTATTAAAATATTTCGTTAATTTACTAGTACATTTAGTTTGAACTCTAAAACCAAAATAGTAGTAATTTAAATATAAAAACAAAAACAATTCAGTAATACCTACATACAATTCAATTTGTTTAAGAGAAATCGAGTAAATTACGTAGAATTAATTTTAAATATAAAAACAGAAATAATCCGGTAAACCTCTATATAATTCATTAAATTCAAAAAATTCGATATGATGTAGAAGTTTTTCAAAATCATTTCTGTTTTTATTTTTAAAATTAATTTTATATTGGTTACTTAGTTTAAAAGAAATCATGAAGATGTTTTACAAGATTATTTCTGTTTCAGTATTCAAAATAAATTCTATTCTGGCAAGAATCCAAACTACATGGACTTAGGGAATTTATTCATACCATCTACCTTAGCGGAAAAGTTATTTCTAACATTTGAGTGCTGTGTTAATCCAATGGAGAAATGGTGGGTTTTTTCAAAATTCACAATATTTTATTTGAATTTTCTAAGTAACATATTTGACTGTATTATTCTAGTTTCCAATTCGCAAATTATTTTAAAAAATTTTTTGAGTTTCTGTAAATTTATTGATTCTTAATTGGGAAAGAATTTTTGTTTGAGTACAGTATTGAAGTTAATAATTATTTGCAATTATTTTTCGGAATTTCTTTTAATTCGAATTTAGGAGACTAATGCTTATGAAGAGAGTTCTTTGCCTTCAAATTCATACTTTAAAAGAAAAAGTCAGGTCCTTTTTTACAGACCTTATTATTTTCAAATTTTCATACAGGCGATATTATTATTATTATTATATATTCGAAATATAATGTAGCAACAAGAATCCTTAATGGTTTATTCTAAATCACAATTAATTATGAAATCAATCGACCATGATACACAAATCTAATTGTTAGAGGTGGGCGAAGCAGTATATTATTTCTAATAGCAACCGAGGTTGGTGAGTATACCCAACTTTTCAGAGTGGATGGCCTCATTAATTGCTGTGAGTTCAATCAAATGGTCATGATGAAATAATCCGGTATCCTGCAACGGTGCTTGTGGTTTATCATAGTTAAAACGATATATCGTTTCGCTTATGATTTAGCATTGCAATATATATCATTCCACATTTTATTTCTATTCACAACATTCCTCATACATCCAAGGTATGGTTAAATAGGAAAACTCCATACCACAGTTCCAGGGTAAAATTCAGTCATGGTGCGATTTTGGACATAACAAAATGCAAATGTTCCTTGAAGTTCAGATTACAATTTTAACTAATTCCCAGAACTTTAATAGAATCCTTCCGCTTTAGAGTGACCTATAGTAATATACTTTGGGAATCTGCCGCCAATTGAAAAAGAATTATTGAAATGAGAGTATATACCAATTATCTAAATTGAATCGCAATATATGATTGAAAAGAAGTATGACCTATGGCAATAGAAAGTTCTACATAACGAAATAGTGTTATTTATATTCATCCCGATTTTTTCTAACGCTACAAACGCAGAAAACTTTCCTCATGCTCAAATCAGCTACTGCTAAGACGTGATGCTCATAATTATCATATTTATATTGAAATAAATTGCTTGTTTGAGTTTAGAATTGTTATACAGATGTATGTTACTCTGCCTCGATTTGTAGAACTTTCTATTACGATAGGTCATACTCCTTATTGACGATTTTTGGTACAGATCAGCTGAATTAATTTATTTTAATTGCAAAACTTTCGAAAAAAATTTAACCTGCATTCCTATGAGGATAATGCATTTTTTAGTTCTCTGACTGGTGTATAAAATTCATAATATCCTGCAAATAGGAGAAATTTAACTGCCAGATATCTGTCAATATAAGTTATGAAAACTTTGAATATACCAAAAAAGAAACCATCTGAAATAGACCAAGAAAGTATTGAATAATTCACATCAATCGCTTCTAACTTACGAGCAATAAGTTATGATGATTTCAATCGAAGGCTTTCGAGAAATCCATGTAAATATAATAGAATGAAGAACTTTACTGAAAGTAATCTATAATATTTTTCAAGAACCATATTATAAAATAACAAAAAGCGGTTTTTTACTTGATAGAATGATTATTACAAACTTTGAATATCAAAACAGAATTAATCTGTTAGTCTTCTACAATTTTAATTTCAACTTATTTTTTAATTTTAATTATAATAACAATTTATATTTGTTGGTTTTTTTTATTCCATCTGATATTGTATAATGAATTTTGATTTTATACGTCTATTAAATATGAGCAGTGCTTATAAGACATTAAATTAAGTCTAAAAGTTTTTTAAAATTTTTTTGAGATTAAAATTGTAGAAGACTAACAGATTAATTCCGTTTTGATATTCAAAGTTTGTAATAATCCTTCTATCAAGTAAAAAACCGTTCCTTATTATTTGACTTTATATATAATTATAATAGGTTTTTGAATAAAGAAATTTATTATAGTTTCCAGTGGTTTAAGGAAGGCCATAAAATGCCTTACAAACTTTGTTTGATTTCTGTGTTTATCATAGAACATAGAGTACCTTGGATATTGGATGTACCTAGTTTGAATTTGCATTAACATGGATATCAAAAATTGTATGGTAAGCTTACAAGTTTATTTATTTTTATTTGATTTTGTCTTTTGAATGTAAAGTTGAATGACCTCATCTGAATTTTTGTTGTTTCTAAGGATGTGTTACATGTTTTTAAGAGTTTTTGAGATAACTTATTTAAATATTTAAACGTATTAAGTATTTCAAATAAATTAGTTTTGGAGAGGTTCTTAAGGTTATGTTGTGTATTTTTGAAAGAGATTTGGTTTTCATAAATATAAGACCAGAAACAGAACGTTTTGTCAAATGTTACAGGTAAAACATGCGTACCACGCCTGTCTGACGAGTTTAGGTACGCATGTTTGGAACGAAACATTCAATATTACTTATTTTTTAATTTTAATTAACAATTTATATTTGTTGGGTTTTTTTATTCTATTTGATATTGTATAATGAATTTTCATTTTATACGTCTATTAAATATAAGCAGTGTTTATAAGTCATTAAATTAATTCTAAAAGTTTTTAAAAATTTTTTCTGAATTCAAAATTGTAGAAGACTAACATATTAATTCTGTTTTGATATTCAAAGTTTGTAAGAACCATATTGCTGATCTATAATCAAATCATTTATTTTACGAATCAAATACCTGCATTCAAAGGATGTCTTAACATTTTTTGCTCATATATTTTATTATTAAATTGCAACTAGTTTTGAAAATTCAAACTAAAATATCCTCCTTAATAATGATCACTTTTCAACATAATTACCAGAATATTTAAATTACCAGTGAATCAAGAAAATAACATTTGCCAATTAAATATTATTCAACAAATAGCCATTAACAAAGACTACAATACAATATTGAGAAATAAAATTTTGATGAATTACAATCATAGAAGAGCATTAATTATGGTATATCCCAACGTGAGAAATTTAAGTATGAAATATACAAAAGATATTTTTCAAAAAATTGATAGATATCTTAAACAAAAATATTATTTAACAACTTCATTGAAAACAAATTTGAAACTCATAAAATTAATTGAAAACAATAAAGATATTATATCAAAGGATGGTAAATCAGGAGTTTGTAAATCATTTTGTGATGATTGCCGAACTTTCCAGAAGGATTCAAGAATAATCAAAAAGTTTCCTCAATGGAAAACATAATTCCAGTTATTTAAGCCATTTATCGGAAGCGTGACATGACCTCAACCAGAATTTCGAAATTTTGCATGTTCAAAAAAAGAGATTTACGCTCACTTTGTAAGAATCACTACAAATAAAAAGACATGTTAAAATTGAAGTTTTACTTCGATGTGGACAGCTTGCAATTTTCAAATATTTTTTGTTGACCTCAGCGACTAGTAAACCCTAATTTTAGAACAACCTTAGACCTCATTCAAATTGTAGTAAATCTGACGATGATATTGTGATAGCGGAATAATTGTTATATTTATATTGAATATGTTGAAATAAGTGAAAAAAATTGTTTCAATTGAATTTTCACCAATTAAATACAAATTTAATTGAATATTCCTCAGATTTCAGGCCTGCATATCTTCAATTTTTGGAGGATTTTTAAATGAATACGAATGTTTCTTCCCGTACTTAAATCAAGTTCTGTCTGTTAGATGTTCAAATCTGCTCGTGAATTATTTGCATTATAACTTGATTTGAAATTTTTCTCATAATGCATTAGATGAGTTGAATATTTAATATATTTATGAAATAACCTTGCTTTCTTTATGTAAAAACAAGAATCACGTCGATTGTTTACTGTTCACGTTTAATCGATACACTTCTTAACTTCGTCCAACAAGATTTTAGAGTGATTGTGGAAGAAGGACTCGTAAAAGTTCCAACCATTCTGCGGTTTGAATTTCTTAGAAATATTACAGGACATTCAGCGATTCAAACAAGTTTAGTTCTTATAATTATCGAAAACTTTTCGTTCTGCAATTCCGATTTACAGGAAATCCCGGTAAGAAATACCGATGAATATAATTATTTTCCTTGAAAAATTGAAAGAATTCTCAAGGATCAAAACTATAACTAACTGAGGAAGCTTCCATCATTCACTGGTGCAATTTCCGATATAATTTATTTCTTCTCCATGATGCGTAACTAGTTTACGAGTCAACAATATTAATTTACTGCAAGCATGCAAGATCCCTTCCTCATGTTCATTTATTGAACAATGTGGTATTTAAAATACTAGTGTCCGAACTGCAAGATAGGAAGTTTTTATCCATACCGAATTGAAAGGAATTTTTCCCTATGAAGAAGTCGCTTCTAGTTTATTGGAATAAGAAAATTATTTGTTTTCTATGACTCTTTAGTTTTTATTGGCATAGCGAACATTACATTTTCAAACTATGAATTACATGTAAATTTATTCTTAATTTACAATGAGAAGTTTCATTTTGAATGGCCTTCTATCTGAACAGGCCTCACATTCGAAGTTGTAATTTTTTGACATTTGACAAGTAAAAACTACGCCATTACTAGAAATGGAACCCTTCAACAACGCATTGAAATTGATATTTTTACAATGAAATAAACATCCATTGATTTCTCTTGAAATATACTTGTTTTTTTTTTAAATCTCTTATTGGAAAACTTTTCATTTGAGGGATATTTATTTTCTTGAGAACTTATAGAGTGGAAATTCACGTTAGCGTTTTCCATCTTTTTTGAAAAGTAATCTGTGAAAATTTGAAGAGTGCTATAATGGTATTTGTTTGTTGATGTTAAAGTCCATCTACCGAAATCCTTCAGACTGGTTAAAATAACTTGCTCCTATGTACTATTTCAAAGTTTTATTTCAAATATGATAAAACATGAACCATGGAGATATAATAAGCAATGAATCTCCTCTCCAAATTTCCAGAAATTTATCTCATTCAATTCAATACTGAAATCTTTCTGTTGTTAGTTTCCCTTGCGCCTCAATGTTGCCAAATATAGCCATGTTTCGGTTAGCATATTACAATGCTTGACTGGCTATTGTTTACCGCGGTCACGTGGTTCGTCATTGTTGTTACATTCAGATCAACTACTACCAAAAACACCCATAGAACCATCTATTCAAATGGGATCGATTGTTTCGGAATGAATGGAAGATACTGAATCCAAGATATGATTCACCAATGATTGAAAATTATCGCAGCATCTCTAATAAAATTTTTCATTTGTTCACCTTTTTTGATGACTGACATTTGATAAAGCCTAGTTTTAGTTCTCTCACTGAATCATTAAAACATGCAATGAATTACAGTTATGTTTTAAGAGTAGTAATCTTTAAATTTTTATGGGGGGTTTATGATTTTGATATCTCTTTTTCTTTTCCACATTTATTTATTTTTAGAACACTGATAAGAATTGTTGTATATTTGAAGAAATATAACAATTATGTTTTATTGAACGAAATCAATTATTTATTAGGAAATTAAAAACGATATACTATTTCCAATAACAAATTTCATCACCAAAAAATGCTTCATATAGAATTTGAAAAGGTGTTCTTTATTTCCCTCTTAAAAAAATAGATAGCACATTCTCCAGAAAAAAATTTGAAATTTTCATCCATATTCACGTTAGCTGATAGTTGAGCACCATTTAAAAAACTGAGCTATTCCACAGCAAAATATCGAAAAGAAGATACGATAATGGACGCAATATCTGAAACTGCCACGCTTTCCAGCAGAATATTTGGTGAATGAAGAAATGTGCATATTTCAAACTTCCAACTGAGGAGAATAAGGATAAGAATTTAAGATTCAAAAAATAAAAAAAAACCTTTTTAAATTCTACGTGGAACATTTTTTTGTGGTGAAATTTGTTATTTCTGAATATTCAATCGAAACAAGCTTGTCTTGGATGATGGTTCTGGATGATTACGTAAATTTTCTGGCGTTTATATCAGAAATTCGTTAGGGAATCAATTGTTCCGAATACAGATTACAGTAATTTAATGGTTTTCAATTATCACATTGATGATGAATTTCATATATATTCAAAATGCCACGACTTTGATAAAATTTGTCATTTTTTAAGTCTTTCCGAATACTAGAATAGAAAAAGTTATTGTGAGTTCCTTCCACCTCATCAGACAGGATAACAACTCATTTACTCATATTATAATTCAATTCTTAATTTAATCCTCAATGCAGGAATATAGAAAAATAATTCAATTATTATTATCTGATTTAAAATGTTACCAAATAGTTACAAAAGGTCACTACAATTCATTTGTATTTTATTTATCATTATTCATGAGTTGTTTCTATGAACCAAACATTATATAAATTTTATATAGCTGATACACTAGATGTATTTTTATATATAATCCATTTAGAAAGTATCTGGAGAAAACAATGCTCATTTGTAATTATTTAGTATATATTTTCAATTCTTGAATTGAAAAATTATAACAAAATATTCATCATATTTACTTATACAACCTTCATTTACCTATAAACACTTGACCAAACGTCGAGGTACACCCGAATCTTTATCACTTCCATGAGGGTAGTACAGGACAGTAAAACTGACTGAATTAGATCATCTTTATTTCATGGCGCTGCTTGCTCAACTTCAGTCTTCATTAGGCCCCATATGTTTTCAATGGGACTAAGATCTGGTGAAGCTGCTGGCCATGCAATGGTTATCACTTAGTTTTTCTGCATCCAAGCTTGAGTATAGGCCGAAGTATGGCATCTTGCATTATTCTGCTGAAAACGCCACCCCTCTGGATATAAAGCATGCGCCGTTTCAAGGAGAAAATCGTTTAGAATTCCACAATACTTTTCACTATTAATGGTATCATCAACTATACAGAGAGGTGTAGCACCACACTGAGATATTGCTCCCCAAACCGTTATTTTGGTGGGAAATTTGAACGGTAACAGGTTGTTTTGAGAGGATTTTTAAGTGATTTCCACCAAATTGGAAACAACTTTCATCAGATATAAAGACATCATTAAAATTATCTTCTTGAAAACTTAGACAAAATTCTATCTTTCATTCCTTTTGTAAAGATGTCATTATAAAGATTTTTTTGGTTTCCTTGATATGTAGCCTTGTCTTTTCAGTGACATACGGGCGGTTTCTGGACATACTTTCATATTTAGTTGATTTACAAATCTGTTAGCCAATGTGCGAAACAATTGCACAAACTTTTAACGTTTCGAAAAACTTTTCTATACAAATATTCTAACTGTTTTCTTTTTTCTACTTACGACATTATTTCATAAAATTTACACCTGTTGATAATCAACAATATTTGATAAATAGTGTTACCATGCAAATTTTGCCATAGCCGACTATCTGCACAACCTTAATAAGGAGTATAAAGTTTTTTTAATGATTTTTGGTACAGATCAGCCGCATTGATTTATTTGAAAAAAGAGTATATTAAAATTATGAAAAATAATAAATTCCGGGTACTTTCTAGACAGGCTATATAAATAAAAAAAAGTTCTAAATAAAAATTGACAATTTCATGAATTTATGTAATTCAATTCTCAATTTTATCGATATTGCAGGAGAATAGGGAAATTATTTAATTGTTAATATCCGATTTAATATGTGAGAGAATAGTAGCAAAAGATCACTTAAATTCATCTATACTTTATTTATCATTATTAGAGAATTGTTTCTATGAACCAAACATAATATGAATTTCATAAAGCTGATAACTAGATATATTTTTATATAGATTCCTAACTGAATTAAGAAAAGTGATCTTGAAAATCTTCAAATATTAAAATTTTGTTATAAACTTCAAAATCAATATTGAACATCTACCACATATGAACGGGATTGTATGAAGGCACGAAAAAAGTTTTGGAAGAAGTCTTGATGAATGAAAAAATGATGCTAATTTTACTCACATTTGGAATCCCAAAACCCAAAGTAATCACATTAACCAATTCTTGATACCGTTCAAGACGCCTGCGGTTTTATGGTCAGAAGGATGTGGTCTGTCGATTACGTGACGTTAGATTGGGTAAAAATTCTACGGTTCAATAATAATGGAATAGTTATGATGTTCAGTAATTAAAAATATTCTGCTGAAAAGTAAGAATGAACAGAACTCACGCTCGAAAAATCTCACCTTCGTTGTGTGGAAATCGAAAAGAGTGCACTGAACTAATTAGCAATGACCGGTTAAAAGCGATGCTTATGTTTATTTATCTGTCTCTGAAATTTACACAGACGTCTTCAACGCGTTGGAGAAGAACTAGGTACTAAAATAAACCTTTTAATAAGAAACTCTGGATTAGTGACCTCTTTCATATAAATACTTTTTATAAGGTGGAGATAATCATATAAACATTTTAAATGTGAATTTCTTCATAATACTGATTTCACATAACGGGTGGTTTTTTGGAATGATAGAACGTTGAATTGAAATAAAACACATTTAAATTAAAATTGAAGCCAATTTTCCTTTATTTCAAAGAAAATTTTATGATATTTATGTTTCAAAAATGATTTCCGGCATATGTCCACCACGACTAGCTCTGAGGAACTGCATTCGACCAGAGCAATTTTGAACCACTTTTTCGAGTAATTCAGGCCTTATTTCATCAATAATACGAGTTATGCTGGCTTTCAAAGCGTCTATTGCTTCTGGTTTATCAGCATAAACCAATGACTTGACATAACCCCAAAGAAAATAATCCAGTGGAGTTATGTCGCATGATCTTGGAGGCCAATTAATTGGATTATTTCTCAAAATAATGTTATCGCCAAATTTTTCTTTCAATAAATTAATTGTTATGGTAGAAGCATGAGGTGACCTTGTTGAAACCAAAACACTTCTGGGTCGATACTATTCAAATTTTGAAACAAATAATCATCGATTATCGATCTGTAACGAGCACCATTCACTGTAACATTAGCTTCAGCATCGTATTTAAAGAAATATGGACCGATGATACCTCCAGCGTGTAAAGCACACCATACAGGGCATTTTCAGGATGCAGTGTAACCTGCAGAACTTCTTGAGGATAGTCTTCACTCCATATACGGTAATTTTGCTTGTTTACAAAGCCGTTCAACCAGAAATGACCTTCATCACTAAACACAATTTTACGATAAAAAAATGAGTCAACTTCAAGCGGTTCTAGGGCCCAATCAGCAAACAAACGACTCTTATTATGGTCAAGTGGCTTTAGTTCTTGAACCAGTTGGATCTTGTATGGGTGTAGACCAAGATCTTTACGGAAACTTTTTCATGTGGTGGATGCACAGAATTCAACTTGTTGTGACAAATCTGGATCATCATTAACACTTTGACTTACAGCAGCGATAGTTTCTTCTGTACGTACAGTTCTTTGTCTTGTTTTTGTTGTCGCATCGAGTGGAGAAAATGTTGTCCGAAATCTATCGATAGTTCGACGAATAAGCTGCTCTGATGGACGATTATGTGAACCATAAATTTCACGAAGTGCTCTATAAGTTTGGCGAATAGAATACTGATTTTGAAAATAAATTTCAACAATTTGTAAACGTTGTTGTGGCGTGAGTCTTTCCATGATAATTTGTCAATGCTTACTGAACAGAAATGTCGAAACAACATGGCTTCTACCTCCTGCCAAATCACAGTTATTCCTATCGAAAGTTCTATCACTCTAAAAAAAACACCCGATATAATAATGGATATTCTTAACGTATGCTTTGCACAAAACTTTTTCTTGTTTAATGGAATATTTTATGGAGGCAACAAAAGCCTTACGATGGGGAATTCACTGAGCTCAATATTAGCTGGAATATTTATGGATTTCATTAAAAATAAAATACAAGAATACCCTCTTTTCAAACAATTCATTTATTGGTACCGATCCGTTGACGATATTATTTGCCTGTTCATCGGCACATCCAGGCAACTTTCGTTATTCTTATAATTTATTAACCAATTATACCCTACAATAAAATTTAACCACGGTGAAGAATAAAATGACGGCATGAATTTTTTAGACAGCCAAAATTACAATAGACGTGATTGCTCGATTTTTTGAGTATCATACAATAGTATAGACTCATTAACGTACCCCTGTCACAGAAAAATGTTGAGATAGAGTTAAATATAATCAAACAAATACTGAACTGTTTCAGCCGTTACTATTTGGTAGTTGATCATAATTAAAACAAGTTGTAGAAATTACTATGTTTTACTACCAATAACTTGATATTTTAAACATTTAATTCCCGAAAGTCGAGTCACATTTGAATGTTTAAAATATGAATTTATTGATAGTAAAACATAGTAATTTCTACAATTTGTTTCAATTATAATCAAACAAATTACATCAAATAATGAGTATAACTCAGCAATTATCGACAAGCCATTAATAAAATTCAATAAAAACAATTCAGGTCATAAGCTTACCCTCAAATTAGCATAAAAAATGATAACTGTGTTTGCTTACCGTATATAGGACGAAAATCTGAACTTATAGCTAGATATTGGAAGAAAAATCGAAATCTTAATATTTCATATAAAACCATAAATTCTTTGGGTAAAACGATAAAAAATAATAAAGATATCGCCAATAAGAAGAAGAGACTAGGAGTGTATAGGTTACCTTGCAGTACATGTCCATATGTATACATTGGTCAAACCGGCAGAGTTTGCAGGTGGCTAGATGCCAATGCTGGATCCTTATGTCTGGCAAGAATAGCTGTATCATCAGCAAATGTTCCCACCATGGTGTGCCTGTTTGTAGGAAGACCTGCTGTATAAAGCAGAAAGAGTAATGGACCCAGCACACTACTATGTAGTACTCCAGATGTTATCGAGTACTTTTCAGACACCTTGTCATTTATTCTGTTCCTAAATTCTCTCTCACTCAGATAAGACTTCAGAAGTTGGAAATAGGAAATAGGGAGAAACTTTTATTTTGCACAGTAATCCTGTATTTCTCAACGAATGCCTGAGCAACGTCCAAGAACACTGATGGACAGTACTCTTTGTGTTCTAAGTCTTGGCTGACCTAATATGTTATTCAATGGTTTTGCTGTATAGTGGAATGTTTTGTTCTCAATCCGAACTGGTCCAGTGGTATCCATTCCTCCATGTTACAGTCTTAATTCAATTTGTTCATCAAAAGCCTCTCCAGAATTTGAGAGATAACAGAAAGTAAACTGATAGGACGATATGAACTGACCCTGCTATGATGTTTTCCTGGTTTGGGAATAAGGATTATCTCTGCAGATTTCACCTGATTTTGCCAATAATTATGTTTAGGGATGGGATTGAAAATACTCCCCCTTTTCGGCAACTCTTAAACCATTTTTGGATCCATTCCTTCCTGAATTTACCCTTTTTATATTATGTCGAGGTGGGCAGTAAACTGCGACAACCGTCAATTCCTGAGACTAGAACTCTAATTTCATAACCGTTGCCTGCAAATATTCTTCCTCATATTTCTGCAATTCAATATGACTTATCGTATCTTTTATTATGACAGCAGTACCATCATGGGCAGTCTTATCTGGATGATTTGTGGAATAAGTTCTGTAGTGGGATATGTCAATATATGATTTACTTGTGAAGTGAGTTTCGTTAATGAAAAGAATATCTACTGGATTTTGATGGCGAAAATTCTTCATTCCATTTTTGTGTTGTATGAGCCCATTGGCTTTCCATTCTGCGATTTTAATAAATCTCCTGTAATATTTTCAACCGAGTTCTCTGATCATAAAATTGCAAATTGGCAAAGAGGAAGTTGGAAATCCCAGCTTATACACTTCTATCCGAAATGAATATGAAATGACTTCAAGTATTCATTCATAAAATTGGTAGGTAGGAGGAAATACGTACGAAATTATTCACATTTGGTTCGATGCAATTTTCTTTTATGGGTGATGGTTTGTGGAGAATTTATAATGAGAATAATCATTTTAACCGATGATGAAACTGTCCAATACCATATGGAGTTAATTTTTCGAAGGTTTCGCATAAAATTCTATACTCAAGTGTTGTTTAATCGGCAAATACATTATTCTTGAGTTTGACTTTCAACCTTTTACTCCAAGAATGAATGTTTAAGTAGTTATATGTAACCTATTTCTCATACCGCAAATAATCGAAAAGGTTCTTCAGAATTTCACAACAAAACATTCATGATTTCGATATTTTGAAAGTAGGTGTAATGCAAAAATCGAATAAAACATCCGTTTGTTCAAAGTACGTAGGAGCTTTTCTCCCTAACTTTATTCTGAGATGGTTCTTTTAAATGTTCATCAGGATTAATTCACTCTTACAGGATAAAAAAATTCACACTTTATCTGAATTACATTTTTTTTATAATTTCAGTATATTTTGAATAATGTTTCATGAAAAGAAGGCATTCTCATATTGAATAAAATTTATATTTTGTCTCGAACCTTCTATCCGTTGTTTTTTTTTAGAGTGATAGAACCTTAAATTGAAATAAAACACAATTAATTCAAGATTGAAGCCAAATCTTTTATTTGAAAGATAATTTTATGACATTTATGTTTAAAAAATAATTTCCGGCATATTTCCACCACGACTAGCTCTGGGAACCGCATTCGACTAGACCGATTTTGGACCACTTTTCCTAGCAATTCAGGCCTTATTTAATCAATAACACGAGTTATGTTGGCTTCCAAAGCGTCTATTGTTTATGGTTTATCAGCATAAACAAATGACTTGACATAACTCCAAAGAAAATAATGCAGTGGAGTTATGTCGCTTAATCTTGGAGGCCAATTGATTGGATAATTTCTCGAAATAATGTTAACGCCAAATATTTCTGTCAATAAATCAATTGTTACGGTAGCAGCATGAGGTGTAGCACTATCTTGTTGGAACCAAAACACTTCTAGGACCATACCATTCAAATTTTGAAACAAATAATCATTCATCATCGATCTGTAATGAGCACCATTCACTGTAACATTAGCTCCAGCATAGTTTTTAAAGGAATAGAGAATTAGATGATTTTTCGAGTTACAGAAAATAATCTACCTTAATAAAAATTAAATAAAAATTTTAATCAAACCCTCATTTAATATTTTCAAGTAACGCACTCCCATCTTCTCCAAAATATTGTGATATGGAAAAATGCATTTTCATTGTATGATAATCAAAGAATTCTTCGTTTTTTTTCAGATAAATACTACAAAATTATATATAAAAAGTAGGATAAAGGAAATCCATTATTTTTTCGGTAAGATAGAACATGTTCTAAGTGATCAGATTAATTATATGAAAGATTCAAGGAACAGATCTTTAAAGCAAATCAAAAATTCAGGAAATTACGAGGTCTTTATATTTATTAAGCAGAAGAACCTTAATATAGGGGTTGTAGAGAAAGGACCCACTTGTCCGATGCAACAGGTATCAAACAGCTGTTAGGAATAACATGACAGTTGTAGAGGAAAAGCTTCTCGATAAATTGTGAGAAAACAATATATAACAATTTTCAGCTTAAGATTTAGTGAATATGTTTTGTTATTAGATAACAATATATCTTTTTGAATAATGCTTCTCTAATTTTAACCGTGCATTCGAAATATCATCCAATTGATAATGTTGTATCTTATATAATAATTAAAGTAAAAAATATCTTCTTTTAATGAATATTTTGTATTTTTCATGATTTTGTTCGAATGCTTCAATATCACAGATTTTGAACCATAGATGTTAACGAATGATCACATTGGACCCACATCTGAATAATGTATGCTTGATTCAATTCCGTCCGTTTATAAGCACGTACATACGTGAATGTATAAAATCCATAAATTCATTTAGAGAGCTCAGAAATACGACTGATACAATTAAGGTTTCCTAATATCTCAAAGAATAAAAACTTGAGCAGATTTAAAAGTGAAAATTAGATATAGAAAACAGTATTAATTTTGATTTGAAGTTCCATGACAACCATTGTACTCGAGGCTTAGAGAAAATCATTTTCATAAATTTTGAATTTTCGACATTCATTCACTAGACGCAGCTAAAAATTTTTATGTACAGTGTAACGTATAGATGACTGAGGTAATCAGCTGAGCACCTCTTTTATCACAAGTGATTTTTCTGGAAAGCCTACGTCCAGATATACTTTGCTTATCATGAGAATTATAGATCCTGGTTAGAGAAATTTAGTACAGTTATCACAACTAAATCTGAGCAAATCATAACCGCTAATTATCGGTGCATATAATTTCGAAATGAATATATGAGTAGGCTTAGGTCATGTACGTCTTTTGATAAAGAAATATTTGGTAAGATAAGAAATAATCATTTAGCCACTGCTTTGAATTATCGTTTTGAATATCATATCTCTTCATATATTTATGAAAGAAAAAACTATCTTTGATATGGGAATATAATAGTACTGTTATATTTTTCCACAAATACTAAAACTTGTTTGATTTTCACCCTAGGAAGTGTGATTCTTCACTTACAAGCTATTTGAGGTTGATTCCTATAAATCCAAGAATGAAAACAGTTCACAAAAGTCTTACAATCGTTCAACACTAACAATCACTCAAACGGTTTCTGTGCTAACAGTGAGGGAGGTCACGATAGGTTAGATAGCGTTCACTTACTGAAGAGCGTTCAGGTAATGCCGGTTCACCTGTTGAAGTGAGCAAGGTGGGGCAACGCTCTGACCAGGACAGTCTACGAGAGCAAGAGACCAACGCTGGTATTGGTACCGTGGTTCTAGTCGCCCAGGAGAATGTTGGGAATACTTGAGGCGAGCTTTCTTAGAATCGCTATCGAGTTTTACGGTCTTTCCGCTCGTGTGTCGGAATTGGGATTCATCAAGATGAACAATATTTGTTCCAGGTATAAGAGGTTCTTCCCATATGGTAATGCCCCAGTTGGTTCCACTTGAAAGTAATTATTCCGCATCTCATGCTTTTGCAGTGTGGTGAAAATAACCTTTTCGGACATTTCTGTTAATGTTTTTTTTGCGAGCTGAATTTTAGTTCACTATTTCTTGAAACGCCTAAACTTTGAACTTGAGTTGCGACATTTTTCTCTAAACTTCCCTGAAACTTTCACTGAAAGTTACTGAAGAACGTCGAGGTGAAAATGTCCATCCACCATTTGAAAATAGTGGACATAAATTAATGTAATGATCGTTCAAGCTTTTCGGTGAGATCAGCTTACCTTCAGAAATGAAATCTGCTTTTTAAATTAGAAAATAAAAATTGTTGGATGAAGTAGTCCTTTACTTGATGAAAGTTTATTTTTAAATGGAACGAAATAAGAAATTACCAAGTGTTTATTAGTTTACTGTGTTCACTGTCGGTTTTCTTCATCGGATTTTTCATATTTTCCCTTAATTCTGTACTTCACTTTATACACTTTGTAAAGAATTGCCTGGTATGTAGAGATACCTTTTTGAATTCTTCGAAAGTAATTGATTAAACGTTAACCAATTAGTATGTAAATTCTTGGTTAAGCATACTTCAAATGGGGGTGAAAGTAGGATGTATATTAGACTTTAATGCTTTATTCACAGCCTAAAATACATATAATACAATTTCAGAGAGTTGAATTATTTTAACCAATTTTAACCAAAGGGAGTTGTTTCGTGACCAGATGTGGAATGTTATTCAGCTCGTAGGGACCATGTAGAGAATTGTCAGCAGAAGTACATATAATACAAGTGTACAATTCTGAGTTATTGAGCTAGATTATCTTGATCCTGGAACAGTTCTTCCTTGACTCTTTTCTGTTGTTGTTCACGACAAAGACTTCAATTTTATTGGTTTCACTTTTGAATTCACTTTTCACAACTTAATATCTAATAACAAATGAATAATCTAGATAATACATTCACTTCCAGGCCTTAAGTGCGTTATCGGTAACTGAGAGAGAGAAAGAGGGACAGAGTTCCTTGGAAGTTTAAAATAAAAAAATGCGAATATAAAATAATTCAAGCGTAGAGATAAAAATGTTTCACAAGTTACGAGAGCTTACTTCAAGAGAATGTGCGTGGGATCAGAACTTGTCTTTAACTGAACTTTCTTAACTGAATTTTTATGCAGGGTGCTTGTCGCGTGACCTGTCTGGCGCAGGGCATGTGTTCAAACTGAAGCCTTTTTGCTAACTGGCGAATGAGAGAGTGGGTTTAGGTCCGAAAGGTAGCCCAGGTAATTCCGATACGACAATCGTCTTGAAACGGCTAAAACGGTTCTAATGGGTTTCTAGGAATAATCTAAGGGAGAAATGTCTTTGTTTCTTAATTGGTGTTTAGGCCCGTTTAGGTTTCTAGGAATTAAATGATTCATATTTGAAAGGCCTAAATTGTTGAACTCTGGGGACGTAATCGTTACTTACTTGCAAAGTGAATCAAAAATTCTTTGTTCAAAGTAAATTTGAACACACTTGAAATTATCTTCTATTCATAACTTGATCATGAGTGGTAATAAGAAAAATATTTTATTAATAAGGAGTATGAGCTATGGAAAGTTTTAGAAATCGGGACAGTGTAATATACATCTGTATAACAATTCTATACTCAAACAAACTCGACAAGGTTTTGTAGATTACAGAGGCAAATTGCAATCAAGTATCTAGAATACATTTCTTCACTTGAATTAACTGGCAAAGGTATGTCTTGTATGTATTTTGCAAACTCTAGATGGCGCTAGTGTATTATTAATACCTTAGAGCCTCTGTGTATAGCGAATATAGATACCTGACAGATTTGGAGTCACTAGCATACATTGCACTGATGAAAACCAATCAATTTGAAACGTGCGCATGTCTACAATTTGCTTTTGTGATCTACAAAACCTTGTCGAGTTTTTTTGAGTACAGAATCGTTATACAGATCTATGTCTCGATTTCTAGAACTTTCTATTGCCATAGCTCATACTCCTCATTAATAATTTTTCGTACAGATAAGCTGAATCAATTTATTAGAAAAATATCTGTTCCAACAAAGTTGATATTTTTTCATTGAATAGGTACTTATAACTTTTTAATAGTGAATAATATTTCATAAGAAAACTTTCTCAATGTGATAAAATTTGCATAATAACCAGATAAACTTGATATTTGCCATTACAAATGTTCATAATAGTGAAAGATGCCTTAATTCTGAACTAACATCAAAAGTTGCAAATGACGTTGAATACGATCTCAGCGCCATAAGAAATTTTAGAGTGTCCATCTGAAGGTGTAAGCTTTGTTAAGTGCGCTGACATAACTAACTTTTACTCAAACTTACGAAGGAGTAAGGCCTTAGTACTTTGCTTATTTACTTGTCAAAATTTTAAAGTTATTCTATCATATTTGTGATGATCTAGGGTTATGAAGTCATGCACCAGGATGTTCGAGCTTCTGAAGTAAAATTTCATGATGGCAAAATTTTAATCAACATAAATAAACCTACAAGTATCTAGGCATTCTCAAGTTTCAAACAAACTCGAGAATTCCGTAATGTCGAACAAACATAATTTTCAATTAACGTTGCTGCAAGTCTGCTAAGCTACCAACGCAACATTCAGGATATACTGAAAGACGAGCCACCAGCAATCTGAAAAAATACATACCAAGTAAAAAGATCCCCTTCAGGCAGCCTCTCACAAGATTACTGTAAGTAGTCTTTTACTGCCACTTAACCCTCAAGTCGTGAACAATATACAGGCGCCTGTTGAACTTCGGATCTTCTCCGGTGACTTTCCAAGATGCATATTCAATGAGATTTCGATGAATATGCGGACTTCGGTACTGTTTTATTTTCGTATTGAGTAACGATAGGATTGTAGCTACTACCTGAATTCTTTCATTTCTATTTGATATCCTCTGTCTTCACTTGATGGGAACTCATTTTCAATAATAATAATAATAAATTTAAAATAATAAGGAACGGTTTTTGACTTGATAGAAGGATTATACATTTTATCAAGGAACTTTCGAAGGTGAATGAAACCAAAATTCTTAGAAAAATATGTATAATTATAACAGTGCTTTATCAACTGAGTAATTACAAATATTTGCTCAAAAAAAACGTATTCTAGTTACATGCCTTATATTATTATCATTTTTCTTGGATTTGTAGAAAACTTTTTCAAAACTCTCGTTTCAATCTAGTCATGATTTTCCTTAAAAAAATCACGATGGATGCTCATCAAACTCAACCCAGTCAATCTGTCCTCTTCCAATGTACTTCTCAGCCCGGTCTTTACCCTTCGAAGAGACTGAAGGATTGTTCAACAGTAGCCGTAGTGCATGGAAAAGCACTTAAAATGAGGAGTTGCAGGAACAAAATATTAGCCCCCTCAAAAAGTGCAACCACTTCAATATCCTTTAATTTGCCCCCCTGCTAAATCTTTCTTTTTCCACAGATTATACCACAAATCTTATTCTGCAGAGATATCACTCAACTAAAAAAATTACATGAAAGATTTTGCGTTTTTTTCCAAATATTTGGAAGCACTTTTTAGCATGTATGAAGGATGAAGATGGGATAAAGCAAAAGGAGGTTAATTCTCGTGTGCGTATCTAACATTCAATGCTAAGGTTAAAGAGTAAAGATAAGGGACAATCAACGATCGTCTCCAGTATTCAATCGCAATCTCAGATGGCGGATTACTTCTGTGTGTTTGCTTTTTAACAATTCGTGGAACTGTTAATTCATCGCCGATTTTCTCCGCGATATCATGTGATTTTTTAAGTACTTCCTCAGAAACATGTTCAATTTCTTCTCGATCCCTCTTTATGACATCAAGGATTTCACCAATGTGTTTCTTCGCCTTAATCAAATCCATATTTTTACCTTATAGAACGTTTACAACGGGTTCCAAAATCGCAGAGTACTTTCCAATCATGACAATCATGATATAATGAAAATTGGTTTAGTTACTGCACAGTGCAGTTGATAGGCAAATTTTCTTGTAGCATAGTTTCCTTCGATCGAGAGATGTTTTAACGCATTGACGATTTCATGAAAGCTGTTTGAAAATTTCCTGATGCTCTTGTATTTCTCAGACCATCTAGTCTCACAGAGCCTTGATAAATTAGGGGCCGAAGTCCTGCGGGTTGTCGACTCACGAAAGAAGGATATTATATCCTTAACAGTTGCAATTAAGTTTCTTATTTCCGGTAGTTTGCTAGCATCATTGACAACAAGATTTAGTTTGTGGCTTGAGAAATGAAAAAATAAAGATTTATTGTACTTTTTCCTCTAAATGGCCTGTACACCACCTTCTTTTCCAGCCATCCTAGAACATCTATCAAATCAAAATCCAACACAATTCTCTGCTGAAAGATATTCTATGCCCTGTATAGACCAACATCTAGCGACAAAGGACAATAAAATGAATATTTTCGAAGTTCTAGAAATTGATAAGCACCAAAATGACCCGGCAATAAATCTATTGTACGTGCAGACTATAACCTATAAAGAAAACATACGCAACTGAATCTTTCAGTTTGAAAATAAGGAAATAATACAAAACTCGAGTAACTGTAATTAAATAAAGCTGATGATAGTAAACAAAGTAATTTCGTTTTTCTAACTAAAATGATATATCACAAAGTACCGGACTACTCTATGCAATATTTTTTTTATTATTAAAATAGTTATTTCAAGAATTGTAATGTATTTCAGCAACAAAATTTTATGACGATTAATTTAATTTGCTTCCAGAGAAGGGCAGTTACGCCCCCTGCACCTCGCTGGGTACGCCCATGTTTGGCAGTTGTATGAGAAGGAATACACAGAGTGGTCGCATTTCTGGTTGAATAACTATGAAAATCAGATAACTTAACCATAACGTGTTCATTCTCCTCTACATAAAGTAAACATTTATACATATACACCTAAGTGTATAAATTTCATGTTTTCTAAAAATCGGCCTATCTGAGTCACGAGAATCCAAGATGAAAATAAGACGTATGATTCTTTTTTGGGCAATAAAAACTCTATTAGACTCTACTGAATTACCCCAACGTAAAACATTTTAATTTGAAAATAAATAGTAAATAGAATTCTATTTCCACAAAATTTTTATTTATGAACAATAATTGTTTCACTATACTTTCGCTTCGTTAGGTACTATTGGGTTGTTGGAAAAGTTATTTTTTTTGTTTTGGGAAAATCAAAGACAATTTTGGTATAATGAATAAATATTTTATTAAATTATATATTGGCCATTTGGTCCAACATCCATCTTTCTGGTAGCAGCATGATTCTACGCTCATAAAATTTTGGGTCTTTGCTGGAAAAAAAACTGATCCAGGTGATTTTTGACCTCTTCATTTGAAGTAAAGGTTTTACCGTCCAAAAAATTTTGCAATGACCGGAACAAATAATAATCCGAAGACGCCAGATCTGGAGAATATGCTGGCGTACTGCCGACACATCTTTTCCTTACATATCGGTTAATTTATTTCAGACTGAAAAAGCATTTATACATTTTATATATTAAAACAAGTAAAATATTACGAAAATGCTGCTTATTGCTCTCCATATTTAAAAGGGCACCAACCAAAACTACTGTGTAGAATTAATTGAACTTTTTCACACACAAGCCTTGCTATATCAGCTCTACAAACATATAAAGATTAAGCGGCTCAAGTGTGAAGTTGGGTTCGAAAAAATACAATTGAATCCTCAGTCGGGAAAAAATTAAATTACTTTCCGAACAACCTTATACATCTGAACTGATTAGGTGTGAGAACTTACATAGGATCTATACAGGGTGCCCAAGTTATCTGTAGCCAAATTTTACAAGGTAATTCTACAGGCAATTTGCAATACAAAATTTCCTATAGAGTATGGTCCAATTATCTTTCGTTGTTAAGTTATTCAAGATACTACTATTATGTGACGTTTCACCTTGTTTTCATCAAAAACATAGCATAACTTGAAAACTGTCATCTAGATGAAAATTCAGTATACATTATTGGAAAGAGTGGAAAATTCTCCTAAGACTAGAGTAGTTTCATGGAGATTTGTATCGTTGGAAAAATATCTTTGATATTTTGATTCATGATAGAGATATTGAAGGCCACTGAAAATATACTGAGAGATCCATTCAAAACATCATCCATTTGTTCAATAATTTCTTGGAAATGCTCTGTATCTTAGAAAATAATTTCTTAAGATGCAGAGATGAAGATCAAGGAGTCTGTTTTCTAACAAAATTTCTAAAATGTTTGGTTTGGCAGCTATAGAAGCGCAACGCACTATTGCAAGACCCTATTTATGTCTACTTAAAAAAAAACAGTATTTATAAACCATATAATTCAATTAAAATCTCAATAGTATCAAGAATTTTCCAAAATTAAATTTTGTAGAAAGGTGTAGCAGAATTACTCTGCCTTATATTTAAGATATTGGGAAAACCCCTCTACGAGGTAATGAACTCATTTTAATTTTCGTTATTTCCATTGAAAATGGGTATCATCATCACCAATTCAAGTGTGAGATATTATTTCATGAAATAATAAAATATAGGCTAAGACTTACAGAAACTTTAATCATCAAGAACTGAGGGAAAAATGATGTATTATACATCCCGGAAAGCGCCTATAAAAAATGTTTCGATAATTGGAAGTGCCGTTGGCATAGATGTATTGGAGCAAATGGAGCCTATTTTGAAGGCGACTCAATAAATTTTGACGATTAAATGTAAAAATGTTGTTTTAATTGAAAATTCCTGGTACTTTCTTGACAGAGTAGTATACCAGAACAGCAAGGAACCATTTCGAAAAGTTATTGCTTAATGCATAATCTTTTTTATAGATTATTGTACTTCTTGAATTGTGTGAAGTTTAGTTAATTACTTGTGTGTGAAAATGTACTTGATTCAAACATAAAAATATTTCAGATGATAGCTGAATCAATTCTCCGAAACCATTACAAATTTAATCTAAAAAATCTCCTAAAAATGATTCAGAATTAAATTGAATAAAATATCTTAGAAACACTGTTTCACTTTATGGAAATATGGAATTATCAAACATATAAATGACAGTTAACCAATAACGAATCAAAAGAAAACATGAAGCACTGACCGTATTAATCCAGAAACCATAATCCACAACAAGCTTGTTTCGATTCGATATTCAGAAATAACCAATTCCATCACCAAAACATGCTCTAAAAAAATTTAAAAAGTTTCTTTATTTTCCTTTTTCAAAGATAAGTACATTTCCAGAAAGAGAATCTGAAGTTTCCACCCATAGTCTCCTCAGTTGAAAGTTATTTGGATGCTAAATAAAAATAATCAATATATATACATACCTTCATTCAACAAACATCCTGTGAAGTGTGAAGTGAACTTAAATAAACGTGGTCAACTAGTTGAGCATTATTCAAAAACCAGGCTACTCCATAGAAAAATGTTGAAAAGAAGATACGATCATAGACTTACCTAAAAACTGCCACGCGCATGTGTGAATTAATAATTGTGAATTATAATTAATAAATTATTAAATAATAAGAAGAGATTTTTACTTGATAGAAGGATCATTACAAAATTTATTTTTTAAAACAGATTCATTCTGTTAGCCTTCTACAAATTTTATTTTCAGAAGAGTTTATTCAAAAACTTTTAGAATTAAATATATGTCTTATAAGCACTGCTTCAATTTAGTAGACATATAAAATCCAAACTCATTGTATAAAATCAAATGGAATAAAAAACACAACGAAATATAAATTATCAATTAAAATTACAAAATAAATACTTGAAGGAAAAAGAATTGGTTTTCATGAAAATAAGATCAGAAACAAAATTTTGTCTCCTTCAAGTATCTATTTAGTAATTTTAATCGACAATTCATATTTAGTTGGGTTTTTTTATTCCATTTGATATTATATAATGAGTTTTGATTTAATTTGTCTAGCAAATTCAGGCAATGTTCATTAGACATTAATTTAATTCTAAAAGTTCTTGAACAAAATTTTTTTTAATTAAAATTTGTAGAAGGCTAACAGAATAAATCTGTTTTGAAATTTAAATTTTGTTAAATTATAAATATAATAAGTAAATATAAATTGACGCTTTACTTCTTAGGGTTCTTTTGAAACACCCTACGAAGTAAAATAAATTATATACAATAGCTTGATTAATTCTCAGAAATAATCACAAATTTAATCTAAAAAAATCTCTTGAAAACAGTTTACAATTAAATTGAATAAAATGCCCTGGAAAGACTGTTCCACTTTATGGATAGCTGGATTTTTTTATTGAGCATCCAAGTAACTTCCAACCGAGGAAAATTTCGCTAAGAATTTCAAATTTTTTTTCTGGAGAAGGTGTTATCTATTTCTTGAAAAAAGGGAATAAAAAAAACCTTTTTGAAATCCATTTGGAGCATTTTTTGGTGATGGAATTCATTAGTTTTGAATATCCTATCGAAGCTTTTGGATGATGATTTCTGTATGATTACAGTCAGTACTTTATGTTTTTTTTTGGTTCTTTATTGCCGCTCATATGTGTTGATAATTCTAATAAAAATGTCTTCAAGTGAAACAGTGTTTCTAGGGCATCTTACTCAATTTAATTCTGAAACGTTTTCAAGAGAAGTTTAAGATCCAATTAGTAGAGATTTCTGAGGATTAATTCAGCTTTCATCCGTAATATTTAAAAAAAAACCCCACGAGGTACATTTTCAATTGATATTCGTTTGAATTTTGATTTTTTTGCAATATTCTTCACTAGTTTCTTCTTATTCTGTCTAAATTATCGGTCAGAAATAGAATTGAACTGAAAAAGTATTCAATTTATAAAATGAAGAAAGGTGTACTGTTATAACATTTATGAGTTCTCTTGAGTTCATTTCCTTTTTTCGATCGATAGATTCTACGAAAAAAAGAGGGTTTTCCCTTATCGCTTAAATTAATAATGCCTATCAAGTTCAACGATTCAGATTCATTGGTGAACTATGGAATAATTGTACGGTATTGTTAGAGAAAAAGTAGGTTGCCTTATATAGTTCTATTCAGAGATAAGAAGACGTAGGTGTAACCAAATGGCTGATCGTTCTGCCATTGTGATTGTCGCCATGGAGAATATCCATAAAATATGCAACAGAAACATGCTAATTATGATGTCCTTCAAATATCTTTCTCACGAGAGGAATAAATGTGGACACCATTGTTGGAATGAAAATATGCAGTTTCATTCGCGTTTTTATAATTAAAAATTATATTAATTTCGTATTCTTGATACACCATCGGTTTTGTATACGTGCACAAGGAGTTTCATCTTTAGACCTTTCGCATTTACACATTTCTTTCCGACATGTTCCTCCCTTTGGAACACAGAATTTTTTGCAACGATTCTTAAACGCTGCAGACATGACTTATCACCGACAATTTCTAAACGACACGGCTTGCACCAATTTAAGGGATTGGCCATATGAAATTTGCATGTTTGATCGGTTATAAATTAAAAAAAATATGAATATTTTTTCAGAGGTATCAGTTTATTGAAAAGGTTGAATCTTGATATTTACGAATGAAAAATACTATCATTGAAATGATCGCCACGTCTGGCTACAGTACCCCCATCCAATCAACCAATTTTTCGATTGTTTGGGGCTCAATCTCATGAATGACAACTTAGATTTCATGTTTCAAGGCATCAATCGTTTCTGAATAGTTAGCGTAACAGCCATCTTTAACAGATCCCCACAAAAAACAGTCCTGCGAGGTGAAAATGAGCTATATATATTTCATATGGTTGTATGCATTTATATTGGTCATTTGATAAGAGATTTATTTTCTAAGAATATGACATTAACCGGTGTTTGTAATCAAACAGGTAAATTTCCCATTTTTCAAGATAGAAAACACTTCCAAATGTTATATGTATTTTGATGAGCTTCATACTCAGTTTTAAAACAAGTCTTAACCTTCGAATCTATTATATATTCCAATTAAATAAATATTTGTAGATAATGAATCAATAAGTATTTGTTTTTCCACCTTAATTTCAAAATAAATTCAAAGATATTCGTTGCATGACGAATATGTCGTCTTACAGGTCCAATTCTAGGAAGTAATTCTAATAAGCGGATATAACCGAAGGTTAACTTTCGAAATCACTATTAGTTCTGAGACTTTCTTCATTCACAGTTTCCCTAAGTCTATTGAAGAATATTTTGAGAAAAGTAGAGAGTCACGTCTTTTGAAAAATATTCTTATCAAGAAATCGTGAATCTTCAGAACTGTTTAATGAACTTAAAGAAACTGTGGTTGGAAAAAGTCTTACAAGTAATTGTGATTTTGAAAGTTCACCTTTGGTTAGATCCACTCGTTAGAAATACTTCCCAGAATTGGACCTTATTGGCGAGGTCGCCTGGTGTTGTGGTTTTTGAAGAAAACAGGATTCATAGGAATAATATAACAAATTTTTAATTTTTCATCACTTGTCACTGATTCTGAGACTATCTTACGTACATGCGTTCAAATATTCATTTATATATCTCTCTATCCATCTACCTATTTACCTATACACCTATCTACCTATCTATCTATCTAACTATTTATTTATTGTAATAGTTATTAGGTTATTAGTTTATTCATTTATTCATTTATTTATTTGCTTATATATATATATATATATGCATTTATTTATTCATCCATTTATTTGTTCAATTTTAGAGCTACACATATTAATTAGGAGTTGAAATAAGTTCGTGCAGTTTCGATAACAGATTGCGCTACTGGTTAACTATTCCATTGTTTCATCTGACAATACCTTCATTTTGAAGTGTCATCATTAGGCTCTCTTCAGTATCTGTCATTTCTTTCGAGTAAGATTCTAGTTTCATCCCGGTGAAATGCAGGATTAAGTCTTGATGCCTAAAGCAATTTCACTCTAGTCACTGAAGCCCTGTGGTGGAAGTTCGACCGAATGGGGACCTTGTTTAAGCGTAAAGGTGAAATGGGGGGCTCTACACCAATGCAGTAAATCTCCGGAATTTTCTGTCCAATGGCCGAGTGCGTTATGTACCATACGGCGTTACCTCGGGAGGGTGAAGGCCCTCGGGAAGTATTCGTACGACCTGGCCACCCAATTGGTATTGGACTCGATGGGGCAGTGGTTGAAAGTCCGCATGCTTGACTAGAAGGGTATTCCATCTATCTGTTCGCAGAAACTCATGTTCAGGATATCTCGAGGAATGCCACAGGGTTTAGCGGGACTTGACGGTTCGACCGGCCTCGCCCTGAACCAGGATCGATCTGGGATTGGTGGATCTCGACGATACGGCTAGACCGTTGGTGCTTGAAGCCAGGATCAATTGAAATATTTCACAAGGGGATTGACGGTGCTGGTACCAGGATTAATTAAGGCATTGAATCTTGAGACTATTTTGGTTCATGGGACTTCGTCTAGGTGGGTGGATAAGAAGCACCTTCGGAGAGTGACTTGCGTCACAAAACAGCTCGGGTACTGGCACCGCAGAGACAGTAAAGGTTAGATAGTGCTTTGCTGCTATCACTCCGGTGTAGGTTCTCGTACTGAAGCCGAATCTGGAAGCTTGGTGGGTTCAACTCTTCGGAGTGGTTCTCGCTAATGCGTGATAATAAGGCGTAACCCTTATCACACTTTTTGCCTCCTGGGCAGATTGTGGATACTGCTGAGTAGTCACCTGGTGAAAGAGTTATGCTCACAAGCCAGTAACCTAACCGGGAGAATTCACTATTTTGCTGAAGTGTAAACAACAGTTTCTGTGTGATTTGAAAACTTTTGTACCATATAATACGTTTTTGGGGCGAGTTTTACTTCATTATTTCATTGTATTTTGGTGGATGTTTATGGTGACCATGCTTTAGATGAAAAAACTTTTTTGAAGTGGTCTGCCCGATTTAAAAGTGGCTTTTTTGATTTGGAAGACCAAGGATGACCCTTGAGGCACACCTTACGGTAGTACCGAAATTTTCCTTTTTTTGTGAAAAGAGACCTGCTCTATTATAATTCGCTTTATTTTGTTCCAGTCCCTATTGTATGTCCCACACCCTGTTTAGCTGTTAAATCAATACCAATATTCCTATGTAGTAGGTTATGGTGAAATAGTCCAGTCTGATGAAGAACGGTAAAAACTTTCCTTCGAGCCGGATTTGAACCAGCGACCTATGGATATCTTTCACATTTGTAACACTACAGTCCACCGCTCTACCAACTGAGCTATCGAAGGTTAGTGAGTGGAATGGAATTTGCAAATAACAAAAATTGTGATGTGTTCATTATCAAAATATATCGATCTGCTTTGTTGTCTGACTTTCACTTAGCTTTGGCGGTCGATTATTAACAACTCAAACTAGAAGTGGACTGCTCAGACTAAGAGTCTAGAAAGAATCAGGTCTTCAACAGTTCTTTCATAAATGGATATTCAGAAAACAATAATATATATATTGATTCTCTAACAGACCATTTTTGCTCCAGATTGGGGAGGTGTGTTTGCGTAGTTCCAGATATAAAGACGCGAAAACTCTAACGAACCTTTAATTTTTATTGAAGGTGTGTAGTATATTGAATGAAATATCTGGATATCTGAGAAACATGAGTATATCAAGGATACTAATGAATATTTATTATGATACTGTTATATTCTCCATATGATCTAAAGGATGAGCCATTTAAAATTTGAATTTTTGATCGGCTCTAAATAGAACATTTATGAATATTTCTTCAAAGTTATGAGTTTGTTAGAAAGGTTAAACCTTGACATTTACGAATAAGAAATAATATCATTCAAATGAACTCGAATGACTCCAAATAACCACTAGTTAAAAATGCAAACCCAACATGCCCCATCCTTGATAAGTGGATATTTAAATAGTCCACTTTTATGTTGAACAGTAAAATCCTATGGATAACTTTCACATCAGTAACACTACAGTCCACCGCTCTACCAACTGAGCTATCGAAGGTGCATGAGGATTTGCAGATAACAGAAATTCTGAGTTCTTTTTATTTTCCAACAGAACATTTTTCGCTCCAGACTAAGAATGATCCAATACTTTCAACATTGTGTGTTTTTCCAGATTTGAGGACGTGAAGAATCTGCAAAAATTTTCAACAGAATTTACACTTTCAACATTTATTAAAGATGTGCATATTGAATGAAATATGTGAAAGGCAATTGGTTTTTAAATAAGAGGTTTCATTTTGAATATTCGCTATCTGGGTAGTTGTCTTTCTTGAAGCTATCTTCTGATACTTGACAAGTAAAAACTAGGCCATTACGAAAAATGTGACGATACTTGAATGAAATTCAATACAAAAATGGTGAAAATTTTGCAGTCACTAAAGCACTTTTGGGTCTTCGTGAAGCACCTTCTCAGCCGGCAATGTGTCGACGGAAACCCAGGTTTGTCTATTCCTCGTCGATCTTTGGAATTAGGCATTCCATAAACGACATGACGCCGTATTTTGTATAAAGTCTTAGGTCTTCAGGATTTTAGAGTTCAAAATAAAATAATAAGAAGAGGTTTTTTCTTGATAGAAGGATTATTATAATACAAATGAGATGTTGAAAATCATCTCCATCCTCAACGTGTCACTGTTTGGTGCGGTTTTTGGGCTGGCGGTGTGACTGATGCTACTGTTACGGTGAATGGAATGCGCTTTCGAGCTATGATTAAAGATTTTTTATGGCCGTAATTGGAAGATATTGATGCGGACTAGGTTTATTTTCAACAAAACTGCGCAACGTGCCACAAAAATAACAAAACAAACGCAGTTTTGCAAGAAAAGTTTCCTCGCCGTGTTATTCCTCAAATAGTTGATCACAGTTTGTCACATAGATTTTGCGATTTAACACCTTTAGACTTTTTTCATTGGGTCCCCGTGAATGAATGTTATCGAGATCATACAGCTGCAAATGTGCGAATTGGTCATGGAAGATTTCATGAAAATGATTTGGTGATGCAACCGAAGCCATTTTATTGGCCATTTGGCTGATATCGTTTTCCATTATTAATGGCATACCTTCCTCATTACAATGCAATAAACATCCATTGATTTCTTTCGAAATATACTCGTTTTTTTCAATTTCAAAATGAATCTCTTTATTGGAAAAACCTTCATTAAGGACACTGATGAAAATATAATATTGCTAGGTTCTTCATAAGATTTAAAACAAGGTCCTTCCAAGTTTCGAGATGATCAGTTGGGTTATATCAATATAATCCAGAGCCCAAACATTCAGCAGGTATCATAGACACAACAGAATATTATACAAATAATCTTGAGCACTTGAGAACGGGAAATTATTCACTAATTAGAATCAGGAAGCTTGCAAGCTGAAGAATTATAAGAAAACACCTTATGGCTGTAATTGGAAAACATAAGCGACAGGTGACTTACGTCGAAGTTTCGATAAATTAATTAATTAGGGCATGGATGGATTTCTCGATGGATTTTCTTTAGAAGATGAGAGGGTCGGTTCTTGATTGTAATATACCATACATTTGAACTTTACCGTTACGACTGGTAAAAGAATTAATGGTAGACATCGATACAATCAATTCTCTCGTAAAATGCATCAAGTGAAGAATCCGAGTTATTACCTGGAGTGTGTATTGTTCATATCCTTTATTAATGTTTTGTAATTTCAGCTTTCAGAAAAGGGAGAAGGAAAAAGACATTCGATTATCCAACTGTCCCAGGTTTTTAATTGGGATTCTTTGTTGAAAAGAAGAGATATTCCCATTTGATTAAATAAAATGCTGAAGAATATTTTCAGTATTTTTCGCAAACTCACGTATACAGATATAACTATTCATAAAATATCACGTTAAAAACCATTGTATAAAGGTCTAAATATCTCGCTTCGTTAATGAGCCAAATCGGTCCAATAGTTCCGGGATAATTCTCATTTTAAATTTTATTATTCAAATATTTTCGAAAGTACAAATCTGGTCGGGTTAACATTTATAATTTTGAGGTGAAACAACGATGTGAAAGTTCATGCAGATCGTGTGGATAAATCACGGGAATTCTTTCAACTTTTAAATCTTAAAAACGGACGTTTGAACCTGCAAATTATTTATTATATAAAGAAACCGACAAATTCTTATAGTTTAGGTATCATCGTACTTCAAAATTTCGAACCAGTGTTCGAATGCATTTTTTTCCTATACTATTTCGGCAAGAGTGTGAAAAGTATATAAAATTGTATTCATTATATTCATTTTCCACTGTATTTTGCCAATTACCATCTGTTTTTCATTTCCATGAAAATTTTCGTCTCTTCAGGGAAACAATTTCAAAAAATGAGCTTTATTTGCCTTCGGATGGCAGAACACAGAATTCTGTGTTTTTATGAATAACGAGTGCCGATATCTCAGGGCCTAGATAAGAGGCGTAGGTTGGGAACCGAAAAGTTCTGAGTTAAAGCACCGCCTAGGTAGGAAAGCAATTCTCTAGTTAGAGCGCCATTTCGCTGTAGAGCTCTGTGCCTAAGGTGTCGTAAGGAAGCAGTAAGAAAACCTAATCAGAACACAGCTGAACTCCCAACTCGTACAAGCTGAAAAGTATCTGAGGAATCTTCACAGAGGATCTAGGAGCATCAGTAGCTTCTCCAAGACTTAAATAATTCATAGATTGGAAATCTTGATGGGAAATGAACTGTTGGGCATCCAGTAGGCTTGGGTACTTTCGATTCTAGATTAGATATGTTGCTTTGAAGCACTTTTGCACCACTACTGGGTCAACAGTGTTAGTGCCCGAGTTATGTGGGACGCAACTCACCAAGTCTCTGCTCGAAGCCCTGATGCCGCCTAGTCTTATATTTAGATCCATTATTATTGAAGATTAACAGTCGTCAAGAAGAGTTCAACTCAATGCCAAAAATCATGAGCTCGAGGCCAATTTTAGGGGAACTAGTCATATAATTGATTCTTCCAAAAACTTTCAGACCTGTCATTTTTTTGATGAAGATCTCACTTTCTACTTACGTCCAAATCTGTTTCTGAATAGAAGATGTGGGTATGATATCATTTCAGAGATTTTTTCGGTCTTAGTATAGTTTTCAATTATTTTCGCACTTTGATTGGAAAAAATAAAGTCATTGCTTTTTAAATTTTCGCATTTTGTGATCGTGGTTTCATAATAATTTCAATAAATTAATGAAAACGTTTTCGTTTAAGTAGGAGCGTATTGCTTTTGCCTCTGATGAATATGACAAAGAAGACTCAAGTTACAAGAGTTAGATTAAAATGAATAAATATACTTCCAGATTTATTCTGTACAATACTATCAAATTTCGGTCCTTGAATCAAACTTTCTGTTGAACATTTGGAATCAGTTAAGTGATCAAACCAAAGAAGTATAGTACATAATGTTCATAATTCTCTAAAGTAATTTATCGGTATATTAAAATGAGGTGTGTCTGTACACCTAGTTCTCAAGCTACACCCTGTAGATACGATTGATCATTTTCATTCCTTTGTTCTCCATCTACGGTTCCGTAGCTACGGCTATAAGGACCTAAGGTTAAACTTCCCAAATCTCTGGTTGGCCAAGCTTTGCTTTTATAGCTGTTGCATGCTATTAAGCTATTCATAGCAGGTGGTCTACTCTGTTCGATTGAAATTCCATTGACGATACTTCTTAAACTGAAAACAAAAATTGAGCTAAATAGTGAAATTGTCAATGGTTGAACTTCGCAGTATCAGACAGCCTGAGTTTTAAACTTTTTTAGAATCTCGATATTAGGTTTATTGGTTTATTTTCAAAAAGCATTCTATTTAAAATCGTATTAACAATACTTTTTTGTCATTCATAATTTGACTGAAAGTTAGTTTAATATTTGACATTACTGAAATGGGTCGATTTCTCTTAAACAAAACTGAGAAATATTAAAAACTCCTTTCTTAAGTGGTGAATCTTCTATCCAAACTGTTGAAGATTTACGTGGAAAATTGAATAGAAATGAAATTTTCTCACGGCAGTTTGTGAGTTCGTGAAATTGGATCGTTATTTGATCAAACAATCTGTTCGCGTTCTCTTTCAGTGAGCACACCTGAAAACATTGATCCTGCGCAAGAACTGAATATTTCTCGCACTTCTCTGAGGAGAATTAACAAGGCTTACAAAGTTCGACTAATGTGAGAAATGAAGCCTCGTGACCATTGGATACGTTTTTACTTCGCTCAGTGGGCTTATAACTTTGAAAAAATATTCATTTATTTGCACAGTTTTTTATTTTTCATTTAAAGCCGATCAAAAATGCAAATTGCAGAGTCAGTTGCATTTTTTCGCTTCCAAAAAAATATATTGTTGGTTGTATTTTATGGCATAGTAACTTATATGATCTCTATTTGTTTTTAGCAATTGGTAAAGTTACACCAGCAGTGAATGGTCGATCAATATTAACATTTTTTAATAAAAAGAGGTTTTTAACTTGATAGAAGGATTATTAACTTTTATAACTTTTAGAATTGAAATAGCTGAAAGTCTAAGAGCACACTGCGTCAATTTAGTAGATATATAAAATTAAACACTCATCACATAGTACCAAAGGGAATAAAAAAATTCGAAGAAATATAAATTATCAATTAAATCTATAATACAAAATGAATACTTGGAGGAGACAAAATTTTGTTTCGTTTCTTGTTTTACTAAAACCAAATTCCTTTCCAAAAATGCAAAACTTCTTCAAGGAACTTATTTTGAGCAAATTGTTTTTGAATAAGTTCTTGAGATTATGTTTTGCATTTTCGGAAAGGAAATTGGTTTTAATAAAACAAGGAATGAAACAAAATTTTGTCTCCTTCAAGTATTTATTCAGTGGATTTAATAGACAATTTATATTTCTTTGAATTCTTTTATTGTTTTTGGTAGTTTTGATAAGTGTTTAATTCTATATGTCTACTAAATTGACACAGTGTACTCTTAGGCATATATTTTATTTAATTCTAAAAGTTTTCGAATAACACATTTCTTAAAATTAAAATTTGTAAGAGGTTAACAGAATAAAACTTTATGATATTTAAATAGTCCTTCTTTTAAGTGAAAGACCTCTTTTTATTATTATATTGGATCTATAATAATTAAATATTTTGGTTTACACTTATAGCATATTATCATTTGATTTCAAGGGAGTCCATATAAAGCCATGCAAAGTTTGTGTAATTTCTGTGGCGAACGTAGGATTTTTAAAAGTTCACATCATTCTAGTTCAAGCTAGTTGTTTTTGAAGAAGTTCTTGAGGTTACGTTTTGCATTTTTGGAAAGGAATTTGGTTTTAATGAAACAAGGAACGAAACAAAATTTTGTCGCCTTCAAATAATTTATTATTTAGTGGTTTTAATTGATAATTTATATTTTTTTGAATTCTTTCATTCCCTTTGGTACTATATGATGAGTGTTTAATTATAAATATCTACTTAATTGACACAGTGTGCTCTTGGACATGTATTTTATTTAATTCTAAAAGTTTTCGAATAGAACATTTTTTGAATTAAAGTGTGAAGGGGGTTGACAGAATAAATAATCATTAACATTTTTTGTTATCAACTACTATGAGTTGTTTTAGAAAAATTGGTAAGTCTGTATTCCCCAGAAAGTCTGGAGATATTTGGGATTGTAGGTAGTTGCCAATAAATCTATCAAATGAGGGTTGTTTAAAATTTAACAACGCTGCATTAATGGTAAACATCTGCAAAAAGTAACCGAATTAGATTCTGTAAATTAAACGGTACACATTTGAATAATGTGTTTTTTTATAACATTCTTGCCATGTTAAAGGATTTTCCAATAAGAGGTTTCATTTTGATATTGAAAAAACCAGCATATTTCAAGAGACCTTACAAAGGAACAACGGACGCGTCCTATTAGGGTTCGCTTATCCTCGGCTAAATCCCAGGGAAAATTTGTGCATTTGTCAGTTTTCCCTGATAGAATACCTCAAGAGGTTCCCGTATTCAAGTATGTGAAGGCCGAGTTGGATCAAAGTTTGGCCGCTAGAGAAGCAAATCTGCGAATAAGGTACCTAAACGGAGTTTCTACGATAGTTGGGTTCAATTCTGAAAACTAATTAGTACCACTGGGTTTATTCCAGTTAAAATGCGCGGTAATTCTGTTTTCTCTGAGTGTGTTTTGTTATATTACCAGAATTCTAGAGGGTTCAATACGATGTTACTGACTTATCACGAGCCTTCGACTTTATCGGTCACGATATCCTGATGAAGAAGATATCGTCCTTTGGTTTCAGTCCGGCATATGTGAAGCTCATCACATCATACTTCGAGGATAGAATAAATTATGTCTTCTACAATGGTTACAGATCACTTGAGTATGTTCTTTCATGTGGAGTGCCTCAAGGATCAAATTTGGGACCATTATTTTTTATCATGTATATGAATGATTTTCTTATATCTCTTAAATGTCCTGTTTTAGCGTTTGCCGATGACTTGTAGATTTACTTGAGAATACGCAGTCCTGATGATTTGATGCTACTCCAGTCAAGCTTGGAGTATATTCACAGTTGGTGTTTATACTACAAAGTCATGCTGAATTTGGTAAAGTTACATTCAGTAGAAAGTCACATCGGTTGACTTATAGCTGTCATGTAGCTGACAACTATGTTGGCGATAAAGATAAAATATATGAACTCTTTGATTCTACGTTCAGTTTCATCCCACATGTTGAAAAGTTGTGTGCGTCTTCTAGCCGCACCTTGGGATTTGTGTTGAGGTGTGGCAGTGATCTGTCAATTTTGAGATTGACGAGGAATCGAAACCCTTTCTTTAATACTACGGCTACAGCAGCAATATTCTCAGTTGTTCTTGAGCAACGCACACGGTTTTGATTATTCTCATTACTAACTTGTCCCAACAGCTCAAATTTTTCACCAGTTTTATTATTGCTGGCCGAGATGGTGCTTCAGGATGATCCAAAAGTGCTTTAGTTTTGCGAACTGTGACTGCAAACTTTTCACCGTTTTTGTAGTGAATTTTAACAATGTTAATGAGTTGTTGAGGCGTGTATCATTACATTTTTAGTAATAGCGTAGTTTTTTTTTCAAATGTCAAATCATGACAGCTGGCCAGATAGCGGGCTATTCAATGTGAAACCTCTTATTGGAAAACCCTTTATAATGATTTTATCCCAAAAAATTCGTATTTATCCATTTGTAAAAACATTTAGTCGTTTTTAGTACAATTCTATTATGTTATTTTCATGAGATGATTCAGAATACTCGATTTTTGAAATTTGAAATGATACAGCCAGATACTTTCGAGTATTCAACAAGAAAATAGCCATAATAAATGACAATCAAGTTATTCGCGAAAGTGAAAACCAAATAAATTTCTTATTGAAAACAACTGTAATTCACATATAGTAATTTGGCCGTTTTCACTATAGAATATCATGGTATAGAAAATTATAATGAGGAAATCATGTTGCTCTTACCTCTTCATGCTATCTGTAATATTAGCCGGCATAGATTTTCCCCTAGCAGTCGAATCATCCATGCTAGGTGGTAATTTCTCATCTTTGAGCTCCACATAATTGGGTTTAGATCGCTGAAATGCCATGAAGAATGCTACCATTAATCCGACAATAAGATGTACCCCAACGATGAACATACTCGCATGTCGAAACCCAACACTGTCATACAGTATTCCACTTATGGATGGACCAATAAAGGCACCAAGTGCAAAGGTACTCGTCCATAGTCCAGAAACTAAACCATAGGTGTCAATATTGTTAGGAAGCCCATTAGCCCTACAAAATGAATTTTGCATTAAAATTATGTGGTGACTATGTAATTATGAAGCTTTTGAATTTCCGGATTGAATACTGGCCATTAAATATAAAATATTGTGAGTAGAAATTATTTCAGTCCATTTTTCGCAGCTCAAAAAATGCATTCATTTCATAATATTATGAATTAATAGATGATTCACAATTTTCAATAATTCTTTTATAGGTTTTAGGTCCAGGGTTACAAGAATACCAACTTTTTAAGAAAAAGGCCAACTAGTTTCGATTTTATTACAAAACCTTCATCAGGGCTCGGAACCGAAAAACATCAACTACAGTTATAAAATCTTTTCGAGTTGCCTGAAGGTACGATATTGCAATACAATTTTAAAATCAATAGAAAATAAATATAAAATTTATAAGTGAGGAAAATTTTGTTTTTGGTGATGGATCAAATAGACTTTTTCAACTTACATTTCTTCCTCATTTGGTTTTTGTCCTATGGAAAATGTAAAATTTTGGAAATAATAATTATTAGCCGCCTGAGAGACTGTCGAAAGACTGAAGTGGAAAAATCTGCGGCTTCCGGAGGAAGCGTGTTTCACGATGGCACGATGGAGCTGGAGAATAATGGGTTTAATTTTTGTTTAGAAAATTGCTTTATTCTTTTTAAGTTTATTTCTATTTATGTCCTATATTTTCTATTAAATAACAATATGCCGCATTTAGACTTTCAATGTCGGTTCTCTTATTAATTGAATTTGGATATTGTTCGATAGATATTATCACATGCATTAAACGTTTTTTCAAATTTTTTTGTTTGTCTGAAATTTTGATAGATACCGGATCGAAATTGAAGGAATTAAGGGTGTCTTTCACATATTGAGCTAAAGCGGTGTTATTTCTATTTTTGTTTTTCAGTGGATTTAGGATGTCCAAGGAGTCTCTTTTGTGTTCAGAGATCCAGTCCTTTAGATACCGATCAGCTTGACCAATGTATGTTAATTTACAGTCCTTGCAGAATATTATATTTATGGTATCACTAATGAATTCATTCGGATTTGCACTTTTCGTTCTCGTAAAAAGTTGTTTAACTGTGTTGTCAAATTTAAATGCTACGTTTATGTTTATTTGGTGAATATTTTTTTAATTCTTTCTTCCTAATTTTCTATGTAAATTATTTTGATTTTTTTTTGGTTTCCTATTCCTCTGGTTGTTGGCTTTGCGAAGTTTCTTGCTTGTTAAGAATTTTCTTTATGAACTTGGAGGGATAGTCATTATTTTCTAGGATTGATTGTATTTTAGTGGTGTTATTTTTGTGAAATTCGCTATCAGAAAGTTTTAACCCTCTATATTTCAAATTATTTATTATGTTTATTTTTTGTGTCATATTATGATTTGAGTGAAAATTCAGAATTCGTCCGCAAAATGTTGGTTTCTGTTACCAGTCTGTTATTATTTTGTCTTTCCTTTTTATTAGTAATGTATGTAGAAAATTAAGTCAGTTGTTTTGTGTTTCTAATTCAATGGAGAATTTTAAGCGGGGAGGAATGCTGTTGAAAACTGTTAAGATTTCATCTGCTCGGTTAAATGGAATGGATGTGTCAATGTCATCAACATATCTCTTGAAAAGTGGTAATTTTAAGAAGCAATTGAAAAATTAAGCTTTAAACTACTATGTGACATTATCACATCTATTCCATTTGACCGAGCAGATGAAACTTAACAGTTTTCAACAGTATTCATCCCCGCTTAAAATTCACCATTGAATTAGAAACACAAAACAACTCACTTAATTTCCTACAAACATTACTAATAAAAAGGGAAGACAAAATAATAAGACTGATACCAGAAACCAACATTTTCCGGAAGAATTCTGAATTTTCACTCTAATCATAATATGAATAATTTGAAACATAGAGCATTTAAACTTTCGGATAGCGAATTTCACAAAAATAACATCACTAAAATACAATCAATCCTAGAAAATAATGACTATTCCACTAAGTTCATAAAGAAAATTCTTAACAAGGAAGAAACTTCGCAAAGCCAGAGGAAAAGGAACCCCAAAATACTTCAAAATAATTTACATAGAAAATTTGACAGAAAGAATTAAAAAAATATTTACCAAAATAAACATAAACGTAGCATTGGCAACACAGTTAAACAACTTTTCACGAAAATTAAAAGTGAAAATCCGAAGGAATTCATTAGTGATACCATAAATATAATATTCTGCAACGACTGTCAATCAACAGACATTGGTCCAACTGCTCAGTATCTAAAGGACAGGATCTCTGAACACAAAAGAGACGCCTTGAATATAATCCACTGAAAAACAAAAAAGAAAATAACACCCCTTTAGCAGAACATGTGAAAAACACCCTTCATTCCTTCTATTTCGATCCGGGATCTATCAAATTTTAGGTAAACAAAAAAATTTTAAAAAACGTTTAATGTATGAGATGATATCTATCAAACAAGACCCAAATGCTATTAATAAGAGAACCGACATTGAAAGTCTAAATATGGCATACTGTTATTCAATAGAAAGAATAGGACCTGAATAAAAATAAACTTAAAAAAATAAAACAATTTTCCGAACAAGAATTAAAGCTATTATTCTCCAGCTCCATCGTGCCATCATAATACACGCTTCCTCCGAAAGCCGGAGATTTTTCCAGCTCAGTCTTTCGACAGTCTCCTAGTACATATCATTTCCAAAATTTTACATTTTCCATAGGTCAAAAACCAAACGAGGAAGAAATGTAAGTTGAAAAAATCTATTTGATCCACCAGCAAAAAACAAAAGTTTCCTCACTTGTAAATTTTATATTTGTTTGGTATTGATTTTAAAATTGTATTGTAATGTCGTAACTTCAGGCAACTCGAAAGGATTTTGTAGTTCATGTTTTTCGTTTCAGAGCCCTGTTGAGGATTTTGCTTGTTCTTAAAAAGTTGGTATTATTGTACCTGCACCTAAAACCTGTTAAAGAAATATTGAATTGTTGTATAAGTAGGTCTTATCTTAATGAATTAATTCAAAAATATTGTCCGTCACTGCTCACTTCTTTTTTCCATCCTAGGCAATTTCCGAATCCCTTCTCAGAAAAAATTCTTGTCCTGAAGCCAATTTTCGATTTCTTCGAAAGAAGTAGAGCGGTTACCTGCCGACTCATGTTGCATCTGTCGAAACAGTCAATAGTCAGAAGTTCAATGTACCAGGTTTTAGCGGCTCGTACTACACAACTCCCCCTTGGTCCCACCAGATACACAGCATAACTTCCGAACCCTGCTTTGGTTTTGATGCTGAAGTCGATGGCAACGATTGGCCTGGCATAGCGTAGTTTAAGGTGGGGAAAAGATGCAATAATTTTGTGTGAATTTCAAGACTTTATTTAACATGTTTCAGATTGTTTGATTTCAGACGAATATTGTTGCCATTTTAAAGGTAGCTTCATAATGCCTCTCTCGTAGAAATCTTGGTCCTTATTTGCGAAAAACTGAAGTTTTTCTTCTCTTGATGCAAACTATAAGGTGGATGCATTAAAAATTCCCAACCAAACTACCTGAGTACCTGGAGAGTCGCTAGAGACATGTGTGGCCTGGAATACAACACCTCTTCTGGTGTATGGTCAACTCATAATAAGTTATTCCTTTCCAGTCCCACCAAATGTACAGTAGAAGTTCCTCGCCGTTAGTCATGGTTTGGCCACCTTTTGAACTGCTTCACAGCGGTTTATCCACGATCGTTTTCGCACAATATTGTCGTATGTGCCTCACTTCTCATTCTCAGTTACCATCCGTTCAAGAAATGAGTCGATTTCATTCCGTTTGGCCAAGTCTTCGGAGATGTAAATTCGATCCATCCTGTTCTTGGTGTTAATTGATGTGGCAGCCAAACATCGAGCTTCATTTTGAATCCAGCTTTACGCAAATAGTTTTAATCTGGTTTATGGTCGATGTTCAGCTTCTCGACTACTGACATGTTGGTCAACTTAGATTATTTCTGTGATTTTATCGACATTTTGGAAGATGGGTCTTACTTTAACATCGATTAATTCAAAATTGCACCTAATTAGCTATTAGTGTATCGGCATCATAAACCCCATTCACAATTTCAGCTACCTGGCTTGCATTTTCGCCTTTATAAAATGAAGAATCTTTTTCTCTTTGTTGACTGTCATTTTTAACACACAACCAAAAACCAGCAAAAATAATTTTTTAGTGAGACTTGTCACCTTGGCAAGAAGCATAAATCTGAAATTGTTTGATCGATACTTTACGAGATTTCGATCACTACAGTCCTCTACCGGAAAAATAATTTTTTCCCCAACCTATTATTTTTTCTTGGGGCTGTAGAAAACCTTGGTATAAATCACCCTATCTTATTTTCCTTTAAAGCAGCCATTGACAGGAGAATAATCACCCTTCCAGATCTCTTGGTTTCAATTAATGAGAAACCCAATTGCCTTGCTTTTGAGTCAGACCCAAAGGTTGCATAGAGTGCTGAAAGTTGAATAAAAATGTTGGAGTGCCCAAGCTTTCTCCGATACACTCAATACAAATGTTACGTTATACTGGTTGCAGTATCAATTTTACTTTTATCATTTAGTTTTCAAATAGGTAGCGAAAACTCCTCAGTGGAGTTACACAAAATAAATTCTACATCTAAAATACTCACACACTTGTTCTAAGTGCATCAGAAAAGGAAGCTACTAGTTGAGATCCCATACCTAATCCATGTAATACAAGTCCTGATATGGTCATCCATAATGTACTGAAACGAAGATTCAAGTTGTAAATTAACCATGAAATAACATTTCATTAACGTGTTCAATTAACAGTTTGTTTTGAAATATTCACCATCAGATGTCCAAATGATCTAGTATATTATTAATTGATTTCATTTAACTTTTCGTGGCGAAGCACCTGCCAATCTAACTGGAATGCATTGAAGTGAAAAGGTATATTAATTGGAAGAGTATTTTTGTAAATAATTTAAATTCAGAATTATATATTCTAACTTCTACTGTATATTTTGAAACTATATACAAAAACTATCACAATGATATCTTTATATTATATATAATCAATATAAAATATTTTTCAATGTCTCGGGAGATGTATTAACAAAAACTATATAAATATGTGTATTAACATACAAATACAGGAAAATCCACTATTCCAAAATTATCTAAAATTGTCAAAATAAAGGATCAAATAAAAATAATTTGGGGTGAATAATTTTTGTTATGTTTTTCTGTGTTCCGAGTACAAATGATTAATGGTAACAACATGTTGATTATTCCTGTTTTATTTTGGATACTTCAAAGCTTACTGCGAGTTTATTTGTTCAAGGTTTTATCTTATTTGGTGAGTTAACTTTTAATCTTGTGATATATTTGAATCTGAATTCAATACATTTCTGAAGAGGTCTAGAGACCGAAAAAGCAGCTATCAAATGTTGAAGTTCTCGTTCAATTATTTTTATTTGATCCTTTATTTTGAGAATTTTAGATAATTTTGGAATAGTGGATTTTGTATGTTAATATACATACTTATATATTATATATAGTTTTTTCTAATTCATTCTATTAATACGTTTCATGTCGGGATTTAAAAAGGTTTTTTCCGAGGCGTTGAAAAATATTTTATGTTTATTATATATAAAGAAAACAATTTGATAGTTTTTGTATATCGTTTCAATATATATTGTAGAAGGTTTTCTAATTCTGAATTTAAAGTCATTTGAAATTACGTCTATTAAGTATTGACTCACAATGAAATTAATTGAAAATATTAATCAGAATGATTCTGTAAAACCTCTAAGAAATTTCTTCTCAAAAAATTTTTTGAAAAAAATATCCATTATCGTATTCTACTATTATTATTATATTCGGATAGCGTGATAGTAAAAGGAATCACGAATATTATCCTTCCATTGGTTGGGACGAAATTTCGGAAGAAACAATCTGCATTTATTCAAAGAATATTAATCTATCAAAGTAATGAACTCCCATTTTTGGTGTAAGATATTATTATGAGTATAAATAAGTTCTTGCAGTTTTGATAACAGATGTCGCTCATAGTGTAGTATTCCATCTGGCTACAACTTAATTTTTAAGTGCCATCAGTAGGCTTTCTTTTCAAAATCTGTTATTTTGCTAAAGTCTAAACAATATAGTTTCTATGTGCTCTGTAAATGTCAACTTTTGGTACTGAATAATATTTATTTGCGGGAAGTTTTACTTCCTTACTTCAATATGAAAGAAAATGCTGCCGAAAGACATTGTATTTTAGTGGTTACCATGCTCATGCTGAACGAAACTGTCAATGGTTTGTTGGCACGATTTAAAAGTGGCAATTTTGATAAAGAACGACACGAAGTGCCTTCAAAGTTAAAGGATGAAGAATTAGAGGCAAGACCCGATGAAGATCCATTACAAACGTAAGAGGAACTCTTAGAAGCACTTAAGGTCACTCACCTAGCCATTTGCCATCGTTTAAAAGCAATGGGAATGACCCGAAAAGTATGAACTGAAGCCAAGAGACGTCGAATGCCACTTTTTCACGTGTGAACAACTGTCCAACGGTAAAAAAGGAGTTTTTACATCGAATTGTGACTGGCGATGAAAAGTGAGTCCACTACGATGATCCAGTAAGTCGGACAACCTCAACATTATTTGTCGAGCTCAATATTAATTCCGAGAAGATCATGCAGTGTATTTGGTGAGACCAGCTGGGTGTGGTGTATTATGAGCTGCTACAATCGAACGAAAAGTACACAAGGGACGAAAATTGATGCATTTGAGCCAAGCATTGCGAGGAAAACGGCCGCAATACGCCGACAGACATGAAAAAGTTATTGACAATGCTTGACAATGCACGGTCACATGTCCCGTCGATCGTTAGAATAACGTACAGCTCAGAAATTGTTCCTTCCGGCGACCATCTCTTCGGATCGATGCAACATGGCTTCGCTGACCAGCACTTCTTCAATTACCATGAAGTCAAAAATGGATCGATGCATGAATAGCTACCAAAGAGCGGGCATTTCTTCGTGATGGAATCCGTCAATTGTCAGAAAGATGGAAAAAAGTAATGGCTAGTGACAGACAATACTTTAAAATTTGTATGTATAATCAATTCTTCACAATAAAGCTGGAATTTTGGAAAAAACAGCACGAACTTATTGATATCCTTATTACCAAAAAAATTTAAGTGATTATTGTTTCTGTTTGTAATACTTCTAAAATTTGTACTTATATTTTGATGAACTATTCTGTGTATATTCTGCTTCAAGTATTAAAAATATGCGAGAACAGACAACTTACGTTTCATAAGGGATGAAGGGCGCTGGCCCAATCAAACAAAAACCTCCTGCAACGAAAAGGCAACCCAGTATTGTGACATGTTTTGGATGGAGTCGAGAATCGCAGAGCCATCCGAATACTGTTGAAGTTAGAGCGTAAGTTCCACCATTGATGACGAACATCACACCCAGTATCATCGGAGACAACATAAACTGTCGGAGATGGGGTTCTAAGGTAGCTTGTAGGAATCCAATCGACATACTTGTTACTATGATACTAGAGGTAGCTAGTAGGACTCCAGGAATCTTCAGAAGAGTAGTCATTGATTCTGTGGAAGATGCGGAGTTTATTAGCAAATGCCCACAAACTATTATATATTCATCAAAAAACCGTAAATTAGGATTCATATTATGTCCTTTCATTATATATTAACAATGTTCCTCAAGAAAGCCCATGAGGGGATGTTAGTAGCATGTTCCTGTCGAGATTAACACATATAAATTTGCGAAGGAACTTTTGGAAGTGCCTTAAGTCAAAAAAAATTTCGTTATTGATTATCTGTCAGTTTCTACTTTCCTCCCGGACATTCATTAGCGGATTTTTTCCTCAGTTCAGAAAACGTTCTGGTACTACAAAGGGGTTAGAGCTTTTTCTAGCTAGTGGATATACTTTCTTGTTTCTCACGATTCCTCAATGTCTGATAATCAAGACCAAGGAATTCCAATTTTTGTTATCAGTTCATCGATCTCATCTGGCATGAGGCCCTTCTGAATAAGCTATCTTCAAATGATTTTCCTGGGAGTCTCTACGATTGGATAAAGAGTTTTCTCACCGACGGGAACATTCATATGATCGTGGAAGGTGTCAGTTCATATGGTTTCAATGCTGGAGTGGGCCAAGGCTCAGTTTTGTCGCCCATTCTCCTCCTGATCCATATAAACGATATACTTAGTACGAGCAAGAACCACACTGCGATCTTAGCAGATGATAGCACGCTGATGTCTCCTTTCACTAGTGATAAACATTTGAGCATCACCTACATAGATGCCTACAAATAGATTACCTGAACGAAGGTGGAATTCGTGCAATTCAATGTCTTGAAAAGCCAAACAACAACTTTTTCTCGAAAAATTATTTCGTGACTTCTGACTTGATGATGGAAAACCAGGTGCCTCAGCCAAATGATCCCATGCATCTCCTTGGCGTGACTCTTCAAATCTTCGGTCTGCTGCAAAAAAGCTGGGATATTTGTTCAAGACTAGGAAATATTTCTCTGCAGATCAGGTTCTTTTACTGTATAAAGCCCAGATCAGACAGGACTCGAATACAACACCCACAAGCGGAAGTCAGGATGAATTTTTTTTCCTGAGTGGAATGTACTACGTCAACTAAAGATGACTGAAACGGTGAAGAAGCAAATTTTTCAGTAATAATTCAACCATATAAGAATTTCCCCAAGGTGTATGCACACGTTTGGACGGATGTTACTTGAAGTTCGAAAATCTTGAATAATCTAAATTTCAGTGATGTCAAAGTGTGAAATTTTACCATATAGAAAAACATCGTGGTTGTGGTTTATCACTAAAACGCAGCTTAGAAGACTAGACTATCCAAATTTAATTGATTGATGCCTTCGCTGTAAAATTGATTCAGCTACCAAATAATCTAAAAATGCCGCTTGAAAATGTACTGCTGGTCAAATTGTAATTCTTCGTTCTACCGTCATTACGATGGAAAAGAAACGATATTCAAAATTGAAAGATAAGATTAATTTTTTTTTTTTTTTAATGAACGAGTTTATTTATATTATTTCTAACGAATTAGGGCGAGAACACCTAGACAAATACTGGTAATGTCAGATAACTTCATTACAAACATCTTAATTGAAATGAAATGGATCTGCAAGAAAACTACCTGTAAAGAGATTAAAGTGACAAAAATAAACCGTATCAGTTTTCCGAAAAACATACTCACGTTGTTTTCCTCTGTCCACCCCATCGTCTTCATACCTAGGCAAAACAAATGCGGTTAAAATAGCAGAAGCAAATAGTGCTGATCCCATTACTGCAAATGGTAAGGTGTAACCACCCATTTGGTATAAGGCGCCCCCAACTGTTGGACCAACAATTAATCCAAAACCGAAACAAGTTTCCAAAGATGCCTGCAAATAAAAGATTTTGAAAAAATCTGTATCTGTATGCCTTATTTTTTTGAACGTTTCATATTCATATTAGTGATTCTTTTTTATTTGTCATCATACCTATTGACAGCGATCCTGAGTTATCTACAAAACGATTTCTTAGCACCGTGTCATTGTTAAACCAAGTTACATTAAAAATATTCGTACCTTGTTCACTGAACTGATTAGGAATTTTATGACGATGTCTCAAATATCATACGGACTTATTCTGTTAACCTCAGTACAAATTTTGATATTAATTTTTTCTCAAAAACTTTTTAAAATTAAATCAAATAAATGTCTTTGAAAAGACAGTTTAAATTTACTAGACATATTAACACTCATTACACAGCACCAAAAGAAATAGAAGAATACAAAGAAAATGCAAATTATCAATTAAACATATAAATTAAACACTTGAAAGATACAAAATTTTATTTGGTATCAATGCCTCATAAAAACAAAATTCCTTTTCAAAAATGCACAACATAACCTTAAGAATTTCTTCAAAAATAACTTCCTTCGAAAAAGTTCCTTCAAAAAAACTCCAAAAACATGTAATATATCTTCAAAAAAGCTTTTTGGAATTACAACATCGATAACTCGTCAGTTCAACTTCGTATTTAAAAAATAAAAGTAAATAATAAAAATATATCCTACCCGACTAAAACCACATTTCATCCTTTAAAAAAATTGAGAATATAGTGAATTTTTGAAGATTAAAATCCTATGTATTCTATGTTCGTCACAGAAATTACACAAGTTTGTGAAGTATTTTTAAGGATTCAGTCATATCCAAATGATACCATGTATGAGCGAAAACCCAAATAGAATCTTCATGCAATAAAATAATAAAAAGGGATTTTTTTACTTGATAGAAAGCTTATAACATTATCTCAAATATCATACCGATTTATTCTGTCCTACTCGCTACAAATTTCAATTTTAATTCCATAAAAATTTTCTCTCAAAAACTCTTTGGAATTAAATTGAATAATTAATTATATATGTGCACAAAATTGAAACTGTGTTTTCTAAGACATTCATTTTATTTAATTCTAAAGAGTTTTTGAGAAAAAAATTTATAAAAGTACAAAACCTTCTCTATATTATTTTATGACGAAGATTATACAGTTTTCATCATAAAATACAGTGAAATAAAAAAAATCAGAACAGTTATTTTCGCAGTGAATAATGTTCACTAAAAACATGAAAAACTTACAAATGTGACTGCTACATTGTCGGGGAATTCCTTTGCGATGATTGCAAAACTGGCCGTCAGAAATGCAGCATTTCCTAAAGCCTCTATTATCCTTATTGTGAAACTAAGTATTATAAACGGAGTATGTCCATATATTCTGTCAAGTAGGCTGAAAAAAAATTATATCTATTTATCGTGAAAAAAATCTTGTATTGTATAACAGAATTCTAATGCTCTAATGCCATGGGGGCGCCCCATGGGTAGTCGGAAAGAGTAGGGAAAGATTAAAAGAGCAGTCAAATTGAATATTCGTCATTATTCATAACACACAATGAGTTCTTGTGCTGAGCGATTGGCACAATAGCTTCACTTGTTAATGCATTATAAATCCTATATTCCGCGAATGATTTTCGTAAACTGTATAAGTGAATTAGAGGATAATAAAATGTATATTAAGAACCTAGTATACCAGCGAAAAAATTTTTTGTAATCAAAATGATTGTGAACCTGTCAATCGACTTTTGGCTCAGAAAGTAACTAGTGACCGAAATAAATAGATAATAGAAGGCATGAAATTGGACCTGGATATTTGTGACCATAGAAGACTAAAGAAATTATCGAAAATTTCGTAGGGTAGGGTAATAATAATTTCATTAGATAGATTGCCGTTCGCAATTCTCAGATGAGTCAATATAAAGGCAACACTGAATACGCGTCAAGGAAACATGGGTTTTATATACTGGAGCATAAAATTCATATCTAAAGGTGTTGTTTTGAAGTTCTCAATGCGATATTGTATTAGGAATGTTTTTTATAGCTTTACAAAAAATGAATATAACACATCTATCATTCCAGAAATTTCCTATTAATGAGCATTCTTCATTGGACATGATCTGTAACCTCAGAAGTGACAAGTTCCCCTGTGGAATTAATGTTAAAATAAAGGGTCTTTCAATGGGAACGCCCCATTTAAAATTTGACATTTCTCACTCATGGCAGCCACTGTTCATTTGCGACATTGACAGTTTTATTTGTCAATGTCTATTAATCATGGGATGGTACACACTCCAGCAACGTTTACAAATAATTCAAATTTATTATGAAAAATTGCCATCAGTTACTCTGACTTTACGTGCTTTTAACTCCAATTTTCGGTCTTTATAATAGTTCGGATAAAAGAACAGGTGAACGTTCAGTGAAGAAGATTGAAACAAATTTTACACTTCATGATGTTACAGTGCCAGTGAGACAAAGAAATGCAAGAAGTGAAGAGAATATTGCTGCCAACATTTTTCGATTTTTTGACGTTCACAAGAACTAGGCATCTCCCAGACGTCTTTGTGGGGAATTTTACGGGAAGTCCTAGGTTTACATCTAAACAAAATAGTTTTAACTCAAGAATTCAAATTAACAGATCATTTAAAGCGTCGCGTGGTGCTTAGAAGAAATTGTGTGAAAGAGTCAGGGAAATTTGGGTTCAACGACGCCAGCGTTTCCGTAGTGGACATTTAAATGATGTTTTGTTCCATAACTTATGGTATCCATTTTCGAATAAATAATCTGGTTTATTCACAAAACACAATGGGGCGCTGTTAATGAAAGACCCTGCAGTAAAGATAATTCTGTCAAAAGTTGAACATCACATCAACAGCAGATATGAGCGTTCATCCAATATGGAATTCAGCATAATATAACTTTCATACTTATATTACACTTAAATAAATATATCTGATTTTGTTTATCAAAATGGTAAGTTAAAAGGAGGTTCAATTTGGAGACATCTGTAGGAAATATCTGATTTTGTACTTACCCAAAGAGAATGGCGCAAACTCCAGTGGTATATATACCAGCATTGAAAGTAACTTTTGCACCAATCTTGTTGAGATGTTGACCATAAATTGGGCTAATGATAAAAACTATCAACTCGAAAACACCGAACACAAACCCATATTCAGTTGCTGAGCATCCTTTTTTCTCCGCCTGAAAACCAACTTGAGTACTATGGATTTTCAAATGTACAAATTTTTGAAATATTTGTGGTGTAAGTGCACTACAATCTTTTGATGTATTAGTATAGTAAATATGTAAGGGCTTAAAATTAGCTATTTAGATCATAAATAAAAACAAATGAATATTCTTTCAAAGTTGTGAGTTTATTAGAGAGGAGGAACTTTGAGCGAAGTGAAAACGCATCGGGTGGTCTAGAGGCTTCACTTCTTATATCAAACTTTTAAGCCTTCAATCCGAGGTCTTCATGCAAAATTGTCCTTAGAGAAGTGTGAAAGTTTTTCAGTTCTTGAGCACGACGACGAGTTGATGCTGATGGATTTTCACCCACCTTCTGGACTAAGTTTTCAGGTGTACTCACTGAATGAGAACGTGAACGGGTTGTTTTATCAAATACCTATTCAGTTTTCACGACTTAATTTATTCACAAATTGATGTTAGGGTATTTCATATCTATTGAATTTCACACGTAAATAAGGTTTTGATATTTCCTAGTTTTGCTCAAGCGTAAATCGATCAATTTCGTTAATGTCAAATATATAACTGACTTCCTGTCATAACGCAATTGACAGAATCGAAATAACCAAAACTTCGAAATGCAAACTCTAGATGGCCCAGGCTTTAGAATAATAATCGTCTTATCTTTATCGGTAAAAAGTGAAAAAGGAAAATAAATTTTAAAGTATTGTTGATATGTTTCCAAAAAGGATGCATTTTGAAAATTAAATAAGAAACCTTATATCGAGATTCTAAAATAGTTTGAAACTCAGGTTGTCCGCTACTGCGAAGTTCAACCATTGACTATTTTACTATTCAGCTCAATTTTTGTTTCAAGTTCAAGAAGTATCGTCAATGGAATTTCAATCGAACACAGTAGACCACCTGGTATGAAAAGCTTAATAGCATGCAACAGCTATCGGGTGTTTTTTTTAAAGTGATAGAACTTTCGATAGGGATAACTGTGATTTGACATAAGGTAGAAGCCATGTTGTTTTGACATTTCTGTTCAGTAAGCATTGACAAATTATCATGGAAAGACTCAAGCCACAACAACGTTTACAAATTGTTGAAAGTTATTTTCAAAATCAGTGTTCTGTTCGCCAAACTCATAGAGCACTTCGTGAAATTTATGGTTTACATAATCATCCACCAGAGCAGCTTTTTGTCGTACTATCGATATATTTCGGACAACATTTTCTCTACTCGATACAACAACAACAAGAGCAAGACAAAGAACTGTACGTACAGAAGAAAATAACGCTGCTGTAAGCCATAGTGTTAATGATTATCCAGATTTGTCTATTCGTCGACGTTCACAACAAGTTGGACTCTGTGCATCCACCACATGGAAAATTTTGCGTAAAGATCTTGGCTTACACCCAAACAAGATCCAACTGGTTCAAGAACTAAAGCCACTTGACCATAATAAGCATCGTTTGTTTGCTGATTGGGCCCTAGAACAGCTTGAAGTTGATCCACATTTTTATCGTACAATTGTGTTTAGTGATGAAGCTCATTTCTGGTTGAACGGCTATGTAAACAAGCAAAATTGGAGTGAAAACAATCCTCAAGAAGTAGGTTCCATTGGATGCTGAAAAATGCACTGTATGGTGTGCTTTACACGCTGGAGGCATCATCGGTCCATATTTCTTTAAAAACGATGCTGGAGCTAATGTAACAGTGAATGGTGTTCGTTACAGATCGATGATCAATGATTATTTGTTTCAAAATTTGAATGGTATCGACCCAGAAGTGTTTAGGTTCCAATAAGATGGTGGTGCTACACCTCATGCTGATACCGTAATTATTGATTTATTGAAAAAAAGATCTGGCGATAACATTATATCGTGAAATGGTCCAATTAATTGGCCTCCAAGATCATGCGACATAACTGCACTGGATTATTTTCTTTGCAGTTTTATCAAGTCATTTGTTTACGCTGGTAAACCAAAAACAATAGACACTTTGGAAGCCAACATAACTCCTGTTATTGATCAAATAAGGCCTGAATTACTCGAAAAAGTGGTCCAAAATTGGTCTGGTCGAATGCGGTTCCTCAGAGCTAGTTGTGGTGGACATATGCCGGAAATTATTTTTGAAACATAAATGTCATAAAATTATCTTTCAAATAAAGGAGAAACTTGGCTTCAATCTTAATTTAAATATGTTTTATTTCAATTTAAAGTTCTATCACTCTAAAAAAAACAACCGATATGAAAGCAAAGCTTGGCCAACCAGAGATTCAGAAGATTTAACCTTAGGTCCTTACAGTTATAGCTATGGAACCGTAGATGGAGAACAATGGAATGAAAATGAGCAATCGTATCTACAGGCTGTAGCCTGAGAACTATGTGTACAGACCTACCTCATTTCAATATACCGATAAATTACATCAGAGAATTATAAACATTATGTACTATACCTCTTTGGTTTGATTACTAAACTGATTCCAAATGTTCAACAGAAAGTTTGATTCATGGACCGACATTTACTAGTATTGTACAGAATAAATCTGGTGTTAGTATATTTATGCATCTAAATCTAACCCTTGTTATTTGAGTTTTCTTTGTCATATTCATCAAAAGCAAAAGCAATACGCTTCTCCTTAACACAAAACATTTTCATTGATTCGTTGAAACAATGATGAAACCGCGACCACAAATTGCGAAAGTTTAAAAAGTAATGACTATTGTTTCCAATCAAATCGCAAAAATAATTGAACACTATACTAAGATTGAAAAAATTTCTGAAATGATATCATACTACTCAGATCCGCTATTCAGAAACAGCTTTAGACGTAAGTAGAATTTAAGTGGTCATGTAGGATTCTCATCAAAAAAATGACAGGTCTGAAAGTTTTTGAAAGATTATATGACTACTTGCCGTAAAATTGGCGTGGTTCTACCCAATTGCAGGCAATCTAACCAACGGGCGAAAATGTCAGTACTGGATCTGTGTCATCTTTAAGGGGAAGGAGACGACGAGTTCGTGGTTTTTAAAGGTTACAAAATCAATGAATGACGATAAATAATAAGGAAAATTGATACATTTCAACGCGTCGACGATGAACCTTAAAATATTGAAAACGTGTTGCAATGTTTATCCTACTACAAAGACCCATTGATATATCTCGAGTTTAATCGTTACTGAATTTATTTATTTCATATTTTTCGTTGTGAGTATTGCAGCAATTTGAATTAAATCAGATCGAATCGTTGCTCGACAATGTCTAGACAAAAATTAGAGATATGGTCCTTTAGACTCATGTCTTATATCAGATAATCGTTATCTCCATTGAATGCTTCATTAAAACTACACAAAACAAACTCAAAATCTCATAAGGGCGAGGACTGTCGTTATAATTATCCAATAGAAAAGATTCATGGACGATTTTGTTTCAGTGAGGTTTATAAAAAACCTCATAAACTTTGAAGCTGGTAAATTGGGGTCTCATGATTGAAATGTTGTACAAGGTTGTTCGGAAAGTAATTTCGTTTTTTCCCGACAGAGGATTTAATTGTATTTTTTCGAACCCATTTTAACACTATATCCGCATAATCATTATATGTTTTGAGAGCTGATATAGCACGGCTTGTGTGTGAAAAAGTTCAATTAATTCTACGCAGCAGTTTTTGATTGGTGTCTTTTTAAATATGAGGAGCAATAAGCAGCATTTTCGTAATATTTTACTTTTTTACTATAGAAAAGGTGAAAATGCTGTTCAAGCCAGAAAGAAATTAGCCGATGTGTATGGAAAATATATGTTGACAGTACGCCAGTGCCAGAACTGGTTTGCAAAATTTCGATCCGGAAATTTTGATGTCGAAGATGCACCACGTTTGGGAAGGCCGGTTGAAGCTGATGAAGACATGATAAAGGCATAAGTTGATGGAAATCAGCGAATAATAACAAGTGAGATCGGCGAGAGGTTAAATTCATGGAATTAAACTATTTATGGCCACTTGATAGGCCTGGGTTTAAACTCTGAGCGAGATATATAGGTTCCCCATGTTTTCACGGAGAGAAATTTGTGTCGTCTCGTTGACGTCTGAGATTCGCTTCTCAAACGTCACGAAAATGATCCATTTTTGAAGCGCATCATTACTGGGGACGAAAAATGGCTTGTATATAACAATGTAAAACGCAAGAGATCATGGAGCAAAAAAGATGAACCGACTCAAAGCATTTCGTAAGCAATTCATCAAAAAAAGGTGATGCTGTCTGTTTGGTGGGATTTTGAAGGCATCGTTTTTCCTGAGCTTTTACCGAATAACACAACAATTAATTCGGAAGTCTATTGTCAACAGCTGGACAAACTGAATGATGCACTTCAACAGAAAAAGACAGAATTATTCAAAGGTGTATTGTCCTCCTAGATAATGTGAGACCTCATACAAGTTTGGTCACTCGCCAAAAGCTTTTATAGCTTTATAGCACACCCACCATATTCTCCATATCTGGCGCCTTCGGATTATTATTTGTTTCGGTCATTGCAAAATTTTTGGACGGTAAAAACTTTACTTCAAATGAAGAGGTTAAAAATCACCCGGATCAGTTTTTTGCCAGTAAAGACCAACAATTTTATGAACGTGGAATCATGCTACTACAAGAAAGATGGCAAGAGGTGTTGACCAGAATGATATAATTTAATAAAATCTTTATTCAATATACGAAGGCTGTCTTTCATTTTCCTAAAGAAAAAGCGGAATTACTTTCCGAAAACCCAATATGTATTGCCGAATAAAAGATATAGAAATAGTTATGAGTTTGTATGGAGTAAAAAATAACACTATATAATCTCTTCCCCTTAAAACATTTCAAGGTCGTTTGCGATGTTATTAAAGTTCAAAATCCGTTTGACAGAAAAATTTAAAACTTTATGCAGTTTGTTGTATATCAATTTTTCATTACTGATAAATTAATGTAAGTATGGCGGAAACATCATATTTTACCTTGAATTTCAATTGAATCATTTTGCAGTAATTAAGAATTATAATTGCAAATTTTAAGTAATACGAAAATTGCTTCAGTTTCATTTATAATTGAAAGATGTAGTCGAGAATTAATTTTGATTAGCATTGACCGGAACAAATTATCAATGAGTACTTGTCCAAAATAAAAGAAATTTAAACACATAAGTGGAGTTCAAGCTTTAGGGAACTGCGAAATGTTGTTCAAGATAAATTATACAAGAAGATAAGCGGTTCCAATGTGTTATTTTTCGAATACAATATTATGATAAAATGAAGTACAAATAAATTTCGGATGATTTATTTCGATTAACCATTATATGAATTATAAACATATCTAATCATCTGATGGTGTTTGATGAGACACATAATTATTTCCGTTGTATTTGTGGGATCGAAGATCCACACAGAGATACAACTCATATCTTGAAAGTCGTATTAGAAATGAACATCTACAGATTTGATACGAAAAAGTTCAAATTATAAGTCATTCCCAACAAAAATATTGATTATTTCAATCTGTACAGACTGAAGTCAATAGTGTTGAGTAAATATTATGTTAGTTATAACAGGAATAGGACGGCAGTAATGGACGACTTACTTGGACTAAGCCAACGTTTTGTCTATATATTTAGACTTAACCAAGGCTACAGAAAAAGAAAACAAATAGGTATAAGTCTACAGAAATCATCTATAATTAAATTGTTAACAAATTAATAACAACGATCCTACCTAGTTCATTAAATCGAAAAAAAAGAACGGTTACAGAGAATATTCTCTCTACCTATCTGATGAGTTCAGGTGGTGTAAGTCGTAACGAAACACCGCCTCCCGAATTAAGAGTTTGAAGCTCCCTCATAACACCCGTATCCATCAGAGCTCCAATACTTTCATATATTCGCATATATATTATATATTTTTGGATGATAAATATTTATAAAACCAGAAATTTTATTATAATGTGACTAATATATGTGTTATAGTACCTTTTAAGCCCAAAAAACAGATATTTCTCAGATGATTCTAATAAAGTGAGCAAGGACTGTACAAAAGGAATTGCTTGAAGTTTATTTCAGCCACTGTTTATATTCTGATAATTCATATTAATGGTACCATATCTCTGTTTAAGTTTCAGCACTATCACAAATTACCTTCCTTCGCTATGATAACTTTATGAAGGAATTTTCGGTGAAATTAGTTTTAATGTTTCATCAGACCGTTCTTATAATTATTTTAAGAACGCGTCAGAATTCAATTAGCGGAAAGTTTCTGCAGAACGCAAATATTGATAAAGAGGTCCATTTGGGGCATTGAAAAAAATGATTGGTATCAGCTTTTTTGAAATAAGTAATAAAGTTTTGTTTCTATCTGAATTAAAGTCTGATTCGTCTCAATTAAAATAGGTCTGAGTATTCGTCTCAAATCTCCGATTTAACAGGAATTGCTATCCTTGAAAACAGCCCAGTAATAAATTGCATTTCGGATTCTGTTTTATAGTAAAGATTATGATATTTGGTGTTATAGTAATGTGAACAATCTATTCGAATACGTTTCAAATATATATATATATATATATATATATATATACTACTCTGCCAAGAAAGTACCGGGAATTTTCATTTAAAACAACAGTTTTATATTTATTCGTCAAAATTTATTGGGTCGCCTTCAAAATAGGCTCCATTTGCTCCAATACATCTATGCCAACGGCACTTCCAATTATCGAAACATTTTTTATAGGCGCTTTCCGGGATGGACTTTAGCTCTCGCGCCGAATTTTGTTTTATGGCTTCAATCGACTCAAAACGGGTGCCACGAAGGGGCAATTTTAGTTTTGGGAAGAGGAAAAAGTCGCAGGGAGCCAAATCCGGCGAATACGGTGGTTGCTGAAGCACGTTTGTTGAGTTTTTGGCGAGAAAGTCAGTCACAATCGTAGCTCGGTGAGAAGGCGCGTTATCGTCATGCAAAATCCATGAGTTGTTCGCCCACAAATTTGGCCGCTTCTTACGGATACGCTCACGCAAACGTTTCATAACGCCTAGGTAATACTCCTTGTTTACCGTCTGACCCTCTGGAACGAATTCGTAGTGCACCACGCCACGGATATCGAAGAAAACAATGAGCATCACCTTCATTTTCGAGCGGCTTTGGCGTGGTTTTTTCGGTTTCGGCTCATTTTTTGCCACCCATTCCGATGATTGCTGGCTTGTTTGCATATCGTACTCGTAGACCCAGGTCTCATCACCAGTTATAATGCGTTCCATGAATGTAGAATCGGAATTACAACGATCCAGCATGTCTGAAGCAACCTGTTCGCGATGACGTTTTTGAAGAAAATTCAGGTCTTTCGGTACGAGTCGTGCGGCCACCTTTCTCATGCCCAAAATATCAATCAAAATCGTACGTGCGGACTCGTGGGATATCTTAAGATCATGTGCTATCTGTACCACTGATATGCACGAGTTTTTGATAGAGCATTATCACCAAAGGCCTTTTGCAACATTTTCAATGCATCGGCACACGAAAATTCATTTGCAACACAAAACTTTAAACAAATTCTTTGCTCAACGTAATCACCCATAGTAAAAATCGGCTGACATCGACTGACTTAATCAGCTGTTGCAAACACACTAGTTGACAGTTCCCGCTCAAGCTTGGCATAGTAATTAAGGACAGTGGTACCAACCTAGGAAAAAAAATGTTACCTGCCTCATTGCCCCGCCAGATTTAAATCGATAATTCCCGGTACTTTCTTGACAGAATGTATATATATTTTCTTCTTCATCCATTGCAGTTTGTTGTGATCCTATGTTTTCTGTTCGAGAGTAATAACTAAGTGTTCTTTGAAAATATATATTTGAATAAACTATTATTGTTGCCATTTTGAAGAACCAAAACATTTATTAGCAATAAATAGAAAAAATTGTGAGCAATAATTTTTATATGGATTATATTACGAGTATCATACTTGTATCTTTTAATACGGTAGTCTATTTCGATAGCAAAGTAACAAAGGAAATATTGTTTGATTGATTTGGTCTTTACTTGGTGGATACTCATTTCAATTAAAAAATATAGTGCATCTAGAACGTATCTAGAAAAAACAAAGCTCAATTGTAATTATTTAGTATATATTTTTATTTTCTTGACTTAGAAAATTATAACAAAATATTTATCTCATTTGCTTATACAACTTCCATTTAACTATAAACACTTGACTTAACGCCGAGGTATCCTCCAAACTAGATCACCTCCATAATCCTTGGTGATGGTAGTCTAGGACTGTAAAACTGACTGAATTAAATCATGTTTATTAAGTGGCGCTCGTTCAACTTCAATCTTCATTAGTCTCCATTTGTTTCAATGGAACTAAGATCTGGTGAAGCTGCTGGCCATGAAATGGTTGTCACTTGGTGTTCTTGCATCCAAGCTTGAGTTTCGGCCGAAGTATAGCATCTTGCATTATCCTACTGAAAACGCCACCCCTCTGGATATAAAGCATGTGTCGTTTCAAGGAGAGAATCCTTAAGAATGTAACAATACTTTTCACTATTAATGGTACCATCAACTTATAGATAGGCGTAGCACCACGCTGAGATATTGCTCCCCAAACCATTATTTTGGTGGGAAATTTGAACGGTAACAGGTTGTTTTGATAGAATTTTTGAGTGATTTCCACCAAGTTGGAAACAACCTTCATCAGATATAAAGACAATATTAAAAGTATATTCTTGAAAACGTTGACAAAATTGTATCGTTCGTTCTTTTTGTAAAGTTGTCATTATAGGGATTGTTTTGGTTTCCTTGATATGTAGCCTTGTTTTTTCAGTGACATACGGACGGTTTCTGGACATACTTTTATGTTTCGTTGATTTCCAAATCTGTTAGCCAATTTGAGAAACCTGAGGCGCGGATTGTGTCTTCCTAAAGCCAATAAAGCGTTTAAAAGGTTTCCTTTAATCTTACGCAGTGGTCTTCCAAAAACTAGTCTGAGCCTCATATCCATGTCATTTTCTCCTCTTTATTGTCTCATATACAGCACTTTTTCCCAGTTCAGTCAATTTCACAAATTTTTTAACGTTACGAAAACCTTTTCTATACACATATTCTACCTGTTTTCTTTTTCCTAGTTGCTACATTATTTTATAAATTGTGCCTGCTAACAATCAACAATATTTGACAAATAGTGGTGCCATGCAACTTTGGCCATAGCCGACTATCTGCACAACCTATTTTATACATTACTTTTGTCTTAGAATGTTACAAAAAAGAAGTATATCAAAATTGTGAAAAATAATATATTCCGGATACTTTCTAGACGGACTATATATAAAAGAGTGTATTTTAATTTCCACAAAAATGTTTAATACAACAATTATTTCACCACGATGTGGCTTCTTCAGGTATCCACATTCAACTGACTCAAGTAGACAGATAAAAAACGCCTGAATGCTAATATTCAGGCGTTTGTTTGCTATTTACGGGACAGACTATCTAATTTGTTAGTAGTACTAACGTAGTAATAAATGATTACATAACTCAAATGGTTGAACAATATACTACAGTTTGTTCCTAAAAAAATTATTTATTTAATTGATTAATTTGAATTATTTTTGACCGTCGAGTTGATTTCAAATGATTTGAGTATTTCCCGATGAGAAAGAGGTCTAGCCATTTCTTAGCACAATATGAACCATTGTGTACATTTCTCAAATAATTCATGTGGAATATAGTTGAATTTACTTACCTCTTGTGGATAAAAAGGAGCTTGAAGGGAAACACATATAGCATTACAAAAATCAGCAATACCAATAACAATTAACGTCAACCATTGTCGTTTAGTGAAGTCAGCCATCTTAAGTCTCTAATCACAATTAAACACACGAAAATAAAATTGGCAGTCACTGGGCACAAATAATTTCAAGTTAAAAATTAACACCGCATAAAGAAATTCGATAATTCCATGTATATGAGGTAATTGTTATAGAAAAATTTTCGGTTGATCATAGTGAACGTACAACAGTTGCATCTTCGGATGGATTATTTCAGATGACTGAAAAAAATTCATCTGGTCAACTCTTATCGCATTGTTGAGATTACTGCGAATTCAAAGTCGATTTTCTTAGGTCTGTACAGAAGTGAGAGGGGTGGAGTTCAAAGATTACATGAGTTCATGATTTGTTATTAAGAGATAAAACTTATTGTCGCCAGCATGAAGCAACATCTTGGAATTCTTGCTAGATTCTTTTTACTGAATAGTGACTAAAGTGTCGAATATTTGTTTTGGTTATTCAATCTGTAAGAGGAGAGTAGAGGGTAAAACAATCTAAAGTTTCCTGTCTTGATTGAATGATTTGTTATCAGCATTTTAGAAACCCGCTTAGAGTGCACCAGAAAATTATTATATGACAGAAATTAAAAAGACTTAAAAAACCTAAGGTTTCTTTTTGAAAAAATATCTCGAATATTAATTCATTTTTTTCTGAAAACTTCTACAAATTCAATCTAAAATATCTTTCAAAAATTTTTAAAAATTAAATTAAATGTCTTAAAAATATTGTTTCTTTTTTAGTCATATAGAAATATCAACACATAAATGCGGCAGTCGACCGATACAGAATCAAAAGAAAATATGAAATTTTGACCGCGATTAATTATATAGTCCGTCTAGAAATTATCCGGAATTTATTATTTTTCATAATTTTAAGATACTTCTTCTTTTTAACATTCTACGACAAAAGTAATGTGTAAAATAGGTTGTACAGATAGTCGGCTACGGCCAAAGTTGAATGGCAACACTATTTGTCAAATATTGTTGATTGGTATACAATTTATGAATAATGTCCCAACTAGAAAAAAGAAAACAGTTAGAATATTTGTATATGAAGGGTTTTCGAAAAGTTAAAAAATTAGTGCAATTGTCTGAACTGAGAAAAAATGCTGTATATGAGACCATAAAGAGGATAAAAATGGCATGGATATGAGGCAAAGACCAGTTTCAGGAAGACAGCGTAAGATTAAAGGAAACAATTCAAACGCTTTATTAGCCTTAGGACCACACAACCCGCGGCTGGGGTTTTTCAAATGGGCTAACAGGTTTGGAAATCAACGAAACATAAAAGTATGTCCAGAAACCGTCCGTACGTCATTCAAAAGACGAGGCTACATATCAAGGAAACCAAAAAAAAAAGGATAGAATTTTGTCTACGTTTTCAAGGAGATAATTTTATTAATGTCTTTATATCTAATGAAAGTTGTTTTCAACTTGGTGAAAATCACATAAAAATCCTATCAAAACAACCTGTTACCGTCCAAATTTCCAAATTTCTCACCAAAATAATGCTTTGGAGAGCAGTACCTCAGCGTGGTGCTACGCCTCTCCGTATAGTTGATGGAACCATTAATAGTGAAAAGTATTGTGCCATTCTAAACGATTTCAGCAAGATAATGCAAGATGCCATACTTCGGCCTGTAATCAAGCTTGGATGCAAGAACACCAAGTGACAACCATTTCATGGCCAGTTGTTCACCAGATCTTGGTCCCATTGAAAACATATGAGGGCTAATGAAGTTGAACTAGCAGCGCCACGCCAAGATGATATAATTCAGACAGTTTTACAGTTCCTGGACTACAATCACCGAAAATTATGGAGGTGATCTAGATTCGGGTGTACCTCGACTTTTAGTCAAGTGTTTACAGTTAAATGGAGGTTGTATAAGTGAATAAGATGAATAATTCGTAATAATATTCTAATTCAAGAATTAAAAATATATACTATATAAGGAAGTCATTTGAGAGCATAACGATATTCGAAACAATTGACAGGAATATTCGAAATGAGCAGGATTAATTTATATTCAAAGGAAATATCGTGAAGGTCCAAAATCAACACCAATCCAGAATTATATTCATTCTCGATATCTATCTGAAATTTAGTTTACTCGCAGAAACAAATACAAAAATGGTGAGGAAAGGATACAGTTGGAAGTAAATATCAATCTTTTTTTACTAGGAGAAATACACGGTTTGCGTTTTTGATCGGCTAAAAATAAAAAACTAATGAATATGATTTCCAAGTTATGAGTTTATCAGAAAGGACGAACCTTGAGCAACCCAATTTTTCAGTACATTGTCGTTTGTTTGGGACTCAAACTCATGAGTGGCAAATTCGATTTCGTGTTACAAGGTATCAATCGCTTCTAGATGGTAACATAATCGTCCATCAGAGCAGCTGATTCGTCGAACTATCGATAGATTTCGGACAAAATTTTCTCTGCTCGATACAACAACAACAAGATAAAGAGCTGCACGTACAGAAGGAAATATCGCTGGTCTGAGTCATTGTGTTAATGATGATCCAGATTTGTCTATTCGTCGACGTTCACAATAGGTTGGACTCTGTGCATCCACCACAGGGAATATTTTGCGTAAAGATCTTGGTCAACACCCATACAACATCCAACTGGTTTAAGAACTAGAGCCACTTGACCATAATAAGCGTCGTTTGTTTGCTGATTGCGCCCTAGAACAGCTTGAAGTTGATCCACTTTTTTATCGGAAAATTGTATTTAATGATGAAGCTCATTTCTGGTTGAACGGCTATGTAAACAAGCAAAATTGCCATATATGGAGTGAAAACAATCCTCAAGAAGTTCTGCAGGTTCCATTGAATCCTGAAAATGCATTTTATGGTGTGCTTTACACACTGAAGGCATCATCGGTCCATATATCTTTAAAAACGATGCTGGAGCTAATGTTACAGTGAATGGTGCTCGTTACAGATCGATGATCCATAATTAATTGTTTTAAAGTTTGAGTAATATCGACCCAGAAGTCTTTTGGTTTCAACAAGATGGTGCTACACCTCATGCTGCTACCGTAACAATTGATGTATTGAAATAAAGATTTGGCGATAACATTATTTCGAGAAATGATCCAATTAACTGGCCTCCAAGATCATGCGGCATACCTCCACTGGATTATTTTCTTTGGGATTATGTCAAGTCATTGGTTTATGCTGATAAACCAGAGACAATAGACGCTTTGGAACCCAACATAAGTCGTGTTATTGATGAAATAAGGCCTGAATTACTAGAAAAAGTGGTTCAAAATTGGTCTGGTCGAATGCGGTTCCTGAGAGCTAGTCGGTGTAGGCATATGCCAGAAATTATTTTCAAAACATAAATGTCATAAAATTATCTTTCAAATAAAAAAAAATTTGCTCTCTATCTTAATTTTAATGTGTTTTATTTCACATTAAAGTTCTATCACTCAAAAAAAAACACCCGATATTTAACAGAGGAGAGTTATTTAGGTCCAATTATCCGTTGCGTTTTGTAATCACCGCAGTTTAACTCATAAACTCCCATTTTATCATCTCCATGTGTAATGTCTCTATTATTTTCAATGAATTTACTGAGGCTTGAATCAGTTTTGAATGAAGTTCTTCAATCTTACTTATTTTTTAGGTATGTGGCAATTTCCTCAGAAATACCTCTAGTATTTCTCTGAAATATACTGAAGGTATTTCAGAGAAAATTGCTACATATAATTAATTGTAACATCAGTGAAAGTTATTAGACGAAAAAAACTACTGTCATCTTAATTTCAATCGGTTATTGCATTATTGCCAACCTTACAAATAAGAAATTTTGTTCAAACACAATACATCTCAAAATGATTCTAGTTTAAACTAAAAATTATAGTATCTATTGTGAAAAGAAAGAACAGATGTAGAAGAGCCTGGAATCAATTTATTCATTTCAGCTACAGGTTGTTTTAATATGTTTATATGATAAGCAAACGCATACAGTTTCTTTCGCTAATTCTTGTCGAAGTTATTTTCTGCTCAGATCGATATTTGAAATTTCACTTGATATCATTTTTTGTTTTTGATCGAAGATCAATTCCAGTTCTCTTCGATGCTGAATTATTTTTCAGAACTTTTTTCGTTACATCTAAATATATGTACACTCCACTTGACTTGTATTTTCTAGACTGTTGGAATTGATAACCATAAATTCATGACAATCTTCGACCTCTAGTCGAACTATAAGTCCCGTTCTATAAATCTATTGAATTATTGTATAAATCAGTCGTTGTATCAAAATTATTTCTTCGGACATCTCATCACGCATCTGGTAACCAAACTTTCAAAGGAAGCCGAAGAAAAGCTGCATTCAGGTACGCCTTGAAATGTCTTGCTATAGCTGTGGTTGCTGCTGGTTTCATTTCTTTGATGATTTCTTCTGAATTGTTGTTGAGGAATTGATTCATAGCTTCACCTAAAAAATATTCAATTAGTTGTGTTACATGAAAATATTGAAAAGAAACAAAATGGTAGATATAAGAGTACAAACCGAACACTGATTATAAATGTCTAGTTCTGCTTTCGAACAAACTTATCTTACCAATTACATTTCCATGATTTATAACATCTTTTATCCTAAATCTACTCTTGCCGAATTTGAAGTCGACGAACATTTTGTCTATTCTCATGAATCTAACTCCTTCTTTATTGGTGAATTCTTTTCCGTAGATTTTAGCAGCGCCATCTATGTCCACTGAAAATGTGAAAAACTTCATAAGTAGTCATCCTATATACTGTCACTTTTCTGCTCACAGAATATCGCCCAGAAATCTCCCTTGGATCTAACTGGAAAGAGAAGAACGTTGCCATTCACGTCATATTTGCCTCTTATTTCTATCCTTGGTAACTTGACGCCTAATTCAATAGTGTAGCGGTCAACATCAGCTCTAGGAATGAAAATAAATTCACAGTACTTCATCTTGTTCTTCATAATGGTAACAATCATAATAAACAAAGTTCATTATTTTTATTATTTTATGGAAATATCTTTTTAATAATAGGAAAAATATTCCTGAAGTCCTAACTCGTACCACTTTTCCATAGCTGAATAAGATCATTTTACATTGGCAATTAGTCAATTTTATGAGTGAACGGTTAAAATGGATGCATTTTATAACATGAAAAGTACGTTGTTTACAATATTAGACATAAAATTAAGGTTAAAAATCAGTCTTCTGTTGAGTTTCGAAGTGAGTGGTTCCCTCTATGTAGATAAGAGAGTGTCTTAAGGTTGAGACAGACGCGCCGTAGTTGCAAAATCTCTCCTGTCAAATTTTGTTATATTTGTGGAGAATTTATGGTGAAACCACAAGTCAGGCCATTTTCTGAAAATGTTCAAGAAGCCTACTTCTAATATTTTGGTGTTTTAATTGGAGATCAAGACAAGCAGTGGGTTCCCCATGTGTGCTGTGTTAGTTGTAGCGTATCATTGATGCAGTGGATGAATGGGAAGAGAAAAAGCATGCCTTTGTAGTTTCTATGGTATGGCGAGAAACCACATATCATTTAGACGATTGCTATTTTTGTCTGACAAAGACTGAAGGTTATTACAAAAAGGGAAAGCACAAAATCGACCATCCAAATTTGCAGTATGTAATACGACCTGTTCCTCATAGTGCAGATTCATTAGTGCCGATAGCACCTTTAATTCCGCAAAATGTTGTTTTGAAAGATATTAGAGACAACGCATCATCAGGCAGCTTTGAAGAACAGTGCACTGACCCTACTTTTACTCCAGGTCCAAGTTTTCGGCTAATTCTTCAAAGTGAAATAAATAATTTGGTACGTGATTTGGGGTTGTCAAAGCAACAATCCGAACTTCTTGGTTCTCGTCTTAAGGAATGAAATTTATTAGGCAACGAAACGAAAATTAAGAATTTCAGGAAAAGAAAAGATCCGTTTTCTGCATTCTTCAGTATAGAAAATTGGTTGTGTTCCTCTGTACTGATATTGATGGTTCAATGCAGGAACTTGATATTGAGCATTCCCCCTCCGAGTGTCGTTTATTTATAGATTCGTCTAAATACAGTCCTTACTATGTTTTACTACCAAAAAATATAGATTACACATTTTCTTGTGACTCGAGTTTCGGGAAATGAACTATCCCATCATCAGACAACTGAAGACCTAACAGTGGTACAGTGGTATTTAAACAAAAGTGAGAAAAGTGGGAAAAATGGGATAGTTCATTTCCCGAAATTCGAGTCACAAGAAAATGTGTAATATATATTTTTTGGTAGTAAAACATAGTAATTTCTACAATTTGTTTTAATTATAATAGACTACCAAATAGTAACGGCTGAAACAATTCAGTATCTAAATACAGTCCATTCAGTGACGGTGAAAGAAAGTTATGAAAATATGCGCACCCTTTAGGATAAAATAAACTGCAACACGTATAAATATATCTATATTTATATTTATTCGTATTTATAGATATGTCGGAACTTGAAAGTTATAGGAATTTTAGTGGGACTTCTGGAAGGATTTACAGAATATTGCTATTTTCTTTGTCTATGGGACAGTCGTGCAGTAAATCAGCATTATATAACAATAATTTGGCCAGAAAGGAGAGTATTTCAACCGGGATCTCAAAATGGTAAGTTTAGACTTCTTGTAGACCCCAAAGATGTCCTTCTGCCTCCTCTTCACCTTAAACCTGGGCTGATGAAGAACTTTGGCTATGAATGAAGATGGTGATGGATTCAAATACTTAAAACAAGTCTTTCCCAAGTTAAGTGATGGCAAATTAAAGGAAGGCATTTGTGTTGGACTACAAATCAAAAAATTGTTGGACGCCGTTAATTTTACAGAGAAGCTTACCGGCAGGAACTCAAAGCATGGAACTCATTCGCTAGTGTTGTAAGAGAATTTTGGACTACAATATGAATGCAAACTACCAACAGTTTGTTAATGAACTATTAGATGCCTATAAATTTCTTGTGATTAAAAATTCATATCCTTCATTCACATCTGTCATTTTTTCCTGCAAATTTGTGAGCCTTGAGTGACGAGCAGGGTGAAAGATTCCATCCAAAATATTAAGATAATGGAAAATTCGCTATCCAAGGACGACGGGAAAAAGCCATGATGGGTGATTATTGCTGGTATTAGAAGATAGAAGATATGACCCCTCATAAATAGAAAATAAATAGAATTTAATTGATACTTTAAGTCAATATTCTCAAACTTTGTGTTTTTCTTGAATGTTAAGTAGGTGTAAAATTGTGTAAAATACATAGTGCCTATAGTAAGGGTTGAAAAATTCTGAAATCATTTTTTTCAACACTCATCAGATATTGTAACATTAAATATGGTCCTATAAATGTAACAACAAAGCATACAATTTTTTTTCATTTTCGTATTTGGATACGTCCATTCTACCATAATATGCTAATCAGCTTTATGTTACAACCAAATATCTTTTTTGACGCCCATTGTAATGGAAAACTATGTTTGAAGAAAAAATTCGAGACAAAATAATAGAGAACGATATTGTTGCAAAGTCTTCGGAATTTAAATAAAATGGAGAATTTGGAAGAAAATGATTAGTATAATCAAAATAGAGACTTCTGAGTCCGCCAGTTTCCAGAAAAACTTATTCACTGTTTTGTTGAAAGAGTTAAAGCGTGGGTCATCTTGAGTTTTCATTTTGAAGTAGTGGTTATTTCGCGTCTGGTAACACTTCTGCCATTCGTGTTTTGATAGAAAATTAGTTTGTTAATTGATATCAATGAAATGGGTCTATTTACGCTCAAAAAATCTGGGAACTTTCAAAAACTTATTTTCAGAGTTTTGAATCTTCTATCCATACTGTTAGAAATGTATGTGGAAAATTCTATTGAAATGAAATGCTCTCAGGGCAATTTGTGTAGCGAGTTCCTGAAACTAGAGTGTTAGTTGATGAAACAACCCATTCACGTTCTCGTCCAATTAGCACACCTGAAAACATTGAAGCTATAGCCCAGAATGTGGCTGAACATTCATCAACATCAACTTGTCATCGTGCTATAGAATTGAACATTTCTTGCACTTCTCTGAGGAGAATTTCGCATAAAGACCTCGTTCAACTAGTGCAAGAAGTGAAATCTCGTAACCATCGGATGCGTTTCCACTTCGCTCAATGGGCTAATGATCGCTTGGCATTTTTCCAGAAAAATCATCTTTAGTGATGAAGCACATTTTTACCTCGGAGGACTATTTTTTGTGGAGATTCGTTAAGGATAAGTGTTGCGCCGAAAAATACTACCAAGTTATTTTTCAGCATGACACATAATGAGGCGCCCGTTAACGTGCTTAGAAATACTCAATGGTGAATTCCACTCCAACCGTCGTACAGCCCAGACATCGCTCCTTTCGATTACCATCTTCAATCGATACAGCATAGCCTGGCTGACCAGTACCTCTCCAATTACAATTTTTCAATTTTGAAATCGATAAATGGATCGATGCATGGATAGAGGCGAAAGAGCCGGCTTTTTTTCGGTATGGTATCCGTCAATTGCCAGAAAGATGGGAAAAATAGTGGCAAATGAAAGAAAATACTCTGAACTTTGAATGCATAACCAATTTTTTCCAATAAAGTTTCAATTTTCTTAAAGTAATTTATTCAAGCCAAGAGCTGGTTTTGATTGTTATGTTTTATTTTATGTATCGGTTGTGTTTTTCAGACTGATAAAACTTTCGATAGGGATAACTGTGATTTGACAGAAGGTAGAAGCCATGTTGTGTTGACATTTCTGTTCAGTAAGTATTGACAAATTATCATGGGAAGACTCACGATGCAACAACGTTTACAAATTGTTGAAATTTATTTTCAAAATCAGTGTTCTATTCGCCAAAATTATGGAGCACTTCGCGAAAATTTATGGTTTACCTAATCGTCTATCAGAGCAGCTTATTCCTCGAACTATCGATAGATTTCGGACAGCATCTCTACTCGATGCAAAAAAAAACAGTAAGACAAAGAACTGTACGTACAGAAGAAAATATCGCTGCTGTAAGTCATAGTGTTAATGATGATGCAGATTTGTCTATTCGTCGACGTTCACAAGTTGGACTCTGTGCATTCACCACATAAAAATTTTGCGTAAAGACCTTGGTCCAACTGGTTCAGAAACTAGAGCCACTTGACCATAATAAGCGTCTTTTGTTTGCTGATTGGGCCTAGAACAGCTTGAAGTTGATCCACTTTTTTATCGTAAAATTGTGTTTAGTGATGGAGCTCATTTCTGGTTGAACGACTATATAAACAAGCAAAATTGCCATATATGGAGTGAAAACAATCCTCAAGAAGTTTTGCAGGTTTCATTGCATCTTGAAAATGCACTGTATGGTGTGCCTTACACGCTGGAGGCATTATCGGTCCATATTTCTTCAAAAACTATGTTGGAGCTTATGTTACAGTGAATGGTGCTCGTTACAGATCGATGATCAATAATTAGTTGTTTCAAAATTTGAATGGTATCGACCCAGAAGTCTTTTGGTTCCAAGATGGTGCTACACCTCATGCTGCTACCGTAACAATCGATTTATTGAAAGAAGGATTTGGCGACACCATTATTTCGAGAACTGGTCTAATTAATTGGCCTCCAAGATCATGCGACATAACTTCACTGGATTATTTTCTTTGTGGTTATGTCAAGTCATTGGTTTATGCTGATGAACCAGAAACAATAGACGCTTTGGAAGCCAACATAACTCGTGTTATTGATGAAATAAGGCCTGAATTACTCGAAAAAGTGGTCAAAAAGCTCTGGTCGAATGCGGTTCCTCAGAGGTAGTCGTTGTGGACATATGCCGGAAATTATTTTTAAAACATAAATTTCATATAATTATCTTCCAAATAAAAAAATTATAATTGTATGATCGCACTTGCAAATTTTTTGTACCTTTGGACTGGTTACTCCGCAAGGGCCTACATATTTGCGAAATCCAAGATTAATTCAATTTATCACGACATGATGTATTCTCGTCAATGTCACCTTGCGACATAAAAACGTATTCTAATTATTATTCAGTGAAGCGAATCATCAAATGGCGGGGAATGTGAAACGACGATAACGCATTAAAAAACTTATCACACAGAGCCTTGACATGCTGTTCACAAAATTTTGGATCGTCTACAGAAGTCATCTGTTATACAGCTCATTTGCATTCCAGTCATTTGTTTATGAAGATTTAGAAACTCTTTAGTTGATTTATTTGTTCAAGGAGAATTGATCGAAAAAAATGTAACATAACTAATTTGGAAGGAGTTCCTGGAAAACCTTCTTGGTTCATCACAGTTTCATCAGTCCAGAAAGCCTTGATAATTGCAGTGGAAACTCAAATTTTACTTTATGTAATTACCAATGAATTGCTCAATATTAAAAAGATTTAAAAAATGTTATCAGTTTGGCGTTCTGTGATCAATAATCCTGAACAAAACTTATAGATATGCAGTAAATCTTGCGATATTATACAAGGGGTTCCATATTGAAATAATATACGAAATTGTATCTAGAATAAAATGACGAGAGGGGGGATTATTCACTTGTTAGAAGGTTTTCCCATATCTTAAATATCAATCAGGGTAATTCTGTTATACCTCGTTACAACTTTTAATTTTATGAAATTTCCCAAAAAATTTTTAAAATTAAAATAAATAAATGCCTCAGAAACACCGTTTATTTTGAGTGGACATAAAGAATTAACACTCATCATACAGCATCGAAAGAAGATATATGAATCGAACGAAAATATACAGGTTGTCCCAACGAAAATTTGACCCCGCCCAGAACTCAAGAAGTGACGATAACAAAAAAGCTTTTTAACTAAAACACCATCTCTTCTATTAAGAAAAAAATGGGGTTGTTGCCACCCTCAGGTGGCTTTTTCGGAACAATGTCATCATAGGAATTATTTCTTCCTAATGCAACTTCAAAATTATTTTTGGATATTTCAAAACTCTTAGGTTCTTGAGTTTAGGCGGTTCAAATGTCGGTTCAACACCACCTTTTGACGGTAAGTTCAATATTATATTATTTCGTAAATACGATTTTGAAAATTTTGACCGAGTTGTGCTCAGAACATGAATAACTTTCAAATTAACCAACACTCGACATCTCTTCCCTGTTCAAAAAATTTTGGAGGTTGATGTCACCTTCAAGGGGTGGATTTTTCGGAACCAACTCATGATTGAAAGATATTTATTTTCATAAGAGGGATGAGCAGATACAAAATTTTGTCCACTCAAAATATTTAATTTATATAAAATAGAATAGAAAAGCCTTTTACTTGATAGAAGAAATATAACAAAATTTGAATATTAAAACAAATTGAAATATGTTTATCTTCTACAATTTTAATTTCAAAAAAATTTTTTTTTATTTAAAAAACTTTTAGAATTAAATTTATGTCTACAACAAGCACCGCTTACATTTAATAGACGTATATAATCAAAACTCAATATATAATGTTAAATGGAATAAATAACCCAACAGATATACGAAAGTAATCTGATTACTTTCGTATAGCTGTTGGGTTATTTATTCCATTTGACATTATATATTGAGTTTTGTTTATATATACGTCTATAAATACTTCTATTAAATGTAAGCGGTGCTTGTTGTAGAAATAAATTTAATTCTAAAAGTTTTTTGAATAAAAAATTTTTTGAAATTAAAATTGTAGAAGATAAACCTATTTCAATTTGTTTTAATATTCAAATTTAATTTATAGGATTTTTGTTAACAATTTATATTTATTGGATTTTGTTATATCATTTGGATGTCTTATAATGAATGTTTATTTTATATGTCGTTTGATATAAGTAGTACTTATATGAAATTAATTTAATTCCTGAAGTTATAATATTAAATAGAATTTATTGAAATTAAATATGTAGAAGGCTAACAAAATATATCTGTAAATATTGAAATATTTAAATAACTTCATATCTGCTTCTAGTATTCAAGTAGAAAATTCTGAGGCCACATAGGATTATAAATAATTTGAACTCAACAGAGAAAAAGTACAATTCTATATATTAATTGATTTCTCGACTTCATCCCTTCCACTATTTAGAACAATCAAGAGATTATTATGGAAATTTACCTTATTACGCATTCACAGTTATCTCATTTCAATATTCAGTATCTTCAAAGACAATGAAAGAATATTCTAAATTCGAAACCTAAATAATGAGCTTCATTTTGATATGTGTACTTACTTTACTGATTGGATTGAATAGTTACTTGCTCCTCCAGCGGTAACATTGTAGAAGGTCGCTCTTATCCTGAAAGGACCTTGGCCGTTTTCAATAACAATCCTTTCAATCTTAAAAGGGTCTATACTGGGCACATTGATGTCTTTTATACCATCGATTAAGTAAGGCCTGAGATGGTTAAAAGTATTTGTGACACATTTGTTCAGCTCAGGATCTGATTTGTAGCAAGGAATGATATATTCGGCTGAAAACAAAATTTTAATCAGCCAAATTCAAAAATTAATTGATTACTTCAATGAAATGATCATTCATTTGGTCTAAAGTTTAGATTAATAAATTTAAATTAAAAATAAATGGTGAAAAGCACTGATGTTAGTTGGAAAGTTCATTTCCCCGAAAATTTCAAATCTGTGAATTACTTCGTAGAGAAGCTTCATATGGTGAATAAAAACAAATCAAATACAAATCGTGTATAAGCTTGAGTATTATTATTTCACATCAAAATACAAAATTTGAACCCCATCGGATATGTAGATACTTTCGAAAATATAACAGGTTTTCGAATAGGCATGTTACAATTTGAAATTTTCATAATGGCAACACTGTATATTATTTTCGACATTTCCCATGTCATTTGTGTTCAACAGGTTTTGCCATTTAATCATGGAAAGATACACGCTTCAATAATGTTTAGACATTGTTATATCATTTTATCAAAATCAATGCTCATTTGTAAAAACGTATTTTCTGATTTTGTTCTTGAACAACTTGAAAATGATGAACAATTTTATCGAAAAATTTAATTCGGGGATAAAGCTCATTTTTAATTGAATGGTTATGTAAGAAACATAATTGAAGAATTTGGTGTGACTTGAATCCACACGAAACAGTTCAGACACCATTACATACAGATAAGGTTACTGTGTGTATAGGCATGGAAGAAAACTCAATTTTCCAATGTACATTCTGTCAAGAAAGTACCGGGAATTATCGATTTAAATCTGGCGGGGCAATGAGGCAGGTAAATTTTTTTTTCCGAGGTTGGTACCACTGTCCTTAATTACTATGCCAAGCTTGAGCGGGATCTGTCAAGTAGTGTGTTTGCAACAGCTGATTAAGTCAGTCGATGTCAGAGTGCGTGCCGATTTTTACTATGGGTGATTACGTTGAGCAAAGAATTTGTTTAAAGTTTTGTGTTGCAAATGAATTTTCGTGTGCCGATGCATTGAAAATGTTGCAAAAGGCCTTTGGTGATAAAGCTCTATCGAAAACTCGTGCATAACAGTGGTACAGAGCCTTCAAGGACGGTCGTGAAGTGGTCGCCCATCGACGGCTTCGATCGAAGATAACGTCGATAAAATTAAGGAAAGGGTGCTGGAAAACCGTCGTACCAGCTTGAGAGAGATAGCACATGATCTTAAGATATTCCACGAGTCCGCACGTACGATTTTGATTGATATTTTGGGCATGAGAAAGGTGGCCGCACGACTCGTACCGAAAGACCTGAATTTTCTTCAAAAACGTCATCGCGAACAGGTTGCTTCAGACATGCTGGATCGCTGTAATTCCGATTCTACATTCATGGAACGCATTATAACTGGTGATGAGACCTGGGTCTACGAGTACGATATGCAAACAAGCCAGCAATCATGGGAATGGGTGGCAAAAAATGAGCCGAAACCGAAAAAACTACGCCAAAGCCGCTCGAAAATGAAGGTGATGCTCATTGTTTTCTTCGATATCCGTGGCGTGGTGCACTACGAATTCGTTCCAGAGGGTCAGACGGTAAACAAGGAGTATTACCTAGGCGTTATGAAACGTTTGCGTGAGCGTATCCGTAAGAAGCGGCTAAATTTGTGGGCGAACAACTCATGGATTTTGCATGACGATAACGCGCCTTCTCACTGAGCTACGATTGTGACTGACTTTCTCGCCAAAAACTCAAAAAACGTGCTTCAGCAACCACCGTATTCGCCGGATTTGGCTCCCTGCGACTTTTTCCTCTTCCCAAAACTAAAATTGCCCCTTCGTGGCACCCGTTTTGAGTCGATTGAAGCCATAAAACAAAATTCGGCGCGAGAGCTAAAGTCCATCCCGGAAAGCGCCTATAAAAAATGTTTCGATAATTGGAAGTGCCATTGGCATAGATGTATTGGAGCAAATGGAGCCTATTTTGAAGGCGACCCAATAAATTTTGACGATTAAATGTAAAAATGTTGTTTTAATTGAAAATTCCTGGTACTTTCTTGACAGAGTAGTATAGTCCGTCTAGAAAGTATCCGGAATTTATTATTTTTCATAATTTTAATATACTATTCTAAGGCAAAAATAATGCATAAAATAGGTTGTGCAGATAGTCGACTATGGACTAAGATACATGGCCTCACTATTTGTCAAATATTGTTAATTGTCAGCAGGACACAATTTATGAAATAATGTAGCAAAAAAAAAAGGGTAGAATATTTGTATAGAAAAGGTTTTCGCAACGTTTAAAAATGAACCAGTTTCAGGCAGACCGCGTAAGATTAAAGGAAACAATTCAACCGCTTTATTGGCCTTAGGACGACACAATCTGCGCCTGGGATTTCGAAAATTGGCTAACAGGTTTGGAAATCCGGTAGTAAGATCTCCGGTATTAAGATCTCCGGTACTAAGATCTCCGGTACTACTAAGATCTCCGGTACTAAGTTCTACGGTACTAAGATCTACGGTACTATCACGTCTTCTGATTAGACGTCTTATAAGAAACAATAAAAAATCAATATTCCACGATTTTCATGGATTAGGTACGTTAATTCGATTAAAATACCACAATATGTGTCTTTGTGTAACCTCACAATACGAAAGAAAGAAATCTGGAAAATTCTACGTTTCTTGAAAGCAATGCTCTACAGCGTATGCGTAAACAGCGTCGACTTTCATTGCAGAATCTCCAAACTTCTTAATGGTCTTAGTTCAATCCCATCACTGGAGCATTTTTAGCGAATGAAATTCAAAGCAACAGTGGAGCGTTTTTTAACGCTAAAATTTAACACCTTGTGATTTTTATCTTTGTGGATATGCTAAGTTTATGCTGATAATCCAATAACAACTGAGCCATTAAAAATAAACATTGAACGTACCATTGATGAAGTACAGCGAAATTTATGTGAGAGAGTGATTAAAAATTATACTGACAGAATGTACGGAATACGTGGTGGTCATTTAAATGATGTTATTACCGATACTGTATAATGTATAATGTAACCTTTCGAATAAAAAAAATTGTACCAGGGAATAATTTATGTATTGTTGTTTATTTTCAAGTTGTATCATATCGCTATTGAAAAAAACATTCGATACCATTTTCGGCTTAAAATTCGAAAATTACAGACTTTTGGGAAATTTTTTCCTAAAAGAAGCGCATAAAAACATGCATAGTGATATTTTTCTGAAGCAATGTCTCTTTTTTACTCCACATTTTTTATGTAGTGCGTTGCTGGTAATTTAGAGAATACGAAACTCTCATTTGAGAAGAGGGTTTATATTAAGGATATATACGAGAAGGTAACCCTTATCAGAAATTCATATAATGAAGTACTGTCAACAGAAAAATTTATACATTGGTCGAGTATGTCATCTTCATTAATCACAATTGTTTGTTGTTCAAAGAACTGCATAACAACGACATTTGTCATTACATAAAATCAATCATTTCACACACGTAAACATGGAATGATCCAAGTTTCATGATGACGAGATGGGTTTCTGCGACTTCATTGTAATATGCAGGAAATCACTTCACTGATCCAGTGACCTTAAATTACTAATTGGAACATTGCGTGGTTCACATCTTCATAACTAGGTAAAGATTACATAAGGTCGGACAAGAGTGAAAGTAACAATATGCTTTCTCTGTGACATACGATTGTTTAGGTTTAAAGGCAGAATCGGACTGGTCAGATTTGATCATTTTTGCGCGGTTTTTCTAGGGGGTACCTTTTCGCCAAAATGTCTTTAATTTTCGAATTTTGAACCGAGAAAGGTATCAAGGCAACTCACTGAAACTGAGATCAAAAGTAATTCTGTCCGACTAGACCGTCTTTAAACACGCTTACTTTTAAAGAACTAAAACCTTGAAATTTCCAGGGAATGTTTGGGGTAAATATCTAGGGTAGAGATACTGAAAACTTATTTCCAAAAAGGCGAAGTTTCTAACCAAATTGTTCGAAATTTATTCCGAAATTCAATAGAAGTGAAATACCGTCACGACAAGTTGTGGATCACTTGTACTAAACAAATTTCCAAACTTTCTAGAGGGTCCATTCTTCTGCTTTTATTATCTACGTATAAGATCTCAGTTCTACTGAAATCTATAAAATGGTTGTTATTTATACAACGTCGATATGGACCATTTCTCGAAATAATGTTATCGCCAAATCTTTCTTTCAATACATCAATTGTTACGGTAGCAGCATGAGTTGTAGCGCCATCTTGTTGGAACCAAAACACTTCTGGGTCGATACCATTCAAACTTTGAAACAAATAATCATTGACCATCAATCTGTAACGAGCACCATTCACTAAAACATTAGCTCCAGCATAGTTTTCAAAGAAATATGGACCGATGATGGGTGAAGCACACCATACAGTGTATTTTTCAGGATGCAATGGAACCTGCAGAACTTCGTAAGGATTGTTTTCACTCCATATACAGCAATTTTGCTTGTTAACATAGCCGTTCAACCAGAAATGAGCATTATCACTAAACACAATTTTACGATAAAAAGTAGATCAACTTCAAGCTGTTCTAGAGGCGAATCAGCAAACAACCGACGCTCATTATGGTCAAATGGCTTTAGACTTTGAACCAGTTGGACCTTGTATGGTTGTAGACCAAGGTCATTATGCAAAATTTTTCTTGTGGTGGATGCACAGAGTTCAACTTGTTGTGAACGTCGAGGAATAGACAAATCTGGATCATCATTAACATTATGACTTACAGCAGCGATATTTTCTTCTATACGTACAGTTCTTTGTCTTGTTATTGTTGTTGCATCGAGTAGAGAAAATGTTGTCGGAAATCTATCGATAGTTCGACGAATAAGCAGCTCTGATGGACGATTATGTAAACCATAAATTTTGCGAAGTGCTCTATAAGTTTAGCGAACAGAACACTGATTTTGAAAATAAATTTCAACAATTTGTAAACGTTGTTGCAGCGTGAGTTTTTCCATGATAATTTGTCAATGTTTACTGAACAGAAATGTCAAAACAACATGGTTTCTACCTTCTGTCAAATCGCAGTTATCCCTATCTAAAATTCTATCACTCTAAAAAAACACCCGATAACAACCATTTCATAAATTTCAGTAGAACTGAGATCTTACACCTAGGTAATAAAAGCAGAAGAATGAACCTTTTAGAAAGTTTGGAAATTTGTTTAGCAAATGGAAAGAAGCTACCAATCACAAATGAATAACTTGAACTTAATTTTCTACTATTGCTCTTATCTGTAAAAGATTAAGACGGAACCAATATCTCATTATTACACTCTTCAAAACTATACCTGTTTTCTACCCTACTATTATAAATAGGATTTTAAGTTCTGTTCTCTTCAGTTTTGAAAATGGGCTAAAACCCGGAACATATATGCCAACAGACATGAAATAGACAGTGAAAATTAAGCCAAGTTCTTTTTATTTAATTGTCATTATAAAATGAAACACTTGTTTACATTTTCTACTTTATTTTTGGTATTGACGTACGTTTCGTCTTTGCTAGAAAGACTTCATCAGAATACGAAGTAACAGTTGTTGTACAATGAATTTATAAGATTTTTTACAGAAGGTGTACATGTGTTTTTAATTGTTCGTCGGGTTGGTTTTCTCAAAGAATATTCCTAAATAAAGGCTTTAAACATAATATGGTAATTAAAAATAAACAAAATATCGACACATTAATTATAGAAACAGAATTAGCTTTAAAAAAACTGTAATAATCAAACAAAATTTGCCGCAACTGATATAATAAAATCTTTCAATCCCCAAACACCTATAAACAGAAACCTTTCCACACTCAAATCAATCAAAACAAAAACCAAAACAAACTCTCTAATTTTCACTAAAGCCGATAAAGGCAATTCAATCATTGCAATAAACAAGACAGATTACATTGAGAAAACCGAAAATTTTATTAATTCTGCCAAATATAACATCTTAAACAAAGACCCAACTCAAAAGTTTCAAAAAGCCATAAAAAATGCATTAAAAGATACACAAGTCATTATAACAGATAGAGAAAAATATAGATTGATTAATAGTAATCCCCAACCACCAGAATTATACTCTTTCATTAAATTACATAAAGAAAATTATCCCATCAGACCCGTAGTTCCATACTGTACAGCACCGGCCTTCAAATTATCTAGACACCTCATTGAAATAATAAAAAAACACACCAAATTTTCATCTAAATATTCCATAAAAAACTCAGCAGAACTAACTAAAAAAATTAAAGATATAACTTTACCTAACAATGCAAAATTGATTTCGTGGGATGTTAAAAACCTTTTTCCTAGTGTCCCCCCAATGGAAACATTAAAACTGATAGAAGAACTTTTAAATTATAACAAAGTAAACCCCGTCATAAAATCAGAAATAATACACTTATTAAATATTTGTATAAACCAAAATTTCTTCAAATTTAACAATACTTTATATACTAGCGAAGAAGGTTTAATCATGGGAAATCCACTAAGCTCTTTACTCGCGGAAATCTTCATGGATTTCCTAGAAAACAAAATTCATAAACATCCGTTCAAAAAATACATCCTTTATTGGTATAGGTATGTGGATGATATAATTGCATGTTTCGTAGGTACTAACAGACAAATATCAACATTTGAGAATTTTATAAATAATCTCCACCCAAAAATAGTTTTCACTTCAGAAATAGAACATAATGAATCCATCAACTTTCTTGACCTCACGATAACTAGAGAAAACAATAAACATAACTTCGCAATTTATCATAAACCATCACAAACAGATACCATTATACACCGTAATTCTTTTCATCCATTCCAACACAAACTAGCAGCTCTCCATAGTATGATATACCGTTTATTGAACATTCCACTAAACCAAGTCAATTTCCAAAAAGAAAAATGTATAATTAAACAAATAGCTTACAACAATGGATATAATACATCTCTAATAGATAATTTAATTAACCAACGTATACACAAAAACACAATAAAAGAAATTTATCCAGTAACATCTGATCTATCTGAACACAAATACGTTAGCCTCACATATCTCGGAAACATTAGTATTCAACTAAAAAACCTACTCAAAAAAGAAAATATTAGAGTCTCTTTCAAGACAAACAATCCTATTAGCAAATACATCAAAAACAATAAAAACAGTATGGATAAACTTCAATTATCAGGTGTATACAAACTCACTTGCCCAGATTGCCCAAAGATTTATATTGGTAGAACAGGTAGAAATTTCGGTACACGCCTAACAGAACATAAAAGAAGTTTCGATAAAAATAAAAAAGATTCACATTATGCTAAACACCTTCTTGAAAATAACCATTCTTTCACAAAAGAAATAGAAATTCTACATGTTGAAAATAGAGGTCTAAAATTGAACTTATGGGAAATTTACGAAATAAATAAACATAAAAACAGCAATAACCTAGTAAATGAACAAATAGATTTTTATTACACCCCTCTATTCAATATTTACAAGGGATCGAGTGAACACGATTCTGAAGGGAATATTCTTTGAGAAAACCAACCCGACGAACAATTAAAAACACATGTACACCTTCTGTAAAAAATCTTATAAATTCATTGTACAACAACTGTTACTTCGTATTCTGATGAAGTCTTTCTAGCAAAGACGAAACGTACGTCAATACCAAAAATAAAGTAGAAAATGTAAACAAGTGTTTTATTTTATAATGACAATTACAACTGATTTCTACCAAGCAACGGCCCAATCTATCATAAATTCTTTTTATTTACATTATGGATTTACTTTTTTGATTAGTTCATAATCGTATATTCCAATAAATAATTATATGTTCCAGTTTAAAGTTTAATAATGAAAAACAAAGACCTGCAGTCACAAATTTTTGACTGAACTATTGTGAAAATGCCTAACATATATATTATGGGATATTCCTCATATTTCAGTAAAATTCGGAAGTGGGAATAACATCTTATATTTGAATATTTCGAGGATATGCGTATTTAATTCATTGCTTAAAATCAGATGTAATAACATCTCCTATAGTTTGTCTACATATAATAAATACCATTCAAAAGCTCAGAACACAAGCAGCTAAGTACTGACCTGCAGTTCGTATTATTTTAGTTGTGTCAATATTCAATCGAAATCAAAACTGACCTTCTGATGTCTGAGAGATGTTCGGTTGATTAACTTTAAGATACACTTTATGCATTCCGAGTTCGTGTATAAACAATAAACGCTTTAATATTGATTGAAATTTGAATGATTTCGTTATTCTTCCAGAGTTCTTTATTCAAATGATTTTTTTCCACACAATCTGATATGCGGCTCATTCAGATTATGACAATTGGAAAATTAATTTTGGCGTCAATAAAACCTTTCTTAATTTCTTTAATTCTTGTTTGATGTTTCATATAATTTTCTTGTTCTATAATGATATGTTTTTTATTATCCACTACAGTTTTACCATAACAAAGAATATATTCATAAACGATCAAAGCTTTCAGGTGTTAGTAGTAGTATTCGCTTTTATAATGAATTTTTTTGTTCCCAATAGTCTGGACGATGGTTTCCAATATCAAGTAATGTCCAGTTATGGGGATCCTACGACATATTCGTTTAAAGCTGTTCACTTGAAGTGTCAGAATTTAATATTGTTTTAGACAATTAACACTTTGACATAATTTTTATGATTAAAACAAATTGTAGAAATTCCTATGTTTTACTACCAAAAAATATATATTACACAGTTTCGGGAAATGAACTATCCCATCATCAGACAAGAAAATGTGTAATATACATTCTGTCAAGAAAGTACCGGGAATTATCGATTTAAATCTGGCGGGGCAATGAGGCAGGTAAAAAGTTTTTTTGCTAGGTTGGCACCACTGTCCTTAATTACTATGCCAAGCTTGAGCGGGATCTGTCAACTAGTGTGTTTGCAACAGCTGATTAAGTCAGTCGATGTCAGAGTGCGTGCCGATTTTTACTATGGGTGATTACGTTGAGCAAAGAATTTGTTTAAAGTTTTGTGTTGCAAATGAATTTTCGTGTGCCGATGCATTGAAAATGTTGCAAAAGGCCTTTGGTGATAATGCTCTATCGAAAACTCGTGCATATCAGTGGTACAGAGCCTTCAAGGACGGTCGTGAAGTGGTAGCCCATCGACGTCTTCGATCGAAGATAACGTCGATAAAATTAAGGAAAGGGTGCTGGAAAACCGTCGTACCAGCTTGAGAGAGATAGCACATGATCTCAAGATATCCCACGAGTCCGCACGTACGATTTTGATTGATATTTTGGGCATGAGAAAGGTGGCCGCACGACTCGTACCGAAAGACCTGAATTTTCTTTAAAAACGTCATCGCGAACAGGTTGCTTCAGACATGCTGGATCGCTGTAATTCCGATTCTACATTCATGGAACGCATTATAACTGGTGATGAGACCTGGGTCTACGAGTACGATATGCAAACAAGCCAGCAATCATCGGAATGGGTGGCAAAAAATGAGCCGAAAATGAAAGTGATGCTCATTGTTTTCTTCGATATCCGTGGTGTGGTGCACTACGAATTCGTTCCAGAGGGTCAGACGGTAAACAAGGAGTATTACCTAGGCGTTATGAAACGTTTGCGTGAGCGTATCCGTAAGAAGCGGCCAAATTTGTGGGCGAACAACTCATGAATTTTGCATGACGATAACGCGCCTTCTCACGGAGCTACGATTGTGACTGACTTTCTCGCCAAAAACTCAACAAACGTGCTTCAGCAACCACCGTATTCGCCGGATTTGGCTCCCTGCGACTTTTTCCTCTTCCCAAAACTAAAATTGCCCCTTCGTGGTACCCGTTTTGAGTCGATTGAAGCCATAAAACAAAATTCGGCGCGAGAGCTGAAGTCCATCCCGGAAAGCGCCTATAAAAAATGTTTCGATAATTGGAAGTGCCGTTGGCATAGATGTATTGGAGCAAATGGAGCCTATTTTGAAGACGACCCAATAAATTTTGACGATTAAATGTAAAAATGTTGTTTTAATTGAAAATTCCCGGTACTTTCTTGACAGAGTAGTATATTTGTTGGTAGTTAAACATAGTAATTTCTACAATTTGTTTCAATTATGATTAACTACCAAATAGTAACAGCTGAAACAATTCAGTATCTAATTTCTATAAAGTTGGTCTCATTTCAATTAAAATCCAAAATTTTTCTATAAGATACTATACGCTCCAGTAATTGCAGTTAAAAAGGTCTAAGTGATATTATCAAATAATAAGGGGTGGGTCATTCAAAATTTGCTGTTTTGAATGGCTATAAATAAAATAATGATCAAAATGAATATGAAATGATGAAGAATTATTTCGACAAATCTATTAATAAATAAAAATGTTCAAAATTTAAACCTTGAGATACCACGTTGCTGTTGAAACAAGAAAGAATTTATTAAGAATTTCATTAGTTCATTACTATATTCAGTTGAAATGAATTTCTATCAAGTGAGGATCAAATCAATCAAATATTTTGAATAATTGCGCTCGCAATATGAGATTCGGTATATTATGATGAACTTCACTTTCATGTCTTTCTGGTTGATGACTTCATCATTTTTTTATTTCGACTACCAGTTCAATATGTCGAAAAAATATTTAAGAAATCAGCAACATTAACTGCTCTTCAAAATTCAAGGATATTGAATTAATTTGTCTTTTTTTCTTCAGAAATACCCAGTTTTCTTTTGTTATAATGGGTTATCCATTTCGTGGTTCGGATTTCACATCCCTGTTCCAATGACATACATAGTATGTCGAACAGAACTGTGATCCGAAGCCTCATATCCTCAGTTGCATATTAGCCATTTAACAATCGTTTATCTACTTCTGAACGTGTGAAAATTGTGGAAACTTACTACAAATACAATGATTCTGCATTAAGTACGTTTCGTGCCTTACGCGCAGATTATGGTCGACATAATCGTCCTTCGGAGCGTACAATTGGTAGTGACATAGTGAAAAAATTCGAAGAGGCTGTATCTGTTACTGATGTCTTAAGACCCACACATTATCCAAATGCACACTCGGCCGAAAATATTTATACTGTAAGTGAAAGTGTTGAAGAAGATCTAAATTTATCAATTCATCGGCGCACAATATTTGGCCCTCGCTTACGACACGCTATGGGACATTTTGCATTTGGATTTGCATCTCCATCTTCATAATTCAGTTTACACAAGAACTAAAGCTATCTGACCCTAGAATACGTAAAACATATGCCGATTGGGTGTTTGAACAACAACGTTTGGATGATTATATTTTGCATCGAATTTTCTTCAGCAACGAAGCACATTTTTCACTCGGTGGCTATGTAAACAAGCAAAATTGTCACATCTTGGGCAGTGAAAATTCTCATGTAACTGCTGAGAGGTCATTATATCCACAAAAAAACACTGTATGTTGTGCAATTTGGTCTGATGGAGTGCTTGACTTACTTCTTTGAAAAGGAAGAAGGTGTCACTCAAACCGTCTATTCTCATCGCTATAGCCAAATGATTACCGATTTTTTTTGCTTGAAATTAATGATATGGAATTGGAAAATATGTTGTTATAGAAAGGTGGTGTAACAAGCCACACAACACGACCCGTTTTGGCTTTATTGCAAGAAAAAATTCCAGGACGCGTAATTTCTCGATTCGGCGCTGTTAATTGGCGACCAAAATCTTGTGATTTATAGCCTTTGGATTTTTTTTTGGTTACGCAAAGGATGCCAATAATTCTCAGACTATTGAAGATCTGTAAAACCAACACCCGTCAAGTTATTGGTGAGATATTGCCCGAAATGTGCCGGCGAGTCATCAAAAATCACCTCACAAGGATCGAGTCCTGTAAGAGATTATGCGGAGGACATTAAATGATGTTGTATTTCAGACATAATGGAAAAGTCCAAGCATCATATTGAAATTAAAATTTGATCGATATTCTAAATGAAAGAGTGTTTTATTTACGTTTATTTTCGGAAGCACAAAATTAATTACTCTGTATGTATATGAAGGGTATTCCAGGCTAGACAAATAAGAAATTAGGTATTCACAATAACAAAGAGACGATATTTAAAAAAGTATAAAAGTTTACAAAAAAACGAAATTATGAAAATTTCAAAAATTCATGCTTGCATTCATCCTCAATACAAAGTATGATCATCACGTGCATTAAAAATTGCTTGGTATCCTCCCTGCCTGCTTTTCATCAAGTTATTGAGAATATCTTGCTCAATTTGTTGCCAAAGTTGTGGCAAAATATTTCGGAGCTGTTGAAGCTTTTTCGGTATGGTGTGTTGGTTCCCATCGTGCTTGATTCGATTCAGATCAGGGAATCTTGGAGGCAAAGTTAGATGTGGAACACCCTAATTTTCTCTACGAGTAATCACCTGGTGAGATCTGTGTGGCAATTGATTACTCTGTTGATAACTTCATCCATGTCTGAGACGTCATAATTCTTGGAATGACAATAAGTCAGTTTTATCCCAAACCATAATTTTTCCGCCTTAAAAAGTATGGACTTCTTAATGAGAGTGGAGTTTTATCCTATGAACGAACGTTGAGTATCAGACATTCATATCTGGACTCAGTTAAGAGTACGTATCGTCATTCATTTCGCCAGTGTACTCACTCCATTGCCCACTCTAATCCTTGAGTGATTGAAAGTTTTTTTAACAAAGGTCTCGATGCAAGATTGAGTTCATGGAGAAATCTTCTAACTATGCTCAGGGAAACTGAAATACCTGTGGTATCTCAAAAACGTTGACTTGCCATTCTCTAAATGCTGCGAGGCAGTATTTTCACCGAAAGAGTTGAAAAACGGTCTTCTACTGGCGTTGTAGGACATGGTCTACAACTTCTAGGTCTTTAACCATCAGTTCCGGCAGCAACGTACCAATGCCAGAAAACGTGATACCACAGTTTTGCCACCACTGAAGAAATTGGCCACTTGCACTTGAGTTCGATCACCCTAAAGCATCCGAAGGATTCTGTTACTTGACTTGACATAATGAAATTCGATTTTTACTTGCGTAGAACCGTATGATCTTATTGAAAACGAAATACAGGCTGTTTGAAAAATCATGATAATGTTCATTTCTGACCCAAATGGACGAAAAATTATTGAACTTGATATTAACTTGCTTCACAATGAACAAAAATAAGTTTTCATAATCGTTATAAGTTTATGTAATTGAAAAATAAATCAAGATGATGTGGAAAACATAGGCATCTTCGGAAAATATAAGTATCCTTAAATTAATCAGTCAAGTATCGGGTGTTTTTTTCAAAGTGATAGAAATTTCGATAGGGATAACTGTGATTTGACAGAAGGAAGAGGCCATGTTGTTTTGACATTTCTGTTCAGTAAGCATTGACAAATTATCATGGAAAGACTCACGCTGCAACAACCTTTACAAATTGTTGAAATTTATTTTCAAAATCAGTGTTCTGTTCTCCAAACTTATAGAGCACTTCGTTAAATTTATGGTTCACATAATCGCCCATCAGAGCAGCTTATTCGTCTAACTATCGATAGATTTCGGACAACATTTTCTCTACTCGATGCAACAACAACAACAAGACAAAGAACTGTACGTACAAAAGAAAATATCGCTGCTGTTAAGTCATAGTGTTGATGATTATTCATATTTGTCTATTCGTCGACGTTCACAACAAGTTGGACTCTGTGCATCCACCACATGGAAATTTTTGCATAAAGATCTTGGTCTACACCCATACAAGATCCAACTGGTTGAAAAACTTGCCACTTGACCATAATGAGCGTCGTTTCTGATTGGGCCCTAGAACAGCTTGAAATTGATCCACTTTTTATCGTAGAATTCTGTTTAGTGATGACGCTCATTTCTGGTTGAACGGCTATGTAAACAATGGAGTGAAAACAATCCTCAAGAAGTTCTGCAGGTTCCATTGCATCCTGAAAAATGCACTGTATGGTGTGCTTTACACGCTGGAGGCATCATCGGTCCATATTTCTTTAAAAACGATGTTGGAGCTAATCTTATAGTAAATGGTGCTCATTTCAGATTGATGATCAATGATTATTTGTTTCAAAATTTGAATGGTATCGACCCAGAAGTGTTTCGATTCCAACAAGATGGTGCTACACCTCTTGCTGCTACCGTATCAATTGATTTATTGAAAGAAAGATTTGGCAATAACATTATTTCGAGAAATGGTCCAATTAATTGGCCTCCAAGATCATGCGACATAACTCCACTGGAGTTGGAGTTGGAGTTCACAATAAAATCAAAAGTTATTATTCTTATTATTATATAATACAAATTTTCTGTATTTAATCTTTAATGAACGAGTGGGCTAAAGCTCTCGACATTAAGTAAATACTTTCAATTATTTTTTATACTTATTTTTTTCTAAAGAGCCTCCTCTGGAGATCTTCCCTTCAACTGACAGCATTTTAAGTGAAATTATGATAGCAGAAGACGGAAGACAGAAACCGTTGAGTATCACGGATATTATGTAACTATTATGCAATGGACATTACTGAGTAGAAATAGTTTTAAACTCTCAGTAGGTCTCATATTGGAGTATTCAGGTGTTATAACAAGTCACCATTTCACGTTCAATTAGTTTAAGTGATCATAAATGATATCTACCGTATGTAAATAGATGGAGATTTCGATAAATCGTGAAATATAATGTGAGCAAAATTATTAGTGAATACATATGGTTTCCGTGGAGATATTTTTATCGAAAAACTCTAAATATAAAAATGCTCATTGAGGTGAATTCAAAGCCCAAGAAATTTCAAATCTGTGAATTACTTCGGAGAGAAGTAACATATGATGAATAAAATACAAAATTCTGTGTTCTGTTCTCCAAAAGTCAAATAAACGACATTTCTTGCAAATTTAGAAGTGTTTTCTTGAAAAAACGGAAAATCTGAATGAATATATGGTTAAAAACCTCCATACTGTATCGTTACATATTGGCAAAAAATAGTAGGAAAAAATATGTTGAACAAAATTCACTCTTTCCGACTAAATGCTTATAAACAAGTTGTTTATAAGCCTTTGAAGAAGTTACAATGTAAACGAAACGCGTCATGTGAGCAACTAACAAAAATAAATAGAAATCAACTATAAAAGTGTATTATTTATTAGAAGTGTACAATGGATTTCTATCAGTAAATGCCAAGACGATTCAAAGTAAATTTTTCCCTTCGAGCGAAACCCGAAAAAGAATACAGATATGTTAATATACTCAAATCATATTATTAGCTATTATACATATTTTCAGGTTGTTCTCGATTCCCAGATAGATGTTCTAGAACAATCAGAATTGAACAAGATTAAAACTTACCCTTCTAAAAAAAAATCTGAACAAAAACTACATTCTTGATTGTTTCGGTTTCTACTTAACGGAAATTCATCGTATATGATTTAAATTATAATAATAAATTTTATTTCCGCTCATATTAGCGAAAATAAAGTGTTCTACTTCAAATAATAAAAAACTGCATACTGTTTAGTTCTAAATTAGAGCTTTCATCAAGTGGACTAATTCATGATTTATATAATTTTTTGAGTGAGAGTGTTATCGAGTTTAGATTCAAATTTACCTAGTTAATTTTAAGCTTGCGTAGAAATTGTTAAGGAGAAGAATTCAATTGTTTCTGTGACGTATCTATTGATATAAAACTAAATATAAAATTGATAATCTTGAAATGAAATTCTTTGTTTCAATTTCAAATTTATAACCTGGCATAGTCACATGCAAACAGCATATCGGTTTTGTTCAGAAATTTTTTTGAAGAGTAAGTTTAAATCTTGTTATTGTAATCAATTCTCATTGTAAGAGCTATATGAAGATTGGGAACAATCCTGAAATACGTTAAGCCATCTAGAGGTTGTATTTAGAATTTATTTTGAGTCTAGCAACACTGCTGTCAGTATGAACCAGAAATGAAGGCTTTCAACTTTTCTATGATCTCTTCTATAACATAATATTTAAAGATGATATTCATGTTTCATCTTACCTAAAGTTTCACCGTGGAAGAACCTTTCTGAATGACCTTCAAATCTGGGGAACAATTTCTTCTAATGGACCATTAAATACAAACATAAATCTATGTATACCTACAAATTTTTAAAAATTTTCCTAATAATTTTTAAAAATATTTTTGTGACTAAATTTCTCAAATAATTCCATGAGTTTCACTTAAATCGTTGAAGTGAAAAAATTGGATCAGGCTATTTAAAGTTGTTGTACACTGACAAGATTCTTAGATTCTATTAATCAACCCTCAGTTTTCAACCCTTAGATTTGGTTGAAAAAGTCGTAAAATACAACGGTGACATAGTACTGTTTCTCGAAGAGTCATAAATTGCTTCTTGATTGTCGATTTAAAGCTTTACAAATAGGGTTCCTCTAAATTCGTCTTCAACTTCTTTTCAAAACATTCAGCTTTGAATATTGCCTAGGATTAGAAAGAAATTTCGTTCCACTATTTAAAAGGTATTATTTGGAAACAGTGAACTAAAATTTCATAGAATAGTAGTAAGAAAAAGCTTAGTTGCTATTCCGAAAATATTTCAATTGAATCCTTGAAATTTTGACTCATTTTGTCAAATAATTCTGAGTTCCGTTTCCATCGAGTATTTTGAATTTTAAAACTCTATACGATTGTTTTACTTCTTTAAATTAAAACTGAACTTTTGGAATATACTTCTCCCAAAAATTTTTCTGTATATTATAATTTCAATAATGGATGCTAAAACGATTGCGAAATTCACCCTGTATGTGATAAATATGAAGCATATATCTAAAAAATTTCATTTCTTTTAAGAATCGAAATTTATACCTTTTGCAAACCTAACTTAAGAACTTATAGATCAGTCACTTCTAGTCAGGAATATACATTTTTATTCAAGAAACCACACCCTCCCAAAGATTCATTATTTGGTATGCAAATTATGACAGTTATTTCAAACTCGGAAAGAAAGATATGCCCCTTCAAATCATTCATTAAGAATTTTATATAATACATGTTAAGTATTATTTACTCATGATCTATCGATATGGATAATCCAAACAAATAACGTATAGTTCGATATTGAATGGTATATTATATATAATTATATGAATTAAAATACGAATAATGAAGAAGATTTCACCAATATAAAATAGATGGCTAATTAATTTAAAGGTGGTATTATTCCCAATGAGAGTTTATTGAATTCGTGTAATTAAATAAAGTTAATTCTAGTTTATTATATCCATCCGATTATTTCAATAATATCAAATGCAATATAATTAAATAATAACAATTACTCACGTGTGTCTGGATGTTGCGTTGCATTTTCCGAAGAAACAATATGCAACCAAATATATACCAAGATTATCCTTATGAAAATCATTTTGAATGCGCGCTAGAAATACTCAATAGTTTGACAGTCGACAGCTGCACCGGTTGACAAATAAAAGTAATATGTATTTGACTAGCACATTTCACAGGTAGGTTACCGCAATTGGGAGAGTGCAAGTACTTTTATTCGGAAAGTAACATACTACATACACTTCTTTGATATGTAAGGGTAGGGTAATGAGCACATTGCTGAAGAACTGTAAGGAGGGATAACAATACAGTAGAATTGTGTGATCGATCCACCATCAAATGGCTGTGTTACATAATAAATCCTATCAACATTTGAAGTAATGAGGGGAATCATATACAATGATAGGTGAATTCATTGCAAAATTCATAACTAAGGAGTTCAAGAAATGGGGCATTAAAATTGATGCACGAAATGAAATGGAGAACGTTCGTATTCCTTCCTGCAGAATAAACGTTATATTTTTGATACATTATAACTTCTACTCGTATGTTTCAATATCATTCAAATCAACAGGTCTTATTTTTATAATTAATAAAATACTGAGACATGTCCAACTGAATTAAATTTTTGTTAAACTTATATTTTTACAAACCGAGGTTGTAACTTTGTAGATATAGAAAAAGAGAAAGTTATCATTCTCACAATGAGAGTTCTGTTCAAAAAACTATGGCCATTTCTTTCATTCTTCATTTTACCTCTCCTTTTTTGTCGTTGAAGCAGTTTTTCATACATGAAAAAAGTGCATTCGACGTCTCTTGGCTTCAGTTCATACGGCACCAAATTTACTACCTTTCGGATCATTTGCATTGCTTTTAAACGATGGAAAATCGCTGGTTGAGTAACTCCAAGTATTTTTGCGAGTTCCTCTTGCATTTGTGATGGATCTTTATCGAGCCTTGCCTCTACTTCTTCATCCTTAAACTTTGGTGGCGCTCCGTTAAGTTCTTCGTCTTCCAAATCAAAATTGCCACTTTTAAATCCGGCAAACTACTTCTGACACATTCGTTCAGCTAGACCATGGTCACCATAAACATTCTCTAAAATACGACGAGTTTCGGCAGCCTTTTTCTTCACATTGAAGTAATGAAGTAAATCTGCCCGCAAAAATACATTATTCGATACAAAAGTTGACGTTTTCAGGGCACACAGAAAATATGTTATTTACATTTCAGCAAAATGACAAATACTGAAAAGGAAACCTAATTATGACACTTCAAAATGAAGGTGTTGCGTGATGAAACAATGGAATAGTAAACTCGTAGCGAAATCTGCTATCAAAACCGCACGGATTAAATTCGCTCCTTATAGGTATATTATGCAAATAATATTGAATAATATATGTGTAACAAAATAAAACAAATGTATTTCAGAAACAAGTTTTTTATTTAAAATGCAAAAAATTTGATTATCTGCAAGAAATTATTATATTTATAATTAATATGTGGAAATAAGAATTACCTTAATTTATCTTAAATCCATTTCGAATGTATTTCCTTCAAGTAAACACCGATTCCATTAAATATCCGCTAGATGAATATTTCCGCTAAAATCAAGTTAGTTCAATGTAAGATGTATGCTACAATTTAAAATGTACACAATTCGAATATCAAAACTGATTTAATCTGTTCGTCTCCTATAATTTTGATTTAAAAAAATTTTATTCAAAAACTATTAGAATTTAATTAATTAACATTAATTAAATCAATGTCAATATAACCACAGCTCATATTTAATAAACATATATAATCAAAACTCAATATATAATATTAAATGGAATAAATAACCAAACAATTATAAATCGTCAATTAAAATTAATAAATAAATATGTGAAGGAGACAGAATTTTGTTTCTGATCTTACAATTATGAAAACTGAATCCTTTTCAAAAATACGAAACATAATTTTAAGAACTTCTTAAAAAATAAGTCATTTGAAATATTTAATATATTTAAATAAGTTAATTCAAAACATGTCTAACATCTTCAAACAACAATTAGAATTCAGATAAGGTCTTCATCGGTCCTTAAAAATAACTCACACTGTTCTTTGATTTTGTTAGAACATAGATCAATCTTGAATTATAAAGTTGATCTGTGTTTCGAAGCATTAGTCCTTTACACATGGTGAGGTTTTGGTATAGGTTAGTTTTTTGATTTTGATATTTGGAATATTATTCAGGACTGAAGAAGGAATTGCTTAGAATTATATTTGTTTTTTGAAGATATAGTGCATGTTTTTAGAGATTTCTGAATTAACTTATTCGAATATTTAAATATTTCAAATAAATTATATTCTTTGAGAAGTCCTTTAAGTGTGTTCATGTTTTTAAAAGGCAATTGGTGTTCTTAAAGGTAAGACCAGAAACAAAATTTTGTCTCCTTTAAATATTTATTTATTAATTTAAATGACTTTCGTATATCTGTTGGTTTATTTATTCCATTTGACATTATATATTGAGTTTTGATTATATACGTCTATTAAATATAAGCGGGGCTTGTTTTAGACATCAATTTAATTCTAAAAGTTTTTTGAATAAAAAATTTTTTTGAAATTAAAATTGTAGAAGATAAACATATTTCAATTTGTTTTAATATTCAAATTCATCGGTCCTACTTCACATTTAAAAACTAAAATCAGTTAACAACAAATGACTCACCCTTTAAAATCCGAGGTATTCTATGTTCGCCACAAACATTACACAAAGCTTGTGTGAGGTATTATATGGTCTTATTCAAACCACCTGACATTTTTGTAATGAGATTTTTAAATCTGAAACAAAATTTTGTTTCCTTCAAATATTTATCTATTAATTTTAATTGACGATTCATATTTGTTGGATTATTTATTCCATTTGATATTATACATTGAGTTTTGATAGTAGGACCGATGAAAACCTTATCTGAATTCTAATTGTTTTTTGAGGATGTGAGACATGTTTTCAGAGATTTTTGAAGTAACTTATTGAAATATTTGAATATATTAAATATTTCAAATGAATTATTTTTTGAGAAGTTCTTAAAATTATGTTTTGTATTTTTGAAAAAGATTTAGTTTCCATAATTGAAAGATCAGTAACAAAATTCTGTCTCCTTCAAATATTTATGTATTAATTTCATAGACAATTTATATTTGTTGGGTAACTTATTCTATTTGATATTATATATTGAGTTTTGATTTTATATGTCTATTAAATATAAACTGCACTTATAAGACATTAATTTAATTCTAAAAGTTTTTGAATAAAATTTGTTGAGATTAACAGATCAAATCTGTTTTGATATTCGAAATCTTAAAGTCTTTGCATTACACCAGAAGATAAAAACATCGGAGCTAAGTGTAGATATTTGATTCTAGCAATTGATACCATTATTAATTTCCATCAATAACAGTTGTCAGGGTATTCAGGGATGGGACACTCATACTTTTTTTTCCGTTCATCGCTGATATTTATAAATCGATCCAATTTTGTTTTATCTTTCCCAAATGATGAACCTATGTGTTCAACCAAAAAATTTTTAACCTGCCATACGAATTTCACAGTTTTCATCTTGAAATATATCGGGTGTTCTTTTTTAGAGTGATAGAACTTTCTATAGGGATAACTGTGATTTGACAGAAGGTAGAAGCCATGTTGTTTTGACATTTCTGTTCAGTAAGCATTGACAAATTATAGAGCACCTCGTGAAATTTATGGTTTACATAATCGTCCATCAGAGCAGCTTATTCGTCGAACTATCGATAGATTTCGGACAACATTTTATCTACTCGATGCGACAACAACAAGACAAAGAACTTTAAGTACAGAAGATAATATCGCTGGTGTAATTCATAGTGTTAATGATGATCCAGATTTGTCTATTCGTCGACGTTCACAACAAGTTGGACTCTTAGTCTACATCCATACGAGATCCAACTGGTTCAAGAACTTAAGCCACTTGACCATAATAAGCGTCGCTTGTTTGCTGATTGGGTCCTAGAACAGCTTGAAGTTGATCTACTTCTTATCGTGAAATTGTGTTTAGTGATGAAGCTCAGTTCTGGTTGAACGGCTATGTAAACAAGCAAAATTTCCGTATATGGAGTGGAAACAATCCTCAAGAAGTTCTGCAGGTTCCGTTGCATCCTGAAAAATGCACTGTATGGTGTGCTTTACACGCTGGAGGCATCATCGGTCCATATTTCTTTAAAAACGATGCTGGAGCTAATGTTTTAGTGAATGGTGCTCGTTACAGATCGATGATTAATGATTATTTGTATCAAAATTTGAATGGTATCGACCCAGAAGTAATTTGGTTCCAACAAGATGGTGCTACACCTCATGCTGCTACCGTATTAATTGATTTATTGAAAGAAAGATTTGGCGATAACATTATTTCGAGAAATGGTCCAATTGATTGGCCTCTAAGATCATGCGACATAACTCCACTGGATTATTTGCTTTGGGGTTATGTCAAGTCATTGGTTTATGCTGATAAACCAGAAACAATAGACACTTTGGAAGCCAACATAACTCGTGTTATTGATGGATTACTCGAAAAAGTGGTCCAAAATTGGTCTGGTCGAATGCGGTTTCTCAGAGCTAGTCGAGGTGGATATATGCCGGAAATTATTCTCAAAACATAAATGTAAATTATCTTTCAAATAAAAAAAATTGACTCCAATCTTAATTTAAATGTGTTTTAGTTCAATTTAAAGTTATATCACTCTAAAAAAGGCGCGATATATCAGAGATTGATTGTAGATCAAAAGGTGCCCTGTCTATCAAGAGAAACTCTTCAGATGAAAGTTTCACCATCCAGATACTATTTCAATTTTTACGAAAACATTGATTTTTGTTATTTCTCTGTTTTTATTCGGTATTTCCAATTATTCACGTTTCCAATTATTTGTATCAGTTAAATATTGCTAAACGATTCTTCTAACAAACATAACTAACATACACAAAATATTTCAAAAAGGGTGCGCATAAAAACACATAACTGCCTGTTTTATGGCTATTTTAAAAAGGTACAACATTTATTAATAAGGAGTATGAGCTACGGTGATGAAAAGTTCTATTATTAATGATTTTTGGTACAGATCAGCCGAATTAATTTATTTGTTTATTTGAGGAACAACATTGGTTATTTTCCAAATTGAAAGGAAGATCCTCTAACTAGATTTCTGACGACATATAATTTATCAGTTGCAAATATATTTCTCAAATATTGAACAGTAATACTAACTTCTTTATGGGAATGCTGAAATCACTGAACAATATACTAGAAACTGGATTGAATCTGAATCAAATTGAGGAAATAAGATCTAATAAGCATAAAGAAGGTCCATTTTCACAGTCATCTATTCAAAATCTTGCCACAGCGTAGCTCGTTTTTCAATGTTGAACTCGTGAAAGAATACCACCGTCTTCTGTATTTGTTCTTAAATGGACTATGCCAAGATTACTCCGAATATTCATTGAATTGAATTTTACTTCAATGTTTTTTACATAAAATTAAAAAATTGAAGTCTAATGAAAGAAGGAATGGTGCTTCCAAAAAACGATAGTTTATTCAAAATTTAAATTCTCTGCCCTTCATCTTGACATGATTTTTTTCAGTAACTGAAGTAAAACCATCACATAAAATTTAAAAAAATACTTTATTCTGTTACTCATTAAAAGATATTGTCAATTTCAGATAAAATAGATCACAGATACAATTCTCCATTAAACAACTAAATAACATGCAGTTCTTTCGATATAATTCTTCTCAAATTCAGCGTATACCTCATGAAGTGTTATTATTAGATTTTAATGTCTGCTCATACTCAGTGTACTGTTCATCAGTTAAAAGCCAGAAGTCTGTCGGCAATTTGGTGAAGATATTATTCAAGAGGTGTATGAAAATATCTGACATACTCTGGTTGATGCTCTCTTCTAATTCGTTGATTATCTCTAATGCATTTTTATTGATGAAGTTATTGACAGTTTCACCTGTAAACAGATTAAGTGATTATCAATGGACACTCAAAAATAAACATTCTACACCAAGAATATAAACAAAAATCTTTTAGAGGCATGATATTAATATGGAGGGAGAAAAGAAGGCATAGCTCCTTCTGGACTAATTCTAGAAAGGGCACCAGTAACTCTCTTTTCGTCGTCAACCTCCCTGAAGAAGGCACCTCGGAGTCTGGATGTTATCAGGCAGTTTGTCTTCAAGTCAGTAAAATCAGACCCTTTTAAAAACTTTACACATGAGTCAGCCATCTTGGATTTGTCATACTGTGTTATTGCACGAAATTTTTTCGATATTTATAACTGATATTTTTAAAATTTTTCTTTGTTTATAGTCTACCGAAATATATATTATATGCTGAAAGAAAGTGGGAGGTTGCAATCAAGAGGTAAAAACAGTATATCGATAATAAATTGAAGATGGGGAGCAGCGATGGCGATGTGAAAAAAAGAAAGAAAATATCACCGAGAGGTCACTGCCAGCACATAGAAAATTTCCTACCTTTTGAGTCTTCAAATACTTAAACGCTTTTAGTATCCCAAAGATCAGTTCTTATTCCCTTTACCCGGACGTAAAATATTAGATTATTACCTATGAAGCTTGGGCCACAAGGGTACTTTATTAATGTTTCAGTTACAGAAATTCCTGTTCTTCTACAATGTCACATCGGTAAGCCCATGTTTGAAAAGGATCCAAGTGAAATGCCAATATCTTCCGTGATTCTAACAATCAAAAGTTTGTTAACTCCTTACGATACTTCATAAAAGCTTCATTACCAATTGGTGTGTCTATCCCAAATCTATGTCAGATGCATTTAGACTTAGTAATGGAGATAGAAAGACAGCATGAGAATAATTTCTGTCATCATATCAAAGCCGGTGTAATTCTTCAGATTATCAACATCAAAAGACTGAAGATTAAACAAAATCTCTTCAAAGTAACACAGAGGGCAGTACTTCTTGGCATTGAAGAACAGTAGGGAAATTTATAGGAAACGATATGCAATTAGAAAAGCCTCAAAAGAAGAAATGCGGAAACTAAAGCTCAAGCAACAAAGATCAGTAGTAAGAGAATCTGACGCCACAAAACTCAATCCTAAGGATGTTGTGATGAATTTAACAATAATAATAGACTAAAGTCGAGATAATAAATTCCTGTTAATTTCAATATTTCTCAAACGTCCTATGCCTGTTGCTTGGTGAGTCTTAATGAAGATCATACAAAATTGTATCAAATATCCGAAAAACCATCTTTGTTGAATGATCTTCATTAACAACTTATATGAATTTCTTCACAGTTCAAATGCTCAGATTCTCAGGACATTCTGCAAAAACTTTTAAAACATTCTTCATCATCTTCGCCTATTTTGACGTTTTTAAAGACAGATTTCCTAAGGAACACATTTCCGGAGTCCAAAGATTTTTCTGTATTCGAAATTTATCTTTCAAATATTTCTAAAAGATTTCTCTTCACATTGATTCTGCACAAACACGCAATTTTAATAGTTCTAGATAATTTTGGGCAAGATATTAAAAAAAATATTAGTACTATAAAGAAATAATACTAGTGCTGTGTCGAGCACCCAACAATTGTTAATATTTGATGAGTGCATTAATAATAATCGCAAAGAATTTATGTAGACACGAAAGTTTTCAAATTTTCAAACTGTTTTTCCTCGATAGGAAATATTTAGCAAATTGATTAAGTCTCCCATTACATCAGAAAGCAATAAATGTTTTGTGAAATCCACTATTAATAATTGGAATCTATCAGTTGAATTATTGAAATACCCGTATGTCTATCTCTTGACACTTACCCAGAATTTTATTACCATTGAAGAGATTATTCAACCTCGATTTCATATTACTAACAGTAAACTGAACCTTCATTTGGTCAACATGTAATATTTCCCTTCCATCCTTTATGGGCAGACTGAAGTTGGTAAATATTTGAGATTGGACATCGTACAGTTTAAGATCGCAATTTCCATGCCCAACGAGGGGTAAAACCAATATGTGACCCTTCAAATCATATCTGGCTTTGATATCCAGTAATGGAATGTTTATACCGAAATTCCAAGTTTTTCTTTGTAGGTCCAATCTGAAAAAGAATTGATTTTGGTTACAAAGAAATCAATTATAATTGAAATAAAATTATCTAGAGGTTTCACAGAATTATTCTGTTTTTACATTTAAAATTGAAATATTATCCTCTATCCAGTATAAACTATTTGACTTATTTCACATCAAGTATATAATTTTTACTTTGAGTTCATTTTTCACATACGTACAACATGTTTTTGATATATTGGAGCTTCAACTGTACTCTTTCTTTTGCGGTTTTTAGCAAACTGAGAATTGGCAATTTGTTTCGAGTTAAGCCTCTAAATTCCATTTCTCATATTACCTCCAAGCTTCAAGATCTTATAAATGAACGTATGTTATATTTTTTATCGATTGTTTTTATTTATCATTTTGAAAAGACAACATGGATGAAAGTTTCAAACATCGTTCTGGAGAATGTGCTGAATTCTTAAATTTATATGTAATTAGATGTTGAAGTTATCATGTAGAATTTGGCCTAAACTAAGAGCATAATTAGAAATGTTTATGGTCCATATGTAGACAGAAGATACAACAGAGTTTTCAATGCTGATTATATTGTGACTATTCTTATATCGATGTAATATTCGCAATCAATGGAAAAAGCTCCTTGGTCCAGATATAATTGATACTGATTTTGGAGTGACACATGATCCTTCAGCATCTCCTAGAAATCTTCACTGCTCTATCATAATTTCCCGGTATTCATTACAGCAGTATCAGGCGTATCCTAACTAAAATAAGGTCAACACTCATCAGTGACATGTTTTCACCCAACAGCCAATCTAAAAAGCAGGCTGGAACAAAATTTTTATCACCCACAAACAAGAGATCTGTAAGCTCCCTCAAAACAACATTTCCAAAAAGGACTTTTAATATAATTGATATTGTACGATACTTCTAGATCTCCTGTGAAGATCTTTCAGAAGCTTTAGTGGAGCGGGTTAGGAGATTAACAGTCCTATCTGCTCTAATAACCGGTATATATGTTTGAAAATAATCGAATTTAATGACGGAAACGCAGCAGATATCGTCTGCAGGAATTTTCTGGGGTCAATTATACTGATTGACGAAGTTTAGGAGGTTCATGTCCAGTAAAAAAACTCTTTTCATAGTCACGAGTCAGTTATTGTGCACACAAAAGAGATATATTCAAGCTTATATGGAATCGCCCAGAATTATGGAAAGAAAGCACATAAAAATGTACTTGGATCTCAAAATATAGATTAGTGCAACACATTTTGTTCCGCAAAGGAACAAGAGTGAAATTATATATTGGGGAAATGCCCATTTTATTCAAAACCACTACAGGATGGGTTTTATGTTTCAGTTTGATACTTTTCCTGAAAAATTTGGTTTTAAAAGTTTACTTTCATGGAGAACACCCTTTTAGTCTTCATAAAGAATAATTTATATATACCTACTCAGTGTAGGTCGGAGTAGAATTTGATGGTCCGCGAATTATCAAGTCTTAAAGGCTCAAAACGTTCTATGTTCAATTCGGGTATACCTACAAATTTAATTAAATAAGATCAACAAATTTTCGGAATTTATAACATTAAAAAAACCTAGCTTACCATCTGCAATGTATGGGAACAGGTTCAGAAAAAGGTCCGACATACACTGATTCAGTTGGGGGTCGTTTCTCCTACAGACTTTCAACCATGTTGCTGGAAAAAAAAGAAATGAGAAGTGTGGACAGCTATTAAATTAAGAGGAAAACGAAATAACACAGTTCTGTGTTAAGTGAAAGGAAGATATTTCTTGAGTGTAGAAGGTAGAGTAAAAGATGATGAAGTAATAACGTAATTAAATATATAACATGACTCTACTTTAATTTAAATTGGATGGGGTAGTCCGTTAATTTGTTATAGTTTATTTAAAAAATAGAATAAACAAGAAAATTACTTTTTTTTATCCCTTTTTTATTGTTGAGGATACATTGACCACAGTTTTATAGTTTCTAGTGCATTTTTAAACTGATGTAATTTTTAAATTTATTCTATTTTCAACTTATCCATATTCTCAACTTCTATCGACGAAAAACTGATGGAGATTAGCCTGTATAGCCTTGAAGTCTAGAGATAAAAACACTGAATGAAAATCTGGTTTTTCCCACTTCTCTATAAATTTAAATATCAAAACTACATTTTTACGTAGGCATGAATACAACGTTTATTTTTTGGTAGGATTTCTATAAATAGAGATGCACTGGTGGCACATAAAATTAGTCCCCATAGTTTGATGGACAAAAACAGTTTCACCATTCACCAAAATAATGGTTTGAGGAGCAATATCTCAGCATGGTGCTACGCCTCTCTATATAGTTGTGTTATTGGTACCATTAATAGTGAAAAGTATAGTGGCATTCCAAACGATTTTCTTCTTGAAACGGTGCATGCTTTATATCCAGAGGGGTGGCGTTTTCAGCAGGATAATGCAAGATGCCATAATTCAGCCTATACACAAGCTTGGATGCAAGAACACCATTTCATGGCCAGCAGCTTCACCAGATCTCAGTCCCATTGAAAACGTATGGGGACTAATTAAGAGTAGAGTTGAACGAGCAGCGCCACGAAATAAAGACGATTAATTCAGTCAGTTTTACAGTCCTTGTCTATCATCACGGAAAATTATGGAGGTGATCTAGTTTCGGAGGTATCTCGACGTTTAGTCAAGTGTTTACAGTTAAATGGAGATTGTATAAGTGATTAGGATAAATGAATACTTTGTTATAAATGTCTAATTTAGGAATTGAAAATATATACTGAATAATTGCAATTGAGCTTTGTTTTTTCCAGATACTTTCTCGACGGACTATGTGTGAGATTGTTCATTTGAACCAAAAATCGGAAAGAAATTGTACCGATGGTCAAACAATCAATTCAAGTTGTCAAACTGTCATGAATAATTTAAATGTTAACACATTATTATATCAAAAAAGTTCCTTATCTATATTATAAAATTTTAGATAAAAGATAAAGGAGTTTATTTGAGTAGGTTTTACCTGATGTTAAAAATATCGCTTTCAAATACTCCCTGTATATTTTTTACAGTCCTCAAAACCATTTTCCACTTCTGTTTTATTAAGAGGTTTTTATTCATCTGTTTACTCGAGGTGAAATGCCGTAATGAAGTTTGCATTATCAAGTTATGTAGCATTTAAGTAGGTTGCTAAGAGAAGAAACTCTGGTAACATACTGACACAGAATACCTGTGTTGCATAAGCATGACAAGTGGACTTTATATAACGTAGATTGATGTCTTATTATTAGATCATTGTATATACCTGCATTTAAGTTAGGCGTGATGAAGGAAAAATACAACTGATGTTAATATTCTTCTTTGCACATCTATTACAATTTATAACTAATATGTCCGTGAAGAATGGATTAATTAATTTTTTATTTTAATCAAGACATTGGAATATATAAGATGTGATTGAAATAACTTCGGATGTTGAATATAGTGCTTACAACCTATAAATCTAATAAATAATTAGTGAATTTCTTATACAATTAATTTCAATGAATGAGAAGTTCCTCAAAAGTTCGTACATTGGTTTAGGAAAAAATTAAATCATTTAAATGTCTCCCACGGAAACGCTGGAAGGAATGAAGTCTTTAAACTCAATTTTTCATGACTCTCTCACAAATCAGGTCGTATATTAGCAATTACTCGTTCAATATTGATTTGTAGATTGTCTAAATTTGCTGGATGATTGCTGTAAATCAATGACTTAATGTAAGCCCAAAGAAAGTTATCCAATGGAGTTAAATCGCAGGAACCAGGCAGATAATTTATCGGTCTATTTCTTTCGATTTTTTCTAAGCACTAATTACTGAATACACGATGCTTTGACATGCTGGTTTGAGTTCATGGTTTTAAACGATTTTGTATGGATGTAAACCAAGATCTTTTCGTAAAATTTACCACAAAGACGGCTGGGAGATGGCTAGTTCTTGTGAACTTCGAGAAATCGATAAATTTTGGTCCTCACGAACACTTTCACGTACGGCAGCAATATTCTCTTCATTTCTTCCATTTCTTTGTCTCACTGGCACTGTAATATCATGAAGAGTAAAATTTGTTTCAAACTTCTTCACTAAACGTTCAACTGTTCTTTTATCCGGACGATTAAAATTAAAGTTACAGTAGCAGATCGCGATTTTTCATGATAAATTTGGATCAAATAGAATAGAAAAAGGCTTTTTACTTAATAGAAGAAATATAACAAAATTTGAATATCAAAATAGATTTAATCTGTTAATCTTCTACAATTTTTTTTAATTTCAAAAAAATTTTCATTCAAAAAACTTTTAGAATTAAATTAATGTCTACAATAAGCACCGCTTATATTTAATAGACGTATATAATCAAAACTCAATATACAATGTCAAATAGAATAAATGAACCAACAAATATAAAAAAAGCAATTAAAATTAATGAATGAATATTTGAAGGAGACATAATTTTGTTTCTGTTATTATCATAATGAACACCAATTCTTTTTCAAAAACATAAAGCACAACTTAAGAACTTCTCAAAAAATATAATTTATTTGAAATATTTAATATATTTAAATATTCAAATAAGTTGATTCAAAAATCTCTCAAAACATGCACTATATCCTCAAAAAATAATTAGAATTCCGATAATCTCTTCGGCCCTAGATAATATTTAAAATATCAAAATCAACTAACACTCAGTATATAATACCTTAAAGTGTACCGGAACTTGCTCAAACAGACTAACTTTAAAAATCCAGGTAGTCAATATTCGTCACAAAATCACAGAAAACTGTAAGGTAGTATAAGGTTTTCTTTGAACCATTGATATACCATAATGAGATTTATTCAAGCCTAATATAATTGTATATTATGTATAAAATGAAATAGAAAAAGGCTTTTTACTTGATAGAAGAAGTATAACAAAATTTGAATATCAAAACAGATTTAATCTGTTAGTCTTTTTGATATTCAAATATTTAAATTTGGATCATTAGTAAACGTTGTTGGAGTGTGTACCTTTCCATGATTAAATAGTAGACATTGACAAATACAACTGTCAATGTCACAAATGAACAATGGCTGTTATGCGTGAGTAATGTCAATTTAAAAATAGTGTGTTCCCATTGGAAGACCTTTTATGATATGTGTATAATACCACTACGAAAATTTATGCCAAATTTTGGGACGATCTACCGTCAAGGCGTTTGAAATTCAGTTTTTCGAATATTTTCGTTAATGAAAATTCGATGTAGTGCAATAACGTTTCAATAACGAAACGAAGACTCCTGTATGTAATTTCGTGACGTTAAATTACGAGAAGATTTTTTGGGGCCGTCATGCAGATCGAAAAGAGAAGGTTTGAGTCTTTCTACCATGTATTTTTCATACGATTTTTCGTTCCTTCGGGAAAGCAGTTCTAAAACAGCTTTTATTTGACTTTCGGATGACAGAACTCAGAATTCTGTGTTTTGAGCGCTTGTTCTAGAAAACAGCTATCGTTTCGTTCATATGCCTGTAATTCTGAGCTAAAAATTGTCTCAAACTTGACTAACTGATGGACAATCCAAGTTCAAAAGTGATTTCAGTGCGACTGTAAACACTTTTTTTCGAGCAAAAAGCTAGAGATCAAAAATTTTCAGGGAGGATTTGGGGCCTGGATATTTTAGCAGAGACTATTGATGGACAAAATCGGTTCTACGGTTTTGCAGTTATTCAAATTTGCAATTTTTATTTATTTCGCCCAATATCAACCTTATGTGAGAATGGACGGACTTATAGCCCAAAACAAAAATGAATTTTTTTTTTATTTCAATGGACTAAGTAAAAACCAAAAATAATTATGTCAGTAATGTGGGAATTATTTCCAATTACTACGCAAAACTGGTATTATATCTTAATGGACAATGATATTTCGCCCAATATCAACCTTATGTGAGAATGGACGGACTTATAGCCCAAAACAAAAATGAATTTTTTTTTTATTTCAATGGACTAAGTAAAAACCAAAAATAATTATGTCAGTAATGTGGGAATTATTTCCAATTACTACGCAAAACTGGTATTATATCTTAATGGACAAATTGAAAATCACATTTTTTTCTTAAACAGCCACCTTGATTTAAACTATCAAGTAGTATTGTACTCACGTTTTTCTCTTGGATAAGCCACAGTTTGCACTTTGTAACAACTGCCATGCTCATAATGGCAAAATAACACAACAACTAAACAGAAAAATTTCTCAAATTTACTCATCCTCTACGAATAGTTCCAGTTATTCTGTTTACTCCAGAGCCGGAATATTCTAAACACCCCTTTCTTGAGGCTGGATAACATACACACTTGGGAGTCGATAGGCGAAAATGACTCTTGGACCAGAGGTCCATTGAGATGGTATTTGCCGTTGTTGAGAGTGAAAGTTTAACTTACATTTCTCTCCTACTAAAGAATTCAGAGTTACGTATTGACCCGAGATGCGATAATTTTGTAAACAAATTGGTGGTTTCATTATTGTTTGCAACACGTCGATGAAAGATTCAGTCTTGTTGTTCTGGAAATTGTCTGTTTTTGTTGGTCAACCTGTTCGTTAGGAATTTCTCTATTTCTTCATATATCGTTCTGAGTGAGTGGAGATGCTTGTTAATTATGGAAGAGCAGTTATAGTAACTCGCAAATAAGTATCATTTTATTTTCTCTTGTTCGATACGGTGAGCAGATAAATTATTACCCATTTGATTCTACTTTATCAGTACCAATAATCTAAAATCACCTGCTCGATATACAGGTGTCCCAACGAAAATTTGACCCACCCAGAGAACTCAGAAACGAAGAATTGTCGAAGATTTTAAAGAAACAGATCAACTTCTGTTTTGAGGGGGGGCGCATTTCCATCATGATCCGAAAAAACCATCCTCATGAAGGTGGCATCAATCCCCAACATATTTTGAATAGGGAAGAGATGTCAAGTCTTAGTTAGTTGAAAAGTTATTTATATTCTGTGCACAACTCAGTTCGGTGCAGTATTCACGAAATAATGTAATATTGAACTTACCGTCGAAAGGTAATGTTGAACCGCCCAAACTCAAGAACCTAAGAGTTTTGAAGAATCCAAAAATAATTTCCAAGTTTTGTGTTAGGGAGGACGAATTCCTATGACGACATTGTTCCAAAAAAACACCTGAGGGTGGCAACAACCCCCAATTTTTTTTTAATAGGAAAGAGATGGCGGACGTGTTTTAGTTAAAAAGCTTTTTTTGGTCTCTAAACATTCTTTTATGAAAGTTTCAGATTCGGTGATTTTTTTTCAAGCAATTTGATATTAAATATTATCAGAAGCCCAATACATTCGAATACACCAGATCTGTAAGTAATGATAGGGAACATCAAAAGTCTCAAACCCAATTATGATGCAGAAACGAAAGACTGGGACACATTTGAGAAAGAATCTTCAAAAAAATGGTATACATTGAATACATTTCATGCGTTTCACATACTTTCCCAGAATGCACGTTAAGAAAATCGAATATTTTTAAACTAAAACATTACAGACTCAATTTGTTCTGCCATTAAATAAACAAATTTGAAAATTTCAACTGCGATGTTTAGAGAACAGAAAAATCTTCCCCATTCAGAAAATTTTGGAGGTTGGTGCCATCTTCAAGTGGTTTTTTCGGAACAATGTAGTCATAGGAATTCTTTCTCCCTAATACAGAACTTGAAAATTATTTTTTGGATTCTTCAAAACTCTAAGGTTCATGAGTTTGCGCGTTTGTTGAACATCACCTTTTGACGGTAGGTTCAATATTACATTATTTAGTGAATAATGAACCAATTCTGAAAATTTTAACTGGGTTATGTACAGAACATAAATAAATTTCAAACTAACCAACGCTCGACATCTCTTCCCAATTTAAAAATGTTGGGGGTTGATGCCACCTTCATGGGGATGGTTTTTTCGGAACAAACCAATGATCTAAATTAGTCTCCCACAAAACAGAAGTAGACCTATTTCTTTGAAATCTTCGAAAATTCTTCGTTTTTGAGTTTTGGGGGATACAATTTTCGTTAGGACACCCTGTATTTTAAGGGAATTCTTATCCGTATTCTCTCCTTGAAGTTTCAAAAGTTGTCAGTATATTCACCTGCATTATCTTAGAACAGAATTTATAGTTCATCGAATATTTATAAAAGAGAATAAAACAACATCGATAACATATGTTCTATGAGCTCTGTATCAAACTCTAGCAGATGACAGCTGTGCTAATGCTAAATATTTTTTTTTCTATAATCATAGGTCCTGTTCGTTTTCGTTTAAATGATACATTATATTTTCTTGTTGAAGACAGTACCATGTTTGAACTTTGAACATTGTATCAATATTCTTCAACAATAAACTATAAAAATTATGTTGCATGGAAATAAATCTGAAAATTGTATAAATTCTTCCAGAATTGAATGCAGGCTTATATCCTAACCAAAGTTACCGTGATTCAACCGATGAGATTTAGGTCGCTTCTGATCTGGTTAACTACATCTTGACTTCTATCAAGTAAATGTTGATGAGATGGTATTTCAATATGAAAGACATACTGCTTAATATGTCAAAAATGAAAATCTGAAGGATCGAGATCCAGTGAACGAGTTGGCCATGCTATTGGTACCCCTTAACTTATCCATCTATTGAGAATATGTTCATTTAACCAAGCAACTTCAGAGTGGGACATCTAGAATTTGCATTTTGAACTAGTGGTTATTTCGACTCTGGCTACACTTCTGTCATTCGTGTTTTGACAGAACATTAGTTTAATATTTGACATGAACGAAATGGGTCGATCTACGCTTGAACAAAACTGGGAAATATTAAAAACTTATATCCAAATGATCAATCTTCTATGCAAACTTTCAGAAATTTGCGTGGAAAATTCAATAGAAAAAAATGCCCTCACAGCAATTTGATCGTGAAAACTGGATCGTTAAACAACTCGCTCACGTTCTCGTCCTGTGAAACCTCAGAGAAAATGGCTCACCCCTTATATCAAAAATTCCAAAGGAATTGTTGAAACAGTGAAACAAACACGATTTATAAAATGGATTTACAAGTGATTCATTAATATTCTTACACCTTCTGTAGTTTTGAATAAATCTACAATATGGAATGTGACCGAAGAGTGCAATAATAAACAAATTTTTTCGTTTCTTCAATCGAATAAATTCCTTCGCAATATTGTCATACACATCTTTGAATTTCGACAAAAATTACTACCATAGTATTGCAATTGAGGCAGACTTGAGGAGATCGTGGTGTCTGCCATTTTGTGGAGTTTCAGTCACGATGGAGCAGTACCCGGAAATCTCAACGTTTATATCGTGCGTAATATCGTACACGCAATGCAACAAGTGACGACAGCATTAGAAAATGAATCCGGCTGTTCCAGAATACAGGTGTGACGGTAAAAATTCAACAATCTGTCCGCCCTCGTTCAGTCGGCGACGAAGAAACAGTTCGAGAATTGGGGCCGTCAATTCGTCAAAATCCGTCTTTATTTATCCGAAAGCGAGGACGATCATTAAATATCAAAAAAATGTCCTTGCATTCGATTTTACAGAAAGATTTGCATTTAAATGCCTATAAAATTCAATTGGTTCAAGAATTGAAGGATGCAGACTATTCTAACCGATTAAATTTCGCCAACGGTTCAACAATTTTGATAACATACTCTTCAGGAATGAAGAAAACTTTCATCTGAATGGTCATGTCAATAAACAGAATTGTCGGTACTGGGCAGAAAAAAATCCGAGATGAGAGCATAAACGACCCCTGCACAGCCCAAAGGTCGTTGTTTGGAACGCTATGTCTGCTAGAGGCCTAATCGGTCCTTATTTTCATAAAAATTGACAAGGCCGACCAATCAATGTGAATAGTGACCGTTATTGCGATATGCTGCGAAACTTTTTGGGTCGCGAGTTACAAGAATTTCAAGGTTTCAACTCAAGAACGTGGTTTCAACAAGATGGAGCCATTTACTATACATCAAATCAAGCAATGGAAGCTGTTTACGAATTATTTCCTAATAAGTTCACTTCGCGTAGGGGTAACATCAACTGGCCTCCCAGAAGCCCCGACCTTAGTTCACTTGACTATTTTACATGAGGATACTTTAAAAGTAAGGTCTATGAGAATAATCCGTGAACCTGACGCAATTGGAGCAAATCATCAGGTCAGAAATGACCGCAATATTGAAAGCTATGTGTCAGCGTGGGATCGCCAATCTTTGTTCCCGATTAGAAGAGTGACAGCAGCGTAACGATCACCATTTAGATAACATCAACTTTTCGAAATAATTTTCCACTTCATATTGTAATAATTAACATGAAATTTTTTTATTTTAAATAACTTTTGTTTTATCGAAGTCACAAATACCGTATACTCTTTTTGGACACCTTGTATTACACCTGAGGAGCAACGGAAGGCAGTTTAGCAGATGTACTGGTACCATATTAGTAAGATACTTCATTGTTCATCACTTGTATCTCCTCTATGTCGTTCTGTTCTACTTTTTGTAGTAGCTCACTCAAATTTGATGTCAATTCAATACTTCTTAGATTTAGTTCTGATTTATACCTGTGGAAATGGAATAAATAAGATAATGCTGTGTAATGAAAAAACTTGAATTTTTGAATCTTTCCAAAAGACATTATTTTTTTTGTTTGAGCGCAGCAATTTTATTGCATATGTGTACTTTTGTTGTATAAGTTCCGATAATAAATGCATCATGAATCATTAGCTATTCAATTTTATTTTTATTCATTTGGGAAGCAGAACAGAGAGGGGATATTTATGATAAATTTTGTTCGAAAACTTCTTGAATATGCTAGCAATGGTATCTTCAAGAACAGGTTTTATCTCATTGGCAACGTTCCTCCAGTTATCATTCAAAAATAAGTTCATGGCTTCTCCTGGAAACAAAAACTAGGTTAATAAATGATCGTAAATATCATTGATATATTTTGGAAATTATTGTTGGATTTCTCCATTGCGTTTTATTTCTCTAAATTCGGATTGAAGTGTACTGCGAATTCTGAAGAAAATTATTCATTTATTTTTGAATTGCTGAACTGTTGAATACAACAATTCTCCTAAATTTCTCTCGATTTGTTTCAATCAGTTGAATTCATGTAAAATAAAATTACGAAGGCAAGTACGGGACATCAGGAGCTATCAGGAATTGATGAATTAATGGCTGATTTAAACTCAAATACAGAATATTAGGTAACCTGTACCATAATTATTGACATTAAATTAATTATTATACCTTCAAAATAGTTCCCATTCAAAAACATATTGAAATTAAGCCACCAAATAATGTTCTAAATCTCAAAAAAATCTTCTGATTTCTGAATGTTCTTATTTAAATTATTTCAAATGGTGATGGTGAGCATAATGATCAGACCAAAAGGAGCTCCAAGAGAGATGATTTCGAAGTTTCTTGAAGTTTCAATTGGATGCAACGAACGAAGACGAAGAATGGAAAATTTTGTTGAAATTGAATAAAGGTATATAATTCAAAGTATAACACTTTATTTTTGCTAGTATTTATTGTTCACACAACAATTGTTTGGTCCGTCTAAAAAGTATCCGGAATTTATTATTTTTCATAATTTTAATACAGTCTTTTTTGTAAGATTCTAAGACAAAAGTAATGTATAAAATAGGTTGTGCAGATAATCGGCTGTGGTCAAAGTTGCGTGACAACACTATTTGTCGAATATTGTTGATTGTCAACAGGTATACAATTTATGAAATAATGTAGCAACTAGAAAAAAGAAAGCAGGTAGAATATTTGTAAAGAAAAGATTTTCGAAACGTTAAAAAATTAGTGCAATTGACTGAACTGGGAAAAAGTTATGTATATGAGACAATAGAGAAAATAAAAAATGGCATGGATATGAGGCATAGACTGTTTCAGGAAAATCGCGTAAGATTAAAGGAAACAATTTAAACCCTTTATTGGCCTTAGGACGACACAATCCGTAGCTAGGGTTTCAAAAATTGGAGATTTGGAAATCAACGAAATATAAAAGAATGTCCAGAAACCGTCCGTATGTCGCTGAAAAGACAAGGCTACAGATAAAGGAAACCAAAAAATCCCCTGTAATGACACCTTTACAAAAGAAATGGAGTATAGAATTTTGTCAACGTTTTCAAGAAGATAATTTTAATAATGTCTTTATATCTGATGCAAGTTTTTTGCCACTGGATGGAAATTACTTAAAAATCCTATCAAAACAACCTGTAACCGTTCAAATTTCCGTATTTCCCACCAAAATAATGGTTTGGGGAGCTCCATCTCAGTGTGGTGCTACGCCTCTCTGTATAGTTGATGACACCATTAATAGTGAAAAGTATTGTAGTATTCTGAAGGATTTTCTCCTTGAAACGGCACATGTTTCATATCTAGGGGTGGCGTTTTCAGCAGGATAATGCAAGATGTCATACTTCGGCTTATACTCAAGCTTGGAGGCAAGAACACCAATTGACAACCATTTCATGTCCCATTGAAACGAATGGGGACTAATAAAGATTGAAGTTGAACGAGCAGCGCCACAAAAGAAAGATGGTTTAATTCAATCAATTTTACAGTCCTTGACTACCGATCACCGAAAATTATGAGGGTTATCTAGTTTCGGAGGTACTTCGACGTTTAGTCGAGTGTTTTTAGTTAGATGGAGGTTGTATAAGTAACTAAGATGAATATTTCAAGAATTAAAAATATATATTAAATCATTACAATCGACCTTAGTTTTTCCGAATACTTTCTAGATGAACTATACTATTGTATCAAATATAGTGAAACTCTTGACATAACTTGTATATTACACCATGCAAGTCTGTAGATTTCCATTATGCCTGAAAACTGCAGCGTAAACCCTCTGTATATGTGCGGCTACAGGTATAGTATCGATAATTATCTCCGATGTCTAACCTATTGAAAATTCTTGAAATACATGATATTTGCTGAGTCTTTAGAGGCCAATGATATTTGAAGTTCTCAGCAGTATGGTTTTCGTCATGGAGTTTTAACATAGGATGCAATGGCTGATTTGACTTCCTGTATTAACGAGTGCTTCGAAAAATCTGAGGCCTTGTTTCTGTGTTCTTAAACTATCAAGAGCAGCAACTCAGTTAACGAGGAATTATTGATGATATTGAAGAACTATGGGATTCCTATGTTTACACTTAATTGAGGACTTTGTTGACTGAAAGAACGCGATGTGTTCGAATAAAAGATGCGATGTCCAGTTCTTTCGTGGTTGACCCTCTATTATATATCTCAATGTTAACACTCCTGACCAAATGCAGGATGATTTGATCTACCGATGATACTACAATCTTCATTGAAGCTGAAACCTGGACAGAGTTGGGATCCTCAACGAAGCGTGAGTTACAGTTATTATATAAAAATTTTACACTTAACTACACCACGACTGTATTTGTTTCCTTTCATAATTCTGAGGCATCTTGTCCTTCATTCGCATCATTTAAATTAGATGAACAGTGTGCAGTACAGACAGCAGATGTGAAGTATTTGGGTGTAATTTCAGACAAATATTTCAAGTGGAATTTACATATAGATAAAATAAACAAGAAACTATGGATGATCAAAGAAAAATCCTCAAAAGTTTATGTGACTCCACACAGCAGAGTATATTTTTATTTGTGCCATTTGGCTATTTGGCAAATGGTTTGCTTACCTAGGCTTGACGAAGACGCATGCAGTGAGTCACCTAGGTAGTAAAGGGTATTTCAATGGGAACGCCCCATTTTGAATTGACATTACTCATGCATGGCAGCCATAGTTTATTTGTGACATTGACAGTTGTATTTGACAATGTCTACCATTTAATCATGGAAAGGTACACACTCCAACAACCTTCACAAATAATCCAAATTTATCATGAAAAATCGTGATCTGTTACTCTGACCTTACGTGCTTTAGATTCAATTTTGGTCGTTGTAATCATCCGAATAAAAGAACAGTTGAACGTTTACTGAAGAAGCTTGAAACAAATTTCACACTTCGTGATGTTACAGCGCCAGTGAGACAAAGAAATGCAATAAGTGAAGAGAATATTGCTGCCGTACGTGAAAGTGTTCATGAAGACCAAAATTGATCGATTTCTCGATGTTAACTAGAACTATCCAGACGTCTTTGTGGCGAATTTTACGAAAAGACCTTGGTTTACATCCATACAAAATTGTTTAAACCCAAGAACTCAAACCAGCAGATCATTTAAGCGTCGTGTATTCAGTAATTCGTGCTTAGCAAAAATGATGCAGACTTTCATAAGACAATCATTCTGAGTAATGAGGCTCATTTCTGGTTAAACGATTATGTTAACAAGCAGAATGGCCGTATATGGAGTATATGGTGATAAACCTGAAGAATATCAAGAACTGCCATTACATTCTGACAAACTTAGTGTTTGATGCGGATTTTATTCTGGAGGAGTCATTGGACCTTATTTTTTTTTCAACAACAGTAATTGCTAACAGACTACCTGATTTGTGTGAGAGAATGATGGAAAATTGGGTTCAACTTCATTCCTGCCAGCTGTTCAGTGGTGGACATTTAATTGATGTTTTGTTACATAACTAATGGTATCCATTGTACTTTATAATGAAATACAAATCTCAATGATTTTCAAATAAATAATGTGTTTTATTTGCAAAACAAAATGGACCGCCGTTAAAGAAAGAATCTTTATATAGCGAACACAACGATGCTTCAAGATAGACGAAGTTCTCCTGTTCATTCTATTAGCATTTCGTATACCACAAGATATAATCGAAGAGATTCACGAAATAGTTCACGTTCAACTCAACTGTTTTCATATAAGGTTTTTCCTTCGGGGAAATCACCTTTGAAAATATTTTGTTCATTGTGTAATTTATATTTTTGTTATAACTGTTTCTTGTATTATGAATTAGAAGATTTCATTTATTGTTAATATTTTATTTCTTGTAACAAATATTGGATCGCAAATTTCTTGAAATTAGTTTTATATGCTCGAAGGGATAGGGATATCATGATGTATTGGGTGTTTTTTTAGAGTGATAGAAGTTTAAATTGAAATGGAACACATTTAATCCAAGACTGAACCCAATTTTTTTTTACTTGAAAGATAATTTTATGACATTTAGGTTTTGAAAATAATTTTCACCACGACTAGCTCTGAAAAACCGCATTCGACCAGACCAATTTTGGACCACTTTTTCTAGTAATTCAGACCTTATTTCATGAATAACACGAGTTATGTTGGCTTCCAAGGCGCCTATTGTTTCTGGTTTATCAGCATATACCAATGACTTGACATAACCCCAAAGAAAATAATCCAGTGGAATTATGTCGCAGGATCTTGAAGGCCAATTAATTAGACATTTCTTGGAATAATGTTATCGCCAAATCTTTCTTTCAATAAATCAATTGTTACGGTAGCAGCATGAGGTGTAGCACCATCTTGTTGAAACCAAAACACTTCTGGTTCGATACCATTCAAATTTTGAAACAAATAATTATTGATCATCGATCTGTAACGAGCACCATTCACTGTAACATTAGCTCCAGCATCGTTTTTAAAGAAATATGGACCGATGATGCCTTCAGCGTGTAAAGCACACCATACAGTGCATTTTTCAGGACGCAGAACTTGTTGAGGATTGTTTTCACTGCATATACGGCAATTTTGCTTGTTTACATAGCTGTTCAACCAGAAATGATCCCTATCAGCAAACAAACGAGGCTTATTATGGTCAATTGGCTTTAGTTCTTGAACCAGTTGGATCTTGTATGGGTGTAGACCAAGATCTTTACGCAAAATTTTCCATGTGGTGGATGCACAGAGTTCAACTTGTTGTGAACGTTGACGAATAGACAAATCTGGATCATTATTAACACTATGACTTACAGTAGCGATATTTTCTTCTGTACGTACAGTTCTTTGTCTTGTTGTTGTTGCATCGAGTATGTCCGAAATCTATCGATTGTTCGACGAATAAGTTGCTCTGATGGACGATTATGTAAACCATAAATTTCACGAAGTGTTATATAAGTTTGGCGAATAGAACACGGATTTTGAAAATAACTTTCAACAATTTTAAACGTTGTTGTGGCGTGAGTCTTTCCATGATAATTACTGAACAAAAATGTCAAAACAACATGGCTTCTACCTTCTGTCAAATCACAGTTATCCCTATTGAAAGTTCAAGTTCTATCATCTATCTAAAAAAGAGCCGATATATTCTTTCAGATCATAAATTTCAATGAATTTAGGTAAACCTTAAAATAACTCACTTTGTTCTTTGATTTTGTTAGAACATAGATCAATCTTGAATATATAGCTGATCTGTAGTTCGAAGCTTAAGTCTTTTAACACGTGAGTGATGTAGGTTATGTTTTTGATTTTGATATTTGTAATATTGAAAACAAAGGGCTGATGACGGGATTATCTAGAATTATATTTGTTTTTTGAAGATATAGTGCACATTTTTTAGAGATTTTTGAAATAATTTGTTCGAATATTTAAATATATTAAATATTTCAAATAAATTATATTCTTTGGGAAGTCCTTTAAGTGTGTTCATGTTTTTATAAGGCAAGTAGTATTTTTTAAAGATAAGACCAGAAACAAAATTTTGTCTCCTTTGAATATTTATTTATTAATTTTAATTACTTTCGTATATCTGTTGGGTTATTTATTTCATTTGACATTGTATATTGAGTTTTGATTATAAACGTCTATTAAATGTGAGCGGTGCTTGTTTTAGACATTAATTTAATTCTAAAAGTTTTTTGAATAAAAAATTCTTTTGGAAATTAAAATTGTAGAAGATAAACATATTTCAATTTGTTTTGATATTCAAATTTTGTTATATTTCTTCTGTCAAGTAAAAAGCCTTTCTATTTTCTATTTTATCATAAATTTATCTTTGATTATTTTTTTTAATGTCGTTGAATCAGTAGTTTTTGATATATTCTTTAAAGAACATTTGAAATGTGAACTCCTATCTCGTACAAGCTACATAGAGCTTATGAAGGATCTTCTCAGAAGATTTGTGCGTATCAGAATAATATTAAATTATACTAGGGCTGTGCAACAAATATTCAAATTCAGCTTATGCATTTCTTTGTGTTTATAATTAATTATTTTTTTAAATTTCTGAATATTTTGCTCATAAGCATTTCATTTTTTTTGTTGAAATATACTATCTATGATACTTTAGTTAACAAAGGCAATTTCAAAAAACAGTTGCTCATTTTGAATGTAAAAATGTACGTTACCTAATTCTTGGTCTCCATTAAATAAATTATCAAGTTGGATTGTTGCATGTCCTATATTGAAATCTATATGAAAATCTTTGACGTTGAAGTAAACCTCTTTGTCTTTCATTATTTTTTGTCCTAGTATATTGACTGTAGCTTCAATATCAGCTAGAAGTAAATGAGCATTTATTAGCATTTTAATATAATAGATTGCCAAAAAAATAGAAAGAATCAGTCTATGAATCAAAATATGTATTATTTTTCCAAATTTATAGTATTGCCTTCAAATTATTACTACTCCAAAATAAAAGGAGCCAACGAAATATATATTCATTTTTCATTATTTTATTTAATTAATGATGAGGATTTTTCTCACATCTGTAAGATTAACTATTGCCGAGATTTAGGCAGCCCGTATCCTTACTCGGACACCCGGTATATAATATAAATTTACCAATAAAATAAATGGAGGTTTTCTCACTTTGATAAATTCGTCAATCTCGAAAATCGTATTTATCTTGACGTAGTAACATTCAAATTCAATGTTTAGATGAGGTACTCACAATAATTCCCATAGAAGTTCCCTGAACCCATAATGGGCATCATCAAAATTCGTCCTTCCATTGTATATTTGCTTTTCAAGTAGAGTGAAGGAACGTGCACTCTCAAGCGTATACGGTCTTTATCCAAATTAATTCTACAAAATGAACAAAAAATGAGTAACAAGTTCTTGATTCCTTGAAACAAGTATGTATTAGTTTTACAATTTATGCCTGTGTTGAAAGGTCACGGTGAGATCATTTATCTGTACAGGTGGAATCAGATTTGAACATTTCAAAACTATTTGAAGTTTTCGATGGTAGAAAATGCAGAACCTGCGTGATAACGCACGTCGGTAAAATCTTGTGTTATTTTGTATTTTTCTTTTAGCGAGAAATATTCACGTAGTTAAAAGTGGACAGAGTAGTTTGGTTTATTTTAATAGACGTGCTATTCTAAATGTGCTATGTTAGGCGCATCCACCACTTCTTCAGGGATTATGGACACAGCAGCCCAGAGTGAATGAAGGAGCACTTAAAACAATATATGGAAATTCAATCTATTTGAAATGCATCTAAGAAACAACATTCAAAATTGATTTTTTGCAATTGTAAACAATAAGAATACACCATAATATTATTATGCATAACATGCATGATAGCTTTAAAAGGGGTTTAAGGTTAAAATTTTACTTACTTTACTTGTTGTAAGGTGAATTCTGATGGTCCATATACTTTTATATCCTTGTAGCTGGAATTTACAGATACAGCTCCAGAACCTTGATCCAAAACCACCTCGGGTATATAAAGAGGTTCACAACTAGGAATTCCAAATTCAGGAATACCCTGTGCAAGAAGCGGTTTTAATCTGTGCACTGACTCAATAATACATTCTCCCAAATTTGGATCTGAACGCTGGCATATCTTCAAGAAAGTGGCTGAAAAATAAGTTCATCAATACCATTTTCAAATTTAAATTAATTACCTTTACACCCATTTCAAATTTGAGTATTAACTAGAGTGTAATTTTGATTCCCTGTTTATTGAACCATTATACAGAGGTTTTTTTTTAATTTACTTACGTAATTTCGATTTGCACTCGATGATACAGAAAATCCTTGCCAAAACAAATATCGCAAAATATAATTCCATTGTTCTGTATTCAATGAATATGTCGAAATGATGCTACTTTTCACTGAGAAATAACGTTAATAAGTACTATTCTTTTAGTTACGTACAGTGAATGAACAATTTGCTGTACATGCAATTTGCTGTAAATATGGGTCAAAATATGTATAGTTGTTCTTCAATCTTCGTATCCTCTATTGTCGATTTTTAGAGATCGAACACATATATTTATAATTAATTTATTGCTCAAAATGATCTTGCAAAAATACGAAACGTTTCATTTCTTGTACCTTTTAGATAATTGAGGCTACTTATACAGGTAGTTCAATTTTTTGTCTGACAGAAATCATCAAGAAAAGTTATTTTACAAAACTATCCATACAAAAGTTACAAAACAGCAAACTGCTTATATTGTCAATTTAGAAGTGAGTTTTAATAAGGAGTGTGAGTTTTGGTAATAAAAAGTTAGTAAAATAATAAAAACAGATTTTTTCCTGACAGAAGGATTATTCCAAAATGTCAAATATTATACAGATTTATTCTGTTACTTACCTCCTACAAAGTTTAATTGCAAAATAATTTATATCGATATACTTTTAGAATAAAATTAAATAAATGTCTTTAGAACACACTGTGTCAATTTAGAAGACATTTAGAATTAATACTTACTACACAGTACCAAAGGGAATGAAATAAATTCAAAGTAATACAGATTGTCAACCAAAAATCATTAAATAAATACTTGAAGAGTACAAAATTTTGTTCCATTCCCTGTTTTATGAAAAACAAATCCCCTTCCAAAAACGCAAAACAAAATTTTGTACGCCTCAAGTATTTATTTGATGATTTTTAGTTGACAATTTGTATTGCTTTGGATTACTTTCATTTCCTTTGGTACTGTGTAGTAAGTATTAATTCTATATGTTTACTCAATTGACACAGTGTGTTCTAAAGACATTTATTTAATCTAATTCTAAAAGTTTCTGAATAAACATTTTTTTGAAATTAAAATTTGAAGGAGGTAACAGAATAATTCTGTATGATATTTAAAATTTTAGAAAGTTAGTAGCTCACACTCCTTATTACTGATATTTGGTGCAAATTAGCCGAATTGTTTTATTTGAAGAAAATTTTTCTTCAAAAATGAAATCTTTCCTACAACGTTATAGATTCTGTGAAATTTAATTGATAATGTAGTTCTTCAGAGATGATTGAAACAATTTTTAGAATATACTATGTTTAAGAACAAAACAATTTAAAATTCACATATTTCTGGTGACTATAGCTTTGATGTTTTATAGTAGTTCATTCTTAAGCTTTATTCGAAGGAATTAAATCAAATAAAGCTTAGGAATTAACTGAAATGTCTCCTAATGAATAAAGCATACTACTCAGTACATGAATACCTGAATGATACTTTTTAAAAAATATATTTTTATGAAATACGTTGTCTGCCCAAATTTATTTATTTATTTTTTGTTTGACTAATGTTTTGTTTTATACATTTTTTATTTTTAAATTCTTATGTGTTTTTTTAGACAAAATTGTACCTGAGTCCCCATGAAATTTTTGATGGGTTAAAAATTTATTCGTATTCTGTGATATGTACTATATCAGGAATGAATAAATGAATTATTATTATTATTATTATATTCATATAAATTATGAATTTGAGTCTACTCAAACTATTAATATTAAAACTGTCATTAACTAGACTTAAATTCATAATTTATATGAATATTTTAATTTTAAATATTTTTTCAAGGCTTATTTCATGTTTATGTTGGACATTTTTGGAATATTATTCAATTTGATTATCAGAATATTATTGAGAAATTTCCTAAAATTAAATTTCTGAAGTGGTTAACAGATAACTCTGCTTGATATTTAAGATATCTTAATTTCATTTAATAATATGTAATGATAATATCATTTCTATCGAAGATTTAATTTTGAAATTAGTTGAATCATTTTCACCTTTAATTTAACTGACAATTCAGAATCGAAAACATCAATCAGCTGACTGTTATCTCACTAAACAATCGAAAGCGTAAAACTCACAATATAGAGTAGTTTATCAGACAACATTTAACTGTCAGCTTTTCTATGATAGTTGAAAATGGCGCAAATTTGAAAAGAAGCTTCTCATATCTTTGATTACTTCAATCTTATCATTTACCTTTTCCATTAAATTGAGAATTTCGAGTCAGTTATACACTGATTGTTTCTTTCGTGAATAATTTTTTTAAACGAGAAACCTGAAAATCAATTGTTCTTAGAAGTACATTATTTTCTTGGAGTTAATATTAACACAAGCCATAAATATAAAGCGTCATTTTCTGTATGCTATAATAGGTTTTCCCCGACTTGTTTGATATGAAAATATTTCATCAACATATTATTACAAAAATATATTAACTGCGTGGAAAAAGTAATCGGACTTGTTCAACAATGATCTTAAATGCATCTGCTTGTATATTTCAAGGTTAATTTATGCATTCAGATTAGAGCGATTTCGAAGACATGAGTTTGTTGGAAAAGTAAAGTAAAGAAACGTATGATGGTGGTAGATTTTCACCTTGAAAGCTATAAAAGTATAGACAAGGCTTAACTTTAACCCACAGATGTAACGGGTAATGCAACTGAAGATAAGCAATAAATGTGATCTAGTACCATCAAAATGCAGTTCATGTTGATTGCACTCATCTGTTTCCAATTATTTGTATTTGTTGTGCTGAGAAAATTGCGTGAGTTTTGCCAAATTTGATATTACTCCAATAAATAGTTTCAATTTTATCTCTAGTAAATCACCACTTTTGAAATTACCATTTAAATAAAACTAATATTTTTTCATTCACTGAATTAATTTAAATAGTATTCATTTCAGAATTTTATCATTTGTTTTCACTCATTTGAAAAATAAAATAATGAAATAGAAATCATTTAAAACATTCAGATAGTTCATTTAAAAATTGCATATTCTTCCGTGATACTTAAAATTGCGCTTTTTTGAAATAACATTTTTTTCAACAATATTTCTGAACATAGGAGTTGATAAAATTACGACAATACATATGAAAATATTTTCTCATCAAGCTAGATTTTTCTTGAACATGCTTCAAATGGACTTACTTAAGTAAATGAATAAAGAATATTGATAGAGAATTATTTCACTTTAAAGCAATTTTAGGAATTTCCACCTAATCTTTTCGATTAATATGCCATTTTGAATTGATAATGTAGCAACAACAAAAGGCAAACAAACTATAACATACTACATTGTCTAGTTTAATTGTCACAAGTTTCAATTATTTAAAAGTTATAAAAAAAGAAGAAATGATGAAAAGCGGTGTTTTCTTGATAGAAGGATTAATTAAAAATTTTAACATCATACAGATTTATTCTGTTAACTTCCGACGAATTTCAATTCCAAAAAATTTTATTCAAAACATACCATTTTTATTGCATTTTTAGAAAGGAATTAGGTTTCACAAAAATCAGGTACGAAACAAAATTTTGTATACTTCAAGTATTTATTTAGTACATTTAATTGATAATTAAATTTCTTTGAAATCTTTTCTTCCGTTTGGTACTGTGTAATAAGTGTTTGATTCTATATGTCTACTTAACTGACACGGTGTGTTCTAACACATTGATTCAATTCAATTCTAAAATTTTTTAGAATAAAACTATTCGAAATTAAAATTTGTAGGAGGATGATATTAAAAACAAAATTTTAAAAGAATGAAATTCATTGCCAATATTTTATATAGTTTTTTTTTATTTTATACCCCAGAATCTTTATTTTAAGTAGATTAATTCTTCCAAACATTTTTAACCGATAGAAAATTGATTTTTCCAATATTTTTCATGATTTTATCATTTTCCGCGCTTCATTACTCAAATTTCCGCTAATCTTGTCTCAATGTACACTAAATGTATATTCTGTCATTGCATCAGTCTGAAAAATTTCTTTCTTTTTTATATAGTCCATTATTCTCATGCAAATTGAGATTATTCAAAAGATTTCAATGGAACATTGTGTTATTGATTGAATAAATTATAATTATGATTACCTGGTTCCAATTACATTAGTGCTCAAGAGGTTTCATAATTTCGATATTATTGCTTCTTAGGAATTAAAATACATTTCAGAATATTGAAAAAAATTTTTTCTTTGAATCGAATCACTGTTGATACATTTTATTGATAAGGAAATAATTCATACATACATTCTTATGTATATTATTCGATCATTAACTTGGGTAAGTAAAAAAAAATGAAATTTCTGTTCGTGTTTTAACAAAAATTTAGTTTAATATTTGACATTAACGAAATTAACGCTTGAATGAAACTGGAAAATATCAAAGAATTTATGAATATGCTAATTATGAGCACTATGGCATATTATGATCTGACTTGAGCATGAGGAAATTTTTTTCTGCGTTTGTAACGTGAAAATATCGAGAATACATTTCTGTACTTGTTTTGGCTCGCGAAAGAATGTCTTGTGTGTATGTTTGGACACTCTAGATAGCGCTAGTGTATGATAAATACCTTAGTGGCGGCTCTCTGTATGGCGGATGTAGATGCTTGACAGATTTATGGTCTCGATTTGTAGAACTTTCTATTACCATAGCTTACACTCCTATTAATGATATTTGGTACAGATCAGCCGAATCAATTTATTTGAATATGAATATGCTAATTATGAGCATTACGGCACATTATGGTCTTACTCGAACATGAGGAATGTTTTTTCTGCATTTGTAACGTGAAAATATCGGAAATACATTTCTCTACTTGGCTCGCGAAGGTATGTCCTGTATGTATGTTTGCATCATCTAGATAGCGCTAATGTATGAATGTATTAATACCTTAGTGTCTCGGTGTAAGGCGAATATAGATGCTGAAATTTAAAACTTGATTTTCAGCTGAATATATCACATATTGTAACCGGAATGATGACCATTTGAACGAATGTGTAGCAAGGGCGATTGATCAAATAAAACCTCATTTAGTAAATGGTATACCAGAATTTCAATTACCAGCAATGAATCCATTATTCCTGCCCGAAGCCTCTATTGAAAGTGGTGATAATTTCAAGTGTTCATTCAAAAACATCGAGATCTATTATGCTGAAGAATTTGTCTTGAAAAGTGTGAATATCGACCTGAATAGTAATCGAGTTGATATGGTACTTCGTTTTCCTAGGTTGAGGATCAAGTCTGTATATAAGGTTTCTGGTAAACTGTTGATACTACAGTTGAATGGAAGTGGACCAGCTGATGGAAATTTCAGTAAGTAGAAATTTTAAATATTTGAATTTTATTTGAAACTTACTCGGGGTATCTTCAAAGGAAGTATTTTAACCATATAAGAAAAAAATATCCTGCTATGAATGTTTGTCCCAGAAAGAATGAGTAAACCTGAAACACCTCACAGTGAAGCTATGGGATGCTCCAAATGAAATAAAATGTTAATAAATCGTGTAATACCCAAGATATGCAATTTTTTTCCAAAATTTCGATATTTTCACACAACCATGTGATTGTATATACCACGAATAGAAAGTACATTGTATCTATATCGATGATATACTACTCTGTCAAGAAAGTACCGGGAATTTTCAATTAAAACAACATTTTTACATTTAATCGTCAAAATTTATTGGGTCGCCTTCAAAATAGGCTCCATTTGCTCCAATACATCTATGCCAACGGCACTTCCAATTATCGAAACATTTTTTATAGGCGCTTTCCGGGATGGACTTTAGCTCTCGCGCCGAATTTTGTTTTATGGCTTCAATCGACTCAAAACGGGTGCCACGAAGGGGCAATTTTAGTTTTGGGAAGAGGAAAAAGTCGCAGGGAGCCAAATCCGGCGCATACGGTGGTTGCTGAAGCACGTTTGTTGAGTTTTTGGCGAGAAAGTCAGTTACAATCGTAGCTCGGTGAGAAGGCGCGTTATCGTCATGCAAAATCCATGAGTTGTTCGCCCACAAATTTGGCCGCTTCTTACGGATACGCTCACGCAAACGTTTCATAACGCCTAGGTAATACTCCTTGTTTATCGTCTGACCCTCTGGAATGAATTCGTAGTGCACCACGCCACGGATATCGAAGAAAACAATGAGCATCACCTTCATTTTCGAGCGGCTTTGGCGTGGTTTTTTCGGTTTCGGCTCATTTTTTGCCACCCATTCCGATGATTGCTGGCTTGTTTGCATATCGTACTCGTAGACCCAGGTCTCATCACCAGTTATAATGCGTTCCATGAATGTAGAATCGGAATTACAGCGATCCAGCATGTCTGAAGCAACCTGTTCGCGATGACGTTTTTGAAGAAAATTCAGGTCTTTCGGTACGAGTCGTGCGGCCACCTTTCTCATGCCCAAAATATCAATCAAAATCGTACGTGCGGACTCGTGGGATATCTTAAGATCATGTGCTATCTCTTTCAAGCTGGTACGACGGTTTTCCAGCACCCTTTCCTTAATTTTATCGACGTTATCTTCGATCGAAGCCGTCGATGGGCGTCCGGAACGAGGCAAGTCCTTGAAGGCTATGTACCACTGATATGCACGAGTTTTCGATAGAGCATTATCACCAAAGGCCTTTTGCAACATTTTCAATGCATCGGCACACGAAAATTCATTTGCAACACAAAACTTTAAACAAATTCTTTGCTCAACGTAATCACTCATAGTAAAAATCGGCACGCACTCTGACATCGACTGACTTAATCAGCTGTTGCAGACACACTAGTTGACAGATCCCGCTCAAGCTTGGCATAGTAATTAAGGACAGTAGTACCAATCTAGGAAAAAAAAATTTTACTTGCCCCATTGCCCCGCCAGATTTAAATCGATAATTCCCGGTACTTTCTTGACAGAATGTATTTATCTTCGTGGACGATAGATATGCAGTGAATCCTATGGTTCTTTTGATAAAATACATTAACCGCTGTGGTAAAAATTTCTGTGAAATTTTCAGCGACCAACTATTCAAAATATGCATGTTCATATTTTCATATGGCTCAATACGTCTTAACTAACATACATAGGGGGTTATTGCTATTAGTATGGCAAACGACTGAATAACTTTTAGGAGTACTAATAAGCGGTTTTGATAACAGATGTCGCTTCTCCTTTATTATTCCATTGTTTCATCCGACAACGCATTTTGAAGTGTCATTATCAGGCTGCTTTCCGTATCGGTCATTTCGCTGAAGTGTAAACAACATAAAGAAAAATCATAATTTCTAAACAAAGGCATATCCAAGGAATATTAAATAAAAATATAATTTTATTTTATTTTTGAAGCTCTATTATTCTACTTTGAGGTATTCAGGATTATTTAACCCTTCTAGGACAACCTGTACAATCCATGACAACGCATTGAATGAAATATCCTTGCTTCTTGTACTTTCCAATTATGAACAATCGAAAGTTTTTTAGAACAAATCAAATGAAAGTATTATTTTCCATTCAAAACAATTCAATTGAACGACATTCCAATAAAATTGCACATTTCAAAACATTCTATTTCAGGTATACAAATGAATCAATAATACAACAGAAAATTTCAAATTTATAATTGCAAATAAAAAAAACAAATGTATTCTGGCACGTGTTTCAATCCACTTCAAAGAACCAAAATAATAAAAAGGGGATCTTTTACTTGATAGAAGGCTTATTACAATATCTCAAATGTCATACAGAGTTGTTCTGCTAACCTCACAACAAATTTTAATTTTAATTTAATGAAAATTTTTTCTCAAAAACCTTTTAAATTGAATTGAATAATATTAATAATTAAATATTTAGAATAAATACACAATTAGAAGGATACACAATTTTGTTTCGTATCAATGAATTATACAAACTGAATCCCTTTCCAAAAATGCACAACATAACCTCAAGAATTTCCTCTAAAATAACTCTCTTTAAGAAAGGCCCTTCAAAAATATGCAGCACATCTTCAGAAAGGCCATTTGGAATCACCACTCTTTCTTTTTTCAAAGTACCAATATTTCACATATCTCGGTTGTTCAAAGATATTCTAGGAATATTAAATATTTTATTCCATTTTTGAAGCTCTATTATTCTACTTTGAGGTATTCAGGATTATTTATTCTTTCTGGTACAACCTGTACAATACATGACAGCTCATTCAATGAAATATCCTTGGTTCTTGTACTTTCCAATTATAAACAATCGAATTTTTTTTTTTATAACATAACCAATGAAAGTATTATTTTACATTCAAAACAATTGAATCAAACGAAATTAAAATATTTAAATAATTGTCCAATAAAATTGAACATTTCAAAACTTTCTATTTCAGGTGTAGAAATGAATCACTGATACAACAGAAGATTTCAAATTTATAATCTCAAATGAAAATAAAACATATGTTCTTGCATGTATCTTCAATTCACTTTGAAGTACCAAAATATTAAAAAGAGGCCTATTACTATCTCTCTAATATCATAACTGTGCTGAACTCACAACAAATTTTGATTTTGATTTTATAAAGAATTTTTCTCAAAAACATTTGAAATTGAATTAATTAATGATAATTATCAAAATTGTTAAATGAATACTAATAAAATTTGAATATTAAAACATATTGAAATATGTTTGTCTTCTACAATTTTAATTTCAAAAAATTTTTTATTCAAAAACTTTCAGAATTAAATTTATGTCTATAACAAGCACTGCTTACATTTAATAGTTTTAATATTCAAATTTTGTTATATTTCTTCTATCAAGTAAAAGGCCTTTCTATTCTATTTTAAATACTAATAAGTGATAAGTACTTATAAGTATCAATATATTATGAAAACTGAATTGCTTTCAAACAATGCACAACAGAACCTCAAGAATTTCCTCAAGAATAACTCTCTCTGAAAAAGGTCCTTCAAAAATATGCAGCATATCTAATACTAAATTTAAACTTGATCGTAGGACTGTTACTATGGATTGGTTGCGCTCAACGCTGCTCTGTTCAGAAAATATATTTCTTTTTAATTTTCTAATTATAGGATCCTTAGAAGGAGCTGTATGAACATGCGAGTCATTATTCTACTTCTAAATACTAAATTTCAGATCGATATGAGGTGTAGTTTCGAAAAAATTGAAAAAAATCAGTACCTTCAGCACATAATCGATATTTTAGTTATTTTCTTGCTGAACATTGATCAATATCACATAGAAAAATATTTTCTAGCTAATGTGGAGGCCAGAATAAGTCTAAGTGGTTCCAGATATATGAAAAATAACAAGGAATACATCAACTTTGACAAACATGAACTGCAGCTGGATCTTGGACATCCTGTGATGAAATTCGATAACCTATTTGGAAACAATGAAGAACTAAATATTCAGACCAACAAAATCATCAACGAGAATATAGAAAGCATCATCGAAGAACTAGGTCCTGTTTTAAATAAGGTCATAAAAGAATTTGTGTTTGGTTTAATATCCAGAGTGTTTTACAGATTTTCGCTCGATGAGTTATTTCCGAAGTGAAAAGTTTTTTCCTTTTCAAAATATTCTTTATAATTAGAAGATGAAAATATGACTGTTATACCTATTGCAATTCAATTTCGGTTAATTTTGAATACGTATTCAATAAATCACATAAAAAGAAATAAGTACATTAGAGAACTAAAATCTAAGGAATGCTATTAGGAAATTTATAGAACCAAAGACATGTACCATAATATAAAAGAAATCTTGGTCGATATGACCCATCCATTATATACAATGTTTAGATAGATCTGAAGTGGTGTATTATTAACTTATGAACTTATGTTAATGATGAGTTTAAGTAATATTTACTATTTTCATAAAACAATGTCAAATTTAAACAGTAGGGTGTGAGAGTTGTACAAATAGTTTCCATGGTTTTTGAAAATATCCTTAAGTTTTATAAATTCATGTTTGATTCACCTTGTAGTTGAAATCCAAATTCTGATATATTAATAATTTTCAATTTGAAAACATTTTAACAATGTTTTTTTTTAAGAATATGGAATTTATTTTTTACGTATATAATAAATTCGCTTCTATTACAAAGACAGTAAGCTTAGTTTGAAAATAAATTCTTGGTTAGCTTCGAACCATGATTTTCTATCTACAAAGGAATACTGAATACGTTAACGGTAAGTAGTCACATGGGTTTTCGCTGGAAATGTTATCAGTTCTACAGGAAACTACAAAGAATATTTCATATTCTTTTTTCATTTCCAGATCTTTTTTAATAGAAGGAGCTGAATATTTGAAGTTACAAAAAACTCATATAATAAATGGTTTTCCAATAAGAGTAACTACGAGTATATTCTGAGAGAAATCAATGCACGTACATTTCATTGTGAAGAGGAAGGTATGCCATTTATAATCCATATCCTTTTCATAAAATTTTCAGTTTCGAATAAATATTTTCACTTGTCAAATGTCAAAATATGACAGTTTCAAAAGTGACAGCTGCTCAGATAGCGGGCTATTCAAAATGAAACCTCTTATTGGAAAATCTTTTATAATAATGAGAGGAGTTTATTCGGTATAAATTTCACACAAAATAAACTCTTTAGTAGGTACTGTACAGTGGAACGTCATAAAATTTTAACTGGGCACAGTCCACATAATTTAAAATTCAATTCTTAAAACTACCACAAAATATTAAGTGCTCAATCAACTCACTCTCAACGTCATAGATCATAGGTATGCTCCTTTGACGCTGTAAGTATAAAATGTTTATTTCCTTATTTAATCATCTTCACTATCAAATTCGATTATTCTATTGATTTTAATTTATAAATTCATGTAATTTTTCCCTAGTATAATTGATTGTCCACTTTTTTCTTATTTTTCTTGTTTCTTTTTTTCTAGAATATTGTGATTAGCTGATTTTAAGATTGCCTGGAAGAGGCTTAAATATTCTCAATACGGTTCCAATTTGAATTTATTTTTATTTCTAGCTTCAACTTCAAATATCTATTGAATTAATGATAGTCAAAAATAAATTTCTGAAACTGAATGTCTTCAAATAATTATAAAATAATAAATATTGAACTGTTTGGTACGTTAATATTCGATAGTAATGAAAACAAATTTTGATAATTACTATGCTCTACTACGAAAAAATTCGTGATTACAGTATCGAGGTATTACCCTAGCTTCAAATCGAAGAACAAATTATTGATTCAAAATAAATCATTTAGAATTCAACCAAACCTACAATTTGAAAATTGAAAAATGCAGAAAGGTAATTGCATGTCTCAGTTGTCTTTGGTGGGATCGAAACATATCCTACAAAATCAAAAAATGACTCTGCCGATCACTGGTTGAATCGGTACTGTACTATGGCTCAAAGTTGTGGAGACTTATTGCAGACTCAAAATGAAAAATTCAGGCAGTGGAGATGGACTACCTCAGAAGAAGCGCTGGTATATCAAGAATAGAAAGAAGAACAAATAGCAGAAAAAGGCACATTATACATTATACAATACTGCAATGGACAGAAAACAGAGGTCTAAAATGTTTGGATATGTGCTTCGAATGCAAGAGGATAAGATGCCGAAACAGATTTTCCAGTGGACTCCTGTCGGTAGAAGAAAACATGGTAGAGCAAGGAAATCCTGGAATGTTAAAATAAAGGAAGCAATGAAGGCCCGTGATATAGAAGCTGATGACGTTCAAGATAGAGAGGTATGGAGAAGGGTGACAGGAAGAAAGCAAAAGACTGTATTTAGTTATAGATTTATACCGTAAATTTATCCCGTAAATATATATAAGCCTAGACAGAAAGAACTAGATATAAGTGAAGATTTCTAGTTTTAAAATGAAACGTAACATGTACGTTTCATTTTTTTATATTATACATATTGTTTTGAACTATTCACTGAAATTTTTTATTTTGCAATATCAATTCTGCTGAAGAACTGAACATTTCTTCACTTCTCGAAGTTGCCATTCTTGTTATTGAGACAATGTACCGAAAAATTGGGTAGATCGGATGGGGTACTAAATAGCCAGTCGTGGCGGTCATTCGAATAATATTGTTTTTCATTCGTGAATTGCCAGGTTAAAGTTTTCTAATAAACTAATAACTTTGAAAATTTCCAATTAAAATGCACTATCATAAAGAAACGGACTACTCCATCCAATATATGAAAAAATATTCATTTGTTTCTTATATATAGCCGATCAAAAATTCAAATCTTAAATGGCCCACACCTTATGTGAAAATTTGAGCGGTATTCGTTATAAATTTTGCTCTTGGATGAATAGCTTTAAACTACAGACCCATTCAGTTATAACTACTCTACTTCCTTCTGATTTTATCGGTCTCAACATGTCTCTGAACTAAAAATTAAAATGGTAATCAGCTGTAATCTAAGATTCAATAGAAGATGTATTCACTACTCAAAAAACTATATTCAAATCTGCGTTTCAATATTCTTGCTTAATGATCGTAACAGAAAGTGACCTCCAATATACACGTTTTGTAATTGTTCAAACAATTGTAATTACTTTAGTCTATACTTATTCAAATGAAATATATTGTTAACAATTAAGTAACTGCAGAATTCCTTGATGTTTATGGCAAAACGGAACAGATACTCATCTATGAAATTTTCATAGAAAGTTAAGTTCTTCAATAAACCAGAAAGAATCATGAGTCACTAACCAAGGAATAATTCCGAAATCAATAGACAAAAAAAGGTAATTTTATTTAATTACCATTTTCAGCGTCATAATTCGGAGTGAACGACAAACAAATGAGATGTTTTTTTTCTAGAATTAATGGATATGTTGAGCCATAGATCATCCTTGACCGTCGATTCGTCGAATCCACGTTCTTCGGTTCTTTTTCATAACGAATATACGCATCATCGAGCTCATCATTGAATTAATTTCGTCAATTTTGACTCCATAATAGATCTAGTTGTTTCGTTGTACAGCAAGCTCTTACCCTAGACTTCATCATCCTAACGACTTGGTGTTTCCATTTAATTATTCATTGAAGTTATGAATATGAGACTTACTTGATGAATATTGATGAAATTTGAATATCCAAACAGATTTAATCTGCTAGTCTCCTATAATTTTAATTTCAAAAAATTTTATACAAAAATTTTTAGAATTAAATTAATGTCTTATAGGCAAAGCTTATATTTAATAGACGTAAAATAAAAACTCAATATACAATATCAAATGGAATAAATAACATAAAAAAATAAATTGTCAATTAAAATCAATAAAAAAATATTTGAAGGAGACAAAATTTGTTTCTGATCTTACAATTATGAAAACTAATTGCTTTTCAAAAGTACAAAACAGAATTTCAAGGACTCAGAAAATATAATTTATTTGAAATATTTAATATATTTAAATAAGTTACTTCAAATATCTCTCAAAAAAAGTATTATATCTTCAAAACACAATTTGAATTCCCATTAGGTCTTCGTGGGTCCTACTTCATATTTAAAAAATCAAATTAATTAACAAGAAATATAGCTCAACTCAAACACCTCCTGATATCTTCGTTTTGAACACACTTACTTTAAAATCTAAGATATTCTGTCACAAAAATCACAGAAAGCTGTAAGGCATTATATGGTTTTCTTTAAAGCACTTGATATTTCATAATGAGTTTTATTCACACCTAAGTATAATTATATATTATAAATAAAATAATAAGAAGAGGTTTTTCACTTGATAGAAGGAATATTACAAAATTTGAATATCAAAACAGATTTAATGTGTTAGTCTCCTATAATTTTAATTTAAAAAAATTTTATTCAAAAATTTTTGAATTAAATTAATGTCTAATAAGCACAGCTTATATTTGATAGACGTATAAACTCAAATCTAAATATACCATATCAAATGGAATAAAAAAGCCAAAAAATATAAATTGTCAATTAAAACTAATACATAAATATTCATTTATTAATTTTAATTTACAATTTATATTTTATGTTGTGTTCATTATTTCATATTTCTTTTAATTCTTTATTAGTTAATTTCCACCACATGTGATGATAATATATATGTCTATGAAGTGTTACAGTGTATTGTCAGTATTGACATGTTTTAAAATTTAATTCTAAATGTTTTCATGAGATTAGAGATCAGTAACAAAATTTTGTCTCCTTCATATATTTATTCATTAATTTTAATTGACAATTTATATTTGTTGGTTTATTTATTACATTTGATATTGTATATTGAGTTTTGATTTTATACGACTATTAAATATAAACTGTGCCTATAAGACATTAATTTAATTCTAAAAATTTTTGAATGAAAGTTTGATTAAGATTTTAATCTCTGAAAACCTATACAAAATGATTATTATTGAATTTAGTTGTATGTCTTTTTTCTTTATTGACATGAAAAAGTATATTTATTGTTAGATGAAAGATTATATATTGAAAAATATGAAATCTTAAGTTAAACTTAAAAATTCACATTCATTTATATATGAAAATATGCTTCACTTGAGTGACGATATCAATCTTTGATGACTATTAGAATTTTTAAAACGTTGAATGGTTTGTCAAATAGATTTGTTCTATTTCCACTCCAACTATCCTCCAGTAATAGTAATAGAATAGAATAGTGTATAGAAGTGTACTAAGAGGTGAGCCATTTAAAATTCGCAATTTTGATCGGCGATAAATAAAAAACTAATAAATATATAAGAATGTAATCAATTCTTATTTTTATAATTGAAGAAATAGACGATTTGATGTCATGATTTTGGAAGAATTTATTTTCTTTAGTTTAAAATATACCCGAATAACATACACAAAATAAAATAATAACATTCAAAGAAATACAAAGAAATAAAAAAATAGCTTACTAACCTGGAAGAAATCAAAAACAATGCTATTTCTTCGGGTTTCTCAATTCACATTTCTAACAACTAACTAAATATAATATGTGATACTTTCAGGTTAAAATCTTAGACATAGAACATAGAATAAAAAACTTTTAGAAATAAATTTATGTCTAACAAGCACCGCTTACATTTAATAGACGTATATAATCAAAACTCAATATATAATGTCAAATGGAATAAATAACCCAACAGATATACGAAAGTAATTAAAATTAATAAATAAATATTTAAAGGAGACAAAATTTTGTTTCTGGTCTTACCGTTAAGAACACCAATTGCCTTTTAAAAACATGAACACACTTAAAGGACTTCTCAAAGAATATATTTCATTTGAAATATTTAATATATTTAAATATTCAAACAAATTATTTCAAAAATCTCTAAAAAAATGTGCACTATATCTTCAAAAAACAAATATAATTCTAGACAATCCCGTCTTCAGTCCTCTTTTAACATTCCAAATATCAAAATCAAAAACATAACCTATATCACTCACGTGTTAAAAGACTTAAGCTTCGAAATACAGATCAACTATATAATTCAAGATTGATCTATGTTCTAACAAAATCAAAGAAGAGTGTGAGTTATTTTAAGGTTTATTTAAATTCATTGACATTCTATAATGAGATTTATTGAAGCCAAAATATAATTATATATAAAATAAAATAACATAGATCAATCTTGAATTATATAGTTGATCTGTATTTCGAAGCTTAAGTCTTTTAACACGTGAGTGATAAAGGTTATGTTTTTGATTTTGATATTTGGAATGTTAAAAGAGGACTGAAGACGGGATTGTCTAGAATTATATTTGTTTTTTGAAGATATAGTGCACATTTTTTTAGAGATTTTTGAAATAATTTGTTTGAATATTTAAATAGATTAAATATTTCAAATGAATTATATTCTTTGAGAAGTCCTTTAAGTGTGTTTAATGTTTTTGAAAGGCAATTGGTGTTCTTAACGGTAAGACCAGAAACAAAATTTTGTCTGCTTTAAATATTTATTTATTAATTTTAATTACTTTCGTATATCTGTTGGGTTATTTATTCCATTTGACATTATATATTGAGTTTTGATTATATACGTCTATTAAATGTAAGCGGTGCTTGTTAGACATGAATTTATTTCTAAAAGTTTTTGAATAAAAATTTTTTTGAAATTAAAATTGTAGAAGATAAACATATTTCAATTTGTTTTAATATTCAAATTTTGTTATATTTCTTCTATCAAGTAAAAGGCCTTTCTATTTTATAGAACATAGAAGTTACAAAGTTGTTTTCCCTAAAAATAACAGTTTTATTTTTACAAATATTTTTTTAAAGTTGGGAGTTTGTTAGAACGGACGAACTTTGACATTTACGAATGCTTAGAAAAAATCGGAAATGATGCAGATCTTCATAAGAAAATTATTCTCAGCGATTTAACTCCATTGGACTTCTTTCTTTGGGGTTACATCAAGTCATTGGTTGAGAGCAATCATGCAGCAAATTTAGACGATATACAGATCAAAATCGAATGAGTTATTGCTAACATACGATGTGATTTGCTTTTTGATGAAATAAAAATTTCAATAATTTTCATAAATGATGTGTTTTATTTACAAAACAAAATTGGGCGCTGTTAATGAAAGACCCTTTATATCTTCCAGAAGCTGAGCGGTTTGTCAAACTTTGGTTCATCACTATATTTGAGGCAGTTGTTTTTTAGTTAGGTTCCTGTTGAGATCAGTATTGTGGCAAACTGTACCAATCTTTCGGAAAGAATGTGAAAAATCAGTAAAAACCGTGGCCAGAAATGCTTGCAACTTGAATATTTTGCTGGCCCTTAACTTTGTTTTTGAGTTCAGATATCGACTGAAGAAGTACTTGTTGAATACTTTGATAACTCATAATTGAAATTATAGTTTGAATCAGGACTGATGTCACGTTAAGCTATGGGTAATTATAGAATTTTTTTCAATATCCATACAATTTTTCTATGGTTATTTATTTATGCGCATCAACTATATGATAAACTGTAATATCTAAAACTAAGATGATTTCTGGTTATAATTTTCTGGTAAATGATCCCTATTAAGTGCTAAACCTTATGTATGAGCACCTCCATTGTAGTCTTTGAAATACCTGCGAATGATAATTACTGAGCACTTCCATTTAATTGTTCTTCCTTGAAATCATGGAGCTGTTTATTTCATTTTGTACGAAAGTAATTACTTCCGCTGCTATGCCCGAAAAAACCTAGACGAAAAATCATTAATCTTCGAAAACCCCACACATAACATCCTTGGATGGGGATCATTAAATATGGGGACTCCCAAAATAATCTCCGTAGACAATAAAAAACTCAGCAACTGTCTAAATGTTACCACTGACGTGTCACAGAACATGTTTCATTTATTCGATTGGTTAGTTATGGGTTGTATGAAATATAAACCTATAAAACAAGTAGAAGTAAATACAGAAGCGGATTGAGTCTGATAATAATTTTTTTTTGGTCGAGCGTGCCAAGTTTATGCCTGATTTGAATGGAATTTTGAATTCTATATTGAGGGAAATTGGTATTTCAGTATGAGTCATATTTGGTTGAGTTTCAAAATTTGTTTTCTGCTAATGTTGTTGATATTTGGACAAATAAATTGCCCAAATTATCACAGCTTGAGTTGTGAAGAAGGTAATCTTCGTTAAGTAATATTCCAATTTTATTGTATTTATTTATCTCTGAGGATTCTAACAGATTTAAAACATAATTTCCACTTTCTATTGGTAGAATGGTTGAAAGTATGGCCTGTTTCTAACGAATGGTTAGAATATGTGGAATTACTTTTATTATTGAGGAAACTCTTCAAATATTCACAAATTCTATGTCGGAAAGTTCTTCCAGTCTGTCCATGTAAACTTTAGGGCAATCACCACAGGTTAACTTATAAACCCCCGATTTATCATCTTTATGTGTATTCATATGTATTCATTAAAAATAATAAACACTGTACACATAAAGCTGATAAATCGGGGGTTTATAAGTTAACCTGTGGTGATTGCCCTCAAGTTTACATAGGACATACTGGAAGAACTTTCCGACATATAATTTGTGAACTTTTTGAAGAGTTTCCTCAATAATAAAAGTAATTCCACATATTCTAACCATTTGTTAGAAACAGGACATACTTTCAACCATAATTTTGAAATTCTACATATAGAAAGTGAAAGTTATGCCTTAAACCTGTTAGAATCCCTAGAGATAAATGAATACAATGAAATTTGAATGTTACTTAACGAACAATTAGATTTAAATAACTCTCCTGTTAAATATATTCAGATAAGCTGGAATTTGCAGAGACATTTTTTTGGGTTTTATGCTTGATAAAAATTTATTGTACTTACTGTAATATAAATAGCAAGGGATTTCGGAAACAAGCTTAGTTATTCAAAATGTAAACCTGCCTGATGATGCTACTGTGATAGCGAAACGATTGTTGTAAAGATAAGAATAAAAGTTTGTGAAAATCAGAATAACCTTATTAAATATTATTATTATGGATTTCCAACAAGTAAGGACTGATTCAGTTCAATATTCAATACATTTAAATAATTTTTAAATAAGGTTATTCTGATTTTCTCAAACTTTCATCGTTATGTTTACAACAATCGTTTCGCTATCACAGTAGCATCATCAGGCAGGTAGGTGTACATTTTGAATAATTAAGCTTGTTTCCGAAATCCGGTGCTATTTATATTACAGTGAGTACAATAAATTTTTATTGAGCACTAAAACCCAAAAAAAAGGGTCTCTGCAAATTACAACTTGTCTGAATATATTTAACAGAGGTGAGTTATTTAAATCTAATTGTTTGTTAAGTAATATTTCAATTTTATTGCATTTATTTATCTTTAGGGATTTTAACAGGTTTAAGGCATAACTTTCACTTTCTTTATGTAGAATTTCAAAATTATGGTTGAAAGTATGTCCTGTTTCTAACAAATGGTTAGAATATGTGGAATTACTTTTATTATTGAGGAAACTCTTCAAATGTTCACAAATTATATGTCGGAAAGTTCTTCCAGTGTGTCCTATGTAAACTTTAGGGCAATCACCGCAGGTTTCATAGGACAGACTGGAAGAACTTTCCGACATAGAATTTGTGAACATTTGAAGAGTTTCCTCAATAATAAGAGTATTTCCACATATTCTGATCATTTGTTAGAAACTGGACATACTTTTAATCATAATTTTGAAATTGTACATATAGAAAGTGAAAGTTATGCCTTGAACCTGTTAGAATCCCTAAAGACAAATGTCCACAAATTATATGTCGGAAAGTTCTTCTAGTCTGTCCTATGTAAACTTTAGGGCAATCACCGCAGGTAACATAGGACAGACTGGAAGAACTTTCCGACATAGAATCTGTGAACATTTGAAGAGTTTCCTCAATAATAAAAGTAATTCTACATACTCAAACAATTTGTTAGAAACAGGACATACTTTCAAGTATAATTTTGAAATTCTACATATAGAAAGTATAAGCTATGCCTTAAATTTGTTAGAATCCCTAGAGATAAATAAACATAATAAAATTGGAATATTACTTAACGAACAATTGGATTTAAATAACCCACCTCTGTTAAATATATTCAGATAAGCTGGAATTTGCAGAGACCCTTGTTTTTGGAGTTTAGTGCTCAATAAAAATTTATTGTACTTCTGTAATATAAATAGCAAGTGATTTCGTAAACAAGTCTAGTTATTCAAAATGTAAGCCTGCCTGATGATGCTACTGTGATTGCGAAACGATTGTTGTAAACATAACAATAAAAGTTTGTGAAAATCAGAATAACCTTATTTAAATATTATTTAATATTTTCACCAAGTAAGGACTGACTCAATTCAATATTCAATACATTTGTTATATCGAGAAATAAGCTTCTCTAAACCTTGGAAAAAATATTCTTCCGGCTTCTCCTGGAAAAAGATATCAATTGCGACCTTAATCCGACATTCAATAGACCATACGTGATTTGGTTTGTTGAAATCAGGTTATTAAGGAGCTTTAAAAAATATAAAAATATACAGGGAGTTCCATTTGAAATAAAGAGGACGGACTATGCTGAACTTGCGCGAATAACCGTGTAAATTTAAATTTATGTTCAAAAAGTGCACTATGAAATTTAAAAGTTGACGTGTCTCAGTGTTTTTTATAAGAACACAAATATTTTTATTGCATAATTTGTGTCTACAATGTTTATGTGTCGCCCATAGTTTTTCCCCTCATCAGAAATTCAGATAATACTAAAATAGGGATAGAGTGAATAGAGTAGAGGACTGAATCAACATTTTCTTTCAAGGAAACAATAAACCTCTTTTTGAATTCTGCAGCGTTTTTTTTCCCAGAAGCTCCTACTACGCCAATACTGGAATTTCATGCACCAACGAAATTGGGGGTCAATATCATCTTGGTGATTTTCGGTTCAGATTGCCATTAAAAGTTAATTGTCCGCGCACTGTTGACACATATAAATACATTATGAAGAACTCGAAGGTTTCTGATCATTCTTCTATTGTATTTCGCGGAGGATTAAGGTAGCATCTAATAAGATGAAAACAATTCTCTCTATTGCGGTCTGTGTTGTTTTGTGTGCAATTTGGATAGAAGCAAAGGGAATTCGTAAGTTTCAACGCAATTAAATTATTCAATTAAATATTATTGTTGAAATTAATTTACCAATTTAAATATTAATTATAAATCGATACAATGTTGATGAAAATATAAAAGTACAAATACTTGGGATATTGTTTTTCATTTAATTACAGTTAACTAAGTTCTTGCATGTCATAAAACGATATGTTGTTGCGAGACAGTGGCTTTAATTATTATCGTTGTGTCATTACTGTATCAATACGAGCGTTAAGTAAATTTTCAGAAATAGAATTATTATAAAATATTACTTTCAATATTCCTAGAATAAAATTTCTAATTCATTTGAGATATTGCAGATTAATATGCTACAATGTTAAAAATTTCGACTTCAAATTAATTCACATAAATGGAATAGTATTAAACAACATTTCTAACTTATGACGTCTATCGAAAGAAATTTCTTAAAAAGGTTATATTATATTAAATCTTGAAAACATCCACAGTTGCATAATTCTACTGCTGCACAATACACAAGATATAAAAAAATAGAAGGAAGCAGCTGGAAACATTACTAGGAATAACTGCAAGATTTTGTTGTGATCTCTCTTGAAAAAATTAAACTTTCTCAAAATTTTTGTTTGCGTATAAGTTAACCTTTGGGTATTGGCAATATTCGCTCATATTTCATCCAAATAGCTCATTTTCTCTTCAAGGTGCGCACAATTTAGTACTCCTATATCAATATCACAAACATTGAAGACAATTATATGAAGATAATCACCATAATTTCACCTGAAATATTATACAATATGATGTATTGTACTGAAACTACAGAAGAATATATCAACTGATTTTTTCAATGATTAAATGAAGATTTGAGAATGTACGCTGAATTTTGTCGAATTTTGAATATAATATATGACTCTGTAAAAACTGAAGAGCATTGGTCTATCAGTCATGGACAATTTTAAAATATTCAAATTTTTTCGCATTCTTTGGAGAAAAAATTAGTTAATTAGGACAAAATTTTTTCAAAGTATTAGGAGTACAAATAAGTTTCCGCCGTTTTTTAACACAAATGAAATATTTATTATAGAAGAACGGTTTTAAACGATGTGAGACTGCTTGCTGAGTGACTTCTAATGTTAGAGCAAGTTCTTTTTGTGTTTGAGATGAATCTTCCTCCAATAATTCCTCCAATTCTGCATCTCTGTAAATTTTTGGCCTTCCACTGCGATCTTTGTCTTCTACGTCGAAATCACCGTTTTTAAACTTTTGAAACCACTCTCGACACGTTCTCTTACTCAAAGCACCCTCACCATAGGCTTCTACGAGCAATTGATGCGCCTCAGCAGCAGATTTCTTTAAATTAAAGAAGTAAATTAATATTTCCCGCAAATGACGCTTACTTGGCACAAATTTTGACATTTTCAACTTATAAAAATTATATTTTACCAATATAAAATCAATGATATCAATAGGTTATGTTGTTCTTGAATGTCCAAACTATTTTTTAAGCCGGTTATCATCTGCGAAAGCTAACCGAAACTCCGTGCCGCGCCATCTACAATAAAACGGCGGAAGCTTATTTGTACTCCTAATATAATAAAATTTTCAAAATAAAGCATATTCCGATTGCAAAGTATGTATAAATTATGAAAATGATATTTTAAATAAAACCTCATTTAAATAGAATGTTTCATTAACTGGACCGAATTTTTAGTGATTTTTACTAGTTCAAGGGGGGTAAGTTTTTTAATGCAGCGTTTAATGTAATTTTAAAAGCGTTTCTCTTTTGAGTTTGTTGACATAGGTCAACGACTTCAAATGTCCCCACGAATAAAAATTCTCCATCTAAGACTAATTATAGTTCCATTTCTAGAAATTCGCCAAAATGTGTTCGCGATAATTTCATTGTTACGTCGAATATATTATTCCATTTGTAATAAATAGTGAATCAAAATCAATACCCACAAAATTTTTCAAATAAACAAAAATTATTTGACCACATCTGAACTTCTGAGGTGTGAGGACTTACATAGTATCTTATTGAGACCATTTGGCCATTTGGTTATTGGCATACCTTCCTCTTCACAATGAAATAAACCTCCATTGATTTTTCTTAAACGATTTATATTTTTATTAATATTTCGCTATTTTTAATATTGAAATGAAACCTCTTGTTGGAAAACCTTTATATGAGTAGTTACTGTTAAGAATTCTACTAAAGGAATTTTATATTTTCTTATCATTTCTGTTTGTAACGCATTAGGCGATAATTTATTATGAAATATACTCATAAAAATGATTACATTCCTTTATCTTATATCTCATTAAAATTTTATCCACGTTAAAAGCTTGTACGATTATATTCCTTGTATACAAATTTTTAAATTTTCCGACGTAGTCTTTGTTTACTTAATTCACTAATTTTAGTTCTTTTTTGGAAAATTTACATTGCTTTGATGAGTCAGATGTGATTGAGCTTGTATATTCCAATATTTTCACCAAAATTAACATATAAGGTGGTTCGGAAAGTAATTTCGTTTTTTCCTGACAAAGGATTCAATTGTATTTTTTCGAACCCAATTTCACGTAGTAGTTTTTGGTTGGTGCTCTTTTAAATGTGGAGAGCAGCATTATCGTCATATTTTACTTTTTTACTATAGAAAAGGTAAAAATACTGTTCAAGCCAGAAAGAAATTAACCCATATGTATGGAGATGATGCGTTGAAAGTACACCAGTGTCAGAACTGGTTTGCACAATTTTGATGTCATAGATGCACCACGTTCCGGAAGGCCGGTTGAAGCTGAAAAAGACATGATATTGCATTAGTTGATGCAAATCAGCGAATAACAACACGTGAGATTGGTGAGAGGTTATATTCACCGAATTCAACTGTTTATAACCACTTGAAAGGCATGGGTTTAACCTCGAAGCTCGACATATGGGTTCCCCATGTTCTCACGGAGAGAAATTTGTGTCGTCGAGTTGTGATTCGCTTCTCGAACATAACCAAAATGATCGATTTTAGAAATGCATCCTTACTGGGGACGAAAAATGGGTTGTATATAACAATGTCAAACGCAAGAGATCATGGATCAAAAGAGATTAAGTGCCTCAAAGCATTTCGAAAGCCAATATCCATCAAAAAAAGGTGATGCTGTCTGTTTGGTGGGATTTTAAAGGAATCGTTTATTTGAGCTTTTACCGGGTTACACAACAATTAATTCCGAAGTCATCAGCTGGACAAATTGAATGATGCACTTCAACAGAAAAAGCCAGAATGAATCAACAGAAAAAGTGCATCTATCCACCAAGAGAATGCGATTACCGCATACAAGTTTGGTCGCTTCCTAAAGCTTTTACAGCTTGAATGGGATACACTGCCACACCAGTCCAGATATGGCGCCTTTGGATTATTATTTCTTCCGATCACTGCAAAATTTTTTGCAAGGTTTCAACTGGTAAGTTTTTTGCCAGCAAAGACCAAAAATTTTATGAGAGTGGAATCATGCTACTATGAGAAAGATGGCAAAAGGTGTTGGACCTGAATGGCAAATATATAATTTAATAAATAAAAATTATACGAAAATTGTCTTTCATTTTCTCAAAAACAAACGAAATTACTTTCCGAACAACCCAATAGATTTAATGATAATAGCAAAGTATTCCATCGTTTTCTTTACTAGTTTAAGAATAGGCGCCCAAATTCAAATTACTTTGATTTCTAACAACTTTGGCTGTCTTAAACATTCAATAAATGTGAAGTAAATACTCCCTATCAGTTTAATTCAATTTGGAGATAATTTCTGAGTTTTGAATAATGTTTTAAATAATTTTCACTCGACTAGTTGACGTGCATTCCAAATAAGCTCTTTCTTCAGAATTTTGACTTGTTAGTATTTCAATGATTTGAATTATAAATTGATGTTATTTAAACGATTCTGATCTAATTACTCTCTAACGAGTCAACTTATATAAAGACTTTTCCTTGACTTTCGTCGATTTATGTGGTATTCGTTTTTATAATGAGTCATAATATTTGGTGTCTATGTTTTGATGTTATGAAATCCATAACAGTACCTACTGCAGAAAAAGGTGCTTATTGGAGTTTGTCATTAGTATTCCAAACTACACGAAGAAGATAAAAGGATCTGAAAAGTTATTGGCGTTTGCCGCTGGTAAGAATATAAGAAAAGATAAGAAGAGAAGAGTAACTCAACCTAGTTATAAAAATCATATTGGTTTGTCGCTGGTATTTCAAAATTATATTTGTTAATCAAAAAATATTTGTTAACGGTCATCTGTTGACATCTGTTTGTTCATTGAAAATAAATTTTTGAGAGCATGCCCTTAGACGTGTTAAGTTGTTAAATTATACTGAATATAACTGATAGCTAGTAAAAGTTATTTCAAATATGACTGCCATGATGTCTCAGAAATATAGTGTCAAAATTGGAAAAAAATAATGTGCTCTGAAAATGTCAGCCACATAAAGAATTAGGAATTATTTCACAAACGATACGAATTTGATATGAATTATTCAAAACACGAATTCATCTTAACGATTTATTATTCTGGTATTACCCAATATTACGTGCGATTTCATTTTTTATGTTCGTTTCAATGTCACATTAATATTGTGCTATATTTGCCAATTAGGCTATCAAATATTTTGTCTGGTAAGATATATACTTTGTTAATTATTTTAATTTTTTAAATGTGAAGTAGGGCTGATGAGTTGCGTTGTGATAATTCAAAATTTGTTCTGCATTTTTTAGGAATTTTTTTGAAGGAACTTATTTTGAGTAAGTTGTTTTTGAAGAAGTTGTTGAGGTTATGTTTTTAATTTTTTGAGAGGAATTTGGTTTCAATAAAACAAGGTAGGAAACAAAATTTTGTACCCTTCATTTAGTAGATTTAATTGAGAATTTATATTTCTTTGAATTTTTTTAGTCCCTTTGGTACTATTATATAATAAATTGGTGTTCAATTCTATATGTTTACTAAATAGACATTCATTTAATCTAATTCTGAAATTTTTTGAATGAAATCATTTTTCAATTAAAATTTGTAGGAGGTTAACAGAATAGATCTGCATCAAATTTAAAATTTTCAAAAATATTAATCATATATAGAGGAATGAAATTATGTCTTGGAAAATTCAAACATAGTTTCTCAATTTATAAATCACTGTATTAACTTGTGAGATAAAATATCTTTCACTTTGAGGACACTAGTTTTTGGATATTAACAACTGAGAATACGCTAATATTTTCCCAGAAATTTAGCATGATCTTCGAGCAGTATAAATTTGAATTTCTCCATAAGTAAAACTCGAATTCTAATAGAAATGGAAATTCCGATGACATAATCAGAAAAATAGAATAATAAAAAACCCGAGAGGATCTTTATTTCATCAGATCAGAACCCACAAACGGAATATTGCTCATATCCTGAATAATCTTTGTACTTCTGGTAAAGCAGGTCAAAATCTGAAAAAAAACCTATGAAAAATTCTACAAACTTCATTATGTTTGCGATGGGAGTGATAAAGTTGAAATAAAAATATGGAAGACCTACTTGGTGAGGTTGAAATGTGGCAATTTAAACCTTGGAAATTGAGAATGTCCTCCATCATCGATAAAGATCATATAAAAATTGGAAGTGACAACATACCATACGGAAATTATGTGAAATATTGAAATTTGATCAATTTAGGAACCTTAACCTCCACCTTCAATAAGAATGTGATTAATTGAGACCTCAACCTGAAATGAATGGAGTGGGAAAAATTTTGTAGAGAAAAGAAAATACTTACAGCCATCGAATGAAGAATTGTTCAGATAAGGATTAATTAACAGTACTTTAAGTAAAATAGATTGGAACTTTTCAAGTAAACATCTACATAGAATTTTAAAATTGTCTTTGTGCAATTTAAAAGTATCTTCATTATATATAAAATTTAATTGATTTGAAGGTTAAATTTTTGATAAGGGTTAATATTTTGATTTTGAATATTAAAACAGAATGTTCTGAGAAACCTCTACATAATTCAATTTTTAGAAGAAAATTTACTCACAATATCTACGAAGAACCATGATCCTCTTTGAAAAGACATATAGAATTCTCAAATATCATATAGTACTTCAAAGTATAATTGAATATAAAGAAAACATAATTTTTTCATATGGCTATTATGGATAACAAATTATATACCATAAAATACTCTATATAAATCACAAAAATTGCAGATTGGCGTCAGTCGACTTTTTTTGAATGATAAATAAAAATTAACAATTAAATATATCACATACTTTACTTTTATAAGATTTTGAAAATTAAAGCAAAAATATAAAACAGAATGTAGGAAGTTAACGTTAACTAAAAACTAATGGTCAATTCTATGGTAACTACAATCCATAAAAATCATAAAAGAAAGCACGATCCAAACTCAAATTTATCAAAGAGGTATTGTACACATGTGAGGAAATAAATTATATGATATATATATATATATATATATATATATATATTTGAAGGGTATGTTCTTCATAGGGATAAATATTTTAATTCTGAATATTAAAACAGAATTAACCAGCATGTAGCATCATTAATTCAGAAATCCTTTTGTTCGAACTAAAAATTGAATATGGCATCATGGTTTAATATTCACATATTCGATTTCAAAGTAAAAAATGTCTGGGGTCAATTCTGCAGTCACCTCATACCACCAATTTCGAGCGATGATTTTCGATCTGTAAACCAATGTATCGGGTGTTTTTTTTAGTGATAGAAATTTCGATAGGGATAATTGTGATTTGACAGAAGGTAGAAGCCATGTTGTTTTGACATTTCTGTTCAGTAAGTATTGACAAACTCACACCGCACCAACGTTTACAAATTGTTGAAATTTATTTTCAAAATCAGTGTTCTATTCGCCAAACTTATAGAGCACTTCGTGAAATTTATGGTTTACATAATCGCTCATCAGAGCAGCTCATTCGTCGCACTATCGATAGATTTCGGACAACATTTTCTCCACTCGATGCAACAACAACAACAAGACAAAGAACTGTACTTACAGAAGAAAATATCGCTGCTGATGTGTTTGTGTTAATGATGATCCAGATTTGTATATTCGTCGACGTTCACAACAAGTTGGACTCTGTGCATCCACCACATGGAAAATTTTGCGTAAAGATCTTGGTCTACACTCATACAAGATCCAACTGGTTCAAGAACTAAAGCCACTTATTCATAATAAGCGTCATTTGTTTGCTTATTGGGCCCTAGAACAGCGTGAAATTGATCCACTATTTTATCCTAAAATTGTGTTTAGTGATGAAGCTCATTTCTGGTTGAACGGCTATGTAAACAAGCAAAATTTCCATATATAGAGTGAAAACAATCCTCAATAAGTTCTGCAGGTTCCATTCCATCTTGAAAATGCACTGTATGGTGTGCTTTACACGCTGGAGGCATCATCGGTCCATATTTTTTTAAAAACGATGCTGGAGCTAATGTAACAGTGAATGGTGCTCGTTACAGATCGATGATCAATGATTATTTGTTTCAAAATTGGAATGGTATCGGCACAGAAGTGTTTTGGTTTCAACAAGATGGTGCTATACCTTATGCTGCTACCGTAACAATTGATTTATTGAAAGAAAGATTTGGCCATAACATTATTTCGAGAAAGGGTCCAATTAATTGACCTCCAAGATCATGCGACATAACTCAACTAGATTATTTTCTTTGGGGTTATGTTAAGTCATTGGTTCATGCTGATAAACCAGAAACAATAGATGCTTCGCAAGACAACATAACTAAATTATGTTTAAAAAATTAAAATTATCTTTCAAATAAGAAAGATTGACTTCAATTTTAATTAAAATGTGTTTTATTTCAATTTAAAGTTCTATAACTCTAAAAAACACCCGATATTATCGTGTAAGATCATTTACGACTCGAAATCTAAATATACATTGACATTGCTACGAAATTATAAGTGCACTAGAACGGGCGTCAAAAAACATTTTTCGGTGAAATGAACGCAATTATGGTTATTGTAGAAAAGTTATACTAGCTTTTTATATATATTTGTTAATTTTTTATTGGAAAGCAGAAAAAAATATGAACAGTTCAATAATAATCAAGAATTAACCTGTTAACATCCAAAATTTTGCCTCAGAACTAATACTTGGCACTACCACCTTTTGCGTCTATGACTTCTGGGCATGCTTTCTATATTTTTGACAATTTTCTCTTATTTTTTCGCTCCTATGCCACACTTCTATTAAACCCTCCATCAGTTGCCGCTTACTAGTGATTATTTCGTTCACGATTTCTTTCTTCATCAACATCTAAAGGTTCTCGATCGCTTTGAGATCTGGAGAATTGTCAGGTCAGTCTAGAACCTTTACTCGGCTGTCGGAAACAAATTTAGGAACTTTTTCAGTCTTGTGGCAATGCGCCGAGACATGCATGAATATGTAGCGGCCATCTGGGAACCACTCCTGAGCCTGGGGAAGAATTTTTCTTTCAAGAACAATCATATACTGGTCCTGTCTCATTATTTCTTCAACGATGTACAGGCGATCTGTTCCCTGACTGCTGATTATATACCACCCATGATGCTTATAGGATGCTTGACCGTTCTAACGATACATAACCCTTAAATCTTTCCCCTTGTCTTCTCCTCACAAATTCAGATATGTTCATGAGAATTTGTACGGTTGATTCATCCGAAAAGCAGACCTGGAATATTTAGTAATCCGATTAGTTTACCGTTTATTCATCATTATATTTATAAATCACCTATTTCCAATCATCAACTGACCAGTCCTGTTGATATTTGGCACATTGGAGTCTTTTTTCATCATGGCTGGGGAGAGAAGAGGTTTTTTTGGAGGTCGGCATGCTGAGAACCCCAAATACTTATTCGTCTTCGAGCTGTCATTGGTGAAATGTTCACCCCTGACTTTTGCATAATTCTTGTGCGTATCCTGCGAGGCTGTTTTCTGTTTGCCATAACAATATCACGTATTTTCTGCTCATCTCTTGGTGTTATAAATTTTTTTCGACCACATTTTCCTTTGCGTCGTGGGGTCATATATGAGTTTTCATTCATTTTTTCCTTATTCGGTCTACTGTTGCTCTTGAAACTTTAGTAAATTGGTGCTTTTTATGTTGGAGTATTCTGTATCTGATACCAAAGATTTTATCTCAGCTATTTCTCTGGGTTTGATGTCTTTCGACTTTCCCATTATAATTTTATTTTTTTAATCAAGTGGTGTAAAAAACACAGAATAGAGACTTCACTGCTAAAATCACGTGAAAAAAAACATAACAGTACAACACGTCGATAAAAAGTACTAAAACAAATTAGAACGTCTTTGAAAACTATAAATAACGTGAAAAATACAACTTCACGGCGAGGCTGGTTAGCTAGAACTATCAACACTGATGCATCATGGCGCATGAGTTAATTGGTGGGGGTACCCTAGTTTCAGTTCATTTCATAAAGAAAAGTTCATTTTTTTAAGGTGGCTCTAATAATTTGATCACCCACTGTAAATAGATGGAGTTTGAGCTGAAATTGAAAGTATCACACGGACATGACTTACATTCAGAACTGGTCAAACTGAAACCGTTCCGCCTACAAGACTTCAGAATACAAACCAAACTCAAACTCTTGAATATTCTTTCAGCTTCCTACATAACGCTGTGCAAAAGAGATGATCCCGAATTGGAAAAATGCATTTTACGTGCTGTGGACACAATTCAACCTCACTTGAAGTCGGGGATACCAGAATTAGGCATTCCATCTCTAGACCCTTTGAAGATCCCATTCGCAGGTCTTGAAACTGGACCAACCTTCAACGCCAGCTTTAAAGACATAGAAGTATATCATGCTAACGAATTCAAAATTGAAAAGTTCAAACTAGATTTGGACAAAGTTAACCTCGACGTTGCTATTACTTTCCCGAGATTGAGGATCAAGTCCAAGTATGCTGTCAACGGAAAGATTCTATTTCTTGAATTGAAAGGAAATGGTCCTGCTGATGGAAATTTCAGTGAGTATTTAAATCTGAATTTTAACTCTTATATGCGGCCAATTGTAACAGAAAGCTGATATCTCCAATTATTTTTCGATTCAATTTCGCCCTTCGACATCTGGAAATACTTGAGTCAGTTGAGGATTTTCTTAATGACTTTCAATATCGGGAGTACGAATAGGTTCGTGTGGTTTTTTATTCGAAAATCGCAGCTTCTTCTGAAAAATTGGTTATATATCGAAAGTTCAAAGTGTAGTCCATAGCTAGCCACTAATTTGTTCCATCTTTCTGGCAATTGACGGATCCTATGGCAAAAAAGGGCCGAATCTTTGGCCGCTATCCATGCATCGATTTTTCAAGTTTTCAAGGAATTATTTACCAGAAAGTTCTCTTATTGAAACCATAGGAAGGTTTCGTCTAAGCCAAATATTCAGAATGAATCAAAAATTTGATCTAAACCAAAAAAGGATCCAGTCCAAAACCTTATCCAAGCCAAAAATTTATCTTGGTTTGAACTGTGAAATTGAAAGATTTTCATATTTTCCACATTATTATATGGTATTTTCCAGATTTATATTTTTCTAAATCTTCCATTATTTCATGAGGCAATTTAAATGTTGCTTCTTGAATTGCTAAATTAATATTGAGCAATATTGCTACCAATCTGTAAGCATTCAGTAAACATCTTTCGTTTTACCGAACGCAGGCAGATTAACGGATTAAACCATAGAAGAAGCTGGTCTAGGTCAGTTAATATAATTTCATTATCTGCTATGAAATTAATGTTATATAAAGTATCAGAAAACATTGTAATGATAGAAAAACATTCCAATGAGTATAAATGATGAATAAATGATTCGAACAAAACCACTTCTTTCCAAAAACTGAAACACTAAAACTTGCTTAATATTATGGCATATTCCAAAGGGGTTTTTTGCAAGGGAGATCATCAAAGTCCCAAATTAATCCGAATCGACAGGATATGAATTGTTAATGATCATGTTCAAGGTATAATCGATGACGCATTTTACCAAAAAAACTTAAAAGGCAATTCACCAAAAAATAAACACTTATTAATTTTTTTGTATAGTGTTTATGTTCGATAGCATACACCACAATGATTATTCTTCTCATAAATTAATCATCTGGATTCTATTATTTATGACAATTATGAAAAATGATGAACAAAGCAATGAAATCGGCTTCTAGCATGTTCATATATTAATGGTGAAGAGAATTTTAACGAATAAATTCCTTTAACTTGGACGAGTATTTTAGGAGGTTTTGAAAAATATTATTTTGATCTATTTTGCAAATCTCTGAATTAATGCGGTTTTTTGACTTCTGCAAGTTAATTCGGATATCGAAAAGTATTTACTGCTCATATATCGGGTGTTTTCTTTAGAGTGATGGAACTTTCCATAGGGATAACAGTGATTTGACAGAGGGTAGAAGCCATGTTGTTTTGCCATTTCTACTCAGTGAGCATTATCAAATTATCATGGAAAAACTCACGCCGTAACAACGTTAACAAATTGTTGAAATTTATTTTCTAAATCAGTGTTCTATTCGCCAAACTTATAGAGCACTTCGTGAAATTTATGGTTTACATAATCGTCCATCAGAGTAGCTTATTCGTCGAACTATCGATAGATTTCGGACAACATTTTCTCTACTTGATGCAACAACAACAAGACAAAGAACTGTACGTACAGAAGAAAATATCGCTGCTGTAAGTCATAGCGTTAATGATGATCCAGATTTGTCTATCCGTCGACGTTCACAACAAGTTGGACTCTGTGCATCCACCACATGGAAAATTTTGCATAAAGATCTTGACCTACACCCATACAAGATCCAACTGGTTCAAGAACTAAAGCCACTTGACCATAATAAGCGTCCTTTGTTTGCTTATTGGGCCCTAGAACAGCTTGAAGTTGATCCATTTTTTTTATCATAAAATTGTGTTTAGTGATGAAGCTCATTTTTGGTGGAAGGGCTATGTAAACAAGCAAAATTGCCGTATATGGAGTGAAAACAATACTCAAGAAGTTCTGCAGGTTCCATTGCATCCTGAAGAATGCACTGTATGGTGTGCTTTAAATGCTGCAGCCATCATCGGTCCATATTTTTTTAAAAACTATGCTGGAGCTAATGTTGCAGTGAATGGTTCTCGTTATAGATCGATGATCAATGATTATTTGTTTCAAAATTTGAATGATATCGACCCAGAAGTGTTTTGGTTCCAACAAGATGGTGCCACACCTCATGCTGCTACCATAACAATTGATTTATTGAAAGAAAGATTTGGCGATAACATTATTTCGAGAAAGTATCAAATTATTTGGCCTCCAAGATCATGCGACATAACTCCACTGGATTATTTTCTTTGGGGTTGTGTCAAGTCATTGGTTTATGCTGATATTACAGACGTTTTGGAAGCCAACATAATTCGTGTTATTGATTAAATAAGGCCTGAATTACTCGAAAAAAGGTCCAAAATGCAGTTCCTCAGAGCTAGTCGTGGTGGGCATATGCCGGAAATTATTAAACATAAAAATAAATGTCAAAAAATTAACTTTCAAATAATAAAAAATTGCATCCAATCTTAATTTAAATGTGTTTTATTTCAATTTAAAGTTCTATCACTTTAAAAAAAAAACACCCGATATTTTGTGTATGCTTTCAAATTCACTTCAATGAGAAGACATGGTTACAAATTCACTCGAAACCAACAAGTCTTCAGGAAATTTTTATTTTCTCACAATCTCCTCAGCCTTCCATCTATTGAGATGTTTAGTAACTTCAAATTGTCGACTACTTATATTGTTTTCCATGTTGCACAAGCCCCCAAATTTTTTGTTCTTGGTGCCGAGGATATTAGAACTGATTTACGCTTTACTTGAAGAGCTAAACGAAAATATGAAATAAGTTCTTCTCTATCGCTTTTTGAATATTATGTATTTTGCTATTTCAGCTAACGTCCATGCAGATGTCGTCGGAAATGGAAGAAAAGTCGAGAAAAACGGAAAAGTTCATATAGAAATCCAGAACGTCAACGTCAGTGGTGATTATGGAAAACCAGAATTCCTCTTCGCTGACCTTTTCGATAACCAAGAAGTAAACGAACAAACAAACAAAATCATAAACGATAACGTTCAAGAAATAATAAAGGAGTTGGAGCCGGTGGTCAATAAAGTTGTAGTTGAAATTGTACAAAGTTTAGTATCTAGGGTATTTATGAAGTTCTCTTTCGATGAACTGTTTCCCAAATAGGGAATTCTGACAGTTATCTTTGTGTGAGGTTGTGTTTGTATATTTATTTGAAAAAAAACAGTTACCTACAAGTATTCATTTGTTAATGTATAATGTGATAAATTCATCTGAATTAGGCCTAGTGTCAAATAATAATTCTTTATAATTTATAAAACTGCATTCATATTTTGTCTTGATTTTCCTCCCTTCTATTTTTCTGGAATAATTTAATGGATCTAAGTAGATCTAACTAACCCAATTGTAAGGGGTTTTTCAATGAGAGGTTTCATTTTGATATTGAAAAACGAGTATATTTAAAAAAAAATCAATGGATGTTCATTTCATTGTAAAGAAGAAGGTATGCCATTCACAATGCATGGCTACGGCTGCATATCCTTTTCATGAAATTTTCTATGACCAATTAGCACATATAGGGCTGCATGTCCTCCATAACTGCACGAATCCCATCTTTAAGATCTTGAATCGATTGTGAAGCATTGGCATAGACCTTTCCTTTCGTGTGGCGCAACAAAAATCTGAAGGTTTAAAATCACAAGATCCCACTCTTCGAAAAATAACACGGTCATGAAAATTTTTTTGCAAAATTTGCGATTGTTTCGTTGCTTACGTAGCACGTAGCGCTATCTTTTTGAAAATAAACTTCGATTATTCCAATATTTTTCAATTCCGGCCATAAAAAATCAATCCATTCACTGTAACAGTTGCACCAGCCTCATTTTCGAAGAGTTAAACGTTGAGTACAGAGAGGCTTTTCAACAAGCATTCTTGGATTTTCCGAGCTCCAAATGTGACAATTCTGTTTATTAACGTAGTCTCCGAGGTGGAAATGGGTCTCATTAATGAAGATGATTTTCGAAGAAAATCCGGATCATTTTGAAACATTTAAAGGATCCCATCACTAAAGATACGACGTTGCTGGTAATCAACTGGCTGGAGTTCTTGTGTTGTCAAATGTCAAAAGATGACAGCTTCAAGAACGATAGCTGCCCAGATAGTGGGCTATTCAAAATGAAATCTCTTATTGGAAAACCTGCTGCTGACGCGTTTCTGGCTATGGTCTGTGGGCATCAAGCGTGCTCGAAAGTATTTAGGTCAGGAAATCTTGGAGGTAATGCTAGATGTGGAATACCCTAGTTCTCTCTAGTAATCACCTGGTAGGATCTGTCTAGCAGTTCATTATCGTCTAGAGAAAGCAAACTTTTAGCCAATACCTGCGTGAAATTGTGGGACTATTCCGTTGATAACTTCATCAACATGTGTCTGAGACGTCATAATTCCTGAAAGTACTGATAAGTCAGTTCTGCAATCGAAACAAACACCCAAACCATAATTGTGCCTCCTCAAAAAGGATGAACTTCTTGAACAGAGCGGCGATTCCTTCATATGACTGGACGTGTTCACACTCGTCAAATATCAGAAAAACGTCCATATCTGGACTCGTCAGTAAAGAGTACGCTATTCATCTCGCCAGTGTTCGCACTCTAATCTTAGACGTTTGTGTTCACGAGTGAGTGGAACTATTTTAAAATGCTCCTCGATGTTACATTAACTTCATGGAAACGTCTCCTAACGGTACTTAGGAAAACTGAAGTACCTGTGGCACCTCGAATACGTTGATTTGCTGTTATTATAGTGGTGAGAGGCTCTCTTCTCATTGAAATATTCAAAAAACAGCCTTTTACTGAAGTTGTAGCACGTGTTTTACAACTGCTGGGTTTTGACGAACAGTTCCAGTGGTAAAATACCATGCCAGTAAACGTGATAATACACTTTGTATGCCGATCAACAGGTGACCTCCTTAGCTATGTGACGCAAGTGTGGACAAACACTATTGAGTACTATGGAGAATCTAGCCCAGTTACTCTGAACATATCTAAGGCTTTAGTTCGTATCTGGCATAAGACTCTTCTGAATAAGTTTTGTTCATATGATTTTTCTGGGAGTTTCGGCTATTGAATGATGAGTTTCCTCACCAACAGTAATATTGATTTGGTCGTAGATGCTATAGGTTTCCGTGGTTTAAAGGTACATGTTGGAGCCTCGACGCTCAGTTTTGTCACGTACTCTCTTTCTTACTCACATAAACGATCTTCTTAAGAAGACCGAGAACCACATTAAGAACTTCGCGAATTATAGCACGCTTATGTCTTCTTTCACTAGTGACAATTCTTTGAGCTCCGTTGAATCTCACCTCCATACATGCCAGCAAATCTATTCCATGAACGAAGATCTCAAAAAGATTAACGAATGGGGACAACGGAATCTGATTCATTTTAATGTCGAAGAACCAAACAACTTTTTCTCGAAAAACGAAGCTCGTGACTTCTGACTTGATGATGGAAAACCAAGTGCTTTAGCCAACTAATTCAATGCATCTTCTTGGCGTGACTATCAACTCTTAGGTCTGTTAGGGAACATAAGACTGACATTGCGGAATCTGTTTCAAAGAAGCTGTGATATTTTTTTAAGGCTAAAAAAATTTTCCTTTCCAGATCAGGTTCTTCTACTGTATAATTAATCCCAGATTAGACAAGGACTCGAATTCTTCTTTCATGTTTGGAGCTCAGCATCCAAACATTTGTTACAACTTTTGAAAGAACAGAAAAGTGCAATACGACTGATTGTCTGCCTGATTATGACAGCCAGATTTGAGTGGTTTGAACATAGAAGAAAAGTTCTTTCTTCCACCAAACTAGCCAGTTGTGGATTACGTTTCCGGATGATGTTATTTCGTCAGTGTATAATCTTTAACAGTTTAAGACAAAACACGATACAATTTCTCGCCAGGGGCACCAATTAGATAAATTACGTTTTCCTCCACTCGGATTGTAACAAAATAAAAAAAAACAACTTTTTCCAGGAGGTCGTAGAGACTACTTAGAGTCAACCTGGTGAAGATCCATACTCACATGCTAGTAATTATCGGGTGTTTTTGTTTTAGAGTGATAGAACTTTCGATAGAGATAACTCTGATTTGACAGAAGGTAGGAGCCATGTTTTTTTGACATTTCTGTTCAGTAAGCATTGACAAAATATCACGGAAAGACTCACGCCGCAACAACGTTTACAAGTTATTGAAATTTGTTTTCAAAATCAGTGCCAAACTTATAGAGCACTTGTGAAATTTATGGTTCACACAATCTTCCATAGAAGCAGCTTATTCGTCGAACTATCGATAGATTTCGAACAACATTTTCTCCACTCGATACAACAACTGCAAGACAAAGAACTGTTCGTACAGAAGAAAATATCGCTGCTGTAAGTCATAGTGATAATGATGATGCAGATTTGATATTCGCCGACGTTCACAACAAGTTGGACGCTGTACATCCACCACATGAAAAATTTTGCAAAAGATCTTGGTCTAGAGCCATACAAGATCCGAATGGTTCAATAACTGAAGCCACTTGACCATAATAATAATATTATAATAATAATAAGCGTCGTTTGTTTGCTGATCGGGACATAGAACAGTTTGAAGTTGATACACTTTTTTATCATGAAATTGTGCTTAGTGATGAAGCTCATTTCTGATTGAACGGCTATGTAAACAAACAAAATTGACGTATATGAAGTGAGAACAATTCTCAAGAAGTTCTGCAGGTTCCATTGCATCCTGCAAAATGCACTGTATGGTGTGCTCTACACGCTGGAGGCATAATCGGTCCATATTTCTTCAGAAACGATGCTGGAGCTAATGTTACAGTGACTGGTGGTCGTTACAGATCCATGATCAATGATTATTTGTTTCAAAATTTGAATGGTTTCGACCCAGAAGTGTTTTGGTTCCAACAATATGGTGGTACACCTCATGCTGCTACTGTAACAATTGATTTATTGAAAGAAAGGTTTGGCTATAACATTATTTCGAGAAATGGTTCCATTACTTGACCTCCAAGATCATGCGACATAACTCCACTGGGTTATTTTCTTTGGGGTTATGTCAATTCATTGGTTTTATGCTGATAAACCAGAAGCAATAGACGCTTTGGAAGCTGACATAACTCATGTTATTGCTGAAATTAGACCTGAATTACTCGAAAAAGTGTTCCAAAATTGGTCTGGTCGAATGTGGTTCCTCAGAGCTTGTCGTAGTGGACTAATGCCGGAAATTATTTTTAAAATGTAAATGTCATAAAATTATCTTTCAAATAGAAAATTGGCTTCAATCTTAATTTAAATGTGTTTTATTTCAATTTAAAGTTCTATCACTCTAAAAAAACACCCGATACAATGGTGGTGATACTTAATCTGACCGAATTCAAGCATTATGTGTTGTGGTATGAAATAGATCACTGATAATAAGTAAAGCTGCAATGTATATAATTCCTTTCCAATTATCATAATTAATTTTTGTGATCAGCTCATTTGATATTTTTTAGATGAATTTTCATTCATTGATTTCATTTCAAAGGAGTTCTTTTCAATTGTTTTTTTCACCTATTTGCTTGCATGCTGTTTTGCATTAAATCATTGGTTCTATTTCTATCACTTGTATTTTAATCATTCGGGAAGTAAAATGTATCAGAACATAATTTTCCGAGAATTATTAATATATATATACATAATTATAAGATCAGAAACAAAATTTTGTCTCCTTAAAATATATATTTATTAATTTTAATTGACCATTTATATTTGTTTGGGTTATTTATTCCATTTGATATTATATAATGAGTTTTGATTTTATATGTCTATTAAATATGAGCTGTGCTTATAAGACATTAATTTAATTCTAAAAGATTTTGTTTAAATTTTTTTTTAAATTAAAATTATAGGAGATTAACAGATCAAATATGTTTTGATATTCAGATTTTGTAATAAACCTTCTATCAAGTAAAAAACCTCTCCTTATTTTTTTTATTTTATATATAATATATAATTATACTTAGGTTTAAAAAATCTCATTATATAAATATCATGTGGTTCAACAAAGACCATAAAATACCTTACAAACTTTGTGTGATTTTTGTGATGAACATAGAATACCTTGGATTTTAAAGTTAGTGTATTCAAACGAGGATACCACGAGGTCTTATAGGTGAGTTATTCATTGTTAATTGATTTTATTTTTGAAACGTGATGTTGGACTGATGAACACCTTATCTGAATTCTAATTTCTCTTTTGTTTTTCGAGGATGTGATACATGTTTTAAAATATTTTTGAAGTAACTTATTTATATATTTTAAATATTTCAAATAAATTAGTTTTTTGAGAAGTTCTTAAAATTACGTTTGTATTTTTGAAAAGGATTTGATTTTCATAATTATAAGATCAGAAACAAAATTTTGTCTCCTTTAAATATTTATTTATCGATTTTAGTTGACCATTTATATTTGTTGGTTTATTTATTCCATTTGATATTATATAATGAGTTCTGATTTCATATGTCTATTAAATATTAGCTGTGCTTATAGGACATTAATTTATTTCTAAATGTTTTTGAATAAAATTTTTTTTGAAATTAAAATTATAGGAGACTCACAGATTAAATCAGTTTTGATATTCAAATTTTCTTAAAATAATTTCTAAAACTAAAATAAATAGATATTTCATTTCCAAATCAGCCTTTTATTCTAAAAATGAATGACTTAAAAACACATATACCTAGTCAAAAACAAAAATAAATCACAAACAAAACATTTAATTATGGATAAGTCACACGCTGCAACAAGAATTTAATCTTTTTTGATGGGATATAATTTGTCGAATGGTACTTGGTCTTCTAATGCAGATAATATCACACGTTCAATATAATCTGTTATAACTTTTTCCAATACTGGTTTGAGGTCTTCAAAAAGTACATCAATATTTTCACTGATAACATCATTCGTAGCTTTGTCTGAAAAAGAAATAAAACTATTATTCCTCTTCGAAGGTAGCGCCAAGAAAATCCTTAAATAAGTTTTTGGGCTCTTTTTTATTTTGCAGGCGGAAATATTATTATTTCATTTATATTCACTTTACATATTTGAAAAGAGCTTGCGGTTAAAGAACTATGTTTTTCAGGGAAGTTGGTACCGAGAAAACTGGTATTTTAAATGTGTCCTTGTATTTAAAATTTTTTCAAATTCAATATATTCTGTTATACTACTCTGTCAAGAAAGTACCGGGAATTTTCAATTAAAACAACATTTTTACATTTAATCGTCAAAATTTATTGGGTCGTCTCAAAATAGGCTCCATTTGCTCCAATACATCTATGCCAACGGCACTTCCAATTATCGAAACATTTTTTATAGGCGCTTTCCGGGATGGACTTAAGCTCTCGCGCCGAATTTTGTTTTATGGCTTCAATCGACTCAAAACGGGTGCCACGAATGGGCAATTTTAGTTTTAGGAAGAGGAAAAAGTCGCAGGGAGCCAAATCCGGCGAATACGGTGGTTGCTAAAGCACGTTTGTTGAGTTTTTGGCGAGAAAGTCAGTCACAATCGTAGCTCGGTGAGAAGGCGAATTATCGTCATGCAAAATCCATGAGTTGTTCGCCCACAAATTTGGCCGCTTCTTATGGATACGGTCACGCAAACGTTTCATAACGCCTAGGTAATACTCCTTGTTTACCGTCTGACCCTCTGGGACGAATTCGTAGTGCACCACGCCACGGATATCGAAGAAAACAATGAGCATCACCTTCATTTTCGAGCGGCTTTGGCGTGGTTTTTTCGGTTTCGGCTCATTTTTTGCCACCCATTCCGATGATTGCTGGCTTGTTTGCATATCGTACTCGTAGACCCAGGTCTCATCACCAGTAATAATGCGTTCCATGAATGTAGAATCGGAATTACAGCGATCCAGCATGTCTGAAGCAACCTGTTCGCGATGACGTTTTTGAAGAAAATTCAGGTCTTTCGGTACGAGTCGTGCGGCCACCTTTCTCATGCCCAAAATATCAATCAAAATCGTACGTGCGGACTCGTGGGATATCTTAAGATCATGTGCTATCTCTCTCAAGCTGGTACGACAGTTTTCCAGCACCCTTTCCTTAATTTTATCGACGTTATCTTCGATCGAAGCCGTCGATGGGCGACCACTTCACGACTGTCCTTGAAGGCTCTGTACCACTGATATGCACGAGTTTTCGATAGAGCATTATCACCAAAGGCCTTTTGCAACATTTTCAATGCATCGGCACACAAAAATTCATTCGCAACACAAAACTTTAAACAAATTCTTTGCTCAACGTAATCACCCATAGTAAAAATCGGCACGCACTCTGACATCGACTGACTTAATCAGCTGTTGCAAACACACTAGTTGACAGATCCTGCTCAAGCTTGGCATAGTAATTAAGGACAGTGGTACCAACCTAGGAAAAAAAAATTTTACCTGCCTCATTGCCCCGCCAGATTTAAATCGATAATTCCCGGTACTTTCTTGACAGAATGTATAACTATAATTTAAAATATATCATTGAGAGAAAGAGCAAATTTTAGGTATAAAACTAATTTATTATTATTAATTTTGTAAATACTATATAATATTATATATATCTTAAACACCTAACAGAGTAATTCTGTTATATCTCTTTGCAAATTTTAATGTTATGGAATTTCATAAAAACTTCTCAAAATTAAATTAAATAAATGCCTTAGAAACACTGTTTACTTGTAGAATTACTCTGTTTGATATTTGAGATATTGAAAAAACCTTTTATCGAGGAAAAAAGTCGCCATTTTATCATTAGAATATAAAATGTATGAAATGTATATTTAGGTGACGAGAACTTCGTGGGTTATATGAAATTAATTGTATTAATTTTTTAAAGTTACTTTTCAGAAATTTTAACCAGTATATAAAAATCTCAAAATAAAGTTTTATGTATATTTCTTGAAAAATAATAAATATTACTGTGAATTCTGCCTCTTCTTATTTGATCATATTTTAGATTAAGTATAGTCTCAGTAATAGGTGTAAAAATAATACTTGTTATTTAGATTCTGGAAATTCTTTGTTTTATCTATATCTGGTGAATTTTTCTTTAAAAACAAATTTGCAAACTTTTTGAATGGTTTTTAATTTACCTTCCAATTTTCATGAACTAACTTCGAGTAGTTTCAACCTTTGGAAATGTATAAGCCTCAAAAAGAGGTGAGATTCAAATTTTATTTATTTATTATTTCAATAAATAGATCGAAATGGAAAAACTAAAAAATTGCGACTTTATATCGTCAAGATGTAACATTAGATGAGTATGTGATTAACTGTTTGGCGTAAGTACAATTTGACTTTCGTCGTACGTAAGATTTGCATTGCACGTGAAAAATATTGAGTGGTGAAAGCGCATGATGATGCTGTGCAACATCAGTTGTAGACGTGATATTGAAGCCTTTGTATGTTCGACACAACGTTTTTACGCAAACAGTTATCAAAAAAAATAACTAGGGCAGGCAAGAATTGTTAGTATACCGAAAAAGTTGACTGACCGATGGCAATGGAACAGAGCACTTATTATTCTATAACGTGCAGTAGCTCTCAAACAGATAATTTCAGTATGGAAATAATTATTTGTTATTAAAAAAAAACTTATTTCCCGGTAATATTATCCTGTATATTGCTGGACGATTGTGCAGGATATGTACAGTTTTGGCATATTTCAATATTATCAGTTTTTCAGAAAATGTCACAGGAAGTATTCATAGACGTGATTGATATGAATAGTTCACCTGAACTTCCATTGGACTACTCACTCAGTTGTTCGTTATTGTTGAAAAGCCCATCCAAATGAGCTTTAGGGCTACCAACTGTTATGGTGCTATTGGTTTTAACGGGACTAAGGAATACATTTCCCTTCCTGGTAATTTCTTTCACCTTCTGATAGACATCCATTCTTGACTTGCCTGGGAAAATAAGAACGATATGGTAATTCACTTCTTAAAACAAATAAATCTTTCAATGAAAAGTATGAGGACAATATCCAAAATATGTAGAATAATAATCACTTTTAATCACAAGACCATAGACAATATTCGATTATACACCGAGTCACGAGACGTAGTTCGCAAAACATCACGAGTGCGCAGCTCGAGTGGTGTTTCGCGAAATACGTCGAAAGAAGAGGTTCGTATAATCGAAATACATTGTCTATGCTCAAGTTGGTATTCGTTACGATTGTATAACGAATAATACTTCTATTTTTGTATTGATTAATATTAATATTGAAGGTACAATTATTAAAATAAATATTCGACATTTCTTTGAGCTCGACTTTTATTTTATTTGGCGAACGTCCAAGAACGTTACTATGAAAATGATCACAATATGGCAGGAGACGAAACACCAAAACGATTATACCACGTCGTCAAGGGTATATTCATTTATCAATACGCCGTAACTATGGAAAATTTACGGATTTTATTGGTTCTTCAAAACATCAGTTATATAATAGTTCAAATATTAACAAAAACACAAAACATATAATAAAATGATTAGGGAATAGATCAAAGATTAAGCATAGATGTATGATAAAATACAAGAAAAATTTCGTATCGTAGTCGACTTAAACTAGAAAACCACAAAAATATTTTTTGATGCATTCCATTTTGAATAAGTTGATTTAATGATAACAATGATTAAATGATTGAAAATTTAAGTGACTAATTCACACATCAGGTGATTTAAGTATAATTCTCTTGGCAGACTGTGCCAATAAGATTCCACTATATTTTTTTTTTAGTTATGCAAGATTATATCAAGATTTTATATTTTTTCTTGTACATATCAGCAGTTAACAGTTTGTTCCTCGACTCTTCCTCTCTGCTTTAAAACAATTCTATTTTTTTCATTGTTTTCATGAAAATCACATTACAATAGGGAAAAAAGTATGAAAATTTTTTCACATATCTACTTGTGTGATGGTATTACTAAAAATAGAAAGAACTAACTTCTATAGACTCTTGATTTGCCAATACTGCAAGAATCAGAATGTTTGTTGTTCTGACGAGTTCTTATTTTTTTCGTACAATGAAATTTTCAATGGGGTTAAAGCCCAGGAAACATGATGGCCATATTAATACTCTCATAGTCGCCATCTCCAATTGTGATAATATGAGTTTTTGTAAATGCACCTTCTCAAACTTTGTTATAAAATGTATCAGCAAATCTTTATAATAATATCTTTATTTGGATTAAGCGAGGTGTTTTCATAGCATAATATCTTTCTAAAATATTCCTATATTTCAAAGTCGGTGAGGCAGCTTGAAACTCGCATTCTTTAGTCTTCAGATAAACTAATGAAAAGATCCTGATTTCACGCGAATATAAAATGTTTTTCTGTCGTCCAGTCTTAGTGCTCCAAACAAAAATTTAATCCTTGGTCTGTCTGGATAAATTACTTATTGTCTTCCACAAACAATTTCCTGATACACAGTTGTTACTTGTCACTTCTAGCAATTATTTGGAATTCTGAATGCGTAACTCTTGGTTTTTTTTTACTTTATGAGAAAACTGTCTTCCTGACCTACGATGTCTTCTCGCTTTGTTTTTTAGATTCCCTGGTTCTATGAATTTTGCGTGAGTTGTTTTGAGACCTAATCTAGTGGAACACCCACTATAAGTGCAATAATTTGTGATATACGAAGGGTGTTGAATGTTTTTGGTATAGACATAAAAGAAAACTCAGAAAATTTTGGAGAAATTCTACTTTTCATTGTAGTCCCCTAGAACTTCAATACATTTGTTAGGTCGAGAAATAAGCTTCCCTAAACCTTGTAAAAAATATTCTTTCGGCTTCTCCTGAAAATAGGTATTAATTAGTACCTTCAATTCTTCATCGTCGGAAAATCGCTTTCCACAAAGATATTTTTCACATTTGGAAATAGGCAGTAGTTACTGGGGGCCAAGTCTGTACTGTACGGAGAATGAATAATTTCTTCGAAACCACATTTCAGCACAGCAGCTTTGGCCACACGGGCCTTGTGAACCGGTGGGTTGTCGTGAAGCGGCAACACCCCTGCTGTGAGTTTTTCTCACCTTTTTCTTTTAATTGCTTCTCTTGAATTACGCAGAGTGATTGCATATTATGCTGCCGTATGCACCCTTTTTAGTGTATTCTATCCACAAAATACCTTTAGAATCCCAAAAGACCGTAGCCATTATTTTTCCAGAGGATGGGGTGACTTTAAACTACTTTGGGGCTGTTCACCCTTTTCAATCCACTGCATGGACTCTTGTTCACTTTTAGGGTCATAGTGAGGAACCCAGTAAGCAGCCAGTTGAAAATACTCGATGGCTCTTCTCCACAGAACTCTGAAAACTCCTCACAGCACTCGACTCGCACTTGCTTCTGAGATGCGGTGAGCATTCTCGGTACCCACCTTGCACTGACCTTTAAGAGCTTAAGATGGTCAGGAAGGATAGTATGTATGGTGCCCACGAGTAGATTTGTCATCTCTGCTAACATCTTGATTTTTATTCTGGCATCTTCAAGTACCAGCTTGTCCACTTTCTTCACATTTTCTTCAGTGGTGCCGCTAATGTGCCCGTCCAAGCGAGGGTCGTTTTCAATGTGAGATTACTCATATTATTAGCAAATCATCCTATCACCGACAATACATTGAACGCCCCTCGTATCGAGCTATTCTGAAGTAATTTTTCTCTGCACGTCTGAATGCTACACTTAAATCTTTATTTTTAGATTTTTTGAACTATAGTTTTAAACCACTGGTTCTCAACGGAAGCGATCGGTGCTTCCAGGGAGGCGATAGAAGAATCAGAGACAATTGGGGGGCAGTGAGATAGCATCGGGGGCGATGACAAATTGAAAAAAATTCTTATGAAGGCAAGAGATTACACGCTACTTAAGGAGAAACTTGAAGTGAAAATTTGTCTCACATGGCTTAGTTCAGTAGAAAGGGCAGTGATTTAAGAGGAAATACGATAGTCGGCTGACTATATCGAAACTTTTTTCATCAGCTTCTAAGCACGAAGATGATGGACTTCGAACTTCATACAATATATCATTATTGATAGCTAAATCTGGAGAACCACATACTATTGGAGAAGATTTAATATTACTAGCATTAAGAGAGGTTATAACCACAGTGCTCGATAGACCAGCTGCAGATATTATAAGAAAAATTCCTTTGAGCAATAGTTCTGTGCAAATACGAATTGATGCTTCACACAGAAGTGCGCTGGCTGTCAAAAGGTACTTGTTTGACTTGCTTTCTCAATTTATTTGGATCTGTGATATACTTTCTCGGAAACAAATACCCAGAATTGCGTGAAAACCTCATATCATCAAAGAACGATATTGCCTACTTGACAGACCTTCAATGATGTCAAACTCCAACTACAAGGTAATGATTTGAACTTAATAAAAACAAAAAAAAGCATTGCTGCTTTCGTAGCAAAACTACTTTTATACATAAAAAAATATCGGCAGACGGGATATCAAGAACTCCCCAAATTTATCAGCAGTACAATTAAATGACGACGATTCATTAATTTACTGTCAGCACTTGGAAAACATCAATATTGATTTCAAGAAACGATTTCGGGACATTTTGAATATGGTACCAGGGATTTGGACCCTTTTCAAATGACGACACACCAGGATCATCCTAGTTAAAAAAGGAACTGATAGATTCACCACAAATTAGGAACTAAAACCTAAAGAATGGATATCAAGAATTTTGGCCACAGAAGCCTATTTCACAACTATATCCAGGATTATGGTCGATCGTTCAACGATTTCTGATAGCGTTATCATCATCAGATTCAGCTGAACATGGATTTAGTGCTGTATCTACCTTAATTACAAAAGAGAAATAGGCTTCGTGTTTCTAAACGCGGCGATTCACGGTTGTTTTTGGGTAAAATGGAACCTGATATCAACAAACTACTTGAAGAGCATCAAGTTCAAAAATCTCATTAATAATGTCTTCTGTATATAACGCCCCCATGGCATTAGAACTTGTCACGTTGGGGGCTAGGACTTGGACCCTAGTTTCATCCCGGAGAAATGAAAGGTTAAGTCTTGGTGCCTAACGTAATGCCATTCGCGCCAGTCACTGGACCCGTGTGGTGGAAGATCGACCGAATGGGGCTCTAGTTTCACCTTAAGGTAGAATGGAGTGCTGAACCGTTTTGATCAACTCAGTGGCAAGGAAGTCCATCGCAGAACAGGGTCTCTCTCTCAAAACTAACGTACTCTACCCTATTGCAGTAAATCTCCGGAGTTTTTTGTCCAATGGCCGAGTGCATTATGTAGCATACTGCGTTACAGGAGGTAGGATGCCCACGGGTAATAGTTGTACTACCTGGCCACTAAATTTGTGTTGGACTCGAGGGGGCAGTGGTTGACAGTCCGCATGCTGGACTAGGGAGGTATTCCGTTAATCTACTCGCAGACACTTATGTCCGGGATATTCTCATGAACTGTGTCAGGGTTTACCAGGACTTGACGGTTCGACCGGTCTCGTCCTGAACCTGAATCTATTGTGAGACGTGTCTGAGTTTGCGGATCTCGACGAAACGGATAGTCTGTTGGTGCTGTTGGTGCCAGGATCAATTGAAAGATTTCACAAGGGTTCGTGGGTCTTGACGTGGAATTGACGGTGCTCGTACCAGGATCAATTGAGGCATCAATCTTAAGATTATCTTAGTTTATGACACTGCGCTCGAATGGATGGATAAGAAGCCCTTCCGGCGTGTGAGTTACGTCCCAAAGAACTCGGGTACTGACCATACAGAGCCAGCAGAGGTTAAATAGTGCTTCGCTGCTACCAGTCAGACGGTTGTAGGTTTTTGAACTGAAGCCCAAACTGGAAGCCGGTGGGTTCATCTCTTCGGAGGGATTCTAACCAGCACGATGATAAGGCGTAACCCTTATTACACTTTCTGCCTCTTGGAATAGACTGTGGAGACTGCTAACTAGTCACTTGGTGAAAGAGCTACGCTCATATGCCAATACACTAACTGGTAGAATTCACGTGTCTTCTGAATATCTCTAAAAATCTAACCTAACATTAAGTTGCGTATTAATTACTTCGTTTGAAATTTTTTTATTTCATTCTTCATTTTAAACTCATATGTAGTGTACCTAATAATGAGTGTATAATATAGCTAGGAATTTTTATTTCTGACTTAATCAGCAATACTGGAATCACAGATTCCAGTGAAATTTATGAATCGTTATAAAAAACTTTCAATTCCAACAAAATGAAACAGTATTTCTTCGTTGAATTAGTAGTTAGTAATTTTTTTCGAATATTTTTGAAGGGTTCTCGAGGAAAAAAGTATTGTCCACTAATAGTATCAGATAGTAGGTAAAATTGAGGTGGGGGCAATAGAAGAAAACATACTTCCAAAGGGGCGATGGGCAAAAAAAGGTTGAGAAACTGTGCTATAAACGTAATCTACGATATTATCTACGTAATGCGATCAACACTTAGACAAAAAATGTTATAATTTTTACGAATCAATTCTTGTCAATAGAAGCAACATTCTTCAATATATCGGGTGTTTTTTTAGAGTAATAGAACTTAGATAGGGATAATTGTGATTTGGCAGAATGTAGAAGCAATGTTGTCTTGACATTTATGTTCAGTAAGCATTGACAAATTATTATGGAAAGACTCACGCCGCAACAACGTTAATGAATTGTTGAAATTTATTTTCAGCTTATTCGTCGAACTATCGATAGATTTCGGACAACATTTTCACTCTATGGAACGACAACAACAAGACAAAGAACTGTACGTACAGAAGAAAATATCGCTGCTGTAAGTCATAGTGTTAATGATGATCCAGATTTGTCTATTCGTCGACGTTCATAACAAGTAGGACTCTGCTCATCCACCACATGGAAAATTTTGTGTAAGATCTTGGTCTACACCCAGACAAGATCCGACTCGTTTAAGAACTAAAGCCACTTGACCATAATAAGCGTCGTTCGTTTGCCAATTGGGCCCTAGAACAGATTGAAGTTGATCCACTTTTTTAACGTAAAATTGTGTTTAGTGATGAAGCTCATTTCTGCTTGAACGGCTATGTAAACAAGCAAAATTGCCATATATGGAGTGAAAACAATCCTCAAGAAGTTCTGCAGGTTTCATTGCATCCTGAAAAATGCATTGTATGGTGTGCTTTACACGCTGGTGGCATCATCGGTCCATATTTCTTTAAAAACGATACTGTAGTTAATGTAACAGTGAATGGTGCTCGTTACAGATTGATGATCAATGATTATTTGTTTCAAAATTTGAATGGTATCTCCCAGAAGTGTTTTGGTTCCAACAAGATGGTGCTACGTCTCATGATGTAACAATTGATTTATTGAAAGAAAGATTTGGCGATAACATTATTTCGAGAAATAGTCCAATTATGTGGCCTCCAAGATCCTACGACATAACTCAACTGGATTATTCTCTTTGGGGTTATGTTTAGTCATTGGTTTATGCTGATGAACCAGAAACAATAGACGGTTTAGAAGACAACATAACTCGTGTTATTGATGAAATAAGACCTGAATAACTCGAAAAAGTGTTCTAAAATTGGTCTGGTCAAATGCGGTGCCTCAGAGCTAGTCGTGGTGGATATATGCAGGAAATTATTTTTGAAACATAAATATCATAAAATTATCTTTCAAATAAAAAAAAACTGGCTTCAATCTTAATTTAAATGTGTTTCATTTCAATTTAAAGTTCTATTGCTCTAAAAAAAACACCCGATGCAATAAACTTCTTTAATTAACAAATCTCGCTGGTTGTTTACTCATAAGTTTTTTGTGCGTATTTTATTACCTTTATCGGGTTCAATCAAAATGTTCATATACGTACCCACAGTAGCCTTGAAGGTGCCTTCTCCTTCGATAGGAGCAATCAGAATTTTCCCACTGACTTTGTATTTTCCTTCGAGATCAAGTTTCTCTACCCATCCACCACAGAAGAATTGCAAGTTTGGAACATCGAAACTGTTGAGGAAAATTAAATTATTTTTTGTTTTAATGTTGATATACACGACTGAACTGACATTGACCTTTCGTGAACATATAAAGTTGTAATGCAAGCGGTTGAACTTGAATTTAAATAAGTTTGGGAATTAATAATTTGATGGAATATATGCTAAGGACGTAAATACAAACTCAGTGAATGTGATTTAATGTGCACATCGATTATTATTTTGAAGGATGAAAAATACTTTTCAGGGTAAACTAGTATTTTACAGTCCATGAAAAGTTTTTTTATGAAAATAAGCTAGTTGTTTTAGGATTGAATATTTTCTACTATTGAATACAAATTTATAAACATAGTTTCATCGTGTGGAATAGATCCTTTTAAAAAATATATTTTTTACAACATTCCATAGAGAATTGCGTATATCCATGATGAAGGTTTTCATTAAATGAATGGTTGGTTCTAGGTGCAACAATATTATTTAAAAAAAAATTCACACAGTTTTTATGTTTCACAGTTTTCTCAGAATCCTGACGCGTGTTTCGGTCTTTAGATTATCTTCGAAGGAGTACAAAAAGTAACTAAACTTAAAATTGAAAAGGTTTTTTTTTATTACACTTAGGACATCTGTGTGTTTTTATAGCGCATGGAAATAACCGCATTCAATATAGGAGTGTTCCCAAGAGAATTCGGGAAATTGTCAAATTCTCCTTTTTCTCAATGGTCAAATAGTCCATCAATTTACCCTTTCTAACATTATATAGTAAAGTAACATCTTTCTCATTGAAAAAATGATTATTTTCTATACAATGTTCTGCAAAACCGGTCGATTTCTAGTTTTTCAAAATAGACATCCTATGTTCTTTGATTCTATGTTGTAAACATCGGCCTGTCTGTCCTATATATGTAGCATTACAATCATCACATTTAATTTGATAAATCCTCGATTCCGAAAAGTTGGGTTTCCTTTCTTTATTGTTCAGCAATATTTTAGCTGAATTATTTCTATTTACTGCTAAAGAATTAATTCCCATTTTATGAAGACCATTAGAGATCCTACTGCTGAAAACTTTTATATAAGCCATTGAAAACCATGTTTTATTTTCTTCATAAGGATCATTTATATTGATATAATTTTTTTTTTTTTGATATTAAGATAACTTCTTTTTAAGGATTTTGACAAAAGTCTATGAATGAAACTATGGAATGTTGACATTTTAATTTGCCATGACTGGATTTTGAATAGATTATAGTATCAGTAGTGATAGGTTTTCTAAAAATGTCGAATTCGAACTTATTATTACTATGACTTATATTAAGATCTAAGAAGTTGATCGAAAATTTTTTTTTCTATTTCTATTGTGGATTCAATATTTTCATTTATGCTATTCAGATATTTAAAAAATTGCGATAGCAGCCTGTCAGTTCCAGTCCAAATGCAAACTACGTCATCTAGATATCTAGCAAAAAACTGAACGAGTTTTACCAACTTATCATTTTTAGTGTTAGCGAATAATATTTTTTCGAAGAAGAACATGAATAATTCAGCTAAATTCCGAGTTATTGGACTTCTCATTGGTGAGCTATTTATTCGTTTGAAGAATTTATTTTTTAATTTAAATTTTAAACGCATTTCTCAAGTTATGTATTTCTCAAGTTGTGATAGATGACTTTATTGATCATTGTTTTTAACATTATTTTAACTTCATCAATGAAATAGAAGTGAATGCTTTATTGACAAAATGATTAAGAAGAAAACTTACCACAATATTTAAAAAAAATTATATCAATATAAATGATCCTTATGAAGAAAAAAGAATATAGTTTCAAATGGCTTATATAAAAGGTTTCAGCAGTAGGATTTTTAACGATCTTCATAAAATGGGAACTAATTCTTTAGCAGTATATAGAAATAATTTACCTAAGATGTTGGTGAACAATAAAGAAAGGAACCCCAACTTTTCCGAATCGGGGATTTATCAAATTAATAATAATTATAATGCTACATATATAGGACAGACAGGCCGATGTTTACAATATAGAATCAAAGAACATAGGATGTCTATTTTGAAAAACCATAAATCAACCGGTTTTGCAAAATATTGTATAGAAAATAATCATTTTTTTAAAATAGGAAAGATGTTACTTTACTAAATAATGTTAAAAAGGGTAAATTGATGGCCTATTTGGAGATTCTTTCAATCAAAAAAGCCATTGAGAAAAAGGAGAATTCAACAAATAACCAAATACTCTTTGGGACCACCTCTACATCGGATGCTGTTATTTTCATGCGCCATAAAAAAAAACACAGATGTCCTTAGTGTAATCAAAGAACCTTTTCAAGTTTAGTTACTTTTTGAACTCTTTTGAAGATCGTCGAAAGATCGAAACAGGTGTCAGGATTCTGAATAAACTGACAAACTAAATCTGTGTGAAATTTTTTTTAATAATAAGGGTTTCCAAATAAATGCTAATTTAAAATTTCTAGATTTTATCACATTCAAATTTAAGAAATATAATTCAACTTTCACTCCTGCTTTAAAATTATTGTCTATTTCAGCATCCCGTATTCAGTTTATTTTATACAGCGAAATTTGTGCCATTTTTGGATCACTATTATAAAAAATGAACACCAATTTGTACGCAATTCTGCATTTAAAATTGAAAGGAATTTTTCGTAAAGTTTGATATTTGAAGCCAGAATTTTGAGCACTTACAACTTTGCATCATTTCTCCTAGAATATATTTTTACTGAAGAAGAACTTAATTGGTAAAAAAGGTAGTAAAGATGTGTTTTATTTGGTTTCGTTGTTTTCCGAGTTAAAATCTTGAAAATTTAACTAATCAATTATATAAGGCAATTCATGATTCCTGCAATACTTTTATTCATGAGGTAGAGTGCAAAGTACAGCCAAGGATTATTTATGCAATCAGAAATATGATATGGATCAGTTAACACAGTTTTTGTCAGTTAATTAAATTCGGAATCTAATTATTTTTACTACTTACTCGAATTTATCAAGTTTATACGATGAGAGACCATGGACTGTAACATTTTTCAATGATGCTTTGAAATTGAGAGCTTGACTTCCTTGCTGCAACTCTATCTCAGGTATAATAAGTGGCTCGATGGAAGGGACGTTTAGTTCAGGTACTCCCTTGACGAGGAAAGGTTTTACTGTTTCTGTGGCTTTCAGCAAGCATTCGTTGAGTTTTGGATCATTTCTGTAGCATCTTGGGAAATACGAGGCTGCAAAAAATAATTTTTCAGTTAGGTGTTTTTTGGATCAATAATATTCATATCATTAACGAACGCTTATTCATATTGAAATAATTATCTGTACTTGATTTATGAATCCACTTTTATATATCGGGTGTTTTTTTAGAGTGATAGAACTTTCGATAGGGATAACTGTGATTTGACAGAAGGTAGAAGCCATGTTGTTTTGACATTTCTGTTCAGTAAGCATTGACAAATTATCATGGAATGACTCAACAAAGTTTACAAATTGTTGAAATTTAGTTTCAATATCAGTGATCTATTCGCCAAACTCATAGAGCACTTCGAAATTTATGGTTTACATAAGCGTCCATCAGAGCAGCTTATTCGTCGTACCATCGATAGATTTCGGACAACATTTTCTCTACTCCATGCAACAACAACAACAAGACGAAGAACTGTACGTACAGAAGAAAATATCGATACTGTAAGTCATAGTGTTAATGATGATGCAGACGCTGGACGCTGTGCATCCACCACATGAAAAGTTTTGCATAAAGATCTTGGTCTACACCTATACAAGATCCAACTGATTCAAGAACTAAAGTCACTTGACCATAACGTGTCATAAAGTGTCGTTTGTTTGCTGATTGGGCCCTAGAACAGCTTGAAGTTGATCCTTTTTTTGTCGTAAAATTGTGTTTAGTGATTAAGCTCATTTCTGGTTGAACGGCTATGTAAACAAGCAAACTTGCCGTATATGGAGTGAAAACAATCCTCAAGAAGTTCTGCAGGTCCCGTTGCATGCTGAAAAATGTATGGTGTGCTTCACGCATCATCGATCCATATTTTTTTAAAAACTATGCTGGAACTAATGTCACAGTGAATGGAGCTCGTTACAGATCGATGGTCAATGATTATTTGTTTCAAAGTTTGACTAGTATCGACCCAGAAGTGTTTTGGTTTCAACAATATGGTGCTGCACCTCCTGCTGCTACCGTAACAATTGATTTATTGAAAGAAATATTTGGCGATAACATTATTTCGAGAAATGGTCCAATTAATTGGCCTCCAAGATCATGCGACATAACTCCACTGGATTATTTTCTTTGGGGTTATGTCAAGTCATTGGTTTGTGCTGATAAACCGGAAACAATAGACGCCAATGGAAGCCAACATAACTCGTGTTATTGATGAAATAAGGCCTGAATTACTCGAAAAAGTGGTCCAAAATTGGTATGGTCGAATGTGGTTCCTCAAAGCTAGTTGTGGTGGACATATGCCGGAAATTATTTTTTAAACCGAAATGTCATAAGATTATCTTTCAAATAAAAAAAAATAGGTTCAATCTTAATTTAAATGTGTTTCATTTCAATTTAAAGTTCTATAACTCTAAAAAAACACCCGATAGAAATGTAGAATAGGTTGATATTGACTTGGCGTTAATAGAAACAATGCAACAACAACGATTCCTTCGATTATTTCCTCACCACTTTCTCAAATTCATTAAAATAGAAAATTAATGATTTTGATAGGTACTGATACCATCTGAAGTATAAACAGTTAAAAAGCGTCGTAAGCGTGAAGAAACTGCATACTTTTAATTGTGAAGGGTTTTCAAATAAGATGTTTCATTTTGGTATTAAAAGAAACCGACTATATTTTCAGAGAAATCAATGGATGTTTATGCCATTAATAATGGAAAACGAAATTAGCCAAATGCCACTGCTACGGTTCCAGCACCATATTCTTTTCATGAAATTTTTCATAACAAATTCGCACATTTGCGGTTAAATGCTCTCGATAACATAGACCTTATCTTTCACGTTGCCCCAAAGAAAAAAGGCTGAAGGTCTTAAATCATAAAATCTCAGTTGCCAATTGTGATCTCCTCTTCGAAAAATAACAAGACCAGCAAACTTTTCTTGTAAAATTGCAATTATTTCGTTACTTTTGTGGCACGTATCGCCATCTTGTTGATAATAAATGTCGTCCACTTCAATATCCTCCAATTCTGGCCTCAAAAAATCATTAATTATATGATATTGATTTCCCTCATATGCCTTGGTGAAACATTTTCAAATTAATAAAGAAAATAAAAACAACATGGCTTAAGTTTCACAGTTTATTTCATGTCTGTTGATATACATGTTAAGAGTTTTGAAAATGTGCTTAAATCCTGAAACATATATGTCAACAGTGAAACTTAAGCCAAGTTGTTTTTATTTACTCTATTAATCATCAATTATTGCTCGGTAGCACATTCCATTCACCGTAACAGTTGAATCATTTTCAAATAAGTAAGGTTCAATCTCACCGTCAGCCCGAAAACTGCACCAAACAGTGACAGGTTGAGGATGGAGAGGCTTTTCAATAATCATTCTTGAAGTTTCTGAATCCCAAATGCTATAATTCTGCTTATTAACATAGCCCTAGAGGTGAAAATGGGTCTCATTACTGAAAATGATTTTCCGATAAAAATCCAGATCATTTTGATGCATTTCAAGGACCCAAATAGCGAAGGTACTACGTTGCAGGTGATCGACTGTTTTGAGCTCTTGTGTTAACTGAAGGTGACTCAAAAGTGTTTTAGTATTGAGAAATGTGACTGCAAAATTTTCACCTTTTTTGTAGTGAATTTTAGCAATTTCAATGCGTCGTTGAAGCGTGCATCTTTCCATTTTTATTAGTGGCGCAGTTTTTACTTGTCAAACGTCAAAAAGGACAGCTGCCCAGATAGCGGGCTATTTCAAATGAAACCTCTTATTTGAAAACCCTTTAGATAGCTTGAGCGATAGATAATAGTTGAACTGAATCCGTTTAACTTGTATCGGTAAACAAAACTCCATAGGAACATTAATTTATTTGTCTGCCCATAAAATTAATCTGTATTTAAAATGTCAGTTTACGTGACAAATTCTCGAAGCGATTATTAATAGACGTTTGTAACTTGAGTGGCTTCAGTGCCTCAGGAGTTATAATACAGGGTGTCCACACGAAAACTTGAACCCCCCCAGAACTCAGAAACGAAGAACTTTCGAAGATTTTAAAAAACAGGTCAACTTCTGTTTTGAGGGGGACGAATTTCCCTCATGAGTTTGTTCCGAAAAAACCACCCCCATGAAGGTGACATCAACCCCCAACCTTTTTTTGTGGGGAATAGATATCGAGTGTTGGTTAGTTGGAAAGTAATTTATGTTTTGTGCACAACTCAGTTAAAATTTTCAAAATCGATTCACTATTCACGAAATAATGTAATATTGAACTTACCGTCAAAAGGTGATGTTGAGCAGACTAAGGGCTTAGAAGAATCCAAGAATAATTTTGAAGTTCTGTATTAGGGAGAAAGAATTCCTATGACGACATTGATCTGAAAAAACTACCTGAGAGTGGTAAGAACCTCTTATTTTTTTTAAATAGGAAAGAGATGGCTGATGTATTTTAGTTAAAAAGCTTTTTTTGTTCTCTAAACATCCTTAATTTTTGAATATCAAAACAGATTTAATCTGTTAGTCTTCTACAATTTTAATTTCAAAAAATGTATTCAAGAAACTTTCCATAATTTTCATAATTTCCAGAGACGGTATTTGGTAAGTCTATTTATTGTTAATTGATTTTATTATTATTTTTTATATGTAAAGTTGAACTGGTCTTATCTGAATTCTAATTATTTTTGAGGGTGTGCTACATGTTCTGAGAGTTTTTGAAGCAATTTATTCAAATATTTAAATATTTCAAATAAATTGGTTTTTGAGAAGTTCTTAAAATTATTTTGTATAATTTTGAGACAGATTTAGTCTTCATAAATATAAGATCAGAAAACAATACATTTTGTAACAAACAGGGCTTCGTACGTTTGTCTGAAGAGTTCAGTACGCATCCCTGGAACGAAACAAAAAATATTTATTAATTTATTTATTTTAATATACAATTTATATTCGTGGGGTTTTCTCAATTCCATTTGACATTGTATTATATAAGGAGTTTCGTTTTTATACGTCTATTAAATATGAGCAGTAGTTATTAAGACATTAATTAAATTCTTAAAGTTTCTTGAATAAATTTTTTGAAATTAAAATTGTAGAAGACTAACAAATTAAATCTGTTTAGATATTCAAATTTTGTAATAATCCTTCTATAAAGTGTTCTTAGTATTTTATTAAACATCCTAGTTGAAATTTTCAAATTCGGTGATTTTTTATAAGCAATTTGATATTAACTATTGAATTTCTATTCTTTCTTCCATAGAATAAACCATTTTCGCCCACGTATGTAAGTCTCAAACCCAATTATGTTGCAGAAACGAAAGACTGAAACATATTTGAGAAAGCATGTAGAAAAATAGTAATGAATTTCATGTGTTCCATAGATTTTCCCATCATGAACTATAAGAAAATCGAAAGTTTTTAAAGTAAAACCATTCAAAAACTCAAATTGTTCTACCATTAAATAAACAAATTTGGAAATTTCAACTGCGATGTTTAGAGAACAAAAAAAACTTCTCAACTAAACCACATCCAATATCTCCTCCCTATGCAAAAATGTTGGGGGTTGTTGCCATCCTCAACTGGTTTTTTCGGAACAATGTCGTCATGGGAATTCTTTATCCCTAATACAGAACTTGAAAATTATTTTTGTATTCTTCAAAACTCTTAGGTTCTTGAGTTTGGGCGGTTCAACTATCTGTTCAAGGTCACTTTTTGACAGTAAGTTCAATATTACATTATTTCGTGCATAATGAACCGATTTTGAAAATGTTAACTGGGTTGTACAGAATATAAATAACTTTCAAATTAACTAACACTCGACATCTCTTCCCTATTCGAAAAATGTTCAGGGTTGATGCCACCTTCATGAGGGTGGTTTTTTCGGAACAAAACGAGATGGGAATTCATCCTCCTCAAATCAGAAAATGACCTGTTTTTTTTAAATCTTCGAAAATTCTTCATTTCTGAGTTCTGGCGTGGGTCAAATTTTCTTTGGAACGCCCTGTATAGGCATAGAAAACCTGTATATTCGTGTAATGGAGACGGAGTACCTAACAAACCAAAGCTATAGAAATGATGAAAAAGCATATACATATTTTAAGTTTAGCGAGATAACCATCAATTCGTAAGTTTTAGTTAATTTTCTCCTAATTTCTTGAATATTGGTGTGAATTTTGATGAATCCACGCTTAGAAGGTGTGATGAGAATCGTGCAGTATACTATATACCAGAAAAGGCTACAATGGCATAAACTCTCAATCGTGTCAACTAACATACATGATAAAAATTACTGAAACTGATTGAGAAATTTTGACAGTTATACATCGAGTACATAGCATGGCAGATATAAAAATAAATATTGCTTTCATTTTCTATAGTAGTTGTCATATTTTCAACTATATTATTATAGTAAAAATCAGTAGGATAAAATATCATTCTGAGTGTTTTCAGGATTTAAAATAGAAATATTTTCGAAAAAATTCAAAAAATGGGGAGGAAGCCCAGTATTGAAACTAAACGAAACTCATTCAATAGAATAATTTAGAGGACAATTAATTGTTCAGTCGGGACTTGAAAGAACTATTTTACTAATCAAATACTTATAATGTGATAATTGGTAACTCCATGAATTATTCACGCTTTTTAGGATTCTAACAACCATTTCATCATGAAAAATTGAACGGATCAATATATTTGCTGCGAATTGAAAGCACTAACAGTATACTAATTCAAGGTTTGTTTTGATATTAGCTATCAAGATATTGGTAAATAATATTTTTTTATTAATATGGATGGATTAACAGTTCATTATTCGAGTATTTCCATATAATTTGACGAATTCCAGAACGAAATGTTTTATTTATTAATATCTATTTCCTGGAGTTCCTTAAGAAACGTGACATATAAACCGAATAAATGGAATCTTCTCAGTTGTTAATCGTATCAACAAAATCAGTCAAAGCTGTTTACTGGATTTACTACATTTTAATGAATATAAATTTTCCAGTGTTTATTAAACCAAAACAAAACAAGGTAGAAGATGTAGGTGATTCATTATTCAAGAAACTCTACATTAGGGTGAAGAAACAGGTCTTTAGTGACGTGAATCTAAAACCCGAAATCATTGAAATCGAATCATTATAATTCCACCGAATCTATTTGTATGCCGGTCAGTACCAATTTAACATGAATTTAGCCAGAATTTTGGTTTAGCCTATTTTGACTCAATGCATTTGAATGAAACAAGTTCTGACCTTCTCATTTTCAAGCTGAAATTGATCTAAAAATATTCCAACAAAATATTTAATGACCCTAGTCTTTATGGGTGGATGTTATATAGTTCCTACAAGGACGCGTATTCCTAGTGAAAAAAAATCATTTGGAATTCTCCTCGTGAGATATATGATCATTTCCGAGAAAAATTCTTCAGATGGAATAATACTATATCATCTAGCAAGACCAAATTCAACGAAATAAAAATTTCTTTTTTTAAGTTTCGATGTCCAAAAATTTAATTGAAATATACTTTTCATCCTTCCTGTAGAGAAGTGTTAACAGAGAATTAACTTACAGAAAATCAATTATAGCATATGAATCAGTTGCCAGTGTTGATACAAAGGTTGTCTTTTTCGCTAAATTTTTCGAGGATACTTAGCTCCAGCGCTTAGCGTGATCTGTTTTGATAGTTCAATGAATTATATCGATTTGTAAGACCTAACACTATTTGAAATTGGCTCAACTAAGCCGGCTAGCAAACTATTATACTAAATCTCATAAATCTAGTTCACTGAGGTAATATAGATTTTGTTATGGATTTTGAAATTTCAAGAAAATACTTCGTTTTTTCTGTATGTACAAATTAGCAGAAACTAGTGAACTGCTTTCGAGACATCGAAAATTGTAGTAACTTTTTCTATAACTCTTGTAACATGTTAAATAAAATACTAAAGAATATTTCCACAATTTATCAATCGTATCAAATCGTATCAAACGTATTGAAAGAACTCAGGTAGTGACAAACCATAGTGCATTAAGTTATTCAACACGATTCCGACCTATCTGAAAATATTATGAAAAAATCAATTCGTGAAAGTGATGAAAGAGATTCTCATTGGAAAAGCTTTTATTCTGTTGATCAGTTTATGGCATTTCAGTTACAAATATTTTATTGTGTTTTTGTGATTGTTGACTTTTCCATGTGCGAAGTCCTCTTACATGCATATGTTTATTTTGACTTATCATGTAACTTTTTTTGATGGTTAAATAAAAACTAAACTAAAGTAAATTCACAACAATTGTTTCGCTAACACTGTAAGTTCTTCAGGTTTAAGGTTCTTGTACCTGTTGGTTTCTTCTGCTTCCAAAAGTGAAAGTACTGAACTTTTAATTTAATTTTGGATAAATTCACAGAAGGATTATTGAATCCAGATGAGTTATACGTCAGCCATCCAACATTTAACATATTGGGTGGTTCGGAAAGTAACTTCGTTTTTTTTTTTCAGAAAACGAAAGACATTTTTTATATAATGCATAAATATTTCATCAAATTATATATTGACCGTTCTGGTACAACACCTTTTGCCATCTTTCTGGTACTATCATGATCCAGACTCATAAAATTTTTGGCTTTGCTGGCAAAAAACTGATCCAGATGATTTTTAACCTCTTCATTTGAAATAAGGGTTTTACCGTCCAAAAATTTTTGCAATGACCGGAACAAATAATAATACGAAGGCGCCATATCTGGAGAATATGATGGGTATGGCAGTGTATCCCATTCAAGCCGTAAAAGCTTTAAGCGACTGACCAAACTATGAGATCTCGCATTATCTTGATGGAGCACTACACCTTTTCTGTTGATAAATTCTGGCCTTGAAGTGCATAATTCAGTTTGTCCAGCTTATGACAGTAGACTTCCGAAACAATTGCTGTGTTATCCGGTAAAAGCTCAAAAAAATGTTTCTTTTAAAATCCCACCAAATACACAACATCACCTTTTTTTAATTGGTATTGGCTTCCGAAATGCTTTGAGCCGATTCATCTTTTTTGCTCCATGATCTCTTGCGTTTGACATCGTTATATACAACCCATTTTTCGCCGAATGATGCGCTTGAATAATGGATCATTTTCATGAGGTTTGAGAAGCGAATCACAGACGTCAACGCGACGACACAAATTTCTCTCCGTGTGAACATGGGAACCCATATATCGAGCTTCGAGGTTAAACCCAGGCCTTTCAGGTGGTCATAAACAGATGAATTCGATAAATTTAACCTCTCACCGATCTCATGTGTTGGTATTCAGGATTTGCATTAACTAATGCCTTTAACATGTCTTCATCAGCTTCAACCGGCCTTCTAGGTGTAATCAGCAAATTGAAAGTAAACAGCTCATCTATTCTCAATTTGAACATTTATTTTCCTGAAATCTCAAATTTGAAATTTGGAGCCACTTGAGATGAAATCCAGTGACTAGTTAGAAAATGATTATTTAAATATCTGTAAAAAGTTTTGAAGGATAACCATCCAGTTTTCATGAACAAATGGATCCACCAATTGCCGAGAGAGCTATTCTATTGCTTTTTCCAGGTAAATTTCTAACAGTTCTTCAAATTCTGAAAAGAATTAGCTTGATCACATTCTTCCAGTATCTTCAGAAGTGAATGTGATAAATACTCAATTCATTTTAGTTGTGATTTTTTGCTGTTTGAAACAATTGACCTTTTGTGGAAATTATCAATATATATATATATGATCTTTAGACCCGGTGATTCAAGAAAGAGTTGTTAAATTGAGTTAAGTTAGCATCAATTATAATTAATTATAAACCGAATAAGATCAATCGAAAGAAATAACCATGACCGAGTGGGACTAGAACCCATGACCTTCCTACCTCAAGAGTAACTACTTATCCTTAATTCGAGTTAGTTTGTATCGGTCTGAAGTAGTCTTTACCATATCTTTTCGCGATTGTTGATAGGAGCGCTTTTGCAACAAGCAATATTATTAACTCATTAACTATGCTATTCCTTTTAAAACTTACAATGGCACTCATACTGGAGATGTATTTTGTAATCGTTTAATGAGTAACTTAACAAGACGTAATGAAATATTACCAAAAACATGTAAATAAACAGGGTAATATCTTGTCAGCTTTGTATGAAATCAATTCAATAAAATGTGGAATATGTTGATATCAGTGTTTCAGTAATTGAAAGTACTACATGGATCAGAATATAACTTAATCGCGATACCTTGACTAAATATGATGCTCTGACAACAGCGTCAGGCGGTTAAATTCACTTGATGATTAATAGGCAAAAGGGTTATTCGAGTGCTTCACAATATGTTGTACTTACTACATTAATAATCGAATACCCAAAAAAATTGGTAACTTTTTCAAGAAAATAATATAATTTCAAAAAAATTATCTTAATTTCGAATAAACTACAATTTGAAATTAAAAATCGAAATCAGAATTCTGAAAACACACTATAGATAATAACCAAATTTTACTTTGACTTACTTGTTTTTCTGCAAAAATATTAATTTTAAATATGGGGATTTTTTACTTGATGGAAGGTTTTTTCAGTATCTTAAATAGCAAACATATCAATTCTGATAACCTAACTACAAATTTCAATTATATAAAAAAAATTATCAAAAACATTTTAAGATTAAATAAAATAAATGCCTCAGAAAACAGTTTCCATTTAGTAGCCATATAGAATTGACACTCATTACATAACATCAAATGAGATGAAATTGCTTAGTTATGGCTACTTTTGTCTTTATCGTGAGCAATGTTTGGAAAAATGAGAACTCTTCCGTCGTTTTCTGTGTTTGAGTACGAGTAGGTTTGAATTATTGCAAGACATATGTGATGGGTTGATTAATTTTCGAGTTTCATCTATTAGGTATGTCAAAAAATTTTGTATAAATTATTCGAGTCTGATTTCAGCACCTGAACTCCTTTTTTTGATGAAGAAATAATAGTCGTAGTTATGGTTCAAATATTTGTTATTTTGTCCTTTATTTCAAGAATTTTTATATTATATAATTTCGGAATAGTAGAATTTTATATGTGTTTGCTCATGTACATACCCATAAAGGTTGTACTTATACATATGTTTCATGTTATAATGCAAAAAAAACATTGAAAAATATTTTGTATCTATATATACATTGTGATACTTTTTCAGTATCTAAATATATAATTGATATATATATATATATATATATATATATTTATATATATATCCAGCGTACAAGGCTGCATCCCCCCATGTAAAATTGCCGGTATAGATGGCATCCGAGGTAAGGTGGCATCCAATATACGGATGCCAACTTACCAACACGAAGTGACATCGGTAAATGATATAAGGGAACATCCTTTATCGTTTGCGCTAATTTTCAGCAGGATGCCAAATTGACGCTTTTTGGACCTATCTCAACTGCCGTGGATACTTTAGCTGTGGCGTCCTGAAAGAACGCAGTGACTGTATTATGCTCGAGACTGACGATATTCTTGAACGCTACGTTGGACATTAATTCGTATTGATGTTAAGGATTATTATTTTATTATGGATTTTTTTGCGTGCATGTTATAGGTAATATCTTGCTATCTTTGAATTTTCAAGGAAAGTTTGGAGTCAAAATATTTTTTCTGGATTCATTAATGAGCAATTCTCTCGATTTCGAGGTTATTGATATTCGAAATTTATTCGAATTGGAATGTGGTATAAAATAGTAAAATTATAACGCATACGTTTGTGAAAAATTTCATCGGGTTCACATAATCTGAAAATTCAAAAAAATATATTCAAATCAACGTTTTCCCCTAATATTTCATATCAGTTCATATCGATTTTGTGTAACTGATTATACATTTTCGTTGATTTCGTTGAAAGGTTTATGCGTTTTTGCAGCTCAGTAATTGAAACTTTAGGAATAATCCACTCGGCTGATACGTAAACTTTTGGGATTGGAGCGGTATTCGAATTAGAAATATATTGGATTGCGTTAAATTCATGAAGCTTTTTTTTCTCATTCATCGTTTGATTAAAAACAAGCGTTTTGTATCGGTTTTATAGAATACATCATTTTTTTCTGTAAAATGGCGGTTTAACGTGATTCGGATGACTTTAAGTCAAGTGGAAGATAATTATCGCTGTTATCGAAAGTTTTATTCGTTCATGCAGCTCGGTGATTGAATTTGATTGAATAAACAGATTCTATCAATGCTATATTACGGCTTACCTTCAAAGTTAAGGAGTATTTTTCACCAAAGTTACTTTATTTATTTAACAATTCAATATTAAGATTTTTCTTCATTCCGCAGACTCCTAATATCTTCTTCTGAAAAAAAAAAGTTTCTCTCGAATAGTACCAACTTGGTAATGACTATTATTCGCCACGACTATAGAAATTGATTCGAAATTTTGAAAGCTATATTTCAAGTTTGAACAAACATTCATTTCTACAAAAAAATCCTCTTTTCGTTCCAATTTTCATGCGTCACCATGAAACTCATAGCCAATCCTTGCACATAGTTTTTTTGTATATTCCAATTCTATGAGCTTTATGTTTGATTAAATTTGAGTAAATGAATTCATATATATTGAAAATTATAAAAAATCATCGGTTCGACATGATATTCAGGATCTAAATGAGATGCCGAATTATCATTCATCATCAAATCAGACGATGTAGAAAAAGGTTAGTCAACTAACGAAAGATCGCTCAAGATATTCTAATGCAACCCTTAGGATTGGAAAGAGAGTTCGAGCTTTCTCTCCGTTAGTTTTGATATAAAAATATGCAGATTAAGAGTTAATAAATCAACATTTGATTATGTTAAACAAATCACGAAAATCTCAAAAATAAATTAAGTATATTATGGCAAAGTCAGTTAATGCCGAAAAAAATTAAAAGCAATTACAATCTTTTCTCCGTAGCATTCTTACCAGCGCCTGGCCTAATGGACTCATAACGTAACGTTGAAAGTTTGAACCCAGGGCCAGGAAAGAAATTTTCTGGTTTCGGGGGAACGTCTAACCATTCGCTATTGGGTAAACAATTAAGGGCGCAGTTCCTAAAGTGGTATAAGAAAACAGTAACGAACATAGAACACACGCTATCTCCGAACTCGCACAATCAAATGGAAAAATAAAAATACAAAAAAAAAATTTCCTCGAATAATGAATAATATTGGTAGATTAGTCAAAAAAAAAATGGATAAGTAAATATGAATTCAATGGAAAGAAGAAGAGTAGTAAGTTTCCACTGTAATATTTCCCTCCTGTTATCTTGAATTATATTGAATAATTTCCAAAAATATTTGCAGATTTTGCATTGCCAATTTAGACTTGAAATCTACGTGAAAATTTGAAATCTCTGAGCTAATTCCTAATAATAATAATATTTATTCACTTAGCTATTTATATACATTCGATAAAAATGCCTTCAAGCACTGCTGCAAGAATATGGATGCTTCGATTTGAAAATTTTCAAATCCTGGAAAAATTCAGTGATTATCAGAAAAAATAGTCATTATTACATATTTCAATTAGATTCTCTCCTAATACAATCTGAATGAATTATCCAATCTTTGTGCAATCAATAATGTTTTCACATATGACATCGAATATCCTTTCTGATTCGGCGTCAAAATAAATAGTGCTGAACATAATTTTTTTTTAAAAGCACTGACGTGAGATCACTAGCTTCCACGCGCTTGTTCATCCATAAAGAAATTCGTAAACGGCTGGTGTAATTTTTCCAATATCTCAAAAAACAGAGATCCAATCAAATTGAAATTTGACAAGAAGTTAAAGAATTACGGTTTTTTCAAAAATTTTTTCATGTTATGATCCACATGAAATTCTGCATAACATTTTACATTTACTCAACTAAGATGGCTTACTCAAAATGTTTTTGCGCGCATGTTTCAAGGAACAATGTTGTGTTCAAATATCTGGAATTTTGGAATGTTCAGCTGAAAAGAGTCTCAAACCGCTAGGTTTGACGTACCCATGAAAAATTAGTGGTTAAAAGTGATTATGTCCTGCCGAATGTGAAGACACCAACTTAAGAATGAAAAAAACCAGATTTTTGAAATTTCAAGGCATAAATATGTATCACGGCTGAGTTCGTTGGGCAACACCCGTCGAATAGGTTAGGAGTTATTGATATTTGAAACTTTGTTTTTCCCGTATTTTCAAAACTAATGATCCGGTCGATGTGATATAGGGTACAGATGAATTTCGTGAGAATCGTATAATTATGAAATAAAAATATAAATATTATGTTAGTAGAGCAATGTTAGTAGAGAAAATCGAACGCTACCAGAACCTCGATGGGTGAGGGCATGTCAGCGCCATCGAATTGAAATTTCGTATTTGGATATAAAATACATAAAAAGTATTTATTAGAAATTACTATTTTTCTACCAATAAATTGATATTTCACACATTTTTTGTAACTCAAGTTTCGAGAAATAAATATTTCTTCTTCAGACAACTGAAAACTTAACAAGCAGGACAGAGTATTTATGCTTGTATAGGTGAAACAAGTGATGAAAAGAGGTTGAAAAGAAAACAAAACCTTAACAACTATTGTAATGTCAATACGCAAAGAAGATTCCGCAACAGATGTGACTTATTTGAATTCACCTTTTATCGAGAATACTTTTTCGTCAGAATTCGAAATTTAACAACGTTTGAACGAAAAAACAACATGTTCTGTGACGTTGGAAACCGCGAAAAAATTAAATTTCAAATTGTAATTACTTAACAGCGGTTTTGGAAATCTTCCAGAAATCATAATCTTCTGGCGATATCAATATCGCCTAGTCTGCGATTCAAAGTGCATTGAAACCACGCACCGGACATCTCATACAGAGTAGACTACTCCTTTCGACAATAACGGCCAAGTCTGAGATTTGATGTACGGGGTTACGCATCGAACATTCTCACTAGTTTTCGATTACTCCATCAGATTTCTGCGGAAAATCAATAAAAAAGCTGCTGGTAATTCATTTTTGGACCCTCTCAAATAATAGACACCTAAATTTTAACTGAAAAATCTAAAATGAAACGTAATTTCTAATTTGAAATATTGTGAACCAGCTCTCTTGTAAATAACAACGAATTTAACTTAGCTCGTATTCAGGAATTCTGGAGAAAAATTCTAGTAAGCACTGATGTGACTTTAGGAGCTTTTGACCGCTTTCTTATTCATCTGTCGATTTACACTTAAAATCTACTTTAACAATTTCAAATCTGTCAGTAACTTCTTGAAAAAGGCTAAATGATTAACAGTGCCATCTCCCTCCAACTGATCTCATCCGAAACCTGAAATATATCATAATGTGAAAAAACCTTTGAGTCGACAGGAATGTCAAGGACTCGAATTGAAACTTAACCGTGTATTTTTTTTTCATGTGATTCTCTGTTTTTTCAGAAAAATAATTCTTAATTTGCAAAAATGTTAATCATCGAAAAAATCTAATTAGAAGTTTCAATTCTGATTTTTCTATACCGATATCCGTCCAATTATTCACTTTTGGGTAAACAATCAACGCTATTTCTGAAGTGGCGTAAGGAAACAGTAACAAGACCCACACAGACCACAACCGATCTCCTAACCATTTCACCTAGAGCCAACCGCAAACTCCATTCATCTCATTAATATCTCATGATATTTCATTATCAGTCCTAAAAGTGAGCTTTTCCCGTGCGCGATCGATCAAGTCTAGTTACCATGGGTGAAGCCTTTCTGAACAATATTTTTCGTTATATCATTCATATTTAAAATTTATTTAAGAAGGAAAATCAGTAATAATCAATCACTTAATTCACAAGGTTTTCTTGATCACAAAACCTTGTCGAGTTTATTTGAGTATAGAATTGTTATACAGATGTATGTTACACTGTCTCGATTTCTAGAGCTTTCTATTACCATTATTCATACCCCTTATGAACAATTAAAATTTGAGGAAATAAAGTGTTTTCTTTAAATCATATTCAATGTTTCTGGTAGCTAATGTCAAAATCATACAATTAATAATTAAATTTTCGGTTATTATTTGCAATAACGGTGATAGAAATGTTAATAACACTTCGTTCTAATTTTAATATTGCTTTTGGGTCATATTTTTCTCGTAGTCATGCTCAATTAAATCATTTTTGAGACAACTGAAAAGAACGGAACACAAGAACGAAATTAGATACTTTCGATGAGATATAATGGAAAAAATAATGAGAATTCTGTGTTTTCCATATTACAGGTGGTCGATTTTATAGCCATTAGCATAAAAATGACATTAACTTATCGTTGAATTCTAATAAAAGTTACATAAAAAATTTTTTTTTAATTTATAACGATTGGATGCCTATGGTTAAAGTTTACTAATTGAAATATGACATTTCAGGAAAATGACCAATTTTTCAGTACAATGTATTAGTGTTTCTCCAAGAAAATTATAAGTCATTATCGAAATTTTTGTAGAACGTTTTTATCGCGTGAGTAATGATATTTTTCTTCATATTCTACGCACAGGTTCCTCATTACGCAAAAAATTTAACCTATGAAATTGTAAGATACAATAGCATACTGTTGTATAGGTACTTTTATGATAATGCCGAAATTCTGCTAGAATAAACGACTCGTTCATTTGATAACGTGGAAGTGGAATTCAAAATCTCAGTTTCATCAAATCGGTATTTCCCTCTTATATTTGTATCTACATATACCTACAAACCTTTTCCGTTAAAACATACCCTTAAAATTTCCACTATTCAATTTATTCCGTTCGAGTTTTTTATTGCTCGTGCACCAACACGACAGATTTCTATTTGACCAAGGATTATTCATCTTCGTTTTGTGTTTATAATCTTCTAATCGTTTGAGACCGTCTATCCGATACTGGCGATATATAGACATTCGGCGCCTTGGAAGGTGCCTGCTAAACTACGTAATATTTAACACGTATGGAAAGATACTTAATCGCTACAAGGACAATCTTCATTTCATAATGGATTCACAAAATAAAAATGAGTTCTTTCCAATTACTCAAAAATAATCATATTATTGTAGATCGGTATATATATTTTTTTATTCCTGCAATAAAAATGTTTGTTCGGGCGATCCAAAGTTATTTCGAAACATCCGTCTTATTGGAATTCGAAATGAAATAGTTTTCAAATGTGGAGCGATTAAACACAACGCAACAAAATTGCGGAATAGGATTGTGAACAAAATATCAATATAAGTTGATATATTCTTTAACTTTTTTCTCTTTCATCTTTTTCTACATTGAATGATGTTAAGCTTCCAATTCTGCAATAAAAAATTAAAGTTTCCATTAGGATGGTATCAGTATTTCAATTCGAACACGGATATATTCAGGATTTATACACAACCTAGCACAAAAAACCTTTGAAGTCGACTGAAAATAAGAAAGTTAAATTCGGAAGAGAAACTTTAATTTTTGATCAGTGTTACATTCATCTTGTTACGAAAAAACTTTTCACTTCCTTAATAATGAAAGATGTGTTTAAAACTAATCTCCTATTGGAAATATTGTTCATTTTGGAGAAGGATCAACAAAAAATGTATCATAGGTAGATTTAACTTGAAAACACGTAATTTTTGGCAATTCTTGAACTCTTCTTGTACTGAAACATAAAATCTCAACAAAATAAAGAATGCACACTTGAAAGGCTTCACTTTTTTGCCTCTAATCAATACATATTGGCAAGACATACTGGAAGAAGAATATATTGAACTAAACTTTATACATATACTTTTTGCCAAAATCTGATGAGAAAAAAAAGCCATTTTCTCTTCGTGGAAGAGTCTTCTGGACTACATGTTGCAAATCATTTCATCAATGTCCTCTACATCCACAAACAATTTGAGCAACTTCCGGTAAGTAATTTCCGAAATATTGACCTTTCAAAAAAAATTTTTTTTTTCCCTTTGGTGTGCAGTTCAGCAGTTTTGCTGAATCATCGAAATCGAGTGAGATATTTAGACTATAAAACTATCTGCAAGGTTGTCACCAAGTTTTTTTTTTAAAAGGTTATCGTTCTTGAGACCAGCCGTCAGACAGAATTGAATTCGTCCACGAATTCTTTCGGTAGGTCCAACTCAGTCGTTTGAGGCCAGTCTCGAGTCAGAATTATAAAATTACAGGTATTTGGACGAATCGACAACGCGTTATGTTCATAGAATAAGAGAGGAAAAAATATTGAAATCTATTCAAACAGAGAGAGTTTTGAATATGAGAATACGGAAAAACATATAAGGAAATAGATAAGATTAAACAATATGACAAAATTCTAAAAAAATATCAATTCTCCAATAATATTCACGAGAAATTCAACTAATCAATCAATTCAATAATTCACAATAATGAACCATCAAAACTCGCATACCTTATGACTTATCCGAAGCAACAGAATAACAGCGAACCCTGAAAAAATCCCTTTCATGCTAGCAATCATTCTGTGTAATATTTACCAGACAAATACAGCAGTATGGCAACATTTCAGTGTGCCACCTTGGCTGGTACTAAATTATACGGCAGCCAAATTGTATCATTATAGGTAAAAAAGTATACGGATGCCAACTCGACCGCTATCTATATCGGAAGTCATCTTGTGCGGAAAAAAAACTCCGAATATACATGGAGTATACACGAGGATGCAGGCCGATACTCTTTTTGTACGGATGCCAGCTAGTTCGGCAGATGTATATATATATATATATATATATATATATATATATATATATATATATATATTGTAAAAATTTTCACAAATAATCCTGAATTTAAATTAAAATATATTTTTTGATATTTAACTTTAGCTTTGAGGGTGAAAGGACTCGATTTATTGGGAGGATATAAGTGAAAGTATTAATTCTTTGCCAAGATTTCGAATTTATTAAATTCTTTCTCAAGACCTCTGAAACACAATATAAAACTCACAGTTGTTGGTTTATTTACTTAATGAAGGTAAGGTTATGTAGAGAAAATCAGCAAAGTTACGACTATCTTCCTTCAAGCTCAAAATGAAATATTTTGCACATCACGTTGCTATGAATTCTCGTTCATTGAAACACTAATAAAAGAAAATTTGTTAATTTTAAAAACTTGATTTCGTTTTGAATTTTAATTGTGTAAAAATGTTTGTTGTTGATTTGACTTTTTGGTCCGGTTCTTCATCTTGACATTATCACTTTCTGTGTTCTTCATTTCTTCATGATTTTTCCAACATACATATTACTCTGTCAAGAAAGTACCGGGAATTTTCAATTAAAACAACATTTTTACATTTAATCGTCAAAATTTATTGGGTCGCCTTCAAAATAGGCTCCATTTGCTCCAATACATCTATGCCAACGGCACTTCCAATTATCGAAACATTTTTTATAGGCGCTTTCCGGGATGGACTTTAGCTCTCGCGCCGAATTTTGTTTTATGGCTTCAATCGACCCAAAACGGGTGCCACGAAGGGGCAATTTTAGTTTTGGAAAGAGGAAAAAGTCGCAGGGAGCCAAATCCGGCGAATACGGTGGTTGCTGAAGCACGTTTGTTGAGTTTTCGGCGAGAAAGTCAGTCACAATCGTAGCTTGGTGAGAAGGCGCGTTCTTTGCTCAACGTAATCACCCATAGTAAAAATCGGCACGCACTCTGACATCGACTGACTTGATCAGCTGTTGCAAACACACTAGTTGACAGATCCCGCTCAAGCTTGGCATAGTAATTAAGGACAGTGGTACCAACCTAGGAAAAAAAAATTTTACCTGCCTCATTGCCCCGCCAGATTAAAATCGATAATTCCCGGTCCTTTCTTGACAGAATGTATATCCTTGAAAAGCTTATTTTTATCTATTTTTTCGTTTGTGGCATTTTGTCATTTATTCTTGCATTTCCAGTACAAATATCATTTAATACAAAAAACTTATCAGAAGAGATAAGTCCTAGAAATGGTAAAACAAAATAAATAAAGAAATAGCTCTTTTAACTTAAATAAATGATCAGAAGAAAACCAGTACTTAAAAGAATATACATAAATAAACAAGAGAATTTAAACTTTCACGATGTCCCAGTCGCTGAATGAAGAACGCAGAAGGTGAAAATCTCAAAATTAAACACCACACAAAAAAGTCAAAACAACAATAATTACAAGGAAAGTAATGCAAAACCTAATTAAGTGTTTGGAATTAACAAATTTTATTTTATTACTGTTTCAATGAATGAGAATTCAGAGTAACGTGATGTTCCAAATATTTTAAGTTCAAAGACATCATTACATCACTTTCAGTACATGAAATAATCAGATTAAATAAGGTTTTTCTGATTTTTACAAATTTTTACTGTTATTTAATACAACAATTGTTGCGCTATCACATTAATAGGTAGGTTTACATTTTGAATAAATGTTATTCAAAATGTAATATATTTAGTTAGTTCCGCAAATATTTATTGTTTAAGCAATAATTGTTTCGTCAATTACATTTTGAGTTCATCAGGTGAATATAGTATTTACCATACCAAATTTCAAAATCTCTAAATGCATCGAAAGGAACGACCTAGATCGTAAATTTTTCATTTTTTGGTTGAATGTCATCATTATTTGAAACCTTTCATAATAAATATTTAATTGAATCAGTCTTCAGTTAATGAAATTTGATATTAAATAAGGTTATTCTTAAATCTCAAATAAAAATGAAAATTTGTGAAAATCAAAATTATCTTATTTAATATTACTTTCATAATAAAGATTCGCCAGAATTTTGTTTAAATATTCCCTCTCAAGAATATATTCAGTATTGAGTTACTTTTTGTACTCCTTTGTTGTCGAAAGACCGAAACACGTGTCAGGATTCTGAATAAAAACTCTGAAATATAAAAACTGTGTGAATTTTTCAAATAAAATTGTTATAATGTTTCACTTAGAGCCAAGCGCATACTCCATTCATTTTATATTCAGTGAGGATAGATGATTCTAGATTTTCTGGGAGAACCATGAAATTCTCGCTGAATAGAAAAGTTAATGAAATGAATTTAAGTTAATGAGACTTATATAGCAATACAAAAATAAAGAAGAAGTTTTGAAGGGTACTTGCGTGAAATATTTGTATTACAACTCATAATAAATTAATATGTTCTGCCTATAATTTTTTAGTGTGATTTGGATAATTCATGTATTTTCCGAATATTTTGCGCTAATAAATTATTGAATTCACTCTGATTGTGAAACACAGTTCAAATTGTATTGCAGAATACCATTATTCGTAGCCAGAAATCTACTCGTAGAAATTTTTGTATATTAAATATGAAAAATTCTAGTTATTGGCAGAGAAATCAAGATTTAAGTTTTGAGAGTACAAGTAGTTTTTCGAAATTTTGCTTGATTTGATTTATTTATAACAATGTTGAGTAAATACATAAAATAATGGTTTTTTAGCACATTCATTTTATTCAAACTATAGTTCACAAATTTTGTGATGAAAGTAATTAGAAGCTTGTATTTGACTTACCTTTGACAACTGCGAAATGTCAAATTTTATTTGTTCAACAGTTAAGTTATAATATATATATATATATATATATATATATATATATAATATAATTAATTTATAATCAAATGGTTACAGAAATATGTAGATTTGAAATATAATTTTCTTTATATCTCAAAATATAAATTGCCAATCAAATTGAAATCGAATAGTTAGTTGATTGATAGGTTTTTGAATAATTCAAACAAGGTGATTATTATATAACATTAAGTACAAAAATAGTAATAAAAAATTACTTATTTTGATAACTTCTCACTATATTCATTCGAGAATTGATATGAGGAATCAATTGAATTATTGATATAAAAATTATTTGAACTCCTTATTGAGGACAAAAAATAGGATTTTTTGAATAATCACACTACTAACATAATGATTTATCATATAAGTATTTGATCAAACTGTTGTTGTGAATTCGATTCTTTCATATTATTGATGTTTTCTGATGAATAACAATGGATATTGCTGAAGTTTTTGCTAAACACAAAAATAAAAACTATTATTTTGGGAGTGAATGGCTTTTATGAATACTTCAGATTTTTCAATTCTAGTTGTTCACATTAAATTACCGAAAATAATTTCAATCATTAATTAGCAGTGGATTAAATCAAAATAATTCTTTATTGAAAGATAAATTAATCAAAATACATAAAATTATGTACATACGTAAATCTTTCACCGATTCAACACTCAACACCAGAAGTGAAACGATACAAACGTTAAAAATTGAGTAAAACATCTTAAGCGGAAGCCTGAACTGAACTACCAAAAACAATTTCGATAAAACGTATATATATCTAAGGTTGTATACCGTATACACGGCGGCTGACCAATCAGAGCTAGTGGTTGATTTTCCCTTGACAGTTCGAAAGACGTTACACATCGATGGTGCGGATAAATCTTCACCTATTAAATATGATTTAATTAAAATAGGTCAACAGCGAGCATGGATGAATGTTTGTATTAAAAGGTAATCATTAATTGAATATTTTTTCTTGGAATAATGAAAATATTATGGTGTGAAAAAATATCAAGGTAACCTAGCCTTTTAATTTTTTGAATTCTTTATTATAAATATGGTTGATGGATTGTGAAATGCATCTAATTATTATTTCTTTCACATGAGAAATCCAATCATTCTTAACTCTTAGTAAAGTAAACAAATCAAACTCGTATGTTGCTTCCCTGCACTTTCTAAAAAAAAATGTCCAGGATGAAAATGGCTTTGGATGACAGAATATATCGGGTGTTTTTTTTAAAGTGATAGAACTTTCGATAGGGATAACTGTGATTTGACAGAAGGTAAAAGCCATGTTGTTTTGACATTTCTGTTCAGTAAGCACAAATTGCGGCGTGAGAGATTCACGCCGCAACAACCTTTACAGATTGTTGAAATTTATTTTCAAAGTCAGTGTTCTATTCGCCAAACTAATAGAGGAATTCAGGAAGAAAATATCGCTGCTGTAAGTCATAGTGTTAATGATGATTCAGATTTGTCTATTCGTCGATGTTCACAACAAGTTGGACTTTGTGCATCCACCACATGGAAAATTTTGCGTAAAGATCTTGGTCTACATCCATACAAGATGCAACTGGTTCCAGAACTGAAGTCACTTGACCATAATAAGCATCGTTTGTTTGCTGATTGGGCCCTAGAACAGCTTGAAGTTGATCCATTTTTTTATCGTAAATTTGTGTGCAGAACTGCAGTGATGAAGCTCATTTCTGGTTGAACGGCTATGTAAACAAGCAAAATTGCCGTATATGGAGTGAAAACAATCCTCAAGAAGTTCTGCAGGTTCCATTGCATCCGTAAAAATGCACTATGGTGTGCTTTATACGCTGGAGGCATCATCGGTCCATATTTCTTTAAAAACGATGCTGGAGTGAATGGTGCTCGTTACAGATCGATGATCAATGACTATTTGTTTCAAAATTAGAATGGTATCGACCCAGAAGTGTTTTGGTTCCAACAAGATGGTGCTACACCTCATGCTGCTACCGTAACAATTGATTTATTGAAAGAAAGATTTGGCGAACACATTATTTCGAGAAGTGGTCCAATTAATTGGCCTCCAAGATCATGGGACATAACTCCACTGGATTATTTTCTTTGGGGTTATGTCAAGTCATTGACTTATGCTGATAAACCATCAACAATAGAGGCTTTGGAAGCCAACATAACTCGTATTATTGGTGAAATAAGGCCTAAATTACTCGAAAAAGTGATCCAAAATTGGTGTGGTCGAATCTGGTTCCTCAGTGCTAGTCGTAGTGAACATATGCCAGAAATTATTTTTAAAACATAAATGTCATAAAATTATCTTTGAAATAAAAAAAAATTGGCTTCAATCTTAATTTAAATGTGTTTTATTTCAATTTAGAGTTCTATAACTGTAAAAAAAACACCCGATACTTTATTTCGACATATTTCATTGAAAAATTACATGAAATTCCTTGTGTACTACCGAAAGAAATGTGGAAATTCTGATTTCATGACAACTTTAAGGCTACTTGTAAATTCTAAGTAGAATATGAAATTTTTGGCAGTATTAATAATCCCTTTTTCCAAGCATGCTTTGAATTCGTCATAACATGCTATTTTTGAAATTTTCGATTGCCTACCACGAACGTATTCTCCATTCTTCAAGAACTACTTGGTTCAATGTTTCAGTGCCTTCTGGGTTGCTTTGAACAGTCCTAATTTTTTTTTCGCCGTGTCCCAAAAATATTCAATGGAAATAAGGTCGGGAGAACAAGCACGCTAGCCTAATTCTCTCGTATTCATGAACTCTAAGACGTTTTTGGCTCTTTAGGTAGGAGGCGGTGGTTCATGAGCTCTCCAAACATGGTCATCAGATGATAGACCAATATTGTCAACGAAAAAAATTCTTGTCACTAAGAATTCTATTAAATCGGTCGTTACTTTATGGAAATTAATTTTAATTGAATAGAATAATACAAAAATATTTCCAAAATGTATTGAATGATATAATAATATGTTCATTTTTAATCTACAAGAAGCCTAACATAGATGTAATTCATTTATAATAATAATAATCATTATTATTATCCTTATACTCCTAGATCTTCTGTGAAGATCCCTCAGAAGCTTTTTCAGCTTGTACGACTTAGGAGTTCAGTTGTGTTCTGGGTAGGCTTTGTTACTGCGATCTTGCGTCACTTTAAGTCACAGCACTTTAATTTTTGACCCAACAGTGAAATGGTGGCCGACACCTGTTCGACTAGAAGATTTTTTTCCACCTGAACAGGATCGAACCCTGTCACGAACCTGATGCTCTACCACTGAGCTGCCGCGCGTCAATACATTTTAACAATTTTGACTCTAACTTCTCTACTGTGAAAATGAGTACTATAATTTCAAAACAAAATGAAATCTAGTAAAAAAAAATATTTCTACCTCAGAAAGTGACCTAAAAGTTCCAATGTTGATATCCTATCCAGTATGTTATCTTTCTATTAAAGTTAGATATTAAATCAAATTCTCTGGTAGCTTGTTGTATACAAATGGAACGAGTTATGTAGAAGTCCTTAGTGATCTACTCTCATTTAATAATTTCAAAGTTTTATCTTTGACAATGTTTTGCAAAAATAAAATTTCATCTATTCATATTTCATGAAGGAACCTATTTGTGAGAGCTGACTAGTACAGATATTTTCATTTATTGCGACTACATTCACTAGTATTGAGGTAACAGAATAACTAGGGTTCGAGGTTGATTATCACCATTTTAGCTACTTCTATCGTGAAATTTGGCGCCGTTATGATTGAACTTCAATGATGGTGATGTGTGTGTTCTATGTGTGGGTAGAAGAAGGTCGAAGAATGCGAAGGAAACTAACTCAATTTCCACAAAAATATTTTGATACTACAACTGTTTAACTACGATGTGGCTTCTTCAGGTATCCAAATTCTACTTGTCGATGGTGTCCAGTGGAACAGAGATTGAATGCAGTGTTAAGTACGTGACAAAATAATGGAAGAACAAGTCATAAAAACTTAAGGTGTTTATTGTTTATTGCCGCTAAAAAATGCCACTAGCGAAAGATATTCAGTAAAAGAGACTTGTCTACATCAGTTTTTTCATTCAAAATGATTTTACGGGCATTTTACCTGTTGATTTCAAGAAATTCTAAAAGTGTTGATCTAGAACTTTTGCTTTCGACGTGGATAATTTCATAGTTATTGTTGAAATTAGGCCTGAATTCCTTAAGATGATTAGCATATGTCGAATGTACAGAATCAGATATGTAACTCCTTTGGTGTTCTTAGATTCTTTTCTTGATTGATCTACCTGTCTGGCCAATATACTACTAACAGGCTATCGTTGCAAGTCAACTTGTAGACTCCAGATTTATTTTCTTCATTTGTTCGACCACTATTGTTTTTTTTATGTAAGTACTAAGGTTATTAATGGGTTTAAAAGGTGCGTTGTAGTTGAAACTATTTTTGAAATATTTAGCAATATTTTCAGTTACATAAGATAACGAAAATTATTTCTGTGTATTGTACTCTTTTATGGCTGGGTACACGAGATTTAATTCCATATTCTTTTGTTTATTGGATACCATTTTGTCTATAAGAAAATGGTTGTAACCGTTTTTTGACGCTATCTGTTTAGTAATATTTAATTCTGTCAAAACGTTATCTGAATTCGAAGGGACATTCAAGAGTCTATGAATAAAAATATTATATGCTGACATCTTTTGATTGGAGGGGTCATTTGAATTTTATGTATTGTGATATCTGTATGTGTGGGTTTGTGGAAAATACTAAAATAATGTAGATTATCTAGTCTTGTTTTGTGAGGTCAAGAAAATTAATAATGTCCTTCTTTTCTTTTTCGATTGTGAATTTGATTTTTGGGTGGAGTTTATTAATAAACTTCGTGAAGATACGTAGTTGTCGGTCGGTGCCTTTGAAACAACAAAAATTGTCATCTAGATATCTATACCAATAAAGGAAATATCGGGTGTTTCTTTCAGAGTAATAGAACTTTCAATAGAGATAACTGTGATTCGACAGAAGGTAGAAGCCATGTTGTTTTGACATTTCTGTTCAGTAAGCATTGACAAATTATAATGGACAGACTCACACCTAAAAAAACACCCGATATCTAGATTTACACTATTTTTCTTGTATTGGTATCTCAAGGTTCTGCCACTCCGTTCTGAACTGCCTCTTCGAATCGTGGTGCTCTCACACTTTGTGGTCTACCTGCATTAATATTTTTCGGATAAAAGATCCAGTTTCTGAAAGATGCCTGTGAATATGAGAGAACATTCGATGACTAGGCATCAATCTATTGGGATAGCGTTGGCATCTCCTGAATTTCCATTTGCAAGATCATACATAAAATGGATGTCAGCAATTTCGGAATTCGTGAAATTCTGCATGTTTTGATATTAAATTGCAATCACCTTTACTTTTCAAAACACTGGAGTTTAATTTGATGTGTCAAAACTAACTAACTTATTCACCACAGCTTACTGTCTGAATTTTTATGACAATTAGGATTTTTCTGAGGATTTCGAAAGAATTGATCGAAACTTTTTTCTCAAAATTGGTAGCAGATGCGACAAAACTACAGAAGACCATAAAGTTTTGTATCATAGCAAATCTTAGGGAATCATCCTTGGATAATACCCAAGTTTTGTACCATTTTTTTCAATTTTATTGTCACACTTTAGAATAAAATCTCCGTCAAAAGTCTTGGCCACCCTAGGTTCCTCAAGAAATAAACAATCCTCAATTTTAACTGCAATATATTTGATAGAAAATCTTTGTTTGTTACTCTTTGCTTTATGCAGGATGAAACAAAATAGGATAAATGAGAAAAGATCTAAATTTATCGATTATTTATTTTCGATTAATTATATTATAGTTATTCCACAACTGAATCCAAATTCAACAGTCCGTTTTACCACCTCTTCTTTCAATCAACTGCCCAATACTAAACAATCCATGTTCTGGAAATGAGATGAATATTTTCCTCTTCTGGCCAGTTCACTTTTCTGGATATTGTTCTCTTGAGGAATGTTTTGAAACCTTCGTGTGCGGTGTGGTGAGGCTTCATTTATTCATTCATTCATTCATTTATGGCGAGCGGGCGTCTGTCCACCCTACCACTGCGTCCGCACGGACTATTGTGGTTCACCCCTAATTTATATCTCCCCGACGAGATCCAGTTTTTGGATAAAACCGATAATCTTGTTCAGGGGTAATTTTGTCAGTTCGCTGTGGGTTATAAAAGCCTGGCCAAAGACCTCGAATCTGATGCGACTCACCGCTAGGCACTCTGAGACGATGTGCATGGCTGTTTCAGTGTCCTCAAGACACAGCCTGCATTCATTGTCTTCAGCCAGACCGATTTTGTGCAAATGCGCTTTCAGTCTGCAGTGACCTGTCATAATTCCGACAAGTGTTCTTAGTTTGGCTCTATCCAGACCTGTTTGGCCCTATCCAGCTGTTCCAAGGAACAACTTCGAGTGTTTCAGGCCAGAATGGCTCCGCCAGAAAGACTCTAGCTTTGAGTTCATTCTGTCTGTTATCGCCTCGTTAGCCACGTCATGTGGTATTCCCAGGAATGGTTCTGGTCCTACCAGAGGCAGTGCAGCTCCAGCAAATGCCAGCCGATCCGCCTCCTCGTTACCCAAATAGTTTGAGTGGCTCGGTATCCAAACCAGAGTGACTCCGTTATACATACGGAGTCTGTTTAAAGCCGTGCGGCAACTCCAGACTGTTTTGGATGTAAAACAGCTGGATTCCAGAGCTTTTAGTACTGACTGACTATCAGTAAATATTTTGATTTTACCGTGGTGGATTTGCCGTTTTATCAGCAGTTAGGCCGCGGTCTCAATGGCAAATATTTCTGCCTGGAATATGATTGCGTTTTGACCGAGACTCAATGAGATGATAATTATCGGTTTACTGCCACAGACTCCCGCTCCTGTTCTGTTCATCGTTCGCGAGCCGTCTGTAAAAAAGCCAAGGTCGGTTCTCAATAGAACCTCAGCATGCTGGGTCCATTCGTCCCGGCTGGGGACGATTACATTGAAATTCCGTTCCTGGCTCGTGATTTTTGACAATAGATCCGAGGGCATCGATAGGATACTGTTCGTTAAAAGCTCGTCCAGCAGTCCTGAGCCTCCCATCATTATTGCCTCTGGCCTGTCAATCGCCAGTTGATATAGTTTGTATGTGGTCCGTTCGGCCTCCCTCTGCACGAGTAGGTGCAGGGATGGTAGATTTAGTAGGACCTCCATGGCTGCCGTGGGTGTGGTGCGAAACGCACCTGTAATTGCAAGGCAAGCCTGTCTCTGTAGTCGGGTGAGCTTTTGTTAGCCAACCGTTTGTTGGCCTTTCTTCCACCACGCTACAGCGCCAAACACTATCCGTGGTCTAATTACCATAGTGTATAGCCAGTACATCTGCCTGGGCTTTAGGCCCCAGATTTTACCACAGATCCGCCTGCAAGTCCAGAAACTCATTCTGGCTTTATTATGACATTTTTTATCCAGGTGTGCATTCCAGGTGAGGGTCTTGTCCAGGACTATTCCCAGGTATTTTGCCTCAAATGAGAATTGTATTATTTCAGCACGGATAGTCGGCGGTTCTAAACCATTCAACTTCCGTTTTTAGTGAATGGTACTATAACTACCTTTTGCGGGTTAAGAGACATGTCTTCTCTTATACACCATTTGTCAATAGTGTTCAGTATCTCTTGAAGGACGGCCGATATCGTCACCTCCAATTTTCTTTTCACTATGATTGCCAGGTAATCAGCAAATGCTTGAAAGTCGACTCCCCACAGCGAAATGATCGCTATTAGGTCATCAACGAGAAGGATCCACAGTAAGGGTGAGAGAATACCTCCCTGCGGACAGCCCTTCGCAGCCTTGAACTCGAAGACCTCATCCTGGTATGAGGTCGTTATTGTTCTGCCGCATAGCATTGCCTGTATCCATCTACAGATTAGTGGGTCGATTCTTCTTGCAGCGATAGCCTCAGCGAGAAAAGCAGACATAGTATTGTTAAAAGCACCTTCAATGTCCAGAAGCGCTGTTAGTGCTATCTCTCGATTATCGATAGATTAGTTTAATTTTCCGACCAGATTATGCACTGCAAGTTCTGCCGACTTACCAGCCTGGTAGGCGTATTGATGAGGGCTAGGGGGACTGGCAATTAGCACCTTCCCCCTGATATGGACATCAATCAACTTTTCCAGACTCTTCAGCAGGAACGATGTCAAGCTTATTGGCCTGAACGAAGAGGGTTCCGATATTGTCCGTCCCACCTTTGGTATATATACCACTTTAGTTAGTGTCCAGCTTGTAGGGATAACCCCCCAAGCCAGACTTGTTCTGAATAATTTTAGCAGATACGGAATTAACACATCCATGCCCTTTTGAAGAATGGCTGGAAAGATTCCGTCTACCCCCAGTGTGATGAGGCTTTATCATCCTGATAAATTAAATTATCCCCAAATTCGTTAAGCAGAGGCGCAATGACTGGTTAAATGATATTTTCTACGTAGATGACATCAATCATTGTTCGTTCAACGATAATAAGAGGGATACGGCGATCGAACATTATACCCCCCTTCCCAACTCAGCACATTATTGATCCGCCTTGACAAGACTTTTGACGATGTGTGTATATCGAGACGTAAACTGTGAAAATTCAAAACGTTGCAGAAGAACTCACAGCTTCACAGATGATCAAATTGATATAATGAAGTAGAATTGTTAAGGTAATAGATAAAAGATAATAGAAGAGAAAACAGCCAAGAACCAGGAAATATATTTATTATTTGTAGACCTCCAGAAGGCCTACGATAGTATACCCTTGTCAAAATTAAGGAACGCGGTGGAGGAAACAAACATGAACGCAACTTTGATTGGAGCCATAAAGAATTTATTTAAAAGCTCCACTGCAAGGGTGGAAATCAAAGACAATCTATCTGATTTCACACACATTACAAAAGGACCTCCGGTACTATTCAAGATATATCTCCAGAAGACCCTGCAAATATGGATGAAAAAATGTACTGCAATGGATATCACATTGAGCGATGTGAAAATATTATACTCACTATTTTGTGCTGATGACCAAATAGTACTAGCTCAAGACCATCAAGACTTAGAGTACATGACAAGAAAGCTCGTTGAAGAATATGAAAAATGGGGAATAGAACTGAATTTCACAAAAACCCAGTGCATGGTCATAGGAGAAAATTTAGAGAATGTAATGCTGGACGAGTAATAAAGTATTGTGTGGAATATAAGTACTTTGGGCTGAAAAGGCATTGATGATGGATGAAGGAATAAAAGAACGGGTGGTCCTGGGCATATTGAATGGTATGCTGGGGGATCAAGCAATAACTGAAGATGACGAAAGAATAATATATAACACCATTGTGAAAAGTGTGATAACTTATAGTAGCGTGGTTTGGTGTTTGAAGAAAAGAACGGAGAGTATACTCCTGACAACTGAAATAGATATTTGAAGAGGTCAGCAGGCATACCAAGGATAAACAATGAAATAATAAGAGAAATTAGGGATACAAAACTCACCATTGAAGACGACATAAATACAAAGCAGTTGATATGGTATGGGCATGTTCAGCGAATGCGAGATAATAGAATACCCAAACAGACATTGCTATGGACAGCACTGGAAAAGAATGGAAGAAGTAGACCAAGGCTTAGCTGGAGGGAAGGAATTGACAAGGAGCTGAAAGATAGAGAAATACCTGAAGGTGCATGAACGAATAGAAAGGAGTGGAGGTTGGGTGTCTGAAAACAGCGTATAATGTTCCGAACCAGCAAATATAATAATAATATTGTTTAGTTATGAATGTAAAGAATTCCTCGATATGTAGAAATACCTTTTTCAATTCTTCCTAGTAACTGATTGTACGTTAACCAACTAGTATGCAAATTCTTGGTTAAGCATACTTCAAATGGGGTTGAGAGACGGATGTATATTAGACACTAATAGTCCATTTATGCCTAAATACATATATTACAGGTTTACATGTTTGATTTGTTTACTCAAATTGAGGGAGATGTTCCGGTGTAGTATCGAATTCTAATTCCGGTGAAAACACTATCTTGTTCGTGGATTAGCAGTTCTTTGAGCTTTTTCACCTTTGTTTACTTTTACCGAATTCACTTTTACTGGTTTCACTGTTGGATTCACCTTTCACAAATGACTATCTAATTACAAATAATTTAGATAATACACTCACTTCCAAGCCTTTAGAACGTTATGGGTTATTAAGCGAGGGTGGTTAAAGTGAGATGCGAATATAAAATAATTTAAGAGTAGCTCCCTACTCTCAAATTATCAATTAAACATGTGTCTTATAACTTGGGATAATGTAAACTAGCGAGCGGTTTATCTTGTGCTTTTTGGCCAAGCAACACAATGCGACTGTTTTGGGAATGTTTCTTCAACGATGTCTTTTAGGTAACTCGAAAAAGGGAACTGTTAGGGGTCGAAATGTGGTCAAGTAGAATTTCGAAACGACATTCGTCTATTGTCGTCTGGAAACTGCATCGGTTTGAATGTTTTTTACGAAAACTGTGGAGGACAAATATTTTCGGTCACAAACAGGCCCAAATCCCATTTGTAATACTATTCTCTATTCAATTTCTAAAAAATTTGAATAATGAAGATCAGCAAAAATGAAAAGATGTAAATTCCGATTAATGCTTATTTTGATAAAATTGAAGATACTTTAAAATTATCTCAAAATAGTGTACATCTATTCCTTTGGAACGACCCCCGTACTATATTCATGGCAATGTCGAATAAATGAATAAGTAATGATTTTCGTATAAATTTGTCCCTGGTTTTTCACATCGTACGTATTTTGATCTATTACACAAAGGATGTGACTTAAAATATGTAATCAATGCAATTTTGAATATAAAAACGCGCATTAGAGGTGTAGGTATATTTTTAAATGGTCATAAAAATACTTATATTACTCTCACAAATATATATTTATTTTTTTATGTGGAGTTGAAATGACTAAACAAACATGAAAAACTGGTATAAAGAACACGCCTGTGCTAATGGAGCCTATAAAAATTGCTCTTAGATTTTTCAATTTTAATTAGAAAAGCATTATCACGAAACAATAAATCTCTACCAAATTGAATAAAAAATGGTTCAAATGAGGAGGATCGCATGAGTTGAACCTCTTATTTCAAGCGAAATTACTGGGTACTCTGATAAATATCATTAATCATATGAAGATTCAAGGGATTGAATGATATATTACAGGGTTAGGCAAGGAATTTGTTACCAATTAATGTTAGAATAAAAAACTAATGAATAATTTTCGAAAATTCTTTCTGGTATTCTTTACTGACAAACTAAACGAAATCTTTATTAGGAGTGAAATAAGTTCACACGGTTTTGATAACAGAGGTCGCTACTCCTTGATTATTCCATTGTTTCATCTTGCAACACCTTCATCCTGAAGCGAACTCGAATGAACGTGGCCAACTAATTGAGCACTATTTGAAAACTTGGCTGTTCCACTGAAAAATGTTAAGAAAAAAGTACAATCCTCCACACAGTATCTGGAAACTGCTATGTGCATGTATGAAAATACAAATTTCAATATAATAAACAAATATAAGTTGAAAATTTATTTCGAAGAGTTTTAATTCGCCGAAACATGTACGAATTTAATTTGAAAAATCTCCTAAACACATAAAATGTCTCAAAAGCACTTCATACACATATAGAATTATCAACACATGGCAGTTAACCGATAAAAAATCATAAAGTACCGGTCGTGATCATCCAGAAACCATAATCCAAGAAAAGCTTGTTCCGATTGGAACAGAAATAACAAATTCCATTACGAATCATCCAATTTATATTTGTCACTAAATGTACTGAGTAGCTGAGCTAAGACTAAATACTGGGTATTGAAAAATAAAGTTTCAATATTTTGGGAGCTGTTTATAGATCTCAAAATACGTAAAAATTTTTATATAAGCATGGGTTCGCAAATCAGCTGTTTTAAAGATATAAGCTAGGTATCTTAGGAGATCGTTTGTTAAGACATGTTGTTTTACCACAGATTTTAACAGGAGCCGCATACATTAACTTTTCTCAAAATACCGTGCTCGATTTTCTAAAAGTGGTAGCTTTAAATCAGTGGATGAATATTTGGCAATTTTGTTTTATGCAAGATGGAGCGCCCCCACATTATACATTTGCTGTAAGGGAAGAACAGAAGATGGGTAGGACGAGAAGGCCCTGTGCCATGGCCCGCTAGCCCTCTTGATTTGAATCCAGTAGACTTTTGTATTTAGAGTTATTTGAAAAGTTAAGTGTATGCAACGTCAGTAAATAACATCGATGAGTTGCAACATCGGGTTGAATTATCTTGTCAAGCGACCCGAAAACAACCACGTCTTTTCGAAAGTGTACGTAATTCCTTGCGACAATTTACTTCCTGTATTGAAATAGACAGTGGTCATATGGAAAATCTTCCGTGAAACACTTGAACTCAAAAATAAATCGAATATCTTCTGTAATTTATCGTATTTCGTTGCGCTAGTATCGGGTGTTTTTTTTAAATGATAGAACTTTAAATTGAAATAGAACAAATTTAGATCAATATTGAAGCCAATTTTTTTTTATTTGAAAGATAATTTCTTATGACATCCATGTTTTAAAAATAATTTCCGGCATATGTCCACCACGACAAGCTCTGAGGAACCGCATTCGACCAGACCAATTTTGCATTATTTTTTCGAATAAATCAGTTCATCAATAACACGAGTTATGTTGGCTTCCAAAGCGTTTATTGTTTCTCGTTTATCAGCATAAACCAATGGCTTGATACAACCACAAAGAAAATAATCCAATCCAATCCAATCCAATCCAGTGGAGTTATGTCGCATGATCTTGGAGACCAATTAATTGGACCATTTCTCGAAATAATGTTATCGCAAAATCTTTCTTTCAATAAATCAATTGTTACGATAGCAGCATGAGGTGTAGCACCACCTGTTGGAACCAAAACACTTCAAATTATCATTGATCATCGATCTGTAACAAGCATCATTCACTGTAACATTAGCTCCAGCATCGTTTTTAAAGAAATATGGACCGGTGATGCCTCCAGGGTGTAAACCACACCATACAGTGCATTTTTCAGGATACAATGGAACCTGCAAACCTTCTTGAGGATTGTTTTCACTCCATATACGGCAATTTTGCTTGTTTACATAGCCGTTCAACCAGAAATGAGCTCCATCACTAAACACAATTTTACGATAAAAAAGTGGATCAAGTTCAAGCTGTTCTAGGGTTCAATCAGCAAACGAACGACGCTTTTTATGGTCAAGTGGCTTTAGTTCTTGAACCAGTTGGATCTTGTATGGGTGTAAACCAAGATCTTCACGCAAAATTTTCCATTTGGTGGATGCACAGAGTCCAACTTGTTGTGAACGTCGACGAATAGACAAATCTGGATCATCATTAACGCAACACATCAGCAGCGATATTTTCTTCTGTACGTACAGTTCTTTGTCTTGTTGTTGTTGCATCGAGTAGAAAAAATGTCCGAAATCTATCGATAGTTCGACGAATAAGCTGCTCTGATGGACGATTATGTAGACCATAATTTCACGAAGTGCTCTATAAGTTTGGCGAATAAAACACTGATTTTGAAAATAAATTTCAACAATTTGTAAACGTTGTTGAGGCGTGAGTCTTTCCATGATAAGTTGTCAATGCTTACTGAACAGATCGCTCATATCTCCAAAACAGCTCATTTGCGGATCCATGTTTATATGAAACTTTTCACTTATTTGGAGGTCTAGAATAAGCTCTCAAAATATTGAAAACGTTCTTTCTCAACACCTGGTATAATGGGTCCAATTGACTTTGTAAATAACGGACGATTCTCCCATCATTTTGAAGAAGATGTCGAGCATGTATTAAGACTGGAGGAAGGCAGTTTGGACAATAATAAATATTGAAACCCAAAACTTGTTCAATTCAAATTTTTTCCAAAACAGTAAGCAAATAAAAATTGTTCAAAATTGGGTTTGTCAAAGAAAGTTGTTTAATTTCCATACTAACACGTTTTATACCATTTTGAAATTCTTACTGAATGCGCCAGCTTTTTGAATTACTTTATAATGTAGTATATTTTGTTCAGTACAGACAGTTAAAATTTAATATTATTTTTGAATATTTAGTTGGCCAAACGTTTTATTTATTCAGCTTTGAATGTGAGGCAACAATTTGAAGGAGCATCACCCACGATTACATAATAAAAATACAGTAAATGTAGCTAATTTTTTGAATTGCCAATAATTTTGAAAATATGTTGCTCATTTCTACAATCTCTTTTGTAAATAATGTATAGATTGTTCATAGTTAAAACTCTACGTATATGGGATACTTTAGCCCGGGATGGTCAAATTATTGTTATACAGGCTTCCCAATGGCGACTGAATTGAAAGCACCCGTCCTTTAGCTATTGTTAGTCATGCCGCTTCAAAATGTTTCGAAATAGAACGTGTTACCCCAGAAAAATTAGTGGTCACAAAAGAGTAAAGATTTCGTACTGAAAAAAAAAACTTCAAAGTTTCCTGGTAGAACATATCTTCGATGGGGTGTCTTGAGATTCATCCCCATTGTTATATTTTTAGGAAGTTGAGCGCGGCTGCGTACGCAACCAACTCTAGTATAGGTTGGGTGTATTCGGGGTTGGATATCGAAGCGGCCACTCTAAGGGCTCTTCGTGGAGAAGGCAGTTCGCAAACAGTGGAATTCTCGAATAGAGAATTGATAGAATGAACGTTTCAAGAAACAGATAAAGACGGAATAGTTCAAAATCTCAGTAACTGGTTTTGCATTAAGTTAAGACGTTCGAGTATAATTTCTTCCTTGTAAATAAAGTGTATATTGTACAGTCTGTGTTTATTTTACACTTAGGAAAAGATGTTAATGAGCAAGAGAAAATTTTTTCGAAACTGAAAAAACCTCTTCTTACAATTTTATTGCATATATATTATATAATTATATTTTGGTTTTCCTAATTCATTATATAAATGTCATTTGGTTTTAACTAAGGCCATAAAATACCTTACAAGCTTTGTGTGATTTTAGTGATGAACATAGAATACGTTGGATTTTTAAAGTTCTCTAATTTTAATATTTGTTCAACAAGGATACCACGAGGTCTGTCTGGTAAGTTAGTTCATATTAATTGATTTTATTTTTTAAATGTGAAGTAGGACTGACGAAGATCTTATTTAATTTCAAATTTTCCTTTGAGGATGTGCTACATGTGTTGGCAGATTTTTGAAATAACTTATTTAAATATTTCAAATTAAATAGTTTTGGAGAATTTCTCAAAATTATGTTTTGAATTTCTGAAAAAGATTTGGTTTTCATAAATATAATATCACAAACAAAATTTTGTCTCTTTCAAATATTTATTTACTAATTTTCTTGGGTTCTTTATTCCATTTAATATTAAATAATGAGTTTTTATTTTATATGTCTAGTAAATTTAAGCAGTGATTATATGACATTGATTTAATTGTGAAAGCTTTTGAATAATTTTTTTTAAATTAAAATTGATAGGAGACTAACAGAATAAATCTGTTTTGATATTTAAATTTTATAAACACATAATATCGCTATCGTATCTCATAGACAGTTCCAGTTTTGTGCCAGTTTTGGTAGATAGCAAAAAAAATTGGCAAATGTCTCATACAAGTTTTCCCTGAGAGAAAAGAATGGTTCTAATCTTCTATCCAACGTCTTTTTTCAGTATTCAACTTTTCGGTGACTACAAATTTTTGAATGAAAATACTTGTTAAACACAATTAAACAAAAATTAATTATTTCATAATTTTACAGTCATTTTCAGTACATTGAAAATTATCCAACTATCCAACTAAGCAATAGAATGTATAATAATTTAATCCTTAACTAAGTATTTTACTGGCAGGTACGGTTGCTAGGACTTGATTTCCGACAGCTTTGAAAAGATCGGAGGCAAATTCTACGAAGATGGGGTTAACTGCATCCAAAATGGCTCTTGGATTAGTGTTGAAGGCATTTGCAATCAAGTCGGCTGAAAATAAAAACAGATATAGAATGAAGTTTTTGAAAGTGCTTTTTTCTTCTGGATATTATGTTTTTTTCTAATTTCTGCATCTTTATCTGAACAGTTTTTTATGTTTTCGTTTTCATTTTTGATTGATCTAACATCATCCAGTTTAAGGTAATATAAATGAATTAAATTCGTTTTATTATTAAAGCACGATCTTCACAACATTTGGGGTTTTTAAACGAACCAACTAGAGTCTCGTGAATAACTACATGTTTCTGAATTTTTCAAACAATAATAATTTTTATGAAAACATAATCCAATAAAACACGAAAAGAAGTAACCATTATATTAGTTTAAATGATAACTTTCAGGTAAGATATTCTAAATTAGGACTGAATACACTCAGTGATAAATATCAGAAATGTTACACTTAGAAGGAATAATGTCTTCAAAGTATTCTTTGGAAAGTCCTCGATATCGTCAAGTTTGTTAGAGTGCAGAGATGAATACTTTAAACAACGTATGGGTATAAATTGGCGAGTAACATCATTATTTTAATTTTTTTATACGTGTGTTTTGAAAGGTTATGTTTCTCATGTCAAGCATATAAATAATTCATTATATTTACAATGTTATGAAGGAAGATTTGTATATTCATTTATCGCGAGATGATATGAAATAAAATGTTATTCATGATTTCACGTCGACACAAATAGGATTAGTATTACTTCTCTGTATTTAAATGAATATACGGCATCTTTCGTCAAATTAATGAGAGTAAAAAACTCACAAGTCTGTTGAATGTTCAATCTTAAATTTTAATTTCGATTCGGCGCTTGAATTGACACATGCTGTTAATCGAGACCGCAAGCTCGCTGGCGTCACAGAAATAAAAGAATCGTACTTGAATTGCTTGGGATCGATTTTTGCTAAAAAAAACTTCTATCCCTGTTCCCTTGTACATTTTATGTAGGCAATATTTGTAGAAGTGATTTATTTTGATAAGTTTCACCTTCTGTTAGAAAAAGTCTCAACTTTGAAAACCCCGTGTATATCGCGGTTCTATTGATTAGCAAATATGGCATGCGTTTAAAAGAGAGGTTAAAATACGCATCTAATATTTCATCAACGCTTGTAGCAGATCTACAAATTAAGAGAAATTAGATGAGAATTTCGATAACAACAATTGGTACAATGGAACCAGAATAGCTTACCTCCAAATTGTAAATCAGGATTCTTGGCTGTCATCTTAACCCAACCATCACCAACTTGTCCTTTCACTGTCATTTTGTGAATCCTGTAGTAAGTTTCACCGTCTCGTTGATAACTTTCGATGTTACTCTTCACAACCATTTGGGTATCAGCTACAAAAATAAAAAATACATAGAAAAAGCTATTTTATTTCTGAAAAGCAAGATCGTAATAAATTATATTTGAATATGGAGAGCAATGCTTTATTGCTAAAAATTCGGGAAAGATATGTTACTCCAAAAATTGTTCATCTCTGCCCATTCCGTTTTTCCAATTTTTTTCAATGTTGCTACAGTAAAGGAAATGGTGACTGAAAATTGTTGTTCAAGACTAAGGGAGATAGGTACTGAAATTTTTGTGTCTCACGAATTAGTTCACATCATTCAAAACGATTGTAGGCGTAAAACGCGTTTCTGCTCGAACAACCAACTCATAATGGCAATCGAGTGATACATCATTTTGAAGACTATTCAATTGTTTATCTGAATATGATAAAAAAATTATGTTTGGCAATCGTTTCTGTGTTAAAAACTCGTTAGAGGTGATGAGTGAAGTACATAAAGTGGTTGAGTCTATGAACGAATTTTAATTGATAAGATGGTCAAATTGCGCACTGTTCATTTCGAAACAGTAATAGTGTCTTTCTGTTACATTCTCTAACCTACTTCTATAAGAAATCTTCGCCTGATAATAGTGTTAGAATGTAAGGAAATAACACCTAAAATGTAAGAAAAAATATCAAACAAAGATACTGTTTTTGTCTCGAAATGGACAGCAGACAATTTGAACATACTATTAATGAAATTCGACCACTTAATACACCTCACTTATTACTTCCAACGAGATGTTAACACCTAAATGAACGTCAAATAAAAATTTGTCGGCATATTCGATTCCTCTGCTATTTAATATTTTTGGAAGGGTTGCCACTCAATAGATGTCTCCTCTAAATAAAAATTGACCTATCTTGTCGTTTTCCTGAAAAATTAATTCTCACGGAAATATGCAGCTAGACTGTTTTATGTTGACCACCTGGTAAAATGTTCAATTGAAAAAAACCATTCTTCAATCTATATTTCAATTTTGGACTTTTTTTTAAAGATGCACACACAAAGAAATAATATTTCATTAAAAAATTATTGTTTGATTATTCAGTATAATAAAATTGACGTTTATTGACAGTATACAGGTTATGAAAATTCATAATGCATTAACAAGTGGAGCTGTTGTTCTAGTCGCTCAGCACAAGAATAACTTTATTGAGTGTTATAAATGATGACTGGACTGCTCTTTGAATCTTTTTCCTCTATTTCCGACTGCCCAGAGTGGGGGGGATAATTCATCCCTTTACAACGGCACAGAGACATCATTCAGATCCACCGATCCATTTCTAAGTGTTGATTACGTAGTTGATGGAAACACAAAATGAAAATAGTTCTTTCTTCAAAAATGTACTCTTCAATGATGAGTCATCATGTTATTTGAAAAGGAAACATAATTTGTAATTCGTTGTACGATATTAGTCACGAGACAATCAGCACTGGATTATTTCCATCAAAACTCAGTATCCTACAAAACTCAATGTTTCAATCAATTTTGAGGACTTTTGTTTCAACAGGATGGTTACCCAAACCGTAAATCACGAGAAATTACACATTTTCTCCAAAACCCCATTCCGATCGAGTAATATCGACCATTTCATGGCACCCCAGATCACCAGATTTATACCCAATTGATTTTTTCTATGATGATATCTGAAAGCATCTACCTATTGACATGACTTCGCCAGAGCTTCAAATCTTGATCAATTAAGGTTGGAAATTATTCAACTTTGTGGTAATATTGAAGCGAATATAGTCAGAGATATGAGATTATCTCTGTATAATAGATTTGGTTATTGTTTAGCTCAACAAGGTGGATTATTTGAACCCTTAATACATAAAGTGAGATTCTGTTCCGAAGTCAGTGGTTTTCTTATGATTGTTATTTTATCAGAATTTATTTCTTGTTCGTTAAATTTATTTCATTTTCAAAGTCGATATGGCGAAAAAAAATGAAACAAGTATTTTCAGAAAAGAAATTATGTGTTGCATTCATTGCAACAAATAAATTTCTCACATGCTAAGGAATGTCGTAAACAGCCTCTCAACCAATAAGACACTCCCTCGCTCTAACATTTTCATACTGATGAGTTAAGCTTGCAGCAGAATGCTAGGCAGTGCGAAAGGGTGTGGGAAGATTCAAACCATTTACAACGTAGAATGAAGTTATTTTTGTGCTGGGCGACTGGCTTAATAGCTTCTTTCGTAAACGTATGATAAATCCTATATTCCAAAAATTATTTTCGTTACCTGTATATGTATACAAATGTTATATGTATATTTAATAACTTACTGAAATTTCCCTTGAAGAAGCCTCTGCTCTGTAAAGGTATTTGGAGAAGTTGTCCACTCACATCGTATTCCATCTCAAGATAAGCCCATGGCAAAGTGTATCTAAGTTCTATAGTATGGTTTGGAATGTCAATACTGAAACCAAACAAAAGTTTTTTGTATTGATGCATTGAGGCTACATTCAAACTAACTTGATTATTTGGCAAAATCATGACTATATTCACAGCATGCTTAGTTAACATCAACGTTTCGTGTTTGATAATTTTCTGACCTAATAAAATTTCATTCCTGATTTCATAGTGAACAAGACACTTCAAAATTCAATTTTGAAAAATTTAATCACAATGTCTTGGAAACACTTCCTCTTTTAAAGTTGAGATGACATATAAAATTCGCAACATTACACAACTTCTCAAAAACGTGAAGAAATCTATAGAAAATATAGAATATTGACTGAAATTACATAACAAACATAACAGGTTCTTATTCAGAATTTTTTCTTGAAGGGTGGGTTTTGATCTTATTATTGTGTCCAATTATCAATGTAAGAGCTATCTGATGATTGGTAAAATCATGAATCACTTATAATAACTTATATTTTGAATTGAGTATATTATCATATGTGTAGTCTTTTTTGAGTTTCATACTAAGGAAAAAAATTATTTATATATATATATATATATATATATAATTTTTTTCCTTAGTATGAAACTCCAAAAAGACTATATAAAATGTTGTTTACAATGTCATAAGAAAATAAATGTTTTTTCAGGCAAATATCAATGTTATATTATATTAATACAATGTATTTCTTCAATATATATAGTGGAAGCTATATATATATATATATATATATATATATATATGTATATATATATATATCATGTTTTCAATTCTAAATTAGAGCTCACATCAAGTAGACTCAAATTCATAATTTTTATAGTTATTTTAACAAATTCACGTTCACCCAACTATTTATAACTATGATCTTCTGGCCTTTTGAAGAGCAATATTTTATTTTGTTTCACAACACTTGTTTAAATTATTCTTTTCATTATCCAATGCATACATTTGCTATATGCAAATTTCATAGGTGTATAAGTTGTTATTGAAGTATATTAAATTATTAAAATGAATTCAATTTGGATTCTTGTGCTCATTTAATAGCCGATAGGTAAATCTGAGTAATTTTCAGAATATAAAATTTTGAATGTATCTTGTACTGGAATCCTTATTCCGTATCCATTTTATTGATTTCAGTTTGATTGTATTTTGGTTCATATTTTTCAATTAGTAATTTTTTTGTTGAATAATAAACCTTTTCAATAAACTAAAAAAAAATTCAACCTTCCTGAAAATTTCATACTTCTCATTCAGGAGTATGTAGATTCAAAACATCGAATAAGACTATGTGCATTTATCGGACACTTTACGCCGTTTTAAGCTTTTCCTAGACAGTACTTGACAAAAATTTGTAGAGCTTGCGACAAAAATCGATTGTCGTCCAGCAATGATCCTCCAAGCTTTCGGGACAAATAAATGCATTCTAAGGCTTGCAATTCAAAAAATGAGTTTCAAAAAATCAACCGTTTTAGTCCGCATTATATTTTTTCTTATAACTCCATAAGCTAGGAAATTACATATGCGTAAATGACTGCACCATACAAAATCTCCTTGCAATTTGTGGAATTAATATCTGCATTCAAGGGCTCTACTGATTAATAAGATTCTTTTCCATAATTTTCCCAAAAGTGATTAATTCGCACAGAGAATATAGGTACTAGACAGATTTGTAGTCGTTGGACATTACAGGATACTGACGAGAAACCAACAAGTTTCAAAACGTGCGTATGTCTTCTACTTATGTCTCAGTGATCAACAGAACTTAATCGGGCTTGTTTGAGTTTAAAATTGTTATACAGATGTATGTTGCATTGTCTCGATTTGCAGAACTTCCTATTACCATAGCTCATACTGCTTATTAATGAAAAAACCTTCTATCAAGTAAAACAACCCTTTTTAGAAAAATATTACTCACTTTAATTTATCGACGACATAATTGCTCAATCCTAGAGTGCGCACATTTCTCAAGACAGAGTTGAGACTGACCAGTTCGCTGAGTGTTCTATTTACAGAAGCATAAGGAAGAATAAATGGATCAATCGGTGGAATATTGAGCTCCTTTATTCCTTCTATCAAGTAAGGTCTCGCTTTTTCAATCAATCCCAGGAGGCATGTGTTGATATTGGGGTCGTCTTTATTGCAGTTGAAGTCTTCCAACCGAAATGCTGTAAATAACAGATCCTGTTAGTTCAATCGTAATTTCAAAGATTTTACTGTAATTGATTTTCTTAACGATTTTCTGAACGAAATTTTTAGAATATCAAGCTACTTTTTGACAGCAAATATATATTTTTCTAGATGCAAATATAGATAACCATTATGTAAGATTAAAATACTCGTAAAATTATTTAAAATTGCCCATATTTATTTTCAAAGTACAATAACTAACAGTATCTTGCTCGTATTGCACCTTCTTCCGAAACCTGATTTTGTATTATTGTAAATACACTCATTTGCAACAATAAATCCTAACGAAAAGTATTTTCTTGTCACTATATGTTGCTTAGATTTCAATGAAATTCTTCAAATCGGAATGCTTTTCGATGAAGATTTGAAAAATTTATATACATATATATATATACATATATATATATATATATATATATATATATATATATATATATATATACATATATAGTACGTACCATTGTGAATATTATTTTAACTAGAGTAGAATTTTTTGGTCTTACTTCAGAAAATTTCTGTCAAAACGCAAAAAACAAACTAAAAAATTTCGGAAATAAAGATAAGAAAACATATGCATAAAGGATACAAATAATCATAAAATATATTGGAGTAAATTATCGGAAATACCTCAGTAAGTAAAAAAAATGAAGATCTGTCCACATTTGCTTGGTCGTTGAATTTCAAGGTTCTTGTACCAAATAATGTGTACTGCTTTTAAAAGTGTGAGTCTGGTACTTTTAATTTCATTATGGATTATTTCATAATTATTGTTGTAATTATTATTAGTTTCTTGAAATGACTGGCATATATCGAGTAGGAGATACCTGTCATATAACTTCGCTAGTGTTCGTGAATTTTTTCCTTAAAGGGTCTACGTGTTTGATCAATATACACTATAGGGCAATCATTGCAAGTTAATTTATAGACTCCAACTTTATAATATCTTTTTGTTGTATCTTTTTTTTCATTCATATGAATTCTCAAATTATTAAACGTTCCATAAATTAAATTTGCATCTAATTTTATTTTGAAATACTTGGTATTAATATCTGCCATTCTATTTACGTACGGTTGATAGTATTGCCAAGTATTTCACAAAAAAATTCGACTCGAATGTAGTTTCTAGAATGGTTAATAATTTGGAAATTCATATGAATAACAAAATTCAAGTAAATAAAGACAAAAATTAAGAGTCTATAAGTTGACTTGCACGGATTGCCCTGTGGTTTATATTGATAAAACAGTTAGATACTTTAAGAAAAGAACATCAGCGAAGTAATACGTCAGACATCTAGCACTCAACATATGCCAGTCATTTGAAAGAATTTGGAGATAATTACAACAATAATTATGAAATCATTCATAATGAAATTAAAAGTACCAGACTCACATTTTTGATTTTACGCATATTTACCTTTATCTGTATTTCTGTAAATTGATGGTTATTTGTATCCCTTGTGTGCAGACATTTTCTCATCTTTATTCCTTAAAAATTGTTTGTTATTTACACCTCCCCTTTCCTTCAAGTTATATAAGAAGTGAAGGTGGAAGTTCAAAAAGCACTTTTGAAGAAGGCAAATTGTTAGGGAAACAATTGTTGTCAATTAATAAATTGCGGAAATACTCTTTATTATTTTATTCAATCATGTAGTCAGTGTTCTCAAATGGGTTAGTCTTTAAAGAGTGGATTATTTCACTTTACTGTTCAGTATTCAACTCTTATTACTATCGATAAAAACATATTCGTTTTTACCTTGTTATGATGAAAGCGATACTTAGATTACATCAGCGTGTCTTATAGAGAAAGTTAAATTCTATATCTAGTTATTGAGTAATACCTGAAATAATTACAAGTGTTTGTTGACTGAAATTTAATTTTGCAGGTAATGACTCTCAATTGGATTGTGCTGTACTTGTATGTAACGCTACTTGCGAAAGTCTAATTGATGTCAAGTTGTGGAAATGTGAGGATTCCCAGATTTTCCATATCCAGATAATTTAAAACATAAGAAAGCGAACATGGATTCCGCTAAAGAACGAACATTGCAAAATCCATAAATGGGCCTATGCGACCTCGTTATTTTTTAACAATCTTTGATTTAGCAAATTGTCGAACATAATTTATACGGGGTGTACCAACGAAAATTTGGATCCCCAGTACTCAGAAACGAAGAATTTTCGAAGATTTTAAAAACGGGCCAACTTCTGTTTTGAGAGGGACGAATTTCCATCCTGTGATTGTTCCGAAAAAAACATACCCCATGAAGGTGTTTATTTGAATAGGGAAGGGATGTCGAGTGTTGGTTAGTTTGGAAGTTATTCATGTTCTGTACACAACCCAGTTAAAATTTTCAAAGTCGGTTCACTATTCACGAAATAATGTGATATTGAACTTACCATCAAAAGGTGATGTTGAATCGCCCAAACTCAAGAACCTAAGAGTTTTGAAGAATCCAAAAATATTTTCAAGTTTCGTATTGAAGAAAAAGAATTCCTATTATGATATTGTTCCGAAAAAAACCAAATTCGGTAATTTTTTTTATTAGATTGCTGATTATCCATCTGTGAATGTCCCAATACTGCTATTTCAATACCTTCATTTCGAACTGGACGCTCAACTTCATGTTCCTTATTCTAAATGGAAGTATAGTTTCCAATTTATTCATCAAGTGCTCAATATATTGGTGATTTTGCTGGTTTTCATTAAATAAACAAATTTGAAAATTTCAACAGCGATGTTTAGAGAACAGGAAAAACTTTTCAACTAAACCATATCCAACATCTTCTCCCTATTCAAAAAATGTTGAGGGTTGTTGCCATCCTCAAGTGGTTTTTTCGGAACAATATCGTAATGGAAATTCTTTCTCTCTAATAGAGAACTTGAAAATTATTTTTGGATTTTTCGAAACTCTTAGGTTCTTGAGTTTGGGCGGTTCAACTGTCTGTTCAACAACACCTTTTGACGATAAGTTCAATATAACATTATTTCGTGAATAGTAAACCAATTTTGAAAATTTTAACTGGATTGTACACAGAACATAAAAAAATTTCAAACTAACCAACACTCGACATCTTTTCCCTTTTCAAAAAATGCTGCGGTTTGATGCCACCTTCATGGGGGTGGTTTTTTCGGAACAAATTTATGATAGAAATTCAAAACAGAAGTTGATGTGTTTTTCTTTAATCTTCGAAAATTCTTCGTTTCTGAGTTCTAGGGTGGTTAAATTTTCGTTGGGATACCTTGTATAGATTCAGAGTATCCATGTTTTCGTTCTAAACTGCTCTACTACATTTTCGCTAATTACTTTACACTTGAACCCATACCATTTAAAATGCGATTATTCATTGAATAATCTTTATATTGATTATTTTTCGTGTATGTATCATTCTTAGAAACTTCATAATGAAATAATTTTACACTTTATGATTAATTGAAATCTGTAATATTTTTTCATGTGGAATTATTTTTACTTTGTATTCATATTACTCCTCAATGAAGTCGATATTGCAAAAATATTTGCGTTACCATTATCCTTTCAAGCCTCAAATTTCAGATCAATCGAACTTGAAGTTTCGAAAATATAAATGAAAATAAGAGAAAATTTCAAATGTGAATAACTGCAAAACTACTGAACCGATTTTGCTCAGTCACGAAATCAATCTAGACATGCAAGTCTTGAATCTATTCTGCATATTTCAAATGTCTTCCTCTCTCATTTCGAAAGTAATATTGTTTAAGATGATTTTTGGCTAAAAATTCGAAAATTACAGACATTTTCATTCATTCTTCGGGTAGCAATCACTTATCTGTAATTACTAATTATCTGTAAGGTGGCGTAAGGACACAGTAACAAAGGTGAACCAGAACGTAAAGAATATCTTAACTTGCACAAACTAGTCTCTTTTGAGGGATCTATACGAAAGATGGAGTATCAGAAAAAATATCAAGTATCTTTTGCACGAAGTAGTTGTTGCAAATCTTCAACTAGATCAAAAAATAAAGAGGTACCATACAATTACCCAGACACCCTCTTTCCAAGTTCAACAGGTTGCTGATGTTCGAACCAAAGTTTATTATCTATAAAAATACCTAAGTCTAGTAGATTCCAAAAATCTACAGTGAGGTCGTTAAATCTTCTACAATCTTTTTGTTGAAAATTTCGAATCGATGAAATAGAAAATACAACAAAAAGCAATTCGAAAGAAGCTACAATCTCAAAACCTAAAATAAACAAATCATATTTGTCATATTTGCTGTTTACCAATATGGTACGTATCCAAAAACTTATATTGGTCAAACTGGAAGATCCCTTGACACTAGAATAAAATAACACCCACGCTTTTCCCTGAATAATAAGTTGGATTCTAGGTAGGGAAACATCTAATAAAAGAGAAACATGATTTTATTAGCGTTTTAAGATTTTAAACGAATAAAATGAGGGTCTGAAGCTGATCCTGTAAGAAAATTAAGAAATAAACTGATTCAGATATTTGGGGAATTGATTGAATGAAAAAATTGACTTATCTAATCCACCTCCATTAGGTCTAGTTACCTAGGGAACCGGTAGTTTTACCAAAAATAAAAAAAACTTTATTGTACCCTTATCTCAAAACAGAAACAAGTTAAATACAGTATGTTACCAAATTTTAGACCAGTTATTCTTAAGAATTTACTATTTCAACGAAACGCGTCATGTGAGCAACTCACAATAATAAGTAGAAATTAGAATATATATGTGTATAATTTAATTGAAGGGATTTCTATCAAGCAAGGTCCAACACAATTCAAAGCTACAATACCAATAATTTTTGAATGAATGAAAGACATTAAGATTCTATTTTCTCATGAAATTCAAATGAGCAAATGTGATATTCTGGTGTTTGTTAAAATATGAAGGATAGATATTAATGAATATAGATTGTAAAATAACATCCTCAAGGTACCAAACAATAGATTACAAATGAATACATACGCAATTTCGCCGATAAGGCAACGTTCGCCAAAAGAGCTACAACGACCAAGATCCTCATATTCGCAAACACACAACACTTCAGGCTAAGAAAGTTAAAGTATTATATTTATATCAATTCGGTAATATGCGCGGCTTTTACCACCACCTGTATGAGGTTACCACTACCATTTTTTGGAACATAGTACAAGGTGATGGAAGCAATATTCTCATTAGAAACTGATAACGAATTTATTACAGGAATTAATTTTATGTTATACATTTTTACAGCTTCGAACCTTCCGGGAAGACTTAATTCTATGAAACAGATGAAGAGATTATATTGCCTTTGTACAAAAATATATTCATCGTTTGAAGTACTCAAGGCCATTTATTACTCATCCTGGCAATAAAGATGGTATCCAACAGGACATAAATATTTCTTGACAATGTTTTCATATGAACAAATATCAATTAATCAAATTGATACAAAAAATATACATATTATCGGGATAGATAACGTCCCTATAGCTGGCTAAGTTAAGACTTTTTTGTTCCCAATTTTTCTTGATTTGGTAAGTTTCTAATCTTGTTATTACGTTCAATTCTAAATGTTAGAGCTAAGTGAAGATTGAGAATAATCATGAAATTATTATTTGTAGTTCTTCACTCCAATGGATAAATTAAGACATAAAGGGTCTTTTAATGAAAACGACCCATTTTTAGGTTGACATTATTCACGCATGGCAGCCATTGTAAATTTGTGACATTGACAGTTGTATTTGTCAATGTTTACCATTTAGTCATGGAAAGTTATATACTCCAACAACGATTACAAAAAATCCAAATTTATTATGAAATATTGCGATCTGTTACTTTACCTCTACGGGCTTCAACTCCAATTTTTTGTCGTTATAATCAATCATCGTCCAGATGAAAGAACAGTTGAACGTGCAGTGAAGAAGTTTAAAACAAATTTTACACTTCATTATGTTACAGTGCCAGTGAGACAACGAAATGCAAGAAGTGAAGAGAATATTGCTGCCTTACGTGAAAGTGTTCATAAAGACCAAAATTTATCGATTTCTCGACGTTCACAAGAACAAGGCATCTACCTCCCACACGTCTTTGTGGCGAATTTTATGATAAGACCTGGGTTTACATCCATACAAAATTTCTATTAGTCCAAGAACTCAAACCAACAGATCATTTATAAGCGTCGTGTATTCGGTGATTCGATTATTTCGAGATTATTTCCTGCGCTTTAACTCCATTGGACTTCTTTCTTTCGGGTTACATTAAGTCATTGGTTTACAGCATTAATCCAGCAAATTTAGACGATTTACAGATCAATATTGAACAAGTAATTGCTAACCTACGACCTGACTTGTGTGAGGGAGTCATGAAAAATTAGGTTCAACATCTTCATTCCTCCCCGCGTTTCCGTGGTGGACAATTAAATGATGTTTTATTTTATAACTAATGGTATTCATTGTACTTCATAATGAAATGAAAATCTCAATAATTTTCAAATGAATAATGTGCTTTATTCACAAAACAAAATGGGGCACAGCTAATTAAGACCCTTTTACATTTACGGGTGTTTTTTTTTAGAGTGATAAAACTTTCAACAGGAATAACTGTGATTTGACTGAAGGTAGAAGCCATGTTGTTTTGACATTTTTGTTCCGTAAGCATTGACAAATTATCGTGGAAAGACTCACGCCGCAACAACGTTTACAAATTGTTGAAATTTATTTTCAAAATCAGTGTTCTATTCGCCGAACTTATAGAGCACTTCGTGAAATTTATGGTTTACATAATCGTTCATCAGATTAGCTTATTCGTCGAACTATCCGAAATCGATAGATCTTGGACAACATTTTCTCTACTCGATGCAACAACAATGAGACAAAGAAATGTAAGTATAGAAGAAAATATCGCTGCTGATGTGTTTTGTTGATGATGATCCAGATTTGTCTATTCGTCGACGTTCACAATAAGTTGGACTCTGTGCATCCGCCACATGGAAAATTTTGCGTGAAGATCTTGGTCTACACCCATACAAGATCCAACTGGTTCAAGAACTAAAGTCACTTGACCATAATAAGCATCGTTTGTTTGCTTATTGGATCCTAGAACAGCTCGAACTTGATCCATTTTTTATAGTAAAATTGTGCTTAGTGATGAATCTCATTTCTGGTTGAACGGCTATGTAAACAAGCAAAATTGCCGTGTATGGAGTGAAAACAATCCTCAAGAAGTTCTGCAGGTTCCATTGCATCCTGAAAAATGCACAGTATGCTGTGCTTTACACGCTGGAGGCAACATCGGTGCATATTTCTTTAAAAACGATGCTGGAGCTAATGCTACAGTGAATGGTGTTCGTTACAGATCGATGATCAATGATTAATTGTTTCAGAATTTGAATGGTACTGACACAGAAGTGTTTTGGGTCAAACAAGATGGTGCTACACTGCTACCGTAACAATTGATCTATTGAAAGAAATATTTGGCGATAACATTATGTCGAGAAATGGTCCAGTTAATTAGCCTCCAAGATCATGCGACTCCACTGGATTATTCTCTTTGGGCTTATGTCAAGTGATTGGTTTATGCTGATAAACCAGAAACAATAGACGCTTTGGAAGCCAACATTACTCGTGTCATTGATGAAATAAAGCCTGAGTTACTCGAAAAAGTGGTCCAAAATTGGTCTGGTCGAATGCGGTTCCTCAGAGCTAGTCGTGGTGGACATATGCCGGAAATTATTTTTAAAACATAAATTTCATAAAATTATCTTTCAAATAAAAAAAATTTGGTTTCAATCTAAAAAATACACACGTTATATAAAGCATGAATCATAACCACATGAACCTTTCCTGATGATCATTTCAAATGGTAGCTTTTTTTGACGGAAATATGATATAAAAATAATTTTTACGTAATATTGATACTTGTTTGAAGACGATAATTTCATTAGTTTTGAGAAGTTTGAAGAGTTTATTGCCTCAGAAGGGAATTTCAAATAACAGTCAATAAAGAAACTTATAAGGCTTCTGTTTCAACAGTAAAGAAACAATTCAACATAAAATAAGCAAACTTAAACTTAATATTCTATGTGGTGTCTTCCGATAGTCAGGACTTTTCGAATTCTTCTTATAGTGTATCGGCTGAGTATATCATTCAATTTCTCTCAAAATTCTATATTTCTCTAGTTTACTTCATATTTTTGAGTATTATATAATATTTGTGAGTTTATATGTCTACTTGAATAGAAACAGTGTTTCTCATACATTTTTAATTAAATTATATAGAGGTTTCACAGAATTGTTCTATTTTAATATTTCTCTTTCAGAATATTACCATCTTCCAGAGATTATAACTTTGTATTTCATTTCATTTCATACCTAACAATATATTTCAAATTATATCTATTACAATTCCTTTTTCAAGAATCACTCTGATCTGAAAATTATATGATAATAAATGCAAATCTTCAATTTGTTATTAACTGCGCTTACATCGCGCATAATATTTCGTTTTTCTATCAATTTCTATGTATTTCTTTCAGGTACTTTTGTCAGTATGAAATCTGCTTAGCATTTTCCAAATGAAAACATAGACAGTTTGAGAGGAGTTTATACATTTTTTCGCTGAGATTTATTATTTTGTAGCACAAAACAAATTCATATAGGTCAGTGGCAATGACGAAGATAGATCAAAAACCTGTTCAGTGGGAAGGTGATCTACCAAAAAAAATGAATTCGCATTCGAGTATTCATTTACCAAGGCAAACGTTAAAGTAAACACATGAATCCTCCATATTTTAGTTCGTTATTGGAGATGAATTATGGTAATCAAGGAATACCATTCAGTTACTGAATTCTGATATTCGGAAAATAACTATATTAATTAAGAACTTGTGTAACAGTTTCTATCAAAAAAATAAACAAATACACTGAAATGACAGAAAAGATCTTACGGTTGAATATAAATTGGCTCGTTAGAAGGTAATTCGGCTTAAATCATTAAAATAAAGTTCATTCAGACAGGAAAATTTAGAATTTAACGCATGATGATGAAAACACCTCCACATGTCAAAATTTCAAAGAAATAGCCGCTATGGAATATACACAAACTATTCGATGAAAAATTCTCCAAACGTTAGTCAGAATCAGAAAATGTCTTCAGAAATTTTTCTACAACGAACATAAAATAAAGTGAATTTAATAATAATTTAATATTTAAAAGGGCCAAAGATTAAATGAATGAAAGAGATTTTTAATTTATGATCTGTTTTGAAGTTTTTGAAAAAACTTATTAAAAATTATGATATCATCATGAAATTTATGTAACCCAAAAAATCCCCATAATGACACCTTTAAAAAAGGAACGAAGGATAGAATTTTGTCAACGTTTCAAGGAGATAATTTTAATAATGTCTTTATATCTGATTGAAGTTGTTTGCAACTTGGTGGAAATCAGTAAAAATTTTAAATTTGAATATCAAAACAGATGTAATCTGTCCCTTTTCTACAATTTTAATTTAAAAAAGAAATTTAATTCAAAAAACGTTCAGAATTAAATTAATGTCTACATAAGCACCGCTCATATTTAAGAGACGTATACAATCACAACTCAATATGCAATATCAAATGGAATAAATAAACCAACAAATATAAATTGTCAATTGAAATTTATAAATAAATATTTGAAGGAGACAAAATTTTGTTTCTGATCCTTCCATTATGAACACCAATTTTTTTCAAAACCATAAAACACAACTTGAGGACTTCCCAAAAAATATAATTCAATTGAAATATTTATTTTATTTAAATATTCAAATAAGTTAATTCAAAAATCTCCGAAAACATGCACTATATCTTCAAAAAACAATTAAACTTTCGATAATCTCTTCATCGGCCCTAAATCATATTCAAAATATCAAAATCAACTAACAATCAGTATATCTCACCTCGAAGTGGTAACCGGATAATTGCTTAAACAGACTAACTTTAAAAATCAAGATATTCTATGTTCGTCACAAAATCACAGAAAACTGTAATGTATTATAAGGTTTTCTTTAAACCATTGACATTCCATAATGAGATTTATTCAAGCCTAAATATAATTATATATTATGTATAAAATAAAATAGAAAAGGCTTTTTACTTGAAAGAAGAAATATAACAAAATTTTAATATCAAAACAGATTTAATCTGTCCATCTTCTACAATTTCAATATAAAAAAAAATTTCATTCAAACAACTTTCAGAATTAAATTAATGTCTACATAGGCACCGCTCATATTTAATAGACGTATACAATTAAAACTCAATATACAATATCAAATGGAATAAATGTCAATGGTTTAAAGAAAACCTTTTAATACCATACAGTTTTCTGTGATTTTGTGACGAACATTGAATATCTTGATTTTTAAAGTTAGTCTGTTTAAGCAATTATCTGGTTACCACTTTGAGGTAAGATATACTGATTGTTAGTTGATTTTGATATTTTAAATATGATTAAGGGCCGATGAAGAGATTATCGGAAGTCTAATTGTTTTTTGAAGATATAGTGCATGTTTTGAGAGATTTTTTAATGAACTTATATGAATTTTTAAATATATTAAATATTTCAAACAATTAATATTTTTTGAGAAGTCCTTAAGTTGTGTTTTATGGTTTTGAAAAGAAACTGGTGTTCATAATGGTAGGAACAGAAACAAAATTTTGTCTCCTTCAAATATTTATTTATTAATTTCAATTGACAATTTATATTTGTTGGTTTATTTATTCCATTTGATATTGTATATTGAGTTTTGATTGTATACGTCTATTAAATATGAGCGGTGCTTATGTAGACGTTAATTTAGTTTTTAAAGTTTTTTGAATACATTTTATTTTTTAAATTAAAATTGTAGAAGACGGACAGATTGAATCTGTATTGATATTCAAATTCTGTTATATTTCTTCTATTAAGAAAAAAGCCGTTTTCTATTTTATTTCAAGTCAAAAATCCTATCAAAACAACCTGTTACCGTTCAAATTTCTAAATTTCCCACCAAAATAATGGTTTGGGGTGCAATATTTCAGCGTGGTGCCACGCCTCTCTGTATAGTTGATGGTACCATTAATAGTGAAAAGTATTGTGGCATTCTAAACGATTTCCTTCTTGAAACGGAGCATGCTTTATATCCAGAGGGGTGGCGTTTTCAGCAGGATAATGCAAAATGTCATACTTCGGCTTATACTCAAGCTTGAATGCAAGAATACCATTTCATGGCCAGCAGCTTCACCAGATCTTAGTTCCATTGAAAACATATAGGGACAAATGAAGATTTAAGTTGAACGAGTAGCGCCATGAAATAAAGATGGACTACCATCAACGAAAATTATGGTGGTGATCTAGTTTCGGGTGTACCTCGACGTTTAGTCAAGTGTTTGCAGTTACATGGAGGTTGTATAAGTAAATAAGATGAATATTTTGTTATAATTTTCTAATTCAAGAAATATAGCGATATATATAGCGATATATATATATATATATATATATATATATATATATATTTTTTTTTTTTTTTTTTTTTTTTGAATAATCACCATTATGGGAGTTTCCTCTAGAAGGTCCGGGTCTTAACGACCAAGGACCTTCTAGGCAGCTGTAAGGAACATTCTAACAATTCTTGTTGTCCAGAGGATCACCTCCTTCTGAGCTTTACTTATCAACTCCTGATCCAGTTCAAGGAGTTCCGTATTTTCTGCCAGGTGGCTCTCAACCAATCCATTCGTGGAGATTATCAGGGGCAGAATCTTTACCGTTCTTAGCTGGTGTATCTCTTTTATTTCAAAAGCCAGGTCGTGGTACTTTGTTAGTTTCTCCGTGTACGCTCTACTTATGTTATCATCTGCCGGGACGGTTATATCAATGATTGTTGCTTTGCGGTTTCCTTTATCAAAGATCACGATGTCGGGCCTGTTGTGCGGCACCGATCTATCCGTTATTATCGGGTTGTCCCAGTAGAGTTTGAACTGACTGTTTTCAAGTATCGGCTTGGGTAAGTATTCGTGTACCCTTCGAGAGGTAAGTATAAGTCCTACTTTCATGGCAATGGCTTGGTGAAAGATTTTTGCCATAGCATTATGCCGCTGGGTGTACTCCCTGGGTGCAAGAATGGGGCATGAGGATGTCACATGTTGTATAGACTCCAAGGCTTGGCAGCATTTCCGGCATCTGTCAGTCGGTATGTTCTTTTTGGCTATATGTTTCAGGTACGCTCTTGTTGGCACTACCTGATCTTGGATTGCGATGAGACGTCCCTCGGTTTCTGGGAATAAATAACCGGATTTAAGGTAAGTTAGTGACTGCTCTCTATTAACTCTATTTTCTTTCAGTGCCTCCGGATACCTGCCATGTAAGGGTTTGCCGTGCCATTCCTCCAGTAGTTGTTCAGATGATGGCGTCTGTGGTGGGTTATTTCTGCTTGCCAGATTTAAAGCCGTGATGTTGCGGTCTTCCTGGCATATTGATTGAAAGAACGGTAAGTTTTTTGAGTGGAAATATTCTCTGAGTTCAGTTACCGCTTTATTGTGGGCCTTTTCAACATTTCGCAAACCCCTTCCTCCTTGGTGCCTAGGCATGTAAAGTCTGATCACCGATGCATGGGGATGGTGGATGCCGTATTTAGACATTAGGACTCGCACATGTGTGTCAATCGCCTTCAAATCTGTGCTTGACCACCTGATCACGCCGAAAGAGTAGGCTATACTTGGAATTGCCCATGTATTGATTGCCGTAAACATTGCCTTGGAGTTCAGTTTACTGCGGAGGGTTTTTTTTATTCTAGCAAAAAATTTATTTTTGAAATCTTCTTTCTGTTTTGATGTTCTTATCTCCAATGCTTGTTGTATACCCAGGTACTTATATGATTCTTCTGGGCTTAGTTCTTGTATAGTCACCTCATCTTGAATAAGCATTTCTCCCCCTTGTGTCAACTTTCCTCTCTTGACGTGTAATGAGGCACATTTGTCCAGCCCCATCTCCATTCTGATGGTTTGTGTGAAAGATGTCACTATCCCAAGAAGGCTCCTCAGTTGCTCCTCATTCGCGGCATATAGCTTGAGGTCATCTATATACAGTTGATGAGTAATTTTGATGTTTGACCTGTCGTCCACAAGGTATCCGTATCGGTTGTTGTTGAGCAGCCTACTGAGGAGGTTTAAAGCTAGACAAAACCAGAGGGTGCTGAGTTTATCCCCTTGGAAGATGCCAGTTAAGATTCTTATCTCTGGTGTTATTATTTTGCCGAATGTTAAGTTCGTCCTCCAGGTTGTCATCAGATGTTCTAGTAAGCCTATAATGTTTCCAGATACACCGTAGAGTTTCAGAACTTTAAGAAGCCAGGAGTGCGGGACCGAGTCGAAAGCCTTTTTGTAGTCGACCCATGCGACCGAGATATTCCTTAACTTCTTCCTTGCCTGTTTGGTTATAAGATGATCGATGGTTAACAACTCCTTGCAGCCCTGGGCACCTCTTCTGCAGCCATTCTGCTCTCGTGCAAGGATCTTGTACTTGCTTACATGCTTCCACAGATGTTTGGTGATTATTCCTGTGAGTATCTTATAGACAGTAGGAAGACATGTAATGGGTCGATAAGCCTTGGGGTCAGGACTGGTGTTTTGGAAGCATATGGGTGACCCCCAAAGTGAAAAACTCTGGTATGATGGAGGGTTCCGCCAACGCTCTCTGAAAAAATTTGGCCAATTTATGGTGAGTGGCCTTGAAGTTTTTCCACCAGTAATTATGGAGTTTGTCAGATCCTGGAGCAGCCCAGTTATTTGAGTTCTTAAGGACAGATGATATGTCTTCCTCCATAATTTCGAGATCTTCCATGGTGTAGTTTCCTGCCTCCTTCTCAGCGTCTTTTATCCAGAAAGCCTCATCATCATGAGTCTCCCTTCGCTCCCAAATTCCCTTCCAGACTTCAAACATTTCACTCTCATCTGGGTTCACTCCTTCCGTGTTGTTTGCGTTCTCAAGCTTGCGGAAGAACTCTTTAGGATTTTTGTAGTACAGCTGGTTGTTCCTATACCTCTTTACTCTTTCGTTGTACCTTTGTATGCGGTTTCCTAACGCTTTCACCTTCTGTTTCAGCTTGTCGAGGACCACCATCATCTGCTCTGCGAGAAGTTGGTTCGAGCCATTTGTTCTAATACGTGCTTCTGATGCGATCTGCCGTACTCCCTTCATGATCCTGTTGGACGGTATTTCTGTATTGAGGTAAGTATGTAAGGTGCCAATTCTTTTTCTTATAATCCTAATTTTCTTTTCCAGCCTCATTTTCCATGGTGGTATCATTTCTTGACGGCGAGTTGGTTGGGCCCCGCTTATGCTTATTTTGAGATCTTCGCATACTGTGATTGCTCCAGCGTATACGCAGTCGACCACCTCTCTCAGTGTGGCGGTTACATCGATGTATCTCTCCATTATCCTGTTGATTTTTTGGACACACTCTAGCATTTCTTTGGATTGCTTCATTCTTGGGATGTTTGCCCTTTTACTCGGAGAAAGTCCTGAGTATTTCTGGAGGTTTCGGTAATAATTACGTTCTAGCCTGGATGGTTGTACGCTCATTCGGATATGTGATCTGGTTTCCATTCGTGTTTCTTCATCAGGCTCTGCATTTATAGGGGCACCACGCGGGATATAACTTTGAGCAATGGTGTCAAGTTCAGTGGTGGAGAACTTTTCCCTTTCAAGAAGCCACCTGACTCTATTTGCCAGAAGGTTGGCGTACGATGGTCTCTGCGGGTTGGTGTCATTCCATAATTCTGTAAGTAGCTCTCTGTATGTCTTTCCTGTTCTTGGTTGCATTTCCTTCGCTATAAAATGAACGCGCATTATAAGGATGTTGTCCTCCTCCGTCCATCGCGTTCTCGCATCTCGCCTATTTGAAACTCCCGTGGGACGAGATCCTCTCTCGTCCAAACTTGAGCTTCCTTCCATATTCCGTGAAACGAGATCCTGGCTTACGGTGCCATCTCGGGGGGCTGCGCCGCTTGCACCACAGCTGACCCCATCGGGCTCTGCCTCCAGACGGTTCCGAAGAGGACCAGCCCGCTGTCCCCTACCGCCCTGATTCTGGCTTCTAGTGATAGGAGCGATATATTCTGCAGAGCCTCAGGATGCTGACCTGAGGCTCTGGATGACTCGGGTATGCGGGGTCGTCACGCCCCGATAGCTAATGCTACCCTGCATTATATATATATATATATATATATATATATTTATATATATATTTATTTATATGATATGAAACTTTTACAATATATAATTTTCAATATATGTTGTAGAAGTAGAAGATATAATTCTGAATGCAAAGTTTTTTTTAATCACTTCTATCTAATATCGACTCGTATTTCAATTTATTTTGTGAATTATGAATTAATTTCATGTAGAGTCAAAGATGTACAAGAAATTTCTTCTTTATGTATTTTTCTTTAAATTGTGGTGATTTTTGTTCTTATCATGAGACACTGTTTGGGAATAATAACATGAATTATGTTTTTCTGTGTTATGTGTAAACGTGAGCTATGTTAATTTTTACAAGCCATTTCTCCGATACATTAAACAGGTTTGAGTTGATTCCTTTGCGAGTTTAAACTTTCTGGTAAATTGAAAATTTTTTTTGTGATTTATTTTAATCTGAATTTAGTACATATCTGACGAAGCAAGTACTATGCCGAAAAAAAATATATTTGTCATATATTGAAATTCTGGTTCAACTATTTCTTTATTATTTGCTTTATTTTGAGAATTTTATATAATTTTAGAACAATAGATTTTGCATATGTATGTCTATGAAGATATCTATATAGGTTATGTTAATATATTTCTTATACTTTTTATGTCCTAAAGCGGCAAAAAGTTATTTTGAATATTGAAAAATGTTTTTTTATACATTATATATTGTGATATTATTTTGATATTTCAGTATATAATTTTCAATATGTATTGAAGAAGTTCCCGAATATAATTCTGCATTTTTAAATTATTTTCGTAATGAATACAATATTGAATTTCAAGCATTAGAATTAAGAAAATTTTTAAATTCAATACAACTGGATGAATTTTGATGAACACTGTAACTGAAACTCAACTCATAATGTAGATAAAATTCAAGCAAAATTTTTAGAATAGTTTTACGTTCATATAACCTAAAACAAAATAAAATGAGTAAATATTATGAATAAATTCAACATTTGAATTGAACATTAAGTAAGAACACACAAATGGATATGGATGCTAGATAGAAATGAATATTTTTTTTGAGATAACAGCTAATTGCTGAAATTGTTGAGTCTAAAAATGAAGGAAAATTTTTGTGGAATAAAATCAGGAGATAATTAAAGAGGATCAGTGAATATGATACTCACTATATAGGTACAGACATTTATCTTGTACAGTTTCCCAAATAAAATTCAATAATAATGTTTTGATTAGAATTAAGATAAGTTAAGTTGCGTAGAAAATAGAATTAGATTATTTTGGACACACTATCCATATCAAATTACTTTTGATTTGGATAGGCATCTCGGTTGAGTTCACTTTTATGATGAATCAGTTCAATTGTTTCGCATTTATTTACATTGAAAATTTTCTTTTATTTTTATTGATATTTTCCAAACTAAAAATCTGAGTGACCTGAATTTTGGCAATTTGAAGGATAATGATTACGCACGTGATCCTGAAAAATTTCACGATGATTATAGGATTAGAAGAGACGAAAAATATATATCCAACGACGTTAAAATAAAAAAATTTAATGAAGAATGAAACCAAATGTATGAAAAGATGTGAATTCAATACTTTTCCAATTTCCTTTGACAATTCATTAGATTTTTTGTGAATTTGTGTATAATATTTGTGAATTAAATGAAGCATAGAGAGCCGTTCAACCGTAAGTATTTGTTTCATATCAGTGAAATTCATTTAGCTATGAGAGTACGAGTAGGAAGTTGGTAAAGCTTTTGAACTCAAGTTTGTATACATTTCCCTATTTTTTTTCACTAGGAAATTTCACAAAAACTTTTTTCTCAAAAATACTAGCCCAGGTACTATGAAATTAGAAACAGAAATTAACAGCTGTCGCAAGTGATTTAAGCTTAACTACTCATTAAAGAATCATTGAAAACAGTAACTTATTATTTATTTACGGAAGTAAAGGATATTTAACATTTCAGCATGAAATGAATGCTATTAACACTGACAATCTAAGGAAACAGTTCTTGATATGTGAACTTCAAAGTTAATTTATTGGCAATATCGGTGAACTTTTCAGCCAGAGCATCCTCCAATATTGGTTTGATCTCTTTCAAGAAAACTTCTGTGTTTTCTCCGATGACTTCATCTGTCGCCTTAGCAATTATAGGATCTTCTTTGAAGAGGTTCTCTAGTCGTATGGAAGATTTTCCAAATGACAATTTAACATGCATTTTGTCGAATTTCAGGTAATCCTTCCCATCTATTTTGGTAATGTGTCCTTTCATGATGCAGTCGAAGGTGTAATCAGCTGCAAGAAAAAGATTATGAATATCATAATATTTAAAGAATATTATTCAATATCTCATACTCGTACATTTAAACCTTTGAAGATTTGTGTCAGAAAGCATGATGTTCGCGCAATCTGATAATATTAAACGATGATGTTTCTACTGATTCGATTTTATTCCACTTTAGTGAAGATCTCATGAAAACTTTTTATTTTCTATGAATTTTATCTGAAAAATGACGAAGAAATTATATTTTGACCACAGGATCTAAAGGATGAGTGTCGATGGTTCAGTGGTTAGAAGAAACCGAGAGGCCCCGGGTTCAAATTCCGTTTAGGTAGGAAAAAAATTATCTAGTTCGATGGGTTTCGGCCACCATTTCACTGTAAGTTTAAAAATTAACAGTGGTGGGATCTAAAGTGGCGAAAGGATGCAGTAACAAACCCTTACTTGAACACAACTGAACTCGTACAAGCTGACAAAGCTTCTGAGGGATATTCAGAGAAGATATAGGAGTATCAGGATAATATATCATAATAATTGATATAAAATGAATTATTTTATGTTGTGATCAGAAAAGAGTAATTGAAACTTTTTGTTAAAATTAATTTGAATGATGCCAGGTAAAAGAAAGGTCTTTCAAACTTTCAATTTTCATTTGAAATAATAAAATATACTTAAAATTTTCGTATACAAGATACTAAAATATATGTTCACGATAGCTGAAAGTAGATGAAACAGGAATCAACAACAATGTTGTTTTGTTTCTCTAAATAGAGTGGTCAATTTTGTAAGGCAATTTTGTATTGCACACTACATATCTTCATGTCTATGTCTAAAACTATTTTTTTTTCTACATCTTCTGGCTCTCTAGTGAGGAGACATTGTTTTTTTCTCTTAGCTTACTTATTAATGTACTACTCACTGAAATTTCCTGATATTGGTCCTACTCCTTTATACTTAAGAAGAAGAATATGCATATCGATGTCGTAGTCTCCTTCGAAATAGACCTGTGGAACTGTGGCTTTGAAAGCAAATTTCTTCTTAGCCAAATTTGGTCTGAAATGAATTTTTTGTAATAAAAAGATTTATATATATATATATCTGATATAAAAATAATATTCCGTCAAATATTTTCTCTGAAGCTCATCCACCATTTGTGAATTCATCGAATTGTTATTCAAAATATGAGCACTAAAGTTAAAATCGAAATGATAAATTACAAACTAAGCTTCTTTTATTATAGAATATTCTCCTAGGTTCCACTGTTAACTGGAATATTTATAAGTGCAAATTTGGGTGAAATGGATTATTTTGATTAGTTGTACTCTATCTTAAGTGAATTATCTTTTAATATTCTCTCTTAATACTGCTGGATATATATATCAAATTGGTAAAGCAAAATATAGTTTGTATATAGTTCTGAATAGGTAGCAAAAATTTAAAGTTTTTCCAAACCTCTAGTATACTTGTCTTCGAATGAATACGTTATTCAGTTTATCATCTATGAACTCAGATACTGAATTGTTTCAGCCGTTACTATTTGGTAGTTGATCATAATTAAAACAAATTTTAGGAATTACTATGTTTTACTACCAAAAAAAAAATATATATATATATATATATATATATATATATATATATATATATATATTACACATTTTCTTGTGACTCGAGTTTCGGGAAATGAACTATCCCATCATCAGACAACTGAAGACCTAACAGTGTTACAGTTGTATTTAAACAAAAGTGATAAATATTTTGAATATTTCAACAGATTCTCGGTAACACCTAATAGTGGTACAGAGGTTTACAATCGGGTTAAAAAAGAGGGGCCTTCTAACAGATATCGGAATGTCGGCAATCGACAAAGAAGGTTGTTAAACAGATGGTACCCATTTAAATATCTCAATTCATTAACGGTTTTTTACACGTTCCGATTGTAAACCTCTGTCCACTAATAGGTGTTACCGAGAATCTGTTGAAATATTCAAAATATTTATCACTTTTGTTTGAATACCACTGTAGAACTGCTAGTTCTTCAGTTGTCTGATGATGGGATAGTTCATTTCCCGAAACTCGAGTCACAAGAAAATGTGTAATATATATTTTTTGGTAGTAAAACATAGTAATTTCTACAATTTGTTTTAATTTATGAACTCTTTACATCTCCAAAATTGGACCTTATCAAGAATTCAATTTTGAAGAATACTTCTTGCAGTTGATAAGATTGTTGATCTTTTTTTTGATTTTACCTGAAGCACTAGAAAATGTTGATGAAAACATTGATTAAGAATTTAATTACTGCCATGCAGCAAATGATAAACCATTCCAATATCTCAATACACACTGTATCAAATTAGAAAGATCTGTACAGTTTATGAGGTAAATTTAAAATTTGTAAAATTTAATAATGTAGGAATAGAAACATGTGTTCCATGAATGAATTATTTTTAAATAATTTCTACTGAGCATCGGTTAACCCAATCCAATGAACAATATTCTCCTTTAACATTTCCAAAAATTAGGTTTTTTAATACGAGTTATTACTTTTGAAGTCATTCTATAATTAACTGAGGGTTATGAAGGTTAGTAAACAAATGACAAATCAGTAACATAACTTTGGGAAATACGATTAAAAAAAATCTCATGGACATGATAACTAACTATTTTCATAAAATTCATTTCAAATATTGGAATTGAAATATATCGAATTTTCGAAGACTTGTTCGAGAGAATAGAAGCAATATCCATTTGGATAACGATCTGTGAAATTCTGATAAAATACAAGAATTCCGTCGGCAAACCTAAACTGGCTTTAGTTTTGTGTCATACTTACTTTAGTTCCAAGATCGTGAACTCAGATGGGCCCCAAACTTTCAGGTTAGTAATATTTGCATCGAGTTTTGCTCCACTGGGACCGCTTCTTAATTTAACCTCATCCAGGAAGAGGGGCTCTAAGGGAGGAACATCTAGTTCTGGAATTCCATTTTTCAGGTAAGGTCTGAGTTCATTTACGGAATTTATGATACATGCTGGCAAGTTTGGTTCAGTAGACTTACAGACTTTAATATAGTCGGCTAAAAAAAGAAAACAGTAATTGTTTCGTTCCCAAGTCGTAGAAAGCTCACACTGACAGCGCCAGTGTTAAAGGTACAGAAATGGGGTTTTCCGAGGGGATTAAATATTTGGCGGTCATTGCAGATGATGGCCAAATCTATAGCGGTGCTGTGGATAGGCCACAAACAGTTTGGCAAGACTTGAGGTCTGAGACCTAAAATGATCCATTTGACATAAACTATGGTTGTAAGACCTTTCATTATGTATGGCGCTCTAGTCCAGTGGACCAAATTAGGGAAAAGACAAGCTTTTAGAGGCTGTAAAAGCTTTGAACACTTTCTTGCCTAGGCATCATAGGAGCTGCGTGTACTACTCAATTGAGGTTTTATTGAATATCATCATGTTGCATATATGTGTGAAAAAAGGTCTAGAATGGAACATAGAGAGCCTAGAAGGGGGCATATGAAGATGAAATTCTTTCGTTCCTAGACATTATACACCAGTTGAGTATAACCTTGATGCAGTCTGTGAAAAATTGTCATATCCAAGAAGGCATGGAAAGGTGAGTTCAAATTCTCATCTTGTAGACTCATGGGTCACTAAGGAAACAAGGAGTAGGTTTAGGCATATATGATCCTAAGTATATAGCAAATCATTGCCTCTGGGAAAGCCTATAGTAATGCTTCAAACTGAAATTCTGGCTACAAAGACATATGACCATGTATGTCTGTCCAGGAAGAGCAAAGGAAGTAGAATTTGCATTGACTCTGCTATTCAAATGGTACTGAAGCAACTGATGGCCGTTCAGTGAGAGACAAGGGCCATCTGGAACTGTAAGAAATGCCTCGTATCACTAGCGAAAAGCAACAAACTGATCCTAGTTGAGGTACCAGCTTGCCTTTGAGAGAAATGAGAAAACCAAATCTCTTGCTGTTGGATGTTACTCACCCTGATTATGACTGAAATTGATGAATGGGAACAGACAGATAAGAATTTTTATAGGTCAACAACAAGCCAAGTAGCCTTATCGCTATCAAATAACTGTTGTTTACTGGGATTCCCAATGGTCACTAGTATGTCAATATACGTGAGAAATAATGTTTTTATCCTGAAATTGTCATTCTATGAAACCTTAATTGTCGAAAAATGAATGATATTTTTCAGTCAGATTAAAAAGCGAGGCCATTGATGAAGAAGAGGGTATTATGGCTGTAACTAACCAAAACTCTCAAAATGAACTATCATAGAATAATTCTTTTCATCATTTCTCTTTTCCCAAAGCTTCATCAGGGAAATCCCACTAATTAAAGAATAAATTTTTGTTTTGGAATACTACTTTTGAAATGACTCATTATCTTGTTCAAACAACATTTTTACTATGCTACGATCACGTGTTTGAAGCGATTTTTCTCTTTATTACGCTACGTACCCAGCTGACTTGGAGTCCTCGAAATACATCGTCTTAGCTGATCCACTTAAGACCTGAGGTAACTTCCCGAACTTCAACTCTGAGAACCCAAGACAATTTCGAGTTCATTTCAATAAATTGAGTACCCATTTCTGGATGGCTAAGCCGTTGTAATACTATATTCCAATATAAAATCTGTCAATGTTTGCGTGTCATTTCTGTTTCATTTCTGCAAGCAAGCCTTAAGAGCTGCCATAATATATCGATTCATTGGGTTCCACCAAAAAAGGTAATCGAAGGATGGTACATCCTGTACAATATGACGTCGGCATAATTCAGAAGATTTTCTAGGAAGTATATTGTCATGGATACCACAGTTCAGTCCATTTAAAAGTATATGTAAACAAAGCGGTATCAAGAAATCTATGCTTTGTGCATTTTGAATACTTGTTAAATGGTCGATTGGATATATCAACACTTAACAGTATCTAATTAGCATGCTGAGGATAGACAATAGATGTAGTGAAGGCTAATTGTGTTTAGTATTACCAATGAATGTACAGATGCGAGATTATTTTCTTCACAAGAAAAAATTTAACAAAATTTGAAATGGATGTATTTATGAATATATCGGATTTTATAATGTAGAAAACACGAAAACTAATTTCACATATTCTCATATTATAGTCCATCTAGAAAGTATCCGGAATTTATTTATTTTTTCATAATTTTAATATATTTCTTTTTTGTGACATTCTGAGACAAAATTAATGTATAAAATAGGTTGTGCAGATTGTCGTCTATGGCCAAAGTTTCATGGCAACATTATTTATCAAATATTGTTTCAACTAGAAAAAAAAAACAGGTAGAATATTTGTATAGCAAAGATTTTCGAAACGTTCAAAAACTAGTGCTATTGAGTGAACTGGGAAAAAGTGCTGTATATGAGACAATTGAGGGGATAAAATCTGGCATGGATATGAGGCATAGACCAGTTTCAGGAACACCGCGCAAGATTTGGAAATCAACGAAATATAAAAGCATGTCCAGAAACCCTCCATATGTCACTAAAAAGACAAGGCTACATATCAAGGAAACCAAAAAATCTCCATAATGACACCTTTACAAATGGTGCGAAGGATAGAATTTAGTCAAAGTTTTCAAGAATGTGTTATAATTTTCTAATTAAAGTATTAACAATATGTACTAAATAATTACAATTGAGCTTTGTTTTTTCCGGATACTTTCTAGACAGACTATATATCCCCCTACCGATATTTAATAACACGCCTTTCTGAAAAATTGAAAAAGCAGAATTATTTGTTTTGTGATCCAAAGGTCAAATAAAGGCAATTTTTGGAAATTTCAGGACTGCGGTACTGAAGAAACGAAAAAATTTATTAAAATGAAAGATACATATTTAAAAGGCTCCATCCTTCTCCCTTCCATCTGCATTGTTACATATTGGCAAGAAGGAGTCAAAAAAGTTAATTCTCCTACTAAGTCTTCATTATATTATGTATCAGTTTTCGTGTCATTATTTCACATTGATATATTAAATTTGAACTTTCGAAAATATTCGAAAGTCCCCGGCACTTTCCGTTCGAAAGTTACAGTGTTTACGGACGAATTGGCCGTTGATAGATTTTTTTGGCCTCAGATTCTTCCTCAGTGAGGCCTAGTGATCTGAGGCTATTTTCGGCTTAGAATTCGATAATAATAGACATTTTGGCAAAACGATGCCAAGCTATTCCCTAGAACAAGAGCGTAGAAACGTATGTAGAAGACGAATACGTCGTTCTGTTCAGTCCCATTAATAATTAACAAGTGATGTGAGATCTGGTGATCTTACTGGACAATTCAGTGCTGCTATGACCAATACCAAACCGATCATTCTTTGTGCAAATATTTGTTATCCTTACTAATGATGTACTTCTGATAATCAATTCACATTACGGAGTTCACAGAAACTCTCTTTTTTAGTCGTTGTTATTCACTTGTAGGTGAATTTAAGTGCAGTGGTCTCATATCGTAATTCTTCATATGCAACAATTTTTCTGAATGTAATCAAATTAATATCTCAAACTTTAGTTTGGAGTTATTTTCAAATGTTGCTTTGGAATTTTTATTTGACCAAACTAAGATGATATTTACGACTATATGAAACTACAGCACAGGAAAACGATGGATTACCAATAAGTTCGTGCGGTTCTTTGTGGAAAATTGAAGCTTCATTGTGTAAATCTAGTTATACGTTCAAAGTATTGTCTGTCGCTAGTCACTACTTTTGTTAATCTTTCTGGCAACTTACGCAGAAAAGGTAGACTGATTCATGTGAGTATTGAACAAAAAATTCTATGACGAAAAATGCACTCTGAAAACTTGAAAATATGGCGCGTTTGAAATTATCATTCATAATATTCTGTAATAAGATTTGACAGTTTTTTGTGCAGAGACTGTAGAAATATCATAGGGGATGATTAATTAAAATATTTCTGCTACATCCTTCCAAATCCAAAAATTATTATTTAGGAATTACAAAGCAGAAGAAAAATTTTAGATAGAATATAGATTCAAAAATTGCATCTTTTACTTACGTAATTTGGCCGAAACCAGAATCACAGAACAAGTAAACAATAGACACCTGAGCAACATTTTAACAGACCACTGAATGAAGTCGTCAGGTATTTGTCATTGTTTCTGGAGTTGGGACCTACTTTATAATCTGGTCTGAAAAAGACCTTGGTCCAACGCCATGATATGAAGATCGATTAAGTATCGTACTTATTCATATATTAATTCTTCTTCATAGTCACTTCCCCATTCAAAATTAACCTTAAAGTCTTTTTTGCCGAAATATTTCGTGGAAATTAAAACTGTGAAAAAAATTGTTGTTTTCATTAATTGCCTGTAGCATGCGAATCCTGTATTAAGATATAACTAATCACTTGAACAAACCAAATTTACAGTCCATTTAAATGTTTGATGTGTTTCGGGAAGCATGAAATTAGAGGAAGAATCTGAAGAAGCTGAGTCATGATTTTATTTCATGGTGTTCTGGAAAATTTTCAAAAGATAAAAACAAGTAGGTGACATTTCCGGAATTTTTCTCTTCAGTTTTATATTTAAATTAATTTATTTCCTTCTTGATTGTTTCGTTCTCTACTTCACGGAAATTCATGGTAAATGATTTGAAGTAACGATTGTTTGGGGTTCAATCTCAAGAATGGTAATTTCGATTTTGTGTTTCAAGGCATTTATCTTTTCCGGATGGACAACTTCGAGGTGAAAATGAGCTTCATCTCTAAAGATGATTCTTCTGGGAAAATGCGATCATTAGCGACGTGGAAACGTATCTGATCATCACAAGGATTCAATTCTTGCACTAGTTGAACTTTGTAAGCCGTCATAGCGATGTCTTCATGCAAAATTCTCCACAGAGAATTGCGAGAAATCTTCAGTTCTTGAGCACGATGATGGTTTAATGTTGATGAATGTTCGGCCACATTCTAGGCTACACCAGCAATGTTTTCAGGTGTCCTCAGCGAACGAGCACGTAAACGGACTATTTTATCAAATAACGATCCAGTTTTGTGAACAAATTGATGCACAAATTGCCGCGAGGGCATTTCATTTCTATTGAATTTTCCATGTGAATTTCTAACAGTTTGGATTGAAGATTCATCACTTTGGAAATTAATTTTTAATATTTTCCAGTTTTTTCAAGTGTGAATCGAACCGTTTCATTAATATCGAATATTCAACTAACTTTCTGTTAAAACACGAATGGCAGAAGTATTGCCAGACTCAAAAAAAAAAACTTCTTCAAAATGCAAACTCTAGATGGCACACTCTTTATATGTCTACGAATATCGAATCATAGTTTTTCTAAGACATTCTGATTAGGTAGATATTCAACAGAATAATTCAGCTTTTATATTCACAATTTAATATTATTCTCTATCAAGAATGCACTCTTTCAATTTATGTTATTTCAAACTTACTGTTCGAAATAATTTTTTTTGAACAATAGAACTTATAAAAATTCTAATATTTTTATTTTGAAATATTACGAACTGAAATACAAACTTCACCCCTTATTAAACGTTTTTAGGTCATCAGGGTGAGAATTCTGAAAAGTCCTCTCTTAGATTCATGAGAAATTCGCTCCTTGTTCCTTTTTAGTCTGTTTCTCTTTTGGAAGTGTTATGATGTGATTAATCATCTTGCTATCTGATTTTTCTTCATAAGTAAATCTAAATACCTCTTTTCAGTCTAATTGATAATTTAGGAATTTCCTTCTTATATCGATAAATATCGGGTGTTTTTTTTAGAGTGAGAGAACTTTAAACTGAAATAAAACACATTTAAATCAAGATTGAAGCCAAACTTTTTTTTTATTTGAAATATAATTTTATGACATTTATGTTTTGAAAATAATACCCGGCATATGTCCACCACAACTAGCTCTGAGAAACCTCATTCGACCAGACCAATTTTGAACCACTTTTTCAAGTAATTCAGGCCTTATTTCATCAATAACATGAGTTATGTTGGGTTCCGGAGCGTCTATTGTTTCTGGCTTATTAGCATAAACCAATGACTTGACATAACCCCCAAAGAAAATAATCCAGTGGAGTTATGTCGCATGATCTTGGAGGTCAATTATTTGGACCATTTCTCGAAATAATGTTCTCGCCAAATTTTTCTTTCAATAAATCAATTGTTACGGTAGCAGCATGAAGTGTACCACCATATTGTTGGAACCAAAACATTTCTGGGTCGATACCATTCAAATTTTGAAATAAATAATCATTGATCATCCATCTGTAACGAGCACCATTCACTGTAACATTAGCTCCAGCATCGTTTTTAAAGAAATATGATGCCTCCAGCGTGTAAAGCACACCATACAGTGCATTTTGCAGGATGCATTGGAACCTGCAGAACTTCTTGAGGATTGTTTTCACTCCATATATGGCAATTTTGCTTGTTTACATAGCCGTCCAACCAGAAATGAACTTCATCGCTAAACACAATTTTACGATAAAACAGTGGATCAACTTCGAGCTGTTCTAGGGCCCAATCAGTAAACAAACGACACTTATTATGGCCAAGTGGCTTTAGTTCTTGAACTAGTTGGATCTTGTATGGATGTAGACCAAGATCTTTACGCAAAATTTTCCATGTGGTGGATGTACAGAGTCCAACTTGTTTTGAACGTCGACGAATAGACAAATCTGGATCATCATTAACACTTCTACTCACTGCAGCGATATTTTCTTCTGTACATACAGTTCTTTGTCTTGTTGTTGTTGCATCGAGTAGAGAAAATATTGTCTGAAATCTATCGATAGTTCGATGAATAAACTGCTCTGATGGACGATTATAAAAACCATAAATTTCACGAAGTGCTATATAGGTTCGGCAAATAGAACACTCATTTTTAAAACAAATTCCACAATTTGTAAACGTTGTTGCGGCGTGAGTCTTTTCATGATAATTTGTAAATGCTTACTGAACGAAGTGTCAAAACAACATAGCTTCTACCTTCTGTCAAATCACAGTTATCCCAGTAGAAAGTTCTATCACTCTCAAAAAACACCCGATATTTATGACAGCTGGAGATCCCAGTGATATTAAAATTATCTCATTCACAAACGATTTGAATTCGATAAAAAAACTTGTCGATTCAGATGCAAAATTTGAATTCTTCATCTCATGGAAGAAATAATAAATAATAATAAATATGTGAGTGCCGTTTAAAAGGACATAGTGTAACTTCTCAGTGGTAGTTGACTTAGGACATTACGTGCGTTCAGATATTTCTATTTCAATCTTATCATTGTGTGAATCCTTTATTCCCACGATTTCATTTCCTGAATCTATATAAAACTACGCATCGGAACAACGATAAGTCATTCACTATTCATTGATTCAGTATTTTAGACATTGCTATTTTATGAATAACATAATACAAAGAACTGTGTAATTATCATTTCAAAATTAATTGTTAACATGGTTAATTAAACACCCGAATTAAATTGAAGGTCAAAAATGATTGGCATAAAATTTTTCTTATGTTCAATGTGTGGTTATGAAAAGGATACATAAAATCTTACACAAAGCTACTGCATTACTTTGCTGTTCTGTTACGTATTTTGAATTAGGATCAAACTCCGGCAAAAAAAGATTAATGATTTCAAATTATGACACTTGTGTTCGAGTAATAATCATCCGAAAGGAAAAACCTATTTTTTCTTATTCATATGAGTCATATTTATCACTCTCAAGACCTCCAGAACAACATTTCCAAGTAGGGTACTATTCGAATATTTATTTCACTTAACTAAGCATTAAGTGTTAGAAAGATCACCGAGTATTGTTTTTGAACTCTTGGCCGATAAAAAATTTTGTTTTGGTTATAACATAAAGCTGAATAGAATATTATGGTAGAATGAACGTATTCAATTACGAAAATGAGAAAAAAAGTTTTAACACGTTTTCTTGTATCATTTATACAACCAATATCTGATGTGCATTGAATTGTCAGAATTTTGGAACCGTATATATCGACTTTATTCAGTTTTACATCTACTAAACGTACCTTACATTGAAGAAAAAGATTAAAAATATTGACTTAAAATACTAATTAAATTCTATTTTTTCCTTTTATGAAGCGTCATATCTTCTCTCTTCAAAAACCAGCAGCGAATTTCTATTGTCCTAATATCTTGGTGGAATCTTTGACCTTACTCGTCACTGACAGCTCCAAAATTGTCAGGAAAAAATGACAGATGTCAATGGAGAAAATGAATTTTTAATGACATTCGGGCACCAAGCGATTTGTAGGCTTCTAATGTTCGTTAACTAACTGTTGATAGTTTGTATCCATATTGTTGCCCAAAATTCCTCCTACAACACTAATAAATCAGTTCCATGTTCTGAGTACCCACCTGGTAAGCTTCTCTGTAAAATTAACGTTGTCCTGTAATTTTTTGATTTGTGGTCCAATAAAAATGCTTTTCCTTAATTTGGCATCAATTAACTTGGAAAATACTTGTTTGAGGTATTTGAATACATCACCATCTTCCCAAGTTTGATGTGAATAGGAGGCAGAAGGACATTTTTTGGGTCTACAAGAGGTCAAAACTAAAAATTCTGATATTCCAGTTGAAATACACTTCTTCTCGGCCAAATTTTTGTTATGTAATGCTGATTTACTGCACGACTGTCCCATAGACAAAGAAAACAGCAATATTTTGTAAATACTCCCTGAAGTCCCACTAAATTTCTCAAATGGCACTTATCTGCCATTTATACGTGTTGTAGTTTATTTTATCCAAAAGATTGCGCATATTTTCATATCTTTCTTTCATCGTCACTGAATGGACAGTTGTATTTGGACGAATCTATGAATAAACTCCACTCAGAGGGGGAATGCTCAATATCAAGTTCCTGCATTAAACCATCAATGTCAGTACACGCACACAACGAATTTTCCATAAAGTAGAATGCAGAAAACGGACCATTTATTTTTCTGAAATTCGTAATTTTCGTTGCCTATAAGTTCCATTCCTTAAGACGGGAACCAAGAAGTTCTGACGGTAGCTTTGATAACCCCAAATCACATACTAAATCATTTAACTCACTTTGAACAATTCGCCTTGAGGGCATTTGATTTCTATTCAATTTTCCACATTAATTTCTAACAAGTAAAATACTTTTGTTAAATGTATTTCAGTTCATATTTAAAATAATAATAACAAATTATTTATACCACACTTTGATGTTTGAAATATGTAGTAAATAAGTGTTTAACATGAAAGCAGAATGTACTGGAATTCTGAACAAATAAGAAAAATACATGCTGCTTCAGTACATTTTAAATCTGAATTAATCAATGTCACTTGAATGTTTTTTCAGTTATTATACTATATATGTATTTTCGCAATATTGAGATAATGTTCGTGAGCATATCTTTCCGTCTTGACATTTAACATATGTAATAAATAATTAATTGGTAAATCAGTAAAAAATAAACAAAACAGACCTAAATTCAGTGAAGAAAAACATAAAATAAAATTGAGCCCATATTCTTCAACTGAAGAATGAAGGGATTCTTCGTTAAGGAATATAGAGGAATATATTGTTTGCTAGTTTAAATATATATGCAAGCTGACCTCTATTGAAATCCAAAACTCATTAACAGCCTGTCATCATAGCTCATATAATTCATTTGAAAAATATTTACTATTTTCAATGCCTTGCGGTTAACATAATGTTGATTCATTTAAGTGCTTACAATTATAGAGGATCCAATATTGTTAGTTTATTACTTTCTTCTGATTAGACGTAATATTTATTAGTAACTATAAAATGTATTTCCTACTTAAAACAGAAATATAATCCAAATTTGAATATCAAAACAGATTTAATCTGTTAGATATTGAATTGTATCAGTCCTTACTTGGTGAAAATCCATATTAAATAATTTGAAATAAGGTTATTCTGATTTTCACAAATTTTTATTGTTAAACTCACAACAATTGTTTCGCTATCACAGTAGCATCATCAGGTAAGATCACATTTTGAATAACTGAGGTTGTTTCCGAAATCCGTGGCTATTTATATTACAGTAACTACAATAAATTTTTATTAGGCACTAAAACCCAAAAAAGGGTCCCTGCAAATTCCAGCTTATCTGAATATATTTAACAGAGGTGAGCTATTTAAATCTATTTGTTCGTTAAGTAATAATCAAAAATTATCAGCATTTAATTGTATGATCCATAGATTAGTTAATATTCCCATGAATCGAGAAAATTATATTTCAGAACTTAACATAATTAAACAAATAGCTTTTAATAATGAATATGATCCAAAGTTGATAGACAAATTATTGATGAAGAAAAATAATAAAATAGCTTTAAATATGGTGTTTCCTAATATAAAAGAAAATTTTAAATACATTTCCTTAAATTACACTAAAGGTATTTCTGAGAAAATTGCTACATACCTCAAAAATAAATATAATTTGAGAACTTCATTCAAAACCAATTTAAACTTGAGTAAATTTATCAAAAATAATAAAGACTACACACATAAGGATGATAAATCTGGGGTTTATAAGTTAACCTGCGGTGATTGCCCTAAAATTTACATAGGTCAAACTGGAAGAACGTTCCGTCAAAGGATGTGTGAACATTTGAAGAGTTTCCTCAACAATAAAAGCAATTCCACATATTCCAACCATTTGTTAGAAACAGGACATAATTTCAACCATAACTTTGAAATTCTACATATAGAAAGCAAAAGTTATGCCTTAAATCTGTTAGAATCCCTAGAGATAAATAAACATAATAAAATTGGAATATTACTTAACGAACAAATAGATTTAAATAGCTCACCTCTGTTAAATATATTCAGATAAGCTGGAATTTGCAGGGACCCTTTTTTGGGTTTTAGTGCCTAATAAAAATTTATTGTAGTTACTGTAATATAAATAGCCACGGATTTCGGAAACAACCTCAGTTATTCAAAATGTGATCTTACCTGATGATGCTACTGTGATAGCGAAACAATTGTTGTGAGTTTAACAATAAAAATTTGTGAAAATCAGAATAACCTTATTTCAAATTATTTAATCTGTTAGGCTCATATAATGTTAATTTAAAAAAAAAAATTATACGAATTTTTTTAAAATTAAATTAATGTCTGATAAGCACAGCTTATATTAAATAGACGTATAAAATCAAAATTCAAATAATATCAAATGGACTAAATAACCCTACAAATATAAATTGTCAATTAAAATTAATGAATAAATATTTGAAGGAGACAAAATTTTGTTTCCGATCTTACCTTTATGAAAACTAATTCCCTTTCAAAAATGCAAAACATAATTCAAGGATTTTTCAGAAAATTAATTAATTTGAAATATTTGGTATATTTAAATAAGTTACTTCAAAAATTTCAAAAAAATGTATTATATCTTCAAAAAAACAATTCCGAAAAGGTCTTCATCGATCCTACTTCACATTTAAAAAACAAAATTAATCAACAACCAATATAACTCATCTGAAAAATCCCTGTTTTGAAACACACAAACTTTAAAATCCAAGACATTATTAATTTTAATTGACAATTTACATTTGTTGGGTTATTTATTCCATTTGATATTGTATATTGAGTTTTGATTTTATACTTTAAAATAAATAGAGGTTTATACTTGATAGAAGGTTTATAAATTTATTTGAATATTTTAATATTAGACTTCTACATATCAATTTCAAAAAATTATATTTTGTAATTATAACTTCAGGAATTTAATTAAATTAATGTCATATAAGTACCACTTACATCAAACGACATATAAAATAAATATTCATTATAAGACACCCAAATTATATAACAAAATCCAATAAATAAAAATTGTTAACCAAAATCCTATAAATTGAATATTTTGAGTAAACAAAATTTTGTTTCTGCTCATCAATCTTATGAAAACAGATTTCTCTCAAAAATGTTTAACATAATCTTAAGAATTTCATCATAAGACTATCTTACTTAGAATATTCAATAAAATTGGATATGTAACTAAGTTACGCGGCAAAAGCTTTTAAAACTTGAACGGGATACACTGCCACACCCACCATATTCTCCAGATCTGGCGCCCTCGCATTATTATTTGTTCCGTCATTGCAAATTTTCTTAGACGGTAAAACCTTCATTTCAAATGAAGTCAAAAATCACTTGGATCAGTTTTTGGCCAAAAAATAACAAAAATTTTATGAGTGTGGAATCATGCTACTACCAAAAATATGACAAACGGTGTTGGACCAGAATAGCCAATATATAATTCAATAAAATATTTATTCATTATACGAAAATTGTCTTCCGTTTTCCTCCAAAAAAACGAAAACATTTCCCGAACAACCAAATAGATTATACCCTTCTGATCTTACGAAACACAAAGCCTTGTCAGTGTTCTTTCTTTTGTATCGGTCGGGCAGCATTTCACAAGCGGTTTGGCGATTCTTGCCGTCTCTCATTGAGTTCATGCGGAATCCATTTTTTCAACTGATGGCTGGCTAGCACCATCAATCTATAGAAAAATCCGGTGTCACACTACACCTGGTAATTTAAATTTAGTGATACAAAGTAATTTCTTGAATTAATTACTTTTTGCGCATCAAATGCATCATATTATCATCATATTATCGAAATAAATATGTGTGTGCTAAACCACACTTAAAATGAACTTCTTACTAGAAATGTCTTCCATTGATCATCAATAACAAATCTCTCATTGTTTACTAAGATATTTTCAATTATACAGAAAAATATAGCAAGTATATAAAATTTTCATTCAATGGTAGTATTAAGACAACATGAATTCTGCGTCTCATGGTACATTAATTTCACTTCCGCTCTGTCACAAAGACATGTTCTTCAATGCAAAATATCAAATTCTTTCTGGATTTCATGATCAGAGCATTAGTGGAAATTTCAAATTTTCTTAAATGTGCGTATGTTTATTTGTTGAAGTATCGTTCTAATTTTACTCACAAAAGAACATTGTACAGATTTGATCCATCTAAAATTCGGCATTTAGTAGTAGAAAAATAACACTATAACTTTTGGAAAACTTGTGAGGATCATATAATTGAAAGATTTAAAAAATATATTTTATAAGCATCTTTGGCATTGAAATGTAGAATAACGAGAAGAAAGCTAATGCAAAAATTCGTGATAATCATAGGTGATAGGAAGAAGCGCAAAAAAGCTATGGACTTCACGTCAGTTGGTTTTACAATTTGCGAACATTGGAACTGAACATTTCTTTCTTATTGGAATTTCTAACAAATTTATGTTGGAAATTCAATTTTTTTCCTCTAGGATATTTAAAACGAAACTTTAGAAAGTAATACATACATACCGAACAAAAATTTTTCACAGCAATATTCTCTAAAATGTATGATTTTCTTAAAAACCTATATCGATATCAAAGTGTTTTTTAAGTTTTATGCTTCAATCCAATACAATGGCAAGAATAATAATCTTCAATGTAATAAACGTGAATAATCCCTTTTTATAATGCCAAACATTTAATCCTCTGTTTACAATATTACAGAAAAATATTCCAGCACACTAACTTCTAACAGGTATTGTTAGACCTCGACGGTTGTTTATAAATATTCAAATGAACAACAAATTTCAACAGTCAGCATAAAACTGCATAATATTTGTTTTCACTACGTCATCGTTGTTATTAATCCTTGGAGATCAAGAGGCTGTAGATCCACTAGGACAGTTATCGAATAAGGAATACTGGGGATTTCAACATGACGTTAGGACAGGAACTGGTTTAGTTCGTGAAGCAAAAACGAAATATTAGCTCAATGAATAACTTATTTGACTTATTGTTAAGCAAATTACTCAGTAAAAAAACTAATATATTACTCGTGAAGCGTGACCAAATGAAATGAAGGATGTGTCAGAAAAGACCTTCGTTGACGTGACTCATACAAACGAGTTTGAATTCAATCTTCTTTTAATTCACTTATTGGTAAGTTTTTCACGAAAGGTTTAGCTAAATTATCTTCTTGTGTAAAACACTTTTGGTTTTCTCTTTACTTTTCTGTGTCCACTTACCTGAAAGCAGTCTAAATATCTGTATTTTTCGAATTTTTAGCTGAAGGTGGCCTCGAATATATACACTGGATTAAAGAATAAAAAATGCATGCTCAGAATTAATTCTGTCCATCTCTCTACAATGAAATATATTTTCTTCATGTCATTGAGATGAAAAAATTTCTGAGTCACAATATTAATGTAATCATTAATCAGTAGAGATTCACCAGAATTTGCTAATTTTATATTCACTCATTTAAATGATTACGTGAACAGGTGGCTTATGAAATATTCTGCACACAATATTTTCTTGGCTTTTTGCGACAAGTTTTGGGATTATAATTAGCTAGAATATGGAAAAACCGCCCATCTATCCACACGAAAATAGTTTTATCTTGAACGCATAATGTAGATATCATTTTAGAATATCAATACACATTTCCGTCTTCTCCATAGGATCTGTAACATCTGTAACATGTGACCAGGTTTGTTGTGTTCTTCAAAGTGAACAATTGCATTAATAGAATTCTCGAAGACTATAAGGATGAAATCATATTATCATTATTTGTGGATATCATTATTCACATTAAAAATTTTCTTTTATTTTTCCCAGCGTTCCTTAACTACAAATCAAATCGATCTGAATTTTAGTATTTAAAAGTAGAACTCATATTCTTGAGTATCGTATGATCAGAAGTTTAAAAAAAATTGTTGGCGGAGTAGCGTTGAGCGATACCTTGAACTATCGAACGAAAAAAGCTTGAGACTTGAAACCTACAGAGTACGTTCGGATTTATTCGTATTTCGAATTTCCTCTTATTTTTTTCAATATTTAATCGAATTAATCCTTACTTGATAGGAATTCATTTCAATGAACTAAAATAAAATAGATTGTTTCCACAATTTAATATCTCGAAAGAATTTGGACATAATTGCAACAATAACTATAAAATTATCCATCAGAAAATAAAAGTATCAGAATCACGCTTTTGATATTTAATAAAACAATTGTTTCACTAGCATCTTCAGGTAGGTTTACATATTGAATTCAAAATGTGAAAATGTTCAGAATCCTGTGTTTCGGTCTTTGGACCATCTTCGAAGGGGTACAAAAAGGAATTAAATTTAAAATTGAAACAGAATCTTTTATTACGCTTAGGACATCTGTGTATTTTTATGGCGCATGGACAGACTGGCCGATGTTAATAAGGGTAAATTGAGGGACTAACTGGAGATTCTTTCAAAAAAGCCACTGAGAAAAGGAGAATTTAACAAATTCCTAAATACTATTCAGCAACACCTCTATATTGGATGCTGTTATTTCCATGCGCCGTAAAAATATACAGATGTGTAATAAAAGAACCTTTTTCAATTTTGAGTTTAGTTCCTTTTTGTACTCCTTTTAAGATGGTCGAAAGACCTAAACAGGTCTCAGGATTCTGAATAAATTGTGAAATAGTGTGTGAATCATTTTGAATAAAATTTATTATTGTCATGACATTTTAAAAACTTAAGACTAAGGCTACACTAAGCTTAAAAAAGCATGTAAAAGTTAAACTTCGAATCGTGTAAACTTTGACACTAGAATAAAGGAGCACCGACGCTCTTTTCTCAATAATAAGTTGGATTCTACGTATGCGAAACATCTACTAAAAGAGAAACATGATTTTGATGAGCGTTTCAAGAATTTACATAAGAAGTTAAGGGTCTGAAACTGAACCTGTTAGAAAGTTTAGAAATAACCCGATTTAGAAATTCGGAGAATTTATTGAATGAACAATCTGAGTTATGTCATTCACCTTTATTGAAACTACTCATTTACGAATTTACCAAAAGTAATAAAAAAAAATTTTACCACCCTCATCAAACAGAAACCATTTAAATACAGTTCACTACCAAATTTCGGACTCGTTATCTATAAAGCATTTGCAAAAGTTACTATTTAAACGAAGATATATATATATATATATATATATATATATATATATATATATATTTATATATATTTATATATTTTCATTTTCAAAATTATTTTTTGATAGTGCTATAATAAGATCTCATGAAAAAATATTGTTATTTTTCACGAATACATGATGTTCTATCAGGTTCCTAAGAATAAATCATATTATGTATATAAAATAATAAGAAGAGGTTTTTTACTTGACAGAAGGATTATTCAAAAAAATTTTAAATATCATACAGATTTATTCTGTTAACCTCCTACAATCAAGTAAGAAACCTCTTTATATTATTTTATTATATATATAATAATTATATATTTTGGTTTACACTTATAGCACATTATCAATTGGTTTTAAGGCCATAAAATACCTTGTATAGTTCCTGTGGCTAACATAGAATACGTAGGATATTGAAAAGCTCACTTCCTTCTAGTGTTTGTTCAGATATCTGCACTCAGTTGGTTAAGTAATATATTCTGTTAATTATTTTTATTTTTTAAATGAGAATTAGGGCTGATAAGTTTCCGTTGGATTAATTTTCTTTGCTTTTTGAATATGTTCTGTATGTTTCAGGAATTTTTTTGAAGGAATTTATTTTGAGCAAGTTGTTTTTCAAGAAGTTCTTGAGTTTATGTTCTGAATTTTTGGAAAGGGTTTTGGTTTTAAAACAAGAAACGATACAAAATATTGTCTCCTTCAAGTATTTATTTTGTAGATTTAATTGATAATTTATATTTATTTGAATTCTTTCATTGACTTTGCTAAGGTGTGATAAGTGTTTAATTCAATATGTCTACTAAATTAGCACAGTGTTCTCAGACATTTATTTTATTTGATTCTGAAAGTTTCTGAATAAAAATTTTTTGAACTTAAAATTTGTAGTAGGTTAATAGAATAAATCTGTATGATATTCAAAATTCTTTTATGTATATAGTTATTCTTTATATTGACACAAGATGTTTATAATTCGACAGCATAATTTTCGATAGGGATAACTGTGATTTGACAGAAGGTAGAAGCCATGTTGTTTTGACATTTCTGTTCTGTAAGCATTGACCAATCATCATGGAAAGACTCACGCCGCAACAACGTTTACAAATTGTTGAAATATATTTTCGAAATCAGTGTTCTATTTGCCAAACTTATAGAGCACTTCGTGAAATGTATGGTTAACATAATCGTCCATCAGACCAGCTTATTCGTCGAATTATCGATAGATTTCGGACAACATTTTCTCTACTCGATGCAACAACAACAACAAGACAAAGAACTATACGTACAGAAGAAAATATCGCTGCTGTAAGTCATAGTGTTAATGATGATCCAGATTTGTATATTCGTCGACGTTCAAAACAAGTTGGACTCTGTGCATCCACCACATGAAAAATTTTGCGTAAAGATCCAACTGGTTCAAGAACTAAAGCCACTTGACCATAATAAGCGTCGTTTATTTGCTTATTGGGACCTAGAACATCTTGAAGTTGATCCACTTTTTCATCGTAAAATTGTGTTTAGTGATAAAGCTCATTTCTGGTGGAACGGCTATATGAACAAGCAAAATTGCCGTATATACAGTGAAAACAATCCTCAAGAAGTTCTTCAGGTTCCATTGCATCCGGAAAAATGCACTGTATGTTGTGCTTTACACGCTGGAGGCATCATAGGTCCATATTTCTTTAAAAACGATGCTGGAGCTAATGTTATAGTGAATGGTGCTCGTTACAAATCGATGATCAATGATTATTTGTTTCAAAATTTGAATGGTATCGACCCAGAAGTGTTTTGGTTCCAACAAGATGGCACCACACCTCATGCTGCTACCGTAAAAATTGATTTATTGAAAGAAAGATTTGGCGATATCATTATTTCGAGAAATCGTCCAATTAATTGACCTCCGACATAATTCCATTGGATTATTTTTTTTTCGGTTTTTGTCAAGTCATTGGTTTATGCTGATAAACCAGAAACAATAGACGCTTTGGAAGCCAACATAACTCGTGTTATTGATGAAATAAGGCCTGAATTACTCGAAAAAGTGATCCAAAATTGATCTGGTCGAATGCGGTTCCTCAGAGCTGGTCGTGTTGAACATATGCCGGAAATTATTTTCAAAACATATATAAAATAAAATAAGAAGGAATGGTTTTTTACTTGATAGAAGGATTATTACAAATATGAAAATCAAAACAGATTTAATCTGTTGTCTTCTACAATTTTAATTTCAAAAAATTCTTTGAAGAGACTTTAAGAATTAAATTAATGTCTTTATGCATGCCTGGAACGAAACAAAAAATGTTTGCTTATTTATATTTTAATTTTAATTGACAGTTTGTATTCGTTGGTTTTTCTTAATTCCGTTTGATATTGTATGATGAATTTTGACGTCTATTAAATATGAGCAGTGCTTATAAAGACATTAATTTAATTCTTAAAGTCTCTTCAAAGAATTTTTTGAAATTAAAATTGTAGAAGACAACAGATTAAATCTGATTTGATTTTCATATTTAAAACATATATTGTTATAAAATTATCTCCCAAATAAAAAAAAAATTGGCTACAATCTTAATTTAAATGTGTTTTATTTCCATTTAAATTTCTATCACCCGATAGAAAGTAAAAGCTAAGCCTTAAACCTGTTAGTCACTAGAGATAAATAAATATGACAAAATTGGAATAGTACTCAAAGAAGAATTAGACTCACCCCTGTTGAACATTTTCAGATAAACTGAAAATTACAAAGATCTCCTTTTATGGGTTTAGTGGTCACTAAAAATTTTTGTACATAATCTTATATAAATAGAAATCGATTTCAAAAACAAATTTAGTTACTCAAAAATGTAAGATACATCCTATCTAAAGATCCAACTGCTTCAAGAACTAAAGTCACTTGACCATAATAAGCGTCGTTTGTTTGCTGATTGGGCCCTAGAACAGCTTGAAGTTGATCCACTGTTTTATCGTAAAATTGTGTTTAGCGATGAATTTCATTTCTGGTTGGACGGCTATGTAAACAAGCAAAATTGCCGTATATGGAGTGAAAACAATCCTCAAGAAGTTCTGCAGGTTCCATTGCATCCTGCAAAATGCACTGTATGGTGTGCTTTACACGCTGGAGGCATCATCGGTCCATATTTCTTTAAAAACGATGCTGGAGCTAATGTTACAGTGAATGGTGCTCATTACAGATCGATGATCAATGATTATTTGTTTCAAAATTTGAATGGTATCGACCCAGAAGTGTTTTGGTTCCAACAAGATGGTGCTACACCTCATGCTGCTACCATAACAATTGATTTATTGAAAGAAAGATTTGGCGATAACATTATTTTGAGAAATGGTCCAATTAATTGGCCTCCAAGATCATACGACATAAATCCACTGGATTATTTTCTTTGGGGTTATGTCAAGTCATTGGTTTATGCTGATAAACCAGAAAGAATAGACTCTTTGCAAGCCATCATAACTCGTGTTATTGATGGAATAAGGCCTGAATTACTCGAAAAAGTTGTCCAAAATTGGTCTAGTTGATTGCGGTTCCTCAGAGCCAGTCGTGGTGAAGATATGCCGGAAATTATTCTTAAAACATAAATGTCAAAAAAATTATCTTTCAAATAAAAAAAAAATTGGCTTCAATCTTAATTTAAGTGTGTTTTATTTCAATATAAAGTTCTATCATTTTAATAAAACCGAAATTTCAACACGTAACACCACCTTTTCGAACTCACAATTAATTCTACACCTACTGGATAAATAAATGTACAGGCAATTCATTACCTTCTTCATTCCCTTCGTTGTGAGAGTTTCACCTTTGATACTAAGAGTGATTCCTTTAATTATGTGACTGTAAGGTCACCACTGTTGTCAAATGCAAATACGTTCATGGAAAGGAGTTTGGAGAACTTCCCATTCGAAGCACCGCTTAATTATAGTTATAATGTGACGTAAATGAAAATAACAAACTAACTTTATAAAAGAAACGTCTGCACTATCTGATTATTTCTGTTCTTGGTGTAGAACAGCCGATTTGTTGACGTTGTGCATCGAATCGAGAGATATGGTGGCTAAGCTGATATTTGTTTTAGTTTCCCTGGTGATTTACGAGAGTTCGGGCACTATACGTAAGTAATAATTGACAGTTTCGAATGGATAAATAATTGCTGGCTTCATTTTGTCAATCCATCAATTATGTTATTTTTTCGGTGTTTTAATGTGAAGTTTTTCTTGATATTTCGCACATCGATTCTCATGTTATTGATGTTGTTAACATTTATTTGACGTGTTCAATATGTAATTTTAGGTGCTAACAGAGAAATATATTCAATATATACGATAAAATTTTGAGCTGAAAATAATATAAAACTAGTTACATTTGACCGATTTCTCAAATTTAATTTATCTTAATATCTAAAATATCATACCCATTTACCTCACTACAAATTTCAATTTTAAGTTCATAAAAATTTTTTCGGAATCTTTTTAAAATTGATTTGAATAAATGTCCTAAAAACACAATTTCAATTAAGTGTAAATCCAGAATTAATACGCACAGCACCAAAAGGAATAAAAGAATACCAAGAAAATATAAATTATTAATTAAAAATATTCAATAAATACTTGAAAGATACAAAAATTTTGTTTCGTATCAATGTTTTATGAAAACCAAATCCCTTACCAAAAATGCATTCCATAACCACAAGAATTTCAAAATAACTCTCTTTGAGAAAGTCCCTTCAAAAAAATTCCAAAAGCATGCAGCAAATCTTCAAAAAGGCAAAAAGGAATCACCACATCGATAGCTCGTCAGTCCAGCTTCGTATCCAAAAAATAAAATTAATTAAAAAAAATATATCATACCCGATTAAAATCAAATGTCTTCCTATCAACAAACTTAGAATATAGTGAATTTTTAAAATCCTACGGATTTTATGTTCGTCACAGAAATTAAACAAAGATTATAAGGAATTTCTAACGACTCAGTTATATGAATAAAGGGATTTTACTTGATAGAAGGCTTATTACAATTTCTTAAATATCATACAGATTTATTCTGCTAACCTCACTACCAATTTGAATTTTAATTTCATAAATTACTTTTATTTTTTGAATACGAAATTGGACTGACGGGCTATCGATGGGTAATTCCAAATGACTTTTTTGAAGATGTGCTGCATACTTTTGGAATTTTTTTGGAGGAACTTTGTCAAAGAAAGTTATTTTTGAAGGAACTCTTGAGGTTATGTTGCACATTCTTACAAGGGACTTTGGTTGTCATAATACATTGATGCGAAAGAAAATTTTTCATCCTTCATGTTTTTATTGAATATTTTCAATTAATAATTTATATTATATTTGTATTCTTTTATTTCTTTTAGTACTGTGTAATGAGTGTTAATTCGAATTACTCACACTGTCTATTATTGATGACGAATAACCATTAAATAACAAATAGAAACTAATAACAATTATTCGCCATCAAAATGGGGAAAAAAACAGTATAGGAATGATATCGGGATATACCTTAAGTTGAAAACCGAAAAGTATTTAATTCTCTTAGCTACTATCGTAAATCAAAAACCTAGAGATATGTAGGTTATCTATGGTTCTGAAGGATATGTTGATAAACATATCCTTCAGAACTTATTAAAACAAAAAGTTTTAATAAGTCTAAACATAAATGAATAAATCACAGTCATCAGGTATACCAATTCGCATGCAGGTATCACATGCGAATTGGTAGATATATTGGACAAACAGGAATGCCCCTTAATACTAAAATAATGAAACATGGGCGATATTTCCTTAATATTAAGTTAGATTTTTATATACAGTTAATCTTATAACAGCGAAACATTATATTGATGAGCGTCTTAAGATTTTGCCTTACAGAAACTAAGGTGTGATGCTGAAATTGTTGGAAAGTACAAAACTAAACCGATCAGGAAATTCTGGGAATTTATTGGATAATCAGACTGAATGATCTAGTTCACCTTAATTGTATTTATTCTCGTAGGTATCCGGAGGTTTTTCCAAAAGTAATAAAAAGTTTGTCGTTTCCCCATCTCAAAACATTTTACATATTGTACCTTACCAAATTTCTGATCAGTTGCTTAAAAACTTTTGAAGAAGTTTCTTTGTAAGAAAACTCGTCATGTGTACAAATCTTAAAATACATATAATATGAATCAACATATATGTGTATTATTCAATTAAGTGTTATAACTCAGCGAAATCCTTTCAAATAAATACGAGCATTATAATGGTCTCCATGTTGAGTCCTTACTTTGATATTTTATTATGTTTAAGCACTTTATATTCCCTTATCTTTACATTCTTCAAAAATATTTCAACTTTAACATCCTTCTTCAGTTGTTCAGCTTAGAAGAAAAATATGAACCTTATTTGAAGATTCATGTGGCACACATCTTTACAAATCTCACAGAGCTCTATACAATTTATCAGTTATCAACAAAATTTTAGTATTTATACAAGTGATCTCAAAATATCCAGGTAATTCATATTTTTAAGATTTGAATCATTTCTAATGCATATATTTGTGATACAAAAAGATTTCCTACTTGCTAGTTTTTTTTAAAATGTCAACTTGGTGCAAATTTTTGTATTGGCTTCATTTTAATCCAATATTCTCGTCCTGTACAGTCCTACACAAAAAATTAAATGTGATATTTTCAGTATGGGCCGTATTCTTTTATATTAATTATAGATCTTTTCTCATCCAAACAATATTTCAATTTCCTTCTGGATAAGTTTCATGTTAGATCTAAAATATAATAAAAAATATATGTCCTGTGGAATAATCTGGAAGGCTCATATTAAATTAATACCCACATCTTTGCTGATACTCTGATGACACTTATACTTAACATCTTAAGTTTGATGCCTTAAAGATGCTTCTCTCCCATATCCCTCTGAAATATATAGTGACTCATATTTGTTCAACAATTTTCTCCAATATACTGATTGTACTCATTGCATATTGGAAAATAAAATATTAATTTTGCTCAAATATACAGTAGATTATCATAATTTTATTATATTTAACATATTATACTTCAGTTTCCTTAACATCAATAGATATTTTTTCAAACATTTTATGAAGGCTGATGTTGAAGAGCTATTATACACACGTTTATTCATTTGGTATTTTACTGGCAAATGAAATAAAGTATCACTGAGAATATATTTCGTAAAAATCTTCTGCTTTCAATTACGAGTAATTCAAACAAAACAACTTTCAATTACGTTGAGGTTCAAGGTGCATTATGAATTAATATACTCAATTTTACACCTTCTTGAAAATACAGTGTTGTGCATATTATGAGAGCAATTATGGAAAATTATCGACAGCAAATGAACGTAACATTTTTCTTAATTAATACTCTTGAAACATATTCATTTAATGCCTTTATAGTAGTACTAAAAAAGTTGATTGTTTTTATCCTTCATGTTCTACCATTTCTATCAAGAGTTTAATAGACCATACTTGGAATGGATGTCATATATTGTATTATATATATTCAGTTCTCACTTTGCTGCTATTAAAATCTGAAATTTATATGACAATATCCTTTAATTTTCCAGCTGATTACATCCACGTCTGCAGAAGGTCAGATCCAGAAGTAGCAAAATGCATAAGAGAATCTATTGAATTTCTGAGGCCAAAACTCAAAGAAGGCATACCGGAACTGAATGTACCAGGCATCGAACCTTTGTTCATCAGTGAAGTAGCAATTTTAAGAGGACAGAATAATAACTTCAAAGCTTTTCTCAGGAATATTAATGTGTATGGGGCTAGTAATTTTGAAATAACAAAGTTGAAGTGAGTATTAAACAATCTTTTGAATTAAATAATAAATCATTATAATTATTTAAACCTCTGTTTATGCTTTAGTCGCACGTTTTTCGCATCAAATTATGACATTATTAAAACCAGGATAATAGCAAAGCAAACAATCGTAGACTAGTTCGTGGTCACGGCAAAAATACAATGATTTCATGTTCTCATAGAACACTTAAGGAAGATAAACAGAGACATGGTACATCACAGATGAAAAAGGGTTAGACTTTTCATATGAAGATGGACAAAACATTTTCGAATAAACTTTGTGTGAAATAGCCTCACATCTTCAAGAAATCGAAAAAATAACGGGTTATCCATTTCGAGGCCCGGATGTCACAGCCCTGTTTGAATGACATATGTCAAACGGAACTGTGATCCGAAGATTCATGTGTTTAGCCGAAGGTTAGCCATTTAATAATATGGATCTGTTATGTACCGTTGAATATGTGAAAATTATGAAAGCTCTGTTCTAAAGTATTCATCCTAATCCTTCATTTTTTTGTAGTTTTCTATTTTACATTTCGTTAACATTAAGGTATATATATAAAAGAAAAATAACGGCCATGGTGTCTTAAGTTCAAATAATCAGAATTAATGTTTGAAAATTTCCACTTGATTTTGTAACATGAATAATATGTTCACTATTATATAATTGAAATTCTCTAGTCTGGAAATTCAAAACAATTCATAAGAATTTTGGAGAAACTAAAGGAAATAGATTTTTAAAATATGTAAAATCAAAATGAATAACCCGTAATATTTTTTCACCTTAACTGGCTATCCTGAGCAAGCATTATTTAGATCTCAATATTGAGAAAATGAACAAGTTTTTCCTAATGGAGTAACACAATTGATGAAATTGAGTTAATATAAGTATATTCATAATTAAAGGAATGTAAAAAAATGCTTCTTACAAAGAAACAGACTATAACTAAAGGAGAGGAAACTATGTTTTCTTAGAGCAACAGTTATCATTTTTCGTTAGGAATAGCTCTTTTCGACAAGATATTATGTTTCTTGTATTTTATACTAAGTTAGCAGGTAAAATCCAACCCACGCTATTGATATTATGTTTCAGATTGAATGTTGAAAAGTATACCTACCGTGTTGGTGTAAAAATTCCTTCATTGATGATGGAAGGCGATTATGATATTGATGCTAAAATTCTAGTGGTGCCAATTAAAGGAAGTGGAAAATTCAGAGCAAATGCAAGTAAGTTAGAGAATTAGTTTATTGGCTTCTTGATCATAGTACTTGTACAAGTGTCGTCGTTAAATTGAATCAAATTTATCGATAATCGGTTTTTCCCCTTGAAAAAATGAAATAAGACACATAATATTTAAATATCCAGTATAGAATGGAGTCATGAAAAATTATAATCAAGAGTAATTCAAAAGGAAATTTTCAATCACAGCTTAACTTCGATTTCGTGTTTCGAGGCATCAATCGTTTCTGGATGGTTAGGGTAACACTTGTTTTATCGAATAACGATCCAGTTTTTACGAACAAATTGCCGGGGGAGTATTTAATTTCTATTGAATTTTTCACGTAAATATCTAACCGTTTGGATAGAAGATTCACCACTTTGGAAATAAGTTTTTGAATTTCTAGTTTTGTTCAAGCGTAAATTCATTTCGTTAATACTTCAAAATGCAAACTCAAGATGGCCCACCTTTTATGTTTCGTTCCTTGGGCATCAAAGCGCTGCACTCATAATAACATGAACTCATTACGTTTCAATATATTTCAGCAAACTGTGAAGGTCAAGCTATTCTCAAAGGGGAAGTTAATGTGGACGAAAGTGGTGTCAAACGCTTCAGATTCAGTTCTTTCTTGTTTTCCATTAATATTGAGGATTACAATATTGAACTCGACAATCTGTTCAATGGAGATCCAACTTTGAGTAAGTTTGAAATTGCGTGATGGTAATTTTTCAAATATTGTGATAATATCAATATTTTCAGTATAGTGTGAATTAATATGAACTTAGAGCATTTCTGCGTTTAATTCGGATCGTTTATTGGTTATTGAAGTTATATGTGATTTTCTACATTTTTGAGTGACGATATTTTGATTGATTTTTGGGGTTTTCTAATATTGAATATTTCACGTTGAGAAGAAATTTTGAAATATTCACACTTAGTGAGCACACCACCATTACTAAAAGGGACATTGCTAAGGAGTGTTCAGTCAGCTTGTGGGATGCTAAAAATATCAAACAACTCACCGTTATAAAGATTTTTCAGAAATTAAAAAGTTAATTCTAGAAAGACAAGCTCTAATCTTTAACCAGAATTGGAGAATACTGATTTTTGATAAAACAATTCGAGGTATCCTTCCAGATATAGTCCAGTTAAGTTAGTCCTTAAAATAGGGATAAGGTTACAAAAATTTCCATTAAGTTAGTCCTCAAATAGGTATAAGGTTACAAAAATTTCCACAGAGCTAAACATTGCTCTAATCTTTAACTAGAATTGGGGAAAACTGATTTGTGATAAAACAATTCGATGTATCCTTCCAGATATAGTCCAGTCAAGTTAGTCCTTAAAATATGGATAAGGTTACAAAAATTTCCATTGAGTTAGGCCTTAAATAGGTATAAGGTTACAAAAATTTCCACAGAGCTAAACATTGCTATGAATTTTCAGAATACTATTATAAATTAATTATGAAAAATCCCCATCGATCCTCCTCGTGCAGGAACTTCTATTGGTAGTAGAAACTAGCAAAAATAGGGTTTTTGCGTTTTCCAGCTAAACGGTGAGCTTTACAGCAAAAATAGTCCAGACAAAAATTATACATCATCCAATTCTCTACAAAACATTTCTTCGCACTTTTTTCCTGGGTGCACAACCCCCAAAGAAGTTTAAAGCCACCCCATCCGCTGAAAAAATAATGGCTACGATCTTTTGGGATTCTTGAGATATGATATATGATAGAATACACTAAAAACGGTTGTGCTTCACCACAACGTGAAGGCTGCTGTGCGGGAATGTGACTTCGAAGAAATTACTCATCCTCTGTACAGTACAGACTTGGCCCCCAGTGACTTTTCCCAAATGTGAAAAAATATCTTCGTGGAAAGCGATTTTTCTACGATGAAGAACTAAAGGTAACAATTAATACCTATTTTGAGGAGAAGCCGGAAGAATATTTTTTCAACGTTTAGAAAATCTTATTTCCCGATCTAACAAATGTATTGAAGTTTAAGGGGACCACATAGAACAAAGAATTTTTCCAAAATTTTTCTTTCATGCCTATACCGAGAATACATTGAACGCCCCTCGTATATTCTCATCTGTTACAACTTCCTAAAAGTTTACCATTTACTATATATATTTTACTGCCTATGTTCATATTAGTTCACTCATTACTGTTTTCCTGCATACAATTTGTTTTAACCTTTTTTCTTTAAAGGCCAAGCAGCTATCGACGTTCTCCATCAAAATAAGAAAGAATTTATTGTAGCTGCACTTCCATTCATTAATGCCAAAGCTTCGGAAATACTTATGGAAATTTCTAATTCCATCACAAGCACAGTGGACTATGACGAAATTTTCCCAGAATAATTTTTATATATGTTGAGCCTTCTGTTTTGATTATCTGGTTTTTAATAGATTTTTGATATTGTTTTTTGTTCTAGTTATTTCTAACCCACCTTTATGTGTATATTAGTATGGAGAGTTATCATAGATGAAAACGCTTGAATAAATTGAATCTAAAATGTTGATGCTTATGGGTCTCAAGTAATGAATGTTGAATATTCTTCAGGGTAATTTGAAGAAGTTGCAAGTCCTGTCATTCATGGACTAGGGAAATTCCAGCTATCTTTTTATAAAATCCTTCGATATAAATTTCGAGTCTGAATGTTCTGGACACTTAATTCATCTGAGAGAGTTTCAGGTTCAGAATTCTGAAACAAATTCAAATTGAATTCAGTCATTCAGAAGACTGAAACTAGATACTTGAAATTCAACATTCAATTCAAATTGAAACAATAACAAAATGTCCACAGAAGATATTCTCAAAATACTGTTTCTGGAAACAATAATATTTTTTCACAACATAACAATTTTCACATTAAGTGTCCAGTGATATTTGTTTAAGTGCGCGATATAATAATGACAAATCAGCCAACCAAATCTAAAACCTAACTAGGCAAATTGAATAGCGCTAAGGAAAAAATGGCGAACAAGATAAAATTTATTATCATTCAGAATGAAAGTTTATTTGTATTTGTAAATATTCAGTATTTTGCTACCTCATTAGCTAATTCTAAACTAACAAAAATGCATAATACAAATCATCTAACAGCAATTTAGTTCTATCAATATCATCCTCACAGAGGGAACAGTTGTCTGCAGGTGAATGGTTCAACAACACTGTTTCCAACTTCCATAAATTTCTTTGCTAAACCTTTCTCCAGAATAGGCATAAGCTCTTTCAGAAACATTTGTAAATTCTTATTCACAACGTCACTGATGAAAGAAACTGAAATACAATACACTTTTATTGGTATGTAAATCATTCGACAAATTCATCTGGAAATATGTAAAAATTCTTGTTCATCTGATAATACGACTGCAATACGTCTTGATTCTAGCCCAAAATTTTACTTACATAAATTCTTATCACCATTGAATAGATTTTTCAGAAGAACTTTACCTCCACCGACTTCAATTTTAAGGTCTACTCTGCTGAATCTCACATGTCGCTCACCATTTATTTCATATTTTTCCATTTGAAGAACGGTCCTCGATTTACAGTCGGCTACAAAGAGTAATTTTCTTATATAGACGGTTTTGTTATTTTGAAGAAATATATTCAAGAGGTTTTACAATAGGATTGAAATGTTTTAATTTTTTTTTGTATCACGAAATATCACAATTAAAGTCTTTTTATTATTTTAATTCATCAATGATTTATCTATCAGTGTAGTATCATAGTGATTATCAATAGCTATTTGTTTAATGATGCTGAGTTCAGAAATATAATTTTCTGGATTCATGGGGATGTTAACTAATCTGTTATGTGGATCGTACAATAAAATGCTGATAGTTTTTGCTTAATATATGTTTTAATTTGTTGTACGATTCACTGATCAGTTAACATCCTCATAAATCGATAAAATTGTATTTCTGAACTCAACATCATTAAACAAATAACTATTAATAATGACTATCCTACATTGATATATAAATTGTTGATGAATAAAAACTATAAAATAGCTTCAAATATGGTATATCCCAATAAAAAAAATTAAATATATTTCCTCAAAATATTAAAGGTATTTCTGAGAAAAATCTCAAAAATAAATATGATTTGAGAACTTCATTCAAAACTTATTCAAACCTGAGTAAATTCCTTTAAAATGGTAAAGACCTTACGCATAAGAATTATTATAAATCGGGAGTTTTTAAGTTAACCTACAATAATTGCCGAAAAGTTTACATAGAACAGACTGGAAGAACTTTCCGATATACAATATATAAACATTTGAAGAATTTCTTCAATAACAAAAGCAATTCCACAAATTCAAACCATTTGTTAAAAACAGGAAATTACATTCAACCATAATTTTACATATAGAAAGTAAAAGTTATGCCTTAAACCTGTTAGTCACTAGAGATAAATAAATATTACAAAATTGGAATAGTATCGGGTGGTTTTTTAGAGTGATAGAACTTTAAATTGAAATAAAACACATTTAAATTAAGATTGTAGCTAATTTTTTTTTTATTTGAAAGATAATTATATGACATTTATGTTTTAAAAATAATTTCCGGAATATGTCCACCACGACTAGCTCTGAGGAACCGCATTCGACCAGACCAATTTTGGACCACTTTTCCGAATGATCCAGGCCTTATTTCTGCAATATCACGAGTTATGTTGGCTTCCAAAGCGTCTATTGTTTCTCGTTTATCAGCATAAACCAATGACTTGACATAACTCCAAAGAAAATTATCCAGTGGATTTATGTCGCATGATCTTGGAGGCCAATTAATTGGATCGTTGCTCGAAATAATGTTATCGCCAAATCTTTCTTTCAATAAATTAATTGTTACGGAGCAGCATGAGGTGTAGCACCATCTTGTTGGAAGCAAGACACTTCTGGGTCGATACCATTCAAATTTTGAAACAAATAATCATTGATCATCGATCTATAACGAGCACTAGTCACTGTAACATTAGCTCCAGTATCGTTTTATAAAGAAATATGGACCGATGATGCCTCCAGTGTGTAAAGCACACCAGACAGTGCATTTTTCAGGATGCAATGGAACCTGCAGAACTTCTTGAGGATTGTTTTCACTCCATATATGGCAATTTTGCTTGTTTACATAGCCGTTCAACCAGAAATGAGCTTCATCACTAAACACAATTTTACGATAAGAAAGTGGATCAACTTCAAGCTGTTCTAGGGCCCAATAAGCCAACAAACGACGCTTATTATGGTCAAGTGGCTTCAGTTCTTGAACCAGTTGGATCTTGTATGGGTGTAGACCAAGATCTTTGCGCAAAATTTTCCATGTTTTGGATGCACAGAGTCCAACTTGTTGTGAACGTCTACTAATAGACAAATTTGGATCATCATTAACACTATGGCTTACAGCAGCGATATTTTCTTCTGTACGTACAGTTCTTTATCTTGTTGTTGTTGCATCGAGTAAAGAAAATGTTGTCCGAAATCTATCGATAGTTCGCCGAATAAGCTGATCTGATGGACGATTATGTAAACCACAAATTTCACGAAGTGCTCTATAAGTTTGGCGAATAGAGCACTGATTTTGAAAATATATTTCAACAATTTGTAAACGTTGTTGCGGCGTGAGTCTTTCCATGATAATTTGTTAATGCTTACTGAACAGAAATGTCAAAACAACATGACTTCTACCTTCTGTCAAATCATAGTAATCTCTATCGAAAGTTCTATTACTCTGAAAAAAGCACCGGATACTTAATGAAGAATTTTACTCACCCCTGTTAAACATATTCAGATAAACTGAAAATTTTAAAGACCTCCTTTTATAGTCACTAAAAATTTTCGTACATAATCTAATATAAATAGAAACCAATTTCAAGAACAAATTTAGTTATTCAAAAATGTACTACCTTCATAAAAATTCTACTGTGGTAGCCAAACAAGTGTTGTATTATAATAACAATGAAAACTTGTGAAAATCAGAATAACCTCATTCAATATTATTTAATATGGATTTTCATTAAGTGAAGACTGATTCGATTAAACAAATAAATCTTTCTCAAACAACAATTTAGAAAATTTTAAGGAAATATTTGGGTTTACATCCTTACAAAATTCAATAATATTAAATAAGGTAGGTGGCATCTTATATTTTGAATAATGAGTTGAGAATTATTTTAACCATGGGGATTCTTTATCAGTGAGTCCAACCTTGTGGTTGGTTACAATTTTCGGCTTAGAATTAGAAAATAACAGACATTTGGGCAAAACTAACTACCCCAGTCTACATGCCATTCTATACTTACTGATGTTTCCTTCGATATCACCTTTTCCTTTTATGGGTACCATTAAGACTTTTCCGTTAACGATATAGTGGGCATTAATTTTCAACTTTGGTATATCTATATTCAGTTCCATCGACTGGTTATCCCAGTCAACACTGAAAAGACTTTAGTAATTATATATGTTAGCGTTTTTTTATTGAAAGAGGTTTCGAAATTAATTATTTTCTTTCTGATATTTACAATTCATCCCTACTTTTCAACTATGTAATATGTTCCAAAATTTCCTTATTTTTTTCTAACTCTCTAACTAATCTTTTTCAATCAACCTTAGAAAATTGTATTTACCTTAACAAACCTCATTTAAATTTCGAGTTGCATATCACTGCATAGTTTAATAGTTGTTCAATATTTGGAATGTTCAATATTTATTTATCATTATATTGGATGACAGAAAAAGGTAAGCACGCGTTTATCCAATTCCAATAACTTTTTACATGTCGAGGTATCTCATCACAGACAATACGTGATTAAATTTTCAGGTTCATCTGTTGACTTTTGTGTTGGCTGCAGTTTCGTTAAATGATAAAAAAGCATTTAGTTGTCAACACTATACGGTGACATTTGAAATGCAGTCTATATATAGCTTGTCAACAAGTCATTTTGGAATTTATATCTAGAGCTAAGTGACTTAGGGAGATCGAAAAGTAGTGTTGATTAAAGCCAGTCAGTCGATCAGAGAAGTTTCCAGAAGAACCAGCAGATCTTCATGCACCCAGGTCATCGTAAGTGAGTAGTTTGAAGAGATGATAGGACGGTTTGTGTTCGAATAAAATGTTTTGGTATTTTTGAAATCGTCCACACTGAGTGCTACCTTTCATATCTGAACATGTAAATCGGATCTGATGTAGGGAGAGAATTCAGTGGGATCAGGAATCTTTAGTGATAAATTTTAACGAAGAACTCTATGTTCACCATACTCTTATTCTTTGAGTTCTACTGTATATGTATGCTCAGTGGTAGGATGTCTTACTATTATAGAAACCGAATGATCCAAGTCTGAGTCTTCCCTGGTAGTCAGACGTTTCGGCCATCATTCCAGTTAGGAACAAAAACTAACAATACCTTGCCTAAGGTGGCGTAAGGACCAGAAGCAGAATAAGATACCTCCAAAAGACATCGAATACCTCATCAGAACCGATTCCAAGCGTATTAATGAACATATAAAAAATTTTTGTATGGTCAACACACTATTGAAACAATTTTTTCAGGAAGTAGTCTAATGAAGCCTCAATTTACTGAGTAAGAGTCACTGAACATATGTACCAGAAATTATTGAAATTGGATAAGCTTGAATGGGTGTTTCCGTTTTTTTGTCACCTAGAGAAAACTGTAAAAGTAATAGATTTTATTTCCAGACCAAGGAATAAATTGAAGCAAAACTTGATATTTGATTTTCAAGATTCTTTTCACCATCTATTCAAATGCGTCTTTCTCGTGCATAAATTACTCACTTCACATATTTAACGATGTAATCACTACATCCATAAGCTGTCACATTCACTACTTCTACCTTCAACCCAGAAATATCTTCAGTGATGAGATCTTCCAAAATTAAAGGCTCCAAACATGGTATATTATATTCAGGAATTCCTATGAAATTTAAATACAGCTTAATGACCGCTTTAAATGTAATATAAATTTTACCACCTATTTACTAACATTTTCATCAAAATTATTTTCATTGATCGTAAATACAAACAAATTTGCAACATCCCAACCAATTCATGGATTTTTGTTGCGCAATATGAAAGACATCTATCAACACACTGGTTATTACCTTTCCTCAAATATGGACGCAATACTTCTATTGCTTCAATCATGCAATTATTTACATTGGGGTCGTTTTCATGGCAAACGTGCAGAAATGATGCTGTAATTTAAGAAGCATTATTACTAAAGTTCACTGAAGAAATATCGTGAAGTCAATAATTATTGAATGTGATCCTTAGTTTTGGTACTGAATATAGGATAAATAAGTTGAAAGCTCAATTAATTCTCCAGATAATTTATAAAATAATCCAAATTATTATTCTATGGTATATATAATATATAATTATAGTTTGGTTTTCCTCACTCATTATATAAATATCATTTGGTTTCAACTGAGGCCATAAAATACTTTACAAGCTTTGTGTGATTTTTGTGACGAACATAGAATACCTAGGATTTTTAAAGTTCTTTTAGTGTTTGTTCAATAAGGATACCACGAGGTAAGATATTTTTTGTGAATTAATTTAGATTTTTTAAATGTGAAGTAGGATTATGACGATCTTATTTAATTTCAAATTGTTTTTTGGGGATGTACTACATGTTTTGAGTGACTTTATGAAGTAACTTATTGAAATATTTGATCATATTAAATATTTAAGAGTTAGTTTTGGAGAAGTTCTTAAGATCATGTTTTGCATTTGAAAAAGATTTGGTTTTCATAAATTTAAAATTAGAAACAAAACTTTGACTCCTTTATTTATTTAGTAATTTTAATTGATAATTTGAATTTCGTTTTTTTTAAGTTTTTTAACAAAAATTTTTTTAAATTGAAATTTTTAGGAGGCTAACAGAATAAATCTTTTTTGATATTTAAATTTCAAATAATCCACAATATCCAAAAATTTTGATTTATAGAGAATTCATGCACTCTATTACCCTAATTTCAGTTAAATTCATTTAATATAGAATTATTAATATCAGAAATATAAAGAACTGTCACAGTATATATTCAAAATATATATTATATTAACATAACATAAAAATTAGTCAAAAAAAAATTTATTTTTCTTTATATGCCATTGTAAGCACTGAGGAAAAAAATTTACGTATACAAATTGTATACGTAAATTCACAAAAAGAAAAATTGATGTTTCTCTAGGCAAATATTGGTGTTATATTATAATAATATATATTTTCTATATATCCGAGTGTCCTGAAAGTTTTTCAGATTTGTGATATTTTTAATTCAAAATAAGAGATTTCATCAAGTATACTCAAGTTCATATTTTATATAACTCACGCAATTCTTTGCCTGCACAAAATGCTACAAAAATTATGAAAATAACAAATTCAATTAAAACGATTTTTCCTTTCATTTTGTTCATACACAACTGAACAAAATAAAAAGAGTATATACTTTTGTATATCATTTAATAGATGCTCTCAATGTATTACTGTACATAGGTACCCCATTATCTTGGAAAATGAATGCGTTTTATGATTATTTCATGAACCCATGCAGAAAGAAAATTGAAGGAAAGAACCCATAATTTCCATACTTCGATTACTGAGTAGATATTCTAATATCTTATTTATTAATATATCACATTTTATATATCTCGTTTACCTCCACTCCATAGAAGATTTTGATTATATACACACACTTTGCCTTTATTTGAATTCAAATAAAGGATAGATATAGATCGGAAGCACTTAATGAAAGTCTCTTCATATGAGCACTCAAACGTCATTTTGTTTTGTAGCAGAATAGCTATATACGAATAGCTGAAAATTTAAATAAATCATATTATCAACACATAGGATGTATATTCATATGTCCTGGCGGAACTTTTTGATTTATTAACGGAAAATCTCCAGTCTGTTCTGTAATAAAATAGCTATAGAATAAGTAATTCAGAAGAAAACTTTATATCGTGTCCTTTGCTTGATTGACATAACATTAAACCCTATTAAACCCTTAAGTTAAATGAAACATATATATATATATATATATATATATATATATATATATATGAATATATATATATATATATATATATATATATATATATATATATATATATATATATATATATATATATGTATATATGTGTTGATCTCTATTCATTATTATTTATTATATAGTAAATAGAAATCAACATTAATCATTCATAATTGTTATATTGATTTGTATTAATATTTCCTTAACAAACAAAACAAATATCGGATCCGGGAAATGCAAATTACAGTATAGAAATGCAAAAAATAGTATAGAACGATGCTGGAGCTTATTACAGTGAATGGTGCTCGTTACAGATCAATGATCAATGATCAATGATTATTTGTTTCAGAATTTGAATGGTATCGAGCCAGAAGTGTTTTGGTTCCAACAAGATGGTGCTTCACCTCATGTTGCTACCGTAACAATTGATTTATTGAAAGAAAGATTTGGCGATAACATTATTTCGAGAAATGATCCAATTAATTGGCCTCCAAGATCATACGACATAACTCCACTGGATTATTTTCTTTGGGGTTATGTCAAGTCATTGGTTTACGCTGATGAACCAGAAACAATAGGCGCTTTGGAAGCCAACATAACTCGTGTTATTGATAAAATAAGGCCTGAATTACTCGAAAAAGTGGTCCAAAATTGGTCTGGTCGAATGCGGTTCTTCAAAACTAATCGTGATGGTCATATGACGAAAATTATTTTTAAAACATAAATGTCATAAAATTATCTTTCAATTAAAATAATTCCGCCTCAATCTTGATTTAAATGTGTTTTATTTCAATTTAAAGTTCTATCACTCTAAAATAAACACCCGTTAGATCATCACTTGTTCCTGAACTTCCTCTTGAAAATATAATAAATTATGAAATCTTCATTCTAACATATATTCACATATTTATTTATTCGATTTTCAAATTCTTATTGAATCTTCTTTCAAATCATACACACATATCTCGAATCACATACAACAACAGTAAATAACAATAAATTACTTAAGAACTAATATAAGTATCAACAAATTCAATAATATTCAAGATGAAATACAAAGTATTATGCTAGGTCCATCATTCTGAAAGCCATGCATCCAGTGGTATGTTTCTGAAAAGGTTTTCAACAAAGCTTGTCATCAACTCCATCAATTTTTTCTTTAAATCCGGTTTCATTTCCTTGAGGAGCTCTTGTGCATTGGAGTTGATGAAGAGATTTAAAGCTGCCTCTGTGGATTCAAATATGGATATTCAGAAAATGTTATTGGGTAATGATTCATGCAAATATATATCATATTTAAATCGTATCTAAAAAACTCACGCCGCCCCGATTCAAATTAAAAATTAAAATATATTATATGAAAATATTTATTGTAGCAGCAAGAGTAACTTCTTCATTACTAAAATTCATGCAAAAGGTAATACAAAAAATTATAGTCCGTCTAGAAAGTATCCAGAATTTATTATTTGTCATAATTTTAATATACTTTTTTTTTGTAACATTCTAAGACAAAAGTAAGGTACAAAATAGGTTGTGTCAAGCTTGGATGCAAGAAGACCAAATAACAACCATTTCATGGTCAGCACCTACACCAGATCTTAGTCCCATTGAAAACATATGGGGACTAATAAACAATGAAGTTGAATTAGCAGCGCCACGACATAAAGATAATTCAGTCAGTTTTATAATCCTCGACTACCATCACCGAAAATTATTAAGGGGATCTAGTTTCGACGTTAAAGTGTTTACAGTTAAATGGGGGTTGTATAAGTAATCAAGATAAATATTTTGTTATAATTGTCTAATTTAAGAATTAAAAATATATACAAAATAATTACAATTGAGCTTTGTTTTTTCCGGATACTTTCTAGACGGACAATATATATTTTTTTGTTTGAAATTGAATTGTATTATTTTCGTGAGTTTCTAGGCATTGATTTGCCTTAACTCATTCTATTTGTAATATTAAGTAATAATAATAATAAAGGATTTCGGGAGAAAATGTGGAAAGAGAAAAAATATCCAAAAAATATTATGACGGACAGGAATCCAAGTGCGAAATATTGATCCAAATACAATTGAGGGGAATATGAAAATGGAGGAAGGAAATCTATCTTTCGGATAAGTCAACTGAAGCATAACTTACGTATAACTGAATTTCCATTATGAACATTATCGACACCCATTTGAATATTTTTCACACTGAAATCCATCTTCATCTGTTGCAATCTAAGGTAGCTACGTCCATTTACAGATACTGGGGCAGCCTTCAAATACACTTTGCATTTGATTCCATCTGGAAATAATAATATTTAAGTGCTACCCTCACAGTCAAAATAATACATTGTTTAATTAAATCAATCTTCACTTGATGAAAATCCATATTTAATAATATTAAATAAAATTATTCTGATTTTCACAAATGTTTATTGTTATTTAATACAACATTTGTTTCGCTATCACAGTAGCATCTTATGGTGGTAGATGCTATCTCACATTTTGAATAAATAAATTTATATTCAAGATCGGTTACCAAAAAAGGTGATCTGTAAATTCCAGCTTATCTGGATATATTTAAGGGGTGAGTTTTTTAAGTCTAATTGTTCGTGAAGTACTATTCCAATTTTGTTGTATTTATTTATCTCTAGGGACTCTAACAGGTTTAAGCCATAACTTTCGCTTTCCATATGTAAAATTTCAAAATTATGGTTCGAATATGAGGAATTACTTTTGCTATTGAGGAAACTCTTCAAATGTTCACAGTTTCTGTCGGAAAGATCTTCCGACCTTGACTTCATCAGGTGAGTATTTATTAAAATGAGTTTTAATACTCACCTGATGAAGTCATGGTATGACGAAACAATTGTCGTGGAAATCAATAAAACAGCGGAAGTTAATATTTGTTTTTCTTATATTGAAGATGAATTTCCGTCAAGTAAAGACCGAGACAATCAAAAGGATTCTTTACTGTTTAACTGCAGCAATTTCGGATAGTATCGGGTGCTTTTTAGGGTGATAGAACTTTCGATATGGACAGAAGGCAGAAGTTGTTCTGAAATTTCTGTTCAGTAAGCATTGACAAATTATCATGGAAAGACTCGCGCCGCAACAACTTTTACAAATAGTTGAAATTTATTTTCAAATTCTTGTTCTATTCGCCAAACTTATAGAGCACTTCGTGAAATTTATGGTTTACATAATCGTCCATCAGAGCAGCTTATTCGTCGAACTATCGATAGATTTCGAAAAACATTTCCTCTACTCGATGCAACAACAACAACAAGAAACAGAACTGTACGTACAGAAGAAAATATCGCTGCTGTAAGTCATAGTCTTTGTCTATTCGTCGACGTTCACAACAAGTTGGACTCTGTTTATCCACCACATGGAAAATTTTGCGTAAAGATCTTGGTTTACACCCATACAAGATCCAACTGTTTCAAGAACTAAAGCCACTTGACCATAATAAGCGTTGTTTGTTTGCTGATTGGGCCCTAGAACAGCTTGAAGTTTCAGATCCACTTTTTTATCGTAAAATTGTGTTTAGTGATGAAGCTCATTTCTGGTTGAACGGCTATGTAAACAAGCAAAATTGCCGTATATGTGTAATGAAAACAATCCTCAAGAACTTCTGCCGGTTCCATTGCATCCTGAAAAATGCACTGTATGGTGTGCTTTACATGCTGGAGGCATCATCGGTCCATATTTCTTTAAGAACGATGCTGGAGCTAATGTTACAGTGAATGGTACTCGTTACAGATCGATGATTATTTGTTTAAAAATTTGAATGGTATCGACCCAGAAATGTTTTGGTTCCAACAAGATGGTGCTACACCTCATGTTGTTACCGTAACAATTGATTTATTGAAAGAAAGATTTGGCGATAACATTATTTCGAGAAATGGTCCAATTAATTGGCCTCCAAGATCATGCTACATTACTCCACTGGATTATTTTCTTTGGAGTTAGGTCAAGTCATTGGTTTATGCTGATAAACCAGAAACTTTGGCGGCTTTGGAAGCCGCCATAACTCGCCTTATTAATGAAATAACGCCTGAATTACTGGAAAAAGTGGTCTTAAATTAGTCTGATCGAATGCGCTTCCTTAGAGCTAGTCCTGGTGGACATATGCCGGAAATTATTTTTAAAACATAAATGTCATAAAATTATCTTTCAATTAAAAAAAAATTTAGTTTCAATCTTAATTCAAATGTGTTTTATTTCAATTTAAAGTTCCATCACTCAAAAAAACATCCGATATATATTAATACCAGAAAATTTGTTAATATTATATTGCCATAGGAATAAAAGGAAACACTTCAATATAAACTGTCTAATTAAGCAAACTTGAATTCCAAAGGGATATTAAATAAGCTGAAAATTGAAAAAAACTCACCATATTCACCCCAATAATTACCGCCTCCAGAAGCTTGGACTAGAATTAAAATACCACTAGATTGATATTGTGCCTTAGCGGAAATTTTTGGTATATACATCGTGTATTGAAACTGGTAAGTATCTATGTCAGACCTGAAAATGAAATAATCAGTTTTAAACATGTATATTTGAACTCATAAAGTTAAATAATCAGAATAAATAATATCCACTTTAGGGTGTTTTCACACTTCAAGCGGTATGAATTAATTCGGTCCGTTCTCAAAAGATGGCTCTGGAAACGTTAAATTTTTAATAAGTAAGAGCTAATTGCTGCAGTTTTAGACAGATAAACATCTGCCAATAACATTCAGTTAGAATTGTAATGAATTTCATACAAAACCTTTTACGAGTACAATGTTAAAAATGTCAGACTTTTTGATAACTAGAGAACATTTGCGAGAAGTTTAAATTTTTTATTTTGATTGGAAAAAAGTACACTTGAAGTTCATGGTATGTATGCTTGTGGAAGTTTACGGTAACAAATCTGCAACTGCCAAGTCATATAGAGAATGGTTTCGTCGCTTCAAAAGTAGTGTTTTCAGCGTTGAAGATAGACCTCGCTCGGGACAGCTAAAAAAATTCGAATACGATCAATTACAGACATTCTTAGATGAAGATCCAAGACTAACGCAAGACGAGTTCGCATTTACGTTGGGGGTGACCTAATAAACAATATGTCTGTACTTTTAAAATCTGTAAGCCTGATTCAAAACTAAGGCACCTGGATTCCTTCTTGATTGAAGCCCAGGAATCTTGTGAGGGGCTGCTTCACTGGTGAAAAAAATGTTTTTCACGCCGGGAACTGACTGGTGACAGAAACTGGATCTTCTAGGACAACCTCAAGAAAACAGAATAATACTGGTCATTCCTTGCCAACACCATAGCTGGATATTCATGATTCGAAAGTTATGTTGTGTATCTGGTGGAACCAAGTGATAGAGACATGGTTTATAAAGGGTCTTTAATTAACAGCTTCCCATTGTGTTCTGTCAATTTAAGACATTATTTATTTGAAAATTATTGAAATTTTTATTTCATTATGAAGAACAATGGATACCATTACTCATGAAACAAAACATCATTTAAATGTCCACCACGAAAAACGATGGCAGGAATGAAGTCGTTGAACCCAATTTTCCATGACTCTCTCACAAGAATCAGGTCGTATGTTAGCAAGTACTCGTTCAATATTGATCTGTAAATCGTCTAAATTTGCTGGATTATTGGTGTAAACCAATGACTTAATATAACCCCAAAGATAGAAATCCAATGGAGTTAAATCGCAGGAACGAGGCGGATAATTTATCGGAACATTTCTTGAAATAATCGAATCACCGAATACACGACGCTTTAAATGATCTGTTAGTTTGAATTCTTGGATCATACTATTTTGTATGGATGTACACCAAGGTCTTTTTGTAAAATTCTCCACAAAGATGTCTGGGAGATATATAGTTCTTGTGAACGTCAACACTTTCACCTACTGCAGCAGTATTCTCTTCACTTTCTTTATCTCACTCGCAGTGTAGCATCGTGAAGTCAAAAATTTGTTTCAAACTTCTTCAATAAACGTCCAACTGTTCTTTTATTCGGACTATTATAACGACTAAAAAATGGAGTTAAAGCACGTAAAGTTTGAGTACCAGATCGCGATTTTTCATAATAAATTTGGATTATTTGTAAACACTATTGGAGTGTGTACTTTTCCATGATTAAATGGTAGACATTGACAAATACACCTGTCAATGTCACAAGTAAACAGTGGCTACCATTCGTGAGTTATGTCAATTAAAAAATGGGGCGTTTCCATTGGAAGACCCTTTAAAATCCTTATTTAGTCCTGGTTTGAGCTGCTTCACTACACTTAGACCACGATTTTTCACACAATATTGTTGTATGGAACTCATTTCTCATCTACAGTTCAAGAAATGGATCGACTTCATTCCGCTTGGCCGGCAGATGGATCTTCGATCCATCATGTTGTTTGGTGTTAATTGGTATGGCACCCAAACATCGTCTTTTTGAGACCAGCTTTTCGCAAATGGTTTAAAACTATTTTATGGTCGATCTTTAGCTCCTGGGCGATGGTATGACTACTAACATGTCGGTCAACTTTTATTATTTATATGATTTTACCTACATTTTCGACTACGGGACTGCCTGCGCGAGCCATCTACCGAAAAATAATGGATATTTTACCAACCCATTAGCAAAGTCATCTTTATTCAAATGTGCTCACACATCCTGTATAGTCTGTTCACTTTAAGAATCCTGAAGTAAAAATAAAATCGTGTCATTCCACATGAGACAGACGTTATTCACAACAGACACAATTCCAGTTCACAAAACAGGATTTAAAAATTTATGACTAACTGACTGACACACCAAAATCGAATCATCCTTCCTCGAAACTTGTTTTCTTTTCGTTAAAACTTTGTAAAGTAGGTCACATACCTTACAGCAGTAACCGTTGTGTTACTGACCCCGTAAGCCTCGATGTTTTTGAATGTCGCTCTATAACCATCAGGTCCACCTCCTAAAGCTATTCCGATTTCGTCAATGACAATCGGTTCTGGTTCAAACAATCCCAGTTCCGGAATTCCTCGTCTCATATTGGCTATAAGGTAGTTCGCTGAGTCCTGAAGGCAAACGTTGACGTTGGGATCGCTTCTGGAACATCTCTTCAAGAAATATGCACCTGAAAACGAAGGTTTCGTATCAACAATGTTCAATAAATTAGAGCGATCAACTCACATGAATGAGTAAGTCGAAAATGTTAGAAATAAATTATAAATACATCAAATCCAGAAAGTACCGGGAATTGACCACTCAAAAAGCTTCTTTGAAGGGATTGCCTTCGTGCTCTCCCGTCATCTGTCATTTAATTTGTTTATATACTGTAAGTTCGGCTCAAGTATGTTTTTCGATTTTTATAATGTGTATCATACCACGGTTAGTTAACCGGCATATTTGGCTAATTCTTCTAATGGTTGTAAACAAGAGCAAATCAATTTATCGCTTTGATTAATTACACTAGGTTCTGTGGAATGTATCTAGTGTACTGTGGAGGAAATTTTAATTGCAAAGAGCACTTTATATTTTTTTTCGACTTCATCTATCTAATAATGATAAACCATAACGATGATAATGAATTGAAGTAAAACTAGAACACTTTTACATTAGCGAGTAGTCAATTTTATGAGGGGACGGTTAAAATAGATGCAGGAAAAGTACCTAAACCGTGTTGTTTACAATATAAGACATAAAATTAAGATCAAAAATCAGTCTTCTCTTGAGTTTCGAAGTGAGTGGTTCCTTGTGTGTAGATAAGAAAGTGTTTTAAGGACAAAAATGTCGAGACAGACGCGTCGCTGTTGCAAAATCTCTCCTGACAAATTTTGTTATATTTGTGGAGAATTTATTGTCCTAATTGGAGATCAAGATGAGCAGTGGGCCCCATAGGTGGTGTGTTAATTGTAGCTTATCATTGGTGCAGTGGATGAATGGAAAGAGAAAAAGCATACCTTTTTTAGTCCCTATGGTATGTTGAGAACCAACTAATCATTTAGATGATTGGTATTTTTGTCTGACAAAGACTGAAGGGTATTCCAAAAAGGAAAAGCACAAGATCAACTATCCATATTTGCAGTCTGCAATACGACCTGTTTCTCATAATGCAGATTTACCATTGCAGATCACACCTTTAGGTCCGCAAAATGTTGTTTTGGAAGATATTGGTGACAACGCATCATTAGGCAGCTCCGAAGAACGGTGCACCGACTCTACTTTCACTCCAGGTCCAAGTTCCGATGAGTCACATTTTATTGTTCAGAATAAGTTAAATGATTTAGTACGTGATTTGGAGTTATCAAAGCAACAGTCAGAACTTCTTGAATCCCGCAATGGAACTTATTGAGCAACCAAACGAAAATTACGAATTTTAGAAAAAGAAATGTTCCGTTTTCTGTACAGTATAAAAAATTCGTTGTGTGCGTGTACTGATATTGATAGTTTAATGCAGGAACTTGATATTAAGCATTCCCCCTCTGAGTGACATTTTTTATAGATTCGTTTAAATGCAGTTTTAAAGCTGTGTTATTGCATAATGGAAATTTAAAACCCTCTATACCAGTTGCCCATTCACTGACAATGAAAGAAAGTTATGAAAAATGCACACTCTTTTGGATAAAATTAACTACAACAAGAATAAATGGCAAATATGATGGGACCTGAAAGTTATAGCAATTTTAGTGGGACTTCAGGGAGGATTCATAAAATATTGCTAGTCCCTTTGTCTATGGGACAGTAGTGCAGTAAATCAACATTACATAACAAAAATTTGGCCTGAAAGAAATGTATTTTAACCGGAATCTTAAAATGTTGTGTGAGACTTCTCGTAGACCCCAAAAAAGAGTCCTTCTGCCTCCTCTTCACATTAAACATTGGGCTGATGAAAAACTTTATGAACGCTATGAATGAAGATAGTGATGGATTCAACTATTTAAACAAGTCTTTTCCAAGTTAAGTGATGCCAAATTAAAGGAAGACATTTTTATTGGACCATAAATCAGAAAATTGCTGGACGACGTTAAATTTATAGAGAAGTTTACCAGGCAGAAACTCAGAGAATGGAACTCATTTGTAAGTGTAGTAAGGAGATTTTTGGGCAATAATATGGATGCAAACTACAACACTTAGTTAATGAAGTATTAGACGCCTACAAATTTCTTGGAGCCCCAATGTCATTAAAAATTCATTTCCTTCATTCACATCTGTAATTTTTTTCCTGAAAATTTGGGAGCTGTGAGTGACGAGCAGGGTGAAAGAATCCACCAAGATATTAGAAAGAAATTCGCTATCAAGGACGATGAGATCCAGCCATGATGGATTAATACTGCTGGTTTTTGAAGAGAGAAGATATGACCCCTCATAAGAGGAAAACATAGAACTTAATCAGTATTTTAAGTCAATATTTTTAATCTTTTGTCTTTTTCTTAAATGTAAGGTAGGTTCAATAGGTGTAAAACTAATAAAGTCGATATATACGGTTACAAAATTCTGAAATCATTTTATTCAATACACATCAGATATTGTTACATTAAATGTGGTTCTATGAATGTAACAAGAAAACCTTACGTGTCACAACTTTTTTTTTTTCATTTTTCATTTGGATATGCCCATCCTACCATAACATGCTATTCAACTTTATGTTAAAACCAAAAAAAATTTTTTTGTCGGCCACTGTTAATCCCCTAAGAACAATATGGATTACTAAGTTTATAGTAATCGCGATAATTTTGCGCGAAGACACAAGCAACAAATTTGACTATAATGAGAATAATAATTGCGATAATTTGAGCCGAAGCCACAAAGGTTCATTATTTTCAAGTGATAATGCAATATCTTGGACAGACCGTCCACAAATAAAAAGAGTGACTATCAGAATGATAACGTAATATCTTAGACCAAAAGGTGACAAGCAACAAGGGTTTATTATTATCGAAATAATAAAGCAATATCTTGGATTGAAAGATCACAAGCATACACGTATTAAAACAGACCCAATTATTTACGTTTTCTATTGTGGCTAACTTTATATCGCTCATTATTCAATGTAAATACTACTTAGTCCTGTGTTGCCAAACTACTCATATGACAATATGTTTCCATTTAAAACTGTCATTAACATTCAAGTCTAAGAGTTGAACAAAGTTAGTTATCCATTAACCAATAAAAATTATGAACATTTTTCTCCTATGTTAATATCGTGTGCGAGAAATTTTTTGTAGAAGTCCCGCGAACTAAGGAAACCAATCACAGGAGTTTATAAAATGTGTTATACGTCTGTGAAAAGTGTTATAAATAAGGCTGCTTTTGCACATAATTGGAGTTTGCGGGGCGGAATTTAGAGTAAAGTTTTGACCAAAGCTTATGGCTGAAGAAAATTTTATAATCATTTTTTCGTTAACCACACTATAATGAGTAAGTATTTTATAAAAATCAGAGGAGAATTTTCCGCTCTTTCCAATGATGTACACTGAATTTTGATTAAGATAACAGTTTAAAGTTTTTAGTGAAAAAATTGTGAAACGTTACAAAATAGGCGAATCTTGAATAACTTTATTACGAAAGATAATTGGACCATATTCTAAAGAAACTCTTGTGTTGCAAATTGCCTGTAGTATCACCTTGGGAAATTTGGCCAGAAATAACTTAGGTACCCCATATATCTACAATTCTCTTTCTCTAACGGTGATAATTTCGACGCCTATTTCTGAAAATATAACGAGTTATCGATACACATATACTTTTCATACCGTTTTCAGGTTATAGACAAATCAAATATGATTGGATGAATATAATTATTCCGGAATAAACTGAAAACGTACTTGCCAAATAAAAAAATACTGCACTATACATGCCAGTGTCACTTAATTGTGTAAGGATGGACGACAGACGTTGAAAAAGTCAACAAACTGACACCAAACCATATAGTGGGAGTAGGAAGTTGTCTTCACTTTCGATTTCATGAGAAATCTGTACCAAAATTCGACTCACATGTTTTGCATTGACAGTGTAAATCATGAATATGCAATTTGGTCTTCTTTCTGAGGAAATTATTTAACACAATACATCAATGATCTAGAAATGGTAAATGTCTAAACATCACGTTTCGTAATAGTGATAGAGATAGTTTCAAGAAAACCAAAATTGGACGCTGGAATAACTATTTTGAGAGTTGTGAGTATAGTTCAGACTCTTATCGTAAAGGTTGTTCCTTTAGAGTATAGTCCAATTATCTTCCGTTGTAAAGTTTTTCCTTATTCTACTATTTAGTAACGTTTCACAATTTTTTCACTAAAAACATAGCATAACATGAAAACTATCATCATCTTAATCAAAGTTTAGTGTACACATTGAAAAGATAAGAAAATTCTCTTTAGAATGTGTACTGGTCCATTAAAGCTAATTTTTAATTAGAAACAAAATATTTTTCATCGTTTGTGCCATTATTTCATCTATTTCTCAATAAAAATGAAGTTTTTCTCCAATGTATTGTACGTCGTTGAAAAGCTTTATAAATAAGCAACGGCTCCAAATTTGGTTTCAAATAGACGGTTGTCCAGTACTCAATAGTAAAATAGTTAGAGAATGGATGGAGAATCATTTTGAAGGAAAATGGATAGGAAGATTCGGACCGATTAGATGGCCTGCTCGAAGTCCCCACCTTACACCTATAGACTTCTTTCTTTGGGGTGTTTTGAAAGATATATAATTAATTTAGATAAAAGATATATTTTATGCTACCCCAACTCATATACCAAAAGAATACATAATTGCTACAATATACTAAGGAAAGGACGTGGGCACTTGCGGAAAGCTGTGATTTTATCCGATAACGATGTAGGCTTTGCATTAGAGAAAGTGGCAGGCATTTTCAGAATTTTTTGTGATAAGTTTTAAACTTGTAAAATACACAAATTCACATCTATCGGGTGTTTTTTTTTAGAGTGATGGAACTTTTAATTGAAACAAAACACATTTAAATTAGAATTGAAGCCAAATTTTTTTATTTGAAAGATAATTTTATGACATTTATGTTTTAAATTTAATTTCCAGCATATGATAGAACTTTCGATAAGGATAATTGTGATTTGACAGAAGGTAGAAGCCATGTTGTCTGGACATTTCTGTTGAGTATGCATTAACAAATTATCATGGAAAGACTCACGCCGTGACAACGTTTACAAATTGTTGAAATTTATTTTCAGAATCAGTGTTCTATCAGCCAAACTTATACTTCGTGAAATTTTTGGTTCACATAATCGTCTATTAGAGCAGCTTATTCGTCGAACTATCGATAGATTTCGGACAACATTTTCTCTATTCGATTCAACAACAACAACAAGACAAAGAACTGTACGTACAGAAGAGACTAGCGCTGCTGTAAGTCATAGTGTTAATTCGTCGACGTTCACAACAAGTTGGACTCTGTGCATCCACCACATGGAAAATTTTGCGTAAACATCTTGGTCTAGACCCATTAAATATCCAACTGGTTCAAGAACTAAAGCCACTTGATCTTAATGAGCGTCTTTTGTTTGCTGATTGGGCCCTAGAACAGCTAGTTCTAGTTGATCCACTTTTTTATCGTAAAATTGTGTTTAGTGATGAAGCTAATTTCTGGTTGAACGGCTATGTAAACAAGCAAATTTGCCGTATATGGAGTGAAAACAATCCTCAAGAAGTTCTGCAGGTTCCATTGCATCCTGAAAATTGCACTGTATGTTGTGCTTTACACGCTGGAGGCATCGTCGGTCCATATTTCTTTAAAAACGATGCTGGAGCTAATGTTACAGTGAATGGTGATCGTAACAGATCGATGATCAATGATTATTTGTTTCGAAATTTGAATGGTATCGACCCAGAAGTGTTTTGGTTGCAACAAGATGGTGCTACACCTCCTGCTGCTACCGTAACAATTGATTTATTGAAAGAAAGATTTGGCGATGATAGTATTTCGAGAAATGGTCCAATTAATTGGCCTCCAAGATCATGAGACATAACTACACTGGATTATTTTCTTTAGGGTTATGTCAAGTCATTGGTTTATGCTGATAAACCAGAAACAATACACCCTTTGGAAGCCAGCATAACTCGTATTATTGATGAAATAAGGCCTGAATTATTCGAAAAAGTGGTCCAAAATTGGTCTGCGGTTCCCCAGAGCTAGTCTTGCTGGACATATGCCGGAAATTATTTTTAAAACCCAAAAAGTCATCGAATTGTCTTTCCAATAAAAAAAAAATTCCTACAATCTTAATTTAATGAGTTTTATTTCAATTTGAAGTTCTGTCACTCTAATAAAAACACCCGATAGCTTCTATGAAAGTATTCCACATATTTGAAGTTTTTAAGAGAAATTGACCGTTGAAGAAGCGCCTGAAAACTTCCGACTTCACATTAGTTCTTTTCACAATTTTTTTAATGCGAATCATATCAACAAAAAATTTAGATTATCAGGATAACAATGAACTGCTCAACTGAAATTACCTGAAACAAATAGAATTCGAATAGTATCCCAACTGAAATTATGAGTGAATTACGTCATGCTCGTTTCAAATTCAACGGTAAAATGATCGTTCATTGAATAAAAGTATAATCCATGGCGAATAACGGTGTTATTCTGCGAACGCCAGTCGTCTTTGCTGTTTCACTATTATAAATACAACAGTTACTACCAAGAAAATGTTGTTATTATTGAAAAATAATTATAATATTAACGATAATAAGAAGTTGGGAAATGACACAATTATTTCAATAAAACGGTATATGTAATAAATTTTTACAGCAGTATGCTTTTTGTATTTGCTCTAAAGGACTGATATCAACTGGTTTCAATGAAAAATTAATAAATATAAAGGGATTAATAGTTAATTGAAAAAGATTCTGGGAACTAATGATAGCAATTTATAAGAGAACATGTTACTCCTTCCAGAAAATCTAGTGCGAACATTATCTGAGTTCTGATCAGTTGATTGAATAAATCTCTACTTAAGAAAATCATTTGAATAATATAATGATATTGGGAATACAAATTAATTCGATCAGTTCTCAAAACATAACTCTAAAAATATTAAATTTTGAATATTAACAGCTGACTGGCGTTGATTTAGACAGATTGGACATCTGTCGATAACAATCAGGTTGTTGCCCTTCATTTTATATAGGTCAGATAAGACGATCTATAAATATAAGGGTAGAAGAACAAAAAAAAACATTGTACAATAAAATACCATCTAGTTTTTTCGAACCATTGTATAAATAACAACCATTTTATAGAATTTGAATATCAAAACAGATTTGTAATATTCCTTCTATCAAGTAAAAAGTCTCTTTTCATTATTTTACCATTTTATAGATCTCAGTAGAACTGAGATCTTATACGTAGGTAATAAAAGCAGAAGAACCTTTTAGAAAGTTTGAAAATTTGTTTAGCACATGGCAAGAAGCTACGAATCACAAATGAACAACTTGAATTTAGTTTTCCAACATTGCTCTTATCTGTAAAAAATTAACACCGAACCAATATCTTATTATTGCACTTTTCAAAAGTATACCTGTTTTCTACCCTACTATTATAAATAGGATTTTAAGTTTTGTTCTCTTCAGTTTTGAAAATGGGCTAAAAATCCGAAACATTTATGTCAAAAGACATCAAATAAACAGTGAAACTTAAGCTAAGTTGTTTTTATTTACATTATTAATTTAAAAATGTTTCACCAAGTGATATGCGGGAAATCAATATCCCTAAGATATTTTTGAATAAATTAATTGATACGGGTTAGATAAATATAAACACCGGACTTAGGTAAAAAGGATTATTTTTCATTTTATTTTTATTATTATAAATGTATTATTATGAAAAAAATTCATATATTTTATATAGTCTCTTTTTCATCAATATATTTTTCTCAAGAAATAGGTAGTTTTTTTATGCCATTATCGAAAAATGTAATCGATCGTGTTTTCGGCCAATTCGACACAAAGATTTCCGCTCCTTGGTCGTCGAGAAAACGGCGTCCTGCCAATTCTTTTTTGACTGGACCAAATACGCGATAGTCACACGGGGACAAGTTTGGGCTACAAGGCGACTGTTTGAGTGTTTTCCAAAGAAAATCTTCAATTTTCCTGAGCCGTTGTGTGTGGTCGAGCGTTGTCATGCAGCAGAATCATACATCGGATGGATGTGCCTCGTGTTTTTCTTCGATAATCCAACTTCACCTCATCAAGGAGCTTGCTAGATTATTCAGCATTGACGCTACCAAGCTCATAAAGGAATTCAATAAGCATTACACCTTTGCTATCCCAGAAAAAGTTCTTGAACTTTTTTCGCAGACAGACGGATTTTGGCTTATCGGGGTGAGGATTTTCCAGGTTGTCTACACTCCATGCTTGCTTGTTCAGATTCTAGAGTGTAATGGCGCGCTCATGTACCAACACAGGTGGCAATGTAACTATAGTGGATAAATAGTTACTGTAATGGATAAATAACTTCTTCCCAATAACTTGAGTTGATTATGTTAATCATGAAACAATTCTTGAATTCTAGCATTTAGGATGTCCAAAATGGAATTAAAAAAACCATCGACTTTTATCTCGAATTTCTAAAAGAAAGTGGATTGATTATTGCAGGAATTTGAGGTGACGTAAAAAGGTAGATAATGATAACAAAAGAGAAATTTATAACAAGAAGAAATACATGCAATTATTTTGAGCATTAATCATCAACTTTCTTTACACGAGATTCTAAACTCTTCGATAAGTAATTATTCAACCACATCTTGACAAGAATGCGCGATAAACTAAATATTGCAGGACGAAAACGCCAATTGACAACAAAATTTTCTTTCATATAAATTATGTTAAATGTATATAACTGGCATATAAATAATAGTAAAAAAAGGATTTTTCTTAAGCAGAACATATAATCAATAATAAGCACAATTTCAATTTATGTAAGTGATCTACTTTTAAGTGAAGAAGATCTGAAAAAACAGAAGGTGGTATCTAGAATGACTATTATACATAATCTAATGTTAAATATTCACTGAGAAAACTAGAAACATTTAATAAGCTATATTTAATTAATTTCCTTCTTTATTTGCATATTGTTTGATATCATTTGATGATTGATCGGACATAAAACCTGACACCACCTGAAATTTTCAAGAAGAACTAATAAGAACAGATACGATCTTCGAACTCAGACAAGCTTTCCTACTTAAGTTTTTTTTAGTTAGAATGAAAGGTTTAAAATTTATGCATGAAATCACGAAAAAGAACGGAAGATTTTCAAAGGATATCCATGAAATATTCTCATTAATTAAACCACCGTACTGATCAACTCATTAATTTAATTGATTAAAAATTTATCGTATTTTTCAGAATATTATTCAAAAGCTCCTACAAAAATCATTATTAACATAAATAATAATAAAATTATGTTTAAGAAACACCCTTTCCATTTGAAGAAATTGAGTAAATTCAGCTATTCAAGATTACGAACCAAAAAACTCTATACAACAAATTAAAAAATATGTTTTAGAATCGTTTTTAGCAATTCATCTCATCTTCAGCAAAACTCTAAATGAATTATAAAAATAACATAAAGACTTACACACGAGAAAAATTCTGGGGTTATTTTATAATACGGATTTTTTCGTGTGTGTCTTTTTGTAATTTATACATATTATTTTGAGCTTTGCTGAAGATGAGTTGAATTACTCGAAACGCCTACAAAATATATCTGAATTAATTTTTTTTGTCAATTTGTTGTATACCTATATTTTTTCTTGTACGTGATCTAGTATAACAGTTCAATTGCCAATATGCTTGTAAATGGAGACAGTGTTCCTTAAACATTATTTCATCTTCTATGTGAATAAAAATTTTTGTAAGGGTTTTATAATTAATCCCCATAAAATTTTATAAGTTTGAATTATAGTCATGAAGAATACACTCAATATATTTATTCATTTACTGGAATATTTTCACTTTTGATTTAACTTCAACTATTGTATAATTTTTCAGATTTATGGAGTTTTTGGACATTGGAATTTTTAGGGATTATTTGTGTACATGGTAAATTGTGCGCATTTTTATAATTCATTTTGAATTTTGTTCAAAATATGTTGAGTTACTTTACATCCACAACATATCTGTATTATATTTTTTGTCAATTCGTTCTGAATTGTATTTTCTGATTTGTGATCTTTATAAAAAATTAATTTTCCGTATGTCTCGAAATATAAACAGTGCTTCTCAGACATTATTTTACAATTATTACTGTTGATAATAATTTGTGGAAGAATTATTTCCAGGAAATCCAAGGAATTTCAAACTATAACCTTTATCAAGTATATGCTCAATGAATCAAGTTTATTTATTTAATTTTAAATTGATTTAATCTTAAAGATGAAATTTGAAAAACTTAACATTAAATGTTTATCTCGTACCAGTCATCAGATTTTCAAAACAATCAGTTAAATTTAGTTTTAATCCTGATTTTATCTTCACTTGAATACTGGGAGATTGGACCGAAATTTATCGTATTTTACAAAAACCTTGTAAAAGGATTTCCATTTGAACATGGTGATAATAACGCGGAATTAAATTCCTAACTTTGCAATGTTGTATGGATTCTTCAATTTTGAGTACAAAAATTGTAGAAGAATTATTTTAGAGATATGTAATCAATATTATATTTGTCAACTTTAGAGATACTCGTATTTAGTATGAAATTTTGAATTTTTCATTTTCTGCGCTTGGATTTAGTTATATCTCTATTAGCCAAGATTATTGTGATATTGTAATTGTATGATATTGTAATAGTGCTCACAATAGTAAGATTATCAATAACTGATTGAACAATTTATTACTTTGCAATAAAAATAATAATAATAAGATAATATCCCTTTATTTCAAATAACTTCAAAATGCATAAATACATAAACTAATAATTTTGATGAAATGACTTCGCAAGATCGTAAGCTGTTCATTAATACTAAAATGATGATACTTCAGTAAGGTTATTTCGATTTTCACATATTAATTATAAATATAACCATTTTGTCGCTATCACAGCTTTTTTACATTTTGAATGAATGTTAGTTAAATTTATAATTCTAATGAATGTAGAAATTACAATACCCTTATTCAAAATATCATTTGAAATGGCTTTCCATACAGTAAAGACCGATTCAATCAAATACGAACCTGAGTTATGATGTTTCTTCATTGAAATATTTTCCAATCAGAAATTTAAATATTTACTTCTTATCATCAATTAGAAATCGTACAGGAATTAGGAATGCAATATTATATGGAAGGATTTCAGGTTCAAATCTTGGTTTGATGCTATATTTTTCCAACTTCTAATTCTCTTTACCAAAAAAAAGTAATCGACTTATTAATCTGTACGAATGATTGTAAACCCAATAAAGAGGCAACTTAGAGTGTTGAATTATGCAGGATTTTTGATATAAAATCTGTACCGCAGAAAGATTCTTCAGTACCTTCAGGTACTTTCGCAAATTGAACATCCAAAAGGAAACAGTTTTGCATCAACCGATCATTTCGCTAAAATCGAAAAACCAAGAGCATAACCTAAGACTACTCACCTTCAATTCCGCAAAAGTAAAACTGGAACACAAACAGGAAAGTAACGTATTGCATGAACCTGTACATTTCGAACACCTATTCAAAACGGCCACCGAGTTCGAAGAAGTTCTTGCACCGACTGACCTCCTATGGATTGACCGTGACTTTGAACTCCTGGAACGAGAAGGGGCACTGCTTGTTACATCTTTATGTTATATCTTCATCGAAACTCGAAGATGCTTCCCCTATCAGTTATTCTGGGCATTTCCTCCGTGATCCTGACGTAGAAGAAGCAATTAAGCGGTTTGATAATTCGCTATCTGCTTCATCAGTATCTCAGAATTGTCATAAAGTTTTCATGAATAGCATTCGAAAGTTGATTTTGAATCCTGGAAGTGATTTTCGACGGTTATTCCTAGAATCACGGAAATGAAAGGAGAATTTGAGTTAGGCGATCACAAGAAAATATTAATAAGATTATGTAAGTTATACTAGTCAAACTGAAAAATATAATCTATTAATCTCTCATGTTCTCAGAATGAGAAGATAAAAATGAAAGTGGAATGAAAGTTAAGCTAGCAGAAGTAAAGCAGGAACAGAAGATTTGAATCAAATAGACTCTCATAATTATGGAAAAAAATAAAAAGTTAATAAATGCAATCGAGTTTGCGGTTGGCTGTCGGTGAAACATGGTAATATTTTTTCTTAAAAAACACCTGACTTATATCGGGTGTTTGTTTTACAGTAATAGAACATTAAATTGAAATTAAACACATTTAAATTAAGATTGAAGCCATTTTTTTATTTGAAAGATAATTTTATGACATTTATGTTTTAAAAATAATTTCCGGCATATGTCCACCACGACTAGCTCTGAGGAACCGCATTCGTCCAGACCAATTTTGAACCACTTTCTCGAGTAATTCAGGCCTTATTTAATCAATAACACGAGTTATGTTGGCTTCCAAAGCGTCTATTGTTTCTGTTTTATCAGCATAAACCAATGACTTGACATAACCACAAAGAAAATAATCCAGTGGAGCTATGTCGCATGATGTTGGAAGCCGATTAATTGGACTCTTTCTCGAAATAATGTTATCGCCAAATTTTTCTCTCAATAAATCATTTGTTACGGTAGCAGTATGAGGTGTAGCACCACCATCTTGTTGGAACCAAGACACTTCTGGGTCGATACCATTCAAATTTTGAAACAAATAATCATTGATCATCGATCTGTAATGAGCACCATTCACTGTAACATTAGCTCCAGCATCGTTTTTAAAGAAATATGGACATATGGCATTTTTCAGGATGCAATGGAACCGGCACAACTTCTTGAGGTTTGTATTCACTCCATATGCGGCAATTTTGCTTGCTTACATAGCCGTTCAACCAGAAATGAACTTCATCAATAAACACAATCTTACGATAAAAAAGTGGATCAACTTCAAGCTGTTCTAGGGCCCAATCAGCAAACAAACGATGCTTATTATGGTCAAGTGGGTTTAGTTCTTGAACCAGTTGGATCTTGTATGGGTGTAGACCAAGATCTTTACGCAAAATTTTCCATGTGGTGGATTCGCAGAATCAAACTTGTTGTGAACGTCGATGAATAGACAAATCTAGATCATCATTAACACTATGACTTACAGCAGCGATATTTTCTTTTGTACGTACAGTTCTTTGTCTTGTTGTTGTTATTGCATCGAGTAGAGAAAATGTTGTACGAAATCTATCGATAGCTCGACGAATAAGCTGCTCTGATGGACGATTATGTAAACCATAAATTTCACGAAGTGCTCTATAAGTTTGGCGAATAGAACACCGATTTCGACAATTAGTAAACGTTGTTGCGGGTGAGTCTTTCCATGATAATTTGTCAATGCTTACTGAACAGAAATGTCAAAACAACATGGTTTTCTACCTTCTGTCAAATCACAGTTATTCCTATCGAAAGTTTTTTCACTTTGAAAAAACACCCGATATGTTTCACAATTTATTCAGAAAACTAACACATGTTTTGGTCCTTCCACAATTTTCAAAGTTATACAAATATAACGTAAACTTACGAAGGTTCTTATTCATTTCTATGTCAAATATCTGTAAATTCGTATGGGAAATATAATATAATGATGCACTGGCGAGCAAAAAAAACGGATCACTAAGACTTTACGCTATTTGTTCCAATAGGCCCACGTGTTCAAATTGATTCAATAATATTTTGCTCATCATCTATCTTTCATTAGAAAATCAACTAAATATGCGCAAAATGTAGACATAAGAGCTACATAACTTGATAAAAGAAACCATCTTCGAATAAATATTCACGATAAATTGATCATATATCAGTTGCGTTCAACATTGGTCATTGTTTTTCACTCTCTGAAAGAAACAGTTTCATAAAAAGAGTTTACCAATTGAAGCTTTTGCGAGAATAGTGGCACTTATTGAAAATGGGCTGAGCCAGAGGTCTGTTGCTAGAAGAATGAATGTTATAATATCCTATCTACCGTTCAAAGAATATTGACAGGTCATCAGGAGACAGGCAGGCTGCCACAAGACCTGGATCTAGAAGAAGATCGTTGAGAAATAACAGATTCATAGTTTCCACAAATCTTCGAAATTGTCATCTTTCTGCTGTTGAAGTTCGAAATCAATTGATGGAGGTACGTCAGGTAAACGTTAGTGAAGGAGCGAGTTCCATTCGAGGGAGGATCTGTTATGGTCTGGGGAGGTGTGTCTTTAGAGGACCACACAGAGTTCGTTTCCATAAATGGAAGTTTAACAGCAGAAAGTTACATACAGGAAATTCTTATGGGTCATGTTGTACCTTATATACCATTTCTGGGAGAGCAGGGAATTTTTATGCATGACCATGCACGCTCACATACTGCTAGACTAGTGATAGCTTACTAGAATGAGGTTGGAATTTCAAGGTTCAACTGGCCAGCACGAAGTTCTGACTTGAATCCCATCGGACATCTATGGGACCAACTGGGAAGGCGAGTCAAAACTATGGTTCCATCGCCCAATAATTTACAGGAGCTCCGTGAAGCCCTTCGTCATGAATGGGAGAAAATATTCCACAAGAGAATATTCGAAGGCTCATCACGAGCATGCAAAGTCGATTGGAAGCTGTAATCAGAGCTAGGGGGCGTCTCAAGTCATACTGATACTGAAATTTTTACAGTTACAATACTTTTTTCAATTTAGAATTTTTCAATTTTTTCAAAAAAAGCTTATTATTTTTAAAAAAGGTTTTCATTTTTCTTTCGGCAATTCTCTTTTCCCTACCATTTCAGAAACTTCATGATTCTCGCGAAAATTATAACTAAGAAAGATATTTGAACAGTAATGATCAAGTGACTCGTTTCTTCTGCTTGCCAGTAGATGTTTATTTGGATACATAAATACATTGTGCAATAATTTAAGATTAAAAATAACTTATCACAAACAATTATGAGTTCCCCACGAAAACCGAAGTTGTGCGTGGATATTCATAAAAATATTAAATATGGAAGAATTTAAAATTAAAAAAATGTGTTTGGATCACATTTTAATTCAACAATAAAATAATTTGAATAGATTGCGCGTCCAATAAGTGCACATGTAGCTGAAGTATTTTTTTGCTATTTGAAAAGAGATGAATCACTGAGAACATCAATGTTAAGTTAGTAAAATACATTGATTTCTGTGCTAGATACGAGAGGCATTCAATATATTCTCGGTATAGGCATAAAATAAAACTCAGAAAATTTTGGAAAAATTTCTATTTTTCAATTTAGTCCCCTAGAACTTCAATACACGTGTTAGATCGATAAATAAGCTTCTCTAAACTTTGTGAAAACTTTACTTCTGGCTTTCCCTCAAAATAAGTATGAATTGCTACCTTCAGTTCTTCATCGTCGAAAAATTGCTTTCCACGAATTTCACATTTGGAAATAGGTAGCAGTCACTGGGGGCCGAGTCTGGACTGTACGGAGGATGAGTAATTTCTTGGAAGCGACATTCCCGCACCAGCAGCCTTCACCACGCGTGCTCTGTGAACCATCAACAATCCAGCCGTGACTTTTCCTCGCCTTTTTCCTTCAATTGCTTTTCTTGAATTACGCAAAGTGGTTGCGTAAGAAGCTGTTGTCATACTTTCACTCTTTATAGTTTATTCTATCAATAAAATACCCTTAGAATCCCAAAAGTCCGTAGCCATTATTTTTGACTTCAAACTTCTTTGGTAACTGTGCACCCTTTTCAATCCAGTGCATGGACCCTTTTTTTTACCTTCAGGATCATAGTGATGAAACCACATCTCATCCCTAGTAACCAGCCGGTTGAACATAGTCGATTGGTCTTCTCCATAGAGCTCTAAAAACTCTTTACCGCACTCGACTCGCACTAGCTTCTGAGTTGCACTGACCTTTGAGGGGTTAAGATGGTCATGAAGGATAGCATGTATGGTACCCACGGTTAGGTTTGTCATCTTAATTTTTATTGTGACATCTTCAATACCAGCTTTTCCACTTTTCTCACATTTTTCAGTAGTGGCACTAGAATTTTTGTTTAAAGAAGAGAAATTAACTTCACAGATCTCAATATCAGTCACATCCAAACCAAAAGTTTTTTAATACCAACTACTGCTGATAGTCCGTTCAAAATCTAAGGAGTCACGGCAACGTAAAATGCCAGCCTTTTATGACTTCATATAGCTGAGAATCATAACAACCGACTGGAATTACTACTATGTATAAATAAAATGGAAGTTAAAGAGTTTATATCCTTGGAAGAAGGTAATATTTTAAATATTGAAATATTTTTAGGAAGTCTTGAAGTTGGAATCACAATATAAGATATTGGAGTTTCAAATGCAGTTTTGGAGAATGTGCTAAATACACTGCTCAAAAATTGAAGTGGATATTCGAGAGAAAACTGACTTTGCACTTGAAACAAATTTTCAGGATTGCTGTACATACCATGTGGAGTGGCGTATGTTCGCGTATTATACACACACAAAATATGGTCCTTAAGACACTGAATGGCTTAATTACAAAAAACTAATTTCTTTTTTTTGTGATCCGTATGTGCAAGAATGTGCTAGTCGATCTGGTTTTGTGTAATATCAGTTTTGGATTAATTGTGAAGAATTCAACATGCGTTTAGAAGCAGTCCAACTTGAACAATTAGTGTGTTCGTTAAATGAAGGTTTAACTCAAGAAAAAGTTGCTAGGCCTCTCCAGGTTTCGCAGAGTATAGTTGGTTGAGCGTGTAGCCGCTATCGTATTTGTGTAAGTGCTGCATATGGGGTGGGCGAGCAAGAGCTACGACACAAGATCGGCTAATACTGTTAACTCATTTCGAAAAGCTACCGGTAGGATAGTTTCTGTTCAAACAATCCGGAATAGGTTGCAGAGTTTCAATTTGAGGGCAAGACCAGGCAACCGCTATTAAGAAGGCAGCAAGATATCGTTGGTTTTTGAACATCAGAACTAGAACGCGCACAGTTGATCCTGCCAGTTCACGGATGAGTCTAGCATTTTGGGTGGGGCCATGTTGGACGTGGCATGTTGGTTAATGGGTCATGACATGTTAGTTGGGATTACGTTGGGTGGGATCATGTTAGGTGGAATCATGTTAGGTGGGGTCATGTTAGGTGGGGTTGTGTTGAGTGGAATTATGTAAGGTGTGGTGATTCTATTTTGGATAATGTGGAATAAGAATTTTGCAAGTCGCGATACGAAAAAACAGGATATTGATAAAACAGGAAATGTAACCGCAAAATTTTGAAAAGAAACTAACAAACAGGAAATGATTGGAGAATTTTACAATTCTCCGCACAAAAAAACAGGATGTTGACAAGACAGGAAATATAACCGCAAAATATTGATGAGAATTTGACAAACAGGAAACGTAACCGTAAAATAATGATTAGAAATGCGTGCAAAGTTTTGCCAATCTCAGCACGAAAAACAGGATATTAATAAGACAAGATATGTAACCGTAAAATGTTGATCAGAAGTTAACAAACAGGAAATGTGTGAAGAGTTTCACAAGTCTCGACACGAAAAACAGGATGTTGATAAGAAATTAACAAACAGGAAATATAACCGCAAAATGTTGATAAGAATTCAACTTAACGTCTGTCAACTAGCCTGTCTTATGAATATCTTGTTTTTCGTATCGCAACTTGCACGATTCTTATGTCCACATCCTAGAAGAAACTAACAAACAGGAAATGATTGGAGAATTTTACAATTCTCCGCACGAAAAAACAGGATGTTGACAAGACAGGAAATATAACCGCAAAATATTGATGAGAATTTGACAAACAGGAAACGTAACCGTAAAATAATGATTAGAAATGCGTGCAAAGTTTTGCCAATCTCAGCACGAAAAACAGGATATTAATAAGACAAGATATGTAACCGTAAAATGTTGATCAGAAGTTAACAAACAGGAAATGCGTGAAGAGTTTCACAAGTCTCGACACGAAAAACAGGATGTTGATAAGAAATTAACAAACAGGAAATATAACCGCAAAATGTTGATAAGAATTCAACTTAACGTCTGTTAACTAGCCTGTCTTATGAATATCTTGTTTTTCGTATCGCAACTTGCACGATTCTTATGTCCACATCCTTCCATCCCACAATCTTACCATCCTACAGGATTCCACTCAATATGACCCCACCCAACATGACCCCATCGAACATAACCCTACTCAGCATAATCCCACTCAACATAACCCCACCCAACATAATCCCAACTAACAAGCCACGCCTATCAACCAACATTATCCCACCCAACATTACGCCTCCCAAGATTACCCCTCCCAACATTACCCCTCCCAACATTACCCCTCCCAACATTACCCCTCCAAACATTACCCCTCCCAACATTGCCCCCACCCAACATTACCCCACCGCACATGTTCACAAAAATAAAATAGCTGACGTGTTTCTATCAGAAGGAACCTTGTTTTAAGCCTGTTGCTCTAAGACAGTCTTATTTACTGTTGGCATTTCATCTTAAACATCTTACTTAATACATCCGTACATACACAAAATCATGTTTTTATTTTCCTTGCTATAGCTATATGTAGAAATTTTGGTATGAATTTATTATTTATAAAGTTCATATGAGACAGCTGAGTATGTTATATGATTTCTGTCAATATTCCATGTTTTCTATAGATTCATTTATATATAATTTTTGAGTGTTGTATGATATGTGAGAATCTATATGTCAATCTAAATAAAAACAGTGTAAGACATTTTAATTTAATTTTCATTAAAGCTGAATGATGTGTTTGACAGAATTATTCTGTTTTAGTATGTAAAATTGAAAAAATTCAAACAAGCATAGGATGTAGATTTTGAAAAAGTAAGTTCCAGACAGGTAGATCATTCAAGAAAACAATCCAAAGGAGTTACATATCGGATTCCGTTCATTCGACATATGCTAATCATCTTAAGGAATTCAGGCAAAATTTCAACAATAACTATGAAATTATCCATGTCGAAAGCAAAAGTTCTGAATTAAAACTTTAAGAATTTCTTGAAATCAACAGGTTCAATGCCCGTAAAATCCTTTTGAATAAGCAAACAGATGTTGACACGTCTCCATTACTGAATATCTTTCCCTAATGGTATTTTTTAGCGGCAAACTCCAATAAACACCTTGAGTTTTTATGACTTGTTCTTCCATTATTTTGTCACGTACTTAACACTGTATCCAAACTTGGTTACACTGGACACCATCAGCCAGTAGAATGTAGATACCCGAAGAATCTACATCGCAGTGAAACAATTGTTGTATTATAAACATTTTTGTGGAAATTAAAATACTATCTCTTATATATTTTTTAATTAAAATGAGTTTCCACCAAGTAAAAACCGAATCAAACATTTGTTCACGTTAGAATGACCAGTCACCATTTTAGTGTTGGGTCAAAAATTAACAGTGCTAAGCCTAAAGAGGCGTAAGAACACAATAACAGCAAAGACTAACTTGTACTTAAATGATCTTCTTGCTCGCATAAGCTACACTGAAGCTTCTAAGGAAGATCGGTAAGTATTAACGTAACATAAAAAAAAATATTTTTGTACTCAACAATAATCAAGAAAACAGCTATTAATCCATACTTCATAAAATTTCAGTATATTTATTCCTCATTTATTAAATAATTTCAGTTCTTTGTATTCACATCAATCTAACAGATTACCTATTAAATTAAATAAAGAATCACTTATCTATCTACATCATTCTCTAAAACTACATTTATATCTGCATCAATATTATACTTTTTGGTATTCCTTGTTATTACCTAAGTTTCTTTTGCTTTGATAGTGGAACATAAAAAACATCTAATGGAAGGTGACTCAGTAGTTTGTTCGAAATGCTCATAAATAAAGCAGCTAGCTTCTTCTTGAGTTGCGGTAACATTATCCTCAGGATTTCCTGACCATTATCACGTAGGAATAGGTTTATAGCTTGAGCTGAAAAATATTTCAATAATGGTGAATTTGTAATCATTAATAAACGAAAAAGTGAATAACTTGTTTCAATTAGGAATCATAAGGAATGAAGGATAATTTATTTCTCTTCGAGATCATCGAAAGCGACTCCACCAAAATTTAAAATGGCGACGATGCTGTATTTTATGTAAAAAATTGAGCGATAGATAATTACAAGAATCATATTTTTTAAATATCATTATGCCATCTAATCGGGATTATTTCTAATTATAGCAAAAAACTAATTAATAATAGAATGTTAGTATCGACACAATTATATCTGATTGTACTTCCCTTCTATTAATTTTTATCTCTGAAAAAAGTGAAAAAAACTTACTCAGTATTCTATTGTTTCTATAAATGTCCTTGACGTTCATTTTCACAGTCTTGATGGCAATATCTACATTGAGAGTATCTATATGCAGATATTTAACACCTTCTTTCTCTGAAATACTCCCTTTTCCTTTGAATATTGCATTTACATCTTCTACAATATGAAAATTCAAAGGAATTTAAGAATAAATTCTAGTGATTTCAATTTTGTTACCAAATAATCCATTGAACGTTCCATTTCCACTAGCAGGCAAAATAATCAGGACTCCACTGCTTTGGTATCTTGAATTAATTCTCAACTTTGGTATATTCACCCTCATTTCAAAAGGTTTGTCGTCTTCACTTAATCTGATTCATAAAGTATTCAATTAGACACTCTCAGCATTAGAGGAAAATGTTGGAAACGGTATCTAATAATGAACTTCTCCACGAATTCTAAAAAATTCTTGATCTTTTTCAAACGATTTATGGTTTTGTTCAGCAAATATTTATGTATATGTTAATTAATATGATTGTTAAATTTAATTTTTTCTTTCTTATCTGAGTTTTTTTTTAAGGGATTTTTCATGTTATGTGTTTTTGATTAGTTTAGATCCGTTATTATTTCACGTTTCTACCATCTGTTCGGATAAATTTGGGAAATCTCATAGTTTGCATTTGTTTTAGAAATATTTTGTTTTTTCAAATTTTTCGGTTGTAACATAGTTTATTAATTTTATGCTATGATTGTGTCGTAATTGAATAAAAAGAGTTGTTTTTTCTTTCAGGTTAGACAAAAAACAATTTGAAAACTTCAGTAGGGGGTAGCTCTAGAAGCTTGCAAGTGACGATGCATGCTTTGGCTCAGATTTTGGATCACAGTGCGGAATTTTCATCCATTCCTTCACCAGTATGTCGCAAAACTCTCTGAAATTTCTGGAGGCTGATACATTTATTCGTAAACGTCTTCCCATCTCGTCCCAAACATATTCTTTCTGATTTAAATCTGGACTTCGAGAAATCAAACAAACCTCGTGCCTTGAACTCCGTCAGGTCTGAGATGGTGCAGCATCACACACAAAGATTGTGTCGTCTCCTTGAATGGAACAATATTGTCTTCTAGAACCTCTGTCAGGTACTTATGAGTCTGAGTAGTCAAAGTCAAGAAAAAAATTAATTCTATGGGGCTTCAAAATATATGCCTCCTGGAGTAATAGCTGAGCCTCAGCCGAATGGAAGTTAGTCGACAATATACTCTTGAGTATGGTATATCTCTCGCCTTTTTATCTCTGCACTATTACATCTCTGTCTGAGCCCATAAGACCAAATAACGATTCATGGGATAAAATGCGCGACTCCAATACTCTATTGTTCAGACTAAGTGTTGTCGTGAACTAGTCAACGTTGCAATTCGGTCTTCACGTGAAAGTGGCTTTGATAACTGTAGCTCGAAAAGATAATCCAGCAGCATGAAATTGATTCCTAACTGTCCACTCACTTATGTTTACATTTCTCACTTCTTGCAGATGCTCCCCCTATGTCACCAGACCTTGCCGCAGTGGAGGAGCTTGTAGTGACTAGGGTCCTAGCTTCACTAAGGGGAAATGGAGGGTTAAGTCGAGGTGCTTAACGATGTGTACTGCAGCGCTGGGCTTACACCCTTAAAACTGACGTTACTCTACCCTATTGAAGTTTAATCTTTCAAATTTTTCTGTCCAATCGCCGATTGTGTTATATAATTTATTGAGTTACCTCAGGAAGGTTGAAGGCTCACAGGGAGTATTCGTATTTTCTGGCCACCCAATTGGTGTTGGACTCGAGAGGACAGTGTTTCAGTCTGTATGCTAGACTAGAAGGGAATTTCAGTTGTCTGATTGAGCGTAATTTATGACTCGAGATTGCTCAAAAACTGCTTCAGGGGTTTAGCGAGACTTGAAGGTATGACCGATCTCAGCTTGAACCAGGATTGTTTGCAGGACATTTCTGAGGTTTTTGGGTCTTGACAATACGGTTTTAGATCGTTGGTTCCCGCACCAGAATCGATTGAAAGACTTCACAAGGGTTCGTGGGTCTTGACGGTACGATCGGTTGTCACTGCTCGTACCCGGATTGATTGAAGCATCAATTCATGAGATTTTTCTTCTTTCTTGAGTTTGCGACTGGATGGGTGGAAATAAGAAGCCCTTTCGGCGTGTGAGTTACTTCCCAAAAACTCGTATACTGACCTAAAGAGTCAGTAGCGGTTGGATTGTGCTTCGCTGCTACCAATCACGGTAGGGTTTCGAAGTGAAGGCGAAACTCAAAGCGAGATGGGTTCAATTCCATTGAGATGATTAGGCGCATCTTTATCACACAACCTGCTTTTGAGCGTTTGTGGAGGCTGCTTAGTAGGCACCTGGAGAAAGAGCCATGCTCATATACCAGTAACTTCAATGATGATATTTATGATTTACTTCTTGCAGAAGATTTCAAAGGAAAACTGCCGTATCCATCAGGTTTCTCAAAGTACTAGAAACGAGAAAGCGATCGTTTTCAGCTGTTGTAACGTAGAAATATTCACTGCACACTGAAAGACTTACACCAAATTTTCTCGGAGTTTCGCGCGAGAATTCACGCCGCAATAACTGTAGTTACGAATATTTTGACACTCATAATGGTAAAATAACCCAATCAAGTCTTTTTAAATAGACAAATAAAACCACTGAAACAAAACATGAGTTGATAGTGGCTTCTAGGAATTCAAGTGGGAGTCAGTCTTTTGCCAAAGACTTATCGAAACCAAAATTACTTCTTTCATTCAAGAAATCAAGATGGTGTACTTTATTACAACTGAAAAAATAAAAGATTGAAAAGAATGCAAATTACGGGATGATCCTCATTTTATCCTCCGCAGTATATTTTGACTACTTCTTAAGTTTCCATCAATTGCATTTCCATTTGTAATAATTCACGAAAAATAGCAAGGAAATCATTGAGAAGTATTCAGAACATTGAAGGGAATATTCCATTGAAAAATTCTTACTTTAATTTCTTCACACTGAAATTGCTGGCTCCGAAGAGGTCTATGTCCAAAAGAGATACCTTGTACCCATTTGGTCCTGTAGTAAGAGATAGCGAAAGTTCGTCCATTCTGAAAGGCTCTACCGACGGTAACTCAATTTCAGGTATACCATTTGCAAGATAAGGAGTGAGATGATGGATAGCACCCTTGAAACATCGATTGACCTCAGGGTCTCCTTCATAACATTGTTTAACATATGGAGCTGAAAATAGAACATAGCATAAATATCATAATCATTAACATAGGCTTATTTGTAAGAATTGATCATCCTCTGATGATCAAACTAATTTTTTACCGATTAATACTGGATACTGGATAGGAAAGCGATCGCTGGTGATTATTTCATTTCACTTCAATAAAAGGTGGACCATTTAAAATTTGCATTTTTGATCAGCTATAAATAAAAAACTATTGAATTTTTGTCAATGCTGTGAGTTTTGAAAGTCAGAGGTAAAAAATTCAGGTTTTTTCCATATCTCTCGGAAACGGTAAGTTTCATCGTGAAAATAGGTTGGTCAAAAGTAGATCATATAATTTTCTACAAAAATTATAAACATAATGTTTTTCGTGCGAATCACCATTCGTGAAATAACGCGGTTTTAAAAGTTGAAAAATTCGTATCCTGCATAATATGCACTTACTACTCTGTCAAGAAAGTACCGGGAATTTTCAATTGAAACAACATTTTTACATTTAATCGTCAAAATTTATTGGGTCGCCTTCAAAATAGGCTCCATTTGCTCCAATACATCTATGCCAACGGCACTTCCAATTATCGAAACATTTTTTATAGGCACTTTCCGGGATGGACTTTAGCTCTCGCGCCGAATTTTGTTTTATGGCTTCAATCGACTCAAAACGGGTACCACGAAGGGGCAATTTTAGTTTTGGGAAGAGGAAAAAGTCGCAGGGAGCCAAATCCGGCGAATACCGTGGTTGCTGAAGCACGTTTGTTGAGTTTTTGGCGAGAAAGTCAGTCACAATCGTAGCTCGGTGAGAAGGCGCGTTATCGTCATGCAAAATCCATGAGTTGTTCGCCCACAAATTTGGCCGCTTTTACGGATACGCTCACGCAAACGTTTCATAACGCCTAGGTAATACTCCTTGTTTACCGTCTGACCCTCTGGAACGAATTCGTAGTGCACCACGCCACGGATATCGAAGAAAACAATGAGCATCACCTTCATTTTCGAGCGGCTTTGGCGTGGTTTTTTCGGTTTCGGCTCATTTTTTGCCACCCACTCCGATGATTGCTGGCTTGTTTGCATATCGTACTCGTAGACCCAGGTCTCATCACTAGTTATAATGCGTTCCATAAATGTAGAATCGGAATTACAGCGATCCAGCATGTCTGAAGCAACCTGTTCGCGATGACGTTTTTGAAGAAAATTCAGGTCTTTCGGTACGAGTCGTGCGGCCACCTTTCTCATGCCCAAAATATCAATAAAAATCGTACGTGCGGACTCGTGGGATATCTTAAGATCATGTGCTATCTCTCTCAAGCTGGTACGACGGTTTTCCAGCACCCTTTCCTTAATTTTATCGACGTTATCTTCGATCGAAGCCGTCGATGGGCGACCACTTCACGACCGTCCTTGAAGGCTCTATACCACTGATATGCACGAGTTTTCGATAGAGCATTATCACCAAAGGCCTTTTGCAACATTTTCAATGCATCGGCACACGAAAATTCATTTGCAACACAAAACTTTAAACAAATTCTTTGCTCAACGTAATCACCCATAGTAAAAATCGGCACGCACTCTGACATCGACTGACTTAATCAGCTGTTGCAAACACACTAGTTGACAGATCCCGCTCAAGCTTGGTAGTAATTAAGGACAGTGGTACCAACCTAGGAAAAAAAAATTTACCTGCCTCATTGCCCCGCCAGATTTAAATCGATAATTCCCGGTACTTTCTTGACAGAATGTATATGCAGCCTGTGTACATCATGATACGTTCAATATAAATAGAAATAAGAAACTATTTTTTAAAAATTAAATGAGTATTCCAAAGTATAACACTACACTGTCAGTCCCTAATTCCTTTCGTCCGTAACATTGAGCGACATCATCCAGCTACTTCATTGTTCGAGTGTGTAGGGTAGCGTACCTGCCTATTTTTGAAGGACGTGAACAAAATAACTAAGTATATACTATTATATTAAAAATTTCTTTGCAGTGAGCAGACGTGCTTATTGCTGATATTTTCAATTTCAATTTCTGCTATTAAATAATTTTAACAAAATGCCAGAAGTTTGCTTCATTTGTGATAAACCTTTGAAATAAAGTTTTTGTTGTTGATCCTGGAATGAAGATTTTTGATTGAAGTTTTTCAAATATTTGAAAGATAAGCCATATGTGACAGTGCATATGAATTGTCACAAAATGTACACTCGAAAGAGTAGTATTGCTGCAGCTAAAAGACCACGCGAGGCGGAATGCTAAAGCACAGGTAAGTGGGCAGATTTCTGTTTTAAAAGATATTGCTTATTTTGCAACGATGAGGCAACTGGAAAAAAACTGAAAAAAAGAAAGCCCAGAATGTATCTACACTAGAATTTAAAATTTTCATTCTAAAGGTAGCTCGTACTCGTTGTGATTAAGTAACAAAAGCTGTTATTCCATGGCATATGGGTTTGACTTAGTTGCTGCTGAAGCTAAGTACAACAATAACTGTTATAAATCCTTTCTGAAGTCTACTACGGGGCATAAAGACACATTGGTAAAAATCTAACTATTTATAATAAAACAATTGAGAGAAGATTTAAATTAAAATATTGTAAACAAATTCTAACAACTAAAAATTAAGGGAGTTATAACCATGTTATTCCAGAGTCATTGAGCTGTGAGAAAGTGGAATTATTTTGTTGAATTGTCACGGTCAGATTTGCTCCAATACTGAAACAAATACAACAGATGATAATAATCATGATATTAATGAAGAAACAAATTAGGCATCTCTTTTCTTAGCGTACAGAAGTTCTGCAAGAGAAGATGAAGAAAATGAAGAAATAATTGTTGAAGTAGAATTAGAAAATTATTTATCATAATAACATTTAGAAGAAATCAACCCGTTCCACTTTGATCATTAGCAATAGAACCATTCTTTCATTCAATAGGATACGATCTGATCAAACGTTCTTTATCACAATAGATTGTGGAGTATGCCTACTGGGAAATCCACGTTAAGAAAATGCGCATGATGGGGCAGAAATGTGTGCATATTGTGTAGAATATGTTCAAAATTTGTAGAGAATTGTATGAGATACAACTTTTGCCAAACCTTTTTTTACGATAAAACTTACTGTTTCAGAGAAAAGTAGAAAAAATCAGTGATTCGATTATTTCAAGAAATGGACCGATTTAACTCCATTGGGCTTCTTTCTTTGGGGTAACAATAAGTCATTTGTTTACAGTAATCGTCCAGCAAATTTAGACGATTAAAAGATCAATATTGAACGAATAATTGCTAACATACGACCTGATTTGTGTGAAAGAGTCATGGAAAATTGGGTTCAACGGCTTCATTCCTGCCAATGTTTCCGTGGTGGAAATTTAAATGATGTTTTGTTTCATAACTAATGGAATCCATTGTACTTTATAATGAAATAAAAATTTCAATCATTTTTAAATAAATAATGTGTTTAATTCACAAAAAAAATGGGGCGCTATCAATTAAAGACCCTTCATCAGTTGGTACCTGAGGAGATCGAACTACATGGTGAGGACCTAAGCGTGTAATTTTTCTCTGCATTTGGAGCCGATAAACCCTGTGACATTTATTTTAAAAATAACATTTATGTTTCTATCGGATCTTATTTAAACCCTCGGAACAACCCCCCCATAGTTGTATAAGTGTGGAAATTTTTTGTGTAAAATTTGTCAATCTTACCAGCATTGAAATCCGAATAATTTATTAAATTGTTCCATAAAAAATTACGCAGCGATTTTCGATTAGGAACTAATTACCAGTGTTATCATTTTCTAGGAAACAAACAATTTGATTAATGTGCATAAATCAATAATTAATGGAAATATTCTACAAAATACCTACTTCTATTGCAGTTGTTCCGGTACGTATGTAGTCTCTTTCTCTCTTAACGTTTGAAATTGAAATTTCATGTTGGAAGATTACAGTGAGTGCTTTCACTTTTAACGTCTATTGAGGAACCTTCGTAAAAATGTTTAATTGGAAAGGAAACTGAAGGACGTTGACTTCGATTTTATAGAATCGTAAAGGGATTACTTCCTAAATGTAATTTTTAGTATCAATAAATAAATTATCAAGTTGAAATGGCGAATTCTAAATTATCAAGTTGATATGGCGATAATTTCTAATTCGGCTATGGAAAAATTACGCAAGTTATTTACTTCTAAAATTTAAATATCAAAACAGATGTATTCTCTTAGCCAGAATTAAATTAATGTCTTATAAGTACTTCTTCAATTTAGTAGACATCTAAAATGAATCAAAAAACACAAAGAAATGTAAATTATCAATTAAACTTACTAAATAAATACTTGAAGGAAACAAAATTTTGTTTCTAAACTTATATTTATGAAAACCAAATCTTTTTCAAAAATGGAAAACAAAATTTTTCTCCAAAACTAACTTATTTGAAATATTTAATATATTTGAATAAGTTACTTCAAAAAATCCCTCAAAACATGTAGTATTTCTTCAAAAAACATTTTGAAATTAAATAAGATCATCAGGCCAACATTTAAAAAATAAAATTAATTAACAAAAAATATCTTAGCAGACTGATCTCGTAGAATCTCTTTGTTGAACGTACACTAAAATTAGAGAACTTTCAAAATCCTACTTATTCTATGTTTGTCACAAAAAAATCACACGAAGCTTCTAAGGTATTTTATGGCCTTAGTTAAAACCAAATGACATTTATAAAGTTAGTGAGAAAAACCAAAATATAGTTAAATATAATATATTCAATAAAATAATAAGAAGAGGTTTTTTACTCGATAGAAGCATTATTACAAAATTTAAATATGAAAACAGATTTATTCTGTTAGACTCCAACAAATTTAAATAATTAAAATTTTATTAAAATTTCTACGAGGCTAACAAAATAAATCTGTTTTGATATTTGAATTTTGTAATAATCCTATCAAGTAAAAATCCTCTTTTCATTATTTTATTGTATATATAATATATAATTATATTTTGGCTTTTCTCACTCATTATATAAATGTCATTTGGCTTTAACTTAGGCCATAAAATACCTTACAAGCTTTGTATGATTTTTGTGACGAACATAGAATATGAAGGATTTCTCTAATTTTAGTGTTTGTTCAACAAAGATAAGATTTTTTTTGTTAATTAATTTTATTTTTGAAATTTCAAATTGTTTTTTTTAAGATATACTACATGTTTTGAGGGATTTTTTGAAGTAACTTATTTAAATATATTAAATATTCAAAATAAGTTAGTTTTAAAATAAAGTAAGAAGGAACGGTTTTTTACTTGATAGAAGGATTATTACAAAATTTGAATATCAAAACAGATTTAATCTGTTGCCTTCTACAATTCTTTTAACTAGGGCCAGGTGTCTTATAAGCTTTGTATGATTTTCTGTGAACATAGAACATGGAGCACCTTGGATAAAAAGGTACCTACTTTGTTGAGGATCATGCATTTCTAAAATGGCGCTTGGTAAGTCTATACATTGTTTAATTGATTTTATTATATTTTTTTATATGTAAAGTTGAACTGATCTTATCGTAACTTTAATTATTTCTTGAGGATGTGCTACATGTTTTTGAGATTTTTTGAAGTAATTTATTTAAATATATTGAATATTTCAAATAAATTAGTTTTTGAGAAGTTCTTGAAATTATGTTTTATATGTTTGAGAAAGAGTTATTTTTCATTAATGTGGGATCAGAAAACAATACATTTTGTAACAAACAGGGCTTCGTAAGTTTGTCTGAAGAGTTCATTACGTATGCCTGGAACGAAACAAAAAATGTTTGCTTATTTATATTTTAATTTCAGTTGACAGTTTATATTCGTTGGTTTTTCTCAATTCCATTTGATATTGTATGATGAATTTTGACTTTATACGTCTATTAAATATGAACAGTGCTTATAAAGACATTAATTTAATTCTTAAAGTTTCTTCAAAGAATTTTTTGAAATTAAAATTGTAGAAAGCAACAGATTAAATCTGTTTTGATATTCAAATTAAGTTAGTTTTGGTTAAGTTCTTAAAATTATATTTGCCATTTTTGAAAAAGATTTGGTTTTCATACATGTAAGATTAGACACAAAATTTTGTTTACTTAAAGTATTCATTTAGTAAATTTAATTGATAATTTATATTTCGTTGGGTTTTCTCCATTTGATATTATATAATGAGTGTCGATTTCATATGTCTACCAAATTGAAGCAGTGCTTATAAAACGTTAATTTAATTCTAAAAGATATTGAATAAAAAATTTTTGGAAATTAAAATCTGTAAAGGCTAACAGAATAAATCTGTTTTGATATTTAAATTTCCTTTTATCTTCTATCAAGCAAATAATGTCTTTTTATTATTAACTTCTTGCATTCGCAAAGACCACAGTCGTACGTCTTTACTTACGTGGCAACCGAAGCAGTTGTCAGTTTTCTTCTACATATATTATTTGATGATTTCAAACTTCAACTTCTATGGTTTCAAATATTGGAAAAAATTCTCATTTTTTCCCCACAAACTATTGTATAATTTTTTGTGTTGTTATTTTACATCCAAATACCAAATATGAACTCGATTACATTTGTACTCGTAATTTCGTAAATATTTAAAAAGTAGAGTTTTAACTGCTTATAACTAGGACAAAATTGCGCTGCTTCCGCCTGTATTTAAACTAAGTTTGGCTTCAAAATTTCAATTCTTCAGGTCTTTTCGTTCGAAAGATAGCTTCTTTAGCTTTAGTAGGTCGCCTGATCCTAACAAAATTTGGCATTAACCTTCGTATCGTTATTTGACATTTAAATGCTAAATTTAAAGTCGATAGCAGGCCCGTTGCTGTGATTCTGGTAGCGCTTAACACAAGCTCTGCTCACAAAATATATATTTTCAATCGTTTGATTATAGAATCCTAACGATTCTGTATAAAAATTAAGGACAATCAATGAGAAATACATTAAGTATGATGTATTTTTATTGATTGTGTTTATTTTGTAACACGAAATTGGAAGATTGCTACATATTTCTGGAGAGTTTTTTTAAAGGAGCTTTTTAAAGAGAGTTATTTTCGGAGAAATTCTCGGGGTTATGTTCTGCATTTTATGAAACAACTCTTGTATACATCAAGTGTTTTATTGGATAAGTTTAATAAATATTCTATATTTTCTTTGGATACTTTTATTCCTTTTGGTGATGTGTAATGAGTGTTAATTATATATATCTACTAAATTGAAACTGTGTTTTTTAAGTCATTTATTTAATTGAATTTTCCAAAAGTTTTAGACAAAAAATGTTCATAAAATTAAAATTTGTAGTGGGGTTAGCAGAATTAATCTGTTTGATATTGAATATATTGAGAAAGTGAAATAGAAAAAGGCTTTTTACTTGATAAAAGAAATAAAACAAAATTTGAATATCAAAACAGATTTAATCTATTAGTCTTCTAGAATTGAAATAAGGTCTACCATAAGCACCGCTTATATTGAATAGACGTATATAATCAAAACTCAATATACAATTTCAAACGGGATAAATAAACCAACAAATATAAAAAAAGTAATTTAAAATTAATAAATAAATATTTGAAGGAGACAAAATTTTGTTTCTGATCTTACCATAATGTACACCAATTCTTTTTCAAAAACATAAAACACAAATTAAGGACTTCTCAAAAAAATATAAGTTATTTGAAATATTTAATATATTTAAATATTCAAATAAGTTAATTAAAAAATCTCTCAAAATATGCACTATATCTTCAAAAAATAATTAGAATTCCGATAATCTCTTCATCGGCCCTAGATAACATTTAGAATATCAAAATCAACTAACAATCAGTATATCTTATCTGTAAGTGTAACCGGAACTTGCTTAAACAGACTTACTTTAAAAATCCAAATAGTCTATGTTCGTCACAAAATCCCAGAAAACTGTAAGGTATTATAAGGTTTTCTTTAAACCATTGACATTCCATAATGAGATTTATTCAAGCCTAAATATAATTATATATCATGTATAAAATAAAATAGAAGAAAGCATTATGGAATGTCAATGGTTTAAAGAAAACCTTATAATACCATACAGTTTTCTGTGATTTTGTGACGAACATAGAATATCTTGATTTTTAAAGTTAGTCTGTTTAAGCAATTATCTGGTTACCACTTTGAGGTAAGATATACTGATTGTTAGTTGATTTTGATATTTTAAATATGATTAAGGGTCGATGAAGAGATTATCGGAAGTCTAATTGTTTTTTGAATATATATTGTATGTTTTGAGAGATTTTTGAATTAACTTATTTGAATATTTAAATATATTAAATATTTCAAATAAATCATATTTTTTGAGAAGTCCTTAAGTTGTGTTTTATGTTTTTGAAAAAGAATTGGTGTTCATTATGGTAAGATCAGAAACAAAATTTTGTCTCCTTCAAATATTTATTTATTAATTTTAAATGACTTTTTTTGGTTTATTTATCCCATTTGACATTGTATATTGAGTTTTGATTATATACGTCTATTAAATATAAGCGGTGCTTATTGTAGACATTTATTTAATTCTAAAAGTTTTTTGAATAAATTTTTTTTTTAATTGAAATTGTAGAAGTCTAACAGATAAAATCTGTTTTGATATTCAAAAAATATTGAAAACGCCTTCTAACAAGTGAAAAGCCTCTATTTTATCCTTCAAAGAAGTTCCAAAGTAACGAAAGGCGTCAGGTGTTAAACTTAAATTTCCAAAAATTCTAATGTGTTTAATTTTTGTAGAATTGTTGAAATATACGAAATTTTCCATATAGGAAGAAATATTCTTATGTTACCAAATACTTTCTACTGAAGATTACTCGAAACTGAATATGATTAATAATATAAATACCAAAATATTATATAACGCTGGAAAATTTTAATTCGTAGATCCAAGATCTTATGTAAAACTATAAAACCATGAATAAATAATGCAATAGATACTTACGGATATTATCTTCGTTAACCGTCTGGGAAAAAACAAACCCCACAAACATGAAGAAAACCAACGATACATAATACATTTTGGCAGCAATAAAAGAAGATCTTATGTAAAACTATAAAACCATGAATAAATAATGCAATAGATACTTACGGATATTATCTTCGTTAACCGTCTGGGAAAAAACAAACCCCACAAACATGAAGAAAACCAACGATACATAATACATTTTGGCAGCAATAAAACAAGATGTGAACCTGGGCGAATCTTAACCGAGGAAGTATGCAAACTGACTTCTGTATGTGCTGATCATTCACTATTAGTTCTTGGATTGTATTTGTTGCCGCAAATACTTTCTCTCAAATTAATATCCTCCGTGTTCATGATAACTCATGTTTTATAAAGTTTAATGCACTTGATTTTCTAAACATACGATATTAAGAAGCGTGAAGAAGGGTTAATAGCTTCCTTCGATGGTTCGCAACAGTTTATAGGTTCTACCTCGGGACATGCAACTGATAATTGTTAACTTCGGTTAATTGTTGAATTATGAAATGAATTTCATAATGGTTGCTCAGTTGTAGAATACAGACTATCCCAATATTTCGTCATTAAGAGTAATTATTCACTCAAAGTAACAAGTTCTTTAATTGCGAGTGAATAAATCCATTTTGCATCAAGAAAATAGTTTCGTATTGTTTCTGGATACTCAGAAATCTCATGTTCACTTTTGATTCATTAATCAATACAGAGTGGAATCCGAATATCCTTAATATAAAAATAATTTCATTTGTTGGAAAATTTGTAAAAACTCTGAAATGACGTAAGGGATATTTATATGCTTGTACATAAGCAATTGCATTAATTTCTCTGTTTCCTAATAAACAAGTTCAGAAAGTTACGAATTTTTTTTAACGGTAAAATAATATAAACTGCTTGTCAGAAGTTAAGGATATAATAAGATCTTTTGTGTTCAAATCAATTTGAATAAATGAGTTAAAGATAATTGAGAGATGAGAAAATTTTTCAATTTATTAATCTATATAAAAAGAATGATTTTTTTGTTTAATGTTAACCATAAGATTTACAGGAAAATATATAAGCACCTCGAAAATATTTAATTGTGATACAATTCAGATTCAAAGAAAAATATATGAGTTACGTAATCATATTTACTATATTGTATTATATATTTATAATTACATTATTGATAATTAATATTCAGAAATTAATTCATATGCGGAATAATACTTGTTTACTTATATTTTCGCTTATTGTTTTTTTAAATTATCATGAATGTCATGGCATACTTAGACAAGTATTCTTCCTATTGTTTAAGACGGAAGGTGGAAAAATATTGAAAAGGAGTAAGCGTCTCCTAAAAACGAACATTACACTTGAAGAATATAGATAGTCCAGAAATAGAGGTAAATATCCATATGCTCAACTATGTACCTGATTTTTAACTTCAAAAATTATCCTGCTTTAAGCGACATTGACAGAATTGAATTTGACGTTTCAAGTCATTTCGAACCTGAAATTCGCAAAACACATCTTGAAATGATAAGCTTTCAGTAACGATGCCAACAACACTGGTTCAGAAGAAAGTCGAACATATATTACGCCAAGAGTCTAAATATATAATATAATGAATAATGTCTTAATTAATGATTATTTTGTTTTAGCTGACCGATCATTGAATAATTATCTACCGAATAAAGCTATCATCATTATTACTTCGAGAAAATGTGCTAATATATTTGATTCACTTCACGTATAAAATATTGAAAAGTGAAATTTTATATCTGACCCATAAATAGGATCTGTTACATCAAATTTAAAAAATTCTCACATCTCCCAAAAAATCTTTGAGAATTTGTTAAATTCTCCTTTTTCTCAATGGCTTTTTTGATTAAAAGAATCTCCAAATAGTCCACCAATTTACCCTTATTAACTTTAAATAGTAAAGTGACATCTGTCTCATTAAAAAAATGATTATTTGCTATACAATGTTCTGCAAGACCGGTTGATTTCTGGTTTCTCAAAATTGACATCCTATGTTCTTTGATTCTATGTTGTAACCATCGGCCTGTCTGTCCTATATATTTATGTAGCATTACAATAATCACATTTAATTTGATAAATCTTCGATTCGGAAAAGTTGGAGGTCCTTTCTTTATTGTTCATCAACATCTTAGCTAAATTAATTTTATTTACTGCTAAAGAATTAATTCCCATTTTATGAAGGCCATTAGAGATCCTACTGATGAAACCTTTTATGTAAGCCATTGAAAACCATTTTTTTCTTCATAAGGATCATTCATATTGATATAATTTTTTTTTTAAATATTGTGGTAAGTTTTCTATTCACTCATTTTGTCAATGATTTTAGACCTATAGCCCTTGTTCACTGCTTTAGTTTTAATTATATTGACTTCTTTTCAGAAATTAACTTCGTCCAACGGGATGCTCAAAGTCTATGGATGAAACTATGGAATGTTAACATTTTAATTTACCATGACTGATTGGATTTTGAATGGATTATGGTATCAGCAGTGGTAGGTTTTCTAAAAATGTCGAATTCAAACTTATTAACACTATCACTCATATTAAGATCTAGGAAGTTGATTGTAGAATTTTTTTCTATTTCTATTGTGAATTTAATATTTTCATTTATGCTATTCAGATAATTAAAAAATTGCAATAGCAGCCTGTCAGGTCCAGTTCTAATGCAAAATACATCATCTACATATCTAGCCCAAAAGTGAACGAGTTTTACCAACTTATCATTTGTAGTGTTGGCGAAAAATAATTTTTCAAAGTAAGACAAATAATTCAGCTTAAAGTGGACTTATTGGATAGCCATTGATTTGTTTAAAGTATTTATTGTTGAATTTAAAATAATTCTGTTTTAAGCACATTTTTAAAGCTTTGAAAAGTATTTCTTTATTATTTTGTGATGGATGACTGTTATTGATCATAGATTTTAACATTGTTTTGACTTCATCACTTGGAATAGAAGTGAATAGGCTTTTCACGTGAATAAGATTAATTCAAATTTGATTGGTAAGGTAGTATGTTCTAATTTCTTAATTAATTCTAAAGAATTTTTAACAGTATACGGAAAAATACAATTTATTATGGAAGTAAGATTTGAAGCTAAATATTTACATAAATTATAAGCTGGTGCATTTATATATGAAACAACAGGTCTCATAGGAATGTATTTTTTACGCAATTTGGGCATTCTATAAAGAACAGGTGCTGTAGGATTCATGACATTTAGAGTTTTTGGGTTTTTAACACTAAAAATATTGTTGTAATCATTATAAAATTGTTTCACCGATCAGTGAAAAGTATTTGTTGAACTGATTTAAGTTCTCTGAAATTTTCTTCCATTTTGGTTTTATACCCTATGTTTGACATAATGGTTAGGATATTTCCTTTATCTGCTTAGCTTATAATTGGATCATTAGATTGAATTTTGTTTTTTATTTGTTCTATAATTCTATTTTGAGAGTTGTTAAATCTACGCATAGTTTTCAAATTGAGATTTTGAGCTATTAAAATTAAATTGTTATAATGTTTCACCTAGAGCCAACCGCATACTCCATTCATTTAATTAATAAATCAATAATTATAAATTAACATAAAAACTCCAGATTTATTGTCTTTATTTATTTTATCTTCATTGTTTTTATGTGACTTTCTTATTATTAGTCGTCCTAAAAACTCCATCATAGTTACATTTTTCCTTGAAATATGTAGCAATTTCATCCGGTATTGTATTCACGTATAGAATAGAAATGTATTTTTCAGTCAAATCTTTTATAATAGGTACACTGGATTTAATGTAATTTTCTTTTGTTTTCTGTTTAACATTTTTCAACACCAGGGGAGTTATTGTCAGACATCTAACATAATTTCAACAACTATGTAACCAAAAGTACCAGGCTCCCACTGTAGGAAGTGGTCAGAATTAACAGGTACAAGACACTTGAAATTCGTCTCAATGAGCAAAGAAAAGTCAACAGCTCTTCCTTGTTGAATATTTTTGCTCAGTTAGGTATTTTCGATAATTGGCTCCCATATATTTCACGTCATTTGTTTCGTTTTTGCATATATTTACTTATCCGCCCCCTTTTTCAAGTTTTTAACTATATAAGAAGTGAATGTGTAGTTTCAAGAGTTAGTTCAAAATATAAACTTGACGAAGCAATTGTCGTTAACTTGATAAACTGTGGAAATAATTTATTTATATTATTTTATTTGATTGAAATGAATTTCCATCCAGTGAGAACCGATTCAACTAAATTTTTTTCAAAATTTGAATATTAAAACAAATTAATATATGTTTATCTTCTACAATTTTAATTTAGAAAATTTTATTAAAAAAACTTTTAGAATTAAATTAATGTCTAAAACAAGCACCGCTTATATTTAATAGACGTATATAATCTAAACTCAATATACAATGTCAAATGGAATAAATAAACCAAAAGATACACGAAAGTCCCTAAAATTAATAAATAAATATTTAAAGGAGACAAAATTTGTTTCTGGTCTTGCCCTCAAAACGCCATTCGTATCTTAAAAACATGAACACACTTAAAGGACCTCTCAAAGAATATAATTTATTTGAAATATTTAATATATTTAAATATTCGAATAAGTAAATTCAGAAATCTCTCAAAGCATGCACTATATCTTCAAAAAACAAATATAGTTCAAAGCAATTCCTTCTTCAGTCCTGAAATATATTCAAAATATCAAAATCAAAAAACTAACCTGTACCAAACCACTCAACACGTGTAAATGAATAATGTCTGTGTGGCCTTTCTATTTTATTTTATATATAATATATAATTATATCTTGGCTTCAATAAATCTCATTATACAATGTCAATGAATTTAAGTAAGTCTTAAAAATAGCTCACACTGTTCTTTGATTCTGTTAGAGCATAGATAAATCTTGAATTATAAAGATGATCTATGTCTCGAAACATTATTCATTTACACGTGTTGAGTGGTTTGGTACAGGTTAGTTTTTTGATTTTGATATTTTGAATATATTTCAGGACTGAAGAAGGAATTGCTTTGAACTATATTTGTTTTTTGAAGATATAGTGCATGCTTTGAGAGATTTCTGAATTTACTTATTCGAATATTTAAATATATTAAATATTTCAAATAAATTATATTCTTTGAGAGGTCCTTTAAGTGTGTTCATGTTTTTAAGATACAAATGGCGTTTTGAGGGCAAGACCAGAAACAAATTTTGTCTCCTTTAAATATTTATTTATTAATTTTAGGGACTTTCGTGTATCTTTTGGTTTATTTATTCCATTTGACATTGTATATTGAGTTTAGATTATATACGTCTATTAAATATAAGCGGTGCTTGTTTTAGACATTAATTTAATTCTAAAAGTTTTTTTAATAAAATTTTCTAAATTAAAATTGTAGAAGATAAACATATATTAATTTGTTTTAATATTCAAATTTTGTTATATTTCTTCTATCAAGTAAAAGGCCTTTCTATTTTATTTTAAATTTTTTTCGCAAAAAAAGAAAACTGTTTAGAAGAAACATTTGATTTTTCTCAGTATGATTCAACTTTTCCATGGTTCTTAATTTTTGACTTGATTTTAATTGAGAATTATTTCAATAAATAAGTCAATATTCACCATTTTAACAATCATTGTGGATTTTTTTTATAAAAGACAATTCAAAAAATCTAAATGTACCCCACCTTCTTATTCTGTGCTCTTTATTACAATTACGTTAATATCTACCCATTATCTAGACTTATTTTCTGATTAATCAAGACGAAATGCACAAATATCTTAACTTTTCCCATAACTATGTTAGAAGTGATTTCTTTGATAAGACAGAAAGAAATTCGGAACCCACTCCATCAAAGATTGTGTAACTACACTGGGTGGATGCATTTCTTAGGGTACTCCACCTTTCCTTCCGCTGGAAACTTTCAAACATATCCAAAAGTTTTGCAACATATTACTTCTGAAACAGAAAAATAATCAAAAGTGATAATTCCTTCCTCATTGAAAGAAAATTAATGCATGAAATCGAACAAGGGTAAGCCAATTATAAATGATTCATATCAACCAATTATCCACCAAATAGCTGCAGCTTTACTAGATCAATTATCACTACCTTTTAAAGTGCATTATTATCTAATACTTCCCATAGAAGTATGCATTCAGTACAAGGCGAACAAAAACGGAAACAGATCGGAAGTTCTTGATCTACGAAAACCCTACCTTCACCAATGATGTAACTTTTCGGAATGCATTGCCGCGTGTGGCATAATAACACATTTACGAATCGGGGAGCATTATTCTTGAAAAAATCGCGTGAAAGTGAGGTATCAGAGGTGATCTATAGATACCAGCCCACTTGATATATTTGATCACTCAACAGATTCAACTCTCAAGTGGGGTTGAGTGTGGTAATATTCAACAAAACATACAACTCGATTAGTCCGCAGCCTCAACGTGAAGATAACAAAGGTGCACGAAAAATGTGTTGAGCAGTTTCGAAATTGTACTTGACTCCAATTGATATATACGTGTGAAATGATGAGGAACATTATAGTTTTTTGTTGTGCCTTTGTGGTGGTTAAATGTCAAGTCGATTTAAGTGAGTTTACCATTCTGTTCATCCTTGTAAATTTCAATTAAATATTAGTGACAATATCTTACGAAAATCTGAAAGATTGCCTTTGACAGGATACGTTGATTAAATCACTAATTCATATAATAATGCATTGCTTAACAATCAATTGTTTAAAAGATGGACAATTAATTTTTATTGAAAAATATAAAAAAAATATTGCACTAACATGGTACTGGAAACTTTGAGCCTGGATAAAAACTTGTATAACTATGTCTTAAATATCATGCAGATTTATTTTTTCATATAAAAAATTTTTCTCGAGAACTTTTTGGAATGAAATTTAATTAATGTCTTAGAAAACACAGTTTCAATTTAGTAGACATATAATTAACACAGCATCAAAAGGAATAAAAGAATGTGAATTATTAACTGAAAATATTAAATAAATACTAATAAGATCCAAAATTTTGTTTGTATCAATGTATTATGAAAACAAAATTCCTTTTCAAAAATGCACAACCTTAAGATTTTCTTCAAAAATAATTCTCTTAAAAAAAGTTTCTCGAAAAAAACTCCAAAAACATGCAGCACATCTTTAAAAGGCCATTTTGAATCACCACATCGATAACACGTCACTCTATCTTCGTATCCAAAAAATGAAAGTGAAGAGAGATTTTTTAAGATATTAATATATATGTTGTGCATTTTTGGAAAGGAATTTGGTTTTCATAATATATTTATACGACTTAAAATTTTGTATCCTTCAAGTATTTATTCAATATTTTTAGTTAATAATTTATATTTTCTTTGTATTCTTTTATTACTTTTGTTGCTGTGTAATGAGTGTTAACTCCTTATATCTACTAAATTGAAACTGTGTTTCAATTATTTAATTTCATTTTAAAAAGTTGGCCAGAAAATATTTTTATAGAATTAAGATTGAAATTTATAGTAAGGTTAGCAGAATAAATCTATATGATATTCAAGATATTGTAATAAGTCTTCTGTCACTTTGAAAAAAGCCCGTTTTATAATTTCATTTTATATATAATAATTTTATCTTGGTTTTTTACTCATATACATAGTATCATTTGGATATAACCACTTTTTATTAAATAAATATGTTTCTGCTAGACTCGAACAGAGCTCTTTCATCATATGAGGGCATCCGGGAAAATTTCTTTTGAATAAAATATAAACTAAAATTAGGATAAATTCATGAATGAATGAAAACAATCGCCCACACCTACTTGCCTTGACAAGTATATTTGAGCTTCACAAAATAGTAACAGAAACCATAATATGAAAAAATACCTTCCAGGAATTCATTTGGATTTCTAAATTAGATTTATTCGAAAAACTTTCCAAGGATTTTTACCTTTGAAGTATGAACGGATTTTTTCAAATGTCTAACGTATGTAAAGAACACATTTCATCTATCTTAAAAAATCTGGGATGAAGTGAGTATAGATCATAGGGCCGTCATTAAAAATCAAGTAATAAATATCATATTATATTTTCATGATTGTTTTCAAGGGAAATTACTGAATTATCAGTTGTAGTGATGAAGTTTTCAAATTAGTTTTTTATACCCAGCAAATTTTTCCGATATTCTATGAACAAGAGTTCAAGAAATGTATTTTTGTATGGTTCGATTCTTTGCGACAAGGTAAACATGACACATAGCATCCTATTAGTCATGTCTGTCATATCCTATGACAAAAAAATGACGATAATAGTCAAAAATATATTTCACAAATTCTTTGGAAGGAAAATCTAAAATCACTACAGACTATTTCAAGAAAGAAAAGAAATTATAAGAATTTCTATGGAGCTGCTACTAATTCCAAGTTTTTTATTGAAAATAATAAAGATGAAATGCATAAAAATGATACATTTGGAGCATACAAGTTGATCTGTAATGATTGATTTATGATTTTATATTGTTCAAACTGACAGATCTTTTCAAAGGAGAACACAACACCCAGAAGTTTTACTTGGGTCATCTTACAGTCAAAAGATGCAATATTTCGGAAATAATTTTCACCAAAATATACTATGATAAGAGTGAATGTTCTAGATCGACACTCTTAAAATCATTCGAATTCATTACCTTGAGTTTGTATCATTTTCTTCTTTGATTGAACAAATCTCGTTTCGGATATTGAGCAGTTGTTTGAATATTAATACCATGAAACTAAAGTAAATTTGAAATTTTTGTAGTAAGATGTAGTAATTCTTAAAAAATTTTTTTGAGTATATCTTGTTTGTTGAATTCATTCACATAACTTGCGGCTGACTACAATATAATTCTTTTCTTTATCATGTTGTTTTTTTAGTTATGTTGATTTAAATCTATTTTAGATCCTATTTGTTTTTCAATTGGAATTAGTGTAAAATGCAAACCGACAGAAACAGTTATTATAATTTATGAGTTAGTGTCCATAAAAGTGTTTAATGAATCCACAAAGCCACTCTGAAAAAATTAAAGTTCTAATTAAAAAACTGATTCTAAAAAGAATTTCTTATTTCTATCCCAAATTTGTTGAAGATTTTTGGAATTTTGCTTTACGGAAATAATGTTGTTATTGATTTCAGGAAGGCACTTTCGCAATTGTCGTAGAAACAACACCAATTTCGACAACTGCATCAAAGATGGCATCAACAATCTCAGATCCTACTATAAGTCAGGTAAGATCTTATTCCTACATCTATACTGGGTTGTCTATTAAATAAGGGACAAAAATAAGTATTTTTCGACAATATTTTGATGATTTTGAAAATAGTGCAAGCTCTCGAAAGTACAATATCAAAAACAATCTATAAGAGCAATTTTGACATTTTAAAAATTGATAATGTAGCAGAAATAAGACCATATACTACAATGAATTTATCCAGCAAAAAAACTTTAAAAAATATATTTTCTCATATTCGAACGTTATTCCCAACATTGAGAACGGCTTCTTCAACCAGTAAGTAGAGATGTAAAAAAAATTCAATTCAATCGTAGACATTTGAATATTTCTGTGATTCATAAGTTTCTATTCGTGTATTTTTTGTCTTCAACATTTAATACCTGTTAGTAGAAAATTCTCCATAATGTTTTATGAACACTGAGATGGTGAACATTAATTTCATTTAATTAACATACTGGTGACAAATCATTACGAGGTAGGCTATTATACAATAAACGATTTCCTTATCGTTATGTCTCTTTGAGAAAAATCTTCCAAGTTAGTCTTAAAATACATTCATTGAAACGAAGTGGACACTAAGAAACGCCAATAACAATAAGAACGGTTGACCCGAAAATATATATAAATGAAATAAATTTATTGGGTACACTTGATGAAGATTATAATTAAAAATCTATTGAATTTTATAGATATTTATTCTAAAACCCTTACAGAAATTAGTATTAAAATTAATAATGATTACATAATGAAAATCTTTTAACCGGCTTATTGCGAAGTATTGTTTACACTTCAGAAAAATGACAGATACTGAAAAAAAAGCCTAGTGATGACACTTCAAAAGGAAGGTGTGGCCAGATGAAATAATGGAATAATAAACTAGTAGCGACAGCTGTTTGTTGTTTCTACTCCTAATACAATCTTCTTTTTTCATTCAAGGATCTCATTTACCTTCTTCTGTTATAGATACATCTGTCAGTAGATTTGAGATATACTTGAACGTCAGTAAATGAAACAATATCAGTTCTTGATCAAAATTGACGTACCTCACAAATTTTGCAGAATTTTTTCATATCTATTTTCACCAAACATATCAATTGTCATGCAGGTCTGCCAGAATATGGTATTGCATCGCTGGACCCCTTTTACGCTGAAGAGGTGACCCAGAAGAGGAGCAACTTATTATTCAACTATAAGCTGGTCTTACGAAATGTGACCGAGGCTGGTTGGTCGATTTCAGAAATGACTAAATTCAGGTTTGTGTAATTTTCGTTGCAAGATTAAATTATGTAAGGGATATCCCATTCGATATAAATGATTTAGGTCTATAAAAGTCGAGATGCGAATATGAAGAAATGGTGCGTTAAAAATTGTTGGGTTTTCAGCAGTGATGTTAATTCAGAAAGAAGCTTTTGCTCGCTTGTTCAACAACCCTGAAAATTTCAAATCTGTGAATTGCCTCTTGAAGAAGCCACATATGATGAATAAAAACATAGAATTTTTGCTGTGTTACTCGAAAGCCAAATAAAAATCATTTTTCGAGAAAAACAAAAAAACTCTAGTGAAAATTAAAAATATATGGTTAAAAGACCCCATTCTTTTTTCTTCGATTAGCATACTCGTAGTTACATGTTGACAAGAAACAGTGAAATAAAAAATATTCTCATACGATTTCACATAAGAAACATTTTTTTTAAAACATGGTAAAACTGGAACTGCGACGAAGCGTTAACTATATTATTAGATCTATTTGGTTTCAAACTTCTATTTTGGAATATTTGAAAAGTTACAGAAATTCACATGACTTATCTTCAGTAAATTATGCATGAGCATCCGTGTCGTTATTCACATCTAAATACTAAATTTAAACTCCAGCAGATATGTACGTTCGGAATTATTTGAAAAATAAATTTTCACATGAAAATATCCCAGGAGTTATTTAGCCCATTCTGTCAATTATTGAACATGATTGTTATATTTAGTCCTCAGACATATACTGAAAATGAAGTATCATGAACAAAAATAATAATAACATCGTCTTGGCTATGACCCAGTAGATCATTAATAAATAGGAGAAATAACAAGGGTTTTAGTACGAACTCCCAAGGTTGCATCATAATCATTTGGCCAAGTATCTTGCATTTTAACACAAAGAGTTTCATTTGAAAGGTAACTTTAGACCAAAAATATAGTTCCAAATTCAAGATTGAACACATTAGTCCCTATAAAGTCAATAAAATGCTCTGGAAATATCAAAGAATGGGCCTGCTAAAAAGACGCCCCCATCAAGATTTTTATGAACGTGTTCTAGCCTAATGATGGTTGGCCATTTTCAATGTGCATTTCTGGCTATGAATGAAAAAACTAATGAATATTTTTTCGAAGTTGTAAGTTTATAATGTGGGTTGAACCTTGATATTTACCAATGAAATACAATATCATTTAAATGACCGCCAGGACTGGCTACAGTGCTCCATCCGATCAACCCAATTTTTCAGTACATTCTCAATTGTTTGGGGCTCAATCTCATGAACGGTAACTTCGATTTAATGTTTCATGGCATCGATCGCTTCTGAAAGGTTAACGAAATACTTATCCTCTAAAGATCCCCACAAAAAATAGTCCTCCTTGGTGAAAATGAGCTTCATCGCTAAAGAAAATGCTCATCTTCGGCCATGCGACCATTAACCCATTGAACGAAGTGGAAACGCATCTTATGCTCACGAGGCTTCATTTCTTGCTCTAGTTGGAGATTGTAAACTTTCATACCGAGATCTTTATGTAAAATTCCCCTCGGAGAAATGCGAGAAATGTTCACTTATTGAGCAGGATGACGAGTTGATGTTGGTGGATGTTAAGCTACATTCTGTGCTACAGAGGCAATGTTTTCAGGTTGCTCACTGGACGAGAACGTAAACAGGTTGTTTAATCAAATAACGATCCAGTTGTCACGGACAAATTGATCCGCAAATTGTTGTGAGGCCATTTCATTTCTATCAAATTTTCCACGTAAATTTCTAACAGTTTGGATAGAAGATTCACCACTTTGAGAATAAGATTTTTCCAGTTTTGTTCAAGCTCAAATCGACCCTTTCCGTTAATTTAAAATATTAAACTAACTTTCTGACAAAACACGAATGCCAGAAATGTACCAGACTCGAAATAACCACTACTTTGAAATGAAAACTCAGCACACCTTTTACTTACAACAAGGTTTTTCAAAGTCCGTAAATGGACAACTTCAATCAGTCACCAATTTTTATGGAACCTCTTCTTTATCCAATTTCGTTATCAGTGAAGTACTTTGTATGAGAGCATCAAGTTATGAGGTTTCTATAAAACCCGTATTTTTTTATCATAAAAGTAATATTTCGCTAATTTTGTATATAACTTAATTTTGGGACATTTAATATATATGTATATATGTGCAGGTTTTCAGCTATATGTATCGATTCATTTTCGAAATAAAGCTTTTGTGAACGTTCATCACCACGATGAAATAGCGTGAATTTCGCATATCAAAATTTATTCTTATTTAAATGTGAACGCGTCTTCATCAGACTTGCATTACAACACTTACTTGGATGTTGTTTAAATATAAGATGATTTAGTTTTGGGAAACCATTAATAAGTTTATTTATTGTCAATTATAAATCGTTGTTTGAAAGGTCCTGTTCACAGCGGGTGTTTTTTTTAAAGTGATCGAACTTGAAATAAAACACATTTAAATTAAAATTGAAGCCAATTTTTTTATCATTGAGAGATAATTTTATGACATTTATATTTCAAAAATAATTTCCGGCATATGTGCACCACGACTAGCTCTGAGAAACCGCATTCGACCAGACCAATTTTGGACCACTCTATCGAGTAATTCAGGCCTTATTTCATCAATTACACGAGTTATGTTGGCTTCCAAAGCGTCTATTGTTTCTGGGTTATCAGCATAAACCAATGACTTGACATAACCCCAAAGAAAATAATCCAGTGGAGTCATGTCGAATGATCTTGGAGGTCAATTAATTGGACCATTTCTCGAAATAATGTTATCGCCAAATCTTTCTTTCAATATGTCAATTGTTACTGTAGCAGCATGGGGTGTAGCACCATCTTGTTGGAACCAAAACACTTCTGGGTCGATACCATTCAAATTTTGAAACAAATAATTACTGATCATCATATTGATTTAACCTTGAAGACTCGAGATGGATGATACTGCTGCAGAGCCCTGATGAAGATTTCGTAATAAAATCGAAACTATTTGGCCTCTTTCTTGAAAAGTTGGTGTTTCTATAACCCTGGACCTAGAATATGTTAAAGAATTATTGAATTGTTGTATATATAGGTCTTATCTTAATTAATTATATCATATTGAGGTAACCTTGAAAACTTGAGATGGATAACACTGCTGCAGAACCCTGATGAAGATTTTGTAATAAAATTGAAAACTATCGAAATTAGTTGGCCTTTTCCTTGAAAAAGTGGTTTTACTATAACCCTGGACCTAGAACTTGTTAAAGAATTATTGAATACTTCAATTTCATGTTTCAAGGCATCATCGTGAATTCTACCTGTTAGGTTACTGGCATGTTAGCATTACTTTTTCACCAGGTAACTACTCAGCAGTCTCCACAATCTGCTTATCAACCCGCATTAGCGAGAACTACTCCGAAGAGTTGAACCCACCAAGCTTCTAGTTTCGGCTTCAGTCCGAGAACCTACACCGTGACTGGTAGTAGCGAAGCACTACCCAACCTCTACTGGCTCTGCAGTGTCAGTACCCGAGTTGTTTTGTGATGCACCTCACTCGCCGAAGGGGCGAGTCTCATGGACCAAGATAATCTCAAGATGTAATACCTCAGTTGATCCTGATACGAGCACTGTCAATCAGGCCTATACGTCAATACCCACGAACTCTTGTGAAGTCTTTCAATTGATCCTGGCTTCAATGACCAACTGTCTAGCCGTATCGAGATCCACAAACTCCAGAAATATCTCGCAATCGATTCTGGTTCAGGACAAGGCCGACCGAACCGTCAAGTCCCGGTAAACCCTGAAGCCTTTCTCGAGATATCCTGAACATGAGTTTCTGCGAACAGATAGATGGAATACCCTTTTAGCCCAGCATGCAGACTTTCAACCACTATGCCCTCGAATCCAACACCAATTGGGCGGCCAGGTCGTGCGAATACTTCCTGAGGGCCTTCACCCTCATAACGTAACGCAGTATGCTACATAACGCACTCGGCCATTGGTTAGAAAAATCCGAAGATTTACTGCACTAGGGTTGAGTACGTTAGTTGTGAGAGTGAAGCCCTGTGCTGCAACAGACACCCTTCTCACTGAGTTGAATAAGGTGACACAACCCTACATTTCACGGTGAAACCAGGGCCCCATTTGGTCGAAATTTCACCACACGGGTCCAGTGACTGGCGCGAGTGACATTGTCTTAGGTATCAAGACTTAATCCTCCATTTCACCGGGAGGAAACTAGAATATTAGCCAAGACAAGCAAGTCATGGGGGCGATTTCAAGGCATCAGTCGTTTCTGGATGGTTAGCGTAAGACTTGTTTTAGCTGACGATCCAGTTTTCACGAACAAATTGATCCACAAATTCCCGTGTGGGCATCATTTTTATTGAGTTTTCCACGTAAATTTCTAGCAGTTTGGATAGAAGATTCATCACTTTGGAAATAAGTTATTTTCTAGTTTTGTTCAAGCATAAATCGACCCATTTCATTAATGCTAAATATGAAACTAACTTTCTGTCAAAACACGAATGACAGAAGTACTACCAGACTCGAAATAACCACAACTTCAAAATGCAAACTCTAGATAGCGCACCAATTACACAGATAAGCTATTTATGTTGAAACATTCATATCAATATTATTCTCAGTTACAGTATATTCGAATCTTAACTTTTCTCTTGTTTCCGCAGGTGTGATCTCCAGAATGACTTTATTCAGTACACACAAACATTTCCAGACAAGAAGTTGAGTGGCTGGTACGAATTCGATGGAACATTCATGGGAACCCGAATGTCTAACCAGGGATCATGGAGTTTAGGATTGTACGACTTCGTTCAGACATCAACTATAACCAGAAAACCTCAAAAGGATTCCAAAGGAAAATATGATCCCCATCCTCCACTAAAAGTCAAAGTGAATATACAGAATTCCAAGAAACTAGAGCTTCATATCGGACATTTGGCTGGAGGAAGGAGGATAGTAGGTGGGTTTCTAAAACATATTAACAGATGGCAAAAATGTGAAACCACATTTGAACCATTATTGAATGGCGTGCCTGCTCCTTGACTAGAATTCTGCTCTGCTCTGCTGCAACCTCCCGGCGTAACATATAGAGGACGTCCTCGCCGGGTTTAAGTACGAGCGTTCGACGACTGACGTTCCAACGTGGAACAAGGCCACTGGCTTCATAGACAGACATGCGCACCACGCCTATCTGAAGAGTTCAGGTGCGCATGCTCGGAACGAACGCCGCCTCCAAATTAAGAGGTAGAAGCTCCCTCATAACCCCCATTCACTTCAATTTTAATATCCAGTATTTTGTGAGCAATTGTGAGTTTCGTGAAGATAATTTTTCTCTAAAAACTTCATTCACTTGTTCTAGACTTAGCAAACTCTTCAGTTGATTCAAGTTAACAGTTGCTGCATAATTTTTCTCCATGTTCTCTGTTTCAAGAAACATTTCGATGCCCTCTGTTATTTGTTGAATTGTTGAACAAATGCTGGATATTCCTATGAAAACCAAAACATCCTCACCTTATATTGAAATGGTAAAAAAAAAGTTCCTTCACTTTTCACTCGATTATTACAGTTAGAATTAGCAGAATACAAAGGGTCAAATTCAGACCTAAATCCAAACAAACTATCAGCATTTAATCAGTGATGCCACAAACATTCAAGCTTGATGCTATTCGGTTGTTGTAGTGCTGGATGTTTAAACGAAGAAGCGTTTTTCTCTGTCCCTGGAAATGTTAGAAACAACTAGGTTTAGGTCTATCTCTACAATGATATGTCAATTTTTTTCCAACCACTGCTTGCCGATCGGTTATAAGACTACGCGGAAAACTAGTTACTAAGCTGTCGCCACACAAGGTCAAGGGTTTTTCAATAAGAGGTTTCATTTTAAATATTCTGCTATCTAGGCAACTGTCATTTTTGAAGCTATCATCTTTTGACATTTGACAAGTAAAAACTACGCCATTACTAAAAACGATAGACGCTTCAACAGCGCATTGAAATTGTTAAAATTCACTACAAAAATGGTGAAAATGCTCAAGTCACAGTTAGCAAAACTGAAGAACCTTTGGGTCGAAATTGGAGCTACTTCTCGGCCAGCAATGGTGGAAAAATTTGAGCTGTTAGGACAAGTCAGTGATGTGAAGAATCCAAACCGTGTGCGACGGTCAAGAACAATTGGAAATATTGCTGCTGCAGCCTGTAGTACTGACGAAAACCTAGGTTTGTCGATTCCTCGTCGATCTTTTGACTGAAGGATTCCACAAAGGACATTACACTGTATTTTGCATGAAGACTTAGGTCTTAAGGCTTTTAAAGTTCAGTTAACACAAGAACACAAGCTGATCGATCAGCAGAAACGTATCTTCGCTAATTGAGTCCTTGAAATACTTTCAAATGATCTGGATTTTTATCGAAAAATCATCTTCAGTGATGATTTTTACCGCGGAAGCTGCGTTCCAAGCTACGTCCAAGACTGATTTTTGAAAAGCCTCTCCATCTTCAACGTGTTACTGTTTGGTGCGGTTTTGGGCTGGCGGTGTGATTGGACCTTATTTATTCGAAAATGAGGCTGATGCAACTGTTACGATGAATGGATGGCGCTACTGGTCAAGGATTAATGATTTTTTATGATCGGAATTGGAAGAAATTGATGTGGACGACGTTTGCTTTCAAGAATACTGCAAGCAACTAAACAATTACAATGTTGCAAGAAAAGTTTCATGGCCGTGTTATTTCTCGAAAAGCTGATCACAGTTGGCCACCGGGATCTTGTGATTTAACACCTTTATGAAATAGAAAGAGGCTTTTTACTTGATAGAAGAAATATAACAAAATTTGAATATCAAAACAGATTTAATCTGCCAGTTTTCTACAATTTTAATTTGAAAAAAAAATTATATTCTAAAAACTTTTAGAATTAAATCAATTTAATCTATTAGTCTTCTAGAATTGAATTAATGTCTACAATAAGCACCGCTTATATTTAATAGACGTATATAATCAAAACTCAATATACAAAGTCAAATGGAATAAATAAAGTAACAAATATAAATAGTCATTTGAAATAAATAAATAAATATTTGAAGGAGACAAAATTTTGTTTCTGATTTTACCATTATGAACACCAATTCCTTTGCAAAAACATGAAACACAACTTAAAGACTTCTCAAAAAATACAATTCATTTGAAATATTTAATATATTTAAATATTCAAATAAGTTAATTCAAAAATCTCTCAAAACATATCTTCAAAAAACAAATATTAGGAGTACAAATAAGTTTCCGCCGTTTTTTAACACAAATTAAATATTATTATTATTAAACGATGTAAGACTGCTTGCTGAGTGACTTCTAATGTTAGAGCAAGTTCTTTTTGTGTTTGAGATGAATCTTCTTCCAATAATTCCTCCAATTCTGCATCCTCGTAAATTTTTGGCCTTCCACTGCGATCTTTGTCTTCTACGTCGAAATCACCGTTTTTAAACTTTTGAAACCACTCTCAACACGTTCTCTCACTCGCCTACTTGGCTCAAATTTTGACATTTTCAACATATAAAAATTATATTTTACCAATATAAAATCAATGATATTAATAGGTTATGTTGTTCCTGAATGTCCAAACTATTTTTTAAGCCGGTTATCATCTGCGAAAGCTAACCGAAACTCCGTGCCGCGCCATCTACAATAAAACGGCGGAAACTTATTTGTACTCCTAGTAGAATTCCGATAATCTCTCCATCAGCCCTAAATAATATTTAAAATATCAAAATCAACTAACAATCAGTATATCTTACCTGAAAGTTGATATTCAAATTTTTTTATATTTCTTCTATCAAGTAAAAAGCCTCTTTCTATTTTATTTTATACATAAAATATAATTATATTTAGGCTTGAATAAATCTCATTAGGGAATGCCAATGGTTTAAAGAAAACCTTATAATACCTTACAATTTTCTGTGATTTTGTGACGAACATAAACTATCTGGATTTTTGAAGTTAGTATGTTTAAGCAATTTCTGGTTACCACTTTGAGGTAAGATATATTGATTGTTAGTTGATTTTGATATTTTAAATATGATTTAGGGCCGATGAAGAGATTCTCGGAATTCTAATTTTTGAAGACATAGTGCATGTTTTGAGAGATTTTTGAATTACCTTATTTGAATATTTAAGTATATTAAATATTTCAAATAAATTATATTTTTTGAGAAGTCCTTAAGTTGTGTTTTTATATTTTTGAAAAGGAATTGGTGTTCATAACAAACAGTAAGATCAGAAACAAAATTTTGTCTCCTTCAAATATTTATTTATTAATTTTAAATGACTATTTATATTTGATGGTTTATTTATTCCATTTGACATTGTATATTGAGTTTTCATTATATACGTCTAATAAATATGAGCGGTGCTTATGTAGACATTAATTTAATTCTAAAAGTTTTTTTAATACAAATTTTTTTTTAAACTAAAATTGTAGAAGACTGACAGATTAAATCTGTTTTGATATTCAAATTTTTTTAACACCTTTATAGTTTTTTCTTTGGAGATACTTGAAAGAATACCGCCGCAAATGTGCGAATTGCTCATGTAAAATTTCATGAAAAGGATATTGTGCTTGCAACAGTAGATTAAAATTGAGCTTGTTAGTTGTGTTTTGGAACGAGTTATGTTTTCAAATAGAAATAAAATTAATTCAAGGCCCTGTTCAAGTAGAAGGAATTGTGTAAATAGTCCTGGCGTGGTTTGTTACATATATGCGAATATCGGTTAAAGAAAAAGAGGAAACTGACTTTATAAAGAGAGCTTATCTCATATATTTTGGTGTCAAGCTTGGTGATTAGGATAAAACCTGAGCTCTGCATGTGGTCTGTAAAACTATTACCGAACATTTAAATCAGTGGATTACCGACCAATACCACTTCAGTGATTGTTATTTTTGCATGAGTGAATATTATATAAATTGACCAAAACAATTATAACAAGTGGACCTGATTTTGTATCTGCAAGACGCCCGATCTCCCAGACAGAGGAAGTGCAGATCTCTACATTTCACCAGCCGCCTTACCTCTTTGACCATGAATATTGTCCTTGTGGCCATACTTCTGAAACTAACGTAAGTGACTGTGATTATGAGGGAATCCGCAGAAATCTTAACTTGTCAAAACAAGCTTTTTACTTACTGGCTTCCAGATTCAACAACAAACATTTATTGGAACAAGGAACCAAAAGAAAAATGCAACGGTCAAATCTTCAACCTTCTATACTTGTTACATTGTTTTCTGTATAATATAATATCAAAATTGACGACTTTGCTACCTTTATTAGTGTAACGTTTATTTCATTGAAATATCCTCGCTTTGAAATTCGAGCTACGTATGTTAGAATATGCAAACTTTCTTTATAGTATTACCCGCAACACACCTTACAGTACGCTGGTTTATCTAGTGGCCGGTTGAAATTTAATGCGCAAAATACGGTCGCTTTAACCTAGAATCCAATGAATGAAAAATTACGCAACTCGGTATTTTGCATTAAAATAATTAAAAGCGTTTAAATGATGCTAGGAGTCTTATCGCGGTTGTACATTAGTAGTTAAGTAAGATAAATATGTAATAGTTATTGTTATTACTAGTTCATTCAAATATTCAGATTTCATAGGTGAAAACTCGGGTTTGAATTCTTAGCTGTGAATTTATATTTTTAAAATATTCTGGAAGTATAAAATTTTTATGTTATTTTTTCTAAATAAATCTTCGGACTGATAGACGGATAAAATTGGCCTGATGTTAAAGCGCTAAAAAGTAGGTACCTAATTCTTTCTTCTTTATTTGAATATCAAAACAGATTTAATCTGTTAGTCTTCTACAATTTTAATTTCAAAAAAATTTTCTATTCAAAAAACTTTTAGAATTGAATTAATGTCTACAATAAGCACCGCTTCTAATTAATAGACGTATATAATAAAAACTTAATATACAATATCAAATGGAATAAATAAATCAACAAATATAAAAAAGTCATTTAAAATTAATAACTGAATATTTGAAGGAGACAAAATTTTGTTTTTGATCTTAACATAATGAACACCAATTCTTTATCAAAAACACAAATTAAGGACTCCTCAAAAAATATTCATTTGAAATATTTAATATATTTAAATATTCAAATATGATTTTTTGACGAACATAGACTATCTGGATATTTGAAGTTAGTCTGTTTAAACAAGTTCCGGTTACACTTTAAGGTAAGATATACTGATTGTTAGTTGATTTTGATATTTTAAATATTATCTAGGGCCGATGAAGAGATTATCGGAATTCCAATTTTTTTTTGAAGGTATAGTGCATGTTTTGAGGGATTTTTGAATTAACTTATTTGAATAATCAAATATATTAAATATTTCAAATAAATTATATTTTTTTGAGAAATCCTTAAGTTGTGTTTTATGTTTTTGAAAAAGAATTGGTGTACATTATGGTAAGATCAGAAACAAAATTTTGTCTTCTTCAAATATTTATTTATCAATTTTAAATGACTTTTTTTATATTTGTTGGTTTATTTATTCAATTTGACATTGTATATTGAGTTTTGATTATATACGTCTATTAAATATAAGCGGTGCTTATTGTAGACATTAATTTAATTCTAAAAGTTTTTTGAAATTAAAATTGTAGAAGACTAACAAATTAAATCTGTTTTCATATTCAAATTTTGTTATATTTCTTTTATCAAGTAAAAAGCCTTTTTCTATTTAAGTTTTCTTTCTTCTTTTCTAAACCGTATAACTTAGAGTAGAATAAACAACAGCAGATGAAAAACTAAAGTTATTAATGTCAAATGTAGTGAAGCGGAGATTACCAATTAAAAATAAAATACCATATGTGTAATATCATACAGATTCATTCTGTTCAACTCCTACATGTTTTAATTCAAAAAATTTTTATTCAAAAACTTCTAGGATTAAATTAAATAAATGTTCTTAGAACGAATTGTGTTAATTGAGTAGACATAGAATTAACACTTATTACACAGTATCAAAAGGAAATAAAAGAATTCAAAGAAATATAAATTATCAATTAAATATACTAAATAAATACTTAAAGGGTACAAAATTTTGTTTTATAACTTGTTTTATGAAAACAAAATTCCTTACAAAAACTGCGAAACATAACCTCAAGATCTTCTTCAAAAACAAATTGCTCGAAATAACTTCCTTTAAAAAAATTCCTAAAATATGCAGAACATTTTCAAAAAGCAATTCAGAATTTACACAACGAAAACTCATCAGCCCTACTCCACATTTAAAAAATAAAAATAATTAACAAAAAATATCTTACCAGACAAACTGAATGTAGTTATCTGAACAAACACTAGAATGAAGTGAACTTTTAAAAGTCCTACGTATTCTTTGTTTGTCATAGAAATTACAGAAATTCTGCAAGGTATTTTAAAACCAAATAATAATATGTTATAAGTGTTAACAAAAATATGTAATTATAACAATACAATAAAATAATAAAAAGAGAATAGAATAAAATAATAGAAGATTAGTAAAAAATTTTGAATATCATACAGATTTATTATGTCAACCTTCTACAAATTTTAATTTAAAAAAATTTTCATTCAAAAACTTATTAAATTTATTTAGTAGATTTAATTGATAATTTATATTTCTTTGAATTCTCTTTTTCCCTTTGGTACTCTTAATAAGAGTTAATTCTATATGTCTACTAAATTGACACAGTGCGTTCTAAGACAGTTATTTGATTTAATTCTAAAAGTTTTTGAATAAATTTTTTTGTACATCAAAATTTGTGGGAGGTTAACAGACAAAATCTGTCTTAAGGTATTGAATCGATTGTAAAGCCTTAGTATAGACCTTATCTTTCACGTGGCATCAAAGAAAAAAGTCTAAAGATATTAAGAGATAAGAGATAAGATCTCGGTGGCCAACTGTGATCACCTTTTCGAGAGAAAGCATCGGCCGGCTTGAGTTCTTGTGTTAACTGGCCTTTAAGAGCCTTAAGACCAAAGTCTTCATGCAAAATACCGGTGTAATGTCCTTTGTGGAATGTTATTTCCAAAGATGAACGAGGAATCGACACACCTAGGTTTTTGTCAACAGTGCGCGATGCAGCAGAAATATTCTCAATATTGATGAATGCACACGGCTTCCATTCGTCACATCACTAATTTGTCCCAACACCTCAATTTTTCCACCAGTTGCACTATTGCGCGCCGAGAAGGTGCTTCACGTCGACCCAAAAGTGCAATTGTTTTGCGAGCTGTGACTGCAACATTTTCACCATATTTGTAGTGAATTTTAACAATTTCAATGCGTTGTTGGAGCATGTATCGTTCCATTTTTAGTAATGGCGTAGTTTTTACTTGTCAAATGTCAAAAGATGACAGTTTTAGAAGAGACAGCTGCCCAGGTAGGGGCTATTCAAAATTAAACCTCTTATTGGAAAATCCTTTATAATCTATAAAAAATAATTAAATATGCGTCCTTATTCACTATCTTAACATGAATAATATCTTTTAGAAATCCGAAATAAGTAAGGTAATTAACATTTTGATATTATAACGCGAATCCAAGACAATTAAAATCGAAAGCAATCGAAAAGATATCCTAGCAATTCAAAAAGCTATTGGTCGTAAAACGATGAGAGATTTATGAAAGAGTCAATCATCCTTCCGTCAAGTGAATACAGATTATGAGTGTTTTGAAAGTTTCAAAGCACTTTTTAATGACCAGAATTTATTACAATCTGTTTATAAATCTGTTCGTGCTAACGCGCTCTCATCTCAGTTTTGATGTCGAACATAATGTTTGATTTTCAGGATATTTTGGGAACAACACATGGTCGATGAGTTACAGAGGCGTACCTAAAAAAATCCTCTGCAGAGTTTTTGCATTTATCTTTCATCACAACGGCATTCCTGGCATATACGTACACTTTTGACGAAATTTTCAATAACGTTATAGAATACATGTGAGGGTATTTCATTGATACAGCGTCTAATTTCGGCTTTCAATGCTTCAATGGTTGCAGACTTATTGGCATAAACCCGTGATAGCCAGAAGTCTAAAGGCGTTAAATCGCAAGAGCGTGGAGGCCAATTCTGGTCACCAAATTAGGAAATGACACGACTAGGAGCAAAGTCGTGCAAGATCGTCGATCGTCGAATTTTGTTGGCATGCAGCTGTAAATCTTCAGTAAGAATTCGCTGAAGAGTGCCTGTTAAAATGTCTCTGGCCTTTCTGTCACACTCTCGCGAACTGCCGTGATGTTTTGTTCTGAACGACCTCTACGAGCTCGTATCGTATGTTTTACGTGACTAACCGAACCAGTACTTTTGAATTTTTTTATTATAAATTATTATTGATTAGGCACATTATTTCGATCGAACATTGGGCGCACTTTACGAACAGTGGCAATTAAACTTTCATTATTTTGATAATATTTTTTGACAATCAGTACGCGTTGTTCTACGGTGTAATGCTCCATGTTTACTAACTCCCATCTGTCAACTTTCGATCTGTCACATCATAATCATGTGACATTATGACTGTCAAACATGGCAAATATTCATTTTATTAACTTATACAACCTCCATTTAACTATAAGTACTTGACTAAATGTCGAGGTACACCCGAAACTAGATCACCTCCATAATTTTCGGCGATGGTAGTACAGGACGGTAAAACTGACTGAATTGAATCATCTTCATGTCGTGGCGCTGCTCGTTCAACATCAATCTTCATTAGTCCTGATATATTTTCGATGGGACTAAGATCTGGTGAAGCTGCTGGCCATGAAATAGTTGTCTTCTATTATCCTGCTGAAAACTCCACTCCTCTGGATGTAAAGCATACGCCATTTTAAAGAGAAAATCGTTTAGAATGCCGTTGATTTCCAAATCTGTTAGCCAATTTGCGAAACCCTAAGAGCGGATTGTGCCACTCTAAGGCCAATAAAGCGCTTGAATTGTTTCCTTTAATCCTACACGGTCTTCCTGAAACTGATCTATGCCTCATATCCATTCCATTTTTATCCTCTTTATTTTCTCATATACAGCACTTTTTCCCAGTTCAGTAAATTGCGCTAATTTTTTAACGTTTCGAAAATCTTTTGTATACAAATATTCTACGTGTTTTCATTTTTCTAGTTGCGACATTATTTCATAAATTGTATACTTGTTGACAATCAACAATATTTGACAAATCGTGCTGCCCCATGCAACTTTGGCCATAGCCGACTATCTGCACAACCTATTTTATACATTACTTTTGTCTTAGAATGTTACAAAAAAGAAGTATATTGAAATTATGGAAAATATTAAATTCCGGATACTTTCTAGACGGACTATGTATACATACGTCTCCTTTGGTCCTGCAACATTTCCAATACGTCGCTGTCTTTTCCTGAAAATTAATATTCGTTTAATTTTAGAAAACATGCTGGATTGGATTATCAACAGTGCTTGGCAGCCAGGATTCGTTGTTCTGAAACCACTAATCAACGATTTGGTGAGCACTGCATTCACCAAAATCATGAACGACAACTTTCAAAATTTCCCGTTCGACCAGATATTTCCTTATTAAGAAAAAACACAACTAGTCATAGATTAAAGAAGATAAAGTACAAGAATTTCAGTTATTTGGTAGGTATAGGGTAGTACTGTATCGTAGGTAACTGAAGAATGGTAACATTTTTGTTTATGTTTAAATTAACATAAATTCCATATGTTTTGTGATAATTTATCGATAAATATGTAGGGATCAAAAAAGGGATCAGTGGGGCAAGAGTAGTTAGTTAAAGACTAACATTTTGCTTAAGTTAAAAAGAAGAAGTGTGAATAAACATAGTACTCGTCTATCAATTCGTTATGAATTCACAAAAAAGCTATTGGCATTATGAGAAGGGTTGTTTTTAATCAATCCATTCAAGATTTGCAGACAGTATGGAGTTGACTTTTAATGTCGGTAATTAATGAGTTGTCAATAAAAATTATAGATGAGCGAACTCTGTAGTTTATACTTCTTTTACAAAGAGATACAACATACAACAAGTGATGAAAGTCGACTAATAAAACAACTCTGTTAATGATTTATTAGTTCCTTGAAATAATATTTCAATTCTAATCTCTGCCTACATATTCTATTTTTCCAATATATTTATAGCGTTTTTCAAGGTAGGTTCTATTCAATCCACATTAATGCTTTGCTTATTTAATGTTCCAACAAATATTTGATCACTCAATGTGTTTCAATGGATTTATCCAATCAAGGCCATATGTCCTGGTGGATAGCGAAATTACAAAGAGTATTTGAAAGAAATATCTTTCAGTACTTGAAATTCTGATGGAATTCCTCTCACCAAGAATTATGAAAGACAAAAAATCAATAAACTGCTCGTCAAAATTATATTGAATTACGTTGTCTTTTCTCCTTTTATAATATAAACCCAGTTTTTTTTAAATATGTATATGTAGAAAATTGAAGGCTAGAATAATGAGATTTCAAAGAAATGCTTTATTTAGATGATACGAAAAACCGAAAATCTGAAAATTTTGAAAATTCATACTTATATTTACCCTCAACACAAAGTATGACCATCACGTGCATCAATAACTGCTTGGCATATTATCTGCAAATCTCTGCTTTCCACCATGTTATGGAGAATATCCTGCTCAATTGGTTGCAAAAGTTGTGGCAGGGGATCTTTGTAATTGATCCCAAGCATGCTCGGTTGGATGAAGGTCAGGGAATATTAGTGGTAATGCTAGATGGGGAATACCCTGTTTTTCACTAGCAGTAATCACCTGGTAGGATCTGTATGGCAGTGCATTATCATCCAAAATAATTAAATTTTCTCTTATAGTTGAATAAAATTGTGAGACTACTCCCTTGATAACTTAAACAACATATGTCTGAGACTTCAAGGTCCTTAAATGTACTAAGAAGTCAGTTCTGCCATCGAAACAAACTCCACCCCAAACCATTATTGTGTATCCATCGAAAAGGATGGAGCTCTTGAACAGAGCGGTGGTTTCTTCGTATGAATGGACGTATCCACACCAGTAGAAAAATTTTCATATCTGGACTCCCGAGTGAGTGGAACTCTTCTTAAGAAGCGTCTCGATGTTAGATTGGCTACATGGAGACGTTCTGACTGTGCTTAGGAAAGCTGAAGTACCTGTGGCATCTCGAAGACTTTGTCTTGTCATTCTGTTAATGCTGAGAGGCTGTATTCTCATTGAAAGAGTTCAAAATCGATCTTGTACTGGCGTTTTAGCACATGGTTCACCACTTCTGAGTCTTTGACGAATAGTCAAAGTGATATCTTATGATCTTATGGAAAACGAAATACAGACTGAAGATAAAATCATTAAAATATGAATTTGTGGCACACATGGATAGAAAATGATTGAACTTGATAAAAACTTGCTTCACGATGAACCTAGAGACGTTTCTATAATCGTCATAAATTTATGTAATTAACAAAATTATACAGATAATACAGAAAATATGCATTTTTGGAAAACAGCAATATCCTTAACTTTTGACAATATTTCGGTACATTTCACGAGACACTAATTCTGTTTTAATATCGCACTTATTTTCGAATTCATATTATTACACGTGAAATAGATTTGATTTCAGCAGTACAATGCTTCAATAAAGTAGTTAAAATTTTATGGAAACCATTTTTAATATTGAATATCTCTGTATAATGACAAAATGTTTGAATTGAATATTTCCAGAATTCTTTTGATACTAGTTACAAAGAATTATTTCATTTTAAAATATCACCCTAATCATGATAATTACTTCATCAATAGAAGACTTCACTTTTCTTTTTGTGATCCATATATTTCATCGACAATTTTTATATAATTATGTATTTTCATGATTTGTACATTTGTATATATGAAATAAATATTATTTCTTTAGTTGTCATTTTTTCAGTGCGAGGGAGGTACATATTCAGCTGGCTTAGGGTGGCTGATTCGGGCAAAATTAATTGTCTAACTGCTTTTGGGGCAACTGTTGTTGAATTAAGATTTATACGACAGCAATTTCGAAAATGGCTCTCTGTCTTTAGTCGATAATATCTTATTTATTTTCGAAGAAATCGAGCAAGGGTTTTTAAGAAATTGAATAGCTGCAGATTAAGCATTCCTTCCTGATTATCATTCAACTACACTACTCAAAAATTGAAGTGGACAATTTACGCACATATTATAATATATGGAGGGAATGAAAAAAGCGATGTTGTGTATGTATTGTGATGTATTGAGTCTACATACGATTAACCTGCCTGAAATGGCAACAGTAAGCAAGACTGCTCTAAAGCAAGAACATAGTAGAGGAATGTGCAAAATGAAGATTCTCATCTGATGGAGTTTGCAGGCTTAAAAAGAGTCTCTCTTGTTAGAAACACCTTGAAATCACGATTCGGTGGGGCATTTTTCAGCTCTTCGTAGTGTTCTTACTCTATTCGGCATTGTATCAATGAGGTTATCAATGTAAGCTTCAGGAATATTTTGCCAAATCTAGGTCAAAACATTAGCGAGCTGTTGAAATGTCTGAGGTGGCCCAGGTAAGCGAAGTAATTGCTGTGATATTGCAGACCACAGAGATTCAATACAATTTTGGTCTACAGAAACAGCGGGCCAATCCATTCGGTTAATACCATGCATTTCTATGCGGTCGTTGTTTGTTTTTGCCCAGTGTAGACAAGCCCTATCGCCGATCAACGTAAAATTTTCGCCAATGGCTGCCGCAAAGGGAACAATAATTGGTTCTACAATCAAATCTACAATCAAATCCACAATTTTTGTGGAAATAAATTACTGTCTCATATACATTTTTTAATTTAAATGAGTTTCCACCAAGTAAAGACCGAATCAATCAAATATTTTCCTGATTGTTTAACTAGAAACTATCCTACCGGTAGTTTGACGAAATGAGCTATTAATTCGGGATGCTGTAAAGAAGAGATTTTGTCGTGTAGTTAACAGTATTAGCCGATCTTGTGCAACGGTTGTAGCTTTTGCTCCTTCACCTCCATTGAGTGAAGTACATCCACTAATACGATAGCGATTCTACGCTTTACTAACTATACTTTGCGAAACCCGGAGACGGTTAGCAACATCATATTTAGTTAGAACTTTGTTTAACCAGATCACTGACTATTCAAGTTGGACGGCTTCTAAACGCATGTTGATCTCTTGACAATTAATTCACAACTGATACTACACAACACTAGATTGATTGTAATAGCTCATTATCCACAAAAAAGATCTTATGCCTACAAGAAATGAGCTTTTCGTAATTAAGATATTCAGCCTTTCTCCATGGCATTATTATTATTATTCTGATACTCCTACTGCGATCTTGGGCCATTTTATCACAGCACTCTTAATTTTTGACCCAACAGTGAAATGGTGGCCGAAACCTGTCCAACTAGAAAATTTCTTTTCTATCTGAACAGGATTCGAACCTAGATCTTCCGGTCACGAGTCCAATGTTCTACCACTCATACAGCAATCCTGAAAATTTCAATCAATTGCTAAAAGTCAGTTTTCACTCTAATATCCACTTCAATTTTTGAGGAGTGTAGATTGTTGCTAAATTTTCAAGTTCGGAGCTCTACCATATTTCGAATTTTAACCGTACGTGAACTTAATCCCTGAAATTGTTATTGGAGCGAATGGGTAATCAGTTATATAATTATATCGTACGAATTTTAAAACAATAAAATTATCTGTCCAAAATAGCGGTAAGTTTCCCATTTATTTTTCACCTGAATAATTGCATCATAAAATTCTGGGACAGTGAAATAATTCACCATTGTAAGATGTGCCAACCGGATGGACGTGGGCATATTTTAGTCTGTCAGCTCATCGATTCAACTCCATTTCACCCAAGGGGAAGTTGCCAACGGAAGTGGTTTCATGAATGGTCGCCGTTACAGGGCCTACTTGTTTTACCCACGATTATTGAATTTTCGTTCCTACCTCCAACGACTCTGAACCCACCGTTCGGAGTTGAAAATCGAACAAGAAACTTTGCGAACGCTATAGGGGAGTATCTTAAATATCAAACAGTTTAATTCTGCCAACAAAACAACAAATTTTAATTTCATGAAAATTATTCCTCAAAAACTTTTTAAAATTAAATTAAATAAATATCTTAAAAAACACAGTTTCAATTTAATAAACCTATAGAATTATCAATCATTATACAGCATCTCTAGACTTCGTCCTTTGGGGTGTTTTATAAGATATGGTGTATACTACCCCAATTAAGAAATATTTAAGAGGCAGTATTTTAATTTCCACAAAAATGTTTATAATATAACAATTGCTTCACCAGGATATGGTTTATTCAGATACCTACATTCTACTGGCTGGTGGCGTCCAGTGTAACCAAGTTAAAATACAGTGTTGAGTACGTGACAAAATAATGGAAGAACAAGTCATAAAAACTCAAGGTGTTTATTGGAGTTTGCAGCTTAAAAATGGGAAAGATGTTCAGTGATGGAGACCTGTCAACATCTGTTTGTTCATTCAAAAGGATTTTACGGGCATTGTACCTGTTGATTTCAAGAAATTCTGAAAGTGGTAAACTTGTGCTTTCGACTTGGAAAATTTCATGGTTATTGTTGAAGTCATGCCTGAATTCCTTAAGATGATTAGAATATATCGAATGTACGGAATCCGATATGTAACTACCTTAATGTTCTTGGATTCTTTTCTTGAATGATCTACCTGTATGGCCAATATATACTAAAGGGCAATCGTTACAAGTCAACTTTTAAACTCCAGATTTATTTTCTTTATTTGTTCTATCCTTATTGATTTTTATGTAAGTATTAAAATTATTAACGGTTTTTAAAGCTGCGTTGTAATTGAAACTATTTTTGAAATATTCAGCAATATTTTCAGATAATCCATTAACATAAGATAACGAGAAATATTTCTTTTATGGCTGGGTACACGAGATTTAATGCCAAATTCTTTTGTTTATTTGATACCATTTTGTCTATAAGAAACGGTTTGTAACCGTTGTTTGACGCTATCTGTGTAATAATATTTAATTCTTTCAAAATATATCTGAATTCAAAGGGACATTCAATAGTCTATGAATAATGAATAATATTAAATGCTGACATCTTTTGGTTGGTGGTATGATTTTTGAAGTTTTATGTATTGTAATATCTGTATATGTGGGTTTGTGAAAAATACTAAAATCATGTAAATTATCTGGTCTTGTTATTGTGAGGTCAAGAAAATTAATACTATGGTTCTTTTCTTCTTTGATTGTGAATATGATTTTTTGGTTAAAATTTATTAATAAATTTCGTGATATAGACAAAATGGTATCCAATAAACAAAAGAAAATGGCATTAAATCTCGTTCACCCAGTCATGAAAGAGGGCATTACACAGAAATACTTTTTGTTATCTCATGTTAATGTATTATCTGAAAATATTGCTAAATATTTCAAAAATAGTTAAAATTACAACGCAGCTTTTAAAACCATTAATAACGTTAGTTCTTACATAAAAAACAATAAGGATCGAACAAATGAAGAAAATAAATCTGGAGTCTACAAGTAAACTACAACGATTGCCCTTTAGTATACATTGGCCAGACAGGTAGATCATTTAAGAAAGGAATCCAAGAACTTCAACACTAACATTGAGATTATCCACGTCGAAAACAAAAGTTCTAGATTTACACTTAGAATTTTTTGAAATTAACATCCTTTTGAATGAATAAACAGGTCTGCATTACTGAATATCTTCCCCTGATGACATTTTTAGCGGCAAACTCCAATGAACACCTCGAGTTTTCATGACTTGTTCTTCCATTATTTTGTCACGTACTCAACACTGTATTTAAACTTGGTTACACAGGACACCATCAGCCAGTAGAATGTTAGATACCCGAAAAATTCACATGGTGGTGAAACAATTGTTATATTATAAATATTTTTGTGGAAATTAAAAAACTGTCTCTTATATATATTTTAATTAAAATGAGTTTCCACCCAGTAAAGGCCGAATCAATCAAACATATATCGGGTGTTTTCTTTATAGTGACAAAACATTCCATAGGGATAAGTGTGATTTGACAGAAGGTAGAAGCCATGTTGTTTTGACATTTCTGTTCAGAAAGCATTGACAAATTATCGTGAAAAGACTCACGCCGCGACAACGTTTACAAATTTTTGAAATTCATCTTCAAAATCAGTGTTCTATTCGCCAAAAACTATAGAGCACTTCCTGATATTTATGATTTACCTGATCGTCTATCAGAGCAGCTTATTCGTCGAACTATCGATAGATTTCGGACAACATCTTCTCCACTCGATGCAACAACAAGACGTACAGAAGAAAATATCGCTGCTGTAAGTCATAGGGTTAATGATGATCCAGATTTGTCTATTCGTCGACGTTCACAACAAGCTGGACTCTGTGCATCCACCACATGGAAAATTTTGCGTAAATATCTTGGTCTACACCCATACAAGATCTAACTGGTTCAATAACTAAAGCCACTTGACCATAATAAGCCTCGTTTGTTTGCTGATTGGGCCCTAGAACAGTTTGAAGTTGATCCACTTTTTTATCGTAAAATTGTGTTTAGTGATGAAGCTCATTTCTGGTTGAACGGCTATGTAAACAAGCAAAATTGCCGTATATGGAGCGAAAACAATCCTCAAGAAGTTCTGCAGGTTCCTGAAAAATGCACTGTATGATGTGCTTTACACGCTGGAGGCATCATCGGTCCATATTTTTTTTAAAAACGATGCTGGAGCTAATGTTACAGTGAATGGTGCTCGTTACAGATCGATGATCAATAATTATTTGTTTCAAAATTTGAATGGTATCGACCCAGAAGTGTTTTGGTTTCAACAAGATGGTGCCACACCTCATGCTGCTACCCCAACAATTGATTTATTGAAAGAAAGATTTGGCGATAACATTATTTCGAGAAATGATCCAATTAATTAGCCTACAAGATCATGCGACATAACACTGGATTATTTTCTTTGGGGTTATGTCAAGTCATTAGTTTATGCTAATAAACCAGAAACAATAGACGCTTTGGAAGCCAACATAACTCATGTTATTGATGAAATAAGGCCTGAATTATATAAATAAATCTCATAAAATTATCTTTCAAATAAAAAAAAATTTGGCTTCAATCTTAATTTAAATGTGTTTTATTTCAATTTAAAATTATAACACTCTAAAAAAAACACCCGATACTATCCCAATTCATACTCGTGACCCGGTTAATAAAAGAATACACAACTGCTGCAATATGTTGAGACAACAACGGAGCAGTTGCGGAAAAATGATGAAATGGTGAAGTTGGTTAATGTAGCTATTTAATCAGGCATCACATATAAATAAGGTATTTTCCAAAAAGACAGCAATTCTAGCTTGATCAAGAGCGAACCCGTCAAAGGGTTTCTCACATTTCCTCATTTTATTGGTATGGTGGTAACATAAAGTCGTAACAAGATTCACGTTGTTACGACTTTTCTAAAGAATCGACGGAAAGCGAGCACACAAGGAAAATTCTCAAACCACAAGCTTCGCGAAGACCAAACAACAAGAATAAAAGAATGATTATAACATCTTGGACACACAAATCATGATATTTCTACGATTTCGAATATGACCGCCTAGAAGTTTAAAAACATTTTTCCCTATTGGAAACCATTAAACTCCAGCTTGAAAATACTCATTCCTCCTCGCTGCAGGCGAAGCGAAGAACAAATTTGCATACTGCAAACCAGGTGTGGTCGTTCTATTCAAATCCCGCGACGAACTTTTCATACGGAAAGAAGTTCGTGACAGTTTGAACGTATCTTGTAGCTTCGCGAAATTAATTCATGGAATCCACGGAGGCTGATTTGCATATGATTCGGAAGAATGAATGAAGTCATTCAGATCTGAAGGTGGATTGGGGAGCAGCATTTCGAAATACTCATTATTTGGGGCTTCGCTTCTCTTGAATGGAAAATATGGCGAATATCTCACCCAAGTTCATTAATTCACCCTTCAAGTATTAAAAATTTTCATTTGGGTTCAATATTTCCAAGTACTGAACATGAAATCTTCGATTTTTCAGCGAACTCTTGTGAACTTTTTCTTCAGGATTTATTCTTGGAATTATGCTAGGCAAGCACTCTTTTCGGAAATTTCTCCTTCTTTTCTCTCCAGGCATAATGATGAGTCAAACAGATTTTTTAACAACGCACCAGACAAGCACTGATCTTTTGCAGGAAAGAAATAAGTTCAAACTACCGATTATTCCAAAAAAAAACGGGTGACAAAAAAATCTAGCGTGTCGATATAGCCCAAAAACTTAAAGCTTTTTTTACTGTACGAAACATGTATACAGTACAAGAATTTGTATCGCCTCAGATAGTCAGAAAGAACTGAAGCAACTGATGGTTGTTGAGCGTAAGTCAAGAAGGTTTTCGGGAAGAAAACTGTTATGGTGACAGACTTCGGGATATCATTGCCACTCAATTCCATCAGTTCGAATCATTCCACCAGCATCATTATGGAATTGAACGTCAGTGTAGCGAATCCCCTTCTCCTCATCGTTGCTCTTCTCAGCTTTACTCTAAGAAAGTGTTCCAGCAAAAAGAGCCGTTCCGCTTCCAGGTAAATCCCAGAGAAGTCTTTGTGCGTTATTCCAAACCTGGTGACAAGGTTTGCAGCTACTGCATAGCTAGTGGCTTGCTCAGTTTTTGCTGCATCTGCTCCCTGTTTCTTAGAGTGAGGCTAAGGAAGTGATTATACCTCCCAGCAAAGCTAACGATTTGCGGGCCTCTTTTTCCCTGTTCTTTCCCCTTTGGTAGTTCCTTAAGAGTTGGGTCCTGGTGTGTCTATTTTCTAACCTTCTCTAAGGGGGCATACCGTGATGGAGGAATCGCAACTACCTTCACACCCCTGCTTTACTGAGATCTTTCCTCAGTAGATCGTCTAGTCCTCCTGGCTATCCTAGTTTGGAATGCTCAATGGGAAGACGAACCTTTGACGATGGCCACTTGGCCTCTTCCCCATTTCAAGGTGGCCGGATGAAAAGAAGTGGCAGAGGAAGACTCCATCACTTCTCCAGTGGTTTGTGGTTTTAATTTTGTAGAGTGCTCCTACAAGTATGTAAGGTCAGAATGGTCTACTTCTGCAGATCCCTGCATGCTTACGTTAGGAGTTGTAATACAATGGAGTTTACTCTGGTGCTCAAAAGTCAAAACCAGTAGAGTTTAATCTTCTATTTAGCCACAAGTTCCTCGGCCTGGTTTCCCATCTTGGATTTAGAATGTTTGATTAGGTTGCTTCCTCTCCTGGTAGTCAAGCTAAGACCTCTTCTACTCCTCCGAACCGCGGAAAATGACTGTAGATAGCCAAGGAGCGTTCTTATTGCAGAATGGTCTAGATGAAATCTCGATGTCTCACCTGCCATCCTTACACTGGTGTAATTACTTAGCCATGACACTACAGCTGGGACAGAAAAAATGGTGCGGCAAGGGATTTTAAAGGGTACCTGTTGAGTTTTTAGGTACGAGTCGATATTATCCTCCTCTTCATATAAAATGACCGTTGGAGGCTCCTATCCGATACCTAGAGACGTACTATATTGATACTTCATTCCGCCCAGTATTCGGGAATGAAAACAGTTTGTAAAAGTTATCTAATAGCAGCAAAATTTTCATTGCATCCTGAATCACCCTCAGAACCATAGAAATTTCAGGAAATCTATTTGGTAACAAGCAAATGTAGTTGTGGATAAGAAACTTCTATTAGATCCACATTCCGATAACAGAAATACCTCTGAATAAGAAGACAATTACACAAAATTACCCGCATTTTATGACATCACATTTTTCAACATAGATTTGGTAAATTTTGGTAGGGCTCCTCGAATGTCAGGTGAAATTTTTTTGCACTCATTTTGTTTCAATCTGCCTGTAGTACTAGAAAGTATTCATCCAAATAATACCAGAGACGTAACAGTTTTTTGATTTTATCACTTTTCTTATCAAGCAATTTTTATATAGGCGGTTTTTGTGAAATTGTTTTATTTTGATGAGTTTTAAATACTGGTTAGAAGATAATCACCTTCGAACATCCTATTACAACCCTGTAATTCTAAACATCGTCCGGAGACTTCTCAGTTTTATAAGGAACAAATCTCTATTTGTAATCTTTGACAAGAGTGCGCCTGCAGACGAATTATTCATATTAAATAATATAGTCATATCCGTTTCCTTTTCCACTAACAGCGTTTATGATTCCTTATTAAATAAGCCGCCTATACTTAAATTGCCATCTAATCCTTTACGTGTGAGTATTTCAGTCGGATCTGAATTCGTAATTAAGTATTATGACTTTGCTAATTAAGAGGCATTAAAGGTCGTCTTCAGACTCCACAGCAAGTAGAATTCCAAAATGATCATTTTAATTAAGTTATCCTAATTTCATAAAACATTTGGTTTCATACTAAATGCTTGAAGCTAAACATTATCCCGAAGTATATTAATTAAAAAAAAACAGGTTATAGGTAAGTTTTTCCAAATGCCTTTTTGAAGGTGTGCTTTATATTTTGAAGAGTTTTTTGAAAAAGCTTCGTGGAAGAGAGGTTGTTTCGATGAATTTCTTAAGTTTCTGTTGGACATTTTTGAAGTGGAATTTGTTTTTTTATAATGCCGGTATGAAACAGTCTCCACTAAATGCTTACTGGTACGTTCGACCAGTATTCTATATTTTGTTTGGAATCTTTTAATGAACGGTGTTTCTAAGATATTTATTCAATTTAATTTCAAAAAGTTCTCAAGAAATTTTATGAAATTGAAATTTGCAGTAAGTTATAACAGAATTACTCTGTTTGATATGCAAAATATTTTGTTATCTCATTTTGGTGCTAGTTTCAGTGAGTGTTTTTGTGAAGATATTGGCAGATTAGTAAAATTTATTGAAATGTGAACGTACTAGAGCGCTGGATCAGTAGACGATAATTCAGTGATTTAATACATTTTCTCTATGCACCAAGTACCTCCAAACGAGAGGTGTTTAGAATTGTCCGTTTTATAAAGAAACCACTGTATGTTATACCATTATGGGCTTTCATTGCTTGAAAGTGCAATCACTCAAAACGGAAATCATTTCATCGAGGAAATCAATTCAAACATGAGTCAGTTCTCAGAATGGAAGACGATTAAGCGCTCCTATATCCAAGAGCCTTTTGATAGACCGACTGGTGTTCATATATCTCGGATTTATTGCTCGGCATTAAAATATTGACCCTTGACAACCCGTACATGTCAATAATATAAACATAAAATAATTTCGAAAACATATTCCATATGAAGGGTTCGGTTGTGCCTGTTCGATAAATATTGACAGAAGATAATACTAAACTTCCGTTTAAACGCTTCGAGGATTGAGATCTGAATAATGTTGAAGACGGATTGATCTCAAAACAGCTTTCGAATTGTTGCAAGTGATCCTCAATTACTTTTCTAATTCATATTACTTATCTGAAGTAAAATTCAACAGTAGAGGATCCAACCTTTTAGAAAAGGTATATAAATTCAACCTAGAAAATAATAATTCACAAAAATACCTAGCTTATTTAGCAATTGATTCAGAACTCGCCTTTAAGTCTATTCAATCACATAAAAATGAATCAAATTCAAATAACGATAAATATAATATTGCCGACATAATTGAAAACAAAATAAAACTGAAATTCACTCTTCTTCGATGAGACAAAATTTAATTAAATCAATCATCGAAAAAAGAAACACAAATGATTTAATCTTCACTCGAGCCGATAAAGGAAACAGTATTGTTGCCATTCCAAAACATGAATTTATTAACAAAACCACTGTATTTTTGACCCCAGATGAATATAAAACTGTTACAAAAGACTCCACTGAACACTTCCAAAAACAAATAAAAAATATAATAGACCAATCTGTTAGCCTTTTCAATAACTTACCAAAAAAATATTCGCTCATTTTAATAAACCTACAAATCCCAAAATTATATTCATTAATAAAACTTCATAAAGAAAATTGGACCAAAAGTTTCATTCATCACATCACTAAGCATAAAATTATCCAGAGTTTTAATTTCTATTATTCAAACTGAAACAAACTTTTTAGCTAAATACGGTATTAAAAATAGCATCCAACTTATAGACAATATTCAATCCGTCCAATTGCCCAAAAATTAAAGATTAATTCTTTTTGATGTACAAAATTGATTCCCTGGTATACCTCCAATAGGAATAATACAAATTGTAAAAAATCTATCTATCTATATATATTTCCTAAAAAGGTTTAATAATGGGAAATCCACAGAGTTCAATTTTAGTTGAATCTTTCATGAATGATTTAGAATCAACAATACACCTAAATCCGATAAGTAGATACTTTCTTTATTGGTATAGATATGCAGACGATATTTTTTGTTGTTTCAAAGGCACCGACCGACAACTACATATCATCACGAATTTTATTAATAAATTCCATCCAAAAATCAAATACAGAATCAAGGAAGAAAAAACTCAGTATAAATTTTCTTGACCTCACAATAACAGACTAGATAATTTACATGAGTATTTTTCACAAACCCACAGATACCGTCAAACAACGATTACAACACCTTTCTTATAGACAAAATGGTATCCAATAAACAAAAGAATATGTCATTAAATCTCGTGTACCCAGCCATAAAAGAGTACAATACACAGAAATACTTTCCGTTATCTTATGTTAATGGATTATCTGAAAATATTGCTAAATATTTCAAAAATAGTTTCAATTATGACGCAGCTTTTAAAACCATTAATAACCTTAGTACTTACATAAAAAACAATAGTCGACCACTATTGTTTTTTATGAAAAAAAAATGAAGAAAATAAATCTGGAGTCTACAAGTTGACTTGCAACGATTGCCTGTTAGTAGTATATTGGCCAGACAGGTAGATCATGCAAGAAAACAATCTAAGAACACCAAATGAGTTACATATCGGATTCTGTACATTCGACAGATGCTAATCATCTTAAGGAATTCAGACAAAATTTTGTCTCCTTCAAATATTTCTTCATTAATTTCAATTCACAATTTATATTTGTTGGATTTTTTTAATCCATTCAATGTTATATAATGAGTTTTTTTTGATTTTATATGTCTAATAAATTTAAGCAGTGCTTATAAGACATCAATTTCATTCTAAACGTTTTTGAATGAAATTTTTTGAAATTAAAATTTATAGTAGGCTGTTTTGATATTACAAAAAAAAAACATAGACATTTAAATAAATGATACGACTGATACGTCCTGATACGCTAAAACACGATGAGTATTACCTGACAATAATAATTATTAAAATATTATAGTGAATTATATCGAAAAGCTATATACTTTCAATTCAACGAAAATCACTTTTCCTTTCTTCTTGCTCAATATAAACACGAGAAAGTAAACGAAATAATGACCACCCAAAACTCATAGGAAAAAACTGCAACAATATAATTTAACAAACGTGACTCTATTCCATGTGAAAATTTACTCTACTTTCTCGTTTGATTTATTAGATTCACAACAAAAGAACAAAATGCTCTGTGGGATAATCAATAATGTAATATAATATTTAAAGGTTTTCTGGTAATTCTCCTTCTTAGAATAATATCCACCTAGATATATAAAACGATAGGGGTTATCATTAAAATAGAACGTGTGGGAAATAAAATCGATGAGAAGTTTTCTCATTACTCAAACATTAAATGTGGACAGTTTATTAATTACAGATAATTAATATCACATAAAGAGCGAATCTAAACCTACCGTGTATGTTATCCCATCATATAGTATTACTATTATATATTATTGATACAAACTTTTTTGCTTTTGTTTTACAAATTCAATTCTATAATCTTCGAGAATTCTTTGACTACTACGAAAATTTTTATTAATTTTTGTATACCTCTCTAACACTGATGATTTTTGACTTGTTTTTCCATACTTTATTGTAGTTGTATGTGAAGAATTAATAAACATTATTATGATTTCAAACTTTGAATATCAAAACAGATTTAATCTGTCGGTCTCCTACAATTTTAATTTCAAACAAATTTTTATTCAAAAACTTTTAGAATTAAATTAATGTCTTATAAGTCTTGTGTTTATAGGACATTAATTTGAAGTCCCTCTAGGAGAATAAGAGATTAAATCTGTTTTGATACTTAAAGTTTGTAATAATCCTTCTATCAAGTAAAAAAACGCTTCTTATTATTTTATATTATTATTTTTTTCAATATTATACATTTTTATTGATTCTTTTATATTTTGGAGTAATGTATGATATTTGAAAATTCTATATGTCTCAAATTTTATTTTTTTAAATTTGAACTGAGTAGAGATTTCAGGGAAAATTCTGTTTCATTATTTGAGATTCAAAATTAAAGTTTATACATGTTTTTTTTCAAGTTAGATGAATGTATACAAAAACAGACTACATTTTATCAATGGTTTAACCCCATTATGTTTTCAGTCACGCAAGGTTTTGAATTGGACATGATGAGCTCGAAGATACAAATAATACTCTAACAAATATTTTCGTGTAATCGTGTAAAAAGCACACTATTCATTATCGTTGGGCAAATATAGTAGAAAGGATGGAACGGAAATAAATTGATACAGCGGTAGATAAGATGAATAAATAGAAATTTACGGTATAGAATAGAACTCTTACCTAAAAAATTTCATATGCATGACCATCCTACATAAAATTGCCAGCGAAATTTCCATCGCCTTCATAACATAATATACTTACCGACATCAAAATGAGAAGATCCAGTAATAGTTGGATATTTCAATAAATTTTGATAAACATACTTCTCAGGTTAAGATAGGTAGACCATCAAAAATGGGGCATTCAATTTCCAAGATTTATGCAAGGAAAATCCATAGTGTTAAAGAGATTCATATATTTTCTAAAAATAAAATTAAGCGGAACAAATTGTAGTGTTAAGAACTCGGAGAACACTTATTTCATCTGTCAAATACTCGTTTTCTGTAATGAAAAAAAACGAAAATTTGACCCCCCCAGAACTCAGAAACGAAGAATTCTCGAAAATTTAAAAGAAAGGTCAACTTCTGTTTTGAGGGGGAAATATTTCCATCATGAGTTTATGCCGAAAAAAACACCCCCATGGTGGCATCAACCCCCAAAATTTTTTGAATAGGAAGATATGTGGAGTGTTGGTTAGTTTGAAAATTATTTCTATTCCGTATACAAACCAGTTAAAATTTTCAAAATTGGTTTCTTATTCGCGAAATAAAATAACCATATTTGGTTGGTCGGGTGTGATTTATTTTTATTAATTATTTTCATTTTTTGAAGGCCTTTTTGAAGCTGTATGTTATTGGAGTTGTTTTTTTGAAGAAACTTTTTTAAAGAGAATTATTTTCGAAGAGATTCTTGAGGTCATGAGACAAACGTTTGTATCCTTCAATTATTCATTTAATATTTTTAAATGAAATTCTATATTTCCTTTGGATTCTTTTATTTATTTTAGTGCTATGTAATGTGTTAATTCTATATGTCTACTGAATTGAAACTGGGTTTTTTAAGACATTTATTCAATTTAATTTTGAAAAGTTTTTGAGGAAAAATTCTTAGAATTAAAATTTGTTGTGAGGTTAATCTGTGTGATATTTAAGATATCATGTTACCCAATATATATAAGCAAATGATCAAATCATATTAACGTAGGTGCTATTTGGACCATGCATTGTTCCTTCTTCGTAGAAACACTCTGTAATAATACTTCGATTGAAATGTCCTGTCTATTTTAATTCAGATTAAATATTTTACGTATTTCATTCGAGGTAACCTTATACACATTTATTTGAATCTTGAAAACTTAAAAGAGGAATTTCATCTCTAAAAGGTCTTTCAATATGAGTGATACAGCTGATGCTATGCTCACTTTGCTGAGAAGCGAATCACAAATCCTCATCTCACGATGAGGATTTGTGAATTGGCCGCCAAGGTCATAAGATTTGACACCTCTGGATTATTTTAGTTGGGTCTATGTGAAAGCACAAGTCTATGGTGACAAGCCACATGGAAGAGAATATTCGTCAAGTTACGAAATACAACCGAAATTATTAAACAGAGTGATCAAAAATTAGAGCGATCAGGTGCGTCAGTGTCAACGATTTCTTGTGCTGAAGATAACAGCAATGTTCAAGATTCAGAATAAAAAGACAATTAAGTGTGAAATCTTTGTTGTTTCATTTAAACTTAAAATCCTATCATTATTAATGAAAGACCCTTTATTACTTTCTAAGTATAAGTTGTCAGTTATTTTCAATTCTTCTGCTGAAATCTGTTGAATTGTTTCGAAGTTGATGTCATGAATGAATTTATTATGATGGATGACTCGTCTATAATAACATGATTATATTGTTGCTAATCCTGCAATTAAGTGTTACGTCAGAGATGTACCGACCATCTCGCTTCCTCAAAGCTAAAATTGAAATATTATGTCAGGAGAGCGATTTCTGGAAACGAGTGTGGGCATGGTCAATTAATTCCATCCTCTGTCTTTGACTTCCCTTCCAACATTTCAAATTAAAGCGGTCGCTTTCAACTCCAATTTATTCGATCAATTTTTATGTGCTGCAGCTACGTTTGTCGAGACCAAGATGCATAGAAGTCCAGAAGTTGACACTTCCACAATTCTGATCATTAAATTTTATTTCAAAGAAGGCTTAGTGAACGATAGAAGCTATCGGTTCTTCTTAACCAATTCATGTAATAATTTACATATAGTTGCAAGTATTTTTCGAAATTCCAATCAGATATTAGAAATAATCACCATAAATCTAGAAACAAAATTGTCTAGAGTTTCTTACAAAAAACGTTTAAGTTGTAAATCTCAAGTATTTGTAGCAATAATTTTCCAGATAGAATAAGAAATCAATTTTTTCACGAGTCTCACCAGAATAAAAGCTCATATCAACTTCTGAATACAGGTATCAAATGAATTTGTGAGTACAAGGTTTGTAGAGTACCTTTACCTCCAAAACATGACTGAAATTATTTATAATTTATTCTGTGTATAGATCATAGAATGTTCTGCGTTTGGAAAAAAATTAGCAACCTTTATCATGCAATACTCATTAAAACCATAATTTATTTTATGTGAAAATGTTGAACACCTACCAGACGAAATGAACAATCGTGTAATTGAACTGTTTCAACCGTTATTATTTGGTAGTTGACCTTAATTAAAAAACTTTTTCTGAAAGAACTATTTTTCTACCAAAAAATTGGGGTATTTTCATATTTTAGTTGAAGATTCACATTTTTATTAGTGCAATTTCCAAATAGCAATCAGTGGCGCGCTTAGATGTGGAACTTGTATTAACATAATCCCAAGAATTTTATCATAAAACTATTTCACTTGGAATATTCAATATTATTGAATATCTAACTTTTTAGAAAATCTCAAGATATGTAAAAACATTACTAAAAAACACGTTTTAAGAGATTTTCCCAAAAGTAACTCAGTTAGATATTCAATAATATTGAATATTCCAAGTAAGATAGTTTTATGATGAAATTCTTAGGATTATGTTAAACATTCTTGAAAGATATCTGTTTTCATAAGAGGGATGAGCAGAAACAAAATTTTGTCTACTCAAAATACTTAATTTATAGTATTTTTGTTAACAATTTATATTTATTGTATTTTGATCTTATGAAAACAAATATCTTTCAAAAATGTCTAACATAATCTTAAGAATTTCATCATAAAATTACCTTACTTAGAATATTCAATATTATTGGATATCTAACTAAGTTTCTTTCTATAAAAACTCAAGATATGTAAAAACATTATTAACAAACAAGTTTCAAAAAAGACTTTGCTGTGTCAGTATTCAACTAATATTAAAATATTAAGCTATTTACCAGAAGTTTTCTAAATTGTTCAAGGGTGAGTAAATATTTGTTGTTGATTGATGTTATATTTTATTGAATATGAATTATTTGAATACTGACGAAGCAAAGTCTCTCTTAAAACTTGTTTTTCAGTAATGTTTTTACATATCTTGAGTTTTTATAGAAAGTAACTTAGTTAGACATCCAATAATATTGATTATTGTAAGTAAGATAGTTTTATGATGAAATTCTTAAGATTATGTTAGACATTTTTGAAAGATATTTGTTTTCATAAGATTGATCAGCAGAAACAAAATTTTGTCTATTCAAAATATTTAATTTATAGGATTTTGGTTAACAATTTTTAGTTATTGGATTTTATTATATCATTTGGATGTCTTATAATGAATGTTTATTTTATATGTCATTTGATTTAAGTGGTACTTACATGACATTATTTCAATTCAATTCCTGAAGTTATAATTATCAAATATAATTTTTTGAAATTAAATATGTAGAAGGCTAATATCAAAATATTTAAATTAATTCCTGAAGTTATAATATTGAATATAATTTTTTTAAATTAAATATGTAGAAGGCTAACAGAATATATCTGTTAATATTGAAATATTTGAAAAAAATTTATTTACCTTCTATCAAGTATTAACCTCCATTTATTTTATTTTATTAAAAATTTGTTTAAATCTGTTAAATTCATTCTTCCATTCTGTCAAATTCACCATTGAAGTTCAAACCCCCAAAAATCAATAAATTTTTTGGATATTCAGATCACCAGAAATGTTAATTCCCTTGAATAATAAAATAACAATTGGTTTTTCTGAACATTTTTTAAATAACAATTATTTCATAGATTTCAGTAGAACTGAGATTTTACAGGAAGGCAATAAAAGCTGAAGAATGGACCTTTTAGAAAGTTTGGAAATTTTTTAGCACACAGAAGTTACCAATAACAAATGACCAACTAGAATTTTACTGATTTGAAGTAAAACACTTTATTTCCGCTTATTTTTATTTTTCAACGACAATTGTTTCGTCAATTACATATTGACTTCGTCAGGTGAGTATGGTAACTAACTACTTTTACAAAATATTTCTCCTTAAATACAAGTTTCACTAAAAATACGTGATAAAATGAAGTTTTCAAGGAATTTATTAAAAAAGGTTCAACAACGGAGAACGGTTCATATCTGTTTGGTCGTTCAACAAAATATTCATTTTATGATGCCGGTTTATTTCCATTGCTTCTGAAAGGTCCAGTCTATTGCATTTGTTCTCGAAATGGAGAACTTCGAAGTTATGGTCAAAATCATATCTGGATTCTTGTAGATGCCTGGCATAAGTGGAGTTTGATATATTCTTAACGAATGAATTCTGGTGTTCCTGGATCCTACTTTCAAAAGATCTACCCGTTTGGCCAATGTATACATATGGACATGTACACAATTTAACCTATATACTCCTGATCTCTTGTTCTTATTGACGATATCTTTATTATTTTTTATTTATTCACCTAAAGAATTTATTGTTTTATATGAGATATTGACATTTCGTTTTTTCTTTAAATATCTAGCTATCTGTTCAGTTTTTTGTCCTATGTGTTGTATGGTAAGCAAATAAACTTTTCATTTTTTCTGATATGTGGATAAACTAATGACATAGATTGTTTCAGTTTAATTTTATTCAATAGTTGATCAATAATTGATGGGTTATACCCATTATTTACTGTTACTTGTTTTACTATATTCAATTCTATTTCAAAATTCTCTCGTGACATAGGTACATTAACTAGTCTATACACCATACTATTTTATGCTGCTAATTTATAGGATAAAGGATGATTTGAAGAAGAATGTGTTGTGCCATCTGTGTGTGTGTTGTTTTGCGGTAAATCGAAAAATTATGTTTATTGTTAATTTTAATTATTTTCAAGTCTAAAAAATTTATGCTGTCATTTTGTTCTTCTTCGTGAGTAAATTTTATCGTAGGGTATACCTGGTTGATAAATTCTAAGAATAACGATAGTTGTCTAGACGAACAGGCAAATAATGTCATCTACAAAACGGTACCAATAAATAAATTGCTTCAAAAGTGGGTGCTCTTGTACTTTGTCTTCTAGGAAATCCATAAATATTTCAGCTAATATAGGACTTAGTGGATTTCCCATCGTAAGGCTTTCGTTATCCTCATAAAATATTCCAATAAACAAGAAATAGTTTTGTGCAATTCATATGTTGAGGATATCCATTATTTCTTGTTTAATTAACGGGTTTGTATGATTTTTCAATTGTAGCCTTTCTACTAATTTTATTGTTAGTTTTACAGGTACGCTAGGAAACAGGTTTACGTCAAAAGACATTAGTTTAGCATTGTCTGGGATATGAATATTCTTTAATTTAGTTATTAGATCATATGAATTTTTTATCGATAATTTTGCCTGAAAAGAAATAAATAAGTGGAAATGAAGTGTTTTACTTCAAATCATTTACGATGAATTTTCGTCAAGTAGAGACCGAAACAATCAAGAAATAGAATTTGATATAAATATGGTTTTAAATTCTTTTCTCTTTAGTTTTGAAAATAGGTTAAAACCCGAAACATATATGTCAATAGACATGAAATGAACATTAAAACTCAAGCTAAGTGTTTTTATTTACCTCATTAATTCAAAAATGTTTCAGATAGTGTTTCCATTGTATGTACTAAATTTGCTAACCGGAAGCATATTGGCTCACATATTGCAAAACAGTGGCCGGTTTTGCAACGCGTATAAAAATATTTTAGCGAAAATCCCGAATTGACCGGAGTCAAAATTGTGCAATACCGAAGATATCAACGATTGCTTGCGCTGCGTGGACCATTCCAGCAGGAAATGACGAAGTGCCACTAAAATAGCGGAAACGATCCGAGAAGTTTTCCCTTCAACGTTCTGTCAGTCGATTTAATTCTATTTTGGTCGAACCTTTCAAAATTCCACCAAGTTGTGCGCGACGTGCCCCTTTTCACCGGACCAGATAAACAAAATAAAAATTTTGAATGCTGTCATCTCCAGCCTGTCATGCTCCAGAAATAAATGGAATATAAACCGGCCGAGAGGCTGAGTGTTTCTTTATGCTTGCCGGTCCTTATCAACGGGTTCATAAGCGAGTTGATAAAAGTTTTTTTTTCTTATTATGATTGTCTTTCATTTGAATCTGGTATCTGTTCTCGTAAAAACTACAGACGATTGTCTTCTGTTATAGTGAGATGTAAACATAATGAATATTAGATTGAGGCATTACGTACTTAAGAGGGTCGTGAACTCATGGAAAAGGTGTAGCGTAGCCAGAAAAGATGGGAGATTTTAATAGAAAAAGTAGGATCGTCATTTCATTTTTTTTTTTTAATATCAAAACATGAATATCAAAACAGATTTAATCTGTTAGTCTTCTACAATTTTAATTTCAAAAAAATTCTTTTATTCAAAAAACTTTTAGAATTAAATTAATGTCTACAAAAAGCACCGCTTATATTTAATAGCCGTGTATAATCAAAACTCAATATATAATGTCGAATGGAATAAATAAACCAACAGATATTAAAAAGTCATTAAAATTAATAAATAAATTTTTAAAGGAGACAAAATTTTGTTTCTGATCTTACCATTATGAACATCAATTGCTTTCCAAAAACATGAACACAACTTAAAGACTTCTCAAAAAATATAATTTATTTGAAATATTTAATATATTTAAATATTCAAATAAGTTAATTCAAGAATCTCTCGAAACGTGCACTATATCTTCAAAAAACAATTAGACTTCTGATAATCTCTTCATCGTCAAAAAAAATTTCATTCTAAAAACTTTTAGAATTAAATCAATTTAATCTATTAGTCTTCTAGAACTATATTAAATATTATATTTAATAGACGCAAATAATCGAAACTCTATATACAATGTCAAATGGAATAAATAAACCAACAAATATAAATAGTCATTTAAAATTAATAAATAAATATTTGAAGGAGACAAAATTTTGTTTCTGATCTTACCATTATGAACACCAATTTCTTTTCAAAAACATAAAACACACCTTAAGGACTTCTCAAAAAATATAATTTATTTGAAATATTTAAATATTCAAACAAGTTAATTCAAAAATCTCTCAAAACATATCTTCAAAAAACAAATAGAATTCCGATAATCTCTTCATTGGCCCTAAATAATATTTAAAATATCAAAATCAACTAACAATCAGTATATCTTACCTCAAAGTGTAACCGGAACTTGTTTAAACAGACTTTCTATTTTATTTTATACATAATATATAATTATATTTAGGCTTGAATAAATTTCATTGTGGAATGCCAATGGTTTAAAGAAAACCTTATATTACCTTACAGTTTTCTGTGACTTTATGACGAACATAAACTAGCTGGATTTTTAAAGTTAGTCTGTTCAAGCAATTTCTGGTTACCACTTTGAGGTAAGATATACTGATTGTTAGTTGATTTTGATATTTTAAATATGATTTAGGGCCGATGAAGAGATTCTCGGAATTCTAATTGTTTTTTGAAGATATAATGCACGTTTCGAGAGATTTTTGAATTAACTTATTTGAATATTTAAATATATTGAATATTTCAAACAAATTATTATATATTTTTTGAGAAGTCCTTAAGTTGTGTTTTATGTTTTCGAAAATGAATTGGTGTTCATAATGGTAAGATCAGAAACAAAATTTTGTCTCCTTCAAATATTTATTTATTAATTTTAAATGACTATTTATATTTGTCGGTTTATTTATTCCATTTGACATTGTATATTGAATTTTGATTATATACGTCTATTAAATATGAGCGGTGCTTATGTAGACATTAATTTAATTCTAAAAGTTTTTTTAATAAAATTTTTTTTTTAAATTAAAATTGTAGAAGACTAACAGATTAAATCTGTTTTGATATTCAAATTTTGTTATGTTTCTTCTATCAAGTAAAAAGCCTTTTTCTATTTTATGTCATTTCATTTTACTATCAGACACGAGGTGGAGTGCTCGGATAGAATGTATCAGGCCAATAGCTACACACATAGGCAACATTAGAGAAGCAATTTCATCTTTATTGAATCTAAACGTGATAGTATAAATAAAATACACGATAAAAGATGTGATATAATATCTCAGCACTTCAAATTCTCATGATGTCTCCTGAAGAACGTTGTAATATAGAAGTGTTCTTCATAATAATTGATGTTACGGTTTCTAACTTGAGATCCAGATTTACAGGGAAATTTAAAAAAATTCCTCTTTAGTGGATGCACCAAAAAATGGACAAAAGCATTATATCAGAAAGATATAACAAACCTTTTCCCAAATGTTTGTATTGCTTTACCCATATTCTGCCTTCCACTTTCGGTAGCGCAGGCTGATAGGTCCTTAAGTCTTTTGAGTAGGATTCGTAAAATTTGTGTTTAGTGCTGAAGCTCATTTCCGGTTCAACAGCTATGTAAACAACCAAGATTTCCGTATATGGAGTGAAAACAATCCTCAAGAAGTTCTGCAGGTTCCATTGCATCCTTAAAAATGCACTGTATGGTGTGCTTTACACGCTGGAGGCATCATCGGTCCATATTTTTTCAAAAACGATGCTGGAGCTAATGTTACAGTGAATGGTGCTCGTTACAGATCGATGATCAATGGTTATTTGTTTCAAAATTTGAATGGTATCGACCCAGAAGTATTTTGGTTCTAACGAGATGGTGCTGCACCTCATGCTGCTACCGCAACAATTGATTTATTGAAAGAAAGATTTAAAAGTTTATGCTGATAAACCAGAAACAATAGACGCTTTGGAAGCCAACATAACTCGTGTTATTGATGAAATAAGGCCTGAATTACTCCGAAAAAGTGGTCCAAAATTGGTCTGGTCGAATGCGGTTCCTCAGAGCTAGTCGTGGTGGACATATGCCGGAAATTATTTTCGAAACCTGAAAGTCATTGAGTTATCTTTCAAATAAAAAAAAATTTGACTTCAATCTTAATTTGAATGTTTTTTATTTCAATTTAAAGTTCTATCACTCTAAAAAAACACCCGATATTTATGTATGACCCTAATAATGCTAACTAATAAAATGGTTTCCGTTAAAACTGTTTTCAATATTCCTCCTTAGAAGAATGGGTTTCCGTTTAATTTCGTAAAACCGCCAATAGATTGGGGTGGTAGGGATAAGGGGGCTCTACCGAGCCTTTGCCCTGGGGCCCGGTTCGGCACTGGGCGATCCTGGTTCCACGGCTCCGACGATACTCTTGGACTATAAAAAATCATCAAATTAAATATGAATTGTACGCTATATACAAATTTCTTTCTCTCCCAATGCTTTCAGACTCTCTCCCCTAGTCTCTCGACCTTATTCTGGTCGGAGAGCTTAAAAAGTCTAGGGCTCTAGTTTCACTAAGGTGAAATGGAAGGCACAGAGCTTATACTGGTGTTAATCTACCCAATTGTAGATAAATCTCTCAGATTTTTCTGTCCAAAGGCCGAGTGCGTTTTACAATTTATTGCGTAACTCTGGAAGATGAATATTTACGGGAGTATTCTTACTTCTGGACATCCAATTGGTGTTGGGCTCGAGGTGGCAATGTTTGAAAGTCGACATGCTAATCTAGAAGCGTATTTAATTCATCTGGTCGTGCATTATTGTCGTCGGGATTGCTCGAGAAGTGCTTCAGGGGTTTAGCGGGTCTTGGCGATATGACCAATCTCGTCTTGAACCAGGATTGTTTTCTAAACATTTCTGGGGTTTTTGAGTCTTGACGATAGGGCTGAAGAGTGGTGATGCTCAAATACCAGGATCAATTGAAAGACTTCACAAGGATTCATGGCTCTTGACGATCGGTTGGTAGTGCTCGATCCACGATCGATTGAGGCATTGAGATTTTTCTTGTTTCTCGAATTTGCAGCTGGGTGGTGGAAATCAAGGCCCTTTGGCATTGAGTTGCGTCCGAAATAACTGCAGGTACTGACCTGTAGAACCAGTAGCAGTTGGATAGTGCTTCGCAGCTACCACCTGGAAGGTTTCCGAACTGAAAAGTGAGGTGGGTTCAACTCCATTGGAGAGTTTCTCGCTTCACGCGATGATGAGACGTATCCTTATCACAAAATCTGCTTTCGGGCGTTGTGGTGACTGCTTAGTGATCAGTTGGTGAAAGAAAGCCTGGTGGTCACCATGGTGATATTTACTCTGTTCCCAGACCACTCTCCCTAGTTTACAGATATTGTTGCGGTGGGGAGCTTCTCGTGACTAAGTTTCACTGAAATTAAATAGAGGACTAAGTCGTTATGCCTCACATCGAAGCACGGGTGTTTGTTGCAGCACAGGACTTAAACCCTTAAAACTTAAGGCAATTCAAACTATTTTCTACCACATAGCACCAGGTTTTTTTTATTGAGTCTGTGTTGACTCGATAATATTTATCATACTCTCGAGCAATTTATTATTTCATCAGAGCGAGAATTTTGTATCAAACAAAAATACAAAAACTTGATTAGACTGCGTCCAGATGCTCTACTTCCAATTTCCGTCCCCACATCCTGTAAAACACGTACTCACTCATCTACTCGTAATCTGAAGAATAATACTCATTAAACGTGGCGACATCTATTAAATAGCAATTTCTTTTGTTTGTCTCTAAAGACTTTTAAACACGCTTTTTATGAAAACATTTCATCACTCGCCAGTACTATCGCTTTCAATCGGATTGCTTGGGAAACAAGAAACTATTCATTCGATTTTTGCATGTCGTTTTCCGCAGAAAGGTTATTAGTATTCATGAGACCTTAGCCTCATGATGACACTTTTTCCAAATAGTAAAATAATCATGAGAACTCTTATTCATAGTTGTGTTTCTACAGACTCGCATTACGCGTAATAAAAGGGTCAACGGGGAGACTCTTCGAGGGAAAGGAAATCTCATTGTTTTTCTTCAGAATTTCACAGTCGTCAACGTACATCCGTCCAGGCGGAGGTCATTGGCGTGCGTGGAAATCCCGATTCCAGTTTGAGGAACAATAAATCGTTATTAGTATTGAACTTCATTCTTATCATAAAAACATGTCATACTCGAGAACTTTGATTATTCTTTGGTATTTATCCAGACCACAATGAGTGTGTGACTTTTGAAGTATCGGGTGTTTTTTTTAGAGTGATAGAACTTTGAATTGAAATAAAACATATTCACATTAAGATTGAAGCCAAACTTTCTTTTTATTTGAAAGATAATTTTATGACATTTATGTTTTAAAATTAATTTCCGGCATATGTCCACCACGACAAGCTCTAAGGAACCGCATTCGACCAGACTAATTTTGGACCACTTTTTCGAGTAATTCAGGCCTTATTTCATCAATAACACGGCTCAAAAGCGTCTATTGTTTCTGGTTTATCAGCATAAACCCATGACTTGATATAACCCCAGTAGAGTTATGTCGCATGATCTTGGAGTCCAATTAATTGGACGCTTTCTCGTAATAATGTTATCGCCAAATCTTTCTTTCAATAAAATAATTGTTACGGTAGGAACATGAGGAGTAGCACCATCTTGTTGGAACCAAAACACTTCTGGATCGACACCATTCAAATTTTGAAACAAAAAAATTAATAATTGATTATCGATCTGTAACGAGCACCATTCACTGTAACATTAGCTTCAGCATCGTTTTTAAAGAAATATGATGATGTCTCCAGTGTGTAAAGCACACCATACAGTGCATTTTTCAGGATGCAATGGAACCTGCAGAACTTCTTGAGGATTGTTTTCACTCCACATACGGCAATTTTGCTTGTTTACATAGCCGTTCAACCAGAAATGAGCTTCATCACTAAACACAATTTTACGATAAAAAAGTGGATCAACTTCAAGCTGTTCTAGGGCTCAATTAGCAAACAAACGACGCTTATTATGGTCAAGAGGCTCTAGTTCTTGAACCAGTTGGATCTTGTATGAGTGTAGACCAAGATCTTTATGCAAGATTTTCCATGTGGTGGATGCACAGGTTACGACTTGTTGTGAACGTCGACGAATAGACAAATCTGAATCATCATTAACACTATGACTTACAGCAGCGATATTTTCTTCTGTACGTACAGTTCTTTGTCTTGTTGTTGTAGTTGCATCGAGTGGAGAAAATGTTGTCCGATATCTATCGATAGTTCGACGAATAAGCTGCTCTGATGGACGATTATGTAAACCATAAATTTCACGAAGTGATCTATAATAGAATAGAACACTGATTTTGAAAATAAATTTCAACAATTTTTAAACGTTGTTGCGGCGTGAGTCTTTCCATGATAATTTGTCAATGCTTACTGAACAGAAATGTCAAAACAACATGGCTGCTACATTCTGTCAAATCACAGTTATCCTATTGAAAGTTCTCTCACTTTAAAAAAAAGCACTCGATATTTGTCTATTTCTTGAAAAAATTGTAAATGAAGGGTTTTCCAATAAGACGTTCCATTTTGAAAAGGCCGATATCTGGTAGCTGTTCCTCTTGAAGGTATCATCTTTTGATATTTGACAAGTGAAAATTATGCCATTAAAAGTGCTAATAAAAATTTAAAGATTCACTTCAAAAATGGTGAAAATTTTGCAGTCATGGTTTGTAAAATTAAAGCACGTTTGGCTGCCAATAGTGAAACTGGTTGGAAAAATTTGAGTCATTGGAGCAAGTTGCAAATGTGACGAATTGAAACCGTGTGGGTCGCTCAAGAAGAACTGAGAGTATTGCTGCTGTAGCCCGCAGTGTTGACCCAGGTTTGTCAATTCCTTGTCAATCTTTGGAATTAGGCATTCCACAAACGACATTACACCGTATTTTGTCGTGTTGAAACCACATATTCTGCAAATCAAGACGAACCAATTCAGGCCTTAAAAAATCAGTCAACATTGAACGATAACGATTTCCATGGACAGTTACCGCATGATGAGCTTCGTTGAAAAAAAAATAAGGTCCAATGACTCTACCAGCATAAAATCCGCACTGAACATTAAGTTTGTCAGAATGTTATGGCAGTCCTTGATATTCTTCTAGAGTGAGTAATGTCAATTCAAAAATGGAGCGTTCCCATTGAAAAACCCTTTAGGACAGTGTAAAATTTTGTTATTTCTGATCTGAAGTTGTGGTGAAAACAATACCTTGCTCGTAGATGAGTTGATCGATGTGCTTCTTCACCGTTGTTCACCTTCACTGAGTTCACTTGGGTTCACTCCAGAAAATTTATAAATTTACTTATAAATATGAATATTATACCTAATACATTCATTTTCAGGCCTTAAATTATGGTATTGTATTATCATGAGAGAGTGAACGAAAATGTTTCTTGAGATTGAAATTGTAAAGTCATAAATGAATGCGAAAAAGGGATATTCGAATGAAATATAGAAGCATATTAAAGAAAATTTTAAAATTGTTGAAGAGCGTTTGAAGAATATTTACATAACTAGATTTCAATTTTTTCTGTTCGTATTTGCGTTTCTCTACGCCACTGAAGCGAAAATTATATAAAAATAAAGCATTGGCTCTCACACTGATACCGATGTCAAAGTATAATGAAGAATCCCAGTGAATTCGTCCACAAAGAGGGCAAAGTATACTGTGGGAAATGCGTGAACAATGGCAAATAGTCAATTTAAATATGGTTTGTAATTTTCTTGTTGTTTTCTACAAATGCGTGAAGATCATGAAGTAGATAGTGCTCTAGATTTATGACCTATTTTACCGGAAAAATCCATTCGAGTTATGGAAAGTAATTTCATATCTACTGTATTGTGTACTTTTTGCTATATTCATGCGTTAAAAAGTTGAATTAATCTAAATATTCTCTTCCTAATTTTCGTTATTTATGGCGATTTGTTGAAATTTTGAATACTAGGTCATTCAAATATCCAATTGAATCGGTCTTTACTTGATGGAAATCCATTTAAAATTATCCTTTGATTTGATGAGTTACTCTAATTATCGCATCTTCCATATGAATACCAGTATAACAATTGTTTCGCTATCACAATAGCATCGTCAGAATTGTTACATTCTATATAACTGAACTAATTTCGAAAATACATTCATATCTTACTATTGCAAATATCGGGTGTTTTTTTAGAGTGATAGAAATTTCAATAGGGATAACTGTGATTTGACAGAAGGTAGAAGCCATGTTGTTTTGACATTTCTGTTAAGTAAGCATTGACAAATTATAACGGAAAAACTCACGCCGCTACAACGTTTACAAATTGTTGAAATGTATTTCAAAAATCAGTGTTCTATTCGCATAACTTAAGAGCACTTCGCGAAATTTATGGTTTACATCGTCCATCAGAGCAGCTGATTCGTCGGACTATAGATAGATTTCGGACAACATCTTCTTTACTCTATGCAACAACAACAAGAAAAAGAACTGTACGTACAGAAGGAAATATCGCTGCTGTAAGCGACAGTGTTAATGATGATCCATATTTGTCTATTCGTCGACCTTCACAACAAATTGGACTCTGTGCATCCACCACATCGAAAATTTCACGTAAAGATCTTGGTCTACACCCATGCAATATCCAACTGGTTCAAGAACTAAAGCCACTTAATCATAATAAGCGTCGTTTGTTTGCTTATTGGGCCCTAGAACAGCTTGAAGTTGATCCACTTTTAAAATTGTGTTTAGTGATGAAGCTCATTTCTGGTTGAACGGGTATGTAAAGAAGCAAAATTACCGCATATGGAGTGAAAACAACCCTCAAGAAGTTCTGCAGGTTCCATTGCATCCTGAAAAATGCACTGTATGGTGTGCTCTACACGCTGGAGGCATCATCGGTCCATATTTCTTTAAAAACGATGCTGAAGCTAATGTTACAGTGAATGGTGCTCGTTACAGATCGATGATCAATGATTATTTGTTTCAAAATTTGAATGGTATCGACCCAGAAGTGTTTTGGTTCCAACAAGATGGTGCTACACCTCATTCTGCTATCGTAACAATTGATTCATTGAAGTAGTTCTGTTTTTTAGATAGCCATGTTGCTTCTCAGAGAAAATTTTGAACTTATACATGAATGAGCAAAGCCTACCGACCAAAAGTCTCTAGAATATTTTTGCGAAAGAACTGAGTATACTAATCGGAGGGAAATTATTGACATTGTACATTTCCTTTCTTATGCAAGGGTTTAATTAAAGCTATTTTGAGGGCAGATGGAAATATCTCTTCAGTGAATGAGCGGAACATAATATGAGCCAACGGCCTTGCTACCACCTGTGTAGTATCGGGTGTTTTTTTGAGTGATAAAACTATAAATTAAAATAAAACACATTTAAATTAAGATTGAAGCCAATTATTTTTTTTTATTTGAAAGATAATTTCATGACATTTATGTTTTGAAAATAATTTCTGGCATATGTCCACAACGGCTAGCTTTGGGGAAACGCATTCGACCAGACCAATTTTGTACCACTTTTTCGAGTAATTCAGACCTTATTTCATCGATAACACGAGTTATGCTGGCTTCCAAAGCGTCTATTGTTTGTGAGCATAAACCAATGACTTGACATAACTACAAAGAAAATAATCCAGTACAGTTATGTCGCATGATCTTGAAGGCCAATTAATTGGACCATTTCTCAAAATATGTTATCGCTAAATCTTTCTTTCAATAAATCAACTGTTGCGGTAGCAGCATGAGGTGTAGCACTATCTTGTTGGAACCAAAACACTTCTGGGTCGATACCAGTCAAATTTCGAAACAAATGATTACTGATCGTCGATCTGTAACGAGCACCGTTCACTGTAACATTAGCTCCAGTATTGTTTTTAAAGAAATATGGACCGATGATGCCTCCAGCGTGTAAAGCACACAATACAGTGAATTTTTCAGGATGCAATGGAACCTGCAGAACTTCTTGAGGATTGTTTCCACTCCATATACAGCAATTTTGGTTGTTTACATAACAGTTCAACTAGAAATGAGCTTCATCACTAAACAAAATTTCACGATAAAAAAGTGGATCAACTTCAAGCTGTCAAGTGGCTTTAGTTCTTGAACCAGTTGGATCTTGTATGGATGTAGACCAAGATCTTTACGCAAAATTTTCCGTGTAGTGGGTGTAGTGGATGCACAGAGTCCAGCTTGTTATGAACGTCGACGAATGGACAAATCTGGATCATCATTAACACTATGACTCGCACCAGAAATATTTTCTTCTGTACGTACAGTTCTTTGTCTTCTTGTTGTTGTTGCATCGAGTAGAGAAAATGTTGTCCGAAATCTATCGATAGTTCGACGAATAAGCTGCTCTGATGGACGATTATGTAAACCATAAATTTCACGAACTGCTCTATAAGTTTGGCGAATAGAACGCTGATTTTGAAAATAAATTTCAACAATTTGTAAACGTTGTTGTGGCGTGAGTCTTTCCATGATAATTTGTCAATGCTTACTGAACAGAATGTGAAAACAACATGGCTTCTACCTTCTGTCAAATCACGGTTATCCCTAACGAAAGTTCTATCACTCTAAAAAACACCCGATATTTGCCAAGTTTTCAAGATCTTCAATATTGTTGAAAATGTTCTTCTCAAAATAAGCTCCACCAGTAAATAATAATAATAATATGTATTCACCATAAAACCATTTACAAAAAGTTGAAACAGAGCAGTATGCATATCCATATATATGTGAACAAATAGACAATACCACAGAAGCTCCGGCTAGCCATCGCTTGTAGGTGGTGTCATATCCAGAAAAAATTGCCCCCGATGATGAGTGAACAAAGTGGACCAAACTGAAAAACCCAATTCACCTACAAACTAAAACGGTTTTGTTTTTGTTATTTTTTTTTTTTTAATTTATTATTTTTTTTTTCTATTTTTTTTAATTTAAAAATTATATTTTGAATATTATTTTTTATTCGTCTAAACAATATTTTTTTTCCTTCTGTTTTTTTTTCCCATTCATCTTACACCCCTACCTCCGGTTAATGAAGTCATGTAGTCCTTTCCTTCCGTAGGAGAGAATCCATTTTTTACATTTCTTTCTGTATAAACTGACATTGTTTATCTTTAAGATGTTAGCAGGCAGCTGATTAATGAGTTTTGGCGCAAGATAGTCACATTGGCGTTGTCCTATAGATTTCTCACATCTTGGTATAGTCAAGGAGCTCATTTTGACTCTGGTGTTGTGAAGGTGTACAATGGGCTTAAAATTTATTATGTTTTTTTTTTATATTCATCAGCATACTCAAACAGAATAGTTGTCTCACATCGAGTATTACGGACTCCTCATGTAATCTATCATTAGAAAAAGTGAGTGGTCTATTATAAATTATTCGTAAAATCCACCTCTGAACAACGCTCAATTCCTCTAGGTGAGCATGACTAACACCTCCTCAGCCGACAATTCCATACGTTAGCTGCGACTGGACCAACGCAAAGTACAGCAGTTTGAAGTGTTTCAAATCAAGGTAATCCTTCAAATATTTTATCTTATATAGCACACCTCTTAATTTATTAACTATATTTTTCATTTGTAGGTCCCACCTCATATGTCGATCAATGATCACACCCAAATATTTGACTGATTCTGCTTCCAGGATACAAGAAACAGTTCCGGTTGCCAAAGGCCCCATAGACGGCAGTCCACTAGAGTATGAGGAAAAGGGCAAGTACCTCGTTTTTTCCAGGTTTATGGTGAGCATGTTGTAGCTGAACCAGTTTTCTAGAATTCTAATGTCGGCCTCAGTTTCTGCTTTCAATATTTCCCGAGAGTCAGATTCACAAAGTAGTGCAATATCGTCAGCAAAACTAAGAATTTTGCCCTTTGTTCTGAGATTCAATAAGCTGTTAATATATAGTGTAAATAACAGTGGTCCGAGTACAGTACCCTGTGGAACACCATAGGTCACATACATGGGCTCACTCAGCTCACCATCGATGTCCACCCTCTGCTCTCGATCAGTCAAATAACTCTTAAGTAAGGCATATACTTTTCCTCTCAAACCATAGTTGTCTAATTTCTTTAGTAGTCTTTCGTGAGAGACAGTATCAAAAGCTTTAGAGAGATAAAAAAAAATGCATAAGGATGGTCTGCACTTGTCAAGTGATAGAGCGCGTCCTCCGTTGACTTCCCCTCCACGAATCGATATTGTCGCTGCGAAACAATCTTATATTTGTCACAAAATTCTGCTATTCTCTTCTTCAATATTTTTTCCATGATTTTAGCGGTATTGGATAATAGAGATATCGGTCTATAGTTCTTCATTTCCAGCTTATTTCCACTTTTGTACAGAGGTTTTACAACTCCAATCTTCAGTCTCTTCGGAATGTCTCCCTCCCTAAAACAACAATTTATCGAGTGAGTTAGAGGCATTTTCACCTCATCAGATATTTTTCTTAAAGTCTCTGATCTTATATTGTCATATCCGGGTGTTTTTTTTGTCCTAATTGCATTATTGTTTTATTCACTTCTTCGGCGTCTGTAGGCAAGAGACACATGAAGTTCTGTAGATTTTTATCATTCTCTCCACAGTTTTCGGGGATTTTAATTTTTTCTGCGTAATTTTGACCTAGTGAATTATAATATTTATTGAAACTATTCGAAATTTCTCTTTTTGATTCCAATAATGTACCTTCTATCAATCTAATTTTATTAATTTTCGTTTCAGGCCTGGACTGATCACATATATAATCCACGCAACCCCAGAGAGTCTTGGTCTGGTTTATATTGTCTCTTATTAATTTTTGAGCATAAGTTTTTTTCGCGACGCTTATTAATTTAGTCAATCTGTTTTTATATGCCACATATTCCATCCTCAAATGTGAGTTGCCGGGATCACCCTGTGTGGCTTTATATAATCGCCGTTTTTTATTAATGGATGTGAGAAGTGCGTTAGTTATCCATTTTTTTCTCTTAGTATTCTGTTTTTTTGACCTAACACTTTTTGTATTTTCGATTATATATTTATTAATCCTATCAATGAAGTCATCGGTCATATCGTCTATATTTTGTGTACAATAGAATTTTTCCCATCTCTCAGTACTTAATGCGGTTTTAAGTGCTGGATAATTAATATATTGTCTACATCTACCATCCACCCTAGACGAACCTGCCGATTTCCGACTCAAATCCACTGTCAGCGCTATAGGATAGTGGTCTGTAATGAGATAGTGGAAAATATACGACTGAATTTTCCTTTGAGCTTTTGTTCTTACGTAAAAATGGTCAAGGCAAGTTTGGCAAGTTTAAATCTATTGAGTATATTCCAAGTTGTTTTACTTTTGTTTTTAGTATTGTTATTTAATGTTCTGAAATAATTTTGATTAATTTTCTTAGTTCCCTATCATACAGAAATTTAATTTTTTTATGTTGTTTTAGATATTCAGAATGATAAGACGAAACGACAAATAAAGCGTCTAATTATTTTTCAGTTTCTTGAACCTTTGATGTTACAGGAATTCTATGTATATTATTTTCTCTGATATGTACAAACGGGAAAGATAGTATTCATTTTCACAGAGGAAATTATTTGTGTCATTAATCGTTGCAAATAAATTCCTCGCATACAATGGAATAAGATTGTTGTATTTATTTTCAACTGATATGGTCTAACACATCCCACGTTTGAAGTGCGAATGATTCTGATTGCTGCAAGCAGAGTGCACAGCCTGGTTTCGATCAAAGCACCCCTCCACTGCCATTGAGAGAGAATAGTGGTTTATTCGTCATCGCATCGCGCTGAGGTTTTGATTCATCCACTGCTCCACTGGACCCTCGTGGTCCTCTAGATTAACATTGAATTTTCTATGTTTCCGACTGTCTTCTTCATACCTGCGTTTATTCGCCGTACAACATTTAACTACGGCTCCTTTCCATTTTTTTAACATCACCTATTGAAACACCAGTTTTTTTCAGTCCATTATGAGCCATATACAGCTACGCCATATGAATGTAGGAGAGACAGAAGTCCAAATAAGTTAGCAATTACGAAATTCTCTTGCACAGATAACCGTAGAAATTATTTCATGATGAACATGTATGTATTCGTCTAAGCAACAGGATGGAAATTTTTCCATTCATTCACTTTCCTGCCTCTCCCAATCAAGAGATGTCATCCGATGTTCTGCTAGATCGTTTACGGTATGGATTTTTTGTCGGAAGCGTTAATGGTTATTGCGGTATTTCTGGGATATCGGATGATGCATTCCTGCAATTTCAATGAAACCGCATCCTCTTTATTTGCATTCATACTTATCAGACAGGCGGTCGCTGTTTGGAATAATTAATTTCATCCACTTTTTACGCATCAAACTGGCTGATGTCCGAATTGTCCTTGACATAGAAGACGTTGATTAATGAATGGCATGTTGATTGGTTCATTAAATTTTGGATAACCCATTCGAGTGGGATTATGGCGAGGAAATTTGATGGAAATTTGGTACTGGGAAATTTGCCACAGCGTTAGTTAAATTGAATTCTCGATAGCTTTCATGTTTTGCTCTTTTCTAGATACATTAAGACAATACACGTCAATTCAATAGATTACTGGGCATTAATCATATAAAAAGTTTAGAGGGAATTTGGCCCAACTGTTCTTTATACAGGTTATCCCTTTTGTGCTTCCGAAAGTAAAGGTAAATAAAACAATATTTCATTCAGAATATCGGTCAAATTTTTATTTCAATATAATGCTTAAACCTTTCTCATTAACTGTGGAATACAACATCATTTAAATATCCTCCGCGTGATCTCTTACAGGACTCGATCCTTGTGAGGTAATTTTCGATGACTCGCCGGCACATTTCGGGCAAATCTCACAAATAACTTGACAGATGTTGGTTTTCAGATCGTCAGTAGTTTTAGGATTATCGGCATAAACACAATCCTTCGCATTACCCCACAAAAAATCCAAAGGTGATAAATTACAAGATCTTGGTGGCCAATTCACATCGACAAAACGAGAAATTACGCGTCCTGACAATTTTTCTTGCACTAAAGCCAAAAGGTGTCGTGTTGTGTGGCTTGTTGCACCATCTTGCTGGAACCACATCTCTTTCAATTCCATATTAATTTCAGGCCAAAACAAATCAGTAATCATTTGGCTATAGCAATGAAAATTGACGGTTTGAGTGACACCTTCATCATTTTTAAAGAAGTACGGGCCAATCACTCTACCAGACCAAAGTGTACACCATACAGTGACTTTTTGTGGATGTAAGGCTCCCTAAGCAGTTACATGAGGATTTTCACTACGCCAGATGCGACAATTTTGCTTGTTTACATAGTCACCGAGTGAAAATGTGCTTCGTCGCTGAAGAAAACGCGATGCGAAAAATCCGAACGTTGATGTTCAAGAACCCAATCAGCATTCTGTAATTTGACAGAAGGTAAAAGCCATGTTGTTTTGACATTTCTGTTCACTAAGCATTGACAAATTATCATGGAAAAACTCACGCCGCAAAAACGTTTACAAATTGTTGAAATTTATTTTCAAAATCAGTGTTTTATTCGCCAAACTTATAGAGCACTTCGTGAATTTTATGGTTTACATAATCGTCCATCAGAGTAGCTTATTCGTCGAACTAGCCATAGATTTTGGACAACATTTTTTCTACTCGATGCAACAAAAACAACAAGACAAAGAACTGTACGTACAGAAGAAAATATCGCTGCTGTAAGTCATAGTGTCAATGATGATCCAGATTTGTCTATTCGTCGACGTTCACAAGTTTGACTCTGTGCATTCACCACATGAAAAATTTTACGTAAAGATCTTGGTCTACACCCATACAAGATCCAACTGGTTCAAGAAATAAAGCCACTTGACCAAAATAAGCGTCGTTCGTTTGCTGATTGGGCCCTAGAACAGCTTGAAGTTGATCCAATTTTTTATCGTAAAATTGTGTATAGCGATGGAGCTCATTTCTGGTTGAACGGCTATGTAAACAAGCAAAATTGCTGTATATGGAGTGAAAACAAGCTTCAAGAAGTTCTGCAGGTTCCATTGCATCCTTTATGATGTGCTTTACACGCTGGAGGCATCATCGGTCCATATTTCTTTAAAAACGATGCTGGAGCTAATGTTACAGTGAATGTTTCTCGTTACAGATCGATGATCAATGATTATTTGTTTCAAAATTTGAATGGTATCGACCCAGAAGTGTTTTGGTTCCAACAAGATGGTGCTACACCTCATGCTGCTACCGTAACAATTGATTTATTGAAAGAAAGATTTGGTGATAACATTATTTCGAGAAATGGTTCAATTAATTGCGACATAACTCCACTGGATTATTTTCTTGAAGTCATTGGTTTATGCTGATAAACACAGAAACAATAGAAGCTTTGGAAGCCAACATAACTCGTGTTATTGATTAAATAAGGCCTGAATTACTCGATAAACTGGTCCAATGGCTTCAATCTTAATCTAAATGTGTTTTATTTCAATTTAAAGTTTTATCACTCTAAAAGAAACACCCGATACATAATTTAGAACTATAGGGACCCAGCCTATCATTCGCTTCTGGCCTTACGCTGACTTCTGTGATATTCTATAGAATCGAAAGGCAGGATGGTTAATTATTTAGCAACTATTGAAATTTTCAAATTAGTGCATAATGAGAATAATCTGAATATAATGAATGGCCATATGAATCTATGTAAATGATACTACACATTTAAATAACACTGTTGATTACTTCTCTTTACAGTCTGTTGTACTTGACACTGCATAAATATTCTATACATTTCGTTAAATCTAACCTATGTATGGGCTTCTTATCCTATATATTACTATTTATATTATTGTATACGTATATTATTATTTATTTATATAAAAATCTTCTAAATATTCGATTAAATAATATGATAAATAAAACACACCCATAAGCGAACCCACAACCTCTGGCACCATTCCAACATTTTTGAAAGATATGTGTTTTCATAAAAGGGATGAGCAGAAACAAAATTTTGTCTACTCAAAATATTTAATTTATAGAATTTTTGTTAACAATTTATATTTATTGGATTTTGTTATCTCATTTGGATGTCTTATAAGGAATGTTTATTTTATATGTCGTTTGATAAAAGCGGTACTTATATGACATAAATTTGATTCCTAAAGTTATAATATTAAATATAATTTTTTGCAATTAAATATGTAGAAGGCGAACAGAATATTTCTGTTAATATTAAAATATTTAAAAAATTTTATATACCTTCTATCAAGTATAAACCTCCATTTAAAAAACACATTTTTAATTATCTAATAGAACCTAACCAAATGCAAAATACATCATCAACATATCTTTTCCAATAAAGAACTTTCTTAATAAAATTATCTTGTGAAGAAAATAAAAATTTAAATATGAAGTAGGATTGATGAAGACCTTTTCTGAATTCTAATTGTTTTTTGAGGATGTGAGACATGTTTTGAGAGATTTTTGAAGTAACTTATTCAAATATTTGAATATATTAAATATTTCGAATAAATTCGTTCTGTATTTTTGAAAAGGATTTAGTTTTCATAATTGTAAGATCAGAAACAAAGTTTTGTCTCCTTCAAATATTTATTTATTAATTTTAATTGACAATTTATATTTGTTGGGTTATTTATTCCATTTGATATTATATATTGATTTTTGATTCTATATGTCTATTGAATATAAGCTGTGCTTATAAGACATTGATTTAATTCCAAAAGTTTTTGAATAAAAATTTTTAAATTAAAATTATAGGAGACTAGCAGATTAAATCTGTTTTGATATTTGAATTTTTTAAAATAACTTTGAGGCATATTTCAAGTAGAATTATTGTTTCTCGAATAATTTGGGAGGTGAGTGATTGGTTTTGGTGTAATAAATATTTGACAATATTTTTAATTTCTAAATTAGGTATGGAAGGAAATGAATTCACAACATCGACTGAAGCAAGTTTAGCGTTAGGGGGAATTTTTAAAGTTTTTAGTTCTTCGGTTAGCTGTATAGAAATTTTGATCGAATATTTTTGGGCTATGTTTTACCAAATTTGGTAAAATGATGTTGAGATGTTTGCAAATTTTTGACGCTGGTGCATTCACATATAAAACAATGGGCCTCATTTGTTTTAAAATAAAATACAAAACAATTTTTTTGTCAACACTTGTCGGCAACAAATATGAAGAGTCACCAAATAACGTTTTTCTGTCCGAATTTTGGATGCAGTGCCTCATCTCTTATGCATCTTGGGTAAACCCATAGACGTATTAATGGCAGTTATGCGAAATATTCTTCCTCTTCTGCACTGTGCCCCCTAACAATTATGATGAAGATCCATTTTCAAGAACACACAGCTCGAAAACCTACGCGTTGGAAAGGACTGACAGATATGCAATGCATCATTAATCTTAAGATCTGTTCTTATTCTCTCAACTCGTTATTTCGATAGTAAGTGCATTCACATGGAACAAATTTATCGGCATCTTTCCACACAGAAATAGACACAAGTAGGTATATTTCAATTCGATCGATATTTATTACGTGTTTCGAATATTCGGAATCCGCTGTCTAGAATTGTGTGAAATAAATTATGAGAACTGTCTGCACTTCTATTTCAGTCATGAAAAATGGAACCCGTCTGTCTGACAATCTGACGATTACTCAATGAATGAAACTCTTATCAACGATGTGGGATGACGTTGAAATATCGAGGCCCCATTCATAAAAATTTTGTCCGTTTGTTTTTGTTTTTGTGCTTCTATTTGAATATGCTTTGTGATTAATAACTTCTTAATGGTTTGTTTTTATGTTTTATTCAGTGTTACTTCTGCACTAAATACAGGTATTAATAAATGGGTTGCAATATTCAGTTGCAACTGTATTTCATCGAAACCTTTGCAAGAATGATGGTCCTAATATAATAATATATAATATAGAAGAGAATATACTAGATGTATGGATGAAGTACCACCCATTATAGAATCGGCAATAAGCATCGCACTTAAAGATCTCAGAAACGGAAAATGTCCTGGTAAAGATGGAATATCAAACGAATTGTTGAAGTTTATAGCAGAAGAACTCACAATTCCACTGACTCATATATTTAATGAAATCATCAAAACCTACCAGAAGAGTGGACTACTTGCGAAATCGTACTCTTACAAAAAAAAGTGTCAAAAACAAACATTGAAAATTATCGCCCAATCAGCTTATTGTCAACTGTCTACAAAGTGTTCTCCAAAATCATCCTGAGAAGAATAACCAACATTTGGATGAAAAAAAACCACCTGAGAAAGCAGGATTTCGAACTGGCTACTCAACTATGGACCATCTATTCACTGTAACCCAGGTCATTAAAAAATTCAAAAAATACTTCAAAAAATTGTACCTAGCATTTGTAGATTACATCAGTCTTTGATATGGTGCATCATACCTATCTTATAAATGCTCTAATCAATCAAGGTATACCAGAACCATACATTCATATCCTACAACAAATTTATCACAATTGCTTAGCAAAAATCAAACTTTAAGATATAGGAAAGCCCTTTAAAATCGAAAAAGGTGTACTTCAAGGAGACCCCATGTCCCCAAAGATATTTACAGCATTGTTAGAGCAAATATTCAGAACCACTGATTGGGGAAATGAACAAGGCATCAAAATCAAAGGAAAGCATTTATCTAATCTAAGATTCGCGAACGATAATTTTCTCTTTTCAAAAAGCCAAGAACAACAAATGCTGAGTGATCTGAAATTCATAGTAAAGAAGCTGGACTACCGATAAATGAAACCAAAACTAAAGGAATGACAAACAGTGAAGAAAAAGAAATTAAAAGGAATGATCAAACTATTGACTATGTTCAGGAATATTGTTATCTTGGCCAGGTCGTTTCTTTTACAAATTGTCAGAACAATGAGACTAAGAGAAGAATAGAAAACGCTTGGAGTCAGTACTGGTCATTTGTGTTTATCCTGAAGGGTGACTTTCCCATGAATATCAAGAGGGAAGTGATGAATATGTGTGTACTGCCTGTTCTATTATATGGCACTGAAACTTGGTCCCTGGCTGAAAAACAAACACAAAAGTTAAAATTATGTCAAAGAAGAATGTAAAGAAGCTCATTAGGAATCATATGAAAAGACCAAATAAGAAATGTAGATATCAGAAGAAAAACACAAATGTAGGCAAAGAAATGTTCGAGAAAAAGTGGACTTGGGCTGGCTATGTAGCAAGGATGTCAACTGAAAAATGGATCAAGTTGGTGCAGGAATGGTATCCAAGAGATGGTAGGAGAAGCCGTGGTGGTTCAGCAACAAGATGATAGGATTCCATTAAGAAAAAGGAAGGAATATTATTGACACAAATCGCTCAAAATAGGAAACAGTGGAAGAAATTTGGAGAGGCTATCGTTTCGCCAAAATGTCTCTAATTTTCTAATTTCAAACCGAAAATAGTCTAAAACTACTACTACTCACTAATGAAGAATCCACAAAAAATCTAATTTTCGAATGGAAAAAGCAATATTCTTGAAACTCTCAGGGTAGTATTGGCGTCTAAAGAGCTCGTTTCGTTAATGGAAAAAATCGGTAAAAAAGTTTCGCAGTTATTCACGTTTGAATATTTGGAAGCAGAATAGCACTCGTGCTAAATTTCGTGAGGTTTGTATGATTAGAACTTTCAACAAAAATAATTTTTCAGTTGATCAGCGTTGAGCGTTACCTTAAACATTCGAACGGAAAGACATGAATGAAGACTTCGAAGTTTCGGGGTAGGTTTGGAGCCTGAATATCTCGGTTGATTTCGTTGTTTTTTAAATAAGTTTTATTGTTTTGCAGTTATTAATATCTGAAATTTTCTCTTTTTTCTTGATATTTTCCAAACTACAGATCCGATCAATCTGAAATTTGAGGTTTAGAAGATTAATGATAACGCATATGTTCTTGCAAAATTTCATGAGGATCTAAAAAGTTCACAACAAAGATAAAAATTTTGAGGGCAAAGGAGCATTTGAAATTAGAAAATTAGAGACATTTTGGCGAAACGATAGCCTCTCCAAATTTCTTCCACTGTTTTAGACTATTCTCGGTTTGAAATTAGAAAATTAGAGACATTTTGGCGAAACGATAGCCTCTCCAAATTTCTTCCACTGCTCCCATAACAATAGTTACACGCTACTTAAAAAAAAATCAACTTGGAAAACAATTTAAAATTATATTTCAAATGTTTTTGAATCCTTTTTTGGAAAGTTCTAACAGTATGTCAACATTTTTTAACAAACCACAAACTAACTCATAAACTCCTGATTCATCATCTTCGATGATAATTGTTTAAGAAAATTTTCGTCTCAGAATTCGAAAAGACCTATATTTCTTTTGGAGGAAATTATAGGCGCTCTGGTAGATACCTGTGTACAAAAATATAAGAAATTACTGTTTCAATATTCCCTTAAGATTACCGTAGAATCAATATATTAATAATATATAACTAGATACCGATACTGACCCACAAATATTGACAGTGTGAGTATCGATCTAATATTATTAAGGATTAACCACAATTTTTTTTTCCAAATTATGGCTTATTTTTGAAGGAAATAGTTCTCGCAAAATATCAAAAAGAAAGGAGATAGTATTTTCTATTTTACTAATTTTTGCGGTATGCTAGATGCTAATTAACTGTGTATTTGCAATTTGTTCAATTTTATGTAAATATTAAGCAACAAAATATTTATCCTATTTGATATTCCGACAGTGTGAAATAATCATTACAGCACTAATAAAGTGTCAGGAAATTTACTGAACTTTTAAATTAATAACTAGAGGAACTTCAACAATTTCTTTACATACAGGGTGTCCCAACAGAAATTTGACCCCCCCGAACTCAGAAACGTAGAATTTTTGAATATTTAAACAAATAGGTCAACTTCTGTATTGAGGGGGTCGAATTTCCATCATGAGTTTGTTCCGAAAAAACCACCCCTATGAAAGTGGCATCAACCCCCAACATTTTTTGAATAAGGAAGAGATGTCGAGTGTTGATTAGTTTGAAAGTAATTTAGGTTCTGTACACAACCCAGTTAAAATTTTCAAAATCGGTTCATTATTATATGAGTTGTGTACAGAACCTAAATTACTTTCAAACTAACCAACACTCGACATCTCTTACTTATTAAAAAAATGTTGGGGGTTAATGCCACCTTCATAGGGGTGGTTTTTTCGGAACAAACTCATGATGGAAAATCGTCCCCCTCAAAACAGAAGTTGACCTTCTTTTTTAAATATTCGAAAATTCTACGTTTCTGAGTTCTGGGGGGTCGAATTTTCGTTGGGACACCCTTCATGTAAAGAAATTGTTGAAGTTCCTCTAGTTATTAATTTACGAGTTCAGTAAATATCCTGACACTTTATTAGTGCTGTAATGATTATTTCACACTCTCGGAATATCAAATAGAATAAATAGGGGTGGTTTTTTCGGAAAAAAACTCATAATAAAAATTCATCCCTCTCAAAACAGAAGTTGACCTGTTTTTTGTTAATCTTCGAAAATACTTCGTTTCTGAGTTATGAAAGGGTCAAATTTTCGTTGGGACGCCCTGCATAAAACTCCAGTATTATTATTATTATTATTATTATTATTATTATCCTGATACTCCTAGATCTTCTGTGAAGATCCCTCAGAAGCTTTTTCAGCTTGTACGAGTTAGGAGTTCAGTTGTGTTCTGTGTAGGCTTTGTTACTGCGATCTTGCGCCACTTTAGGTCACAGCACTGTTAATTTTTGACCCAACAGTGAAATGGTGGCAGATACCCGTCCAACTAGAAAATTTTTTTCTACCTGAATAGGATTCGAACCCTGGACCTCCCGGTCACGAGTCCGATGCTCTCCCGCTGAGCTATCCACACTATCCAGCTATCCAGTATATAATATTGAATACTAAACTCGATGAAATAAGAACATTAAATCTTCAGATTTTAACATAATCACTAAACAAACCAGAAGCCACAAAAGCAGGTAAACTGTTTTTTCCAAATAGTGAACTCTACATAAATTCAAAATTTCATTCAATGGTGCAAGAACCCAAAACAACAACAGAAATTATAAAATAGTCAATTCAAAATATAGGCCATTATATGTATTTCATTATTATTCTCAATCGTCAGATGACTGTAACATTTACAATCAAACATAATAAAAAGATCATACATGGAATATCCTTATATTCATTCCATTTATTTGAATCTAGAGGAACTTCATTTGAGTGTTCAGAGTGTTTAGAATCACTGAAATAAGGGGCCACAATTCAATAATAAACGCAACAACCCTGTGTCTCGGACTATATCGCAACAAGACAGTCCTGAATATTCATAGAAATAGATATAACGAATAGGTAGTTAAATCCGCACTACAACAAGGTGCAGTAGAATATATATATAACAACAAGACATTCCTGCCTTACGATATTGTGCGAATAATGTGTTATTGCGGGAGTTTTACCTAAATACTTCGTTATGAAAAAAAAGGCTGCCGAAGGTCATCCCATTTTAGTGGATATGTATGGTGACCATGCTTTAGCTGAACAAACGTATCAGAAGTGGTTTGTCTGATTTAAAAATGGCAATTTTGAGTTGGAATACAAAGAACGACCGGAGCGCCATCAAAGTAAGGATGAAGAATTAGTCTCGATGAAGATTCATTACAAATGCAAGAGGAACTCGTAAAAACACTTGAAGTCATTCAACCATCTATTTGTCATCGTTAAAAGCAATTAAAATGACCCGAAAGGTAGGAAATTGGGTGCCGTATAAACTGAAGCCAAGAGACGTGGAACGCCATCTTTTCACGTGTGAACAACTGCCCCAACAGTAAAAAAAGAAAGGAGTTTTTGCATCGAATTGTGACTGGCGGTGAAATTTACGATAATCCAAAACGTCAGACAACGTATGGATGTCTTATCATCAAATATCAGGCCGAATATTCATGGCGAGAAGATCATACTCTGTATTTGGTGGGTGTATTATGAGCTGCTACATAGTCAGAGTTGTACATGTCGGCATATGAGCAGAGTTCTTCACCGACGTTAAAGTACCATTGTTACCATTGCTGTCCCGGGTTTCTTATCAAGTTTTGACACTCCAGCAGACCCCTGATAAGCTGAAAGAGAAAGAAAGGATGTTTTAAGGAAGATAATAGAGAACCTGCGCCAGTACAACCGAGGAGGAACCAGCACGGATCACCCCCCCCTCGCCCAAAGGGATCGCCGTGTCGACCCCAGCACTCAGCTGCATAAGCAGACTGTTCCTATTTGGTGGTTCTGAAAGACCGAAGGATCGAAACAATACAAATAACAGCTCACAGCTTGGATCGCCCACCCCAAGGACCGCTGTTGGGCAGAGGACGAGTCTTCCAAGATCCCACCCTGGTCAAAACGTCGTAGCCTCCCCTTTTTCCTCCAGCAGACCATTTCCGACCCTGCAGCGGATAAGTACCTTAAGGATCCTCGAATGGGGCTGAAGTTGGGGTTATGGGTAGAAAGCGAGTCTTCCAAGATCCCCACCTTGGTCTAAACAAACATCGTAGACTGGCCTTTTTCCTCCAGCGGTCTATTCAGGACCCCGCAGCTGGAGCTTAAGGATCCAAAGATGAAGCCGAAGTTCGAGGTATGAGCAGAAAGCGAGTCTACCAAGATCCCACCCTGGTCGAAACGTCGTAGCCTGTCCTTTTCCCTCTGGACCATCTCGGATCCCGCAGCGGATAAGTAACGAAGGTTGGAAAGCCCAGGCTGAGATTCAGCAGTGTTTTGTCTTCGCCCGTGTATGAATTACAAAACTCTAATCGATCGCAGGATAGCATGACCAACGTCAGAAAGCCACAACTACCCCGTACTATTCCAAGCCTTGTTGAAGGATAGGAACGGTTGTGCGACAACATGATGGAATGGTATGCAAGAAAGAAACAAAGTAAGGAAGTTGGAATGAGAGTCTCTGCTTTAGGCATCATAACCCTATCCTCCATTTCATATAATGAAACTAGGATTTCAGTCATGACAAGCACCCCCACCACGACAAGGTACAGAGACAATTGGGGGGCATATGAGCTGCTACAATCGAAGGAAATGATCACAGGGAAAGTCTACCGACAATTGATGCGTTTAAGCCAAGCATTACGAGAAATATGACCGCAATACGCCGACAGACACAACAAAGTTATTTCACAGTTTGACACATGTTGCGTCGCCTGTTAAAATGTACTCAGAAACACTTAAAAGGGAAGTCCTATCCCACAAGCCGTACAGCCAAGATATTGCTTCTTCCGATCGTCTCAACATGATCTAATGGGCCAGCACTTCTCTACTTACGATGAAGTAAAAAAATGGATCGATGCATGTATAGTGGCCAAAGAGCGTCATCACGATGGGATCCCTCGATTGCAAGAAAGATGGGAAAAAGTAGTGGCTAGCGACGGACAATACATCACAATAAAGCTTCAATTTTTGACGATAAAAAAACCGCATGAAATTATTTGTACTCCAAATTAATACTTCTTTAGAAAATATTTATTTTTCATATAATAGTGTAGTATTCAAAAATTTTGTATACAAAAATTTATTTATTGCGGCAAAAATTCAAAAAAGGACTACAGAAATGATTAAATACTTAATTCAAAATATAAGTCATTATGTGTATTTCATGATTATTCTCAATGACTCTAACATTTAGAATTAAACATATCAACAAGATTAGAAACTAACCAATTCAAGAAAGTTCTGAACAAAAACACAGACAGAACATGTGTTCTAGCTGACAGCAACTTTGAGATGGAAACATAGAATTTTATTTCAAGGTTACCATTAAGTGTGTCATTTTTCCTTCAATTATACAAGAGTGAATATAATGTGTCATATTAAAAAAAGTTCTTCCTAGAAACCAGGAATTCCTAAAATGTAAACTGTTAAGGTTTTCAGAATATTATGATTTCCAATTTATACCTAAAATTGTTAATAGCCTACAGGAAGTTCTGATTAAGTTCATTTGAATATTTGGTTGTATGGGGATATTTGAAGTCATTGGTCCATTCCAACAAAGTTTGTACCAGAGATGCTTTGAAATAGAACATAGAACGCTATATGAAATAATTACACCTGATTCATTGCAAAAAGTCAACAGGAATTGGGTTAATCGAATTCGGTCCTACAAACGAAGCCGAGGTGGGCATTTGAATGATTATAAAAACATTTCAGCAGTTGTCTTGATTGTTTAGAAGTGGAGGATAATTACCTCCTGTACCTCTTTCATCTTTCGCCATGCCTATTTTATATTTCTTTAATAGAAATTATGGCTTTTTCCAATCCTCGATCTGTTTCCTGACGTATCACGCTAGAACGCCACTGGCCATTTTATTCTACGGATGTTTACATTTCAAATTTAATTATTTTTGTTATCATTTGACACGATTGCTACCTAGAGTAATTATTGAACGGGAACCTAATCACGGAAAATTAATTGCAATGCATCTCCATATACACAACTACAACAAATACCTAGATAATGACTTTAATTTTCATATCCTTTCACTACCAGAAATTACTTGCAGTAATTGTAGTATAGTAGTAGACGTATTTCCTAGATACATTCATTCATAAATAGAAATACATGTACGTTCAGTATATTTTATTTTGGCAACCTGTCAAAGATACGCTTTCATGGAAAATGGAACAACAATTAAAATAGAAATAAAGGTTATCAAATTTTGTTGAAATTTTTTCATTTTAGAAACTCGACAATTTTTTACATTCATTAACCTCCATCCTCACTCTATGCTCCAAACACGACCTCATCGCTTCAACCATTCATTAGCATTGTGAATTTTGTTTCAATTAAGAACTTAGAAGTCAATGGGAATTTTTTCGCCCATTCATTCATCGCCAACGACTGCGTAGTGAGCTACTTGTAGTAATGATTTTGTAGTTCAGTCCTTGTTCAGTTCATTTCATTCCGTACTGGACTACGTTCGGTTGCATATGTTCCATTCATGAATACCCAGCGTAGCTGTGCTCGTTCATATTTTATCACACGTGTAGTTTTATACCGTGGCGGACAGTGTGCTATATTCTTTCTCACATTCCACATTCTCCTCACTCACCTGCCGTGGATCGTGGAATACAATGCAAGCTGGGAAGAAGAGAAGATGCCTCGGGTTTCCAAGTTGACTCTTAGAACAACGCTAACAGCGTAGGCAGTCATTTCAACGAATCCTAACCGCAGATCTGAGGCCACAGTACAACTTTATGTCAAATGCCCGTTTCGTTTTTCAGAGCATGAATGTATGTAGTAGAAACATGGCTGACGAAGGATATAAAGTACGTGTTTTGGAACGTTTGAAAATAAAAATAGGTGAGTAATTATATGTAAACATTTACACACTGAATATTTGCTCGTATTGTGCCTGAACTCATTATAACCTCATTTTCGATCTAAGAAGTTTATCCATTTAAATGAACTTCCTGTTGTTGACAGTTTGAGGTTTCAAAACAAATGCAGGTGGTAAGAATTATCAGTGAAACTCATTAAAAACTCGAACAATTCGGATGTGTTGTGTCTAATTCTATTTATCGTTTTAGGAGAAGCCAAGAATTTGCAAGCTAGGACCCACGGTTCATCTTCTCAAAGAGATGTATACTGTACTTTATCCCTAGATCAGGAGGAGATATTTCGTACTTCTACGATAGAAAAATCTCTCAGGTAACATTTTCCACATCGTTTCTGGTTAAATTTACACTAATATCTCCCAATTTCAGCCCGTTTTTTGGTGAAGAATTCCAATTTGAAGTGCCAAGGAACTTCCGCTTTGTTTCAATATATGTATTCGATAGAGATAGACACTTGAAACAGGACAAAGTTCTAGGAAAGGTAGCAATAAAACGAGAAGACTTGGCTTCTTACAATAATAAAGACCACTGGTTCCCCATAAAAGCAGTAGACGCAGATTCCGAAGTTCAGGGAAAAGCTAACATTGAAATTAATTTCGAACCTGCCCCACCTAGCAAAAGTACAAATAGTTTTAGTGGCAATAGGCGGCTGTCAGTGCGTGTTATCGAATGTTTAGACCTTACTTTGAAATGTGGATCTTGTGACCCTTATGCAGTAGTGACAGTTTTATATACGAACGGAAAGAAAATTAATAAGCGGACAAAAGTGCAAAAGAAAACGACATGTCCTCAGTTCGAAGAGGTTTTTACGTTTGATAGTGTGGAAGAACGGGAAAAGGACAGAGACTCTTATTCTGTGTGCCCTGAAACTGAAGTGGAAATTTGTGAACTTCAAGTTGCTATTTGGCACGATGCACCTGGAATGGGTGGAGATGTGTTTCTCGGTGAAGTACGAGTACAGCTTAGAGGAATGCAACAGCAGAATGCTGCTCATAGAAATGCTTGGTGAGTTCACTATTCTATTTATTTTCAATTTCTATCAAATTTTTTTGTAAATTATTTATAGGTGTCTACCCGCTAGGTGCATTTACTCCCTATGTGGATTTACCTTCAAGGTGAATCTGTGGGTGTACTAACTAGTTTTGAAAACAAGGACTTAACAAGTGATATTTTGAAAAATCGTTCTGTATGTGTTCTAATCAAGGAGCTTTATCCTATCACAGGAATTTGGTTTTTTTAAAGTAATTAACATAAAACTTGATATAAGTATATGATAGATTTGTCCTTTTAAACCTATGAGGTTAACTTTTTTTATAATCCGTAGTTTGTCTGTGCTGAGAAATTGGAGTTTTTCTAAGACTGGAAAAAATAAGCAGAAAAATATTAAATTCAAAATAAATATAATTATCGTTGTAAAAAAAATGTTACTCCAACTTTCTGCACCTAGTCGTTCATGATTTTAATAAGTTCCCTTTTGAAGCTCAATTTACTATAGGTTAATGATCAGAGAGTGAAGTTTCCTTATTCATCCAATTATGTAAATCAATCAGTCTCTATTAAAGATAAAATTAGAATCTGCATATGAAAAAAGTATATATATTTTGATGGGAACATCTAAAAAAAAATTCTCTGAGCTTTAACTGCTCACTCATTCATAACTAAATTTTTTGTCAACTAACCTGAGGAAGTATCCACTTAATTTATTCGAAGAGTCCCTGTTATAAATAGTTAATTCGGGTATCACGTAATCGATAATTCTACATGGGATCATTTCCTTCGTGAAGTTATATTATATAATAATATACCAAGAATATTTTTCAATGTTAGATATAAGTAAAGGATGTAATGTTCTATTGGATGAGATGAAATTTTCTTTTTAATTGATAGGAAAGACTAATGCATTGGCATTATGTTGACCGATTCCTGATATTTTTTGTTGATTTACTGTTTTTCTGCGCAAATAACTATTTCCCTCGGTTTAATTGGTTTTATTATATCTTGAGATCTCCTGTGCATTCCAGAAATATTCGTTAAATTTGATAGAAAGATGGTGTGTGGGATATAGCCGAATATTTCATTCAATATTAAAATTTGAAAAAATTTCATAAATAACAATTCTTAATCTGAGAGGATTTACATCATTATTTATGATGTAGTTCTAACCTCTTCCTAGTTCAAGGTATAAACTTTGAAATTTCAAATAGAATTGTGGATACTTTTATTTATCCAATAAAATAATAAAAAGAGGTTTTTTCTTGATAGAAAGATTATTACAAAATTTTAAATATTATAACGATTTATTCTGTCAACCTCCAACAAATTTTAATTTCAAAATATTTTATTCAAAAACTTTCAGAATGAAATTAAATAAATGTCTTCAGAAAACTCTATTCCAATTTAGTAGACATAGAATTAACACTTATTACACAGTACCAAAAGGGAATAAAAGAATTCAAAGAAATATAAATTATCAATTAAAATTTCTAAATAAATACTTGAAGGGTATAAAATTTTGTTTCGTACCAAATTCCTTCCCAAAAATGCAAAACATAACCTCAAGAACATAACACAAAAACAACTTACTCAAATAAGTTCCTTCAAAAAAATTCCTAAAACATGCAGAACATCTTCAAAAACAATTCCGAATTCTCACATCGGAAACTTATCAGCCCTATTTCACATTTAAAAAATAAAAATAATTAACAAAAAATATCTTACCTGACAAGCTCTGAACAAACACAACAAAAAAGTGAACTTTTTGAATATGTTCTGCATGTTTTAGGAATTTTTATGAAGGAACTTATATTGAGAAAGTATTGAAGAAGTTCTTAAGGTTATGATTTGCATTTTTGGAAAGAAATTTGATTTTAATAAAACAAGGAAAGAAACAAAATTTTGTACTCTTTAAGTATTTATTTAGTAATTTTAATTGATAATTTGTATTTCTTTGAATACTTTTATTCCCTTTTGGTACTGTGTAATAAGTGTTAAATCTATGTCTATTTAATTGAAACAGTGTTTTCTAAAGACATTTATTTTATTTAATTCTAAAAGTTTTTGGATAAAATTTTTTGAAATTAAAATTTGTAGGATCATCTATTTAAAATTTTTATATATCCTTTGAAAACTGTGAATCCAAGAAATAAATTGAAAAACTAGTATTTATTTTCAAAAATAACGGTGAAAAACACCTCTGTGAGGTTGGCAGCTATTGTGCGCTTGTTCAAAAGTTCATTTTACCTGAAAATTTCAACTTTGATGGATCAGAAGACATATTTCTGTGTTTTACCATCGGAAAGTCAAATATAAACGTCATTTTTGCAATTTCAGAACTGTTTTGAAGAAACGGAATTTCTCATGAAAATAAAAGTACATGGTTAAAAGGCTCCATTATTCCTGTTTCGATCTTCATTTTTACATATTGTAGAGTGGAAAAGAATATATTTAAGACATATACTTTTCATATTTTCGCCGAAAATATTGAAAAAATTCACATAAATTATCTTCTCGAAATTATGCTTGGGGTCTTTGTGTCGTTATTTTACATCTAAATAGTAAAATTGAACTCGATCGGATTGACACTTTCGAAAAACAAAATTTCAAATGAGAATAACTCAGGAACCATTGAGCTTAGTTTGTCAGGTTTGCAACATAACGGAAATATTCAGACTCCAAGCTTACCTTCAAAGTCTATAGCTCTTTCCGTTCGAGAGTTAAAATGTTTTACAGACAAATCTGTAGGTCCTTGTCTGCTCGGACGGCCGATCCTCACAAAATTCGGCATAAATCTTTGTGGCGTTATACTACACCTAAGCACCAAATTTCTTTCGACCGGATAAGTAGATTCAGAACAATAGGGAAAAAAATTTCAAATGTGAATAATTGCGGAACCGATTTTACTCATTAACGAACTGAACCGAGATGTTTAGGCCCAAAACTATTCTGAAAGTTTCCAGCTCCAGTTGTACACATGAGAATTATAAATCTTTTTTTATAATATATTAAATAAAATGAATTCAAATAAGTTCACTTGATAGAGAAAAATATTTCAATCTGGAATACTGAGATAGAATTATTCTCTAAACACTGTATCTAATACTGTTTCTGTAGACACATAGAATTCTCAAATATCATACAACACTCCAAAATATAAAGGAATCTATAAAAAATAAAGATAATTGACAGAAATTGAATAACATAACCGATACAGCTGTTTCATATAAATATTATATGAATAACTCTTTCTATACCAAAAAATGCTCTACATAAATTTTAAAATACAGCTCATTTTCAGAACAGCGTTTGAAACTCTGATCCGTAATCGTCCGTCGACTTGATTGAAAGATACATAAGAACAATCGATGAAAGTATATCACATACCTCACTATAAGATTTTGAAATTTATTATTTGTTCATTCATAACAACTATTTGATGTATTAGACCGTGGGTTTTTCTTTTGAGTTTGTGTATAAACTTGAACAAGGTATTGTTGACCTTTTTTAGGCAGGTTGTAGAGGATCCATTACAGCTTCACTTTCACTGGCTCTCTAAACCAAACCTCTTAGTATTCAACATACAATCAAGTCACAGTCAACATTCACTCAAGTCAGTCAACATTCACTCGAGTCACACGTGAATTCTACCAGTTAGTGTATTGGCATGTGAGCGTAGTTCTTTCACCAAGTGACTAGTTGGCAGTCTACACAGTCTGCCCTAAGAGGCAGAAAGTGTGATAAGGGTTAGGCCTTATCATTGCACATGGCGAGAACCACTCCGAAGGGTTGAACCTACCAGCTTACCAGTTTGGGCTTCAGTTCGAGAACCTACAACCGTATGACTGGTAGTAGCGAAGCACTATTCAACTTCTACTGGCTCTGTAGTGTCAGTACCCGAGTTTTCAGGACCCAACTCACACGCCGAAGGGGCTTCTCATCCACCCACCCGAAGGCAGTCCCATGAAACAAGATAATCTCAAGATTGATGCCTCAATTGATCTTGGTACGAGCACTGTCAATCCGGCCTGTACTCAAGACCCACGAACCCTTGTGAAGTCTTTCAATTGATCCAGGCTTCAATCACCAACACAAACCCAAACGTCTCGCAATCGATCCTGGTTCAGGACGGGGCAGGTCGAATCGGCAAGTCCCGCTAAACCCTGAAGCACCTCTCGAGATATCTTGAACATGAGTTTCTGCGAACAGACTCTTCCATTCCAGCATGCGGACTTTCAACCACTGCCTCCTCGAGTCCAACACCTATAGGGTGGCCAGGTCGAACGAATATTTCTCAAAGACCTCCACCATCCCGAGGTAACGCAGTATGCTACATAACGCTCTCGGCCATTGGACAGAAAAATCCGGAGATATACTGCAATAGAGTAGAGTACGTTAGTTTTAATGGTGAAGCCCTGTGCAGTCACAGGCACCCTTGTCACTGAGTTGAACAACTCGGCTCAGCCCTCCATCTCACGGTGAAACTAGGGCCCCATTCGTTCGAACTACAACCACCCGGGATGAAACTAGGATCCTATTCAAGACAAGCGCCCCCTGCGCGTCAAGCTACAATGTCATTGGGAGCGTCAATCAAGTCACAGTCAACATTCATTCAAGTCGCAGTCAACACATTAACCCGCTTTTATTCACTCAAATCACAAACGCATTAACCCGCTTCCATTTACTCAAACAACAATCAACGCATTAACCACTCAAGTCACATGTATCTATATAGTATCACAGAAACTAACCCACCTCTTTCGCTACAACACTAAAGAGTTTAAACACATTCACAGAAAAAACTCTATTCGCATTTGTTTGTATCTGATAATACAATACGGCAATGAAAAGACGTGAAAAGGAATGTGTTATCTATAATATTTATACTTGTTATAAGGTTTATTAAGTTTGTGATGTGAACCCAAGTGAAGTTAGTGAAAGTGAACGGCGGTGAAGAAGCTTATCGATCTACTCATCTACGAGCTAGATAGTGTATATTTTGTTTTGTTATATAATTTGTTGCCATTTTAAAGGCCTCTCTCATAGAAGTCTTGGTCCTTATTGGTTAAAAACTCTAGTATTCGATTTTTACAATCTTCTCTTGATGCCAATTTCTTATCACTCAAGAATTCTTGCAGTGCGAGCTTCAAACCGTCCAATTGTTGACAGTAGAGATACGAATTTAGTCTTTGGCCATATTGAAGAAACTCGTAATAAATGATTCATTTCCAGCCCCATGAACTGCACAGTAGAACATTCCTGGCCGTTAGTCTTGGTTTGGTCACCGTTTGAGCTGCTCCATCGCAATTGTCGTACGATATTGTCGTATGTGACCCATTCCTCATCCCCAGTCACTATCTTTTTAAGAAATGGGTTGATTTAATTCCGTTTGGTCAAAGCTTCGCAGATAGTTTAAAACTGTTTTATGGTCGATCTTCAGCTTCTCGGCGATGCTACTACTAATAATATGCCGGTCAACTTCGATAATTTTTGTGATTATCAACATTTTCGACGACGGGCCTGCTTGTGCGAGGTGGTTAACATAAAAAATACCTGAACATAATCGACGAAACCAAAATTCCACGTAATTAGCTGTTACAGTTCGGGACCATGAACACCATTCACAATTTCAACCGCCTGGCTTGCCTTTTCACCTTTATCAGGGAAAAACTGTAAAATGTACCGAACTTCCTCTTTGTTGACTTGCATTCGTAACACCTTGTAACTCACAACCGATTGGACCAAACAAAAAACAGTTAAAGAATATTTTTAGTTTGAAACGTCATCTTGACAACGAGCATAACTCTGAAATTGTTTGATCGATGCTTTACGACATATCGATCACTAAAGCCATCTACAGAAAAAATAATTGATTTCTTTTTCCCAAACCTTTCATTTAAAAGTTTAATGTTTTCAGACCCATCTTTTGAAATAGGTCGAATAAAGTGGTACTTCCAACAAATCACGTTGAAATATACCCTTTACCAATACAAAAGATAATGCATAATGTTAATGAATCACCCTCGCACACCTTCCTTGTTAGATTAGCAAGATAGCTGGGATGTCTGAAAAATGCAGGCGGCTCGATTAGCTTCCGTTGGTTAGTCAGAGCGTCATACGATATCGCCTATTCATACTGGAACGGTTTCGCAACACGTCCTGGGCTCGTCGTGGGTGCAGGAACCGGCATCTATATCGGATTCGAGATTAAGATAGTTATCTGTTTGTATTTTGCGGTATTGAATTATTACTCGTCACTATTGTCAAGCGTAGGTATCGAAGTTGCGTTTAAAGGTCTCACAATGAAAGCGTGTCCTATTTTAATTTGGATTGGGGTGATGTCAATGGTTTACTTCGTCGTAATGATGTATTGATGTTGATTGAAGTTGGGATCTTCTGAAGAGACGCCCAAGAGGTCATTAGAGAGTTTGTACGAGTCAGGACAATCGGCTGTCATCTAGCTAATAGGGCGTTTGAATAAGAGCGCAAGATTTCAGTGTCCTATAAAACATGGTTTTCTGTAGCAAAGTATTGAAATATTTATCGATTTAGAAAATATACATTTGGGAATTATGTATGGAACAAAATATCTTGTAAATGGCCGCCATGGCTATGCGTACCCTTTTGACGAAATTTTCAATAACGTTATTTAATACATGTGGTGGTATTTCATTTATACAGCGTCTAATTTCGGCTTTCAATGCTTCGATGGTTGCAGGCTTATTGGCATAAACCTGTGACTTCAGATTACCCCAGTCAGAAGTCTAAAGGAAATAAATCGCAAAAGAGTGGAGGCCAATTCTGGTCACCAAATCGGGAAATGTCCTGCCGAAACCACATGTCGTCAAGATCAATAGCTTCCAAATGAGGCACAAGAAACTGTGTTATATCACGATAACGTTCGCCATTCACCGTTACTGCATTACTTTCTTCGTTTCCGAAGAAAAACGGTCCAATTATTCCTCCAGACCATAATGCACACCATACAGTGACCCGTTGTGGATGCATTGCTTTCTGATGAATTATTCATGGATTTTCTAAGCCCCAAATGCGACAGTTTTGCCTATTAACTTTAAATGGGCCTCATCACTGAAAATGATTTTGTTTGCAAAATTAGCAGGTTGCTCAAGGATCCAATTGGTGAATTATCTTCGCTGTTCATGGTCTACTGCAGCTGTAAATATTCAGTGAGAATTCGCTGTAGAGAGCCTGTTGAAATGTTCAATTCTTATGCCCGATGGCGAATTGACCTCTCTGGCTTTTCTGTCACACTCTCGCAAACTGCTGTGATGTTTTGTTCTGAACCACCTCTACGAGCTCGTATCGTATGTTTCACATCACTAACCGAACCAGTACTTTCGAAGTTTTTGATTATTCTTTTCACAGTAGATGAATTTCGACCGAACATTGGACGCACTTTACGAATAGTGGCAATCAAACTTTCACCATTTTGATAATAATTTTTGACAATCAGGACGCGTTGTTCTACCGTGAAATGCTTCATGCTTACTAACTCCCATCTGTCAACTTTCGATCTGTCACATCATAATCATGTAACATTATGACTGTCAAACATAGCGCGCAATTCAAACCTTGCGCTCTTATTGAAACACTCATTACATAAGACAAAGGGAGGACGTTCTTTCAAAACAAGATTCAATGAACTCAAAATAAAATTCACCAAAAAAAGTAAACTTCCACCTTTGCAACTAACTCATTCATTTAAGAATTTTACACGTACAGCCTCCCCAAAAAGTGAGCGGAGAGGAGTTGGGAGGGGATTGTGGTGTCCGTCATTTTGTGGAGTTTTAGTCACGATGGAGCATGGGAACGTATCGCGCTTTTTGCGTAAGAGCGTATTATCGCAACGGTGATTCAATAGAGTTTTCTCAACATTTGTATCGTCCGGAATATCGTACACGCTATGCACCAAGTGAAGACAGCATTAGAAAATGGATCCGGATGTTCGAGAATACAGGTGCGACGGTAAGCATTCAACACTCTGACCGCCCTCGTTCAGTCCGCGACGAAGAAACCATGCGAGAAGTGAAGGCGTCAGTTCGTCAAAATCCGTCATTATCCAGGCCAATCATTAAACATCAAAAAATCGTCCTTGCATTTGATTTTGATGAAAGATTTGAATTTAAAAGCCTATAAAACTCAATTGGTTCAAGAATTGAAGGATATAGACTATGCTAATCGATTGAATTTTGCCAACGGAATGTTAGGGCAGTCCAACAATTTTGATAACATACATTCAGTGATGAAGCAAACTTTAATCTGAATGATAGTGTCAACAAACAGAATTGTCGGTACTGAGTAGAGCAAAATCCGAGATGAAAGCATGAATGGCCCCTGCGCAGCCCAAAGGTCGTTGTTTGGACCGCTATTCCTGCTAAAGCCATAATTGGTCCTCATTTTCATGAAGATCGACGAGGTCGACCACTCAATGTGAATAGTGACCGTTATTGCGATATGCTGCGAAACTTTTTGGGTCCAGAGTTACAGGGATTTCAACTCAAGAACGTGGTTTCAACAAGCATGGCCACTTGCCATACATTAAATCAAGCAATGGACGCTGTTATCCATTTATTCCCTAATAAGGTCATTTCGCATAGAGGTAACATCAACTGGCCTCCCAGAAGCCCCGAACTTAGTCCACTTGACTATTTTGCATGGGGATACCTTAAAAGTAAGATCTATGAGAATAATCCGACGAACCTGACGCAATTGAAGCAAAACAACAGGTCAGAAATGACAGCAATATCTAGAGCTATGTGTCAGCGTGTGATCGCTAATCTTCGTTCCCAATTAGAAGCGTGCCACTAGCGTAACGGTCACCATTTAAATAACTTCATCTTTTCCAAATAATTTTCTACTCTATATTGTAATAATTAACAATAAACTTTTTTTTAAGTAGTTGTTTTATCGAAGCAACAAATACTCTTTTGGACACCTTGTAGAATCTAAAGGCAGGAATCTTAACTATATAATTATTATTATCATTAACAAATTTGAATCGAGACAACCTATTAGATTCAACTACAAAACAATATTTGTTGTTATGCATCCAAGGAAAAAAGAAAAAGAATAACCTTATTTAAATATTATTTAATATGGATTTTCACCAAGTAAGGACTGATTCAATTCAATATAAAAAAGGGACGAACAAAAATGATAAATACGAATTTTAAACAAAAACCAAATAAAGTTTAGATTCCTACACAATATTGGTGAATTGAGTTCATAACAGAACACTGAGAAAATAAGTTTTATTCATTGAATTTTATTTATTTAGAGTTTGCATTTTTGATCGGCTATAAATAAAAAATCAATGAAGATATGGTAATAAAATGCCTTTGTATCGGGTGTTTTTTTTTGAGTGATAGAACTTAAATTTGAAATAAAACACATTTAAATTAAGATTGAAGCCAATTTTTTTTATTTGAAAGATAATTTTATGAAATTTATGTTTTAAAAATAATTTCCGGCATATGTCCACCCCGACTAGCTCTGAGGAACCGCATTCGGCCAGACCAATTGTGGACCACTTTTTCGAGTCATTCAGGCCTTATTTCATTAATAACACGAGTTATGTTGGCTTCCAGAGCGTCTATTGTTTCTGGTTTATCAGTATGAACCAATGACTTCACATAACCCCAAAGAAAAGAATCCAGTGGAGATATGTCGCATTATCTTTTAGGCCAATTAATTGGACCATTTCTCGAAATAATGTTATCGCCAAACCGTTCTTTCAATAAATCAATTGTTACGGTAGCAGCATGAGGTGTAGCACTATTTTGTTGAAACCAAAACATTTCTGGGTCGATACCATTCAAATTTTGAAACAAATAATCATTGATCATCGATCTGTAACGAGCATCATTCACTGTAACATTAGATCCAGCATAGTTTTTAAAGAAATATGGACCGATGATGCCTCCAGCGTGTAAAGCACACCATTCAGTGCATTTTTCAGGATACAATAGACCCTGTAGAACTTCTTGAGGATTGTTTTCACTCCATATAAGGCAATTTTGCTTGTTTACATAGCCGTTCAACCAGAAATGAGCTTCATCACTAAACACAATTTTACGATAAAAAAGTGGATCAACTTCAAGCTGTTCTAGGGCCCAATCAACAAACAAACGACGCTTATTATGGTCAAGTGGCTTTAATTCTTGATCCAGTTGGATCTTGTATGGGTGCAGCGATATTTTCTTCTGTACGTACAGTTCTTTGTCTTGTTGTTGTTGTATCGAGTAGAGAAAATGTCCGAAATCTATCGATAGTTCGACGAATAAGCTGCTCTGATGGACGATTATATAAACCATAAATTTCGCGAAGTGCTCTATAAGTTTGGCGAATAGAACACCGATTTTGAAAATAAATTTCAACAATTTTTAAACGTTGTTGCAGCGTGAGTCTTTCCATGATAATTTGTCAATGCTCACTGAACAGAAATGTCAAAACAACATTGCTTCTACCTTCTGTCAAATCACAGTTATCCCTATCGAAAGTTCAATCACTCTAAAAAAACATCCGATATATTATAGGGATAAAGTTACAGTATAAATCCATAACTATATACAATCTATACCCATCACCCTTCTTCACACCTCTCTGTCTACAGCGTCATCAGTTTCTATATCACTCTAAAAAAAAACACCCTATATAAAATCCGCAACTTTCTATCCATTTCACCATTTTCGTTTATTAACTAAACTTGAAAGTTATACAAAGGACCCGGAATTGAACACTCATGTATTTTCAAATTACACTTGGGAATTTTGTTTATATTTTCACCTTGCCTTCCAAATATAATTAGGAAATACTTTGGTTCCTACCTACAACTGATCCGTTTGTTTCGCTTCCGTTTTCCACAATTTCCTAGAGCGTTTCCCCTCCGGTTCTAGAGCGTGGGCGTATTGAAAACAAACATGATTCGGCTGGTTATTTTAGTTAATGTACTTTCCGGAATATGCGTTCAGTATATTCAAACATTGGAACTTTCGAACTGTATTTATTCATTGATGAAAATGTGACCTCATTAAATTTTGGGCGTTTGTAACGTAATTAGAATCACGTTACACACGCGTTGTTATCTACTATGAAGATTAGAATTTGTGTGTCTTGAATTAGTCAAAAAATTATGGAGTTTTCACAAGATCGAAATTGTAGAAAAACTCCAATTCTAGCAAATATTTATCTTCAAATTATTCGCATTGTTGTAGATTTAGACTCTTTTAAAATGTTTTCTAATAAATTATTGGTCCTGAAGGATATGTTTGTTATTCAGGAACCCATCTATGTGTAGAGATGGTTCACCTCAGTAACTGAGACAATTGAATGTATTTTCGGTTTGTAACTCAGAGTAAATTTCGTAAATAGTATTTTATTGTATATATAATAATTATATATTTGAGTTAACGCTTATTACATATTATCGTTTGGTTTTGAAGGAGTTCATAAAATACCTTGCAAAATTTATGTATCGGGTGTTTTTTTTAGAGTGATAGAACTTTCTATAGGGATAACTGTGATTTGACAGAAGGTAGAAGCCATGTTGTTTTGACATTTCTGTTCAATAAGTATTGACAAATTATCATGGAAAGACTCACGTCAAACGTTCACAAATTGTTGAAATTTATTTTCAGAATCAGTGTTCTATTCTCCAAACTTATAGAGCACTTCGTGCATATAATCGTCCATCAGAGCAGCTTATTCGTCAAACTATCGATAGATTTCGGACAACATTTTCTCTACTCGATGCAACAACAACAACAAGACAAAGAACTGTACGTACAGATTAAAATATCTATTAAAATATCGCTTAAAATTCACAACAAGTTGGACTCTGTGCATCCACCACATGGAAAATTTTGCGTAAAGATCTTGGTCTACACCTATACAGGATCCATCTGCTTCAAGAACTAAAGCCACTTGACCATAATAAGCGTCGTTTGTTTGCTGATTGATACGGTAGCATGCTGCTACCGATGACATTATTTCGAGAAATGGACCAATTAATTGGCCTCCAAGATCATGCGACATAACTCCACTGGATTATTCTCTTTGGAGTTATGTCAAGTCCTTGGTTTATGCTGATAAACCAGAAACAATAGACGCTTTGGAAGCCAACATAACTCCTGTTATTGATGAAATATGGTCTGAATTACTCGAAAAAGTGGTCCAAAATTGGTCTGGTCGAATGCGGTTCCTCAGAGCTAGTCGTGGTGGACATAAACCGGAAATTATTTTTAAAACATAAATGTCATAAAATTATCTTTCAAATTAAAAAAAATTGGCTTCAATCTTAATCTAAATGTGTTTTATTTCAATTTGAAGTTCTACCACTCTAAAAAAAACATCCGATAGTTTCTGTGACGAATATAGAATACGTAGGATTTTTAAAAATTCACTTCATTCTTATGTTTGTCCAGTAAACAGCATTCAGTTAGTTTGGTAAGATATGTTTTAATTAATATAAGAAAAACAAATGTTAACTTCCGCTATTTTATTGATTTTCAAAACAATTGTTTCGTCATACCATGACTTCATCAGGTGAGTAGTTTAAATACTCACCTGATGAAGTCATGGTATGACGAAACAATTGTTGTGAAAATCAATAAAATAGCGGAAGTTAACATTTGTTTGTCTTATATTGAAGATGAATTTCCGTCAAGTAAAGACCGAGATAATCAAAAATATTTTTTAATTATTTTTATTTTTTAAATATTAGGTAGGGCAGATGAGTTTTCGTTTTAATAATTCTAAATTGCTTTTTGAAGATGTTCTGCATATTTTAGGAATTTTTTTTGAAGGAACTTATTTTGAGCAAATTGTTCTGGAGGTTATGTCTTGCATTTTTGGAAAGAAATTTAGTTTTCATAAAACAAGGAACGAAACAAAACTTTGTATCCTTCAAGTATTCAGTTAATGATTTTTAGTTGACAATTCATATTTCTTTTATTCCCTTTGGTACTGTGTAATAAATGTTATTTTTATATGCCTACTTAATTGATACAGTGTGTTCAAAAGACATTTATTTAATTTAATCCTAAAAATTTTTGAATAAAATTTTTTTAAGTTAAAATTTGTGTGAGGTTAACAGAATAAATCTGTATGATGTTTAAAATTTTATATTGAACAAGTCGAAGGTCCTTTCCTCAAAAATAAGTTGAATTCTACGTATGCCAATAACAGAGAAATATTATTTGGATGAGCGTTTTAAGATTTTGCGTAAAGAAAATAAAGGTCTGAAGCGAAACCTGTTAGAAAGTTTTGAAATGAACCTATAAAAAAAATTCTGGGTTTTTATTGAAAGACCAAATCTAGTTATCTAGTTCATTCTCGTAGTAATAAAAAACTTCATTGTACCCTTATCTAAATAGAGAAGCCATTTGAAGTTGTTTGTTACCAAATTTTTGATCAGTATTTTATAAGTATTTGAAGAAATTACTATGTAACGAAACACGTCATGTGAGCAACTCTCAAGCATAAATAGAAATCAATTTATATGTGTATTATTTAATTAAGTGTATAATGAATTTAAATAAAGTAATGACCATCAAGATTCGAAATTTTAATATAATACCTTATTATTAAATGTAAAACGTGTTTTTACTTTCGATATTCATTATTTTATGAATTTTTTAAGCTTCTTAATCAATCATTTTCGAGAGAAAACCCCGTAATATCTGTATTTTGAAATTTAATGTTATCATATGGTTTTTTGGTTGCCTATGAAATTAATATACAATTATAGGTTAGATTAGATACTTCTAATACGTTTGTTGAATAAGGTTTCATTATTTGTGAACCTGAACGTGGAAGACACAAGTCTGTTTTAACTAACTATTATAATAAATTTCAGTGAAGATAAATAATGATTTTGAAACAATGTTGCAATTTTGTCGAGATTATTTGGATAAGTGAAATATTTTTCAATTTCCTCAATTTTATTATTATTTTTTCGATTATTATATGAAAGAGTGAATATGTATGGCAAAGAAGTCTAATATTTAATTATTTAGAAGTGAATAAGTCATAATAACCTTAAAATGTCTTTGATACGACTAGAAGTAAACAATGAGCCGACAAATGACAATCAAATATAGACATGCGCAGAAACGACATTACTTTCCGGTCCCCTATCAATTTCTACTTTTTCAGTTCAGTCTGTTCATTTCACTTAATATGACGTCGGATACTAACTTATATGGGTTTGAGGTCGCAAGAATTTTAATTCTCATATTCTGACGTAGACGATTCAGGAAACTCCGTTGATGAAGAGAACAATCGTCTGGTTTCTTGTAACTTTTAGAAATAACGATACGATCAGCGGCCGACACCATTTGAAGATATTCAAATGGTGGAATCACATGTGAAGAAAAAAAACGGATGTGAAAATTGTTTTCTCGTTAATGTTCTCAGAAAACAAAAGACATTCAAGTACTGAAATCCGGTAACACATAGACGGTAGTTGAATGGACTGTGATAGCAATTAAACTCTCTAAAAACGAGATCGATTATTATTTCTAACATTCCTATTTCTCATGAAGAGAGTTCATTTAACTAGCCTTCATTTCGACCAAATGCTTTTATTTTGTTAACTTGTGACGACACGAAAGGATCACCTGGACCTGCAAATGAAAATGCATGAATTTAATTCTGTCTGGCTCAGAATAAAAATAAAAGTGTTGTTTTTCTAGAAAACTTCGTATTAAACAGAAAAAGTTTTATACGAGACATGCGCCGTATGTGACGTGAATGGGATAAGATCCAAAAAATGTGCTACAGTCGACTCTCGTTAATTCAAACCTGCGATAATTCGAACCTCTCTATAATTCAAAGTTATCACGAGTTCCCTACTAAATCTCTTTATATTTCGAACTAAATCAATACATTTTCATACACTTGGTAATTCGACCGAAAAAATCATTGCTATTTAACAAAACGACGCGTTAATTCGAACTCATCAGCGTCCAACACTCGACAATTCAAAGTTGCAGAGAGAAGAGGCGGAAAGATTGTAAGTACATTTTGCGACAAGTTCAAACTTGTATCAAGATACACGAGCCTTTGTTTTTGTTATGATTAGTTTGACTATTTGACGCACACACTTCTTACGAATTAGTTTGTTTAGTTATTCAGTTACTGTTACTCTTTCGTTGGTATGCAGATTGAAAGTTAGTGTTAGTTATGAGCCCTAGAAAGTATAGATGTTTGACGATTGCTGAAAAGAAAAAGTTAATCGAAAAAGTAGAAGAAGGTGAGAAGAAGAGTGATGTTGCAAAAGAATTTAAGATTCCTCTGAGTACTCTCTCAACAATAATAAAGCACAAGGAGAAAATTAATGCTGCTCAAACTGCTGGAGTACGGAAAAGAACTACTAAAGGTGAATTTCCTCGTCTGGAAGAAAGCCTGGTCATTTGGCTAAGACAGTGTAGAGGACAAAAAGTGTCTATTAGCGGGAACTTGTTGAAGGAAAAAGCAAAAGAGTTCGCGTCTACTCTAAGCATCAAAAACTTTGCGGCAAGTGAAGGGTGGCTTACAAATTTCAAAAAGAGAAATGGAGTTGTTTTTAAAAAAGTTTGTGGGGAAAGTGGAAGTGTTGATGATGCAGTTTGTTTAGATTGGCACGGTAAATTGAAGACCTTGATTGAAAACTATGATGCCCGAGACATTTTTAATACTGATGAAACTGGCCTATTTTTTAAATGTTTACCGGACAAGACGCTTACTTTTAAAGATGAAAAATGTCACGGAGGAAAACATAGTAAAGAGAGGTTGACAGTTTTACTTGCAGTAAATATGGATGGATCGGAAAAACTTAAACCCTTAGTGATAGGAAAAGCAATGAAACCGCGATGTTTCAAAGGAGTGAAATTGTTTCCAACTGATTATCGGGCTAACAAAAAAGCTTGGATGACGACAGAACTTTTAAACAATTGGCTTTTAACAGTTAATGGGGACATGAAACGACAAAAGCGGAAAATTTTACTATTTTTAGACAACTGCACTGTCCACAACAGTCCTCCTACATTGTCTAACGTGGAACTCTACTTCTTTCCGCCAAATACAACTTCCAAATTGCAACCATTGGACCAAGGGATTATCCATAATTTTAAGACGTTCTATCGCAAAGAAATTGTTAAGATCGTTTTAGAATCTCTCGACAAACAGCTAACTGCAAATATCACGGTTCTGACAGCTATTTTACTAATTGACAAAGCATGGAGAGCTTGTAACACCCCTAACGATTCTCAACTGCTTCAAAAAATCCGGTTTCTTAAAAGAAAATCAAGAAAATCTTCCAATACTTATAGATGATGAAGAACCAGCAATAGAACCATTAGTTGACATCAGCGGTGTGAGTTTTTCTGATTTTGTTCAAGTGAATGAAAATGTTGCTGTCTCAGGTTCACTAACCGATGGCGAAATTTTATCTGCGACAGATACGCAAAGTAACGATGAAGATGAGGACGATACATCGGAACCTTTGGCAGAGGTGTCAGTTAAGGAAGCAAGATCCTGATTTGATACCTTACAAAGCTTCTGTCTACAAAACGAAAGTGATGAAAAAGCATTTCAGGCACTTTTTCTCTTAAAAAAGTTATTGAGCAGTGTGAGCAGCAGAATGGTGCTTTAAAGCAAATCAGTATAACAAAGTTCTTTCGAAAGATTAATTAATTCACATTACGAATACATGTACATATGTACACGAATGTACCTCTTAATTCTTGTCATTTTTATATTAATAAATAAAAATTAACCAACACTTAATAATTCGAAGTTTTATTTATTTTCTCTCACAAATTTCAAATCATTTGATATTTCAAACACTCGATAATTCGTAATATTTCAAGAGTCCCTCGAGTTTCGAATTAACGAGAGTCGACTGTATATATCTGTTTTTACCAACCTGAATGTTTAAAGTCTTAAACTCTTTCCGTTTGAAAGTTAGAGTGTTTACGCACGGACAGAATTACTTTTGACTTTTTTTTAATGTCAAAATTCCAGACTTATGGACAAAATGACAGCACGCTGATGTAGGTAAGAAGACAAAGTAAAGATATAATATTTCAATGAGTGAATGATAGATTCTGTTAAAAAGTGTTCTGTTATGTGTGTCTGTGGAAGATATGGAATAAATATTTGCCTATACATTTATTTTATCTTCTTCCTGAATTTGTCGAGTCAAAGGTATATGTGCTTACTTTTTTTTGGAGGAAACCATAATTTGTTTATCGACACTGAAGGATTGAACTGAAGACGGCTTTCAAATTGGCGGTTCGAGCTTTTTAAACATTTACTCAGCAATTAGATCAGTTAATCTTATGAGCGAAGTAGAGGTTCGAAAGTGCTAACAAATTGGGATAACCTTATTTAAAACATCATTTGAAATGGACTGTTGAACAAGCGCACAAAAGCTTCCGAATTCTGTGCTTTTCGCCATCTTTATCGGCAGAATCTTTGTCTCCTATGAAGGAGGAAGGTCTTTCTAATCTTCAAGTACTTCTGGAAATATGTTTTTTTAAATTTTCGAAAATTCTACGTTTCTGAGTTTTGGAGGGGTCAAATTTTCGTTGGGACACCCTGTAAAATAATACACACAGATTTGAATTTGACTCAGAATTATTGAATTTTCAAAGCATTCTCGCTTAAAAATTCATCGTGTCCTGTTGACCCCAGTTTTCCACGTTTCAATTGAATACTTCAAATCTTTTAATTAAGACACATACTTAAGTCAACCTCCGATCCTTGTCTTGAATCATACGTTTCGTTCTAAATCCCAGATCAACGTCTTCATGATAATGTTGAATTCTTCGACGAGTCGCCTTGACTGATCCGTTTCATCATTTGCGAGATAAATGTATTCCGTCGTTTCGAAATCTGTGTGTAGCAGGTATTAAACATTATGTGTCATTCAAGGTATTGTGCCAACTAGCTGTATTTGGCTTTCATTATAATGCTACAGTCATATTATTAAGTCAGCGGACAACAGTTTCTACCCGAACCAAGGTCCTAAACGGATACGGAGCGTTCAAATACGAACTGAAGTTGTATTGTTGAATAACTTCCTCTTAGTCCTGCCCGATCTTGATATACCATAAGCGAAAATCACTTCCTACATTCCCCCACTGGATGAAGATGTCTAGAACACTGCTTAACTGTTGTAATTCCAACCTTGTTTAATCGCTTTAAACTCTTATTCGAGAAAAGGATAAAATACTTAAACATTTTCAAAAAGCTATATTTCAAAATGGAATACAATATGAAGTTAAATGCAGCTATTGACTGCAGTGTTCGAGGTATTCACTGATATCAATTTTCTAGGGAACAGCCGTGCTTTTGTTTTGTTGAAATGCCAGTCCAACCGGTCCGTCCATAAACACCTTAACTTTCGAACGGAAAGAGCCAGATATTTGAAACTTGAAGGATAGATTTGGGGCATGAATATTTCTGCTATGTTCGTTAATGACATGTACTGAAGATAGCCTATTGGTGACACTTTAAAATGATGGTAACAATGAAATAAAAAACTTGTGGCGGCATCTGTTATCAAAACACCGCGAACTTCAATTTGAAAATGTAGTAAACACTACGAAACTCGAGTCATTGTATCTTCAGTCATAAAAAAGTGATAGAAAACGAAGTTATTTCTTATTTCATCCGCGAATATTCAATCATGAAATAAAAAATATCAAAGAGACAGTATTTTAATTTCCATAACAATGTTTATTCTACTGGCTTATGGTATCCAGTGTAATTGAGTTTGAATACACTTAAGTACGTGACAAAATAATGGAAAAACAAGAAATAAGAACTTTGGGTGTTCATTGGAGTTTTCCGCTAAAAAATGTCATTATATATATATATATATATATATATATATATATAATGACATTTTTTAGCGGAAAACTCCAATGAACACCCAATACACAGAAATACTTTTCGTTATCTCATGTTAATGGATTATCTGAAAATACTGCTAGATATTTCAAAAATACTTTCAATTACAACGCAGCTTTTAAAACCATTAATATCCTTGGTACTCACATAAAAAACACTAGGGGTCGAACAAATGAAGAAAATAAATCTGGAGTCTACAAGTTGACTTGCAACGATTGCCTGTTATATATTTATTATATATCAGCCAGACAGAAAACAATCCAAGAACACCAAAGAAGTTACATATCGGATTCCGTACATTCGACATATGCTAATCATCTTAAGGAATTCAGACATAATTTCAACAATAACTATGCAATTACCCACGTTGAAAGCAAAAGTTTTAGATTAACACTTTTAGAATTTCTTGAAATCAACAGATACAATGCCCGTAAAACTATTTTGAATGAACAAACAGATGTTGACAAATCCCCATTACTGAATATCTTTCCCTAATGGCATTTTTTAGCGGCAAACTCTAATAAACACCCTTAGTGTATATGCTGCGTTTTTCCATTATTTTGCCACGTACTTAAGTGTATTTATATTTGAACTTCATTACACTGGATACCTGAAGAAGCCATATTGTGGTGAAACAATAGTTGTATTATAAACATTTTTGTGGAAATTAAAATACGGTCTCTTATATATTTTTTTTATTAAAATGAGTTACCACCAAGTACAGACCGAATCAATCAAACAATCATGAAATACTATATATCTTACTCTGAATAAAAATTGACCTGCCTCTGCGTTTTCTGGAAAACTCATCGGATATATCGGGCTGGAATTTTTCTGTGATTCACCTGGTATATTATTTAACTAATTATTCGTCAGCAATAGCCGTAGCTTGTAGTTTGTTTAAATAATCAGAGATTTCATTTGATTCCATTGATAAATTCAATGAATTCCAATTAAAACATTCAAGAAAATGTGATAATGCGCAACTTTTTAATTTAATTTTTTGAATTTAGGAAATTAAAAGGTGGAGCGGAAAGTAAAGTCGCCTTTTTAAATTAAATTCAAACGAATAAATTATTTTTATGAATAATGTAATCACCTCCGTTATCAACAACCTCTTACGATCTAGTACGCAAATTTTCAATGCCGGACCGATAAAAATCAATTGGTTTCTGAATAAATGGAAATCCGAGGGTGCGATGTCGGGTGAGTATGGTGGGCGAAGCAGTGCTTCCCACCCCATTTCATGAATTTTTTCCAAGGTTCGTCTTGCACAGCGCGGTCTTGCATTGTCGTGTTGCAGAATAACGCCTTTTCTGCTGATAATCGCCAGATACTTTCGATTAAAGATTGGTTCACTCGAGACAATTGTTCACAATAAGAAGTTTGTCTAGGTTTCAGCACTTCAAAATGAACAATTCCGCGTATACTCCACCAAACACACAGAAGTGTAAACCCGACTTCGCAGTACTTCGTGGTGATTTATTTGGAGAGAGCCACACTGTCTTTTGCATTTTGGATTATCATATACGACCCATTTTTCGTCTCCAGTGATCAAGCGATGAAAAAACGGTTCTGTATGGTACCATTGAAGCAATACATTGCATGTGATGGATCAGTTGGCTTTGTTCTCTACACACAGATTATGTGAGACCCAAACACCTGCTCTGCTTATTTTCAATCTATTGCAAATGTTCTTGGATGATCGACCAAGGTTGGTTAAGAGTTCCTCGATTGTCTGACATGGACTGCTTCCACTTCTGTTCTTCTCTAATGTTGGTATTCTTGACCAATAGCAGTCAAAGATATCAAAACTACCGGATCTGAACCTAGAGAACCATCTTTGGCATTTACGAACGTCTAATGCCCTTGGATAAACATCGCAAATGTTTTTGGTCGCACCTGTTGCTTTACTTGCTAAACTCAAAAAGCATACATTACCAGATTATGCTCTTCTGGTATTTGGCTGGCCATATCACTTGCAAAAAAGTCTAATATTTATTTAGAAGTGAAAAAGACGCAATAACCTTAAAATATCTTTGATACGGCCTGAAGTACACAATGAGCTGACAAATGACAATAAAATATCGACGTGCGCAGAAACGACATTACTTTCCGGTCTCTCTATTAATTCAGACAGAATGGTAGGTAGGCTAGTAAGAGTACGCAAAAAGTATTCTCTTTAATCGTATTGATGTTAATTATAATCTATAGTTTTCTTTCTCTGGCGTTTCATTCAAAATAGAAATTTTTCAACTATTACGAATTCATGCCCGTTGATTGTTTTGTCGTAAAACGATGCATCCGCAAGTCAAGTTTTATGTGCCTCGTCAAAAGGAAATAATGAGTCATAGCACGATTGGAAATAAAATCCGATTTTATAACTTTGAGTAACGCATCACTAGGATTTATAAACATTTTACTGATATTCCGAGAAAATGCATCTGAAATCGAATCAGTTTCCGGTCGATCTAATCTTACGCGAGTGGGTAGTTGACGGCAGTCCCTCAAATCCTTTTTTATTACTTGAACGCGATGTTTAATGGATTTGATGAATCTTTCCTGTCATTCAGACACGATTTCTGGGTCATACCAGTATACACTAGCATTTAAACTTTTCGAACGAAAGTATTGTTCCTTTTTATAGAATGGAGAATATGTAGAAAATCCACCCTATTGACCGGAATTACTCATATGAATATCGCGAAATAATGATGTCCAAAAATCTTAAAGGACCATCTAAAGATTGCATTTTGCGGTAGTGGTCATTTCGAGTCTGGCTACACTTCATTCTGTTTTTGAAAGGAAATAAGTCTGATATTTGACATTAAAGAAATGGGCCGATTTACGCTTGAACAAAATTGGGAAATTTCCAGAACTTATTTCCAAATTGGCGATTTACTATCCAAACGGTTAGAAATTCACGTGGAAATTTCAATAGAAAAGAAATGCTTTCACGGCAATTTGTGGATAAATTTGTTCGTGAAAACTGGATAGTTATTCGATGAAACAACCTGTTCACGTTCTTGTCCAGTCAGTAAACCTGAAAACATTGCTGCTGAAGTTCTATGCGCCAACTGAATTTGTATTTTTGTGTTTTTCAGAGTGAATGAACTTTAAATTGAAATAAAACACGTTTAGATTAAAATTGAAGCCAATTTTTTTTATTTAAAAGATAATTTTATGACATTTATGTTTTAAAAATAATTTCCGGTATATGTCTACCACGACCGCAGTCGACCAGACCAATTTTGGACCACTTTTTCGATTAATTCAGGCCTTATTTCATCAATAACACGAGTTATGTTCGCTTTCAAAGCGTCCTTTGTTTCTGGTTTATCAGCATAAGCCAATGACTTGACATAACTTCAAAGAAAATAATTCAGTGGTGTTATGTCGCATGATCTTGGGGGGCCAACTAATTGGACCACTTCTCGAAATAATGTTATCGCCAAATCTTTCTTTCAATAATTCAATAAATCAATTGATACGTTAGCAGCATGAGGTTTAGCACCATCTTGTTGGAACCAAAACATTTCTGGGTCGATACCATTCAAATTTTGAAACAAATAATCATTGATCATCGATCTGTAATGAGCACCATTCACAGTAACATTAGCTCCAGCATCGTTTTTAAAGAAATATGGACCGATGATGCCTTCAGCGTGTAATGCACACCGTACAGTGCATTTTTCAGGATGCAATGGAATCTGCAGAACTTCTTCTTGAGGATTGTTTTCACTCCATATAAGGCAATTTTGCTTGTTTACATAGCCGTTCAACCAGAAATGAGCTTCATCACTAAACACAATTTTGCGATAAAAAAGTGGATCAACTTCAAGCTGTTCTAGGGCCCAATCAGCAAACAAACGACGCTTATCATGGTGAAGTGGCTTTAGTTATTGAACCAGTTGGATCTCGTATAGGAGTAGACCGAGATCTTCACGCAAAATTTTCCATGTGGTGGATGCACAGAGTCCAACTCATTGGGAATGAGCAGCAGCGATATTTTCTTCTGTACGTACAGTTCTTTGTCTTGTTGTTGTTGCATCGAGTAGAGAAAATGTCCGAAATCTATCGATAGTTCGACGAATAAGCTGCTCTGATGGACGATTATGTAAACCATAAATTTCACGAAGTGCTCTATAAGTTTGGCCAATAGAACACTGATTTCGAAAATAAATTTCAATAATTTGTAAACGTGGTTGCGGCGTGAGTCTTTGCATGATAATTGTTCAATGCTTAATGAACAGAAATGTCAAAACAATATGGCTTCTTCCTTCTGTCAAATCACAGTTATCCCTATCGAAAGTTCTATCACTCTAAAAAAACATCCGAAATATATTAACGGGATAAAGTTACAGTATAAATCCATAACTATATACAATCTATTCCCGTCTTTCCTTCACCCTTCTTCACACCTCTCTGTCTACAGCGTAATCAGTTTCTATATCACAGGCCTCCATTGTTTCCTTGTATCGTTCCAGGATTTTCTTGGTCTTCCTCGTTTTCTTCTACCGATAGGAGTCCACTGAAAAATCTGTTTTGGCAATTAATACTCCTGCATTCGAAGCACATGTCTAAACAATTTTAAACTTCTGTTTTCCATCTGTTTTTCTCTGCCTTCATAATGTGTCTTATTTCGTTATTAGTTCTCCTTTCCATTCTTGATATACCAGCGCTTCTTCTGAGCTAGTCAATCTCCACTGTCTGAATTTTTCTTTTAGAGTCCGCAGTAAGTGTCCACAGCTCTGAGCCATAGCACAGTACCGATTCAATCAGTGTTCGGCCTAGTCTTTTTTTGATTTTGTAGGATATGTTTCGATCCCACCAAAGACCATTGAGACATCCAATTACCTTTTTGCTATTCTGAATTCTGGTTCTTATCCTTGCCAATGCCATCCTCGTTAATTGTGACTCCCAGGTACTTGAATTCGTTGGATCTGCACATCATCGTTGATGAAGCAAGCGTCGGAGTTAATAACCAGGTAGGTACTCCGTTATCTTCAAAGCAACTTGTAATCCCCATTTCTCACATTCATTATAAAGCCTCTTTATCATAAACTCCAGATCGTAGGAGTCTTGTGCAATCACAACCTCGTCATCAGTGAAGCTAAGTGAGAAGAGTGTTCCATTCCCAGTAGGCATTCTACCCCTTTGCCTTTCAGTACCATCTTGACATAGGCATTAAAAAACAAGGGAGACAAGCTGTATCCCTATCTTAAATCCTTTGTGATCTTTATAGGGTTCGAGAGTCGATGTCCGATTTTCGCATAAGATTTATTTTCTCTGTAGAATTTTCTTGCAGAGTTTAAGAAGTGCTTCTAAGGTTTTGAGTGCTTCCCAGATTTCTTTTCGGGATATTGAGTCATTGGCTTTCTCAAGATATATAAACGCAAAATATCATTTGAATGTCCACCACGAAAACGCTGGCAGGAATGAAGTCGTTGAACCTAATTTTCCATGACGAATCACACAAATCAAGTCGTATGTTAGCAATTACTCGTTCAATATTGATCTGTAAATCGTCTAAATTTGCTGGATGATTGCTGTAAACCAATGACTTAATGTAACACCAAAGAAAGAAGTCCAATGAAGTCGAATCGCAGGAACGAGGGAGATAACTTATCGGTCAATTTCTTGAAATAATCGAATCACTGAATTTTGTTTTCAATAAATTCATTGTGTCATTGGCAGTATGACAAATGGCACCGTCCTATTGAAACAACATGTTCTGCAAATCAAGACGAACCAATTCAGGCCATAAAAAATCAGTCAACATTAAACGATAAAGTTTTCCACTGACAGTTATCGCCTCGTGAGCTTCGTTGAAAAAAATAGGTGCAATGACTCCTCCAGCATAAAATCCGCACCAAACAGTAAGTTTTTCAGAATGTAGTGGCAGTTCTTGATATTCTTTAGGTTTATCACCACTCCAGATACGGAAATTCTGCTTGCTAACATAACCGTTTAACTAGAGATGAGCCCCATCCCTAAGAATGATTCTATTGTAAATGTGCATCATTTCCGATTTTTTCTAAGCACCAATTACTGAATACTGGACGTATTAAATGATCTGTTGTTTGAGTTCTTGGGTTAAAACAATTCTGTATATATGTAAACCAAGGGCTTTTCGTAAAATTCGCCCCAAAGATGTCTGGCAGATGCTTAGTTCTTATGAATGTCAAGAAATCGATAAAATTTGGTCTTCACGAACACTTTCACCTACGGCAGCAATATTTTCTTCACTTCTTCCATTTCTTTGTCTCACCGACACGAAACATCATGAAGTGTAAAATTTGTTTCAAACTTCTTCATCAATCGTTGAACTCTTCTCTGTAAACGTTGTTGAAGTGTGTACCTTTCCATGATCAAATGGTAGACATTGACAATTAAAACTGTCAATGTCATAAATAAACAATGGCTGCCATGCTTGAGTAATGTCAATTCAAAAATGGGGCGTTCCCATTGAAAGCCCCTTTATATAGAACTCGGAAGTTAATGCTTTATTGCCTCGGGGCTTTGTAGCTCTCGTGCAACAAACGCACCCCAAGAGAAATCATGCATTTTATATCCTTGTATAACATCTACTATTTTATTGGTTTTTCAAATGGGGACGATGTTCAGGGTGACCCACATAAAACAATTTAACCAAAAATTTCCCCAACTCTGAGTTTTTCCGGAAAACGAGGAAATTGGCCAGTTTTTATTTGGAGAGGGATATTTATTCATTGAAAATTCATGGGTGTACGATCATTTCTCAATGCAACTCTCTCAAGGTTCTTAAATGGCAATATAGGCACTAGTATCTTTATTCAACATCTTCTCCTACATTCTGTAACATTTTAGGTGTTATTTCCTTGCAGTTAACACTATTTTCTGACAACCCTGGTATTAACTACGAGTTTTTTACAGAGATCATTATATAAATTATAGACATAACCGACGAGTTACAATTTTTTAGAACGAAACGTACGTCTTATTAAAATTATATTTGTATTTTAAGCTATTCCTTGAATTTTTTTTCAAGTATTCAATTTATCCTTCAGTGAAGTGCAAAATAAGATATTTTCAATATTATAATTTTAAGGTATACACAATTTTTTTTTCTCATTGTATTCGAAAAATGAATTACATATCGATTTTTAATTTTGTCAAGAGACGTATCTGATACTACCGAATGAAAACAGATAGCAAATTTTACAATAGGAAATCCTATTATTAGTTTTAAAGTAATAATCTTTTTAAATTGTAACCTTTCATTTTTAACTTCTACAGTGATTATTTTATTTGGCTGGAGGATCTTTGTCACTTAATTTTGTACGAATTTTGACGAAATTTTATAAAAAGTCCTGGAAAAATGCTGGGAAAGCTTACGAAGGTTTGACGAATTCTCATTTAATTTTTACGAGGGCGGGTTGAAAAAATGTTTTCAGGTCATAAATCTCATTTGAATTATTCGAAATTTTTATTATATCATTTCAATAATTTGCGTCAGCAGAGCCGAATCTTAAAAAGCACGAATACGTACTAATCTATTCAGCTACTTTCGTTATGCGATAAGTCCAAACAAGCGTGACTAATACATGAATGCTTATTAATTTTCAGATTTCAGAATCGAATTTGAATTCTTGCGATGGCATCAATTCACATCTGTGACGTCAAAACTATGATGCATGGGTCACCTCTTGCAACCGCTTATTAAGCGCAGAAACTGGAAAAATGACGCTAGATTAACAAGAAATCCTCGAGGCCATAGTTCAATTATGAGACGTGAATCAGAAGAAAGGTGTGTTTTTTACGGGACTTCGAAAGATGAAAACCAAAAAAAATGTTAAATGTTAGTTTAGTTACACGGTTTTTGAGTAATAAATTGAAAATCGAAACTCTTGCAAAAATGATTACCATTTGTTTGTTTGTAAATATTCTCTAGACGAACATAGAATATGAAGAATTGTTTTGGGTAAACCTTTAACGATCGGTCGTGTTCTAGCATTGTGGAGTCTATATGAAGGAAGAAAGGTATAGTCCGGTCAATTTAGACATTCGAAGGTACATAAATTCCCAACAAACTGAAAAGGAGTAAAATTGTTCAAAACATAATTATAAACAGTACCTGAAAGTTCCCTATCATTCCCGTGTGAGGAAAAAATTTTATTCAAGGTCAAGGGTCAAAAAAATGAGTTTTTCGCGATTTTCGGCAAAACGGTAAGTTTTATCATAAAAGTACCTCAAACAAAAATTGTAGATTATAAAATTATCTATAGAAAATGTATCAAAAGTTTTTTTCCTACGAGCCACCGTTTCTGAGATATACCGATTGAAAAAGGTATAAAAGTTGTTATCGTCATAATATGTACACGTTTCCACGCCACCTATGAGGTAGTGTACTTAGCGCTTTTTTTTAATGTGGTTTCCCCATTAGGCCTACTTGACGGGTCAGTTGTGATACTATTTAATGTGAAACTATTGCAAACTATTGGAAATTTTCAAAGATTGGAAAAGATAAAAGCGGTGTAAATTAAAAAAGAGTGATGAAGTTCGTTCGCCTGATTCGTAATTTTTAAATTCTTGTTTTTGTTCTTATTCTCCTGCTTCTTCTTCATCTTCTTGGAGGCATGTAAATTGCGTCAATATCGATGTATTGCATGACACTTCGTCGGAATCAGACGAATATTTCATAGTTTGTGGCTGAACATTAGAGCACGACCGGCCTTGACGATTTGTGCATGCTAGAGAACAAAACAGTCCAACTTTTTTGCAACTACATTTAGCACTGCATCCCTTTTTGCAGTTGCAAAAAAATGTGTTCAGCAGTTTTGTCGGCGCAGGTGGGAGTAAAGTTTGAACTGGCTCTAATAAATTGTTGCCCAACTTCCAACCCCATTCTGTAAGGTCTAGCTAACTTGGTAATAAACCCGAAAAATATGTTTATGAGCAGCAACTGAGGATGGTGGAAGACAAGCTAATTGAACTTGTTTTTTATTTTTAGTATTTTTTTAGGAGCTCCGTACATAGAAAGAAGAAAGCGGATGCCGTTGGTGATAACTTCTTGTTGAGTTGAATTACTTTTTTTAAAAACTTCAGCACATTGAACAAAATCTTGTTTTTCAAACATTTTGAAAACTGCTATTTTACCCCTCCTGTAAAATGCAGATGTATCACAGCCAGTTATTGCGTGTAAAAATAGTACATGATTTTGACACTTTACAAAAGTAGATAAACTTTTTGATGAGCTTTTTCTGGTTTTAAGAAAAAAATTGATTTTTCAGTTGGCGTTTGAGCAATGGGTAATACGAATAAGTCAACATCTTCACCAACAACAATAGTTCTTTGAATCGGTATATCTCAAAAAGGGTGGCTCGTAGAAAAAAACTATTGATAACATTTTTTATATATATAATTTTATAATTTACAATTTTCGTCTGAAGTAAGTTTATGATAAAAGTTACCGTTTTGCTGAAAATCGCGAAAAACTGTTTTTTTTTTTTTTACCTTTTTGACCTTTGACCTTGAATAATTTTTTTTCTTTACACGGGAATGATGGTGAACTTTCAAATATTGTTTATAATTATGTTTCGAAAAATTTCACTCATTTTCAGCTTGTTGGGAATTTATGTACCTTCACTCTCATTTTTTGGTCTAAATTGACCGGACTAGTATCTGATAGATTTCCTTATCAATTGCTTTTATTTATCATTCAGAAAAGTCGACTGAAGAGTTTCGATGGGAGGTTCAAACGCTGTTTTGAAGATGTGCTGCATCCCCACATCGTCAAAAGTCTTGGCCCCCTAGGTTTCTCAAGAAATAAACAATCTATGTTCTGGAAATGAGATGAATATTTTCCCCTATTTCAACTGCAATATATTTGATAGAAAATCTTTGTTTGTTACTCTTGCTTTGCTTTATGCAGGATGAGACAAAATAGGAAAAATGAGAAAAAATCAAAATTAATCGATTATTTATTTTCGATTAATTATAGTTATTCCACAACTGAATCCAAATTCAATAGTCCGTATTACCACCTCTTCTTTCAATCAACTGCCCAGTACGCCTAGGCATCCCACGAATCAAGCCATTAATAAAATTTTCAGGCATATCGTTCCATTCTTCCTGAAGGGCTAAACTCAATTCCTGAAAAGTCGAAGGTGGTTTTGGCGATTGGATATTGCTCTCCCTAAATAATCCCATACGTGCTCAATTGGATTCATGTCTGGTGAGTTTGCTGGCCAGTTCATTCTCTGGATATTGTTCTCTTGAAGAATGTTTTGAACCCTTCGTGTGCGCTGTGGTGGGGCGTTATCATCCAGATAAGTGAAATTATCCCCAAATTCGTTGCGCAGAGGAACATAGACTGGTTCAATGATGTTTTATACGTAGATGGCATCAGTCATTGTTCGTTCAATAAGAGGTGTACGATAATAAAAGGTGTACGGCGACCGAACCTTATACCCCCAGCACATTATTGATCCGCCTTGAAACAGCACAACTTCCTGTGCGAAATTGAGTCGCTCTAGCCTGCCTGGACCTCTTCAAACACTTTCTCGTCGACTAACACTTTGTAAACCGAATCGTAACTCGTCCGGAAAAAGTACGTTGCGCCAGTGTGGTAAAATCCAGTCTTGGTGGTGTTCTGCCCATTCCCGATGAGTAGCTCTATGTCCAGGTGATAGCCGAGGTTCTCTTAAAGGTCTTCTTGCCCTTAAATTTGAGGAATGCAACCGTCTCCTTATGGTACTTGTTCAGACTACCCGTCTATAGGTCCTCAAAAAATGACTTCGAAGGACTGTTACAGATACCGTTCGATTACTTCGAGTAAAATTTGCGATATAATGGTCTTCCCTTGCAGATGTTAGTCTGGGTCGACCAGGCTTCGGTCTCCGGGCAACGTTGCCGGTTTCCAGGAAAAGGGTCACCATGCGCCTTACTGAAGTCCGTGGAATATTCAAACGTTGCGCAATCTGGTGGTTCGACAAAGCTTCTTGATGTAGGGCTACTATTCTTCTCCGATCAAACTGAGAAATTCGATCCCCCGGCATTTTCCACGGAATATTCTCGATATTACAACTCCCGTTATTCGCTGAAAACTGATTAACTTCGACAAGTTGAGAGTTGATAGGTGGGGGCCAAAACTTTAGACGATGTGTGTATTTTTGGAGGAAGATGTTTAAGACAGGTTTTTTTCAAGAGATTATCAAGTTTATTTTGGGCATTTGTGGAATAGAATGTGTTATTCCTAAGGTTCTTTTATCTATTTTTGATGCTGTGAAATATCTGATAATTCTATATGTTTACTAAAAGGAATATTTTAATCAATTAAATTCTCCCTGAATTTTTAAAATTAAAATTTGTAGAGGTGTGACAGAATTATTCTGTTTGAGATTCAAGATATTTAAATGAACCCTCTTCGAAGTAATAAACCTTCCAATTTATTTTAATTTTGTATATAATAATTATAATAAATGCAAAACTACAGAACCTACGTGACAAAATCATGACATGGTTAAAAAATGGAAAATTCTATCAAATCCCGACAAATCTAAATTGATATTTGGCCACAAATTATCACTAACCATCAGATCAACATAATATAAAACCAGTCCAACACGCGCAATATGGTAGGAATCACACTGGATAACAGGACGAACTTTAAAATACATTCTTATAATAAAAAGAGAGAAATAATTACTAGATCGAAACACTTTTGATCCCTTATCTCCAAAAACCGCGGCATAAACAACGCAATAACTTCAAGAATCTATCAAACTATATGCAGACCGATATTAGAAAATGGACATCTAATATATAAAATTTTTAGATTAATGTAGATAAATAATTTCGAAGTAGTAGAAGGCAGTAGTTTCAGAACTTTGAGTAAAATACGCCATCCAGGATATCCACTTCATAATCTACCAAACGACTTTATGAAAAAATTAATAGACCCGATTCTAAGTAGATTTCAAGTCTAAGAAAAGAAATTTGTCCAATAGAGTTGAATCGCAGGAACAAGGCAGATAATTTATCGGTCCATTTCTTGAAATAATCGAATCACCTAATTTTGTTTTCAATAAAGTCATTGTGTCATTGGCAGTATGACAAGTGGCACCGTCCTGTTGAAACCAGATGTTCTGCAGATCAAGATGAACCAATTCAGGCCATAAAAATATCAGTCAACATTGAACAATAACGATTTCCATTGATAGTTGCCGCTTCATAAGCTTCGTAGAAGCAAAACAAGATCCAATATATCCTCCAGCATAAAATCCGCACCAAACACTAAGTTTGTCAGAATGTAATGGCAGTTCTTGATATTCTTTAGGTTTATCACCATTCCAGATGCGGCAATTCTGGCCAGAAATGAGCCTCATCGCTGAGAATGATTTTCTTATGAAAATCTGCATCATTTCCGATTTTTTCTAAGCACCAATTACTGAATACACGGCGCTTTAAATGATCTGTTGGTTTGAGATCTTGGGTTAAAACAATTTTGCATGGATGTAAACCAAGGTCTTTTCATAAAATTCGCCACAAAGACGTCTGGGAGATGCCTAGTCCTTGTGAATGTCGAGAAATCGATAAATTTTGGTCTTCACGATTACTTTCACTTCTTGCATTTTTTTTTGTCTCACTGTAACATCATGAAGTGTAAAATTTGTCTCAAACTTCATCACTAAATGTTTAACTGTTCTTTTATCTGAGCGATTTTTCATGATAAATTTGGATTATTTGTAAACGTTGTTGGAGTGTGTACCTTTCCATGATTAAATGGTAGACATTGACAAATACAACTGTCAGTGTCACAGATAAACAATGGCTTCCATGCGTGAGTAATGTCAGTTTAAAAATGGGGCGTTTCCATTGAAAGACCCTTTATATAAAAGGCTTATTTTGAGTTTTGAACTGTTATACGTATATACTGTTATACTACTATTTTGAGTTTTGAACTGTTATACGTATATACGTTGCACTGTCCCGATTCCAAGAACCTCTACCATAGCTCCTTATTATTTATAATTTGAAGAGAATATCAGCAGATTTCATTCATTATTGAAAATAACCTGTAACATGTCAAGAATTCCTGTAGTTTCCCAGAACCGGAAAAAGGTGTTCAATTAAAAGCGAACGGAACAGGGCGTAATTCTGC